>JAUCBN010000001.1:15592083-16909166 GCA_035048815.1 Abelmoschus esculentus
AATTAAATCTTTTGTCTTATTTCAGCTAACAATTAAAACTCATGTTTTGGGCCCATTCAACTCGGCCCGATACTCGTGATCCATCTGCAACTAGTCCATCTTGATTTGTTCACGAAACACTCGTGTCTCCTTTCATTAACCAGCCTACTCTCCCTCACGTGCCTTCTTCAGATCAATCCTTTCATCTTTCCCCAATTCAATCAAATCCCCAATTTTTTCTCTCCTAATCCTTAATTGCATCGAATTTCCATGTCCGTTCATGACACAAACATTATTTTAATCATTGATATCCGTTAACTAATGAGAAACGAAAACAACTCTAAACGTATCGAAAGGATGAAGATAGAAAAGATGATTGAAATACATTAACCAAAGAACAAATCAAGAAGATAGTCGCGAAAGAAATTGAGGAAAAGAAAAATATCACTCGAAAAAAACCCTAAGAAACAATTGAAGAAATAGATAAAGACGACCTAAAACGAACCTAGTAACATCTTATACAATGTTAAATTATTTTTAAAAAAGCATAGGAAGCACATAAAAATTATCGGGGAGAATTATTTTGATATATAGATTAAAGTTTGTCATCAAAAATTGAATTAAAAATATTAATATTTATCAGTATATTTTACTTCAAATCTTATATTACTAAATTAATATGAATATTTTTTAAAAAAAATAAAACTTACCAATATCCTTTATCTACCGCACTTATGAATTTTTCAAGGAGATTTTTTAGTTTCAGTACGGTGATTCTATATGTCAAGATGTACATGTACTGTAGTTTTTTCATATATTAAATAGTTTGAATTAGCATCATATTCGTTAAGTTCTGTTGTAACGTGGCTTAAGCTCTGGTATTAAATTATGTAAGGATGTACGATTCATGCTTTGGGGATTAATAATGGTAATTTAAGACACTTTTTTCATGTCATCAAGTTCGATTTGGGTCCCGGTTATAGATAGAATTTTTAAGGAGTCCTTTTTATCTTAAAAAATTAGAAAGCATATAATTAAAACATAAAAGGGGTTTAGAGATTTAAATTTAGTTCTAAGCCTTAAATAAAAATATTTTTTAAAAAATATATAATAAAATTTTTGGATTAGTTTGGATACTTAGAAAAACTTTTTAACCATGAACCGACTTGACTACCCAAAAATATCATGGATCAGGTACCCGATCCAAAAAATTTCAGTATTTGATTAT
Source organism: Abelmoschus esculentus (assembly GCA_035048815.1). NCBI lineage: Eukaryota > Viridiplantae > Streptophyta > Magnoliopsida > Malvales > Malvaceae > Abelmoschus > Abelmoschus esculentus. The sequence continues at coordinate 15,593,291 of JAUCBN010000001.1, forward strand.
AAATACCTAGTGATTTTTATTTGGGTTAGCGGGTTGGATGATTCGAGTCAAATATTTTTGAATATCCATAATAAATTTTTTTCTCTTGATTAGCTTTACGTAATTTTAGAAAAAAAAAGAAACATATGTGATGTGAAATAATTAAAATGATAATTTTATTCTTAAAAAGGTAAATTTTATTTTGTTGAAAATTAAAGAAAGAGTATAAAAGAAAATGTGGCAAGGACCGAACCCTAAGGCTAGAGAAAAGTATACACCAGGCTGTCACAAGAGCCCTCCATAGAATTTTGGGCATCTCAACACCCACTCCAGCACTCCTAGGGACCAAGTCCGAGTTTCAACACACCCACTAGAACCAACTGGAGCCTAGTTCTAAATTTCAGCACCTCTAGGAGCCCATATTTGTGTATAGCCCAACACTTGAGGTTGAAGAGCTAAATGTATCATATTTGGCAAATCTATCCCTTTAGTCTTATCCTTATCTTTATAAATCATATATTTTTGGAATATAGCTTAGGATAAGGAATTTAGGGAAAAGGATTAATCTAGACTATTGATGTATTCTTTTTCTAACTGTTGGATGTAGGGGACTTCAAGTATAAACAGAGGCATTCCTCCAACTCATTTTACATATTTATTCTTTGAGGAATAAAAAAACATTCACTCAAAATCTCTCTTGCTCTCTTTGTCAACTTTGTCTTTCATTTGTTCTTTCATTTCCGCAAAGACCTTAAAATTTTAGATTTAATCATTTTATGCTTCTTAGCCATTGTGTCGAGCGAGAAACGTCTAAGGATGAAGGTTCTAAGTAGTGGAGTTTTACGGTTGTGACAAGTAGAATCAAAGGATCACCAAAGATGAGAATTTGATTACCGAACTCAAGGAGACCCATGAAGAAATCGATGATCATTTTGAGAAGTTGGATTCCGTATAGGATGGGGTCATAAAGAAAATTTAGGAAAGACTCGAAGGCTTGCACGAAATGTTGAAGGATGAAGACATATCCATTAAAACTTTTGTGAAAAACATGAAAGATGAGATGATAAAGGAGGTCAAGAAGTTCAATGTTGAGCTACTTACCTACAAGACTGTCACGGTGAATGACATGATGAGTGAAGCAACCATGACCAAGCCCAGGATCGATTCTCAGGAACGCAAGTCGTTCAAAGGGAGCATATCTACCTAGGAAATTGAGAACTTCATTTGGGGATATAATAAATATTTCAAGACAATGGGTATCATGGAGGATATCGAACGTCAGGTGCCAAAGTCACAGAATGGGTAATCCATCAATCCATAAAATAGACTATGTAATGTACTTTATCCTCTAGGTTACAGAGGGTATTTTACCAGAGGTTTATATTGTATCAATCTACCCTGTGTGCATGATTCATGTTGAAGCATATACACGAGGGTGAATGCAGGGCGAACGATTTCAAGGTAACAACTACTTCTATTTATTTGAATGATATCGCTCTATTATGATGGTGACATAGTTGCTCAGATAAAAAAGTGAGGGCACCGCTATTGAAACATGGGTTGAGTTCTAAACAAAATTAAAAGAGAAATTTTACCTAGTCAATACCAAGAAAGAGGCAAGATTGAAGATTTGATCACTTAAGCATACTGAAATTATTCGTTACTATTTTCGAGAATTCAACAAACTTCAACTTTAAATCCCATATTTTTTTGAGAAAGATGCACTTTTCCATTTCATGGATGGGTTAAAGTTGTAGGAATGTAAAGAGTTGGAAATAAGAGACGTGAAAGAACTCTTCAAAGCTATGGCAATTACAAAATTATCAAAGCTCATAATGCGAACAAGACTGAATTAACCAAACCAAAGCAGAAGTACCGAGATAACGGAGGAAATGGTGGGGAGACAAACCAAGGAAGATCTCCCATAGAACAAAGAATTTAAGAATCTGAGACACTTGAAGTTCTTTGATTATGGAGGTAATCATTATCGAAACAACTGCCCACAAAGTTAGAAGGTTGTTAACATCCAAGAGAATAGAGACAAAGAGAAGACCATGAAGCTTGGCTCCATCTTTAGCTGTGTAACCCCTAAATTTAACCTAATTTCTGAGATTAAAACTTAGGAATCACGTTAAAGAAACTTGTAACTCAATTTAAGTTTCAGAAATATAAAAGTTGAAATACGATAATTTAATCTAAATAAATTATTTAAAATAAAGGTTCAAAGTCCATTACAGAATAAAAGCCAGAGTCCAGAGTTTAATACATAATAACAAAAGTATTCGAAATAACATGATTATTCTGTAAATTATAAAACATACGTAGGAGTCTAAAATCAGAAATTTCCAAGTACCGAAGCCTAGGTCTGAGAATCTGAAACAAAACTTTGGGGACGTAAGCTTGGAAACCTAGTGTTTCTCTAGGGTGCAGATAAACATAACAACAATACAATAAAGAATTTCACAGAACAGAATAACATAAATTCAGAACATATTATCATAATACAAGACAGAACAAAACATACAATGTAATGCATGAATGATAAGAAATGCACACAACTCCGAACACCATCAAAAGAGAAGGTTCCCCTGAACCACTCTAACTCCATCACACCACCAGAAGTGAAGCTCAACCCGAAGGTAGAGTCACTGAACAGAAGTGGACACTCGACCCGTAGGTGGAGCCACTGAACAGAAGTGGATACTCGACCCGAAGGTTGAGCCATTGATCAAAAGTGATACTCACCGATAGTTGATACCACTGAACTTCCTCGTACACATATTCTACCAATGATATGACTTGAACAGATAACAGATATGAACAGATAACAGAATAAAAACACATGCCTAAGAAAATAACATGAGGCATGTATAACAATTTCAGAATTAGATAATATTACAGAGCATGACAATTATTCAATTATTTTTAGAAGAATAACAGAAATGAACTAATTAAGAATAACAGGAGGTCGTCCAAGAGGAGGCAGATACTCAGGGTCTGAATCCAAGTCACCTTAACCAAACATGAACTAATTAAGAATCCGATATAGAAGACTTATAGGTAAACATTCGAACTTAAAAGCCCTAAAAATGACACTTCAGGTTCGAATTTCGAAAAAACGGATAACGCCAACGAATTTAGGACATCGAAAAATATAAAGTGGGACCGAGTTCAAAATGTCAACGCTGACATCGGCATTGACTAGTGTTAACGTCAACAGATGACATCAACAAATTATGTCAGCAGTAATGTTAGCAGTGACGTCAGTAGATGATGTTAGCAGTGACATCAACAATGACGTCAGTAGTGACGTCAGTCAGGTCAGGTCGGTCACGGGTTTCAGGTCGGTGTTGGGTCAGAGTTAGGTCGGTGGTTAACGGGTCGGATATGGGTTCTCCTAGGATTTTCTCGAGAAAATCTGGACTTTCTAGATTTTTCGAGAAAATTCAGAAAACCCAGGAATTCCTAAAACCGATTTTTAATCCCCCATTGCATCTTAAACGATTCTAGACACTTCTACAACCCAAAAACAACCAAAAACCGATTCAAAAACAACCCTTCAACACTCCAAATAGAAATTAAAACTTTTCCCCTTAACTCAAGACACAACCGAAAAGAAACCAAAAGAAAATATCCGAAACCTTACCAGAACTTGGACTAGGATCGAGGAAACGAAAGGTAACCAAAATCTTGTCCCGATTTTAAAAAGAAAAACTGAGATTATGAGGAAATTAATCCTCTAATAAAACCATATCGGAGAAAGAAGGAAAGGGGAAAAGTTTCCAAAAAGAAAAAGGTTTAAACATATATCAAGGGTCTGAAACTCTTAGGATTCAACAAAAAGAGCCTTCAACTTTTGGAAGGTTACATTTTAGTCACTGGTTTCAGATTAGGTTAAAATCCGAAAATCACCAAACTTCTAGGGTTTCAAATTAGGGATTTAGACTTTAAGATTAGGGGAAATTTTTAGGGTGTTATAAGATGCATTAAGGTAAACAAGGGTTCTAAGAAGAAGAGGTCGATGTTCGTCTATATTACTATAATAGGCCATAAGTTGAGTGTACTAGTGTACATCGGTGCCTCAGAGTTATTCTTGTCTGAACATGCCACAAAGAAACTTAACCTTTAGGTTTAGAAGACAAGTGTGTTCATAACAATCATGAATTCCAAGAGGCTCCGATTGCAGGGGTAGAAAAACAAGTCAAACTTGACATTCGGGGGCTAGTTTGGTAAGTAAAAAATTAAGGTAATCTCATTTGATTATTTTGAATTTGTAATTGAAATTATTTTCCTTAACAAGATTATTGCGTTTGTTGCACCATTTATCAATTATTTATGCATATTAGACTCGAGGTGTCAATATGTTGTTCTGGTAAACCATGAAGTTGAAGTTGGAGCGAAGATGATCTCAATCATCCAATTTAGCAAGAGGGTGCACAAAGAGGTGCAAACTTATATTGCAATGTTGGTAACCAATAAGCCGACCATGTTCGAGAATGTTCTAGTAGAAGTGGAACAAGTTTTGGTAGAATTCCATGATGGAATACCTTTCGAGTTGTCAAAGAACCTCCCACCGAAGAAGAAAGTTGATCATAAGATTGATCTTGTTTCGAATGCATTGCCACACAATAGACTCCCTTATTGAATGGCTTCACCCGAGTTAGAGGATTTACGTAAACAATTGAAAGAACTTAATGCAAGCTATAAAGCTCCCTATGTTATGTAGGTTCTTTTCCATAAGAAACAAGATTGAAAACTTTAGATGTGCATCGAATATCGGACTTTGAATACACGATGAATAACAAGTACCCGATCGAATATCGGACTTGTTCGATAAACTTGGGGGTACAAGGTGGTTTAACAAGTTGGATTTGTGGTTCGATATTGGCAAGTGAGGATTGCAAAAGGATATGAGCCGAAGACAAATTGTGTGATGCACTAAGATTCGTATGAATTTCTAGTGATGTCATTCGGCCTCATAAATGTTCTTTTTACCTTTTGCACCCTAATGAATAAGATACTATAAATCTTTCTTGATTAGTTCGTTGTAGTTTACCTAGATGATATTTTCATCTATAGCGAGATCATTAGGGAGAATGTAGAATACTTGAGATATGTGTTCAAGGTATTATGCGACAATGATCTTTACGTCAAAGAAGAAAAGTGCTAGTTTACTCAGACGAAGGTCCTTTTTCTAGACCACATAGTTAGAGGTGGCAAGATTCGAATGAACGGAGCTAAGATATGGGGTATTGAAGATTGTTAGCCTCCAAAAAAAGGTGACCAATTTGAGATCCTTCCTGATCTAGAAAAAAAAGGGTGAATCGGAGCATCGAGTGTCAGGAAGCCTTCAAAGGAAAATGAAGGTTACGAGTGAGCTAGTTTTGGTGTTGTCTAATTATACTAAGCTTTTTGACATTTATCTTAATGCGTATGATTTTACAATTGGTGGGGTATTTGTAGCGACCCTTTTACAAATCGAGTTTGGAAGAGAAAAGTTGCTAGTGGAAATTTTTAGAAAAAAAGTAGAGATTATGTCTTGAAAATTAGGGTTGAAAATTAGGAAATTAAAATCAGGAAAAGTGATATTATGGTTTAAAACTTTAGAACTAGGGTTTCAAATTAGAAAAGGAAATTTTGATTTAAAAATGAAAAATTTGGAAATTAGGGATTTGAATTTGAATTTGAAAAATTAGGATTTAATTAAAAATTGAGAATTTATCTGAAAAAAGAAGAAATTTAAAAAGTAGGGTTAGGGATTAAAAAGAATTTGGGAATTTTAGAAATTGAAAATGATTTTAAAAAAAGGGTTGGAAAAGAAATTTTTAAAAAGGCTTAAAGTTGTCACCGGTAACTTTTGGTAGACCGAACACCGTAAAAACTAGATATTCAAAATGAAACGGATCTGAGAGTCGGTTACGATTAAAAATGGGGTTATCGTTTAAAACTGCCTCAAATTGGCACCTTTACAAAATAATTGCTTAATTAATTTTGGATTTTCCGATTTAAAGAGATATTTTAATTAATAGTTGTTTAAAGATTTGAAATGATTTTATTTTTACCGTATCTTTATTTGCAGGTAAACGCATGCATCGCCACCATTAAGTTTGATGTCGGGCCTGTTACGAACGAATAAAGAAGTTTGTATTAGATTCATTAATTAAAGGGTGTGATCTTAAGCAAAACAACATGAGATAACGCATACCAAACATATATAGAAAACATAACATGATAATGAAAACAATAATAATAAAACAAATAAGCATACAAGCATATATTCAAGAATACAACAAAAATAAATATACAACAACATAAAAATAATAAGAAATAAAACTATACATAAAATATAAATTACATCATGGAAAATAAAATAAAAGAACAAATGAATAAATAATACATGGCATAAAAAAATAAAAACATATTGAATAAATATGTACAAGATGTATACAAAAATAAAATGCATCAATAAACAAGTAAATAATGAATCAATGGTTCAATTTAAGAAAAAAAATAACTAAACAAAAGACCAAAATAAAGAAATTGGTTACTAGAAAGGACTCGATTAAAATAAAAAAAATTCAGGTTAAAATCGAAATAGAATAGCATTTTTAATGGAAGACAGTGACCAAATGAGAATAGTTTAAAAACGATTGAGTCCTTAAAACGCTATTTTGAAGCGAGGAAAGACTGAGAGGAAGATTTATAAGAGGTAGAGGGACCGAAAATAGATAAATCATTTTTAAAAAGAGTGATTGTGATCAAATTGGTGACTGAAACGAAAATCGGAACAAAATACGAAGGACCATGGGAGTGGTTTAGATGAGACGGGGGGGTTTAAAAAGCGATTAAACCATTTTAAAAATATTTAATGAGTATAAAACTCATTTTATTTCATCCAAAACACCCCATTTACCATTTTTTATCAAAACCGAAAAAGGAAGGAAAAATCCTCTCCTTGTTCATCCAAACCCAGATGAACACGATGAATGTTCATCGTGTTCATCACAAAACCCAGAAAACCGCCTTGATTTCCAAATTACAGCCACCGGGCGAAGCCAAAAATACTTCGGAAACCCCTTTTTTCGAAACCAAAACTCCAGTCAAACTTCAAATCCAAAAATAACAAAACGAAACCTTTATTTTCTCCCAAAAACAGATCAGAATCTCCTTTTCTTTTTTTTAAATCAAAAACCAAACATCAAAAAACTTTTACACTTCTTTAAAAAATAAGCAAGAACGAAAACCCCTTTTCTCTTCCCTTATGGGCTCACCCTCGGAGGCTCGAAAACCGTTAGGTTTATTGCCGGAAAAGAGAATCGAACGGGCTCTACCAAATTTTGAAAGGTAAAACGAAGAACTCTAAACTTTTTCTTATTGTATGAAACAAGAACTCGAGATTATTACCTCTAAAAAATGTTTTCGTTGTATTGATTCAAAAAATGGAAAAAAAAAGTCCTCGTTACATTATTTTCCATTCGATTTTATAATCGATTTCAAAGGAAAAAAGAAAAGAAAAGAAAATGCCTAATTTTCTATTGGTTTGGTACTATTGATCTTGTTTGTATTCTCTGAATTTTAGTATTGGTATTGTCTGAAATTTCTGATTTTTGGGTCGAATGTGCTCTGAAAATTCTCTGTTATTTGGGCGTATTATTTTGACTGCAAAATTCGTACAAGTCTGATGCTCTTTTGTTTGCTTGTATGCGTGGCTACTTGAGTACGAGGGGGGACAATCTGAACTTCAGGATCGTGACCGGAAGAGTGATCGACGGCCGGAAAAACGAAGAGACGATCGGGCAGGCGAAGAGGCGCGCGTGTGGAATCTGGAGACTTCTTCTCCTTCATTTTGGACCATCAGATCTGCCTCAGATTTGACGATGGAAAATGGGCTGCGCAAGAAATAAAAATCAAATTAGGGTTTTGTGTTAATTATCAGATCTGGACTGGTTGTAAGGAAGTGGGCTTGTACTTGAATTTCAAATTAAAAACGGACTATTGTATTTATTTTAATTATTGGACTTTATATTATGGACTCTGATATATTTAAAAATGGGTTGTGGTTTATTTAAATTGGGCTTTATTTATTTATTTTATAACTATTTTGGATTTTATATTTATAATCTGTTATAGAATATAATAATAATGATGATGATGATAATTACTAAAATATTGATAATTACTAAAATAAAACAATAATAATAAGGAAAATATAAAATAAAAAGTAAACAAAATGGTAATATATAATTAATTTTTTTAAACAATATTTTTAGATTTTTGATAACATATGTATACATATTTTATAGTCAAAAGAAAATATATTTACTATGTATGTTAATATAATATTTTGAAATTTGAATTTTTATAACGATGAGTAAAATTAAAGTTCATTATTCGAAATTGAATAAAAATTAAAAATTGGGTTTAGAGTCGGATACAAAAGGGACATTTGATTTTTTATGAGAGTCGAAAGCTCAGTAAGAGCGAAAGAAGATACATGAACCATGAGGATGAGATGACACATTAGTGCATTGTTTGTGCACTTGGAGATATCACATACTTAGGTCTAGCTTTATGGTTTACACCGATAATGTAATACCCTAATATTGGTTAGTGACTAAATTTTAAAGAATCAAAATTTAGTGGTTTAAATTTAGTGACTAAAATATAAAAGTTTAAAGTTTAAAGACAAAAGTGAAAAGATAGGAAAATTATAAGGACCAACCTGATAATAATCTCAATAGTTATTTTTATTCCATAAATGAATATTTCACATCAGTACAAGAAAAACGGTAGGAATCAGATTTTCGATACGAGATTTGTGTAAAAAGTTATAAAAGAAAAAAGTTTCGATTTTAAATTTGGATAATCTTTTGACCTTGGAATGTTACAAAAATTTGAAGGATGATGCAAGATGATTCAAGGATTATGAAATTTTATTTTGGAATTGTTTTAAAATTATTTGCCTTGGTTTTTATTTGATTAAAGGCAATATTAACAATTTAGGAGCTAATGTCATTTTTACAAATATAAGAATTCGTTAATGGCATTTTAATTATTTTATCGTTATTTTTTATATTATTGACTATAGAAAAATTACTTTTGATGTGTCATCATATTATTGGTCATAATTCAAGGGTAATATGGTAATGGTACTATTTAAAGTATTTTTAAATACTAGATTAAATATGCCATTAATTAGAGAATTGTCTAGAAATTTTGTCATATATTGAGTCTATCTTCTTCATTTTCTTCAACTTGGTGTCCATGCTTGTCTGAAGAGATTTTGTGAGCTTGAAAATGTTATAAAAATTCTTAAATGTGTAGAAGTATGAAAAAGGACTATTTTGAATATTTTAAAAGTTTAAAGGTAAAAATGGAAGTTGTGAAAAAAGTTGAGTAGATGGAGTTGTAGAAACAATGTTATAGCATTATGTATTTTAGTAACTTTATTGAATTCTTTTTATAAGATTGTTTATAGAATTGTATTCTAACATATACATTGGTTGTATGTGTTTGTATGAATTTTTACGAGTAACGGATCAAAATCGAGACCGAGAAAAATTTAAAGAGTAAAGGAAGGTTCGAAAGTGTGTTTGGGTAAAATTTTAAAAGTATAAGGTGAGTGCATTAATATATTTTGAAATGTATTTCGGTAAAATTTTTAAAAGTTATTTACTTGAAATTATTGAAATGATAATATGATTTATGAAATTTTTATATGATATTTTTCAAGCAATGTTTTAAAGTTGTACGTGATAAGTATGAACTACCCTATTATGTTTTATTTTAACATACATAATTGAATGATGGTGATTTATATGATTCATTTACAAATGTTAATTTAAATGTAAATGGTATAATTTTATAGTCCAACGCTATGATAAAAAGTTACAATATAATGATATGTCATTAGAGGTCAAATAGTCGAGAATTATGTATATCTATATAAACGGACACACTTTCTTTGCACTGTGTGTCTATATGATATTCCCACTTTGTGTGCTTACATGTTCTTGCACTTTGTGTGCCTATATGTTTACTCGTACATTATGTGCCTATATGGTTACTTCGGTGTACAGACCTTGCATACTTTAGTTTCCCTTTATGGATTCTTAGTATATGAATCACTTGTTTAATGTCACCATTCTTTACAAGCGATGTTTATATTGATTTCGAGTTGTATAATATAAAATTATGTAACCATATTTTCATTCACTTAAATATGTTTTATGATTTTTTATATTGCCTCACTAAGTTATACTTAGCATGTGTATTTTGTCTGTGCACATAAGTTAAGATTTTGGTGTAAAACAACACTTGTTAAGGCACGGTTGATCGAGAACATACGATAAATTATTATAGTAGCTATTTTGACTTTTATATAATCTTTTGATCGTGACATGTATGGTGTAAACTAAATCTTGTTAACCTCATGTTTTGTCATGATAATACTTAAATTATAAACTAATAATATTTTTAAGTGGTTTGGAATGGTTTTTGAGTAGTATATTGAATTTATTTATATTATGGTGAAAAACTGTTTTTACTTCTCTACGAAAGCTGTGACTTTAACATTTTACTAGGAATTTTACTTATTGAATTAAATGATGAATTTTATATGTATGAACTATAAAATGATTCTAGTTTAACTTGAGAATAGCGGTGACTGATTTCAAGTTACTTGGAAAAAGTTATAAATTTTTATTAGATAAAAGGTCAGAAATTCCAGACTGCAGATCTGCACCGTGCCATAAATTGGACGAATTTTTTGCTCTATCTAGGATTGATATAATACCTATAATTTATATAGATTGATAGTCTTACGAATCTAGTTTACTAGGAATTTTGTGGATTGAAGTTTCTATGTCTATAAATTTTATATGAATTTTTGAGTAAGGATAGTATAGGATGCCAGGCTTTTAAAGAAATTTCAGGGAGTTTTTAATTTATTTAACATTATTGATTCATATTTAGAAACTAATATACGAAAGTAGCGTTACAGATAATGTTGTCAAGAACTATTTTCTCACTCAAAGTAAATTATCTCTAAAATAGGTATGTTGACAAGAATTTCTTGTAGAATTTGACTTTTTTATGGAGTACATGTCAGATAAAACGAAAACTGATGTTGATGTCTTAAGCCAAAGGTAAAACTTAGAATTTATGAACCTACCAAAGGGACAATTATTGGAGCACACCAAAGAGGAGTTGTCAAATGACCCAATAGCCAATCCGTACCATGGCCTACACCAAAGAGTAGGCACCATGGCCTACAAGATCGAATTTTCATCGACTATCTGAGCTCATTCAGTCCTATCAGTTTACTCAATCCGGATCAAGGTAAGTCACACCTAACGTCAGTTAGAGTGAAGGTCTCCTACGAACAATTAGGTTAGAGAGATTCAAATAGAAAAAATCATCCGTAAACCAGGGCATCAGCCATGACATGTGTATTTCGTTCTTTGAATGGTATTTCCCAATAGTAAAGGCAATTGAGAGCATGCCAAGACTCTTTGGTAATTTCAAGACCAAGTGGACAAGTATCATTCTAATCGGGTGACGAGGGCATATCATCAGATCTAATGGGGAGAATATCACAGACTACACTCTAGGGCCCGATATAAGCGTACACTAGGCTACCACAAGAGCCCTCCATAGCATTTTGGACATCTTAGCACAGACTCCAATACTAGAGCCCAAGTTCGAGTTTTAGTATACCCACCGGAACCTACTAGAGCCTAGGTCCGAATTTCAACACCCATGGGAGTCCATATCTGAGTTTATCCCAACATTTAGAGTTTAAGAGCGAAGTGCATCAGATTTGACAAGTTTATCTCTTTAGTCTTATCATTATCTTTGTAAATCATTCATTTTTAGAATATAACTTAGAATAAAGATTTCAGGATAAAGATTAATCTAGACCATTGATGTATTCTTTTTCTAGTCGTTGGGTGTAAGGGGTTCAAGTGTAAATAAAGAGATACCCCACCTCATTTTACACATTTCTATTTTAGGAATAAATAAGTATTCACTCAAAATCCCTCTGACTCTCTTTGTCAACTTTGTCTTTTAATTGTTCTTTTGTTTCTGCAAAGATTTTAGCATTTTAGTTTTAATAATTTCAGGCTTCATGTTCTGAGTAGCAGAGTTCTACGTATATGATATTAGGGTTTACAATAAGTGTTTATAAAATTAAAGCTATTATGTATTTCTTAGGGTTTATGATTTAAGATTTGTTATTTAAATTTAATATTAGAATTTAAAATTGAATTTTTGATATTATAACATTAAAAATACATCAAAATAGGATCGAGAGTTTTATTCTTTAAAACTAATAATTATCAAAAGTTTTAGTGTACTTTCATTTTAGTCATTCAACTTTAAAAACTTGTGATATAATCATCAATCATTTAGTTTATTTTAAATATGGTCAGTCTTATATTACTTTAGACGCTCATGTTAGTTCTTTCAATAAAATAATGGCTAAAATACATCATCCATCATTCAACCTTTTTCTAACTCATATTTTAGTCATGGAGCGTACAATTTAATAACATATTTTTTAAATTATTCTTATTTTGATCATTATTAAATGACATGGTTTTACAAATGAAAAAAATTGATTATCCTAAAAAATAATTAGAAAGAAATCAAGAGTTCACACATTATAATCTTACCAAGAGTAATTTTTTAAAAAAATCAGAAGAATATCAAAATTACTAGACTATAAGATATTTTAATAAAAAAAATTTATAAATAATGTACATAGCTGATCAAATCGATCAACCAATTTTACTTAAAATTGTGAAACTTAATATAACTAAAATAATTTATTTTAAAAATTTATAATAAAATTGAGTTCAATTAATCCTTAAAAAATTATTTATGGTTATTTAGTAAATTCAATTTATTATTTCCTTGACCTTATATTAAACCAATTAAATAGGATTATTGATTAGAATATTTAGTTTAACTAATATTTTCTTTTAATTTTTTATTAAAGTATCAAATACGATAATATTATAAATTTAATAATTTCTTTATTAGGATAAGAAAATTGATTATCCTAAAAGTTTATCCTTATTGACTGAAAATGCCTAAAATATCGGTGACAATTTAATCTTACTAAATTTTATCATAGTATCACATTTGCTATTTTAATAAGCAAAGTAAAAAACCATCACCCGAATTAAATATTTTAGTTAATCGGTCAATGAATTTTTTGATTTAATTAATAAATATAAGATCAAAAATTAAATAATTTAATTTTATCAATTAATAAAAATATTTTTTAAGGATTAATTAAACATGATTCTGGTAAAAAATTAAAAGAAAATTATTTCGACTCAATTACGGTTCATAGTAAAAAAACTAATTAACCAAGCTGATCAATCATATGCGATATTTATAAATATATGCATTAAAACATCTTATAATCTAATAATTTTGATCCCCATCTATTTTCTTTTAAAATGGTTCTATGTAGAATACTAGGTGTGAACTCTAAATTTCTGACTTTCTAACTATTTTTATCATAATAAAACAATTACTAAATTTTTTATATTATTATATTTGATATTTTTTAATAAAGTAAAAAAATAATTACTCAAATTAAATATTCTATTCAATCGTTCAATCAATTATCATATTTAACTGATATAATATAATAACAAGAAATGAATAATTTAAATTTTTTAATTAATCAAAATAATTTTTTAAGAATTAACCAAACTTGATTTTGGTATAGATTATCTTAAATAATTTTTTTCAGTTATGGTTAACATATTTCAGTAAAATTAAAGAATTGATCGGATCAATTATATATTATTTATAAATTTTATGCATTAAAATATTTTTTAGTCCAGATATTTTGATACCTTTCTATTTTCTTAAAGTTTTGACTCTAGAAAAGATTAATATGAGTGAATTCTTGATTTTTGATTTTCTAATTGTTTTTATATTTTTATAATAAAAATATTTTATTAAATTTATTATATTATCATATTTAATATTTTAATATACAAAGTAAATAAATCATAACGAAACAAATATTTTGGTTAATTGATTAATAGATTACAAGATTTAATTTGTACAATATAGTATCTAGAATTGAATAATCTAAATTTATATCATATTATCGTATTGTTTTATTTTATAGAATAAACTATATAAATGATCTCCCAATTATGGCTCAATTCTTTGTTTAGTCCCATGAAAAGTTACAAATAAGTCCTTTGACTAATCACGACAAGCAAATCGATCCGATTCTATTAAAAAATAAATTATTGGTGATAGGTCAATTAATAAATTATTTATAACATTATATTTAATTTTCAATCTTTATATTTTATTTTATTTTGATTCTAAATTTAATTTTAGGTTTTAACACTTGAGTATTACAGGATTTTAGTCTCTTAAATCCTAAACTTTATATTTTTCCAGTTTAGAAAACATTCGTTGTTATTAACACTAGCAGATGGAGAATGAAAAATGAAATTAATCTCATACTTTTTTTGTTATTTTTTCTTTTATTTTATGATAGAATTTTAATAATTAATTTTATAGTTTATGTAACTTTAAGACGACAATTTCGAGGTATGTTCCCGTAGTGATGATTAGCGGTGATTAAAGATCGAAATTAAAGGTGAAATTCCTTTTCTCTCCACTCCTTATTTAAATATAGAAAATTAAAGGGTCAATTTAAAGTTTGTGAGAAAATAAAAGGGTCAAAGTAATCATTTGACCATTACCTAATTTAGTTTATTTAATTAATTAATTTATTCATTTGAATTAATTAATTAATTAATTAATTTAAAGCTAAAGATAAACAGTTTTTTTTTATAAGTTTTTTATGTTGGTTTTAAAAAGATAACTAGAGAAGAACTTTCTCCAGTGTTCTGTTCATCTTCTTTTGACGACAGAAAGAATTGATCAAGTCCGAGATCATCAAGGACAAAGGAAATCGATAAGGAGAAGGAGAGAAATCATATTCAAAATAAACTACAATGAAAAACAGTAAGTATATCTTCCTTATTTTTTCAGTTTATTATTAAATTTGATTAACGTGATTACCCATAAATCTATTAACGACAAATTGTTCTTTCCGCATTATAGTTCTTAATTCAAAGAAAAATCTAACAATTGGTATCAGAGCCAGGATTATGGGTTTCACGTTATTCACTGAAAGTTGCAATTTTTTATGAAGATTGCTAGTCATCAAAGTGGCCAAATTCATAGAATTAAATCGCAATTACAGTAGATTAATTATTCATGAATAAAAGCGATTAAAAAATTATATATTTATCAGTCTATGTTATACATGTCATGGAAAATTAGATGTTTGTAGCATTCATGACGTTTTGTTTCTTCGACCTATGTTTGACATTTGAAACTCCTGAAAGAAAACAATGACACAGAATAAAATTACTTTCTCTGTTATTACTTTAATATGTCACATCAAATCAACTTAATTGTTTGTATATTTATGTCTTGAACTCCATAGCATAGACTAAATTTACAATATTTATTACCCACGTGTAATGATTGTAAAATAGAAAGCATCTGTTTTTTTTTTAGTGACAGAAATATTGAACAACATTCGAGTTTTTTTTCTCATTTATTAACAATAATATTTTTTTCTCTATGCGAAACTAAAGTAATTCTTCAGTTTAGTATTAAGTTCTATTAGGGTCATAAATAGTCAGTTCTATGAGGTAACCCAAAGGTAGACCGTACTACTATTTATGAAAATTATAGAGACAAATAATCTTGTTTAGTTAATATATAAGAATATCCAAAGATATCTTGTATACTTGTTTTAAACTAGTTTATAGTCTGTTGCATTGCATTATTATTATTTTTTTTTATGCAATGTATATGGTTGTTTATATTTAGGAGTCATCCAAAGATAAAATTAAATATAATGTTAAAGTTTAAGGTTTGAGTTTATTAATTTTACTCAAAGTATTTAATAAGTGAGCTAATTAAATTTGTAACAGAAGTGAAAATTGCAGGTGGTGTTGAGGCAATCAGGTTTAATGGACTGAACTATGCTGAATGGTATGAATACGTCAATTTCCATGCTGGCATTTATGGGCTTCGAGAAGCATTGGTTAATGACAAATCATCACAGTTGACAGAGGGCAGCTCTCAAGCTGATAAGGATTATTATGCAGCTTGGGATCATGCGAACAGTACTCTGTTGAGCTTCATGAAGATGACTATGGATTCTACTATATGGCCTTCAATGCCCACCACCAATGTGGCGAAAGAGTTCGTGCAACAACTTAAGGAATGTGCTAGCACTGAAGGTCCAAGTAAGGTTATGTCTAGCACATTGATGGCAGAGTTGACAACCAAGAAATTTGATTGGAGTAAGTCGATGCATGACCATATCACTAACATGGTCAATTTATCAAATATACTAAAAAATCTGAAAGTGGAGGTCAGTGAGGAATGGATGGTAGAAATGATCATCAACTCGCTTCCGATTGATTTTGGGTCTTTTGTGGTTAGTTACAACAACCTCGAAAAAAAATGGACCCTTCCTGAATTAAAAGCTAAAGTTATTCAGGAAGAATCGAGATTAAAGAAAGATGGAAAAGCCAACATTGCTCATGTTACGGTTCATTCCTCTCAAGCTACAAGCAGTAAGGTCAAGCCAAACAAGAAGAAGGGTCCTCTGAAAGTGATACAAGGATCAATCCAGAAGGTGCAGAAGTGTTTCTTCTACAATAAAGTTGGACACTTAAAGAAAGATTGTCTCAAGAGGAAAGCCTGGTTCGAAAAGAGAGATATGTATTATATTTTTGTACATTTCGAATCAAATTTACTTGAGGTATCTAAAAATACTTGGTGGCTTGATAGTGGTGCTACGACTCATATTTCATGTATTTCTCAGGGATTCAGTATGATCAGCCCATAACAAGAAATGAAAATTTTCTTTATATGGGAAATAAATCAAAGGCACATATTGAGGGCATTGGCAATTACAGATTAGTCCTGAATAACGAAAATTACCTGGATTCAGAAGGTTGCTTGTATGTTCCTGAGTGTGCGAGGAATTTAATTTCTGTTTCTAAGTTGGATTGTTTAGTATTTGAATTTAAGATTGGACATAACAACTTTTCTTTGTTTAAACATAAGTACTTTTATGGTAGTGGTACTTTGTGTGATAATTTATATCGTTTCAATCTTGATGAAAAGTTCTTTGATTCCCTGTTTTACATTGAATGCAATCATGGTATTAAACGTAGTACTATAAGTGAACATTCTGTATCTCTATGGCATAATAGGTTAGGTCATATATCCAAAGAAAGGATAATGAGACTAGTAAAGAATGAAATTTTGTCTCAATTAGATTTTACTGACTGGAATGATGTATGTATAGATTGCATTAAAGGTAAACAAACTAAACATATAGTCAAGAAACCTGCCACTAGAGCTACAGAACTGCTTGAATTAATACACACCGACCTTTATGGCCCATTTGATGTTGCATCCTGGAATGGTGAAAGATATTTCATCACTTTTATAGATGACTATTCTAGGTACTGTTACTAATATCTATTGTCTGAAAAGTCTCAAGCAGTGAATGTTTTGGAAACTTTTGTCACTGAAGTTGAAAGACAAATAGATCGAAAGATTAATGTAGTCAGATCTGATAGAGGTGGTGAATATTATGGCAGAACTACTGAAAATGGACAATGTCCTGGTCCTTTTGCGAGATTCCTTGAAAGTAAAGGCATATGTGCACAATACACAATGCCTGGAACACCACAACAAAATGGTGTAGCTGAAAGGAGGAATCGTACTCTCATGGATATGGTTAGAAGTATGTTTTGTAATAGCTCAATACCTATCTCTTTGTGGATGTATGCATTACAGACAGCTGCATATTTACTCAATAGGGTTCCTAGTAAGTCAGTTCTTAAGACTCCTTATGAACTGTGGACGGGAAAGAAACCCAGTTTAAGGCACTTACACATTTGGGGATGAAAATATTGCCTTAAATTCTTTGAACAAGTTAACAGTGATTATAGTAATATCTGTTTTAGTATATAATCTTTTCACCATTTGACATTGATTGCTCAATCACTCTGCTGACATCGCTGGTGTTTGAACTGTAGATGTATGAAAATATTGCTCAGTATAGAGCCAGGTTTATGGATTTCATGTTAATTACCGATAGTTGTGATTTTTTTTGAAGTCTGTTAGTCACCAAAATGATCTGACTTATTGAATTAAATCGCATTTTACAGTAGATTAATTGTTCATAATTAAAAACGATCAATATTATAATTAAAATTTTAGATTATTTTTTTATGATCACTTTTCCATTAAAGGCGATGAAAAGATGGCCTTCCAGTAAAGTCTTGATGAATGCACGCTACCTATATGATCATATATTTATGTGTTTTAATCTTTTATACATGTATAAAGGAAAAGACATATGGGTTACTCACTGTATGCATATTTATGTATCTACATAGATTCACGTTACTTACTGTATGCATATGGGTTTTAAGAGATAAAGTTAAGATATGCTATAACCTTATTAATAAAATAAATAAATAAAGAGGAACTGTCTCATCAATGGTAAGATCAATAGATTGACAGACTTTAGTATTCGGTTAGGTATATATTTCTTTTTACTTATCGTTATTATTTTTTTTGTACCCTTATATCTAATGAAAGTGAAGGATTAGTAATAGTATGAACAATTATGATCATAAATAGTCAGTTCTATGAGGTAACCCAAAGGTAGACCGTACTGCTATATATGAAAATCATAGAATAGACTAACTAGTTTAGTTAATATATAAGAATATGCAAAGATATCTTGTATACTTGTTTTAAACTAGTTTATAGTCTATTGCATTGCATTATTATTATTATTATTTTATGCAATGTATATGGTTGTTTATATTTAGGAGTCATCCTAAGATGAACTTAAATATAATGTTAAAGTGTAATGTCTGAGATTATTAACTTTATTCAAAGTATTTAATAAGTGAGCTAATTAAATTTGCAACAGAAGTGAAAATTGTAGGTGGTGTTGAGGCAATCAGGTTTAATGGACTCAACTATGTTGAATGGTATGAATACGTCAATTTCCATGCTGACATTTATGGACTTCGAGAAGTATTGGTTAATGACAAACCATCAGAGTTGACAGAGGGCAGCTCTCAAGCTGATAAGGATTATTATGAAGCTTGGGATGATGCAAAAAGTACTCTGTTGAGCTTCATGAAGATGATTATGGATTCTACCATATGGCCTTCAATGCCCACCACCAATGTGGCGAAAAAGTTCGTGCAACAACTTAAGGAATGTGCTAGCACTGAAGGTCCAAGTAAGGCTATGGCTAGAACATTGATGGTAGAGCTGACAACCAAGAAATTTGATTGGAGTAAGTCGATGCATGGCCATATCACTAACATGGTCAATTTATCAAATATACTAAAGAATCTGAAAGTGGAGGTCAGTGAGGAATGGATGGTAGAAATGATCATCAACTCGCTTCCGACTGATTTTGGGTCTTTTGTGGTTAGTTACAACAACCTCGAAAAGAAATGGACCCTTCCTGAATTAAAAGCTAAAGTTATTCAGGAAGAATCGAGATTAAAGAAAGATGGAAAAGCCAACATTGCTCATGTTACGGTTCATTCCTCTCAAGCTACAAGTAGTGAGGTCAAGCCAAACAAGAAGAAGAAGGGTCCTCTGAAAGCGGCACAAGGATCAATCTAGAAGGTGCAGAAGTGTTTCTTCTACAATAAAGTTGGACACTTAAAGAAAGACTGTCTCAAGAAGAAAGCCTGGTTCGAAAAGAGAGGTATGTATTATATTTCTGTACATTTCGAATCAAATTTACTTGAGGTATCTAAAAATACTTGGTGGCTTGATAGTGGTGCTACGACTCATGTATCATAAAGGAGAAAAATTTAGCAACTCATAGTGTCCTAAAAATAAATTAGAACGTAAGGAGATGGACAACATTCCTTATGCTTCAGTGGTTGGGAGCTTAATGTATGCCATGACATGTACTCGACCAGATATCAGTTATGTTGTTGGTATGCTTGGTCGATATCAGTCGAATCCAGGTATAAATCATTGGAAAGCTGCAAAAAAGGTATTAAGGTATTTACAAGGAACCCGAAACCTTATGCTCACATTTAGGAGAACGAGTAACCTGGAGGTTATAGGCTATTCAGACTCAGATTATGCCGGATGTGTTGATACGAGAAAATCTACTTTCGGTTTTATGTTCCTATTGGCTAGAGGAGCAGTATCATGGAAGAGTAGTAAGCAATCTGTTATTGCTACTTCTACCCTGGAGGCTGAATTTGTGGCATGTTTTGAAGCTATGATTCAAGGATTGTGGTTGTGGAATTATATCTCAGGGTCAAAAATTATCTACAGTATATCTAAGCCACTGAGAATTTACTGTGATAACTCCGTAGCAGTGTTCTTCTCGAAAAATGACAGATATAGCAAAGGATCCAAGCATATGGATTTAAAGTATTTGTCATTAAAGGAGGAGGTGTTTAAACAGACGATGTCGATTGAGCATATACGGACCGATGAAATGATAGCGGATCCATTAACGAAGGCTCTACCAATACAAGTTTTTAAAGGACATGTATACAGTATGGGTTTGGTAGAGGACACCTTGTAGTATAGTCTTATGGTAAGGTATATACATTATAGTTTTTATGCTCATTACTATTATGACACCATTAGATATCAGTTATATTTGTTTCTTGTACATTTATCGTAGTTATCTATTTAAGCATGCATGATTATTTATTTGATAACAAGGTGAAATCCTGAAATAAGATTTCATATATTAAGAATTAAAGTATTTCTTAATAATTAAAGAATAACTTAAAGAACTAATGGATTAAATTAATTTTGGTACATGGAAGGAATCAGATTGACTTATTTGTCTTTGACCGCCGTGATTCGATTAGCTTAATTCATGTATGGATGATATGTTACGTAGAAAATGAATTAAAGTGTACAATTAAAATTTTCATTACACTACAACCGTCACATAAACCAAGTGGGAGAATGATAGAATTTTAATAATTAATTTTATGGTTTATATAACTTTAAGTCAACAATTTCGATGTATGTTCCCGTAGTGATGATTAGCGGTGATTAAAGATCGAAATTAAAGGTGAAATTCCTTTTCTCTCCGCTCCTTATTTAAATATAGAAAATTAAAGGATCAATTTAAAGTTTGTGAGAAAATAAAAGGGTCAAACTAATCATTTGACCATTACCTAATTTAGTTTATTTATTTAATTAATTAATTCATTTAAATTAATTAATTAATTAAAGATAAAGATAAACAGTTTTTTTGGATAAGTTTTGACGCTGGTTTTAAAAAGATAACCAGAGAAGAACTTTCTCCAGTATTCTGTTCATCTTCTTCTCACGACAGAAAGAATTGATCAAGTCTGGGATCATCAAGGACAAAGGAAATCGATAAGGAGAAGGAGAGAAATCATATTCATAGGACAATAGAACTTGTACCCATTTGATTTTTCTGGATATCCTAAGAAGAATCCACTAACGGTTCTAGAATCCAGTTTTCTTTCATGTGGATTATACACTCTCACTTCTGCAGGGTATCCCCAAATGTGTAAGTGCCTCAAACTGGGTTTCTTTCCCTCCACAGTTCATAAGGAGTCTTAAGAACTGACTTAAAAGGAACTATATTGAGTAAATATGCAGCTGTCTGTAATGCATACATCCATAAAGAGATAGGTACTGAGCTGTTACACAACATACTTCTAACCATAGCATGAGAGTTATTGAGTCTGGAAATGCTCGTTTCATTGAGAATGGAGAAGTCAGTGGGAGTGATGAAATACGAAAAGTGGATATTAAAGAGACTGTGGTAGAACAGACAATACCAAAGTCTACGACTGCTGTTGTAATTCCTACTGTTATATTACAACGTAAAAATAGACAGAAACGACAACAACAAGAAATAAGATATCCACCCCAACAAGAAGAAATAGGAAATCCACTTCCACTTGATATTGACACTAACAATGAAATAACGACTGATGAACAAACTCAAGATGTTCAAGTGAATTCAGATCAAGCTACATTGAAAAGATCTATAAGGGAACGTAGATCTGCAATTTCTAATGATTATATGATATATTCACTTGAACATGAATGTGACTTGAGTATTGATAAAGATCCAAACTCTTTTCAGGAAGCCATGGAAAGTAACAATTCAAATGAATGGTTCAATGCCATGAAAGATGAATTAGAATCGATGGATAAAAATCAAGTCTGGAAACTTGTAGATTTACCAACAGGGTGTAAAAAAGTCGGCTGTAAATGGGTCTTCAAGACCAAGCGTGACTCAAAAGGTAATATCGAAAGGTATAAGGCTAGACTTGTAGCCAAAGGTTTTACTCAGAAGGATGTCATTGATTATAAAAAGACGTTCTCTCTAGTATCAAAGAAGGACTCTTTGAGAATTGTTATGGCTTTGGTGGCTCATTATAATTTGGAGCTTCATCAAATGGATGTAAAAACCGCTTTTCTAAATGGGCAACTCGAACAGGATGTATATATGGCTCAACCTAAGGGTTTTGAGGTCATAGGAATGGAAAACATGGTGTGTAAATTGAGGAAGTCGATTTATAGATTAAAACAAGCTTCTAGACAATCGTACTTAAAGTTCAATGATACTATTCTATCGTATGGATTTATACAGAACACTATTGATAAGTGTATCTACATGAAGGCTAGTGGGAGCAAGTTTGCGATTCTAGTTCTTTATGTTGATGATATCTTGCTAGCCACGAATGATCTTGGTTTGTTGCACGATATAAAGAGTTTTCTTTCTAAGAACTTTGAAATGGAAGATATGGGGGAAACATCCTATGTGATAGGAATAGAAATATTCCGTGACAGATCATAAGGAGTTTTGGGACTTTCTCAGAAAAATTATATCAGAAAAGTTCTAAAAAGATTCAGAATGGAAAACAGCCACCCTAGTCTAGTTGCAATTCATAAAGGAGAAAAATTTAGCAACTCACAGTGTCCTAAAAATGAATTGGAACGTAAGGAGATGGACAATATTCCTTATGCTTCAGTGATTGAGAGCTTAATGTATGTCATGACATGCACTCGACCAGATATTAGTTATACTATTGGTATGCTTGGTTGATATCAGTCGAATCCTAGTATAAATCATTAGAAAGCTGCAAAGAAGGTATTAAGGTATTTACAAGGAACCCGAAACCTTATGCTCACATTCAGGAGAACGAGTTGTTAGAATTAAAATATCTTCGATACGAATATAAACCCAAGATCTATACATGTCAAATCATCAAGAATAATAAAATAAATAAACTGAATGCGGAAGCGTACCTGAATTAATCGATAGAGTTTTTCCAGAGGGTTTGATCTTCCAAGAAGTTAGGTTTTCTCTTGCGGCACAACTCTCAGATGGGGAAAAGAGATATACAAGTTGACCTAATTCTTGGGGACCATAACCCCTTTATATAGTTGATTTAATAACCAACTAGTAGTTGATTTAATAACAAACTCTAAAGTATTTATAACTCTGCCCCTCATCAAATTATAAATACACCTTATGGTATCTACACTTTTAATTCCATGATAATTTAATACCTATAACACGTGTAATATAATTGGTCACTTAATTACGTGTTAAATTTTATAATAGCAATATACATTATACATATGTGCCCACTATTATTGAATTTTAATCCAACAATCTTCCACTTGGGCAACATATGTTTCTTGACAAATGTATAACCTTATGAGCTTAAAAATTTGCTATCATATAATAGGTATTCTAAAATAATCTTGTCCATCAATTATATTCATATAGGATCAAAGCGGTCTTCATCATATCAATTATGACTGGACCCATCAATGGTCACGTATAAAAACATAATCAAATGACATAGATCAATCATGGATGCGTAGCATGGAAATTATATGTAAATATGAACCGAACATGCCTATTTCCAACTGGTCCTCCTAAACTTTAGTGAGATCAAACTTTACTGAATTCAGAGTGTGCATAAGCCAAAATAACTTTATTTCTGCAAAAATTAACCTTAAACTAAAGTAACCGAAATTGTGTCTAAAACGAATAAGCATTTATCAAAATTACAAACTCCCACTAAAACTGAATATACTTAAATAATATTACACCCATATGAGCAGTGTGCTCATGAAAGACCTAGGGTGATAGTTTCTCAATAAGCGCGCAATTATGGAGTTTGTACCAACATGCTCTATAGACACACAAACACTCTGAATTTTCTTTAACAACTAGGAACTAAAATTTTAAAGTGTTCCTATTGTTTATAGAATAAATGATGCATATTTATTGTCACAAAATAACTGAAGTGGTCTTTCTATTCAATCTATAATTAGCAGCTCATGTGAAAGAGTTTTTTACATCAATATTCTAGTAGAATCGAAGCCTGTAAACTTGATGATCTCTAACTTACTAGAACTTCGATATGTGAGCATATAAATTTTGTTCTCTAAAGTCATTTCATAACTCTATTTGTTGTTATCCAACAATTCATATTAGATTTACTTAAATATTTGTCTAACATTCTAATAATGTACGCAATATCCAAGTGCATACATACTTAAGCATAAATTAGATTCTAAATAGATTATAAAATCTTTTGTATTTTATAAATTTCAAGGTTACTTGTAGGGCACTAAAAAAATATCTTCTTTAGTAATATGAGTGTCACTTGATTTACTCCCACTGAACTAGTAATACATATAATTTTCAACCAAATTTATCTCAAAACCGAATGAGATAATCAATATAAAATTTATAATTTTATTATGAGAGTTAAACTTAAGCTCATATATGGATATCTTTAATTTACATATTATTAATTTTGTATCATTAGACACAAATCAATGATTGTACCATATAATTAATTTATTCAATGTTGTCATTGAAAAACACAAGCTTAACATCCATCTTATGTAGCTCAAGATTAAAAGTAATAAGTGTCAAATTATTTTGAAAGAGTCTTTCAGTATAACTGAAGAGAGAGTTTTCACAAAATCAATGTATTCTTTTAGAGTATATCCTTTAGATACAAGACATGTCTTATACTTGTCCATATTATCATTTATATCCCTCTTGATTTTAAATATTAATTTACAACCAATTGGTTTGTATCTTAAGGTAATGCGACAAGTTCTTAAACTTTATTGTCTTGTATAAAATTATACTCTTTTGAATAACATCAATCCACTTTTGAGAGTTAAAATATTTATGGTTTGATAAAAGAAACTGATCAGGTTATCTTTTATCATTCCATTATTATCTTTATTTTCTTGATGAAATACTAAGTAATAATCCTTAATAGTATTTCTCTTCCTCTCATGGATATCTTTAAAGACACATTTTTTTAGGTTGTTTTAAGGTTGTTGAGTTTGTTCTTCTAAAAAATAATTATCTTATCTTGAACGAGAGTTGTTCAACATTGTTTTGCTGATGTACTTGATTCACTTTTTATTAATGATAGGTGTGAAAACCTAAACATCGTGGAAAGTGATAGTAGGAATTAAATTAATATTCAATTCCTCCTTAACAATAATGTATCTAACCTTATTCTCCCTCCAAACTCAACATCCTAAAAATGTTATAAATCTCTCATTAAAATAACTTAATTATGAGATCATAAAATTTACAGCCTATGGATCACTCAAAATAGCCTAAGTAATTGCTTACTTTTGAAGTTTAATTTCTTTACATGTATCCTAGCTTATACAAAAGAATCAACACTTTATACCTTATTGTTATTCCTTAGGAGTAAGACTATTAGCAACTTTATTCTAATATATTTTTATTGCCCTTATTCTTAGAGACACTAACCAAAGAGAACTAACTGATTGAGTATTTTTATAATTATAATGCTTCAACTTTTCTTCCTCTTTAACACAATGAGAAATAATCTCATTTGAAGTTTATTTTCCTTTAATAATTGTAACTAATTTTAAATTAGTTAAACTGTATAGAAAACTATACTAAAATTATAAGAACAAACAATTGTTATAAAGTTTGATCTTATGTGTCTTAAGTTTTGAAGCAATATAATATACTCCCTATCCTTATACTTCATAGACATCAAGTAAGCCAAAAGTGATGTCATGTTAATCTTAAAAAAATAATAATAATTTTATTAATAGGAAACCTTTAGTATGAATAATTTTTTTAGATTTATGCTCTTAAAATTTTCTAAAATATTATACTTTATGATCATTAGACTTATGCAACTTGAATAAACTCACTTCTCAAAATCCTATTTATGAATGTTTACCGCCGTGAGA
The DNA here is from genome assembly GCA_035048815.1 of Abelmoschus esculentus. NCBI lineage: Eukaryota > Viridiplantae > Streptophyta > Magnoliopsida > Malvales > Malvaceae > Abelmoschus > Abelmoschus esculentus. The sequence goes on from JAUCBN010000001.1 coordinate 15,619,646, forward strand.
GGTGCAAGTTGTTATTCACTTAGTGCAAGTTCTATGTTCATACCACCAAATACTATATATAAGTATCTTTTCTATTCCTTGAAATTAATTTCACTAAATATAAGTGTAGAATGTATTCAACAGATATTATAACAAAGATAAATTACCTAAAGGTAGAACAAAAATAAGTAAATAAACAAGCTCACATAAATATCTATAAGTAAACAATAAATTCAAAATAATGGCTAGTTCCCCTCAATATACCAAGCACAACATTAATATCAAGTCTTTGGACAGTAATATTAACTGTAAGCAGTACTCTTGTTGTAGCAATCAAACATTGACAATAAACTATGTCAAACAATAGATTAATCTTTGGACTAACGTATTGTTCACATAAAATACCATATAATTGTCACACATTTATCGCCACAGTTGTCATTGTAATTCGGCCAAATATTAATTTTCCTTTGGGCCAATTAATAAACGCATGAATTATAAAGACCTATAATTATCTTAATATTTTAAATAAACTAATCTACACAAAAGTGATCACTTTGGTGACATTATGTTTCAATTAATCTATTAAAATATTAGATATCCGAAGTTAAAATATGAATTTAATTGTTTAAAAATATTTTTCTTAATTTTATCTTTTACTCAAGATAAAAGATAACCAACATAATAATAAATTTGAATAAAGGTAACCTCATCACAAGATATCGAACACTCCAATAATATTTTTTAAAAAAATATTAATTTGTAAGTGATATCTTGATGTAGTAATCAAACATTGATAATAAGAATATGTTAAACAAAAATCTTCCTTTGGGCCGATTTATTGTTCACATATAAAACTGAATAATTATCACATGTTTATTACCACAGATGCACATGTAATATTACAAATTATTAATCTTCCTTTGGGCCGATTAATATTAGCATAAACTAAATTACATGCACAAAACCTTTTATATTTAAAAAAAATAATTTCCATAATAAAGATCATTTTGATGACATAATGCTTCAATTAATTTATCTTAAAATATATAACATAAATATATCAATTTTCAAACTTAATATTTATAACAGTCAAAGTTGAAATTTCTGATAACACTTGAGTTTTCAAAATAAACCAAATTAAGGTTGTCTTAATGGGGCTATCAGAATCCAAATAACCAAAATCTTTTATTGTTCTTCAAAAGTTCCTTAAATATGTTTTTACCAAAACTAAATTCGATCAAAACATTTAATCTTTAACTAAAAACAAAATACAAAAATATCATACAAGTGAGTAATTCGTATAATAATTACTTGAAACTTTAATATAATCATAATAATATAATAATCAAAAATAATTTTTTGATCAAACCGAATTGAATATATCAATACCAAATATATATTCTATAATCCAAAATAGCATATGATCAAAACTAAATACTGAATATGTTAACCAAGTAAATTACATAAAGTAACAATATACTTTAAAAGTAACATGTCAAAAGATCATTCAATCATAACTTAATAAACATAAACCAAATATAAAGTTTTAATAGCTAACCTGAATATAATTTTTTTTTTGAATCATGATAAATTTATCATGACAAAGCCTAAATTAATTATATTTTTTTATTATTAACGATCAAAACTAAAATTTTGATCTATCCAAATTTAACTTAATATCAATGATCAAAACTAAAATTTTGATCTAACCGAATTTAACTTAATACCAATGATCAAAACTAAAATTTTGATCTAACCGAATTTAGCTTAATACCAATGATCAAAACTAAAATTTTGATCTAACCGAATTTAACTTAATATCCAATGATCAAAACTAAAATTTTGATCCAACCAAATTAAACATATAATTTAAATAAAATATATTTAAAAATATATATTTCATAAAAATAAAGTAAATATGTTATTATCGAAGTAATTGAAATCCAAACTTAAAATTTAATTTCCAATTAATAGCAACCCAAAAAAATTAAATAAATTTTCATGCAAACAACCTAATCTTCATATAAATCTAGATTGATTTCTATGATTTCTTAATTAATCGATTCAAACCCATGGACGTAAAATCAAACTGAATCTACGGAAATAGATATTTGTGGTAAAACAATGAATGTTAATCCATTAGAAAATGAAAAACAACTGAATTGGCGAAAACCCAAAATAAAATCATAGAAAACAAATCAAATTGATTTGTTCTTAAAATACGATAGATATAATTTAATTTCATACGATTAATTATAAAACCATATCGAAGTAAATAATCCATAAAATTATGTATAATTTTAGATTATAACAATAAATTAAAACCAAAAACTTATGATCTTAATGATTCGACATAATTTTGGCACTGATGTCACTTGTTAGAATTAAAATATATTCGATACGAATATAAACCCAAGATCTATACATGTCAAATCATCAAGAATAATAAAATAAATAAACTGAATGCGGAAGCGTACCTGAATTAATCGATAGAGTTTTTTCAAAGGGTTTGATCTTCCAAGAAGTTAGGTTTTCTCTTGCGGCACAACTCTCAGACGGGGAAAAGAGATATACAAGTTGACCTAATTCTTGGGGACCATAATCCCTTTAGATAGTTGATTTAATAATCAAGTAGTAGTTGATTTAATAACCAACTCTAAAGTATTTATAACTCTGCCCCTCATCAAATTATAAATACACCTTATGGTATCTACACTTTTAATTCCATGATAATTTAATACTTATAATACGTGTAACATAATTGGTCACTTAATTACGTGTTAAATTTTATAATAGCAATATACATTATACATATGTACCCACTATTATTGAATTTTAATCCAACACGAGTAACCTAGAGGTTATAGGCTATTTAGACTCAGATTATGCTGGATGTGTTGATACGAGAAAATCTACTTTCGGCTATGTATTCCTATTGGCTGGAGGAGTAGTATCATGGAAGAGTGGTAAGCAATCTGTTATTGCTACTTCTACTATGAAGGCCGAATTTGTGGCATGCTTTGAGGCCATGATTCAAGGATTGTGGTTGCGGAATTATATCTCAGGGTTAAGAATTGTCGACAATGTATCTAAACCGCTGAGAATTTACTGTGACAACTCCGCAGCAGTGTTCTTCTTGAAAAATGATAGATTTAGCAAAGGAGTCAAGCATATGGATTTAAAGTATTTGTCAGTAAAGGAGGAGGTACAGAAACAGACGGTGTCGATTGAGCATATACGGACCAATGAAATAATAGCGGATCCATTAACGAAAGCTCTACCAATACAAGTTTTTAAAGGACATGTATACAGTATGGGTTTGGTAGAGGACACCTTGTAGTATAGTCTTATGGTAAGGTATATACATTATAGTTTTTATGCTCATTACTATTATGACACCATTAGATATCAGTTATATTTGTTTCTTGTACATTTATCGTTGTTATCTATTTAAGCTTGCATGATTATTTATTTGATAACAAGGTGAAATCCTGAAATAAGATTTCATATATTAAGAATTAAAGTAATTCTTAATAATTAAAGAATAACTTAAAGAACTAATGGATTAAATTAATTGTGATACATGGAAGGAATCAGATTGACTTATTTGTCTGTGACCGCCGTGATTCAATTAGCTTGATTCATGTATGGATGATATGTTACGTAGAAAATGAATTAAAGTGTACAATTAAAATTTTCATTACACTACAACCGTCACATAAACCAAGTGGGAGAATGATAGAATTTTAATAATTAATTTTATGGTTTATGTAACTTTAAGACGACAATTTCGATGTATGTTCCCGTAGTGATGATTAGCGGTGATTAAAGATCGAAATTAAAGGTGAAATTCCTTTTCTCTCCGCTCCTTATTTAAATATAGAAAATTAAAGGGTCAATTTAAAGTTTGTGAGAAAATAAAAGGATCAAACTAATCATTTGACCATTACCTAATTTAGTTTATTTAATTAATTAATTTATTCATTTAAATTAATTAATTAATTAATTTAAAGATAAAAATAAACATTTTTTTGAGGATAAGTTTTTTACGCTGGTTTTAAAAAGATAACTAGAGAAGAACTTTCTCTAGTGTTCTGTTCATCTTCTTCTCACGACAGAAAGAATTGATCAAGTCCGAGATCATCAAGGACAAAGGAAATCGATAAGGAGAAGGAGAGAAATCAAATTTAAAATAAACTACAATGGAAAACAGTAAGTATATCTTCCTTATTTTTTTCAATTTAATATTAAATTTGATTAACGTGATTACCCATAAATCTATTAACAACAAATTGTTCTTTCCTCATTATAATTCTTAATTCAAAGAAAAATCTAACATTTTACTCCTTTTAGAAAATTTAGTAAACTAATGAAATAAAAATCAAAGTTATTTTACATATGAGTCAATTTATAATAATAGTTAATTTAGGATCAAATAAAAATAAAATATAAAGGTGGAGGGTTAAATATAATATTCTACCGATTTTAAATTACCACGTCTATCATTTTTAAAAAATAATAATTAGACTGATTTGTTAGTCAGTCGAAGAATCTATTTATATTTTTTTATAGTTAAAAGCTTAATAAGTAATTAGATCATAATCAGATGATTATTTGTGTAGTTTATCCAATTTTATATGGGATTTTAATTTTTCAACTTTAAATTATATTTTAAAATTGGTGAATAATGCGAGGAAATTACGAGGGAGAGCCACGCAACGAACAAATGCGTAATTGACTTGATGCTCGCTTCCCTTCCCCTTTCTTCTACCTCCAATTCATGTCTTGCTCTGCAAATTCTCAAGTATAAACCATTTCTTCTTTCTCAAAGAGATGATAACGCGATCGAATTTAGCAGAGCAATTGAGGGAGTATCAGCTTCGATCTAAACATGATTGGGCTTCCGTTTCGTTTTTCTCATCCACCTCCAATAACTCGTCTTACAGGTATTCCCAATTCCAAGATGTACTTTCTCTGCATTTCATTTTTGAAGTTCTTATTTCGAATTTAAGGTTGAACAATTAGGAATTAGTTTTTTTCTGGGCTGATACAACAACTTCCTGCCTAACGTGCTGCTTGTGAAATATAATTCAGTTGAACTTCGATCCATGCGTTACTTACAGATTTTCTAGGATAAGTAGGATTTTCTAGGATGATTAGTTAGGTAGATGGGTTAGCTCTACCTTCTCGGGTGTGATTATTTTAAAAATTAATTCCGTTTATTGATTTCTTTTTGTCAATTTACTGATACATTACTAGGAATGGGGGAAAGGCTTGAAGAATTCTCGTTTTCAAAATACAATTGAAAATTTAGGTGGTCAAGGAATTCGAAACCGACTCTGGATTTATATAAACTGCTATTTAGTGGACTCCTTATGATGAACACTAGACCTCAAAATGAAAATAAAAAGGAATGTTTGAAATTGTTGATTCATCCTAATTTTCATCTGAAATTAGATACTTAGCTGCTGAAAGAAGCCTGCTGCTGGGCATGGGGTAGATTTAAAAAAAAAAAAACTTCTATGGACGTTTCATGTAGTTGATTTGGGGGAGTTTGTGGTAGAGATGACTGCGTTTTGGTTATTGCTGTATGCCAACAAATTTAAGCTTAACTGTTAACACTTGCTATAGTAAAATGCTTGTCAAACTGCTGGGAATTGGAGCTTTACAGATTGTTTCGATGTGCTTGGGCTTGGAGTCCTTGAGTGACAGAAGTTGAAAACAATAATCTGTTGGTGTTTTGAGATTTCGTGTACTTATTCATGGAAACATTACTGCTTTGACATGTTTGTAGTTTGGCCTAGATTCAAGAAGTTTGACATGTTTATAAGATTATTGTTTAGATTATTAATAAATTATTTGACACTGGGATTCCCAACTTTTTGTTGGGAAAATCGAATGGAGAACATGACGTCTAGAATACATGTTTTATTCGGATACACATATTTCATCTTTATTCTGCTATTTCTTTTTCTCTGTCTCAGCAAATGACCAATTCTAATAGTTATGCTTTCTTTTATACCTTGTGTGTGCAGGGTGGATGTTATGGTCTTTGTTATATGGGAACTTATCATTTTAGCTTTCCTGGTTTTTTCAGCCGTTTCTTTATATTTTAGGCATATGCAACTTGCTTTTATCCTAGTATGCATCACAATGCTATTGCTTCTCTGCATGAAAATCACAAAGCAAGTGAGGTTGGCCAGGAAAAAGAAAAGAAGAATGCTTCTTCCATTATCTATTTAGACCTACATGAAGCTTGAATGAAGTTAAAAGGGACAACATTGTGGTTCAAACTTATGGTTTGTTGATTGTTGCGTTAGGTTGCTAGAAGTTAGCTGATAAAGGAATATGATTTGCTTCATTTTATCATGTATTTGACATATAGTTAAACACATCCGAGGATAGAAATGGACGCAACGAGTGATCATTGCGATTTCTTTTCTTGTATTATGTACCCATACAGTTGATATGCAACAAATCAAATACCATACAAGGCTTGTCCTTGAAGTTTTGTTTAGCTAGTTCCAAATTAACATGATAAAATCATACCACAGGCCATATCCCTTATTTGCTCACTTTGTATAAACAAGCAAAGATGTTTATACCATTACTGTTTGTTGTTTCAGTAATATAAAATTGAGAAGCAAAAGCTTTCAGAGTTTGGAGGTGGCCAGCTTTATTAGATCCTTCCTAAGAATCTTGCCCGACGGATTCTTCGGAATTGAAGCTACAAATGCCACTTTCCGGATTCTTTTGTATGGGGCAACCTGTTCATTCAACACCATCCCTCTCAGTTTCATGTCATTATAGTTAACTCATTCTGGTTCAAAACTCAAAACATACCTGTTTAGCCACAAACTCTATGATGCTTGTCTCCAATATGTTGCTTCCGGGTTTTCTCACCACATACGCCATCGGAAACTGCCCAACCTCCTTGTCAGGAAACCTGAAACACCCAAGGATGTTCATGATCAAATAGACATGATCCTCTTTAGCCTCTATCAACATAGTTATACAACTTACGGAATAACAGCCGCATCTAAAATTCCAGGGTGTGTAAGGAGCAATGCCTCAAGCTCAGCCGGAGGAACCTGCCACAAAAAGCATAAGTTTAATGGTTTAGTATTGCCTAAACAAAAATCGGTTTGGTTCTACAAAATCTAAGTTCCATTCACCTGATATCCTTTGTACTTAATCAGCTCCTTCAACCTGTCAACTATGAAAATGAAGCCATCTTCATCAATATAGCATAAATCTCCGGTCCTAAGCCATCCATCAGAATCAAGAGTCGATGTGGTTGCTTCTGGATTACTGAAATAACCTACAATGGAAACATATTCAACCAAAAAGAAAATCACAACATAGCATCAATTCTGCAAATTTAGGCATAGCTATCGACTAGGGTGAGCATTCCGATAAAATCAAGTAAAAAAATTCAGAGTTAGCTGAATTGACGAATTTTATTTTAGAACTCAAACTTTATTTAAATTTTTAGGCGAGTTTATAAAATTTGAGTCTAAAAGGAGTTAGTTGTTCGAAATTCTGACCAAATTTAATTGCAAATTTTAAAATTTTATGGTGCAAAATGATTCTAATTTAAAAGATTTTTTTATAAAAATATTACTTTATATATTTTTGGATAAGCAACACCATTGGGCACTAAAATATTCATACTTTTATGTTTTGGTCATCAAACTATTTTTTTTACAAAATAGTTATTTATGATACATTTTTCCTATTTTGGACACCCATTGTTAAAAAAAATAACAGAAAAAATAATTATTTGGTGACTAAAACAAGAAAAAAATAAAAGTAGACCAAAATAAAATGTAACGTAAGTGACAATTTTACCAAAAATAATAATTTAGTGACTAAAACAGGAAAACAAAAATAGTTTAATGATCAATGATATCCTTTACCCTCTTCCCCATGTATGATATCCATGTACCATCTAAAGTTTAACATCTAGACTCAAACTTATAAATCAACATATCCAACTAAAAACTTTATTTATTTAAATTTTCATATTGTATCCAATTTTTTTTTAAATTAAGTTAAATTTGATAAATTACGATTCAAATTAAATTAAATTATTTTTTTATCGAATCAGAAAATTTATTGTTTCTAAATCAAGTTAAATTTCACTCCCTCTTAGAAGTGAAAACACATAGCATGTCCATCTGCAAAAAACCACTTAATTAACTATTTTTAATCTAATAAAACATTAAAAAATTATATATTTAGTACTTTAACTATACTTAAATTATTATTTTAGTATTTCAACTATTATTTTTAATAAAATAATATTTAATATTATATTTTGTTCAATTTTGGTACCTCTACCATTTAAATTAATAAAAATAATGACGTGGTTTGGGTTAATAACAGATATAGTCTAAAACTTATACAATATATCAATTTAGTATGAAAATTTATCAATTTAAAGATTGTTTTAATTTTTAGATTAAAATTATAACTTTCTCATTTTTCTTAATTCAGTCAAACACTAAATTAGGTTTCTGAGTTTAAAAACCACGTTAAGAACAATCAAAACTTTAAGATTTAAAGATCGATAATAGGTTAATGTGGGGTTGGACGACCAAACTCTATGGGTAAGAAAGAAATGAGATAAAACTTTATCAAAATTAAGATAATATTTTATTGATAGATATTTGACTAAATTGATAATATATAAATTTTTAAACTAAAATTATAATTATAACAAATAACATTATTATTATTATCAGTTTTTTATAATTACGTACTAAAACAAAAAATTATATATAATATTAAATATTATTTTTAAAAATAACAATTAAAATACTAAATATGAAATACTAAATATATCGTTTTCCTACAGTAGACAAAGACTAGTGGTCCAGGCAAAGCAAAAAAGGGCCATTGTACTTTTCTTACTATCGTTGAAGAGAAATTATTCGCATAGTTAGTGGCAATACCTTTCATAACGGAGGGGCCCCTGAGCCAAAGCTCACCCGTCTGAGTCACCGATAACGCCTTACCACTCTCAGGGTCAACAACCTTAGCCTCCATGCTTGGAGACAACATCCCAGCCGTACCATACCTCCGGCTCTCATCCAACGAGTCAGTAGACGCACCGATACCGGTCGACTCGGTCAAACCGTAACCCTGAAGGATTTTTACATTCGGGTACTTCTCCAGGAACCCTTCGATCACTTCTTTACTCAGCGGAGCGCCACCCGACAACGCGGAGTGCAACGAACTCAGATCATACTTATTTCGTATCTGATCAGCTGCGTTTACCATCGCCACCAGAATCGGCGGCACGAGAGGTAAGTAGGTGGCGCGGTACTTCTCGATCGTTGACAGCATGTCGTGCATCTCGAACTTGGATAAAACTATGACCGTGGATCCAGACGCCAGCAACCCGGTGGCGAACGCTACTAAGCCGTAGATATGGAACATCGGAACCGTGCAGATGAACCTTTCTCCTACTTCTAGGCTGAACCTGTTTATCACCGTTTGAACCATAGCTATCAGGTTTCTATGAGATGAAACCACCCCTTTGCTGGCACCGGTTGTACCGGACGAATAGAGTAGAGTCGCCGTGTCGTCCTGGTTCACTCGGTCCCTGACTCGACTCCCACTCGGCTCCGTCTTCATCATCTGATTTAAAGTCGTCACGATCTCTGCTCCCCCAGCGTTACCGCTCACGTGATCATCGAGGAGCGCGATTGGGACGGCAGACCCGGCTAATTTAGGGAGGAGTTGAGTGATAGTAAAGGCTAGAACCGGCTTTGAATCGGCAATTTGTTTCCCGATTTCACCGGCCGTATTGAGAGGATTCGTGGTGGTTATGATAGCGCCGAGGGACATAACAGAGAGGCAAACAATGGGGAAGAAGATGGAGTTGGGTGAAAGTAGTAAGACGACATGGCCTTTCCGGATACCCATATCGGAAAGAGACGTAGCGACAGAATCCACTGCCCTCCAAAGCTCGGAGAAGGTAAGGTGTCTGCCGGTGGCGGCATCTATGAAGGCAATCTGGCCGTGGTGTGCTCGAGCCGAAATGAAAGTGGTTACATCTAGGGAGTCATTCTTTGGGAGAGGAATGGGGTTTCGCTTGCTGTAGAAGATAGAATTTGACCGGCAAAATCCACTTCTTGTGTCGATCGTCAAGCTCATATTTTCCGCCATGGATGTGCTGTTACAAACTACAATGCTTCCGTTTTGTAGCAGAAGTTCAAGGGTCAAATAGAGTCTGCTGCTAAGAAAGCAAATTTTATATAATATTTTGTAAGAACGTGAAGTCCCCCAGAGCAAAACACGCTAGTTTGACTGTTTTAATCGGTAGATTATTATGAGAAAACCGTTTATACTAAATTTATGGTTTAAGCAATTAAGATTATTTATTTTTAAATAATTATTTAATAATTATTTTTTTATTAGTTACATGTAGTAAAAGAATAATGATTTATTTTAAAAAAATTAAAATAAATAATTTTATTTTTTTGATAAAATTGAAAGAGAAATATACTATCAAGTGTTTTATTATAAAATCTTTTAAACCTAATTGAGGAAAAAAGAATACACTTGATAATAATTATAAAATAATAAAAAAAATACTAAAATAAATATTAGAGACTCACACCCTCATATAGTTATAAGTCATCATGAATCAAAACTAAAATTATATCCGGTAAAAATATGAAGATAGAAGATGAAAAATTTAGTTCTCCAAATAAAGAAACATTGTCAATTGAGTCATTTTGATTAACCCATCAGTGATCTTAATTAAAACTATAAACGATATAATCAACGTAATTTATCTAATAATTTTTATTTTAAACAGAGCCGTGGTGGATAGTCTCACATGGCAAGACGATAATCGTTGGATGGAAACGAAATTGAATCCTAGTCGTCAGATCAAAATGAATGATTGAGAAACGTGTTTGACTGATGTAGTCACGTGCGAAATTATCTAGATTTTCATAGTTGACAGACTTTTCTGGCCTGTCTTTTTTTATTTAATTTAATTTAAAATGATATTCAATTGGTCACCTTTTTGGAAGATAATATATTACGAATAAGTTTAAAATATCATGGTATGAGTGAATGAAATAACTTCACGTTATGAATGATAATTTATTTATAAAAGAAAAACTGAAATAATTTTTTTTAAAATAAATTCATTAAAACATGAAAAAATATATAAAAGTCTACCAATGTCGTTAGGAGGATATTTAATCAAATACGAATTATTATATTATCGATTAAAAAATTAAATATTTAAATTTAATTTTTTAAATCTGTAATATAATAATTCGTATTTTATCTGATTTTTGATAATCAAATTAAATTTTTTGAATATTTTATTATTTAAAAATATATTTTAATTTAAATATTTTTAAAAATTTAGATGTTATTTTTTTGAAAATTTTAGAATTTTGACTATAATAAACAATAAATTGTTAGATGTAACAAGATTTAAATCTATAAAAATAATTATTTTAAATTTCGAATCTAATAAGTATCAAAGCATTAAAAAATTGAAAATAATATTTATAAAAATTTAAATTTTTAATTTTTTAAATAAATCAAAATTTAAAATATTATGATCTATATCAATTCAAAAAATTAAAAATCAAATTAAATAAACAGATTATCAAATATGATACTTTAAAACACTCCTACACATTACTTAATTTGAAGTTAATTTGAGAGATAACACCATTATTATCTGATTGCAGAATAACTTTATCACATTTCTAGATTTCCAAATGTGCCAACAAATCGAGACCATCCGAGAAAACCCTTTCCATTTAGCGAGGAAAGTTTTGCCGACCCCTGGAAAACCCAGACTTTTAAACAGAATATTTCCCATTTTTGTAACTGTCCACGCCTGTTCTTCCTTTATAATGTCAGCCTGGTTTTCAGCTCGCCATACCGAACCTTCAAAAATTAGTTTCATCCCCTGTCCCTTTGAATGCTCGACCAACCGGGAGCAACAAAGATGTCACTAGGAAGGTAAACCCCTTTTAAAACCCGAGTGTGGAGAGAATGAGGCAACTCGTGCGAGATGAAAGGATTTAAGGTCATGGAATCACAGACCTCCTAAATCTTTAGCTTACAGAGTTGATTCCTGCTCAACCAATGGGTCTCTATCTTGGGAGCCATTTAAGTAGTTTACCCTTTTAATAAAAATGAATTTATCATCCTGTCTCTCCTCCATCCAGGAGTTCTTTGTTTATATAATTACTAATTTCAGCGATACATGTTCGAGCATATAAACACTTAATTTTAGACGATTTAAATTAAATATTTTAAATAAAATTAATTCATATTATCATTTTCGATATTTAAAATTTTATACTTTAAGCTTAAGTTACGTGACTCAATATGTTTGGTTCTTAGATGAGAACAAAAATATATAATAAAAATATCTTAAACTCTTTGTTCGTTAAGGCTTGATTTTCATTAGATGAACTATATCTTTGGAACACCCTAAATAAAATAGAGTTATAAAATTATATATAAGATCTTACAAGTACATGTCTCATCTAGTAAATTGTCACGATGGTACTCTTCCGATTCGCTGTCACCTAGACACTTCTACATAAAAACACGTTTCAAAACGCTGAGCGCTCATATCATGGCATGGCATGATCTCATGGGATGAGAGCAATGACACTACTGTATTTATCGAAACACAGGACATCAAACATGTATATTTTGACACACAACATATACATATCAAAATCTATAATAAAAAATTTATAGATAGTGTGTCCGCGACTACTTACATCTCAAAGTCCACACAACTTATATAGCATATCGATACGTCTGTGTATTAAATCTAATTAACAGTGGTATTGATACTTCCTTACGTACCGATACTTTGGAATTTGAAATATGCAAGGGGTATCAGTACACGGGCTCTCGTATTGATACACCCCTTGCAAAAAAACCCCAAGATTACTCTAGTGTAATGATATTGACCTATCTCATATTGATATCCTTGCACGAAAATGTAGGGTTTGGGTTCTTAATCTTTTATCTCTCCTACCCAAACGAGATTATTTCTCCCCATATTAAGGTAGTATTTGATGTGTTTTTATTCAATTTATAATGCATGCAACAAGCCTATTTTTATGAGATGTGATATGTTGAGGAGTTAGTAGAGTATCAACTTTAAGCAAAATCAATAACAACTTCTTTCTCTTTTTTAAAACATTTTAAGGGCTCTTCAACCTCTTTCTCTAAAAGGGAAAGATAAGCAATAAATTAGACACAAGAAATTTTCAGGATTTAAAAACACTAACAAACTAAGGTTGAAACTCTCAAAAACCTAATCTCGAATTACACCTTACAATCCTTCTAAAACTCTTTCTTCACAAAACTAGAAAACAATACCTTATTTTGTATTTGTAGATCTCTTCAAACTCTATAACTTCTTCTCTAGTTCAAAAATATGATTCCCAACATACACTCTAAAGATTAAATTTTTTTTAAGTTTTTTCTCTTGCAAGGAGGAAGAAAAAAGAAAGCAAAATCAAGATGACTTTGCCCACAAACAACTCTGTAGAAAACTTACTCCACTTCCCCTTTTTGTCCTCAATTACCCTTAAATAAACTTTCTTAGCCCAACAACCTACTTATTACACACAACTCCAAAGCCCAACAATGGTTTAAAACGTCCTTAAGGTCTAACCAATGAAATTCAAATACTTTGGATTAATCTGACACTCGAGTCTAAAATCTGGATCATTACAACTTCATTGTTATTTATTGTTAAAAAATATTTGATATCCAAAGTCTTGAATTTCATTAGTTCTTATGCATTCAAGGAAGGATTTAGAATTTTAAATAATAAAATACAAATTATTAAAAATATAAGAAATATAAAATTATAAGAGTTTGGGATGCATATCTAAATTATTAATAAAAATTTAAAAGATTAAAATCTTTTAAGGTTACAATTGTATCTCCAACGACCCCTAAACCCGTGATTCATCCCTCCATTGATAACTCTTCTATCCATTTAATCAATCGAAATTACACTCCCAAACCAACATCTATTCTATTACTCACCTTCCTTCAACCGATGAAGACAGATAAATATTTAGGATCCGAGTATATGCTCTTACCTTATTTTATTTATTGTGTAGTAATTTTTTATTTATTTAAATTTTATTCTTACATGTTGTTGTGTACTATTTAATTGTTCATGTTTTATGCCTTTTTTGTTTGATAAATCATTCGCTCTTTTATACTTTAATTAATTTAAATATATTATTTATTTAATTGAGTGTATCTTTAATTTAATTAAACTAAATTTAAGTTCAACCTCTAAATTAGGTTTAAAGCCCATAGTTACATTTTAGTTAATTGATTAAATTTAAATTCATCATTTACTTTTAAATGTATTTTAACTTAATTAAATTCATTCTCTTAATACATATCAGAGTTTGAAAAAAAGTTAATTTAGATAGAATTATGTATTTTTCCCCTAAATTATATCTATTTTTTTTACATAACGTGCCCCTAAACTTTACGTTATTACTCGTATCGTCGCAAAATTTGACTTCATTAAAAAATAATTTTTCGAACAATCAAAACGTACCATGTCATTTTCCTTTCTTTATTTTTAAATTTTAAAAATAAACATATTAAAAAATATTTATTAATTTACCAAAATACCCATTCCTTATCTTCTTCCCCAAACCCCATCCCACGCTGAATCCACACTGGTTATTCAAGTTCACCACCAAACATGGTAATAAATTGCGTTGCAGTCGTATAGTAACTTTTTTTTTTAAGGTTATTATATTTACGCAACGCAATATATATACCGTATTATGACTTTTATGATATAAAACCATTACATAATGTCGTAATATATAATATAGATTGCTAGATCAATTATATTATCGATTTAAAAATTTTATTAATCTATAAAAAATAAATAAATAATTATAGAACATTTATCTTATCGATTTAAGAACCTTATCAATTATCTTATCGATTTACTAAACTATAGTATAACTAATTCGAATAAAATAACGCATAGTGAAATAATGATAAAAAATATTACACTAAATGCAATAAAAAAAAGATTCACTAAAAATTTTTAGTGTTATCATTTAAACAAAACAATAAAGAAAAGAATATGTATCACTATTAAAGTAGAATATGTATAATTTTATTTCTTAGTGTTGAAAGAATAAAAAAATGAGAGAAAAAATAGATGAAAAATATCCTACGTACAAAGCACTAGTACAATAAAGATTCACTATATTACACTTCACTACACCTAATTCAAACAAAATAACACATAGTACAATTCTTGATAAAAAACACTACACTACAATTCAATGCAAAAGAAAAATAATTTTTCTACTACAATACATAACACATAATTCCAAAAAAATAGTGTAAAACATAGTATAATAAATGATTGTACAATAAAGATTACTTAAAGATTATCTAAAATTTTTAGTGCTCTCGTTCAAAAAAAAAAATAAAGAAAAAATATGTACACTTATTTTTTAATATTGAAAGAATAAAAAAAAATGAGTTTTTAGTATAATAAATAACACATAGTTCAAACAGAATAAAATATACTACAATAAATGATAAAAACCACTACACTATTTTCTATATCGGTGAGCTTGGATCTTGGATCGTAGAAATTTGATGAAATTGGTGAGCTTGGAACTTTACTTGAAAACACTAGAGTCCATTCAATTTTGACCATTCTAGGTAAGCTTACAAAACTGTATTGGTGGTTATGCGGATGAAAATTCATAATTCGTTTATTTTCTTTTTCTTAACTATTTTTTCTATTTGTCTTAAATTATTGTGTTTCAATATATTGATAATATATGATTCGTTTTATATAACTATCGGTATGAGTTTTCATTAATTTTAAAATAATCATGTTCGTTATATTTGAATATAAGTATGTAAATAATTTATGCAATACAATAAAGTTGATTTAAAGTCTACTTTAGTTTATGAATATTTGTAGATTTGGGTCTCCAATCCAGTCGTTGCAATCAACCGTTCAAATATAGATCCAAAAACATATAGCTTTTGTGTCTACTTTAACAATGAACGAGTTAATATCATACCAAGACCCTACATTTTAGTTTTTAACTTTTTAGCTTTTATAGTTCGTTCTGAAATTTTCTATTTGATTTTTTTAAATATGTAAATATATTATATAGATAAATTATTTAAAATTTTTAAAATAGATTTTTTAATAGGATTATTTAATGAGTTTTTTTATTTGAATTTGATCTTATATAATGAATAATTATTTATTTGTAAGCAAAAAATATTGCGTTCAAAAAAATAAAGAAAACGCAGCTCTTATTGATGATTACAATTAGAGGTGGGGAGAAGTCTTTAAAGGTTCTCGTAATTATGTCAAATATAAATTTTGTGAAAGAATTATTAAAGGAGGAATAACACAGTTTAAAGAACATTTGACTACAAAAAATGTAACACCATGTTTAAATATCTCTACAAAAAGTTAAAAAAATTGTTGCTGAACAACTTATAGAATATCATAAAGATAAAACTATGAAACAGAGAAGAAAAGAAGAATTAGATGAAAGAATAAAATTACGTAACACCCCAATTTTAGGCTCAATTTAGAACCCTAATTTCAGAAAATCCCTAATTTTGAAACTTTAAGTCCTGAGAAATTTTGAATTTTAAACATGTTGATTTAGAGGGCTTTTTTGTAATTTATAAATTTTGGATGATCTTTTGAAAACTTGAACAAGATGGTACCATTATTGGACAATTTATCCTTTTTCCTGGGAAGTTAATATTTTTTCTTTTTTTATGAAATTTTAATTTTTTGTCATTTTTTTTCAGCTGACCTTTTCTTTTCCTCTCCCCTTCTATTTCTTTGTTATGGAAATCAACATCCTTTCACCTCTTTTGCTTCGGTTTCATACTATTCTTTTGTGTTTTTGGTAAGTATATTGTTATTCTCCTTTTCTTTCAAATCAAGTCTGGTTGGTGTGAAAGATTATCATCAAATATATTGGTTAAGGGAAAGAAAAGAGTGTGGGTCTTTGTTGAAATTTTCGGATTGTTTAGAGTATGTTTAAGATTATTTTTTTGAAGTGGAAAAGAGCTTTTAAGTTCGGATTGAATGATGTATTCAAGTAAAGGTTTCTGAAAATTGGAAAAATTATGGAAATTTCAGATTTTTTCAACAAATCTAGGAAAATCTAGTTTTTCTTAGAAAATTTGGGTTTGATCGTTGACCATTGACCCAGCCTGACCCTACCTGTTGAACAATGCTGACATCAATGTTGACTTTTTTAACCCGAGCTCATTATGTTTTTTGACGTTTTGATTCCGCTGATGATATTCGTATTTCCAAATTCAAACTCACAATGTCACGACTTGAGTTTCAGGATTCAGTGTCTGGTAAACCGAGTTATGGGCCTTGTGTTTGGGCCTTGAGAGTCTTGTTGAACTTAAAAGCTTGTAGTTGATTTGGGTTTTGAGTGGTGGCATAAGGGTATTTTGATAATTGAATAAATGATAGGAAAATATGGGGAAGATGAGTTAATTCTCTGCATAGTATAGAGAATTGCTTTGGTCACCCATATTTTCTTCTTTCTCATTTTCCTACACCATTTTTCTCTTCCAAACTTTATCCCTAAAGGTTGAATCTTGAGTTCTAAAGAGTGAAATCCCGTTTTGCTTCTACAGGAATATTTGTTCAGCTAGGAAAGATCTATCTTTCAAGGTAAGTATGTTTTAAGATGGTGAAGGTATAGTTTTTGGAGGTTTTTGTGGGTTGTACAGGATTAGTTTTTTTGGAATGTTTTAGAGTGTTTTTAAGGGGGGTTTTAGCTTCTTTAAATCACCTAGATAGAATAGTAATCTCTTGGCTATCTTCCTTTTAGTTGGAGAGCAAGAAGAGTCATAAAGAAGCTTGGGCAAAGAGAAGGCTTAAAGGATAGTTTTGGAATTCTTCAACTCGTTTTGAGAGGTTAGTAAACTTCCAAATCCTTTATATTTCATATGCATCATCATTTTAGTATGCTTGATTGATTTATGATAATTTGGCTTAGTATAGAGCCTTTTGTTTGCTTTAATGGTGATTTAAATTATAATAGATGATCTTGAGCAAAATTGGTTAGAAACTCACTTAAACTACTTTAATAATATGTAGGAACGTTTTGAGATCAAAATGTTTGGTTTAGGTTGAGATTCTTAGGCCTTTTAGGTGTATCGATACCCTTGGTTTGGGTATCGATACCACTGATAGGAAAAATAGGCTAAAAAAACAAGCGTTTCAGAATGCTTTGCCTATGTATCAAAACCAAATTTTATAGTAGCAAATCGTTTTGATACCCCCTTTAGGGCATATCAAAATAGGGGGCCATATCGATACGCCATATAGATGTATCGATATGGATGAATCTCCCTTTGTCTTAAGCCATCATCTTAGCGTATCCATACACCAGGGGAGCATATCGATATAGAGGCGTTTTGATAACCTCTTTACAAGCGTATCGATCGCTTGGATAGTCTACCTAAGTTTTTAAGGGGGAGCATATCGATACATGGTTTTTTAAGCCGTAAAATGATTAGTGAGACCTAGAAATGATAATATGGAAATTTATATAATGAAATATGCTTTGCATACTTAATTTTGGCTTGGTTGTAGTATTGATTGACATGAGATCATAGGTGGATCCCCTTATTTTGGTCGAGTATTTGTTTGGTGGGATCTGGATACCCAATGAGTGAAAGTGTTGAAACACAATTAAAGACTATTCGATGTGAAATTCTAGATGATGTATCGAAGGTCATCTGATGTGATATTACGGGTGATGACTTTGCTTGATGTGAAATTCAGAGCCCCAATCAATGTGAGGTTTCAAGTGAAGACTCGATGTAAGATTGCGAGTATCCTATCTCGATATGAGATTTCAAGTAGCTCGATGTGAGATTCTAGGTTAGGTGAGTCCCCAATGTTGGGTTTGTAGTGGGCCTCACTTCTGATTTGGTTATTTTTATGCTTTGGTTATATTTTTCTTATCATCATCATATTTCTCATCTAGAATGTTCATTGTTATGATTCACTTGAAAGCATAATTGATAGGTTTTATAGCCACTAAGCTTTAGTAGCTCAATATTTTGGAATTTGTTTCCATGCGTAGATAAGTAGAAGACGATCGAGCAACATGGCGGAGCACCATCGTTGTGGACTTCAGCATTGACCAGTTGGTAGAGTACAATTGCTAAATTAGTGGTTTATGTATTCGTAGAACCATTATTGTAATTGTAACTCTATTTCATTTTCAAATTGTTAAGGTCAAATGCTTTCATTAAACTTTTATTTGGAGCTCCTTTGAAATTTTGGATTGTTGAACTACTTTTGATTGTAATATCGTTTTACTTTATGTCGTATTTGATGGTATGTTTTAGACTTAATTTAAAATCTTATGGATACATATTGGGCTTGTGGCCCAAATTTGGCACCCGAGTTCATGGTGTTACATACAATGTTGTTTTTGAAGAATTTTTTGTTTGAATGCTTAATCAAAAGTTTATCTTTATCAGAAATAAATTAGTTTATTATTTGGATTAGGAGACGTTGTTTCGGATATATAGTTTCTTTCTCCTCCTCCTCCTCCTAGACAACCTCTTGTTCCTCAAACTTTAGGATCCACACGTGAGTTCTCTGATTTAATTAAATTTAGTTATTCTAGTGTAGTGTCATAGTAGTAATTACTTAAATAAATATGGTTCGTAGGTTTTACATTTGGCTTGTCTATTGCTAAGATTGAGCCCGGTAAACATCATTCTCGATGTTAAGCTATAACAGCCTAAGTTTTATCTATCTTGATTCTTTATATATATCTTTGCGTGCAAATTTGTTTGTTTTTTTGTATCTCTGTTGACATGTTAGATTTTGTGATTTCTTAATCAAATTAAATGATTCCATGTCATGCTATGTGATATATATTGTAATACCCAAAATTGAGCCTAGAAGTTTAGAGGTCGATTTAGAGGTCTAGTGGACCGGTTTTGTTGGTTTAGCCTAGTTCGGGATTAAATACTTAAAAATTAGTTTTAAATCAAAATAAATTATAGAAAAATATTCTAAAATTCTTAATTGACTTATATTTAACTTAGGTAAACTCAACGTAGAAAAATGACCCTTGAATTCCTAATATTTTGAAATTGGAGACTATGTTGTAAAAATTAAAAATTTGAGGATAATTTTATAAACTAAGTCAAAACTTTGAACCTTTACGGTAATTTGATATAATCCTAATCCTAGTTGTTCTAGGCTTTCCAAGAGCCTATATAAACAACCTTTAATCCCTCGTTTTAACCTAAGTAATCAAAATTCTCTAATTTTGACCTAAAACCCAAAAATTCACTTTTTAAAAATATCTTTTTAAATTTTGGTTTCTTCTTGTCCAAGGCAGACTCTTCATCATCTTTTTAAGATAAATATTCACTCTTTTTAATAAAATTTTGTTGGTTTATTTTCCTATATTTTCTTGTTCAAATTCTCTTCATTTTTCTTCAGTTTTACTTGAAAAACTCTATTTTTTGCATCAATCTTTAAACCCTTCTCCAAGATTTCAGTTTCTTCCTTCCCAAGACATATTCTTCATCTTTTCAAGAGTAAACACTAATCTTTTCAATAAAAATTCGTTTGATTAATTCTTGATATTTTTTAATCAAAATCTCTTCGTTTTTCTACTGATTTTCTAGTTTTTAAAACTTGGAAGGGGTGCAATTAATTTTAGATTTGAAAATCATTAAAAAATCTGAAACCTAAATTTCTTTAATGAATTTCTTAAGTTTTTGGCGGATTGCAATAATCTTTAAAGTTTTGAATTAGTAAATCACTTTTCTTGATAAAATTCTATTGTTTTCATGATTTTCGTTCAAGGGTTTTACATGGCTGTTTTTGATGCTTAAATACATGAATCTTGAAGTTTTTAGATTTAATTAAGATTAATTTTAAGTATCTAATCCTGAACCTAAGGTTTAGGTGGTGTTTGGAGAGGTTTTCGGTGAGTTTCAGTTATGATTTGTGGTGTTTTTAGGGGTTGCCATGATTGGTCCGAATTGAGGGATGTTTGCGGTGTGGTTTAATGCGCTAAATCCTCTGGTTTTTATGCTTGAATTAGGTCAAGCGGTAGAGGAACAAATTTTAAGGAGTTTGGAAAGTCGAATCGCATTTTTGGGTGACTTGTCGAGCAAGTTTTGGTAAATCGATGAGTGGATTATGAGGGCTGCCAATTTGGCATGGTTTTAAATGTTTTTCAAAGTTTTGGGGGTGTAGGAATGGTGTGAAAAACCTCCCTATACTCAGAAGTAAGTTTTAAGTATTGCTTTCTTAAAGGTCCTCATATTACACCGTGTTTTTATTATGTTCTTTGTCATGCTCTTATTGTGTTTTGCATATGTGATTATGCATTTACATAAATGCCCATGAGATTGTTTTTAAAGAGATTTTATATGCATTTGATGTTCCCATGGTTTTATTTTAAAAAATATGATAAAAGTGGTTTTACAAGTTTTTACAAGTGACGCGTGAAAATTGAGATACATGTGATTTGAATTCTATTTTGAATTAAATTTTGAGCATTGGTTTTTGATAATATATTAGCTAGTTAAGTGATGAACCTTATGGGATAAGTTGATCAATCAATAAGTCTAGAGTACACTATTAATATTCAAAAGTCGTACGTGTTTAAATTCCTTATGTGTTGCATTTTGGCTTTTAGTCTAATGCTATATGATGGGAGTAGTACTATCACATTTGGGTTGATGGGAGTAGTACTATCACCGAACACCAAGGTGAAATAATTCTTGTTGAGAGTAGTATCAACATGCGCATGCTCGGGAAGTAGTACTAACATGTGGTTGCCCGTTTATCCTAATGACTTGGAGTAGTATAAATTGGATAACTAGCAAATTTATATGTTTTTACTTTTGAAAGATAAGTGTTATGGTTTTTAGTTAATTGCATATGGTATTATGCATGCGAGGTTTTATGCATTGCTATACATGTGATTTGAGCATTGCTATGTTGTTAGCATGTAAGACTTAAGCCTTGTGTATTGGGATTCACGTGTAAGCATTGCTATGTGAGTAACATGTAAGACTTGTGTTTTAGCTTTTAAGGCATGTGATTACAAAATGATTTTCACTAAGATTTAATGATGGCATTGTTAGCCTTGGCTTGATGACACTTACTAAGTTTTAAAAGTGACGTTGTTAGCCATGTGTGTTTTGTTTTATAAAGAATATTACATGTTTTTAAATTGATGAAATTGATTTAATATGAGCTGCATTGCAAGGTGTTTTTATACATGTTTTTATTCACTCACTAAGCTTTTGCTTACCTTCTTATTTACCTTGCAATGTAGAGTAAATAAAGTTGAGGCAACAAAGAGAAGCAAGGATCCTGGTAACCACAAAGTGAAAGCTCAAGTATGTCTTTATAAAAATAGTGGTAGTGAGAGAGCAATGAGGATGGGTTACCATATTAAGAATTTTGTTAAATTGATGAGACTTTTAGTAGTCGTATGTTTATGCATGTGTGATGTTTATCTATAATGATATTAGCTTTATGACTTTGACTTGAATTGTCCATTGATATTCCTTTAGTTATAGTATAATTATTTTTAAGTTTGATTCTTGATATCCCTATGCGTAAATTTGAGTGTTGTTGATAATGAAGCATGACTACTTATGAGTTGAATCTATAATGTTGATATTTAGGTTGGAATGCATCTAGAAATCATGTTGAGAATGTTGAGGTGGTTCTTCCGTTTGTTTATAAGATTGTTGATGTTGAAGCTCACTCTTTGGAGTTGAATATATTGTTGCTAACTAGGTTGAATTGCATCTAGCTAATATACCATGATATGTGCTTAAAGTATTTTTAAGTGAATTTGCATATAGAGAATGTCATGAAACCTTTGGAGGATGAAAATAGTCTCTAAAATTTGAGCATGTAATTAAACGACCTGTAGATATTATTTTACGTCGAAAATTTATGTGCAAACATGAAATATACTTAATTAAATATTGATAACCTTAATTTCAAAATCAAGGCATAAAATTCTAGAAATTGCGATTAGGTCCCTAAAACTTTTTTACTAAATTAGGACTCGTTTCTCTTTAATTTTCGCTTCAATTGAACTCGTTACTTGCATGAACGTGTAGAATCTAATTAAAGCATTTAAAAAAGATAAAAGAAAAATTTTATTTTTTAGGATTATTTATCAGGGTAAGCCTCCGGATTAACCCTGATATTTCTCGTTTAGCTCGTTCGAGTCGTGTGGTGTCTAGACCAGGTCGAGGGGTTACATTTGGTGGTATCAGAGCTTAGGTTTAGGGTTTAGGGTATGTTGTAGAGTTAAATTTATTTTAAATATTACTTATATACGGTGATTGTTTGAAAATTTTATGTTATTATGTGAGATGCACGGTGTTCGCTATATTGATTGATTTGTGTTATGACCTAGTAACTTGGGCTTTGTTTGTCAAGAACGACGTTTGCAAGCATGATTAAAAATTTAATGTGATTGGATGTTTGTTATATATATGACTATTGATAAAACGTGATTAAATTTTGATATGCTTAAATGTTGCTATATGAATTGTTGTTTGTAAGTATGAAGAAATCTTGTTGCTTTGTTATGACATTAGTTATATGTAAATGTGAACATGTTCGTGAGTTGTTTGACTAAGTGAATTGAATATTATGTGACATAGATTACTATTTAACCATGTTTTAAGGTTATCTTGTATGAGAAATTTATAAAAAATGTGTTTAGATTTTAAATATTGCATACATTGCTGTCAGTTGATCTTAAAAATGATTTATGAGTTCAAAATCTCATAAAAATTATGTTTTTTAATATGACATGTAGCATAGGAAACTAGTTTGAATTTGCATCGGTTAATGCATGAGACTTTGAGGTGATTTTATATGATGCTTAATACAGATTGCGAAAAATACACTTGTTGCATGGTTATATGTTCTTGATGCTAATCATAGTTGATGATTGTTCTATGTGATGATTAAGTATATATCGATGAGATTTATTTTGGGGTACCCATTGCTCTAACTTCTACTAGGAAATCGTTTTGTATTGTACTAGAGCTACTTGAAACTTGTTTCGCGCTGGTCTCACAAGTTTTGCAAAAATATTTTTGCATGTTAATTTTTTTTTCTATTTTATTGTGCTTGATATGGGACCAAAAAGAAAGCTAAAACTTGGTAATAGAGGAGTTGCGAAGATCAAAATGAGTAAACAGGTTTGTGTTGCGGTGTTGTGATATCCGATTTTGAGTTGACTAAGTCCTGGATAGTGTTTGAGTATAAAGTGGTTTTGAATCAATTTAGTTTAAGAATTTGTTGTGCTGGTGAGTAGTAAGGGACTACATCACTGGAGTGCCTTTGGTAGTTTCAAATTGCTTTGTGTGCAAGGTGAATTGAATGTGTTAGAAACGTTTAGATTATGGTGTAGTGTTATACTCTTGAGTGCTAAGTTTCTATGGTTTGAAATGTTGAAGAGGTAGAAAGTTGAAGTTCTGGAGTTGAGGATGTTGTTTGTGAGTATGGACAACAATCATGCATAACATAAGAGCACTTATATGCATATATATTAGACATCTTCGGACATGCATGCATTCTTGAGCATGACATTAGATTGCATTTGCAATGCACTTACATAGGCATCTAGGGTGACATACAGGACTTATGCATACATTGTCCATATTTGCAAATATTTCCCTCTTGGAAAAAGAAGTTGTATTGAGGTCGGTTCTTTAAAGAAAAATTATAGTTTATAAAGGTGCTTGGAATATACTCTTGTTGATTTTAAGAATATTGTGTAGTGGGTCGAGTTACTATTCTGGTTGGGAAGTAATCTTAGATAAGGATTGGTTAGTTGAGTTTAGAGCTATGGATGGTTGAACATAGGATGAGTGCCATGAATTTGATGTTGGTGAAGCAAAAGGCTAAGTTTCGGAAGGTTTATTCGGCAAAAGTTTAGTTTGTGTAAGAGGTGTTGTGTTATCTTTGTGTTTGGTGGAAGTAATACTTAGTATTTTCTATTTGGTATGGTTCCAAAAGTATTTAGGTCAAGGGCGTAGCTAATCTTGTGTTTTGTTTTGGAAAACGCTAGTTGGGTTTTTAGAAAAGAAATAAATATCTTAGAAAAAGAGTTGACGTGATGAAGGATGCATAACGAACTTGTGTGGACCTTAAGAGGTGGTGGTTGTGTCGTTTGGCTTAGCTTTTGCATGTTGTATTCATAAAGAGTTGTTTCAGGTTTTGCCTAGGTATGATCAGGTTGTTGTAGAGGTTTTGGATGTTATCCTTGGATATCTTTGTATGGAGAAGTGGTGTGATAAGGAACGTTGGGTAATTTATAACCATTATTGATTAGACAATCTTTTGAGCTTGTTTTATTGTCAGGAAGTGTTGCGAGGGTTTGTGTTGTTGAGTTTTATTCTGTGTGGTTGTTGCTTAACATTAAGAAGGATGTTAAGGTTAAGTGGATGAAAGAGTAGCATTAAGCTTGGCTAGGTTAAAGATGACACAAGTTTGAGCTTAGAAGAGTCTAAGTGAGAAGACGATTTGTTGACTTTGGTTCCGTGTTATGTGAAGTTCCCCTCAAGAAGTTATTTTTGGAAAAGGTTGTGTGGTGCACTCTAGTTGTTAACGATGCATTGTCTAGATGTTTTTTATGAGTTAGTCTTTAGATGAAGCCCTGTCTTTTGGATAAGGATGATGTTATGTACTATCATAAAAGGGATAGAAGTGCCTTATGTTGTATGATGGGCTGAATCTGAGTTTCTTAGTGTGACTTGGGTTGCTTAAGGGTTATTTCTCGACACGTGTCGGTTTAGGGGCGTAAGTTAAGAGTATTGTGAAGTCAAGAGAAGTGCTGGCACAATTAAGTTTATTGAAGTGTGATGGTCTAGTGATAGAGTCATAGGTGAGACTTTTCATGGATAAGATGTTCTGAGGTAAGCTACTATTGGATATTTGGTGGAGCTGCGTGTTCAGGGAACAATTTAGATTGTGTTGAAGGGTTTTAGCTGCGGTGTTGGTTGTCTTTTATGTCTATGTTGTAACATCCAGGTTTTGGGTCTAATAGTTTGGGGGTTAGTCTGGGAAGTTTGATTCAGGTCGAATCAGATTCCTTGGGTTCATTATTCTGAGAAAATTAAAATAATAATATTTTAATTGGCCAAGTAATAATTTTTATGAAGAGATTTTAAAAAAATATTAAAATGATGTTTTAAAATTAAAAGAATATTATTTGAGCTTTAATTTGATTTTTATTAAGCTTAATTTTGTAGAAGTGACTAAATTGTGAATTTTGGAAAAGTTAGAGAGGTTTAATAGTAATTTTCGGAAACTGAGATTTTTAGTGACTAAATTGGAAAGTAATCCATACTTAGAATTCTTAGAGGGCCATTAATCCAATTTATTTTTAATTAAATATTATCCACCAAAATTGTTTTTAAAATAGTTTTAAATTATGAACTAATTTCATTTTCTTTCCTAACTTCCCATTTCCTCATATTTTCTCTCCATCTTTTTCTCCAAATTTATTCAATTACTTGCTGATTTCATCATCATTTTCAACAAGATTTGTTTCATTTTACTCATCTTTTCATTCTTTACAAAACTTACTCATCAATTTTGCAAATCACCAACCATTTTCAAGGAAATCAAGAGAGGATTTCCATCTTTTTGGTGGAGATAATTTCAAAGAGGAAGTGCAAGAAGGTGCATAAGTGGCTAGTGCATTGGCGTTGTCGTCGGAGCATTAGCGAGGGCTCGTTTCGCTTTTCGGTGAGTGATTTTGAGTTTCAAGTGAATCGTATTGGTTTAGTTCTGTTTTGGGGACTATGAAATAATGTGAAAACTTTCCATAGTTCAAGAGTAAGTGATTTGAATGACTTTGATGCATTTTCTTAAGTATTGACAATTTCAAAAATGGTTTTTATGGAGATAATTTATTGAGACTTTTGAAATGCATAATTATAATTTTGAAATGATGCATGCATGTGTTTATTGTTGGAAATGCATGGTTTATTAAGACATTCATGGCTTATGGAAGCATGAAAATGAATTGGTATAATATGAGGTTATTTGTCCTATATTTGATAAAGCCGTTGAACACGATTTTGTTTCACACGATGAACATATTATGAATGCATTATGAGCAGCAAGTTAACATGCATGAATGGTATTGATATTGGCTTAGTGACACTAACTTTAGATTCAAATACAAATAATATGTCATTAGGATAAAGTGCACTATAAAAATGATGAGATTATTGATGTTGCCTACACGTAAACAAGGGTGACTTTGTGTCCGACCGTGCATGTAGAGATTGCCTATATGTAAACAAGTGTGACTTTTTGTCTGATCGTGCATATAGTTGACCCATACGTAAAGAAGGGTGACATTGTGCCTGACCGTGTGTAGTGGATGGTAACATGTATACAAGGGTGACTATGAGTCCGACCGATGCATGTTGAGATCGAGTGTCTCTAACTATGATAAGGAATCCGTGTATTCGGTGAACTTAAAGTTTACATTAAGTTGTCACTAGTATGCCAATATGCATGATACAAGGAATTATTTGATTATTATGATGATGAATATGACTTGGTTAAGCATGATTTAATTTGGCATAAAGTATGCATGCATGGTTTATAAATGGTTTAAATATTACATTAATGAACATGTTTGAGCTACCTCACTAAGCATGTTTTGCTTAAGCTCTCTTTTCTCAACCATGCAAAGAAATAAAGGCTACTCGGACAACCATTTTGGGCAAAAGGATTCAAGGGGAGGACATTTCATATTTTGGTATGATTTGGAAAATAAGAAGGGGGCTTGACATTGTGTAAACCAGACTCCCTGAGAGTGTGTTTTGATTTTTGCTAAAGAATTGTAATGGCCATAGTTAAAATAAACTGCTTGTTGTTTTGGGTGTGTATTGTGTAGTTAAAATTCCTAGAAGTGTATTTGGTTAAGTATGGATTTTGATTGAGTTAATACTTAGGAAGCATGCCTATAGGTTCTTTGGATTATATGATGACCATGAATGAATATTTTAAAGTGGCTAAGGTGCCTAAGAGTTATGCATTTAGTTGCTAGTGATTTTAGTTATGATTGGATGAGATTAAACCAACCTTAAATTGCTCAATTTATGTTTTGTGCACAGGGAGTATCAAAACACCCTGTGGTGGTATCGATACCCCAAGGCATAAAACAGGTGGCATCGAACCATAGCTCGATGCAATTAGCCACTTTGTATCAGGGTATCGATACAACTAAGAGAGGTATCGATACCATTTGCTTTAGAAGGCTGGTTTAACCATAATGTCATTATGGTATCGATACCATGCTTGAAGGTATCGATACCCATGATCGAAAAGGAAGAATGTTAAGCATAGATTTTCGTGTGGTGCCGGTTATCTACTTGTATTTGAATAGGGTTGCTATGAGTATCATCTTGAGTTGAAAAATCACTGTGATGCATGATATTAACTTAATTTCATATCGGTTAATCAAAGTCGAATGTAGTATCTAGGTTTTACGTGTTTTATATTTTAGTCCCTAAATATTAAAACCTGAAATTGATGATGCTTCGATGCTCCGATTGACCTGAATTTCATTGAGAGTATGTTATGCATGTCTAATTGGACTATGGTAGCTTGAATTCCTCATTGGTGGTTTAAATTTAATATATTTATGCTTTAGTACCTAAGTGCATAAATGTTGATTGCTAGACTAACTGAATGTTTCTGTTCTCATTTTGTTTGAACCCATTACACATAGGAATTTAATTGTGCGTCTTGTAAAAAAAATATTAGTCTTTAGGTTTGTTTATCGAATCGCACCTTCGCGGGTTTGGTTCGATGTTTCCTGTGTAACCCGTTAATGTCGGTTCCGCCTAGACCGGGCAAAGGGGGTTACATATGTGGCATGTGGTTGTGTTGTATGATGCTATAAGTTGGAATGATATCTTATTCAAAATTTGTTTCTGTCTTTTACTATGCATATAGAAGAAAAAAGTTGTGGCAGAAGTTTGATAGCGGTTGGTGTTAAGTGGACCTTTTTTGGATGTGGTTGTGTTGAAAGTGAATGGGTGTTTTGTTGGTAAGTTGAGCTTGAGATCCAGAAATATTTGAGAATGTTGTTGTAGTCAAAGGTGTTAGAGTAAAGGTGTGTGAACCAATCTCTGTAAGTTTTGTGACGTGGGTTCTCGATAGTTATGAGAGTGTTTCCTTTGAGAACGGTTAGAACTATTGAGAAGTAAGCTTTAATGTTGTAAGTTTTTTAGACGAATGTTAGGTTTTCGGTTAAGTTTTAGTTATTCTCTCGTTAACTTATAATCGGTATAAGTGAGTTATCCAGGTTTGGAAAGGTCTGTTAAGGTACTGCGACATGAATCCTTTTGTTCTTGGTAAGGATGTTGTCATTTGTAGAGTTGCTAATAGTCGTCTTTATAAGTTCTGTGATCGAGTGGTACTGTTTAAGGTTTCTGTTGGTGGAAGTTGTTATGTGTTATTGCGGTGAGCGTGACTCAGTGGAAAGTTTTGATTGTTTCCTTGTATTTTTGAATATGTTTGAGAAAGTTAAGCTTATTAGTGGAACTGAGAAGTTGTTGTAGTTTGTCGAGAGTTGGTTGCCAACCTTGATTAAGGAGAGTTTAGGTCATTTGGAAAAGAAAAATGGTTTTTGCTTTTGGCTTGAGGGTGCAAAGAGTGTCGAGACAAACCATTGTGTTTTTGTGTATCGTTGTTCTATGAATCGTTGCAAGTTGTGATGACAGATGGTGTAAGAATGAGATTGAATCTTGTCTTTATGAGATGTATGTTGAGGTTTTGGTTTTGGTAGCAAAATTCCCTTGTGGTAAGATCCTCGTGTGGGTCAAAATGTTTAAGTGGTATCTCTGTGTTTGGAAAGTCATGTGAGAGTTAACGGAAATTGTGAAGAGTAGTTTCCTTACTTCTTTCCATGGTAAAAATTTCGAGGACGAAATTTCTTAAGTGGGGGAGAGTTATAACACCCCAAAATTTTAGAGGTCGGTTTAGAGGTTTAGTGGATCGGTTTTGTCGGTTTAGCTTATTTTGGGATTAAATACTTAAAAATTAGTTTTAAATCAAAATAAATAATGGAAAAATATTCTAAAATTCTTAATTGAATTATATTTGACTTAGGTAAACTCAATGTAGAAAATTAACCATTGAATTCCTAAGATTTTGAAATTATGTTGTAAAAATTGAAAACTTGAGGATGATTTTATAAACTAAGCCAAAACTTTGAATTTTTAAGGTAATTTGATATAATCATAATCATATTTGGTTTGGGCTTTCCAAAAGCCTATATATAAACAACCTTTAATCCTTTGTTTTAACCTAAGAAATCAAAATTCTCTAATTTTGACTTAAAACCCAAAAAATCACTTTTAAAAATATCTCTTCTATAAATTTAGGTTTCTTCTTCTCCAAGGTAGCCTCTTCATCATCTTTTCAAGATAAATGTCCATTCTTTTTAATAAAATTTTGTTGTTTTTTTTCCTACATTTTTCTTTTTCAAATTCTCTTCGTTTTTCTTCGGTTTTGCTTAAAAAACTATTTTTTTGCATGAATCTTTAAACCCTTCCCCAAGATTTCGGTTTCTTCCATCCCAAGACATTCTTCATCATCTTTTCAAGAGTAAACACCAATATTTTCAATAAAAATTCGTTTGATAAATTCTTGATATTTTTCTTAATCGAAATCTCTTCATTTTTCTACGAGTTTTTCAGTTTTTAAACCTTGATAGCGATGAGATTAATTTTGGATTTGAGGATCATTAAAAAATCTAAAACCTAAATTTCTTTAATAAATTTCCTAAGTTCTTGGCGGATTGCAATAATATTTAAAATCTTGAATTAGTAAAATCGCTTTTCTTGATGAAATTCTATTATTTTCATGATTTTCGTTCAAGGTTTTTGCATGACTGCTTTTGATGCCAAAATACATGAATCTTAAAGTTTTTAGATGTAATTAAGATTAATTTTAAATATCTAATCCCGAACCTAAGGTTTAGGTAGTGTTTGGAGAGGTTTTCGGCGAGTTTCGATTATGTTTTATGGTGTTTTTAGGGGTTGTCATGTATTGGTCCAACTTGAGGGATGTTTGGGATGTGTTTTAATACACTAAACCCTCTGGTTTTGATGCTTTACTTAGGTCTCGAGGTAGAGGAACAAGTTTTAAGGAGTTTGGAAAGTTGAATCGCGTTTTCGGGTGATTTGTCGAGCAAGTTTCGGTAAATCAATTAGAGGATTATGAGGGCTGCCAATTTGGAACAGTTCTATATGTTTTTAAAAGGTTTGGGGGATGTGGGGAATGTTTGAAGAACCTCCCTATACTCAGAAGTAAATTTTAAGTATTGCTTTCTCAAAGGTTTTCATGTTAGTGTTTTTGTTATGTTTTTGTCATGTTTTTATATGCATTCGATGTTCCCACAGTTTTATTTTGAAAAATAAGATAAAATTGGTTTTACCAGTTTTTACATGTGATGCGTGAAAATTGGGATACATGTGATTTTAATTCTGTTTTGAATTAGATTTTGAGCATTGTTTTTTGATAATATAATAGCTAGTTAAGTGATGAACTTTATGGGATAAGTTGATCGATCAATAGAGTTTTGAGTGCACTATTAATATTCAAAAGTCGTACGTGTTTAAATTCCTTGTGTGTTGCGTTTTGACTTTTAGTCTAATGCTATACGATGGGAGTAATACTATCACATCCGGGTTGATGGGAGTAGTACTGTCATCGGACACGAAGATGAAATAATTCATGCTGAGAGTAGTATCAACATGCGCATGCTCTGGGAGTAGTACTAACATGCGGTTGCCCATTTATTTAAACAATTTGGAGTAATACAAATCGGATCACTAGAACTAATATATTTTTTTTACTTTTCATAGGTTAGTGTTATTGTATTCAGTTGATTGCATATGGTATTATGCATGCGAGGTTTTGTGCATTGTTATGTATGTGATTTGAGCATTACTATGTTGTTAGCATGTAAGACTTGAGCCTTGTGCATTGGGATGCACGTGTAAGCATTGCTATGTGAGTAGCATGTAGGACTTGTGTTTTAGCTTTTAAAGCATGTGATTACAAAATGGTTTTCACTAAAATTTAATGATGGCGTTGTTAGCCTTGGTTTGATGACACTTACTAAGTTTTAAAAGTGACATTGTTAGACATGCGTGTTTTGTTTTATAAAGAATATTACATGTTTTTAAATTCATGAAATTGATTTAATATGGGTTGCATTGCAAGGTGTTTTTATACTTGTTTCTATTCACTAACTAAGCTTAGGCTTACCCTCTTATTTACCTTTCAATGTAGAGTAATAAAGTTGAGGCAGTAAAGAGAAGTAAGGATCCTGGTAACCGCCAAGTGAATGATCAAGTATATCTTTATAAAAATAGTGGTAGTGAGCAAGCAATGTGGATGGGTTACCATGTTAAGAATATTATTATATTGATGAGATTTTTAGTAGTCGTATGTTTATGCATGTGTGATGTTTATCTATAATGATATTAGCTTTATGACTTTGACTTGAATTATCCATTGGTATTCCTTTAGTTATAATATTGTTATTTTTAAGTTTGATTCTTGATATCTCTATGCGTAAATTTGAATGTTGTTGATAATGAAGTATGACTACTTATGAGTTGAATCTATTATGTTGATATTTAGGTTGGAATGCATCTAGAAATAATATTGAGAATATTGAGGTAGTTCTTCCGTTTGTTTATAAGATTGTTGATGTTGAAGCTCACTCTTTGGAGTTGAATTTATCGTTGCTAACTATGTTAATTGCATCTAACTAATATACCGTGATATGTGCTTAAAGTGTTTTTAAGTGAATTTGCATATAGAGAATGTCATGAAACCTTTGGAGGATGAAAATAGTCCCTAAAATTTGAGCATGCAATTAAATGACTTGTAGATATTATTTTACGTCGAAAATTTACGTGCAAACATGAAATATACTTAATTTAATATTCATAACCTTAATTTTAAAATCAAGGCATAAAATTCTGGAAATTACAATTAGGTCCCTAAAACTTGTTTTACTAAATTAGGACTCGTTTCTCTTTAGTTTCCGCTTCAATTGAACTCGTTACTTGCATGAACATATAGAATCTAATTAAAGCATTTAAAAAAGATAAAAGGAAAATTTTAATTTTTAGGGTTATTTATCGGGGTGAGCCTCCAGAGTAGCTTCGGTATTTCCTGTTTAGCTCATTCGAGTTGGGTGACATCTAGACCTGGTCGAGGGGGTTACATATAGTGATATCAGAGCTTAGGTTTACGAAAACTTTTGGGAAGTTTGGTTTGGTATGTTGTAGAGTTAAATTTGTTTTAAATATTGCTTATACACGGTGATTGTTTGAAAATTTTATGTTATTGTGTGAGATGCACGGTGTTCGCTATTTGTGATTGATTTATGTTGTGACCTAGTAACTTGGGCTTTATTTGTCAAGCACGACGTTTGCAAATATGATTAAAAATTTAATGTGATTGGATATTTGTTATATATATGACTATTGCTAAAACATGATTAAATTTTGATATGCTTAAATGTTGCTATATGAATTGTTGTTTGTAAGCATGATGGAATCTTGTTACATTGTTATGACATTAGTTATATGTAAATATGAACAGTTTGTGAGTTGTTTGACTAAGTGAATTGAATATTATGTCACATAGACTACTATTGTTTTAACCATGTTTTAAGGTTATCTTGCATGTGAAATTTATAAAAAATGTGTTTAGATTTTAAATATTACATACATTACTGTCAGTTGGTCTTAAAAATTATTTATGAGTTGAACATCTCATGAAATTTGTGGTTTTTGATATGACATGTAGTATAGGAAACTAGTTTGAATTTGCATTGGTTAATGCATGAGACTTTGAGGTGATTTTATATGATGCTTAATTCAAATCCGGAAAATACACTTGTTGTATGGTTATATGTTTTTGAAGCTAATCATAGTTGATGATTGTTCTATGTGATGATTAAATATATATTGATGAAATTTATTTTGGGGTACCTATTGCTCTAACTACTACTAGGAAATCGTTTTGTATTATACTAGATCTACTTGAAACTTGTTTCGCGCTGGCCTCACAAGTTTTGCAAAATGTTTTTGCATGTTAAAATTGTTTTTCTATTTTATTATGCTTGATATGGGACCAAAAAGAAAGCTAAAACTTGGTAATAGAGAAGTTGTGAAGATCAAAATGAGTAAACAAGTTTGTGTTGTGGTGTTGTGATATCCGATCTTGAGTTGACTAAGTCCTCGATCGTGTTTGAGTGTAAAGTGGTTTTGAATCAATTTAGTCTAAGATTTTGTTGTGCTGATGGGTAGTAAGAGACTACATCATTGGAGTGCCTTTGGGAGTTTCAAATTGCTTTGTGTGTAAGGTGAATTGAACGTGTTAGAAACGTTTAGATTATGGTGTAGTGTTGTACTCTTGAGTGCTAAGTTTCTACGGTTTGGAATGTTGAAGATGTAGAAAGTTGAAGTTCTGGAGTTGAGGATATTGTTTGTGAGTATGGACAACAATCATGCATAGCATAAGAGTACTTATATGCATATATTAGATATCTTAGGACATGCATGCATTCTTGAGGATGACATTAGATTGCATTTGCATGCACTTGAATAAGCATCTAGGGTGTCATACAGGACTTATGCATACATTGTCCATATTTGCAAATGTTTCCCTCTTGAAAAAAGAAGTTGTATTGAGGTCGGTTCTTTAAAGAAAATTTATAGTTTATAAAGGTGCTTGAAAGATACTCTTTTTGGTTTTGAGCATATTGTGTACAGGGTCGAGTTACTATTCTGGTTGGGAAGTAATCTTAGATAAGGATTGGTTGTATGATGGGCTAAATCTGAATTTCTTAGTGTGACTTGGGTTGCTTAAGGGTTATTTATCGACACGTGTTGGTTTAGTGGCGTAAGTTAAGAGTATTGTGAAGTCAAGAGAAGTGTTGGCACAATTAAGTTTATTGAAGTGTGTTAGTCTAGTGATAGAGTCATAGGTGAGACTTTTCATGCATAAGATGTTCTAAGGTAAGTTACTATTGGATGTTGTGTGGAGCCGCGTGTGCAGGCCACAATTGAGATTGTGTTGAAGGGTTTTAGCTGTGGTGTTGGTTGTCTTTTATGTCTATGTTGTAACATCCCGGTTTTGTGTCTAATAGTTTGAGGGTTAGTCGGGGAGGTTTGATTCGGGTCGAATCAGATTCCTTGGGTTCGTTATTTCCGGAAAATTAAAATAATAATATTTTAATCAGACAAGTTATAATTTTTGTGAGGAGATTTTAAAAAATATTAAAATGGTATTTTAAAATTAAAAGAATATTATTTGAGCTTTAATTCGATTTTTATTAAGCTTAATTTTGTATTAGTGACTAAATTGTGAATTTTGGAAAAGTTAGAGAGGTTTAATTAGTAATTTTTGGAAATTAGGATTTTTAGTTACTAATTTGGAAAGTAAGTCATACTTAGAATCTTTAGAGGGCTATTAATCCAATTTATTATTAATTAAAGATTATCCACCAAAATTGTTTTTAAAATTGCTTTAATTTATGAATTAATTTCATTTTCTTTCCTAACTTCTCATTTTCTCATCTTTTCTCTCCAACTTTCTCTCAATTTTCTCTCCATCTTCTTTTCCAAATTTCTTCAATTACTTGCTGATTTCTTCATCATTTCCGACAAAATTTGTTTCATTTTACTCATCTTTTAATTCTTTACAAAACTTACTCATCAATTTTGCAAATCAACATCTATTTTCAAGGAAATCAAGAGAGGATTTCTCATCTTTTTGGTGGAGATAATTTCAAAGAGGAAGTGCAAGAAGGTGCATAAGTAGCTGGTGCATTGGCGTTACCATCGGAGAGTCAGCGAGGGCTCGTTTCGCATGTCGGTGAGGGATTTTGAGTTTCAAGTGAATCACATTGGTTCGGTTCTATTTTGGGGACTTTGGAATAGTGTGAAAACTTTCAATAGTTCAAGAGTAAGTGATTTGAATGACTTTGATACATTTTCTTAAGTATCGACAATTTCGAAAATGTTTTTTATGGAGATGATTTATTGAGACTTTTGAAATGCATAATTATAATTTTGAAATGATGCATGCATGTGTTTATTGATGGAAATGCATGGTTTATTAATACATTCATGGCTTATGAAAGCATGAAAATGAATTGGTATAATATGAGGTTATTTGCCCTACATTTGATAAAGTCGTTGAGTGGATTGTGGTTCACATGATGAACATATTATGAATGCATTATGAGCAGCAAGTTAACATGTATGATTGGTATTGATATTGGCTTAGTGACACTAACTTTAGATTTGAATACAAATGACATGTCATTAGGATAAAG
The DNA here is from genome assembly GCA_035048815.1 of Abelmoschus esculentus. Taxonomy (NCBI): domain Eukaryota; kingdom Viridiplantae; phylum Streptophyta; class Magnoliopsida; order Malvales; family Malvaceae; genus Abelmoschus; species Abelmoschus esculentus. The sequence continues at coordinate 15,656,143 of JAUCBN010000001.1, forward strand.
TGTACTATAAAAAAGATGAGATTATTGATGTTGCCTACATGTAAACAAGGGTAATTTTGTGTCCGACCGTGCGTGTATTGCTTACCTATATGTAAACAAAGGTGACTTTGTGTCTGACTGTGCATATAGTTGATGCGTGTAATAAAAGCGCAATTGAGTGCATGTGTACACGTCGCCAAGTAATAAAGTGATAAGTATTTCGTGTATCGTCACCACAAGGATTGATATACTTAATATGTCTCCCCTAGTTCCCTTGCTCCTGAAAAGAAAGTAAAAACACAATTTGTTGATTTTTTTAACTAGCTAAATAATTAAATAACAAAACATAAAATAAAAGTTTGAGAACGATATAGAGAAAGTGGGTAGGATCCAGCTGCGTCAATTAGTGGATTCAATTGATCTTCTTCTTGTCCAATGCAATTACGCAACACTGCTTCGATAGTAATGCAGATACAGTCTCGGTAGCATTGGTTTTCTCTACCACGACAATCTCTTGCTCTTGAGCAGAGGCATCAAACTTCAACAAAGTATCCGTAGTTGACTCCGTTTATCTCTAAGTCAGAGTGCTGTTGATGACTGGTCCTTGACGATACCTCTCGGCGTAAATCAACGATAACCACCAACCAATCCAACACTTCTTTTAGATGCTAAAACTCTTAACCTATCTCTAGGCCGAGTTAGTTTCTACAACACCGTACTTATCCCTTTCGTGAATCTACACCTCTCGATGCTAGATAAATAGATTACTTACAAACTTCTCTCTCGAGCTTAAATGCAAGAACAAAGAATGGCAATAGGATAAGCAAACTTTGATATTATTATTGCATAAAAACAAAGAAAGAAGAATCAATCTTCTCTCACTAATATCTACAACCTTCACCTATCCCTAAGAAATTTAGAACATGATATCGTTAGGTACAATTCTTAGGGAGAAAGGTTTTCTCTAAAAATCGACTCTCTAAAAATCGGCTCCCTTAACAATGTGGCCGGCTAGGGTATATATAGTCTTAACCTAGGGCAAACCTTTCCTAAATAGACTTCAACTTGGAGTAAGGAACAAGTCTTCTTCAAGGGATCTGATATTTCCAAGTTTACCGCCTTCTAGAAGGGTTTTCCCACTTGGTCTTTTAGCGCGCTAGCCTGGTCCAATTAGTACGCTGCATCTTCCAGAATGTTCTCTTTATTTTTATCTTTCATTGCACCTCCAATGTTGGTGCTGCCACACTAGATTCTGTCGCGATCTTGTCTTCTGCCTCGACCTCAATATTGCTTCACTACCGCTTCAGCCCTAGATATTCCTACATGTACAAAATATGTAATAATATCTGCATTCTCTATAAATATTGACTTTGTAAGTAAAGATAACGGAATATCCAAAATTTGCGCAAAGAGTCCATATTTTAGTTCAAATTGGTGTATAATAGATGCATAAAGTATCATGAGAAGGATAGTAAATAACTGCCTTTTAGGCACTCATCAAATACCCCTAAACTCGAACTATTGCTTGTCCTCAAGCAATGCAAAACATCAAATTGCCGAACCTTACTCCCCTTTGGTCTTATTTTTCCATCTTGGATAAATAGAATCTTGGACTAAAGCTTGTCTCCATAAAACAACAAGTCTTGAGCCAATTTCGGGCACCTCAAGATATGTGTTTTCTATTTTCTTCTTTTTCTTATTATTTTCTTATTAACCACCTATTTAGCATACTAGAGCCAGTTTTGGGCACCTCTAACACGAAGGAGAGCAAAACTAGAGCCAGTGATAGGCACCTCTAGTTATTTTTCCAAAAGGTTCTAAGTCTTTATCACCTAAGTTTATTAAAAGAACTCCTAAATCAAACAAGTCCAAAAAGTGTTTATTTTTTTTCTAACCCTAAAACAAGCTTCTAAGTTTTATTCCATAAGTATCCTAAAGTTATCCCTTTAAAATAGAACTTGGCCATGGTAAGGAGAAACATTTCTATAGCCTTAAAAGAGTAAACTAAAGCAAAGCTGATGTAGGGCAGTACAAGATTACAAACAGAAATTCAAGAAAAGAGAATATTGTAAGAAAAATTTTCAGAAAAAATTTACTCCCTTTTTATGGTAATGTCGTGGCAGTGAGTAGCCTCGGCAGTGCTTCTGCACCTATAATCTCCCCCAAACTCAAACCGAGCATTGTCCTCAATGCTCAAAATATAAGGCAAACAACAATTAAAATATGGAAATAGACAAAAGTAGTAAAGGAAATATTTATAATGACTCCGATGAGCTGTTTGTATGGAACATTCTCCTAAGCCTTGCTGTTGATGCCTTTCGTCTGGATCCTTGTACCGGTGATTGATGTTGTTTGGCCTACCGATGCGACTGAACTCTACTGGGCGGTGTGCGGTGCGTTAGTGCCGTAACTTCATCTCCCTTTTCCATTTTGTCCATATTTTCTGTGTCCATGATTTCTGTTCTGCCCCCTACCGTGGTAGCGGGTATTGCTGATTCATGAGACGAACTGTGGTATTCATCAATCTCGCGAGATAGCGTATCTCTGCTGAGACTGGGCATATGATTGGTTCTCTTTGGGGAGAGTTAAAGACAACTCGCCTCTTGGATGGCCTTTGGCTGGTAGATGATATTTCGGTAGACCTGGCTGGCCTAGAAGATCCGGCAGCATAAAACTATTGATGCGGCCGTGGCTGGAAAAATGGTTGCGGCCCTGGGGCAGGTATTGTCTTAGTATATGGGGCGGCAGTGACGAACATGTTGGCTGGGAACTCTAGAAATTGCGCCCCTTGATGTGGGAAGCTCTGCATCATCATGTTGGCTAGTGATGTGTTGAAGTCGCGCTGGTACTCCATGTAGTGTTGTTGGCGAAGGTCCATGGCTGTCATCCTTTGTAGAATTTCTTGGTATGGGTCCGCTGCAGTAGTTGGTTTTAGCAGAGGCTGGTGCTTCTGTTGAATACTGCCCTTTGGCGGTGAAGTTGACAGTAATTGCCGCGGTGTTGCCTGGACAGGTTTTGCATACGTGATCTGCATAACTCAATGGCAGAAATCTCTTGTCCATCCCTGCCGAGTTGGCGTATATTCATCCGTGTTTTTGATCAAAACTCCTGCGTTAATGCACAAGGCAGAGATTAAACATAGGAAATAAAGTGGTCCACGTTTCTTCTTACCACATTCATGAATTTAGTGAAGAATGATCTCTCCAATGTTGATGCTTCTCTTCTTGATGATAGACTGGATCAGCACCAGTCTTTTGCGATCCATTGTGTTGTTATGAGAGGTTGAGATAAGTCGTCTTTTGACAAAGGTACACCACATCTTGGCCTCGGGTATTAAATGTTGCCTTGTTACTGAACCCTTATGGACACCGGTTTCCCATGAGGTGTTGCTGTAACAAAGCTCATCTTTAATCTCTTTATAGTCTTGAGTGGTGATGTTGTCTACGAATTCGGCATGACCATCATGTGTGGGTGTGAGACCATAAAATTCATTGATGACTTTGGCATGAAGTTGCATAGGCTTGCCTCGGCAGTGGATGAAGAAGTTGTCCTTGCTCGGCCCATTTGCGTAAAATTCCCTCACAATTGTAGTATTAGCCGGAGGAGGTTGTAGGCAGAAAGCCTCCCAATCTTGATGCTGAATCTTGTTGAACAAGTATGATTCAATACTGAAGTATATCTCATTGCTCTGTTGAAATCCCTGCTCTTACCATAATTGCCGAGCAACGAACGAACGGTTGAATCGGTCAATAACAGTGGCCGGGGCAAATCTTGTGTAAGAAGCCATTGATTTGTTCGTGGAGAATGGTTTGAGAAATTCTTGAGTAATAGAGCGAAGTCTGAAAATTTCAAGAGATTGGAAATATAGTGAGAGCAAGATTGTTCAAGGAAGCAAAATTAGCAGGAATGCAAGAGTAAATAATGTACAACAATGTGTCTGCTTATATAGGCTATAAAAATATGACTGTTAAAAATATAGCCGTTGGGTATTTACTGCCTTGATGCAAAGTTACTGCCGCAGCGAGTTTCTCGATAGAGAACCGTTACACTGTTTCTGCCCGTTAAGAATTCTGCGACTCTAACACAGTGCACTGCCGCGGCAACAAACTTTCTGCTGTGGCATAATTTTTCTTCATTCATAGCTTTATTTATTCTAAAAACATAAAAACACCAAAAAGAAAACATAATAACATAAAATACTGAAAATAGCAATATATAAACTAATCTTAATATAATAACTAAAATTGAAGGGAATAAATTATGTTACTTGTGGAGTGCATGTGAATGCATCTCCTGCTTTCATTATCTCTTTATGGCCTGTATCTTTCTTCATGAGTTGGCCAGTCCTTTCAGTGTATTCGGTTTCTCCTTTGGGTTTAATTCGTTTATCGAACAGTCTGCCGAGCGTGCTGCCCAGGGAGGATGTTTTAGTACCCTGATTCGGTGTATGGAGAGCCTTACATTCTATTGGAGCGTCTGAATTTGTAAGATTGTGAAAGGCGTTCAACTTGACTTATTGATCGTTTATTCGCATTGTGAGTTAGCCATTTTCCACATCAATGATGGTGCGTCCAGTAGTAAGGAAAGGTCGACTCAATATGATCGTTGCATTTCCGTCAGCCTCACAATCAAGGACAAGAAAGTCGGTAGGAAATATGAACTTGTCAACTTTTACCAGAATGTCCTTAATTTTGCCTTCAGGATGCACATAGGACCGATCCGCAAGTTGGAGCAGTACTGTTGTTGGTTTTACCCGTCCTATTCCAAGTTTTTGAAAAACTAATTTGGGCATAAGGTTGATGCTCGCTCCCAAGTCGCATAGGGCCTTTCCTTTATAACCATCCCCAATCGCACAGGGGATTATGAAGCATCCAGGATCCTTTAGCTTTGGTGGCATACGATTATGCAGCATGGCCATGCAACCTTCAGTGGCTGCCACCGTTTCAAATTCCCCTAGCCTTCGTCGTTTGGATACTATGTCTTTTAAGAACTTGGCATAGTTGGGCATTTGTTCAATTACCTCAACTAGTGGCAAGTTGATATGGACCTGCTTCAAGATGTCTAGGAATTTCTGAAATTGATGGTCCTGTTTGTGCTTTTTCAACCTCTGCGGGAATGGAGGTGGTGGTCTTATGTCCTCCAGGTTTCCTTAGATATTGAGTTTAATACTTGGGGCGAATTTATCTGCAGCTGCCTCGGCAGACGGTTCTGATACTGCTGGTTTTGCAGGTTCTGCTAGTTCTGCTGCCGTGGTAGTGCTTTCGGCAGGGTCCTGCTCAGCTTCTGAGTCCTCATGATGTTGCTTTTCTAGTTGGATTCTATCGGTTGAGGTCCCTTCTTTATTTCTTAATATTAGGCCACTTCTGGTTGTAATTACCTTGCATTGCTCGTGGCCTAACACTTTAGCAACTTCAGTATTGCTAGGTAAACCCCCTAGTGGTTGAGTGTTTTGTCGTTGGGTAAATTGACCAACTTGGGTTTTTAAAGATTTTATTGAAGCCTCCTGGTTCTGTAGTCTCATCTTATTTTGGGTTATGAAGTCATCAATATGCTTCATGAAGCGACTATTTTCTATCATGTACGCATCGGTCTTTGTCATAAAAGCCGTGAGAGAATCTGCCAATGCATTCAGAGATTATTGTTGTTGTACCTACTTCTGTGGCATGGGCTGCTGAGTGTTCTGCTGCGGCAGGTTCTAGTTTTGATGCTGGAATCCAGGGGCTTGAGTAATTGGATTTAAGACATTGTTAGGGTTACTCCATGACAAGTTTGGATGCCTTTTCCAAGATGGGTTGTAATTGTTGGACATGATTTGATTGTTTCTGTTATTGTTTCCAACGTATAGGCTGGTCTACTCATCTTGCATGTAATTCGATGAGTTATCTGCCTTAACCTCATGTATGTTTCTCTGGGCTTGCATATTCTAAACCATCTTGGTCAGAGAAGCCAATTGTGCTGCCACCGAACTGGATGTATCTAATTCATTGGCTGTGGCATGACGTCTCATTCCTCCTCGCCTTGAGGTGGGAAATTGAAAATCGTTCCTTGCAAATTTGTTCAAAATTTCAATGGCCTCCGGGGTGCTCTATCCAAAAGTCTCCCATTTGCGGAAGCGTCTAACATCATTCTTGTGGAGGCACTGGTAGCATTATAAAACATGGAGACTTGAGTCCACAAGGGAAAACCATGTAGTGGGCATTTGTTTAGGAATTCTCTGTAGTGTTCCCATGCCTCATACATCGGTTCATCCTCATCTTGCCGGAATGATGTGATTTCATTACGGATGCGATCATAGAGATTTGTCGGATTAAACCTCGTAATGAATTCTCGGCAGAGTTCCTCCTAAGATCCTATGGATCCTGCTGGGATACCATTCAACCAAGTTTTCGCCCTATCCCTAGTGAATAAGGGAACAATTTTAATTGTAAAATATCTTCATGGACTCCTTGAATCTTGAAAGAGTTGCATACTTCCATGAAAGATTTAAGATGCTGCCTTGCATCTTCAGTAGCAGACCCACTAAACTGTCCAATTGTGTTCAACATGTTGAACATCACTGGTTTGAGCACAAAGTGAGTTGCTTCGATTTCTGGAGTGACTACACCAGGGTTTAGTCCGTTTAGATCCTCCACCAGATAATCTCTAACAGTGGGTTGCCTTGGCAATGGTTGCGGTAGTGGCTACTGCGGTATTGTTGGCGGCAGTACATTATGATCAGATGATGTCTTGTGCATTCAATCTCAGGATCCAACTCGTACAATGGACCACTCGGGTTTGCCCTAGTCATAAACCAAATAAATCAAAGTTAATAAAAATTAAATAAATAAATAATTAGAATTAAAGTTAGATAAAGAATAGTTAAAGAGCAAGAAAATAAAGAAAACAAAATTTAGTTGCCAATCCCCGGCAACGGCATCAAAAACTTGATGCGTGTAATAAAAGCGCAATTGAGTGCAAGTGTACACATCACCAAGTAATAAAATGATAAGTATATCGTATATCGTCTCCACAGGGATTGGTATACTTAATATGTCTCCCCTAGTTCCCTTGCTCCTGAAAAGAAAGTAAAAACACAAATAAGTTGATTTGTTTAACTAACTAAATAATTAAATAACAAAACATAAAATAAAAGGTTGAGAACGATATAGAGAAAGTGGGTAGGATCCAGTTGCGTCAATTAGTGGATTCAATTGATCTTCTTCTTGTCCAATGCAATTACACAACACTGCTTCGATAGTACTGCAGATACAATCTCGGCAGCATTGGTGTTCTCTACCGCGGCAACCTCTTTCTCTTGGGCAGAGGCATCAAAGTTCAGCAAAGTGTCCATAGTTAACTCCGCTTATCTCTAAGTCAGAGTGTTGTTGATGACTGGTCCTTGATGATACCTCTGGGCATAAATCAACGATAACCACCAACCAATCCAACACTTCTTTTATTTGTTGAAACTTTTAACTTGTCTCTAGGCCGAGTTAGTGTCTACAACATCGTACTTATCCCTTTCATGAATCTACACCTCTCGATGCTAGATAAATAGATTACTTACAAACTTCTCTCTCAAGCTTGAATGCAAGAACAAAGAATGACAATAGATAAGCAAACTTTGATATTATTATTATTGCATAAGAACAAAGAAAGAAGAATCAATCTCCTCTCACTAATATCTACAACCTTCACCTATCCCTAAGAAATTTAGAACATGATATCATTAGGTACAATTCTTAGGGAGAAAGGTTTTCTCTAAAAATTGACTCTCTAAAAATCGGCTCCCTTGACAATATGGCCGGCTAGGGTATATATAGTCTTAACCTAGGGCAAAACTTTCCTAAATAGACTTCAATATGGAGTAAGGAACAAGTCTTCTTCAAGGGATCTGATATTTCCAAGTTTGCCGTCTTCTAGAAGGGTTTTCCCACTAGGTCTTTGACTTGGGTTTTTAGCGCGCTCGCGTGTCCAATTAGTGCGCTGCATCTTCCGGAATGTTCTCTTTATTTTTATCTTTCATTACGCCTCCAATGTTAGTGCTGCCACACTGGATTCTGCCGCGCCCTTGTGTTCTGCCTCGGCCTCAACATTGCTTCACTACCGCTTCTGCCCTGGATATTCCTGCATGTACAGAATATGTAATAATATATACATTCTCTATAAATATTGACTTTGTAAGTAATGATAACGAAATATCCAATATTTGCGCAAAGAGTCCATATTTCAGTTCAAGTTGGTGTATAATAGATGCATAAAGTACCATGAGAAGGGTAGTAAATAACTGCCTTTTAGACACTCATCAATAGTTGACCATACGTAAACAAGGGTGACTTTGTGTCTGATCGTGCGTAGTTGAGGGTAACATGTATACAAGGGTGACTATGAGTTCGACCGATGTATGTTGAAATCGAGTATCTCTAACTATGATAAGGAATCCGTTTATTCGGTGAGCTTAAAGTTTACATTAAGTTGTCACTAGTATGCCAATATGTATGATACAAGGAATGATTTGATTATGATTATGATGAACATTACTTGGTTAAGCATGATTTAATTTGGCACAAAGTATGCATGTATGGTTTATAAATGGTTTAAATATTACATTGATGAACTTGTTTGAGCTATCTCACTAAGCATGTTTTGCTTAATCTCTCTTTTCTCATCCATGCAGAGAAATAAAGGCTACTCGGACAACCATTTTGGGAAAAAGGATCCAAGGGGAGAACATTTCTTATTTTGTTATGTTTTGGAAAATAAGAAGGGGCTTGGCATTGTGTAAACCGGACTCCCTAAGAGTGTGTTTTGATTTTTGCTAAAGAATTGTAATGGTCATAGCTAAAATAAATTGGTTGTTGTTTCAGTTGTATATTGTGTAGTTAAAATTCCTAGAAGTGCATTTGGTTAAGTATGGATTTTGATTGAGTTAATCCTTAGGGAGCATGCCTATAAGTTCTTTGGATTATATGATGACCATGAATGAATGTTTTAAAGTGGCTAAGGTGCCTAAGAGTTATGCATTTAGTTGCTAGTGATTTTAGTTATGATTGGATGGGATTAAACCAACCTTAAATTGCTCAATTTATGTTCTGTACACAGGGGGTATCGAAACACCCTGTGGTGGTATCGATACCCCAAGGCATAAAATAGGCGACATCGAACCATGGCTCGATGCAATTAGCCACTGTGTATCAGGGTATCGATACCACTTAGGGAGGTATCGATACCATTTGCTTTCGAAGGCTGGTTTAGCCATAATGTCATTATGGTATCGATACCATGCTTGAAGGTATCGATACCCATGATCGAAAAGGAAGAATGTTAAGCATAGTTTTTTGTGTGGTGCCGGTTATCTACTCGTATTTGAATAGGGTCTCTATGAGTATCATCTTGAGTTGAAAAATCACCGTGATGTATGATATTAACTTAATTTCATATCGATTAATCAAATTCGAATATAGTATCTAGGTTTTACGTGTTTTATATTTTAGTCCCTAAATATTGAAACATGAAATTGATGATGCTACGATGCTCCGATTGACCTGAATTTCATTAAGAGTATATTATGCATGTCTAATTGGACTATGGTAGCTTGAATTCCTCATTGGTGGTTTGAATTTAATATATTTATGCTTTAGTCCCTAAGTGCACACATGTTGATTGCTAGACTAATTGTGGACCGAATGTTTCTGTTCTCATTTTTCCTAAACCCATTACACATTGGAATTTAATTGTGCATCTTGTAAAAAATATTTATCAGTTTTTAGGGTTGCTTATCAAATCTTACCTTCGCGGGTTTGTTTCGATATTCCCCGTATAACCCGTTAATGCCAGTTCTGCCTAGGCTGGGCAAAGGTGGTTACATATGTGGCACGTGGTTGTGTTGTATGATGCTATAAGTTAGAATGGTATCTTATTCAAAATTTGTGTTAGTCTTTTGCTATGCATATAGAAGAAAGAAGTTGTGGTAGAAGTTTGATAGCGGTTGGTGTTAAGTGGACTTTTTTTTGGATGTGGTTATGTTGAAAGTGAATTGTTGTTTTGTTGGTAAGTTGAGCTTGAGAGCCAGAAATATTTGAGAATGTTGTTTTCGTCAAAGGTGTTAGAGTAAAGGTGTGTGAACCAATCTCTGTAAGTTTTATGATATGGGTTCTCGATAGTTATGAGAGTATTTTCTTTGAGAACGGTTAGAACTATTGAGAAGTAAGCTTTAATGTTGTAAGTTTTTTAGACGAACGTTAGGTTTCTGGTTAAGTTTTAGTTATTCTCTCATTAATAGTCATGTAATCGATATAAGTGAATTATCCAGGACTGAAAAGGTATGTTAAGGTATTGTGACATGAATCCTTTGGTTCTTGGTAAGGATGTTGTCATTTGTAGATTTGCTTATAGTCGTCTTTAGAAGTTCTATGATCGAGTGGTAATGTTTAAGGTTTTTGTTGGTGGAAGTTGTTATGTGTTGTTGTGGTGAGCGAGACTCGGTGGAAACTTTTAATTGTTTCCTTGTATTTTTGAATATGTTTGAGAAAGTTAAGCTTATTAGTGGAAGTGGGAAGTTGTTGTAGTTTGTCGAGAGTTGGTTGCCAACCTTGATTAAGGAGAGTTTAGGTTATTGGGAAAAGAAAAATGGTTTTTGCTTTTGGCTTGAGTGTGCAAAGAGTGTCGAGACAAGCCAATATATTTTTGTGTGTTGTTGTTCTATGAATCGTTTCAAGTTGTGATGACGGGTGGTGTAAGAATGAGATTGAATTTTTTATTTATGAAATGTATGTTGAGAATTTGGTTTTGGTAGCAAAGTTCTCTTGTGGTAAGATCCTCGTGTGGGTCAGAATGTTTAAGTTATATCTTGGTGTTTGGAAAGTCCTGTGGGAGTTAAAGGAAATTGTGAAGAGTATTTTCCTTAGTTCTTTGCATGGTGAAAATTTCTTAAGTGGGGGAAAATTTGATATAACCCTAATCATATTTGGTTTGGGATTTCCAATAGCCTATATAAACAACCTTTAATCCCTTGTTTTAACCTAAGAAATCAAAATTTTTGAATTTTGAGTTAAAACCCAAAAATTCACTTTTAAAAATATATCTTCTTTAAATTTAGTTTCTTCTTCTCCAAGGCTACCTCTTCATCATATTTTCAAGATAAATATCCATTATTTTTAATAAAATTTCGTTGGTTTATTTTCCTTTATTTTTATCTTCAAATTCTCTTCGTTTTTCTTCGTTTTTACTTGAAAAACTCTATTTTTGCATCAATCATTAAACCCTTCCCCAAAATTTTGGTTTCTTCCTTCCCAAGACATTATTCATCATCTTTTCAAGTGTAAACAACAATATTTTCAATAAAAATCCGTTTGATGAATTCTTGATATTTTTCTTAATCAAAATCTCTTCATTTTTCTGAGTTTTCTAGTTTTTAAACCTTGGAAGCGGTGAGATTAATTTTGGATTTGAGAATCATTAAAAACTCTAAAACCTAATTTTCTTTAATGAATTTCCTAAGTTCTTGGCGGATTGCAACAATCTTTAAAGTCTTGAATTAGTAAAATCGCTTTTCTTGATGAAATTCCATTGTTTTTGTGATTTTCGTTCAAGGGTTTTACATGATTGCTTTTGATGCCTAAATACATTAATCTTGAAGATTTTAGATGTAATTAAGATTAATTTTAAGTATCTAATCCCGAACCTAAGGTTTAGGTGGTGTTTGGAGAGGTTTTTAGTGAGTTTCGATTATGTTTATGGTGTTTTTAGGGGTTGCCATATATTGGTCCGACTTGAGGGATATTTGGGGTGTATTTTAATTCACTAAAAACTCTGGTTTTGATGCTTTAATTAGGTCTCGAGGTAGAGGAACAAGTTTGAAGGAGTTTGGAAAGTTGAATCGCGTTTTCGGGTGACTTGTCGAGCAAGTTTCGGTAATCGGTTAGTGGATTATGAGGGCTGCCAATTTGGAATAGGTTTAAATTTTTTTAAAAGGTTTGGGGTGTAGAGAACATTTGAAAAACCTCCCTATACTCAGAAGTAAGTTTTAAGTATTGCTTTCTCAAAGGTTTTTATATTACGTCGTGTTTTTATCATGTTATTTGTCGTGCTCTTATTGTATTGTATATATGTGATTTTACATGTATATAAATTCTCATGAGATTGTTTTTAAAGAGATTTTATATGCATTCAATGTTTTCACGGTTTTTTTTTGAAAAATAAGATAAAAATGGTTTTACCAGTTTTTACAAGTGATGCATGAAAATTGAGATACTTGTTATTTGAATTATATTTTGAATTAAATTTTGAGCATTGGTTTTTGATAATATATTAGCTAGTTAAATGATGAACCTTATGAGATAAGTTGATTGATCAATAGTGTCTAGAGTGCACTATTAATATTCAAAAGTCGTACGTGTTTAAATTCCTTATGTGTTGCTTTTTTGCTTTTAGTCTAAATCTATGCGATGGGAGTAGTACTATCACATTCAGGTTGATGGGAGTAGTACTTTCACCGGACACCAAGGTGAAATAATTCATGTTGAGATTAGTATCAACATGCGCATGCTCTGGGAGTAGTACTAACATGCGGTTGCCCGTTTATCCAAACAATTTGGAGTAATATAAATCGAATCACTAGAACCAATATATTTTTTTACTTTTCAAAGGTCAGTGTTATGGTTTTTAGTTGATTGCATATGGTAATATGCATGCGAGGTTTTATGCATTGTTATGCATGTGATTTGAGCATTGCTATGTTGTTAGCATGTAAGACTTGAGCCTTGTGCATTGAGATGCACATGTAAGCATTGCTATGTGTATAGCATGTAAGACTTGTATTTTAGATTTTAAAGCATGTGATTACAAAATGGTTTTCACTAAAATTTAATGATGGCGTTGTTAGCCTTGGCTTGAGAGTTGATTTTTGTTCAAAAGGGTACTTTGGTAAAAGCATAATTAGATGACAAAGAGGGGTTTGGGGAGTTAATTTCTCCTGCAGATTGAGCTCATCTTTTTCCTTTTTCTTTATCTTCTTCATCTTTGAAGCAAGGTAAGGGATAACAAAAAGGTGAGGTTTTTATCGGTTTTGGTTGAGAATCTCATTTTGGTGTTAGAGGTGGTTTTGTAGGGTTGTCAAGGATCTTTAAAACAAGGTAAGAATTGATAGTTTTGGTGGAGGTAAGGTTTTAGTAGGGGTTTAAGGTTTAATCCGAGATTGAGGTTTTAGGAGTTTTCTTTGTGTTTTCTTGATGTTTATAAGAGTTAGAGATACTCATGGATGAGTCTAAGTGTTGGTTTAACCTCTCCCTTGTAGAGAAACAAGTGGAGGACTCATCTTCAATCTTGAGAAGGTGAAAGCTTGTGTGGAAGTGGAGCTCGTTTTTATTGTTGTCATACCCAAGGTTGTTACTCCAACTCTTCTTTTCATTATGCATATCATGGTAGTTGCATACATGTAGTCCTAGTTCTTAGAATGATTGGTTTTGAGCTTTGGAACCTTTAATGGTGGATATTGTGCTAATGTGTTTAAGGCCTGAAAATTTATGTTAAGACATCCTAGATACTCTTAGAAATGAGTAAGAAGACTTTAGAATCGATTAAATTAAGTTTGGGATAGGAAATCTAGAATTTCTAAGTGCAGACCTACATTTTGTTCAGGGGGTATTGATACTCAGGCTATCGATATCGATACCCATGAGTGTATTTTGGCTTTTCGTTTAGGGGTATCGAATAATGGTTCGATACCGAGGCTTCTAGTAACTTTTGTATCGATACCTATATCAAAACGGACCTTTCCTTTTTTGTTGACTTTTGAAGTGTTCAAAGAGTATCGATACTGGGATCGATACCCTTGTTTTGATACCCTCTTTGGGTGGGCATCGATACTGGGTGTTTCGATACCCCATATAAGGGTATCGACATCCTAGTGTTTTTTGGCCAAGTTTGCGTAGATTTGGGGCTCGGTGATCTTAATAAATAATCCATTAATCTATAAGCTATGAAATGAACTGTTAAACTAAGATTGATAATCATAACACGAAAAGACTTAGGTATAATGAGGTTTAATATATCTTGTTGTGATAAGATCCTAGGTGGATCGTTGTGTTCTGAGTCTTTGTGTGTTGAAAATCCGGATATCCATAAGTGTTTCAACACTTTGAAAGCCATCCGATGTAACATACTGGTGATGATTGAAGACTTTTATTTCAAGTGTTGGGCAGCATCACTCGAAGATATTCGATGTAATATTCCGAGCATGGGGTTGGTTGGGCGGCCTCCACCCTTCTTTAAACATTGGGCGACCTCGTTCGAAGATGTCCAATATAATATTCTAGGCATAGGATTTGAGGGTGGCCTCAATCCTGAGTGTAGGATCTCGATATTGTGTGGATGCGGGTCTCACTCTTGTGTGTTAACTTGTGTGATTGTATATGTTGTGTGCGATAGTATACATTCATTTATTCCATGAGATAGGCAAGCATGCTAGAGCATCATATCATGCACGAGATTTATATGTCATGCTTTACTGATTTTGATATGCATGATGTTGGTTGAGTTTGGCGTATCCAATGAGCTTGTGTGGCTCAACGATCGAAATGTGTTTTCGTACGTAGGTTAGGTGAAACGGGTCCAATGGTGCACCATCGAGGTTTGGATTTCAGCATCGACCGTGTCATCAGAGTACACTTATTGGATTGTGGGCTAGTACTATATTGAACCCTATTTATAATTTGTAACTATGTTATTTTAATTTGGGTCGAATATTTTTAAATGGTCTGTAATATTTGGGAGCTCTGATTTCTTAAAATATTTGGGCTTGTGTTTTAACTTGTTTTGAATTTTATGAAATAAGTTGGACTTGGATTTGTTTACTTGTTGGACTTTTAAAGGAAATTTTGAAATACGGGTTTTAGGCCAGAGCCCAATATAACATCCGGGTCGAGTGTTACATTTAGTGGTATCACAGCCCAGGTTGAGTCGGTTTTAGGAGTCTCAGGATGAGTCTAGCGTGTTATATAGGTGTTAGACTAGTGATTTCCCATGAGTCGATATAGTACTTCCTTTAAAGCTAAAATTTCGATGGTGTAATCCTATTTGTGATTGTTGTGCAGAAGCTGTTAAGCATGCCTAGATGTGTGAGAGATCAGGAGGAGAGTCGGGGTTCTCGAGGAAGAGACTCCGACTACGAGTATGAGCCCGATGAGGAGGTACCATCGGATGATACAGTTGGTCAGGGGGGCAACTATTTTATGCAGCTGAATCGGATATTGCACCGGATAGTGAGAGCTATACCGTGGTCGTCTTCTACGCCTAATGAGGCACCAGTTGAGAGAGTGCGAAGATAGGGTGCTATTGACTTCTTTGGTACGGGACAGGATAACCTCGTATAACCGGATCTGTGGCTGCATGATATGAGATAGATCATGAGGCGGATGAGGCTGAGGTCAAAGGATAAGCTATCATGTGTGTTGTCGCTTCTGAAGGGCAACGCTAGAGAGTTGTGAGAGACTGTTGAATAGAGCTGGTTTCCCCATCGTCCTAAGTGGGAGGACTTTCGTGATAAGTTTGAGAGTAAGTATGTGAGCGAGACTCACATCGACACCTTGAGGAAGCGATTTAGCCATCTGGTTCAAGGGAAGCGTTCGGTCTTTGCTTATGAACAGGAGTTCCTTTAGTTGAGCTGGTATTTCCCAGAGCTTGTTGCTACCGAGAAGATGAGGTGTAAGATGTTTTTGAGAGGTCTTAGGAAGGAGATCCAGACTTATCTCACTATTAGACCACCCACAGTTTTTTCAAAGTTAATTGACAGTGCTAAGTCCATTGAGCAGGTTCAGGGTTTGACCTATAGTCCGTCTGATGGCCAGGGAGTCTCTAGTGGAGCCAATCAGAGTAGTGCGGGTAACTCTTAGCCCCACTCTAGTAGGAGTAGGAACCGTTGGAACAAGAACAAAGGAGCATCGAATCAGAGTTCGATGTCAGATCAGAGGTCGGAGTCTACGGGACGTAGGAGGCAGTCTGTGTCTTCTTCTGTTGGGGGTCTAGAGAGTTTACAGAGGAGTGCCAGTGTTAGCGTTCAAACTTGTAGGCGTTGTGGCCGGAGCCACCAAGGAGAGTATTGGGGCAATGCTGGAGTTTGTTTTCAGTGTGAGTCCCCGGATCACCTTGTGCGGGACTACCCTGAGGTTGTGACGTATCCTCCCAGCAGGCTTAGAGGACTGTGTTTCAGGCTCATAGGGGTCTTGGGTTCTCTGGTGGTGGAGTTAGCCATGCTTTAGGAGGCATTTTTCAGTCCACCACTAGATCATCGACGAGATAGTATGCTGTGAGGGCACAAGAGGACTATGCTGCTACAAATGTCATCTCAGGTACGTTCAGTTTGTTTTCTATACCCATAATTGCTCTTGTGTACTAGGGGTCTACCCACTCGTATATCTGTAGTGGGATATCTCAACAGTGGGGGTTATCAGCGAAGGATCTTGAGATAGGGGTCCGTGTGACAAGCCCATTAGGGTTGGATATGTTGGTGGATAACGTGTATCGGAGGTGTTCGATTGAGGTGCAAAGATCTATCTTCCTGGCCAATCTTATGGTCATGATGTTTCCAGAGTTCGACGCAATCCTTGGGATGGCTTGGTTGTTCAAACACGATGCAAGTTTGGGGTGCAGAACTAAGAGTTTGAAACTAAGAGTAGCACATGGTTCTAAGCTTATTGTGAGGGGTAAGAGAAACCCGTGTTTACCGAATGTGGTGTTAGCGTTGACAACTCAGAGGTTGATCCAATAGGGTTGTGAGGCTTTCTTATCTCACGTGGTGGATGTAAGCATTGAGAATCCGGCATTGGAGAGCTTGAGGATAGTTTGCGAGTATCCTGATGTGTTTCCGAAGAAGTTACCTGGTTTACCTCCCGATCGTGAGTTAGAGTTCCGGATAGAGGTGTCGCCTGGTACGACACCGATGTCCATAGCACTTTATCGTATGGCACCCACGGAGATGAGAGAGTTAAAGTAGCAGATCCAAGATTTGCTTAAGAGAGGTTTTATCAGATCTAGTGTGTCACCGTAGGGAGCACCAATTCTGTTATTTAAGAAGAAGGACGGATCGATAAGGATGTGCATCGACTACCGTCAGCTCAATAAGGTCACGATCAAGAATCGTTATCCTTTGCCTTGGATCGATAATATGTTTGATCAGTTGAGGATTGCCCGTGCGTTTTCTAAGATACACCTAAGGTCAGGGTACTATCAGTTAAAGGTGGTGAATGAGGATGTCCAGAAGAACGCTTTTAGGACGCGGTACGAACACTATGAGTTTTTAGTGATGCCGTTTGGGCTCACTAATGCAGATGCAGCTTTTATGAACTTGATGAACCGGATCTTTTAATCGTATCTAGATCAGTTTGTGGTTGTGTTCATCGATGACATCTTGGTGTATTCACACTCGGAGGAGGAGCATAACTACCACCTAAGGGTTGTTCTTCAGGTTTTAAGGGATAGACGTATGTACACCAAGTTCAGTAAGTGCCAGTTTTGGTTATCTGAGGTGGCATTCCTTGGCCACATAGTTGCAGCGGATGGTATCCGAGTAGATCCCCAGAAGATCCAAGCTTTGGTGAAGTGGAAACCATCGAGGAATGTATCGGAAGTCCATAGCTTTCTTGGACTTGCTGGATACTATAGGAGGTCCGTTAAGGTTTTTTGATCATAACAGAACCTTTGACCAAGTTGCTTTAGAAGGGAGTTCCGTTTGTGTGGAACGAGAGGAGACAATAGAGTTTTGAGCAGTTGAAAGCCTATCTGACAGAAGCACCGGTCTTGATGTAACCGGAACCGGGAAAAGATTATGTGGTGTTTAGTGATACTTCCTTGAATGAGTTACATTGTGTGCTTATGCAAGAGGGTAAGGTGGTTGCTTACGCCTCGAGGCAGTTGAAACCCCATGAGAGGAACTATCTGACATATGATCTCAAGCTTGCAGCAGTTATCTCCGCTTTGAAGATATGGAGGCATTATCTCTTTGGGGAGAAATGCTATATCTATACCGACCATAAGAGTTTGAAGTATCTTCTTACCCAGAAGGAGTTGAACTTGAGACAACGTTGGTGGATAGAGTTGTTAAAAGACTATGACTGTATCGTAGAGTATTACCCTGGTAAGGCGAACGTGGTCGTCGATGCTTTGAGTAGGAAGTCTATGTCGGACTTGAGAGCTTTGTTTGCACGGTTGAGTATAACCGATGATGGTGGTTTGTTGGCTGAGTTGCGTGTGGAGCCCACGCTTGTTCAAGAGATAAAGGGAGCACAAGTGTTAGATGAGGAGTTGGTAGCCCAGTTAGAGGCTGTTTAGAGAGGCGAGTAGTCATATTTTGAAGTACGAGATGGTGGTTTCTTGTACTTCCAGGGTCGGTTATATGTTTCCGCCTTGGAGAATCTGAGAGATTGTATCTTGAGGGAAGCTCACCGTAGTCCTTTTTCTGTTCATCCGAGTAGTAACAAGATGTACCAGGATCTTCGTCCTTTCTTTTGGTGGCCATGCATGAAAAAAGATGTGTCAGAGTTTGTGACAAGGTGTTTGGCATGTCAGCAAGTGAAGGCGGAACATCAGGTTCCATCAAGTTTGCTTCAGCCTATCCAGATTCCATAGTGGAAGTGGGATCGAGTGACCATGGACTTTGTCACTGGGTTACCGATGACGCTGAGGAATCATGATTCTATATGGGTCATAGTTGACCGATTGACCAAGTCAGCTCACTTCTTACCGATAAGGATGGACTTCAGTTTGGAAAAGTTGGCTCAGTTGTACATCAAGGGGATCGTGAGGTTGTATGGTGTACCTTTATTGATCATATCGGATAGGGATCCAAGGTTCACAACGAGGTTGTGGAGGTCTAACCACAAGGCTTTAGACACCAAGTTGCACTTCAATATAGCTTTTCATCCTCAGACCGATGGATAGTCTGAGATTGTTATCCAGGTCTTGGAAGATATGCTCCGATGTTGTGCAGTAGCCTTTGCTCGTAGTTAGGAGGAGCAGTTACCGTTAGTAGAGTTTGCTTACAACAAAAGTTATCAGTCGAGTATCGGTATGGCTCCTTTTGAGGCCTTGTACGGGCGCAGGTGTAGGACACCTTTGTGTTGGATAGAACTCAATGAGAGGAAGATTGTGGGTTCAGAGTTGGTTAAGGAAACTGAAGAAAAAGTTTAGATCATTAAAGAGAGGTTACAAGCAGCTTTTGACAGGCAGAAAGCTTATGCGGATAAGAAGCGTAAGCACATCGAGTATGATCTTGGTGAGAAAGTATTTCTCAAGGTATCTCCTTGAAAAGGTATCATTCAGTTTGGTCGTAAGAGAAAGTTGATTCCAAGGTATATCGGGCCTTACAAGGTTCTTTAGAGGGTTTGACCGATAGCTTATCGACTAGCTCTACCTCCAAAGTTGATGCGTATACATGATGTGTTTCACGTGTCTATGTTGAGGCATTACTGTTCCAATACTTCGTATGTGGTTCAGCTTGAGGAAATCGATGTCAAACAGGATTTGACTTATGTGGAGAGGCCTTTAGGGATCGTGGACAGAGGAGTTAAAGAGCTTCGGAACACGTGCCTTGGTAAAAGTTTTGTGGAGGAATCATGGAAGCCAAAGAAGGACATGAGAGCCCAATACCCTCATCTCTTTCTGACAGGTAAATTTTGAGGACGAAATTTTCTTCAAGAAGGGAAGATTTGTAACGACCCAGATTTTCCGTATCCGAGTATCGGGTTAATCCGTAGTGTTGGGCATCAGTTTTGGGCTCGGGTTTGTGTAGTTTGGGCCTTGTTGGGCCATAGGCTTGTTGGGTTGAGAGTTGATTTTTGTTCAAAAGGGTACTTTGGAAAATGCATAATTAGATGACAAAGAGGGGTTTTGGGGAGTTAATTTCTCCTGCAGAGTGAGCTCATCTTTCTCCTTTTTCTTCATATTCTTCATCTTTGAAGCAAGGTAAGGGATAACAAAAAGGTGAGGTTTTTATCGATTTTGGTTGAGAACCTCGTTTTGGTGTTAGAGGAAGTTTTGTAGGGTTGTCAAGGATCTTTAAAACAAGGTAAGAATTGATAGTTTTGGTGGAGGTAAGGTTTTAGTGGGGGTTTAAGGTTTAATCCGGGATTGAGGCTTTAAGAGTTTTCTTTGTGTTTTCTTGATGTTTATAAGAGTTAGAGATATTCATGGATGAGTCTAAGTGTTGGTTTAACCTCTCCCTTGTAGGGAAACAAGTGGAGGACCCATCTTCAAGCTTGAGAAGGTGAAAGCTTGTGTGGAAATGGAGATCGTTTTTTTTGCTATCGTAGCTCAAGGTTGGTACTCCCAACTCTTCTTTTCACTATGCATATCATGGTAGTTGCATACATGTAGTCCTAGTGCTTGGAATGTTGGTTTTGAGCTTTTAAACCTTTAATGGTGGAAATAGTGCTAATGTGTTTAAGGCCTAAAAATTTATGTTAAGACATCGTAGATACTCTTAAAAATGAGTAGGAAGACTTTAGAATCGATTATATTAAGTTTGGGACTGGAAATCTAGAATTTCTAAGTGTAGACCTGCATTTTGTGTGGGGTATCGATACTCAGGCTACCGATATCGATACCAATGAGTGTATTTTGGCTTGTCGTTCAGGGGGTACTGAATCATGGTTCGATACCGAGGCTTCCAGTAACTTTTTGTATCGATACATGTGTCGAAACGGTCCTGTTCCCTTTTGTTGACTTTTGAAGTGGTCAAAGAGTATCGATACTGGGATCGATACTCTTGTTTTGATACCCTCTTTGGATGGGCATCGATACCGGTGTTTCGATACCCTATATAAGGGTATCGATACCCCAATGTTTTCCGGCCAAGTTTGATGAGATTTGGGGCTCAGTGATCTTAATAAGTGTAGCGATCTTAAAAAACGAGTTTCGATGGTGTCACTAAAAATATCCTTTGTCGACGTGAAAACCGTTTTTTGATGTGTCGTTTTAAAATATATGTCTTCCACGTGGGGTTTTCTTTTAAAAATCATTTTTGTAAAATTGGAGTTGCCACCGGCCGTTTTGGTAGACCGGACACCATAAAACCAGAGATTTCAAAAGTTTGGGGTTCGGGAGTCGGTTACGGATGGGGAAGGATTAACACCCCCACACCGCCCAAAATTGATACTTTAATAATTATTGCTTTAATAAGATTAAACTTTTCGGGCTAATTTGACGATCAAATTAATTTTTAATTAAACGTGCACATTTATCCTAAAACACCTAAACCCAAAGGTAAGTGTCCAAACCACTACCACCATATTGGTACTGGCCTCGCTTACGATCGAATTTTAGGAGCCCACATTAATTAATATAAAATCTAATATGCAATATTTATCTTAAAATAAAACAAATACATTCCAATCAACAAAATATCAAAACAAATGGAATAAGGCATTAAAATAAGCACAAAAGTAAAGGTATGCTAAAACGACTTAAATGTGATGAGAACAAACAAATAACAAATAAATATGCTATGGCTAACAACTATATGTTCATGAGACTCAAAAATAAACTTAACATATAAATAATACATGTAACTTTACACTACATATATTACGTAGAAAAAAGAAAAAACTTAAAAAAAGGCTATGCTCATATATATATATATATATATATATATTAAAACATATAAATATTGATAGAAGACAAAATATAATATGACATAAAATTAGATATATATGGATTATATGTAAAAAGGGAAACATATATACATTACGATAAAGAAAGTAAATAGAGAAAGTTTGACTTTCATAAAAAACAAATTGAGAAGCAATTAATTAGGTAATTAAAATAAATAAATTAATTAATTAATTTTTTGAAGAAAACAAAATAGAAACGTGATTCTCTTTGGTTTGCCTTGAACCCGAAACAAATGCCGAAAGGTCCTTGGGAATTATGATTAAAATTAAACATGAAAACGCTGCTTAGAAATTGATTTTAGGATGAGATTAAAAACATTTGTAAACTGAGAAGGAGTCGGGGTGTGATTTAACAATGAAGGACTAAAACTGTAATAATACCTAAAAATAAAGAGAATCGATCCAAACCCCAACTCCTGCCATTTTTTAAATTTTGAGAGGACAAAACAAAGAAATGTTCCCCCTTTGGCTTTCCAGAAAACATAATTTTACATGTCTAGAAACACAAAACAAATTACGGGCGGTAATTTTGGCCTCGATAGAACTTTGGCCATCGGTCGTTCTTGCCTTCATCGGTCATTCACATTAGAGAAATCGAAACGCCCCTTTTGTTTTCTTTTAACCCGAAACCAGAAAAGAAAGACAAAGATGAAAGATCCCTATTAACTTTGGTTTTCTGGTACAGCTCTCTTCTCAGAGGTCATCGCCGACAAAAGTTGACACATTAAGAGGGAAGTTCTTTCCTTTCTTTTGTAGAAAATTTTACTATCATTTTGATGCATGCATTTAGAAAAATAAATATATGGAAAAGAAAAGATCGTGGTTTACTAGAGAACTCTGATTTCGATTGATGGTAATGGTTTATGTTACAAAGCTTTTTGATTTTTTTCTGGGTTACAATCGATTATGGGTTTTCAAAGAAAAAACATACAAATATGTTCTCTACTTTTTTTCCCTCGAATGGTTCTGGTCTCTCTTCTTTTTTACAACATTCTAGCTTATATGATTTCTTTTTCCGGATTTTCGACATGCTTTCATGGCTTTTCCAGATAATGTTTCTTTGACATTAATTTCTGCATGGTTCCAGGCAATGAACGACGGTCGTACAATGGTCAGAACCAGTTGGCAGCGCAAAAGACGGATCTGGCAGCTTCAAACCTTGGCCGTTCGATCACCATTTGATCCAAGGGTGATAAGGGTTGGTGGCTGCAACAATATGATAAGGATTAGGTTTTTTAATCATATTCGGGTTGGGTCCAGATTAGGCTATTGTAAACATTAAAATTGGATCCTGTAATTAAAAGGGATTGGATTGTTGGACTGATTTTAAATAGAAAACCTTATTTATTATTATTATTATTATTATTTGGATTTTCATATTACAAATGGGCCAGATTAATATATGATAATAATATTAATAATAACATTAATAACAACTAACATTATATATTAATTAAACATATGCATAAATATCACACATAAATATTATACATAGATAACACCTAAAAACACATATACTAGACCTATCGATAAAACACAAACGATATATACACGACAAAACATAAAATAGTACAAAATTAAAGATACTTAAATTACAATAATTAAAAATATTTTAATTTTTCCGGTTAAAAATGGGTGATTACAATAAGTAATCCATTAATCTATAAGATATGAAATGAACTATTAAACTAAGATTGATAATCATAACCTCGAAAGACTTAGGTATAATGAGGTTACAAGCAGCTTTTGACAGGCAGAAAGCTTATGCGGATAAGAAGCGTAAGCACATCGAGTATGAGCTTGGTGAGAAAGTGTTTCTCAAGGTATCTCCCTAAAAAGGTATCATCCGGTTTGTTCGTAAGAGAAAGTTGAGTCCAAGGTATATTGATCCTTACGAGGTTC
Organism: Abelmoschus esculentus; assembly: GCA_035048815.1. NCBI lineage: Eukaryota > Viridiplantae > Streptophyta > Magnoliopsida > Malvales > Malvaceae > Abelmoschus > Abelmoschus esculentus. The sequence goes on from JAUCBN010000001.1 coordinate 15,679,665, forward strand.
TTTAGAGGGTTGGACCGGTAGCTTATCGGCTAGTTTTACCTCCAGAGTTGGCGCGGATACACGATGTGTTTCACGTGTTTATGTTGAGGCGTTACAGTTCTGATCCTTTGCATGTGGTTCAGCTTGAGGAAATCGAAGTCAATAAGGATTTGAACTATGAGGAGAGGCCTTCAGGGATCACGGACAAAGGAGTTAAAGAGCTTCGAACAAGTGTATACCCTTCGTAAAAATTTTGTGTAGGAATCACGGAATCGAGGAAGCAACATGGGAGCCAGAGAAGGACATGAGAGCCCAACACCCTCATCTCTTCCTGACAGGTAAATTTTAAGAATAAAATTTTCTTTAAGGATGGGAGAGTTATAACGAACTGGATTTTCCGTATTCGAGTGTCGGTTTAATCCGTATTATTGGGCCTCGGTTTTATGCTCGAGTTTGTGTAGTTTGGGCCTTGTTGGGCCATAGGCTTGTTAGGTTGAGAGTTGAGTTTTGTTCAGAAGGGTACTTTGGTAAATGCATATGACGCGTCTATAAAAAGCGTATTTAAGTGCAAGCATACACGTCAAGTAATATAATGATAAGTATTTATCGAATATCATTCTCCACAGGGATTGGTGTACTAAATATGCTTCATTCTCTTTCCTTACTCCTAAAGTTAATAAAATAAAAAACAAAAGTAAAAAGATTTGTTGAATAACTAAAGGACAAAATCTTAAATAAAAGGTTGAGAACGAATAGAGAGAATGTGTAGGATCCAGTTGTATCATATAGTGGATTCGATTGATCTGTTCTTGTTCAATACAATGGCACTGCACTGCCTCGACAGTACTGCAGATATTGTCTCGGAAGCGACAATGTTCTCTGCCGCGGCAATCTCTTGCTCTTGGGTAGAATTACCAAAGTTCGGAAAAGTGTCCTTGAGTGATTCTGCTTATCTCTAAGTCGAAATGCTGTTGATGATCAGTCCTTGATGATACCTCTCAGCGTGAATCAATTATAATCATCAACCAATCACACACTTCTTTTAGCTGTTGAAACTCTTAACCTATCTTTAGGTCGAGTTAGTGTCTACAACACCACACTTACCCCTTTCGTGAATCTAACTCTCTCGATATTAGATAAATGGATTACTTACAAGCTCTTCTCTCAAGTTTGAATGCAAGAACAAAGAATGACAATAGGATAAACAAACTTTTATATTCTTATTGTATTGAAACTAAGAAACAAAATACAATCTTCTCACACTAATATTCAACAACCTTCGCCTAACCCTAAGAAAGCTTAGAACATATTATAATGAAGAACACAATTCTTAGGGTAAAGCTTTCTCTCTAATTCAGCTATGTTTATACATAGGACGACTTATGTATTTATAGTCTAGACCTAGGATAACTTTTCCTAAGAAGAATATAACTTGGAGTAGGAAACAAGTATTAAAAATATAATATTTCCAAGTTTAATTCTAATTAGAAGACTATTACCACGTGGCCTTTGACTTGGTCTTTTCACGTTCTAATCAGCTCCAATCCAAACACTTCAAGTCCAGACATTCTCAACTTATTTTTCTCTTTCAATCGCCTAGCATCAGTACTAGAACTTCTGCTGCTGTGGCATTGCTTCTACCTTCGGTAATGCTGCTGCCTCGGTATTGGTTCTTCCCTCAAAACTACTGCTTCCTCAGCAGGTAATTTTTGCAACTACACAAAAACAAGACATGAAGCCTTCATTTCTCGCAAACATCATCTTTATATGTTATGGCGAGAAAATGTTGATTATTAAACAATAAGTATATGTATCAGTTCAAATTAGTGGGTAATGAGTACATATTGTTGAGGAAAAGAATAGTAAATAACAACCTTTTTAAACACTCATCAACATAATTAGATGACAAAGAGGGGTTTGGGGGAGTTAATTTCTCCTACAGAGTGAGCTCATCTTTCTCTTTTTTTTTCATCTTCTTCATCTTTAAAGCAAGGTAAGGGATAAAAAAAAAGGTGAGGTTTTTATCGATTTTGGTTGAGAATCTCGTTTTGGTGTTAGAGGAGGTTTTGTAGGGATGTCAAGATCTTTAAAACAAGGTAAAAAAGGATAGTTTTGGTGGAGGTAAGGTTTTAGTGGGTGTTTAAGGTTTAATCTAGGATTGAAGTTTTAGGAGTTTTCTTTATGTTTTCTTTATGTTTATAAGAGTTACAGATACTCATGCTAGGTGTAACATCCCGATTTTGGGGTTAGTAGTTTGGGTTTTAGTTAGGAGAATTCGATTCGGGTCGAATCGAGTTTTCCAGTTCGTTATTCCGGGGAAATATAAAATGAGAATATTTTTAATTAGAAAAGTAATAATTTTGGAATGTGGTTTAAAATATTAAAAAGATGTTCCAAAATTAAAAGAAAGTAATTTGAACTTTATATTAATTTTTAATAATGCTTAATTATGTATAAGTAACCAATTTGTAATTTTTGGAAAATTGGAGGACTTAATTGGTGATTTTCGAAAATAGTTATTTTAGTGAATAAATTGAAAAGCAAGATAAACTTAGAATCCTTAGAGGGCCATAAACCCAATTTAATTTTTAATAATGATTTATTCACCAAAATACTTTTTAATTAATTTAATTAAAGATGATAATCATTTTTCTCCCAAAACTACCTTTTTTCTCTCATCTTTTTCTCTCATTTTCTCTCCATTTTTCCTTCATCTCTTTTCTTCAATTTCTTGCTGATTTTTGCATCTTTTTCAACAAAGATTACATCATTTTAATCATCTCTCCATTTTTTACAAAATCTAACCATCAATTTTATCAAATCAACACCAAATGACAAGGAATCAAGAAGAGGAAACTTCATCTTTTTGGTGAATAGATCTCAAAGGTAATTTGCTGGATTTTTAACTCTTTTCTAAGGTTCTTTATTGAAATTCCCAAGTATTAGCTTGCTAATCCTTGAATAAAACTTAATTCTATGTTTTCAATGTTAGATCTAATGATTTTGTGAAATCTTTTTAAATCTCAATCAATGCTGAAATTAGATGGATTTAGTTATGATAATATGTCAATTAAATGATTAATTGAGTCTTCATTTGATGGCACATTAATTTAATCTCGGAATAATGCAATCGGTGTTGTTTTAAGGTGATTTTCGGTTGTTTTAGGGGTTGTTTTAGATGTTTTAATGTTGCTGGAGGTATAAGGATGGTTTAGATGTGTTCTTGGTTCATAATTGAAGTGGATTAGATGTTACGATCATTAGGTTTTGGGTTGATGTTTTTTGGATGCATTTCGGCTTAGTTTTTGATCTTTTCGACTAAGTTTTCGATAATTTTGTGGAGGTTTGATGTGGCTGCTGGTTTGAGCATGTTATAATGTGAATATGATCTGTTTTTAATGATGTATAGGTAGTGCTAGAAGGTGCATAAGTGTCTGGTACATTGGAGTTTCCATCGGAGCATCGGCGAGGGATCGTTTGGCTTGTCGGTGAGTGTTTTTCGGACTTAAAGCGAATCGTATTGGAACGGTTCTGTTTTTGGGACTATGGAAGAGTGTGAAAACTTTCCATAGTTCAAGAGTAAGTGAAGTAAATGTTTTTGATATATTAACATGAGCTTCAGCTATATTCGGTAAGGACATTGATGTTTGTAATGCAAAGAGATTTTTGGAAATGCATAAACATGATTTTGAATTTGTACATGCATGAGATAATTACTGAAAATACATGGTTTAAAAAGACATACATTGTTAAGGAAAACATGGAAAATGAATTTGGAATATATATGGTTATTTGCCTTCAAATTGAAAGTGCCATTGGGCATGACTTTCGGTTCATTTGTTGAGCACATTATGGATGCATTATGAGCCGAAAATGAATTGGAATATTATGTGGTTATTTGCCTTGAAATTGATGGTGCCATTGGGCATGAAATTTGGTTCATTTGTGAATATATTATGCATGCATTATGAGCAACAAATTATCATGCACATTTGGTTATGATATTGGCTTAGTGACACTAACTTTAGATTCGAATATAAATGACATATCATTAGGATTGTTTTAAGTGCACTATAAACATTATTGAGAATAAAGAATATTGCCTACACGTAACAAGGGTGACTTTGTGTCTAATCGTGCCTCGTAGAGTCGTCTATACATAACAAGGGTGACTATGTGTCTAATCGTGCATGGTAGTTCTATAATGGTGAATTCGTGTCATGTCAATGGTGACTTCGTGTCATGTCAATGGTGACTTTGTGTCATGACAAGATTAATAGTCTCTAACAATGGATCCGTATATTCGGTGAACTTAAGGTTCACAATAAGTGATCACTAGAAGCCAATATGCATACATGGATTAAAAGAAAACATTGTGCATCATTCATGAAATATATTGATAATGTTGAACATACTCAAGAAAGTGATTTGATATTATAGACATAGACGTGGAATGTTAAGCATGCATGTTTTTAATGATGCATTGCAAACTATGGTTTCATTATAGTTTTAAATAGATGCATTGATGACCTTGGGTAGAGCTTCCTCACTAAGCATATTTGCTTAGGCTCTCTTTCCATCTTTGTAGAAAAATAAAGGCACTCGGGACTACATTCGAAGCAAGGAAACCAAAGGGAAAGGTCACTCCAAATTCGGTATGTTTTGACAAATAAGTTGGGCATGACAATGTGTAAATCCAACCAATGTGAGGAGTGTGAACTTAGACTTTGATTTATGTTGAAATAAGACCTTTGTTGCTTGATTGTTAATTGTTGGACTATGGTATTGTTTGAATTGTTGAAGTATGTACTTGTATGATTGTTATGTTTTTAATCATCTTCTAGGAAGCATGCCTATAGTTTGATTGATGTCCGTGACGTTGTTAATCATGTGTTATAAGTTGTTAATTATGCCTAGGACTTATGCACTTAGTGGTAGTGATTGACGGTTGTGTTTGAGCCGAAGATGTTCACTTAGTGTGATGGAATTTTTAGGTTCCAGAACTAAAGTTTCGAAACCTTAAGGAAGGTTTCTAAACCTTTGCCAAACAGTTTCGAAACCTTTAGGAAGGTTTCAAAATCTTACTGGAAATTTCAATTCTAGAAAGTTACTAGACGCGAAAAGTTTAAAAACCTTCAGGAAAGTTTTGAAACCTTTTATAAAAAGTTTTGAAACCTTTACGAAAGGTTTCGAAACCTTTGGCTGCTAGAAACTGATAGTTGCTGGAAATTGTATTTTAGTCCCGAACATCTTTCTTTGTGCAATTGGGGTATCTACAGATGTTATTTTGAGTTGAAATTTCACATGGATGCATAAAGTTGATTTAATTTCAAGATGGTTAACTCAATTTGGAATAAGTCCTTATAATTTGAAAGATTTACATTTTGGTCCCTAAATTGGAGAAACATGCAATCAATGATGTTATAATGATTCGTTTGACTTGAAATTTACCGTGAAGGGTACTTGTGTGTTTAATTGAACTTTGATGAAAAGAATTTCTACTTTGTTATTAGAATTTAAAAGTTTTATGTTTTAGTCCTTAACTTACTTAAGTGTTTAATCGAATGTTTGTTTATGATCGGACTGTTTCTGTTAATGTCTTGTATGAGACCTTGACATATAGGAATACAATTATCCATCTAGAAAAAAATATAACGGTTTTAGGGTTGTTTATTGAATCGGACCTTCACGGGTTTGGTTTGATATTCCCCGTGTAACCCATTAGTGTCGGTTTCATCTAGGCCAGGCTAAGGGGGTTACATTTGGTGGTATCAGAGCCAGTTTTATAAAGTGTGTAGTTGGTTGGTTAAAGCATGTGTAGGATTGCTAAGTTTTGTGTTTAAATATGCGGTTGATCATGATATGTGTGATTGAGCATGATATATTGTTGGTATGTGAAAATCTATTATGATGGTTGTACTTTGAGTAATGATGGTTAAATTGGGGTTATCGGTTACACATTACCAATGCCAACATATTTTTTCAGATGCTCTCAGTTTTCCCTTGGATCTTGCCCGAATGTAAGTTTGTTTTATTTGAATATTATGTTTTAAACTGCATGTTTAAAGTTTTTGGAATATGCTTCTGAGACGTAAGTCACTATCTAGTGTTGGTATGAACATTGATGGTCAAGATTGAAGATGAAACGACTGTTAGGGAAGAGTAATTTCTTCCTCCTCTGTGAGTGTGCCTTCGGTTAGGTAGGAAGGTTAGTTTATGGTGTTGCACCGTTCTTTCGGGTGTGTTTTAGTCTGCTGAAGCTGGTACGGCTGTTACTAATCTGACTTGGGAGTTGTCAGTAGGATGGTAGTTGAAGTTGTTGGAATTGAGGATGTTATTTGTGAGTGTGAAAATAATTATGTTTAGAGTAAGAGCACATATATGTATATATCTATAGATAATGTAGGACATGCATGCATTCTTGAGCATGAAATTAGAAATTGCATTTACATGCACATACACTTGCATAGGTATTTATGAGGGTATACAGGAAATCATGCATATATTTGTTCACACTTGCGAGTAGCTCCTTGATGGTGTAAGTGGAGTATGGTTGGTTCTTTTAAGGTGAAGGTATGGAAAAAAAGGGTTGAAAGAATTTTCTTGTGGTGTTGAGCTGAATGTGTAGTGGGCAAGCTACCCTTTTGGTTAGAGAATAGTCTTGGACGAAGAATGAGTGGTTGGTCTCAGAGTTGTGAATGTTTGAAACCGAGGTAAATACCCTGAGTTATGGTTAGTTTGAGTTGGTCATTACTAAAGGAAGGGCTGAGTTTTGCGGATTCTTTCTAGTTAGGATTTGGAGGTTGTAACAAGGTTGCAACATGTTTTGTAGAGTAAGGCGGGTTAGTGTTTTTCTGAGTGATGTGAAATTATTTTATGGAAATTATAAGGAATTCTTTGTAGTGTGGTTAGTGTGCAGTTAGATCGGGGGTTGTGACCGATCTGGTATGGTTAGGATGGAAGTAAAATATGAGATATATATTGGTATGGGAGTTATGAAATCGGGGGTTTGAATCATAGATTGTTGTGACCTTGAGAGGTTTGGTTGTACTATAAAGGAGGAAAGTGTATATGTTGGGTTTACAGAATGTTAAGTTGAATATACCTCGGGTAAAGATAGTTTTTGATGGTGTTTGAAGTGGTGTATCGAGGACCGTTGGACAATTTATGGTTTGTATCGATTGTTCAGTCTTGTGAGTTTGCTTTTATCGAAAAATATTGTGAGAGTTTGTGTTCGGTGGGTTCGTGTTTGTGGATGTTTCATTAATATGGTTACTGCTTTGGCAAGGTTATAAAATTAGAGATGTTGGAGCTAGTGGAAGGAATAGTTTTACAAGTTTGGATTTTGTTGTGGTATAGTTAATGTAAGAGTTGGTTTGTCGATGAGTTGATAATGGGAAGGAGTTTTGAGTTAAGTGTCAAGGCACTTAATGATGTGTAGATTTTAAAGTTTGAACCATGGTGTTGGGTTGGTTTTGGTGGCTAAACCTTAAGTTGGAGGTATTATCGTGGAGATGAGTACGATGTTGGGTTTGACACAAAGTTGGTAAGTTTCTTGTATGATATGTTTTGTAGAATATTAGCAACCGGGGATGACTTGGCTTACATAAGGATGCTTGCAATGAGAGTTTGTTATATGGGGTAATTCAGGGTTGTTGTAGAGTTATGAGGGAAGATGTTCGATTAACCTATAGAAAGACCTAGTAAAATGGTGGAGCTATGAGCGAGACTCTACCTTGGTAGAGTTGATCGGGGACAAATCGTGGCAAAATGTTTGTTGAGGGTCTAGTGAAGGATATGTTCTTGGCAAGGTTTAGTTTTGTGTTGAGAATCTTTTTGTGTTATGTGAACCGCATGGTTGTTCCAAAAAGTGTCGAGATGGAATGGTATCTTGATCAGGGATTATGGTAATCTTTTTCCGTGAGTTTGTTAGTAAGTGTTGTGGTAGGAGTTACGGAAAACATGTGTTTTCGACTAAGCTTGTTTGGATTATGTTTGAATCATATGTAAATGTTTATCTTGCTGATAAGGTAAGAGTGAGTATCAATTTTCTTTGGGTTATTATTAGTAGTAATGGTGCCAAGGTTGAAGTCGGAAAGAATCATCATAAGTTTGGTAGTAAGTTCTATGGATGGTATGGATTTTTCTTTTGAGGGTTTTGGATCAATCGTTTTTTTGAATACGGTTTTCTTAGGTTTCTAAGTCCCATTGGATGATGTGTGAGTGGTGTATCTATAATATGATAAGATTTGGGAGTTTTTAAGACCGACATAGGTTGTCGTTGGATGTTGGGTTTTATCATTCATAGGTAAATGGATGATATGTTATGATGTTGTGATATGGTTAATATGACTCATAATGAAGTTGTTGGTGATGGTGGAGTTGCGTGAGACAGTGTTGACAGTTTTGTGCAAAGTTAGTTTGAAGCTTGTTGGTGGAGCATCATTGTGTGGGTGGAGGTTGGTGAAAGGCTTAGTTGGTTACCTGGTATGTAGGATGATGTCAAAAATCAGGTTAGTTCGATAGTGGTGGTATGGAAACCGTTGCGGTTATCAAGAGTTGGTTATCAATCTTAGGGGTTTTTCTTTTGAGTTATGTTTTCTGTAAAGGTTGAGAAGACGTGGTGGGTTGTGCATTGTTTCTTTGGTGTGAGGAAACAATCTGTTGATTGTCTGAAGAGGGTAAGTGTGGGTTGTCTATTGCATACCATACGGGGAAAGCTAATGTGATAGTTGAATCTTTAAGCCGTAGGACGGCAGTTGAGTTGAGGGTGATGTTTGCTAAGTTGAGTATTTCAAAGGAAGGTGGTGGAGTGGTGGAGTTGTAAGTAAAACCTATCTTGGTTGAGATGATAAGGTGAAACAGTTAGAGGATGAGACGTTGGTACCTTTTGTGGGGGATATTACTGAGGGTAGACCAACCGAGTATCATTTTGATAAGGATGAGATGTTGTGGTTTAGGGGTCAGATTGTGGTGCCGGATGATGTTGAGTTGAGGTAAGCTATTTTTAGCAGAAGCACATACTAATCCGTTTGGTATGCATCCGAGTAGAATGAAGATGTATAGGGATCTTAAAAGTGTATACTTTTGGATTGGTTTAAAGAAAGATGTGACGGAGCCCTAGAAGGATTTTATATGGGTTATTGTTGATAGGTTTTCAAAGTGTACACATTTTCTTGTCGTGCATACGATGTGTTCAATGGATAAGTTGGTAGAGTTGTATGCTTCTGAGGTGGTGAAGTTGCATAGTGTGCCTAAGTTGATCATATCAGATAGAGATCTGCGGTTTACATCTAAGTTTTGGAGGAGTTTGCAGGTTGCTCTGGGTACGAGGCTTAGCTTTAGTATAACTTATCATCCACAGACAGATGGTCATTCTGAACGTGTTATTTAGACTTTGGAGGATATGTTAAGGTGTTGTATCATTGAATTTCGAGGTTCTTGGGAGAAACAGTTGCCTTTGATGGAGTTTGCATATAACAATAGCTCCAAGCGAGTATACGGATGGGACCGTTTGAGGCTTTATACGGGCGTAGGTGTTGTACACCTTTGTGTTGGAAAGAAGTTGGGCAAAAGTGTGTTTCTCTACCTCGAGTTTTAAAAGATACGGATGAGAAGGTTAAGTTTGTTTGTGCTAAACTTAAGGAAGCTTCGGAGAGATAGAGTATGATGTTGGAGACGAAGTGTTTCTTAAGGTTTCCTATAGAAGTAGTTAGTGAGGTTTGGACGTAAGGGTAAGTTGAGTCCTCGTTTTATTGGGCTGAATGAGGTGTTAGAGTGAATTGGTCCTGTTGTTTATCGATTGAGGTTGCCGGTGGAGTTGAGTTGGATGCATTATGTTTTTCAATGTATCGATTCTTCGTAAGTATAGTTTAGATCCTTCTCATGTTGTTCTAGTTGAGGAGTTTGAGTTAAGAGCGGATATGAATTATGAGGAGGAACTAGTGAGGATTTTGGATGTGGATACAAAAGTTCTTCGAGGAAGGACCATAAATTTGGTTAAAGTACATTGGAAACACTGAGGTGTCGAAGAGGTAACTTGGGAGACAAGGAAAAAAGTATGGAGGAGCAGTTCCTCACTTGTTTGCTTCAGGTAAAATTTCGAGGATGAAATTTTCTTAAGAGGGGGAGAGTTGTAACATACCGATTTTGGGGTTAGTAGTTTGGGTATTAGTTAGGAGAATTCGATTCGGGGCGAATCGGGTTCTCCGGTTCGTTATTCCGGGGAAATATAAAACGAGAATATTTTAATTAGAAAAATAATAATTTTGGAATATGGTTTAAAATATTAAAAAGATGTTCTAAAATTAAAAGAAAGTAATTTGAACTGTGACCAATTTATAATTTTTGGAACATTAGAGGACTTAATTGGTGGTTTTCGAAAATAGTTGTTTTAGTGATTAAATTGAAAAGCAAGCTAAACTTAGAATCTTTAGATGGCCATAAACTCAATTTAATTTTTAATAATGATTTATTCACCAAAATGTTTTTAATTAATTTAATTAAAGATGATAATCATTTTCTCCCAAAACTACATTTTTTCTCTCATCTTTTTCTCTCATTTTTTCTCCATTTTTCCTTCATCTCTTTTCTTCAATTCCTTGCTGACTTTTGCATCTTTTTCAACAAAGATTACATCATTTTAATCATCTCTCCATTTTTTACAAAATCTAACCATCAATTTTATCAAACCAACACCAAATGGCAAGGAATCAAGAAGAGGAAACTTCATCTTTTTGGTGAATAGATCTCAAAGGTAATTTGCTGGATTTTTAACTCTTTTCTAAGATTCTTTATTGAAATTCCCAAGTTTTAGCTTGCTAATCCTTGAATAAAACTTAATTCTATATTTTCAATGTTAAATCTAATGATTTTGTGAATGTTTTTATGAAATCTTTTTAGATCTCATTCAATGCTAAAATTAGATGGATTTAGTTATGATAATATGTCAATTAAATGATTAATTGAGTCTTCATTTGATGGCACATTAATTTAATCCCGGAATAATGCAACTGGTGTTGTTTTAAGGTGATTTTCGGTTGTTTTAGGGGCTGTTTTAGATGTTTTAATGTTGCTGGAGGTATAAGGATGGTTTATATGTTTTTTTGGTTCATAATTGAAGTGTGTTAGATGTTAGAATCATTAGGTTTCGGGATGATGTTGTTCGGATGCGTTTCGGCTTAGTTTTCGGTAATTTTGTGGAGGTTTGATGTGGCTGCTGGTTTGAGCATGTTATAATGTGAATATGCTCTATTTTTAATGATGTAGAGTTAGTGCAAGAAGGTGCATAAGTGGCTGGTGCATTAGCGTTTCCATCGGAGCATCGGCGAGGGATCGTTTGGCTTGTCGGTGAGTGTTTTTCGGACTTAAAGCGAATCGTATTGGTACGGTTCTGTTTTGGGGACTATGGAGGAGTGTGAAAACTTTTCATAGTTCAAGATTAAGTGGAGTAAATGTTTTTTATATATTAACATGAGCTTCGGCTACATTCGGTAAAGACATTGATGTTGGTAATGCAAAAAGATTTTTGGAAATACATAAACATGATTTTGAATTTGTACATGCATGAGATAATTGCTGAAAATGCATGGTTTAAAAAGACATAAATTGTTAAGGAAAACATGGAAAATGAATTTGGAATATATGTGGTTATTTGGCTTCAAACTAAAGGTGTCATTGGGCATGACTTTCGGTTTATTTGTTGAGCACATTATGGATGCATTATGAGCCGAAAATGAATTGGAATATTATGTGGTTATTTTCCTTGAAATTGATGGTGTCATTGGTATGACATTTGGTTCATTTGTGAACATATTATGCATGCATTATGATCAGCAAATTATCATGCACATTTGATTATGATATTGGCTTAGTGACACTAACTTTAGATTCGAATACGAATGACATGTCATTAGGATTGTCTTAAGTGCACTATAAACATTATTAAGAATAAAGAATATTGCCTTAACAAGGGTGACTTTGTGTCCAATCGTGCGTGGTAGAGTCGCCTACACGTAACAAGGGTGACTATATGTCTAATCGTGCGTGGTAGTGCTATAATGGTGACTTTGTGTCATGTCAATGGTGACTTCGTGTAATGTCAATGGTGACTTCGTGTAATATCAATGGTGACTTGGTGTCATGTCAATGGTGACTTGGTGACATGTTAATGGTGACTTTGTGTCATGACGAGACTAATGGTCTCTAACAATGAATTCGTGTATTCGGTGAACTTAAGGTTCACAATAAGTGATCACTAGAAGCCAATATGCATACATGGATTAAAAGAGAATATTATGCATCATTCATGAAATATATTGATAATGTTGAACATACTCAAGAAAGTGATTTGATATTATAGACATGGACGTGGAATGTTAAGCATGCATGTTTTTAATGATGCATTGCAAACTATGGTTTCATTATGGTTTTAAATAGATGCATTGATGACCTTGTGTAGAGCTTCCTCACTAAGCATGTTTGCTTAGGCTCTCTTTTCATCTTTGCAGAAAAATAAAGACACTCGGGACTACATTCGTAGCAAGGAAACCAAGGGGAAAGGTTACTCCAAATTCGATATGTTTTGACAAATAAGTTGGGGCATGGCAATGTGTAAACCCAACCAATGTGAAGAGTGTGAAGTTAGACTTTGGTTTATGTTGAAATAAGACCTTTGTTGCTTGATTGTTAATTGTTGGACTATGGTATTGTTTGGATTGTTGAAGCATGTACTTGCATGATTATTATGTTTTTAATCATCTTCTAGGAAGCATGCCTATAGTTTGATTGATGTCTGTGACGTTATTAATCATGTGTTGTAAGTTGTTAATTATGCCTAGGAATTATGCATTTAGTGGTAGTGATTGACGGTTATGTTTGAGCCGAAGATGTTCACTTAGTGTGATGGAATTTTTAGGTTTCAGACCTAAAGTTTCGAAACCTTAAGGAAGGTTTCGAAACCTTTGCCAAACAGTTCCGAAACCTTCAGAAAGGTTTCGAAACCTTGCGGGCAATTTCAATTCTAGAAAGTTACTAGACGCGAAAAGTTTCGAAACCTTCAGGTAAGTTTCGAAACCTTTGGCTGCTAGAAACTGATAGTTGCTGGAAATTGTATTTTAGTCTCGAATATCTTTCTTTGTACAATTGGGGTATCTACAGATGTTTTTTTGAGCTAAAATTTCACATGGATGTATAAAGTTTATTTAATTTCAAGATGGTTAACTCAATTTGGAAGATGTCCTTATAATTTGAAAGATTTATATTTTGGTCCCTAATTTGGAGAAACATGCAATTGATGATGTTAGAATGATCCGTTTGACTTGAAATTTACCGTGAAGGATACTTGCGTGTTTAATTGAACTTTGATGAAAAGAATTTCTACTTTGTTATTAGAATTTAAAAGTTTTACGTTTTAGTCCTTAACTTACTTAAGTGTTTAATCGGATGTTTGTTTATGATCGGACTGTTTCTATTAATGTCTTGTATGAGACCTTGACATATAGGAATACAATTATTCATCTAGAAAAAATATAACGGTTTTAGGGTTGTTTATTGAATCGGACCTTCACAGGTTTGGTTTGATATTCCCCGTGTAACCCCATTAGTACCGGTTTCGTCTAGGCCGGGCTAAGGGGGTTACACTACTGTGAGAAGGGAGATTTCACAATGCGAGTAGCAGATCAGTCTATGACCATCAATGTCTTCAATACGCTCAAGTACATGGATGATAATGAAGAATGTCGTTGTATAGCCGGGATAAATGCTACAACAATTGAAGAAGATGTAGATTTTTGCTCTGATAATTCTCCGTAAATGAAGGACTTTACAAAAATGCTTGAGGAGCATGATCAGGATAAAGAAGAACCTCATTTGGAGCTACAACAAATTGGCTATTCCAAGCTAAGACCAGGTATAAAATTCGAATCAATTGATTTCTTTGAATTTATTCCTCCTAAACCATCACTTTTACATGTACCATCTCTAGAATTAAAACCACTGCCACCGCATTTAAAGTATGTTTATTTGGGATCTCACAATACTTTGCCAGTGATTATTTCTTCTAGCTTAGATCCTAACCAAGAGCTTAGTCTTGTAAATCTGCTGTCGCGATATAAGAAAGCTCTAGGGTAGACTATGGTCGATTTGAAGGGCATCAGTCTTACGATCTACATGCATAAGATCCTACTGGAAGAATGCCACAACAATTCTGTTGAGCCCCAAAGAAGACTAAACCCAACAGTAAAGAAGGTAGTGATGACAGAGATTATCAAGTGGTTGGATGCAGGGATCATATACCCAATTTTTGACAGCTCATAGGTTAGCCCTGTGTATTGTGTTCCTGAGAAGGAAGGTACGACAGTATCACAAATGAGGACAATGAGTTGCTCCCAACGAGGACAATAACAGGCTGAAGTATTTGTGTGGACTATAGGAAGCTGAACAAGGCAACTAAGAAGAACCATTTCCCCATTCCTTTTATCGATCAAATGCTGGATCAATTGGCGGGAAAGGCTTACTATTGCTTCCTCGATGGCTATTCTGGGTACAACCAAATTGCTAGAGCACCAGAGGACCAGGAGAAGACAACCTTCATATGCCCTTATGAGACTTATGCTTTTCGAAGAATGTCATTTGGGTTACGTAATGCTCCAGCAACTTTTCAAAGTTGCATATTGGCATTTGTTTCAAAATTCTCAGCCTTTTCATGGGAAGCTCAGTCCTCCCAAAATGGAACTCAGATGCTATAGCAACTATTTTAAAATTCTCAGCTTTTTTTTCTTTGTAACAATGTCTTTCAAAAACTTTACATATGAGGACATTTGATCAATAATATCTAAAAATGAAATATTTATATGAATTTGGTCCAGCATACTTACAAACTTTTGAATTTGGAGATCCTCTCTATGTTGATTCAATCGCTGAGGGAATGGTGATGATGGTCTTGCATCCTCCAAAGGTTGCGATGGTGTTGCTTCTGTTGCTACAGCATCTGCAAGCTTCTCACCAAATGCCTCAGTATTTAAGTTTTCTTCAGTTTCTTCTTGAGTAGATTTTTCTTCTTGTTGTTCAACTTATTTTTGCTCCTGAATGGGGGTTTCTTCTTTCTCCTTTCGTTTGAATTGTTCCCCCGTGTTGATTTGTCTTCCACTACTCAAGGTACGTGTGCTGCATTGCTCTTTGCCATGACTTTTAGTGACTTTAGTATCACTAGGCAGATTGCCTCTTGGTCTTACTTGTAATGCTTGAGCAATTTGAACCATTTGATTCTCCAGCGATCTAAGTGAAGCGTTGTGACTTTGCAGCAGTGCGCCTTGGGTCTGCAACAAATTGACTTGATTAGAGATGGTGGTGGAATGCTCCTACAATAATGTTTTTGATGATGTCATAAAATCCTTAGTCGGAGCCATGAATTCTTGCAGCGAAGCTTCCAAAGAATTATTGTAACTTTGATGATGAACTGTTCCTTTCTGTTCATTTTGCCATGGCATATTTCCTTGAAAACCTTGGACTCCTTGGTTTGTTTCCATGGGTTGCTGCCTATTCGAGCTGCTAGCTTGATTTGATCTCAAGAAAAATTAGGATGTTGTCTCCACCCTGGATTGTACATGTTAGAGTAGGGGTTGTCGGAATTTTTGTTGAAGTTTCCAACGTAATGAGCAGACTCTAGATAATTTGGGCAGTCTTTATCGAAGTGGTTTCCACTACAGTGCACACAACTTAATGCCTTAGCATCTCGTACTTCACTGGGCTGTTGAAGATTCTTCAACATATTTGTGATAGTAGAAAGTTATGCTGAGACAAAATAATTGGCATCGAGCTCCAGCTTTCCTTGAGTTTGTCGTCTTATCCCAAGCCTAGTAGTTGGAAACTGATAATCATTGTTGGCTATCTTGTCTAAAATATCAAATGCTTCTTCTGGCGACTTGTCCAGTAATGTCCCATTTGCTAAAGCATCTAACATCATCCTGGTTGGTGTATTGACTCCATTGTAGAACATCACGATTTGAGTTCAGTCTTGAAAATCATGATTGATACACCTTCTTAGCAAACTTTTGTACCGATCTCAACACTCATGCACCGACTCATCATCCCCTTGTCTGAAGGATGCTATCTCATTTCGCAATTGAGTGTTCATGTTGGGTGGGTTGTATCTCGCCAAAAAGCTTTTACACAAAGTTGTCTATGACTACATCGAACCGGCTGGAATTCTATTCAACCATTCTCTTGCTCGGTCTCTCAAAGATTATGGCAATAGCTTGAGCTTCAACACATCCTCGTGTATTCCTTGTCGGCGAAACGAATCACAAACCTCAAAGAAAGCACGGATATGATGTCGAGCATCCTCGTGAGGTGATCCTCCAAACTGTCCGATCGAGTTGAGCATATTAAACATCACAGGCTTGAGCTCGAAGTGTGCTACCTGTATTTCAAGTGTCACTATCCCAGAATTGAGGTCATCCAAGATCGGTGTCAAGTGATCTCGAATTGCCCTTGGTCTTGCTACCATCAACTGATTTACTGCAACATTTGGATTTGCTGCAGGTACTGCTCTAACATTTTGATTATGTGGATCCTGATACATGGCTCTTATTCTTTGCTCTCGCCTCCTTTGTCTAAAATACCTTTCGATTTTTGGGATAAATGGTTTGAGGGATTCCCTACGATTCACTCTGGGCATCCACTAACCAAAAACCTAAAAAGATAACAAAGAAAACAAAGATTAAACCAAATAAAATGACTCATAACACAAAACAAAAATAAAAAGATAGAAAGTATGAAAACTATGAATGAAATAGCCTATTGCCTCAGTCCCTGGCAACGACGCCAAAAACTTGTCGTGCACGTTGAGTACTTAAAATATGATTGTGATTCACGCGCAAGAGTGTGCAAGTATACACATCGAACAAGCAATAAAGTGTGTGAGTGAGATCATTCCTACGAGGATTGGGTAAGTTAATTCAAAAATAGTTACCATACACAAAAGATAAAGTAATCTTTTGTATTGATATATGCTAAAACAATTCTGCAAGTGTCACCAAAAATGATTTAGAAAAATATAAATGTCACCAAATATGCTGAAGCAAAACAAAGGTTGTCACGAAAATGCAGTAGCAAATAAATAGATATTGGAGAAATAAATAAAGCTGCACAAACTCAATACTGAAAAGATATTCAAGCTTAAGACAGGCTAGGCTTGCTATGGCATGACTTCACTACTCTCTTGGATGTTACTATTCCCATGTTTTACTAGTGCTCGACAGAGTTTACTAAAAATGCCTCCACTATCCCTTGTCAGAAGGCCTAACACTCGAAAATGCTAAGGCATTACCTTCCGGTCTCAATCCTAACACTCCTAATGTTGATGAAGTACTATCCCTTCTAGTCGTTGAAACTCTACCTTATCCCTAAGGCAAGTTAGAATTCTGCTCCCGCAGCAACCCCAATGTTCAAGTTGGTCTAGCTTTGCCTATCCCTAGATCTAAGCTTCCCAAACCCCTTGAGCTATGGCTACCTCCCGGTGCTCTTACAAACCAAGGTTTAGAGTGAAAATGTGTTAGCATTCTTGAAGAAAACACAAGTAAACTGGAAACAGTAAGCTTCCATTAAAACAAAATGAAAATCATCCAAAATAAGCCTTAGCCATACTAGTTTAGTTCATGGCTAGGAATAAAAAACTATTCAACTTTCTTCCTTTGAAATACATATTCATCGAGTTAGAAAAGAGGTAAACAAAGTGAAGAGGAAGGAAGTCTCAAACGCTTGTGCCGTGACACTTCCTAGCTTACCGCTCCTCCCGAAGTCGTGCAAATCCCTTGCTTGAAGCTCTCCAACAATTGTGGCTTGGCTAGAGGTTGAAGACGACCGAAAGTGACCTCCTTTCTTCTTTCTTCTCCCTCGTGCTTCCTTAAAGCTCACACCTTTTTGTGTTCTTTAGCTAATGATTTTTCCTTTGCTGTGCATCCAGCTCTCTCGGCTCTCTTGCTGAAGGAGGCTTGGCCTTGTATTTATAGGAGGCTTCTAGGGTTTGGTACCCTAAAGGTGCCAAGGGAATATCCCCTAACATTTGATGCAGTAGGCGACAGAAATGTAGAGTCTGCAGGGAACTGTGGTAGGTCTACAAGGGGTATTGCGACGTCTGCAGAATTTGCAGAGGAGGTACACACAGAATCACCAACAAAATACCCTTTAAAGCAGCATCTTTTAAAAATAAAAAGAAAATAAAATAAAAACCTAAACTAAATGCAAATGCACATGAAGTGTAGCTAAATGCAATGAAATGAAATGCAAATGAACTTGGAACCAAACGAAACCTTAAGTAAAATGGTAGAAAATATATGTTTTTTAGAGCGTTAACAGCTGCAAAACCAAGAAGCTGCTATAAAATCATTGGAAACCCAAGTTGGTAATTTGCTCAAAGACAAAATACTAGACCATAGGGGGACTACCTAGCAATACTGAAGTTGCTAAGGGAATGGACCATGAACAATGCAAGGCAATCACAACAAGAAGTGGCCTACAACTCAAGGAAACAATGGGCAAGTCAGCAACCAAAGTTCCACCAGCAACACGGGAGGAAACAGACAAGGAGGTCTTGGATGCTGAATAGACTGAACACAAGAACACTGCCCTAGTAGAGAGCTCGGCAGCACCTGCACTTCCTACCGAGACAGTAAGAAACACAGTGGTTCCATGTATTAAATTCCAAACCAATGAGACCCTGGACGAGATGCAACCACCACCACCTTTCTCACAAAGGTTGAAAAAACAGAAACAAGATCACCAGTTTAAGAAGTTCCTGGATATTCTAAAGCAAGTCCACATCAACTTGCCATTCGTTGAGACAATTGAACATATGCCCAACTATGCTAAATTCTTGAAAGACATTGTGTCTAAAAGAAAGAAGCTAGGTGAGTTTAAAACAGTGGCAGCAACCGAAGGGTGCATGAAAATGCTGCATAATCGCATGCCACTCAAACTTATGGATCCTCAATGCATTTCATAAGTTGGAAAAATTTGATGGTCTAGAAGAGTACAAAGCCCTACACACAACATATGCATATACCAAAATATCCTTCCTAGGTAGCACGCTCGGTAGATTATTTGATAAGAGAATTAAGCCCAAAGTAGAGACAGAAAATACAGAAGGATTGACCAACAGTTGAAGAAAATTCCAAGCCAACAAGAGATGATAAATTTGGGAGATGCATTCACATGCACTCCACAGTAACATAATCTCTTCTCTTCTACTTTATTTATTATATTAAGATTAGTTTTAATTTAGGGTTTATGTGTTTATTTTATTTTCAATATTTTCTTATTAATATTTAAAATTTCTTTTTAGGACAATAAAATCAAGAATAAAAGAGAAATAGTTCATAAAAGAAATTCTACCGAGGCAGTAAACAGTGTTAGAAGTCGCATCAGTCCCAACGGGCAGAAATAGTATAATGGTTATCTGCCGAGTTTTCCGCCACGACAGTAAATGCTAACGGGCAGTAAATTCAAAACGGCTACAAAACGGTTAGTGGTTAAAACGGTCATACTACCAAGGCCTATATGAGGAGCATCCTTCTCTTGAACTATTCACTCTTGCATTCTTGAATTCTTTAGCATTCTACTCAATCTTGCTCTCACAATACTCTCAGAAATCTTCTCAAAATTTTCAGAATCTTTCACCAAGACTCTCAATCTTTAGAAATCATCAATGGAAAAGCATATACTCATTTTGCCCCATCCACTGTTGTAGACAGATTCAACAGATAGTTCGTCGCTCGGCAGTTGTGGGAGGAGCAAGGATTTCAACAATCTGAGAGGAAAATTTCGGCATTGAACACTATCTATTCAACAAGATTTAACATCAAAAGTGGCAACTCTTCTTCCTACAACCTGACCAGGCTAATGCAACCATAGTGCGTGAGTTTTATTCACATTGTCCAAGTAGGGACAACCCCTACGTCCACTGTCGAGGCAGACCTGTCCGCCATGATGCTAAAACAATCAATGAGTTCTACGTCCTAGCACCAAAACAAGATAGACATGCGGAATTCATGGACGACATCACCACCCAAGACTACGAATTGATCAAGGATGACCTCTGTTACGACAACACTCCATGGGAAACCAGTGCCCATGGAGGTTCTGTGACAAGGCAAAGTCTTAAGCTCGATGCCAAATTGTGGTGCATATTTGTCAAGAGACGACTAATCCCTACCTCCTACAACAGCACAGTGGACCGTAAAAGATTAGTGTTGATCCAATCAATCATCAACAAGAGGAACATCAATATTAGAGAGATCATTCTACGCGAAATTCATGATTGTGGTTAGAAGGAACATGGACCTTTATACTTCCCATGTTTAATATCTGGTTTGTGTATTGTTGCAGGAGTACCAGTCGAATACAAAAAAGAATACACACCAACTAGGCAAGGATGGACTTGAGAATTCTGCCACAGACTGATACAAATCACGTAGGCAGAACCTGTCCAGGCAACCCCACAGTAGTTCACTGCTAACTTTACTACCGACACTCAATACACGGTAGAGATGCCTGACACTGCCGAAGCCCCTACCGCAGCAAACCCCTACCAAGAAATTCTACAGAGGATGGAAGCCATGGACCATCGCCAACAGAGATATATAGAGTACGAAAGAGACTTCAACAATACCCTTGCCCAGATGATGATGCAGAACTTCCCCAACCAAGGAGCATAATTCCCAGAATTCCCTCCAAACATGTTTGTCACGACAGCACCATACATAAAGACTACTTCAGCCCCAGGGCGAGACCATTTTTTACCTCTAGACCGTAACAACAGTTCAACGCAACTGGCCCATCTAGGGCACCAAATGCTATCGCGGCATCATCTACAAGTAGAAGACCCTCCAAGCGAAGGGCAGTCTTCAATACTCCCCAAAGATCCCCAATTCCAATAGGAAGTCTTTCAAGGTAAATCGATGAATACGTCTACCACGGTTCATCCAATGCCGAGCCAAGCATCCATAATGCCGGAGCAGATCCAAAGAAAGAAAGCGACATAGAGATCATGAACACTAAAGATGAAGGAGGAGAAGAAGTCAATGCCCCAATGAAATGGGCAACACCAACGAGAGTTCAGCTGCCGAGAAGAGCAAAGCCATCACCAAGGGCACAACAATCAGCAGCTAGACCAAGGAGACAAATTGCGGAAGAGAATTCTTCTGAGTCATCATAATCTTTTCTTCTTATTGCCCATATAATTTTTTTCTCTACTAATAATTTTTACCTACTGCCTGCCCCTAAATTAAGCATTGAGGACAATTCTTGGTTTAATTTTGGGGGTGTAGAGTCACTACCAAGGCAATCTACTATCGCGGTCTTACCATGTAAAGGAAGTTTTTAGTGATAATTTTTTTTGTTTTATGTCCACCACTTTACTTGAAACTGCTGCTATACTCTTGCACTGCCCATCATCAGTATTGTCTTAGTCTACTCTTGAAGGCAATAGAAATCTTTCTCCTTACCATAGTTAGGATCTTTTTGAAGGCTTAATGCTTGGATACTTAAGGAGAAAAACTTAGAAGCTTGCTATAAGGTTGAACTTTAAAACACTTTTGGGACTTGTTTGGCTATAAGAATTCTTTTAATGAACTTAGGTGATAAAGACTTAGAACTTTAGAAAGGTGATTAGAGGTGCCTATAACCGGCTCTAGGAAATACTCTTCTTCATGCTAGAGGTGCCCGAAATTGACTCTAGTATGCATAAAAGAGTAACAAAAGAAACAAGGAGATAAAAAGAAGAAAACACAATACTTGAGGTGCCTAAAATTGGCTCAAGGAATTGTTGTTATAAGAAGAGTACACTAAATCTAAGTCTATTTATCTTGAACTTAGAGTTTATCTAAGAAGGCCTTTAATCAAACTTGTCCATAAAAATGCACACACATACACACTAGCCTTATAGTTTGTCTTCTAGGTACACAATTAGGTAACCAAAAGGTTAAGTCTAAAGAATAGACATATTTATAGTGGGGAGAATAGATAGAAACATAAGATCAAGAGAGAATAGAGTTTGACTAATTGATGGTTTGCATTGCTTGAGGACAAGCAATAATTCGAGTTTGGGGTGTGATAAGTGCTCAACTCACTATCACTTTCTACACTTTTCATGGACACTTATCATCAATTTTACATATACTTGAACCAATGCATATACTTAATGTGATATATTTAGGGATTGTGCCATTTGAGATAATATTTGTAGAAAAGGCATACTTTACTACATTTTCATATCTGTGCAGGAACAAGTATTGCCGAGGCAGCATTCTGCCTCGGTAGTAGAGAAAAAAAAATATGGTTGGCAATTGAAGGAGGAAAATAAGGAGAACGTTGCTGAACAAGAAGCCCAAGAATTAAAGCTGAACAACACAAGAAAAGCAGAAGGACAAGGCCACACGGGAAGAAACCTTCTAGAAGATTAAACATGGAAATATTTTCCCTATGTACCTAACTTGTTCCCTACTCCAAGTTGTACTCTATTTATGAAAGGTTTTCCATAGACCAAGCCTATATAAGGCATAGTCGTCCTAGGGGTTAAACAGACATATATACCTTGAGAGCCGAATTTTAAGAGTTTTTACCTTAGGGATAATTCTTCCCATCATGTTCCAAGTTCTCTTAGGGTTTTAGTGAAGGTTGTCGAGTATTTATGAGAGGAGATTGTATCTTTTTTCTATGAAATAAAATATCAAAGTTTACTTATTCTTTACCATTCTTTGTTCCTGCATCTAAACCCGATAGGGAAGTTTGTAAGTAATCCATTTGTCTAGACTCGGGAGAGTTAGAATCACGAAAGGAGTAAGTACGGTATTCGACTTGGTTGAAGGATACTAACTCGGCCTAGGAATAATTTAAAGTTTCAGAGGCTAAAAAAAGTTTGGGATTGGTTGTTGGTTATAATTGATTAACGTCAGGAGGTATCATCAAGGACTGACCTTCAATAGTATTTCGACTTAGGGATAAGCGGAGCCATTCAAGGACACTTTGCCAAACTTTGATAAATTTGCCCAAGAGCAAGGGATTGTCGCGGCAGAGAATATTGTCTCTGCCGAGACAGTATCTGCAGTACTGCCGAGGCAGTCCAGTGTAATTGCATTAAACAAAAATAGATATATCAAATCCACTATACAACACAATTGGATCTTACCCTCTCTCTCTCATATTCAATCTCTCCATACTTAGTTTAGTTTATTTAGTTTAAATCAATACCCAAACTTATCTGTTTTTTTACTTTTATTTTACAGAAGCAAGATGACCGAAGGAAGCATATTAAGTACACCAATCCCTGAGGAGAAGATAACTCGATAAATACTTATCATTTATTACTTGGTGTATACACTTGCACTACAATTGTGCATATTCAGCATGCATCACATCCATCTCCAACACCATCCAAAGAGTAGGTTTTTCTGGACCACTCTGATTCAAACGTTACCATCTAAAATGGAAACTCGACCCGAAGGTGAAGTCACTAATCTGAACTGGAAACTCTACCCGAAGTTAGAGCAACTAATCCAAAGTGATACTCACCTAAAGGTGATATCATTGAACTTCCCCAAACAAAATATCCCAACCAATGCAATGTCATGATCTGATGTTTGAGTCTGAATGAATTCCTTATATTTAATAAGAGGTACGCATATTAGCTTCGAGAAAAAATTAATCTATAATGCCCCACAATTGGGCCTAGAAGTTTAGTGAACCGATTTCATTGGTTTATCCTAGTTCGAGATTAAATATTTAAAAATTAATTTTAAATCAAAATAAATTATGGAAAAATATCCTAAAATCCTTATTTGATATATATATATTTGAAATTGGTAAAATAAATTTAGAAAATTGATCCTTTAATCCCTAGGATTTTGAAATTAGTGACTATTTTGTAAAAATTAAAAACTTGTGGACAATTTTATACAACTAAGCCAGAACTTTGAATCTGTAAGTGACTTTGATCCAATCCTATTTCTAGTTAATCTAAGCCTTCCAAGGGCCTATTTTAATAACCCATAACCCATAATCCATAATTTTAATTAATAACTCAAATAACTTAATATTAATCCTAAAAACCTATTTTTCATCAAAATATAAACCTATTTTCTTAATATGTTGACTTTTACTATTCTTGGCAGACACTCTATCATATTTTCAAGTTAAACATCAATCTTTTCAATAAAAAATTGTTTGATCAATTTGTTATATTTTTCTTCTTCAAAATCTCTTTGTTTTTCTTTGGTTTTTCTTGTTTTTAAACCTTGAAAGGAGGTTGGATCAATTTTGGAGTTGAAAATCATTAAAACCTATGAAAATTAAATTTCTTTAATGAAATTACTAAGTTCTTTGCTGATGCAACAATCTTTAAAGTCTTGAATCAATAAAATCGATTTTCTTGATAAAAGTTCTATTGTTTTCTTGATTTTCGTTCAAGGATTTTACATGATAGTTTTTGATTCCTAAATACATGAATCTTGAAGTTTTTATATATAATTAAGATGACTTTTAAGTATCTTATCCCGGACATAAGGTTTAGGTGGTGTTTGAAGATGTTTTCAGTGAGTTCCGGTTAGGTTTTATGGTATTTTTAGGGGCTATCATTTATTGGTCTGACCTAAGGGATGTTTTGGTGTGTTATAATGCACTAAATATAACACCACAAATTTGGTTCTAGAAGTTTAGAGGCTGGTTTAGAGGTCTAGTGGATCGGTTTTATCGGTTTAGCCTAATTCAGAATTAAATACCTAAAAATTAGTTTTCTATCGAAATAAAGTGAGAAAAAATATTCTAAAATCCTTAAATAATATATATTAGAATTTTTTCAAATCAATTTTGAAAATCGACCTTTGAAACTCTAAGATTTTAAAATTAGTGATCATTTTATAAAAATTAAAAATTTAGGGACAATTTTATAAAACAAGCCAAAACATTGGATCATTAAGGGGATATGATCTAATTATAATGCTAGCTGGTCTAAGCTTTCCAAATATTAATTAATTAAGCCCAAAATCTATTCTAAATTAAATAACTTAATTAAACTCTATTTAAAACTCTTAAAACCCTCTTTAATTAACCTAAACATCACATATTTTTTTAATTTTCGTTCCCTTTTTGGAGGAAGCCTTCATCAAAATTTTAAGGTAAAAACTCATTCTTTTCCACTAAAAATCATTTATAATAATTGTCTTAACTTTTCTCCTTCAAATTTTCTTGTTTTCTCATCGTTTTCTCATTTTAAAACCCGAAAAGCAATTGGATCAGTTTTGGGGGTGAGATTTTTTCAATCCTCTAGAACAATAAAGTTCTTTACTGAAATTCTCAAGTTCTTGGCTTGGAGAAATTGTTTTAATCCTTTAATTTCATAAAAAAAACGATTTTTTCGACTAAAAATCTCAATTTTCGTTCAAGGTTTTTTACCCACTGTTTTTGGGTCTTAAATGGGTTATTTTTAATATATTAGGATGTTTATAAAGTGGTTTTAATATCCTTAATCCCGAACTATAGGCTTAAGTAAAGTTTGGTGTGTTCCGACAAGTTTTCGGTTTAAGTTTTGATAGGTTTTAAGGATTGTTGTGTAGGGATCCGACTTGTTAGCTTCTTTTGTGAGTTTAGAATCATTAAACCCCTTGGTTTTGATGCTTGAAACAGGAAAATAGTTAAGCGATCGCGTTTGAAGGCGTTCTGTTTTGTTTCGGTGGTTTGACGAGTAAGTATCGGTTATGGGTGAGTGGATTATGAGGGCTGCCAATTAGTCATAATTTTAAATGTGTTTTAAAAGGTTTGAGGGTGTAGGGAAGGTAGGAAAAACCTCCATATACTCTAAGTAAGTTTTAAGTATTGCTTTCTTAAAGGTTCCCATATTATGCCTTGTTTTAAAACATTATTTGTCATGCTCTTATTGTATTGTGCATATGTGATTATACATGTATATAAATGCTCATGAGACTATTTTGAAAGAGATTTTATATGTTCAATTTCCCACGGTTTGTTTTGAAAAATAAGATAAAAGCAGTTTTATCGGTTTTTACAAGTGGTGCGTGTAAAGTGGGATACATGTGATTTGAATTTTGTTTTGAATTAAGACTTGGGCCTTGATTTTTGATAATATATTAGCTAGTTAAGTGATGAACCTATGGGATAAATTGATCGATCAATAGGGTTTAGAGTGCATTATAAACATTCAAAAGTCGTACGTATATAAATTTCTTGTGTGTTACATTTTGCCTTTTATTCTAATTCTATGTTAGGGAGTAATACTTTCACATACGCGTTGATTGGAGTAGTACTGTCACCGAACACCAAGCTGAAATAATTCATATTGAGAGTGGTATTAACATGTGCATGCTCTAGGAGTGGTACTAACATGCGGTATATAATTCATGTTGAGAGTGATATGAATATGTGCATGCTCTGGGAGTGGTACTAACATACGATTTCCGGTTTATCCTAACTATTTGGAGTGGTACAAATCGGATCACTAGCACCAATATATGTTTTTATTTTTCAAAGGTAAGTGTCATGGTTTTCACTTGATTGCCTATGAAGTTATGCATGCGAGGTTTTATGCATTGGTATGCATGTGATTTGAGCATTGCTATGTTGTTAGCATGTAAGACTTGAGCTTTGTTTTAGCTTGTAAAGCATGTGATTACAAAATTGTTTTTACTTAAATTTAATGATGGTGTTGTTCGCCTTGGTTTGATGACACTTATTGAATTTTAAAAGTGGTGTTGTTAGCCATGTGTATTTTATTTTATAAAGAGCATGATATGTTTTTAAATTGATAAAATTGGTTTAATATGGACTGCGTTACAAGGTGTTTTTATACTTGTTTTTATTCACTCACTAAGCTTATGCTTACCCTCTCATTTGCATTGTAATGTAGAATATTTGATGTGGAGACAGCAAAGAGAAGCAAGGATCCATGTAATCGTAAAGTGAAAGCTCAAGTGTGTCTTTATAATATTAGTAGTAGAAAGAGAGCAATGGGGATCGGTTATCATATTGTGAATAATGTCTATGTTTTTGAGACTTGAAATAGTTATATGCTTATACATATTTGATGAATATCAAAGTTGATGTTAGCTCATGACTTTGAATTGAATTGCTCATTGATATTCCTTTAGTAATAATATAGTTATTTTGAAGTTTGATTCTTGATATCTCTATGTGTAAATTTGAGTATTATTGATAATGAATCATGACTATTTATGAGTCAAATATATAATTTTGTTATTTAGGTTAGAATATATTTAGAAATCATGTTGAATATATTGAGGTGGTTCTTCTGTGTGTTTATAAGATTGTTTATGTTGAAGCATACTCTTAGGTATAGAATATATTGTTGCTAACTAGGTTGACTTGCATCTAGATAATATACCATGAGATGTGCTTAAAGTGTTCTGAGGTGAATTTGCATATAGAGAATGTCATAAAACCTTTGGAGGCTCAAAATAGTCCCTAAACTTTGAGTATGCAATAAAATGACTTGTAGATATTATATTACGTCAAAAATTTACGAGCAAATATGAAATATACTTAATTAAATATTGATAACCATAATTTCACAATCAGGGCATAAAATTTTAGAAATTACGATTAGATCCCTAAAACTTGTTCGACTAAATTAGAATTCGTTTCTCTTTAGTCTCCGCTGTAATTGAATTCAGTCCTTGCATGAAAATATAGGATATAATTAAAGCATTTAGAAAATATAAAAGGAAAATTTTAATTTTTTAGGGTTGTTTATCGGGGAGAGTCTCGAGATTAGCCTCGGTATTCCCCGTGTAGCTCGTTCGAGTCGAGTGGCGTCTAGACCGTGTCGAGGGGGTTACATGAAAACCTCTAGTTTTGATACTTAAATTAGTTCAAGAAGTAGGGGAACAAGTTTTATGGAGATCGGAAAGTCGAATCATGTTTTCGTGTGACTTGTCGAGCAAGTTTCGATAAATAAGTTAGTGAATTATGAGGGTTGCCTATACGACAAGGTATTTAATTTGTTTACAAAGTTCTAGGGGTGGGGATAGTGTGAAAAACCTTACTATACTCGGAAGAAAGTTTAAAGTATTATTTTCTTAAAGGTTCCCATATTATGCCATATTTTACTATGTGTTTTAGTCATGCTCTTATTGTGTTGTGCATATGTGAATATACATGTGTTTTTAATTCTCATAAGATTGATTTTAAATTTTTTTTATATGCATATGATGCTTCCATGATTGTGAATGCACTATAATTATAAAATGAAAATGTGTAAAATTCCTTAGTGATGCATTAGAGGTAATGCCTAGTGTTGTTGTGTGATATAACAGTGACCTTATCACATTCGAGTATAATGAACTATCTCGAACACTAATGTGAGAGTTCATGATTGTGTCAGTCAATCACGGGCATGTTTGGCGATATAGGCCATATGCGAGTTTCCGTTTATCCTAACGTTTAGTGATAATCTAAATGGTTCACCAATACGTTTTAAAGTAAGTGTACGCTACCTTGCAACAAAGTTTGCATGTGTATTCAAAATAAGAATAAATTATTTTTTATCTAAGCTTTACTATGAGTAGCTTGTAAGACTTGTGTTTTGCTTATTAACCATGTGTTTTCAAAAAGGTATTTTGAAAAGGTTTTGTGGCTCTTGAGCCATGGTACACTTGTTGTTTTTCAAATAGTGGCGTTGACGGCTATGGATATTATTTTTACATAGAGCATGACTCGTTTTAAAATTCATTTTGGTATATTATGAGCTATATTGCAAGGTATTTTAAAAGATATTTTTATTCACTTAATAAACTTATGCTTACTCTCTTATTTTCTTTGCAATGTAGAGTATTTAATATGAAGGCAATAAAAAGAAACAAGGAATCAGGTAACCGCCAAGTGAAAAGCTCAAGTATGTCTGTTATAGTAGTAGTAGTAGTGAGAGAGCAATGAGAACGAGAAACTATATTGAGAATTTGACTGTTGGTATTCCTTATAACTTAGTCTTAAATTGTCTGTTGGTATTCCTTTAGTAATATAAAAGTTAAATGGAAGTTTGATTCTTGATATTTCTTTGTGTGAATTTCAGTGTTGTTGATAATGAAGCATGACTATTGATGAGTGCCTAAAAGGCAGTTATTTACTACCCTTCTCATGATACTTTATGCATCTATTATACACCAACTTGAACCGAAATATAGACTCTTTGCTCAAATATTGGATATTCCGTTATCATCACTTACAAAGTTAATATTTATAGAGAATGCAAATATTATTATAATTTCTGTACATGCAGGAATATCAGAGCCGAAGCGGCAGTAAAGAAATGTAGCGGCCGAGGCAGAAGACAAGGTCGCGACAGAATCTAGTGTGGCAGCACCAACAATGGAGGCGCAATGGAAGATAAAAATATAGAGAACATTCTGGATGATACAGCGCATCAATTGGACCAGGCTAGCGCGCTAAAAACCCAATTCAAAGATCAAACGGGAAAACCCTTCTAGAAGGCGGCAAACTTGGAAATATCATATTCCTTGAAGAAGACTTAATCCCTACTCCAAGTTGAAGTTTATTTAGGAAAGTTTTCCTCTAGGTTTAGACTATAAATACCCTAGCTGGCCACAGTGTTAAGAGAGTCGATTTAGAGAGAAACCCTTCGCCCTAAGAGCCGTTCTAGAGAAAACCTTTCTCCCTAAGAAATGTACTTAACGATAATATGTTCTAAACTTCTTAGGGATAGGTGAAGGTTGTCGATATTAGTGAGAGGAGATTGATTCTTGTATCTTTGTTCTTATGCAATAATAAAATCAAAGTTTGCTTATCCTATTGCCATTCTTTATTCTTGTATTCAATCCTGAGAGAAAAGTTTGCAAGTAATCTATTTATCTAGCATCGAGAGGTGTAGATTCACGAAAGGGATAAGTACGGTGTTGTAGACACTAACTCGGCCTATACTCTTTGGAGGCACCCAGAGATATGTTAAGAGTTTCAGCAGCTAAAAGAAGTGTTGGATTGGTTGGTGGTTATCGTTGATTTACGCTGAGAGGTATCGTCAAGGATTGGTCATCAACAACACTTTGACTCAGAGATGAGCGGAGTCACTTACGGACACTTTACTAAGCTTTGATACCTCTGCCCAAGAGCAAGAGATTGCCGCGACAGAGGAACACCAATATTGTCGAGGCGGTATCTGCAGTACTGTCGAAGTAGTGTTGTGTGATTGCATTGGACAAGAAGAAGATCAATTGAATCCACTAATTGACGCAACTGGATCCTACCCATTTTCTCTATATCGACTTCAACCTTTTATTTTATGTTTTATTATTTAATTATTTAGTTAGATAAAACAAATCAACTTATTTGTGTTTTTACTTTATTTTCAGGAGTAAGGAAACAAGAGGAAACATATTAAGTACACCAATCTTTGTGGAGACGATACACGATATACTTATTATTTTATTACTTGTTTACGTGTACACTTGCACTCAAATAGCGCTTATAAAACACACATCAACTATTTATGAGTTGAAAATATAATGTGGTTATTTAGGTTGGATTACATATGGAAATCATGTTGAGTATTGATGAGTACTCAAAATTCCTCATTTTTTATATTATTTTCCTACTCATTTATTGCTAATAATGACAAATTTAAAGGCGATAATAGATATTTCAAGTTGTTTTCAATACTTTAGCATCTGAACACTAAATCTATGAATTTATCTATTATTTGGCATAAAACATATGCTTTTGATAATTTTCTTTCTTAAACAGGAAACTACATCACAGAGATGGCCAATTGAGAAGATAAATGTTGAATTGCAGATAAAGCACCCGCCATAACAGCTCTTTGGATGCCGCGGTAGCAGCGTGAAGATAACAACTGGTACTCAACAGAGAAAGAACAAGATGTTGATCTTAACGGACAAAGAACGAGAGAAAGACGAAGCACAGTTAAGAGGCGAAGCCATTGTCAAAGTCAACCGCGGGAAAGAAGAGATATTTTAAGAAATAAGAATAAATTAATACAGTTTAATTAGAGTTATAATTATTTCTCTTTTAGAACTCTTTCCTTGCATGGAAAACTCAACTTAGGTCTTGGCCTATATAAAACACTTATTAGGTTTAGTGTGGAGTCGAGTCGGATTCTCTCTTTTATATACCTTTAGTCGCCAACTATATCATGTTCTAAACCTTTCAGAGGTTTAAGTTGTTTGTGGAGTAGTTTGGGAAGAAGGTTATGTTATGTTTGATACTTATTAATGCAAAACTTATTTCATAGTTTATTCTCTCTTGGTATTCACTCTTCTCGCATATGAGCTCGAAAGATAAGTATGTGAAGAAAAACCTATTTGCCTAGCATCGAGAGATTTATGTTCACAAAATGAGAGAATACAGTGTTTGCTCATGGGCATTGACTAACCCGGTTGAGAGATTAACCGCCAGGATTTCAGCGACTAACATGATGCATGTATTTGGTTGTTGTCCGCCCTTGATTCACGATGGGAGGTGTCATTGATGCGTATGGTATAAGCGCAATTTGAGTGCAAGTATACACGTCGTCAAGTAATAAAGTGATAAGCATTTACCGAGTATCGTCTCCACAGAGATTGGTATACTTAATATGTTTCCTCTTGTTTCCTTGCTCCTAAAAAAAGTAAAAACACAAATAAGTTGATTTGTTTTAACTAAATAAATAAAAAAATAAAAAACATAAAATAAAAGGTTGAAGACGATATAGAGAAAGTGGGTAGGATCCAGTTACGTCAATTAGTGGATTCAATTGATCTTCTTCTTGTCCAATGCAATCACACAACACTGCTTCGACAATACTGCAGATACCGCCTCGGCAACATTGGTGTTCCTCTGCCGCGACAATCTCTTGCTCTTGGGCAGAAGCATCAAAGTTCAGCAAAGTGTTCGTAAGTGACTCAGCTCATCTATGAGTCAGAATGCTGTTGATAACCAATTCTTGACGATACCTCTCGACATAAATCAACGATAACCAACAACCAATCCAACACTTCTTTTAGTTGCTGGAACTCTTAACCTATCTCCCGGGCTTCTAAAGAGTCTAGGCCGATTTAGTATCTACAACACCGTACTTATCCCTTTCGTGAATCTACACCTCTTGATGCTAGATAAATAGATTACTTATAAACTTCCCTCTCGATCTTGAATGCAAGAACAAAGAATGGCAATAGGATAAGGAAACTTTGATATTATTATTGCATAAGAACAAAGATACAAGAATCAATCTCCTCTCACTAATATCGACAACCTTCACCTATCCCTAAGAAGTTTAAAACATATTATCGTTAAGTACAATTCTTAGGGAGAAATGGTTTCTCTAAAAATCGGCTCTCTTCAACAATATGGCCGACTAGGATATTTATAGTCTTAACCTAGGGTAAACCTTTCCTAAATAGACTTCAACTTGGAGTAGGGAACAAGTCTTCTTCAAGGAATCTGATATTTCCATGTTTGCTGCCTTCTTGAAGGGTTTTCCCGCTTGGTCGCTTACTTGGGGTTTTAGCGCGCTAGCCTGATCCAATTGATGCGTTGTATCTTCCAAAATATTTTCTATATTTTTATTTTTCATTGCGCCTCCATTGTTGGTGCTGCCATACTGGATTCTGCCACGGCCATGTCTTCTGCCTAGGTCGCAACACTGCTTCACTGGCGCTTCTACCTTGGATATTCCTGCATGTACAAAATATGTAATAATATCTACATTCTCTATAAATATTGAATTTGTAAGTAATGAAAACGTAATATCCAATATTTGCACAAAGAGTTCATAATTCGGTTCAAGTTGGTGTATAATAGATGCATAAAGTACCATGGGAAGGATAGTAAATAATTGCCTTTTAGGCACTCATCAAATACCCCCAAACTCGAACTATTGCTTATCCTCAAGCAATGCAAAATATCAAATTGTCGAACCTTACTCCCCTTTGGTCTTACTCTTCCATCTATTCTCCCCACCATGGTCATGTTTATCTCTCCTTTTAGCCACTAGTTTACCCAAGGAGTTTTACTAAGAAACAAGCTATAAGGCTAGGTGAGTGTGTGCGTTTTACGGACAAGGCTGATTCAAGGATTTCTTAGATAAACTCTAAGTTCGAAACAAGTAGAATCTTGTACTAAAGCTATCTCCTTAAAACAACATGTCTTGAGCCAATTTCGGGCACCTCAAGATATGCGTTTTCTATTTTTTTCTTTTCTTTTCTTTATTTATTTTTATTAACCATCTATTTAGTATACTAGAGCTAGTTTCGGGCACCTCTAGCACGAAGGAGAGCCAAACTAGAGCCGGTGGTAGGCACCTCTAGTTATTTTTCTAAAAGGTTCTAAGTCTTTATCACTTAAGTTTATTAAAAGAACTACTAAATCAAACAAGTCCAAAGGGTGTTTATTTTCTTTCTAACCCTCAAGCAAGCTTCTAAGTTTTATTCCATGAGTATCCTATGGTTATCCCTTCAAAACAGAACTTGAACATGGTAAGGAGAAAGATTTATATAGCCTTAAAGGAGTAAACTAAAACAAAGCTGACGTAGGGCAATACAAGATTACAAACATAAATTCAAGAAAAAAGAATATTGTAAAAAAAATTTACTCCCTTTTCATGGTAATATCTCGGTAGTGGTTAGCCTCAGTAGTACTTTTGTACCTACAATCTCCCCCAAACTCAAACCAAGCATTATCCTCAATGCTCAAAATATACAGAATGCAAAAGAAAACAAGGATAGTAAAACAGCAGGGACTAGAGAGATTCTGATTGTGATTCAAAAGAGCTGCTGAAAATAGTTGCCCTTCTAGGTATTCCTACTGACGCTTTTTGTCTGGATCCTTATCCTGGTGATTGTTATGTTTTTGCCTATCGGGGTGGCTGTACTCTGGTGGGTGTTTGTTTCTGTAGTGGGACCGTGACTTCATCTCCGTCTTCTTCTTCGTCTTTATGCATCACCTTTGTTTCTCCTTTTGCCTCGGCAGTTGGTACTCTCTCTTGGGTATGCGATGAGCTCTCATGGACATACTCATCAATTTGTCAAGAAAGACTATCTCCAAAGAAAATGTCAATGAGGATGGGACTCGGTGGTGGAGAGTTGAAGACGTCTCTACTTTTTGATGGCCGCCTACTGCTGGATGATGTGCCAGTCATGCCTGCAGGTTTGGATGGGCCGGTAGCGTGAAACTGTTGTTGTGGCCTAGCGGTAAAGAATGGTTTAGGCCCTAGAGCAGGTGTTGTCTTTGTGTATAGTGCAGCAGTGACAAAAACGTTGGGAGGGAATTTTGGAAATTGCATTCCATGGGTGGGAAAATTCTGGATCAGCATGTAAGCAAGAGTGTTGTTGAAATATCTCTGATATTCCATATATCGTTGCTGGCGCAGGTCCATGTGTGACATCCTCTACAAAATCTCCTGATATGGATCTGCTACGGTAGAGGCTTGGACATTGTCAGGTGCTTCCGCCATATACTGCCCTCCGGCAGTAAAGTCGTCAGTGAATTGTTGAGGTGTTTCCTGCACTGGGTCTGCTTGGGTGATCTGCATCACTCTGTGGCAGAATTCTTTTGTCCAACCTTGCCTTTGTGTTGTGTATTTATCGGTTGCTTCTATAGGGACACCTGCAGCAATACATAAGGCAGAGATTAAACTAGGGAAATATAATGAACCTCGTTCTTTCTTACCGCAATCATAGATTTCTTGAAGAATGATCTCTCCAACATTGATGGTCCTTTTGTTGATGATTGAATGAATGAGCAGCAACCTTTTTCTATCAACTGTGCTATTGCGGGAGGTGAACTTCAGGCGTCGCTTGACAAATATGCACCAAAACTTGGCTTCAGGTTTAAGGCTGAGCCTTGTTATACAACCCCTATGGGCACCGGTTTCCCATGGAGTGTTATCGTAGCAAAGTTCGTCCTTGATAGCCTTATATTCCTCGATATTGGTTGTAAATTCACCATGTTCATCATGTATGGGGATAACGTCGTAGTAATCGTTGATTGCCTCAGCATCAAGCTTTACTGGCTTTCCCCGGTAGTAGACGAACAATGTGTCTTTGTTCGGGCAATGCGCATAGTATTCTCTTACAATTGTTGCATTTGCTATGGGAGGTTGGAGGCAAAAATTTTCCCAATCCTGGTCTTCAATTCTGTCGAACAAGAATTGGTCGATGCCGTAGTTTTCTTTAATGGTATTCTGGAATCCTTGTTCCTCCCACAACTGTCGTGCAACAAAAGATCTTTGGAAACATTCTGCTACGTTGCTGTTGGTAAATCGTCTGTATGCTGCCATGGATGACTTGAATGTTGATGAGATGTTCTTGAAAATAGGCTATAAAATGCAAGACTACGGGTAAGAATATAGAGAGTATTTGTGAGATTTAAAAGATCGTGAGAGCAAGATTGTTCAAGAAAGTAAAAATAACAAGAATGCAAAGTAAATAATGCACAACAATGAGTCTGCTTATATAGGCTATAAAAATATGACTGTTAAAAATACTAGCCGTTAGGCATTTACTGCCTTGTTGCACAGTTACTGCCGCGGCGGATTTCTCGGTAGAGAGCGTTACAATATTTATGCCTGTTAGGAATTCTACTATTCTGACAAAGTGTATTGCCACGACAGCAGTCTTCCTGTTATGGTATAATTTTTCCTGTATTCACGGCTTTATTTTAAAAATTAAAAACACTAAAAATAAAACGTAATAACATAAAATACTGAAAATAATAATGCTGATAATGATATATAAACTAATCCTAATATAATAATTTAAAATTGAAGGGAAGAGATTATGTTACTTGTGGAATGCATGTGAATGCATCTCCCTCTTTCATTATCTCTTTCTGGCCCGTATTTGTCTTTATGAGTTAGCCAGTCCCTTAAGTGCATTCGGCCTCTCCTTTGGGTTTTATTCTTTTATCGAACAATCTGCCAAGCATTCTGCCCAGGCAGGATGTTTTAGTACCTTTATCTGGTGTATGGAGAGCCTTACATTCTGCTGGAGCGTCTGAATTTGGAAGATTGTGGAAGGCGTTCAACTTGACTTGTTGATCATTTATCCGCATTATAAGCTCGTCATTTTCCACATCAATGATGGTGCATCCAGTAGCAAGGAAAGGTCGACCTAATATGATCGGTACATTGTCGTCGGCCTTACAATCAAGGACAAGAAAGTCGGCAGGAAATATAAACTTGTCAATCTTCACCAGAATATCCTTAATTTTGCTTCAGGATGCATATAGGACCGATCCGCAAGTTGGAGCAGTACTGTTGTTGGTTTTCCCGTCCTATTCCAAGTTTCTGAAAGACTGATTTGGGCATTAAGTTGATGCTTTCTCCCAAGTCGCATAGGGCCTTTCCTTTATAACCATCCCCAATCGCACAAGGAATTGTGAAGCAGCTAGGATCTTTTAGCTTTGGTGGCATGCGATTATGCAACATTGTCATGCAACCTTCAGTGGCTGCCACCGTTTCAAATTCTCCTAGCCTTCGTCGTTTAGATACTATGTCCTTTAAAAACTTGGCATAGTTGGTCATTTGTTCAATAGCCTCAACTAGTGGCAAGTTGATATGGACCTATTTCAAAATGTCTATGAACTTCTGAAATTGGTGGTCTTGTTTTTTCTTCTTCAACCTCTGTGGGAAAGGAGGTGGTGGTCTGATATCCTCTAAGTTTCCTTGGATATTGAGTTTAATACCTGGGGTGAATTTATCTGCAATTGCCTCGATAGGTGGTTCTGATACTGCTGGTTCTGTTGCCGTGGTAGAGCTGTTGGCAGGGTCCTGCTCAGCCTCTGAGTCCTCATGATGTTGTTTTTCTAGTTGGACTCTATCGGTTGAGGTTCCTTCTTTATCTTTCAATTGTAGGTCACTTCTAGTTGTGATTATCTTGCATTTTTCGTGGCCTAACACCTTAGCAACTTCAGTATTGCTAGGTAAACCCCATGGTGGTCGAGTGTTTTGTCGTTGGGCAAATTGACCAACTTGGGTTTCTAGAGATTTTATTGCGGCCTCCTGGTTCTGTAGTCTCATCTCAGTTCGGTTCATGAAGTCATCAGTACGCTTCATGAAGTGACTATTCTCCATCATATAAGCATCAGTCTTTGACATAAAAGTCGTGAGAGAATCTGTCAATGCATTCAGAGACTGTTGCTGTTGTACCTGCTGCTGTGGCATGGACTGCTGAGTGTGCTGCTGCGACAGGTTCTGGCTCTGATGTTGGAATCTAAGGGCTTGATTAGTTGGATTCAAGGCATTGTTAGGGTTACTCCATGAGAAGTTCGGATGCCTTTTCCAAGATGGGTTATAATTGTTGGACATCATTGGGTTGTTTCTGTTACAGTTTCCAACATATAGGCTGGTCTCCTCATCTTGCATGTAATCCGATGAGTTAACTGCCTTAACCTCATGTACGTTTCTCTAAGCTTGCATGTTTTGAGCCATCTTGGTGATAGAAGCCAATTGTGCTACCACCGAACTTGATGTATCTAATTCTTGGGCTGTGGCATGACGTCTCATTCCTCCTCGCCTTGATGTGGGAAATTGGAAATCGTTCCTTGCAAGTTTGTTCAGAATTTCAATGGCCTCCGCGGGTGCTCTATCCAAAAGTGTCCCTTTCGCGGAAGCGTCTAGCATCATCCTTGTGGAGGCATTATTAGCATTATAGAACATGGAGACTTGCGTCCACAAGGGAAAACCATGTAATGGGCATTTGTTTAGCAATTCTCTGTAACGTTCCCATGCCTCGTACATTGGTTCATCTTTATCTTACCGGAATGATGTGATTTCATTACGAATGCGATCATAGAGATTTGTCGGGTTAAACCTCGTAATGAATTCTCGGCAGAGTTCCTCCCAATATCCTATGGATCCTGCTGGAATACCATTCAACCAAAATTTCTCCCTATCCCTCAGTGAATAGGGGAACAATTTTAATTACAGAATATCTTCATGGACTCCTTGAATTTTGAAAGAGTTGCACACTTCCATGAAATATTTGAGATACTGCCTTGCATCATCAGTAGCAGACCCACTAAACTGTCCAATTGTGTTCAACGTGTTGAACATTATTGGTTTGAGCTTAAAATGAGTTGCTTCGATTTTTGGGGTGACTATGCCAGGGTTGAGTCCGTTTAGATCCTCCACCAGATAATCTCTAACCGTGGACTGCCTCGGCAATGGCTGCGGCATTGACTGTTGCGGTATTGCTGGGGGCAGTACATTATGATCAATAGGTGGAATTTATCCTCTTGGTGGATCATCCATGACTTGGAATAGATTGTATCTCAGATGTTGTCCTGTGCGTTCAATCTCAGGATCCAACTCGTATAATGGTCCACTCGGATTTGCCCTGGTCATAAACCAAATAAATAAAAGTTAATAAATAAAAAAATAAAAATAAAATAAATAATTAAAATTAAAGTTGAATAAATAATTAAAATTAGAGTTAGATAAAAAATAGTTAAAGAGCAAGAAAATTAAAGAAAACAAAATTTAGTTGCCAATCCCCGGCAACGGTGTCAAAAACATGATGTGTGTGGTATAAGCGCTATTTGAGTGCAAGTGTACACGTCATTAAGTAATAAAATGATAAGCATTTATCTAGTATCGTCTCCACAGGGATTGATATACTTAATATGTTTCCTCTTATTCTCTTGCTCTTGAAAAGAAAGTAAAAACACAAATAACTTGATTTATTTTAACTAACTAAATAATTAAATAACAAAACATAAAATAAAAGGTTGAAGACGATATAGAGAAAATGGGTAGGATCCAGTTGCGTCAATTAGTGGATTCAATTGATCTTCTTGTCCAATGCAATCACACAACACTGTTTCGACAATACTGCAGATACCGCCTCAGCAACATTGGTGTTCCTCTGCCGCGAAAATCTCTTGCTCTTGGACAGAAGCATCAAAGTTCAACAAAGTGTCCGTAAGTGACTCAGGTCATCTCTGAGTCAGAGTGCTGTTGATGACCAATCCTTGATGATACCTCTCGGTGTAAATCAACGATAACCAACAACCAATCCAACATTTCTTTTAGTTGTTGAAACTCTTAACCTATCTCCCGGGCTTCCAAAGAGTCTAGGCCTAGTTAGTGTCTACAACACCGTACTTATCCCTTTCGTGAATCTACACCTCTCGATGCTAGATAAATAGATT
Source organism: Abelmoschus esculentus (assembly GCA_035048815.1). NCBI lineage: Eukaryota > Viridiplantae > Streptophyta > Magnoliopsida > Malvales > Malvaceae > Abelmoschus > Abelmoschus esculentus. Next base: position 15,718,827 of record JAUCBN010000001.1, read on the forward strand.
ACTTGTAAACTTTCCTCTCGAGATTGAATGCAAGAACAAAGAATGGCAATAGGATAAGAAAACTTTGATATTATTATTGCATAAGAACAAAGATACAAGAATCAATCTCCTCTCACTAATATCGACAACCTTCACCTATCCCTAAGAAGTTTAGAACATATTATCGTTAAGTACAATTCTTAGGGAGGAAGGGTTTCTCTAAAAATTGGCTCTCTTCAACAATATGGCCGGCTAGGATATTTATAGTCTTAACCTAGGGTAAACCTTTCCTAAATAGACTTCAACTTGGAGTAGGGAATAAGTCTTCTTCAAGAAATCTGATATTTCCAAGTTTGTCGCCTTCTAGAAGGGTTTTTCCGCTTGGTCTCTTACTTGGGCTTTTAGCGCGCTAGCCTGGTCCAATTGATGCGTTGTATTTTCCAGAATGTTTTCTATACTTTTATCTTTCATTGTGCCTCCATTGTTGGTGCTGCCACACTAGATTCTGCCGCAGCCATGTCTTCTGCCTCAGCCGCAACACTACTTCACTGCCGCTTCTACCTTAGATATTCCTGTATGTACAGAATATGTAATAATATCTGCATTCTCTATAAATATTGACATTGTAAGTAATGAAAATGGAATATCCAATATTTGCGCAAAAAATTCATAATTCGGTTCAAGTTGGTGCATAATAGATGCATAAAGTAACATGGAAAGGGTAGTAAATAATTTCCTTTTAGGCACTCATCAGCCATCAAGACGTGGGTTTCAACATTAGTCTTTGCTTAGGGATAAGGAATAAGGCATACAAGGATTCTTTGTCGAACTATGGAATGTTAAGTTATCGATAAGGCATAACCCCGCTTAGGCAGCTACGACGACCCTTTATGCGATCTGTCGAGGCGGTAATTCAACCCATTGTATTAATAAGTGAATATTTAATACAAATGGATTCTCTTCTATAAAGAACTCAATTTAGCCTCGCTTCTATCATCTTTATTATTTCGTTTATTAGTTTTATGTTTAATAGTTTTCTTAGCTATAATTCGAACTCTTCAATTTACTTGTGTTTTTAGTTTCCATAGTGCAGTCATAAGAAGTAGTGAAGTTGACACAGTCCCTGTGGGTTCGACAACCTAAACTATTATAATCTGACGAAGGTGAAACTTATAGGACTCTCAAGCCTCCATAAGATTTGGTACCGTTGACGGGGACTGATGCTCAATTCTACTACTAATTATTTTTGCACCTTTTCGTTTAATTTAGTTTTAGTTTTAGTTTTTATCTTAACTTACGAGGATTATTTTGTGTATGATCAGGTCCAATCCGACCAATGATCAATATCCTTACGATCCAGAAATCAAAAACACAGTACGAGATCTGAAACCTAGGGCACGCCAAATAATGAATGCAGAACCTAGTCAACAAAACAACATTGGTATGAATGTCACCGTGGCAGACAACCATGGTACTTTCGCAGTTGTTGACCTAGTAAACATCCCAAGACAGGAAAGCCCACGAACCGTTCGAGATTATTTAGAGGAAGGTTTAGATGGGTTAACTCTTGCCGTTACGATGCATAACATAGAGGAAGAGCACTTCGAATTAAAAATGGTATTGTTCAACATGACCAACACCCTAGTCCAATTTGGGGGTTCGGATAGTAAAGATGCTCGGCAACATCTTAAATCCTTTTTGGAAATTTGTAACTCGTTTAAACTGCCGAGAGTCTCAGCCAACATCCTTAAGCTAAAATTGTTCCCCTATTCACTGAGGGATAGGGCAAAATCTTGATTAGACAACCTCCAGCCAGGATCGTTGAACTCATGGACAGAACTATATTGAAGCTTCCTTACTAGATTCAATTACACCAATATGACTGAAAGTTAAGAAACGATATAACATCTTTTAGGCAAGACGAAGACAAATCAATGTATAAGGCTTGGGAATGATACAAAGAACTATACAGAAAATGCCCCATGCATGGTCTGCCTGAGTGGACCCAAGTATCCATCTTCTACAATGCAGTCAACACCCATACGAGAATGATGCTTGATGTTTCCGCCAATGCTACCCTCTTAGACCGCCCACCCCATAAGAGTTTAGAAATTTTGGATAGGTTGGCAAAGAATTTATATCAACACCCAACCACCTGAAGAGGAATAAATAGGCGAGGTATGACAACTTCTGATTCTGCAGATTCTATCCTAGTACAACTATCAGCTCTAATCAACATGGTCAAAGATCTGCATAAACCAAGACACGTTCGGGAAGTAAAAGCAGTCACCGTTCTTTGCGAAACATATGGTGACAACAATGACTTGAACGCATGCCCGCCCGATCCAGAATCTTCCTTCTATGTTAGAAACTTCAATAGAAATAATATGTCCAACAATTACAGTCCATCATGGAGGAAGCACCCGAACTTCTCCTAGAATAATCCTAATAATGCTCTTAACACGCAATATCAACCAGTGCAATCTACGGGATTCCAGTAAAACAATAGATTTGCTCACCAGCAGGCTCTGTCGCTACTACAGATAACAAATGTCCAAACTCTAGAGAACACACTACAAACCTTCATGGCTCAGACTAGTGCATACATTGCAAACACCAACAAGTTCATTCAAAGAGCCGACACTTTCATGGATAGAACATAAATGAAAATGTAGAATAACGAAGTTGCTCTCAAGACGCTAGAAACTACAGTAGGACAGATGGCACAAAAGATGAAAAACAGACCCATAGGAGGTCTCCCTAGCGATGCTGAAGTCGCTAGAACCGGTCCTCATGAACAATGCAAGACGATATCCTCTAGGAGTGGATTCCAACTAAAAGACCCTAAAATACCTACTCAAACAGTAGATAAGAGCCTTGAAACAGTAGCCCCAAAAGAAACTACTAATGAAACATCTAAGGAAAAGGAACCAAAAGACACTACCGATAACACTGCGACAGCAGAAGATGCCGTAGTCGCACTACAGATTCGAATGCAATGAGAATATTGAAGATCTGCATTTCCACCACCTTTTCCAAAAAGGTTAAAACAAAAAAAGCAAAAGTATCAATTTAAGAAATTTCTAAATATTCTTAAATAGGTACATATCAATATACCTTTAGTGAGAGCAATCAAAAAAATGCCCAACTATACCAAGTTCCTTAAGGATATTATATCCAAAATGAAAAAAATTGAGAAATTTGAAACAGTTGCCGCAACAGAAGGATGTGTGGCAATGCTGCACAATAAGGCCACGACTAAAAGAAAAGATCCTGGTAGTTTCACAATACCATGTTCTATCGATGATCAATACGTGGGCAAGGCACTATATGACTTAGGCGCCAACATAAATCTCATGCCTAAGTCAATATTTCAAAAGCTAGGCAGCGGGCAGGCAAAACCAACAATAGTAATGTAGCAATTGACAGAACGCTCTTACGTGCAACCAGAAGGAAAAATTGAAGATTCTGGTAAGAGTGAATAAATTTATTTTTCATGTTGAATTCTTAATTCTTGATTGTGAAGTAGATAAACATGCTCCAATCATTTTGGGAAGACCATTCCTAGCCACGAGCATAACATTGATCGGTTGCGAGAAAGACGAACTGGTCATAAGGGTCAATGACCAACAAATAAAGATCAACGTGTTTAAAAATTTAAAGCATCAGGACGAACCAGATGAATGCCAATGAATTGAAGCTAAAACTGAGTTTAACTTCAAAACAAAAATAGACTGCCTAAATAAACCCTGTCGAGGCAGCACTTCCCCTGAGCAGTAATACATTCGAAAAAAAACAACTGATGAGGAGACAACAATTGAGATATCAGCTTCTCCTCCATCCAAAAAGGGGAAAAGGGCTGCTGCCGAAGATGCATTTTATTGCACTTTTGTAGTAACCTAAAATTTTATCTCTTTTGTCCCTATTTATTTTTATGTTTTAGGAATTAGATTTTTAATTATTAGTTTTAGGAATGAAATTTAATTTTTCGCAATTTAGTTTCAAACTTTTAAAATTTTCCCACAGTTTTAATATTATTTTAAGTATATTTTGTAGGTCTAATAAAGAAAAGGAAATAAAAGATAATTAAGCTCAAAATGCGGCCTAAATCAAGACAAATATCTCGACGGGAAATTTGCCGCTCAAGTTCGAAGCCGCATCTTTTCTTCCGCCCAGTGGAGGTCAGCTGGAATGGTGTAGCGTGCACATCACGAATAATGACATCACTGCTGCCGCACCAACGGTTGGTCGCCTTCACCTATAAATAGACAAGCAAAGCTTCATTTCTCCATACTTCTTTTCTACTACCATTACTCTGCTAAAACAATTCTTCCCCGTTTTCACAAAAATTGCTACCCCAAGACAACCCTCTTCCGGAGCAGCAAGGTTCAAACGATTCTCTACACTGGCATTCGAACAAGAATGAGAAAGAAATTTCAAGAACTGTCAAATCTGGGAGGAGCAAGGCTTTCATTATACTGATGATGATGATCTGGGCCTGTAAGCATTCATACTTTCACAAATCACATTTCAGCGGTGGCAAAAGTTCGCAAGATGACTAGATCCAACGAACATGGAATGGGTTCGCAATTCTATGCCCACCGCCCCGTACCAATAATCCATACACCTACTTACGGGGAAGGGCAGTTCCAATGGCCGACATTACAATCAATGCCTACTTCAACCTCCACACCGAAAATAGTGAACATGCAGAATTCGTTGTTGCCATGACAACCAAAGATTATGACCAGATGAAGGCGGAGCTATGCTTGCCAGGAGTAGAATGGAATACTGGAAAACATCGGGGTTCAGTCAGCCACCGCGATCTCAACCCAGAAGTCAAACTTTGGAACACCTTTATTAAACGAAATCTGCTATCGACATCCCACAACCAGACGGTGGATAAACCACGCTTGGCGCTAATCTACTCAATCATACATAATAGACGCATCAATGTTGGCAGCATAATCAGCGAGTAGATATTCAAATATGCCACCAAAGAAAAAGGTATACTCATTTTCCCTTGTTTAATTACAGCGTTGGGAAACTTAGAAAAGGTTCCAAATATGCGTTTGGATACCTACACACCGAGACGTGTGGGCTAGACATGAGAGATTTACATAAATAGGATGTAAATGGAAGAAACAGTTCCACAAGCCTTCATTCCTTCTACTGTCGAAGCAGCTACCGTTGAGGCCTCTCAGTAGGCATACCTAGTTAAACACACAACTGCAGGACTCCTGGAGACCCTGCAGAGAATGGAGAGAAGGCAGCTGGCCTTCATGACCTATATTAAGGATTTCAACAATGCCATCTTCATCACCATCCGAGAAGAACTCCCCTCGTTACGACTGTTTTCCCTGATTTCACAGTCTATCTTTCCACATCTAAGCCTTCCCCTACTGCACCAACGACCTCAACCATTGTTTCAGTCTCTTTGCCACCACAACCACCGCAACTGTTACTGAACCATTCTCAATAGACTTGGTAGCTGAGTTTCTCCAAATGGACTCCACCAACAGATAAGTTATACCTGAACATTCAACAACATTTACATGGAATGACTCAAAAGAAGATCTGACGAGTAAACTCCGATCTGTTGATGACTTTATTGCTACAACACAAGAAGGGCAGAAGCGAAAGGCAACCTCTTCTTCTCCGATCAACCTGGATACAGAGGAGGAGGAGCTACGCGATCCAACTCCAACTCGCATCCAACACCACGATCGACGAAAAAGCCAATGGTGACCCCGCCAAAACCAGTCGCCGAGCAGCAGCTCATAACACGTCGAAAGCTCCTAATTGACAGTGACTCCGAGGATTCTTTTGGGTCTGCGGAATTTTAAGGGCGGTAGAATTTCTTTTATTTTCTCTTTTTATCGGTTATATTTAATTTCTCTGTTACTTATCAATGTATTGAGGATAATGCATCTCTCGAGTTTGGGTGAGCATTTGTCTAATTTTGTAATATATAATTGTCTGTCAAAAGTATGGAAGTAATTAGAGTATCATATTATTGCCTTAAAATTTTGCATTATTACTCTGCCTTATACAATTGCAAATTTTTTAAGTTTGTTGAATTTTATTGAAAATGCCTCGACAATAATATATTTTCCAACCGCTACCGTAGTTTGAATCTTTCACCAGACTTGAATTCCGAATGGTTTGCTAGGATTAGTATTTAGGATTAGACTATAAGCATAAAAAAATCCTAAACAATGCTAGTCTTAGTTGATTTTAAAAGTTCTTTTCTTTGAAAAGCAATAAGGACTTAGGTTTAGATTTCAACTAGAGGTGCCTATCACCGACTCTAGTAAAAGTCCGTAGAGGTGCTCATTATTGGCTCTAGGACTCAACCTTTTTCCCACTTACTAGAGGTACCTGAACTGGCTCTAACAGTAGTAGTTAAAAACGTGAGGTGCCAAAAACTGACTCAAGCAATATAGATATATAACAATATATATTTATATATCAATTAGGGAAAAAGCAAGGAAAAGAATTGAAGAAAAATCTAAGTCGAAAATCTTGAGCTAGAAAAAGGATTAGAACTTAGAAAATCATCTTTGACATAGCTACGCATGCACTCACCAAGACTCATAGTCCAGTCCCGAAGAATTTCTAGAACCAAGAAGAGGCTGAGTCGAGAAAGGAATTTTGCCGCAGCAGGCAGGATGATATATTGCTTTAAAATTCCTTAATTTTATCTTTTGCATTACTGGAGGAAAAGCAATAGTTCGATTTTGGGGTGTGATAAGTACTCAAAAATCCTCATTTTTTATATCATTTTCCTACTCGTTTATTGCTAATAAAGAAAACTTTAAAGGTGATAATGAATATTTCAAGTTATTTTCCATACTTCAGTATCCGAACACTAAATCTATGAATTTATCTATTATTTAGCATAAAACATATGTGTTTGATAGTTTTCTTTCTTAAACAGGAAATTACATCACAGAGATGGCCAATTGAGAAGATAAATGCTTAATTGCAGATAAAGCACCTGCCACAGCAGCTCTTTGGTTGCAGTGACAGCAACGTGAATATAAAAATTGGTTCTCAATAGAGAAAGAAAAAGATGCTGATCTTAACGGACATAGAATGAGAGAAAGACGAAGCCCAGTTAAGAGGTTAAGCTATTGTCAAAGTCAATCGCAGGAAAGAAGAGATATTTTAGGAAATAAGAATAAATTAATACAGTTTAATTAGGAGTTATAATTCTTTCTCTTTTAGAACTCTTTCCTTTCATGGAAAACTCAACTTAGGGCTTAGCCTATATAAAGCACTTATTAGGTTTAGGTTTAGTGTGGAGTCGAGTCGAATTCCCTCGTTTATATACCTTTAACCACCGACTACATCATGTTCTAAAACCTTTGGAGGTTTAAGTTGTTTGCGGAGTAGTTGGGGAAGAAGGTTATGTTATGTTTGATACTTATTAATACAAAACTTATTTAATAGTTTATTCTCTTCTGGTATTCACTCTTCTCACATATGAGCTCGAAATATAAGTATGTGAAGAAAAACCCATTTACCTAATGAGAATCTGACCGGTTGCAAGAAAGGGCCGCCCCATAATGATGAGTGCCTTCTAGTCCACTTCACAATCCAAAATCAGAAAGTCCACAGGAAACACAAACTTACCCACTTTTACTATCACATCTTCTACTTTGCCTTCTGGTCGGACATGAGAATGGTCCGCCAATTGCAAGATGATAGTTGTAGGTCGCGTACTCCCTATACCAAGCTTCTTGAATATTGCCTTGGGCATGAGATTTACACTCGACCCTAGGTCACATAATGCTTTGCCCACAAAATTGTCTCCTATCGAGCATGGAATGATAAAACTGTCAGGATCTTGCCTTTTCATGGGAAGCTCAGTCCTCCCAGAATATAACTCAGCTGCTATAACAATTATTTCAAAATTCTCAGCTTTTCTTTTCTTTGTAACAATGTCTTTCAAAAACTTTATATATGAGGGCATTTGATCAATAGCATCTAAAAATGAAATATTTATATGAAATTGGTCCAACATACTTACAAACTTTTGAAATTAGAGATCCTCTCTGTGTTGTTTCAATCGTTGAGGGAATGGTGGTGATGGTCTTGCGTCCTCCAAAGGTTGCGATGGTAATGCTTGAGCAATTTAACCTATTTGAGTCTCCAGCGATCTAAGTGAAACGCTGTGACTTTGCAGCAGTGCGCCTTGGGTATGCAACAGATTGCCTTGATTAGAGATGGTGGTGGAATGCTCTTATAGTAATGTTTTTGTTGATTTCATGAACTCCTTAGTCGAAGCCATGAATTCTTGCAACGAAGCTTCCAAAGAATTGTTGTGACTTTGATGATGAACTATTCCTTTGTGTTTATTTTGCCATGTCATATTTTCTTGAAAACCTTGGACTCCTTGGTTTGTTGCCATGGGTTGTTGCCTATTCGAGTTGCTAGCTTGATTTGATCCTTGATTACCCCAAGAAAAATTAGGATGTTTTCTCCACCCTGGATTTTACGTGTTAAAGTAGGGGTTGTTAGAATTTTTGTTGAAGTTTCCAACGTAATGAGCAGACTCTAGATAAGTTGGGCAGTCTTTATCGAAGTGTTTTCCACTACAGTGTACATAACTTAATGCCTTAGCATCTCGTACTTCCCTGGGCTGTTGAAGAATCTTCAACATATTTGTGATAGTAGAAAGTTGTGCTGAGACAAAATCATTGGCATCGAGCTCCAGCTTTCCTTGAGTTTGTCGTCCTGTCCCAAGCCTAGTAGTTGGAAACTGATAATCGTTGTTGGCTATCTTGTCCAAAATATCAAATGCTTCTTCGGGCGACTTGTCCAATAGTATCCCATTTGCTAAAGCATCTAACATCATCCTGGTTGGTGCATTGACTCCATTGTAGAACATCACGATTTGAGTTCAGTCTTAAAAACCGTGATTGATACACCTTCTTAGCAAGCTTTTGTACCAATCCCAACACTCATGCATCGATTCATCATTCCTTTGTCTGAAGGATGCTATCTCAATTTGTAATTGAGTGTTCATGTTGGGTGGATTGTATCTCGCCAAAAAGCTTTTGCATAAAGCTGTCCATGACTCCATCGAACCGGCTGGAATTCTATTCAACCATTCTCTTGCTCAATCTCTCAAAGAGTATAGAAATAGATTGAGCTTCAACACATGCTCGTGCACTCCTTGTTGGCGGAATAAATCGTAAACCTTTAAAAAAGCAGGGATGTACTGTCGAGCGTCCTCGTGAGGTGATCCTTCAAACAACCCGATCGAGTTGAGCATATTAAACATCACAGGCTTGAGCTTGAAGTGTGCTTCCTGTATTTTAGGTGTCACTATCTCAGATTGAGGTCATCCAAGATCGGTGTCAAGTGATCTCGAATTGCCCTTGGTCTTGCTACTATCAACTGATTTGCTGTAACATTTAGATTTGCTGCAGGTACTTCTCTAGCATTTTGATTTTGTGGATCCTGATACATGGCTCTTGTTCTTTGCTCTCGCCTCCTTTGTCTAAAATACCTTTCGATTTCTGGAATAAATGGTTTGAGGGATTCCCTACGATTCACTATGGGCATCCACTAACCAAAAACCTAAAAAGATAACAAAGAAAACAAATATTAAACCAAATAAAAAGACTTAAAACACAAAACAAAAATAAAAAGATAGAAAGTATGGAAACTATGATTGAAACAGCCTATTTCCTCAATCCCCAACAACGACGCCAAAAACTTGTCGTGCATGTTTGAGTACTTAAAATATGATTGTGATTCGCGCGCAAGAGTGTGCAAGTATACACATCGAAAAAGTAATAAAGTATGTGAGTAAGATTATTCCCATGAGGATTGAGTAGATTAATTCAAAAATAGTTACCATACACAAAAGATAAAGTAATCTTTTGTATTGACATATGCTAAAGCAATTCTGCAAGTGTCACCAAAAATGCTTTAGCAAAATGTAAATGTCACCAAATATGCTGGAGCAAAACAAAGATTGTCACAAAAATGCAGTAGCAAATAAACAGATATTGGAGAAATAAATAAAGCTGTACAAACTCAACACTGAAAAGATATTCAAGCTTAAGACAGGCTAGGCTTGCTATGGCATGACTTCACTACTCTCCTGGATGTTACTGTTCCCATGGTTTACTAGTTCTTGAGAGAGCTTACTGAAAATACCTCCATTATCCCTAGTCAGAAGGCCTAACACTCGAAAATGCTAAGACATTACCTCTCGGTCTCAACCCTAACACTCCTAATGTTGATGAAGTACTACCTCTTTTAGTTGTTGAAACTCTATCTTATCCCTAAGGCAAGTTAGGATTCTACTCCCGCAGCAACCCCATTGTTCAAGTTGGTCTAGCTTTGCCTATCCTTAGATCTAAGCTTTCCAAACCCCTTGAGCTATGGCTACCTCCCGGTGCTCTTACAAACCAAGGTTTAGAGTGAAAAAGTGTTAGCATTCTTGAACAAAACACAAGTAAACTGGAAACAGTAAGCTTCCATTAAAACAAAATGAAAATCATCCAAAATAAGCCTTAGCCATACTAGTTTAGTTCATGGCTAGGAATAAAAAACTATTCAATTTTCGTCCTTTGAAATACATATTCATTGAGTTAGAAAAGAGGTAAACAAAGTAAAGAGGAAGGAAGTCTCAAACGCTTGTACCGTGACACTTTCTAGCTTGTCGCTCCTCCCAAAGTCGTGAAAATCCCTTGCTTGAAGCTCTCCAACAATTGTGGCTTGGCTAGAGGTTTAAGATGACCGATAGTGGCCTCCTTTCTTCTTTCTTCTCCCTCGTGCTTCCTTAAAGCTCACACCTTTTTGTGTTCTTTAGCTACTGATTTTTCCTTTGCTGTGCATCCAGCTCTCTCGGCTCTCTTGTTGAAGGAGGCTTGGCCTTGTATTTATAGGAGGCTTCTAGGGTTTGGTACCCTAAAGGTGCCAAGGGAATATCCCCTAACATTTGATGCAGTAGGCGGCAGAAATGTAGAGTCTGCAGGGAACTGTGGTAGGTCTACAAGGGGTATTGCGACGTCTGCAGAATTTGCAGAGGAGGTACAACAGGCCTGGAAAATACGTGGAGACAGTGGGCTGTAGGTGTGTACTTTCTTCTGTTTTGTTTTGTCTGCCCACAATGTTATAGCATTCTTAAAGTCCGATCCAACACTTGAGAAATATGCTACAGCATCTCTTCCATTCTTTCAGCTTTGCTTCAGCATCTGCACAACATCACCAACAAAATACCCTTCAAAGCAGCATCTTTTAAAAATAAAAAGAAAATAAAATAAAAACCTAAACTAAATGCAAATTCACATGAAAAGAAACTAAATACAATGAAATGCAATGCAAATGAACTTGGAACCAAACAAAACCTTAAGTAAAAGGGTATAAAATATACGCTTTTTAGAGCGTTAACAACGACAACAGCCTAATCTTTGTTCTATCCATGAAATCATCATTCATCTTCATAAAATTGTTGTTCTCAGTCATATATGATTCTATTTTCATGATGAAGGCCTTGAGAGTATTCTCTAATGAGTTCATAGGTTGTTGCTGCTGTTACTGCTGTAGCTGCTACTGCAACAGTGACTGCTACACTTGCTGCTGCGACAGTGAATGTTGGTAACCTGAGGCTTGGTTAGTGGGGTTCAAGGCATTATTGGGATTGCTCCATGAAAAGTTTGGGTTACTTTTCCATGCCGGATTGTTTGTGTTTGACATCATGTTGTTGTTCCGGTTGTAGTTACCCTCATAAAAACCAGATTCCTCGTCTAACATATACTCAAAAGGATTTACTACTTTTACCTCGTGAGTATTTTGCTGTACTTGCATGTTCTAAACCATCTTCGTTAAGGTTGTCAACTGTGCTGCCACTAAATTGTTGGTTTCTAATTCATTTACCGTGGCTTGGCGTCTTAATCCTCCTCGCCTAGAAGTAGGAAATTGGAAATCGTTCCTTGCAAGTTTGTTCAGAATCTCTATAGCTTCTTTCGGAGCCTTGTCAAGGAGTGTGTCATTTGCCGATGCGTCCAACATCATCCTTGTCGGGGCGTTGGTAGTATTATAGAACATGGTTACTTGCGTCCATAGTGGAAATCCATGTAGTGGATATTTTTTTAGTAACTCTCTGTAGCATTCCCAAGCCTCGTACATAGGTTCGTCATCAGCTTGTCTAAAAGAAGTAATTTCATTACAGATTCGGTCATATAAATTTGTAGGGTTAAATCGCGCAATGAATTCTCGGTAGAGTTCACTCTAAGATCCAATTGATCCTGCCGGAATGCTATTCAACCAAGTCTTGGCCCTATCCCTCAACGAATAGGGGAAAGTTTCAATCTCAAAATGTCTTCATGGACTCCTTGAATTTTGAAAGAGTTGCATACTTCCATGAAGGATTTGAGATGCTGCCTAGCATCTTCTGTTGCAGCCCCACTAAATTGTCCAATATTATTAAGCATATTGAACATCACAGGTTTGAGTTAAAAGTGGGTTGCCTTAATATATGGTGTAACAACTCCAGTGTTCAATCCATTCAGATCTTCCACTAGAAAATCTCTAACAGTTAGCTGTCGCGGCAGTGGTTGTGGTAGTGGGTGCTATGGATGGCCTCCATTGCCTGTAGGTAGGTTCTGCTGTCCTTGATTCACTGTCATGGCTCCTTGGATTTGTCTTCTTAGACCTTGTTAGGTTCTTTTGATTTCTGTGTCTATCTCGTATAATGGATTGCTAGGGTTGGCCCTGGTCATACACCAAAAATTAAATCAAATAAAAATAAAAATAACTAATACTAAAATAAAAGCAAGAAAATAAAGAAAACAAAATTTAGTTGTCAATCCCCGGCAACGGCGCCAAAAGCTTGATGCATGTTGAATATGCGCAATTGGAGTGCAAGTGTACACTTCAAGTATAAGTGATAAGTAGTTATCGAGTTATCGTCTCCTCAGGGATTGGTGTACTTAATATGCTTCCTTCGGTCTTCTTGCTTCTATAAAATAAAGTAAAAACACAAATAAGTTTGGGTATTGATTTAAACTAAATAAACTAAACTAATTAAGGAGAGGTCGAATATGAGAGAGAGGGTAGGATCTAGTTGTGTTGTATAATAGATTTGATAGATCTGTTTTTGTCCAATACAATTGCACTGCACTGTCTCGATAGTACTGCAGATACTGTCACGGCAGCGACAATGTTATCTGTCGCGACAATCCCTTGCTCTTGGGCAGATTTATCAAAGTTTGGCAAAGTGTCATTGAATGACTTTGCTTATCCCTAATTCGAAACACTATTGAAGGTTAGTCCTTGATGATAACTCCTGGCATAAATTAATTATAACCAATAATCAATTCCACACTTCTTTTAGCCTCTAAAACTCTAACCTATTCCTAGGCCGAGTTAGTATCCTCCAACCAAGTCGAATACCGTACTTACTCCTTTCGTGAGTCTAACTCTCCTGAGTCTAGACAAATAAATTACTTACAAACTTCCCTCCCGGGCTTGGACGCAAGAACAAAGAATGGCAAAGAGTAAGCAAACTTTGATATTTTATTACATAGAAACAAGAAACAAGATACAATCTCCTCTCACAAATACTCGACAACCTTCACTAAAACCCTAAGAGAACTTAGAACATGATGGGAAGAATTGTCCCTAAGGTAAAAGCTCTCAAAATTCAGCTCTCAAGGTATATATGTTTGTCTAACCCGTAGGACGGCTATGCCTTATATAGGCTTAGTCTAGAGCAAACCTTTCCTAAATAGAGTACAACTTGGAGTCGGAAACAAGTTAGGTACATAGGGTAAATATTTCCAAGTTTAATCTTCTAGAATGTTTCTTCCCGCGTGGCCTTGTCATTGGGCTTTTCTTGTGTAGTTTAACTCCGATTCTTCGGCTTCTTGTTCAGCAACGTTCTCCTCACTTTCCTCCTTCAATTGTCAACCATATTGGTTTTTTCCTCTGCTGACTCGGCATCAGGTCCTACCTCGGTATCATTTTGCTGCCTCGGCAATACTTGTTCCTGCATAGATATGAAAATGCAGTAAAGTATGCCTTTTCTATAAATATTATCTCAAATGGAACAATCCCTAAATATATCATATTAAGTACATGTATTGGTTCAAGTAGGTGTAAAATTAATGATAAGTGTCCATGAAAATTGTAGAAAGTGATGATAAGTTGAGCACTTATCAGGATGCATGATATTCAAATTTAATACATCACAAGTTTCTAGCATTTTTATGTTATCTGTATTTTTTTGGCATATCTGAATACTTTTTGACATGTGTATGATATTCGTATTGTTTTGATTATGCTACATCTGCACTTTAGAGACACACTAAGCTCCCTAGCTTACACCCATTCTGTTTTAAATTCTCAGACTTAGGCTGCGGTACTTAGAGAACTCTTCATCAGAACATTCTAATATTACATATGCTTTATAGTTTTGGATTTAATATTTTTTATTTCAAATTATTATTATTTCTATAAGGAACTTTGGACTTTATGTTTTGGATGTTTATTTGGATTTTAGGTTTTTAATGTTTATTTTCAATATGGGTTGAATCTTCAGACTATGTTAAACGTTCACGTTTCATTATTATAGAAATTTCTAATTTTTATGATTTAATAGATTTTATATCTCATTTATTTGAATCTTAACTTGAAGGCCATATTTTATTTATATAATCTCTAAGTTTTAATCTAAAAAATTAAGTCAAGATTAGATATTACAGATTAAGAAACCATAGAGTTTGTGGTGATAGTGATGCTGAAAAGCAGTTAACCGTTGCAAGACGTGAGTGCATAAGGTCAAAAAATGAACCATCTGAAGGTAATGATAGAACTTATGGGAAGATGAGGGAACACTTCCATGATTCATTTTTAGGTTCTTCTTCACATAATTTATCTACTAAAATTAGTGAATCATCTGAAGGTTCACATTCCTACCAAACGAATGTCTATGATCCTCCTTATCATGACCAAAGTTTAAGCTATGGATTGTTTGATTGTCATTTACCACATCAGATATTTGCTACAAATGATGCTCATAATGTGATACGTATTTTACATGGAATAGAAAATAATCAAAACCAAAGCATTTATGAAACTGGAGATAATTTAGATCCTCCACGCCATTTATTTTGGTGGTGAGCAAGAATTTAAGTTTATATATTTATATGTATGTATTTTTTAAATTATGTAAAATAAAATTTATGTATTAAAATATTACAATATTCAGTATGTATTTGTTTCTTAGCATTATACTATTCATATATTATTTATTAGAATATTATTGCTTTAATCCACTATTTAGCCTTAAAATATTTGTATAATCTACATTTTTAATAACTTTTAATCTATAAATTATAAATTTATTTTAAAAAATAAATAAAATACATAAAATAATATATTAATGTTATAATATTAAAATATGATTGTAAAATATGTATATTTATAATATTTAAGAATAATTATACTGTTTTAAATAAATTATGACCACATCAACGATTTCACATTACATAACGTCCGTAGCACCCACAACCGCGATACTTACCGTAATGCAATTTAATACTATACCATCAAAGGATCATAATTCGTCATTTTTTCCACCTTACACCTACATCAACTCACCAACTGCACAGTTTCTTTGACGAACCAGATGGAAAAAGAAACATTGAAAAGACTAGAGTTGAAGTGTGTGACATGGAATCGGGAGAACCAAGGGACCACTCTACTAATTTATATGTACGTATGCTTTTATTGTATGTTTATCATCCATGAACAGGGGCGGATTTATTTTTGTGCCTCCTAGGTTATGTGACCATTTTTTTAAGTCTTAGACCTCTAACAATGTACCTTTAAAGATAAAAGATTATTCACAAAATAAAATAACAACTTATATGAGTATTTCAGATCTAAAAATGTTAGTAAAGAAACAAAGATTAGAGTAGAGATGTGAAGAATCGTTCTCGACAAATAAAGAAGAAAATACATAGAGGTAAGGGAGGGAGGGAGGGAGGGGGAAGAAGTTGTTGGGATTATTAGAAATAGAAAGACATATTAGTTGAAAAATCAAAATATGATGAGTAAATTATAAAATGAGTCACTACATTTATTAGGATTTTTCAAAAATGATATTAGATTTTTAAGAATTACTATTTTACCTTAAAACTGAAAAATTATAAAATAGCATCCAACTCCTTACAAAGTATTCAATTTAATCTTAATTTCATAATTTATTCTTTTAAACTTTATTGGAGTAAGGGTAGTTTTGATCATATACAAGTGAGTGCAGGTAACTTATGTACTACACCTCTTGAATTAAGAGTGGTTGAGTTTAAGAAAAGCCGTTAGGAAAGTTTGTTAGTCGGTTTATTCTGAATTCACCTCTCTTCTCTATGTATATATACATTGGTCCTCTTTAAGGATTTTTAAGTGGAAATCAATAAAATGGTAGAGTATTGTCTCTCTTTTCCTTATCGTGATACATTCTGACATGGTATCAGAGCGCCAGAAAGATCTGGCTCTCTACTTTGCTTCGTTTCTTTTGATTTGATTTGCCTCTCCTGCTTGCTTCTCAGGAAGATCTGAGTTGTGCTTTGTGTCAGTTTCAGAAAGTTTCAGCTTCGCTTCGCTTCTGTTGGTGTGCTTCATCTTTATTGTTCGCGTCAATTTCAGGAAAATCTGATTTGTGCTTCGTGTCAATTTCAGAAAGTTTTGACTTTGCTTCTGTTGATGTGTTCATCTCTATTGTTTGCGTCAATTTCAGGTTTTGCGTTCAATTTTCTCTTTTCTTATGGTGATTTTCACTCTCTCGTTTTGTGCGATAAACTTATAAGCTCAGAAATCTCTATTGAACCTTTACTGAATTACAAGAATTCTGTTGCAATGGATAGTAATGGTTTCGGTTATAACATATTCTCTAGCTTCTAGTTTCTCGCTTTCTGATCTCAGCTCACATATCTCTGAAACATCTTTTTAATTCATAAGCATGTCTGTATCGAAATGACTCATTGGATAAAGATCAAACTAGTAATGTGTCTAAGTGTTTCGTGATCTGGATCGTCTTCTCTCTGGAACAGTTGTGTTCTCAAGAGCTTTTGTTTTCTCTTGCCAAATAGGTGTTTGTAAATTTGTCTTAGTGAGTTTGTGATGACTCGAGAAGCTGTTTCAGGTACTAGTAATAATACAGTCTCTAACATCATGAATATTTCCTTTGTTCAATAAATCCCTAAGCATGACATTGTGAAGCTTACTGATGCTACTCTTTTGCTTTGGAAGCAACAAATAATGCTGATAGTAGATGATTATGGCTTGCTAGAATTTTTGTCTGTAGATATTGTTCCTCTTTCTCGTTTGGTTCAGGATAAGTCAGGTACTAATGTTGTGAATCCTGAATTTTTGTTGTATAACCGCCAAGATAAGCTTCTCGCCTCATGGTTATTAACTACTGTTAGTGTTGAGGTCCTTACTTTGCTTATTAGTTGTAACACGTCTTACTCTATTTGGTCTACTATTCTTCGCATGTTTGTAGCAAAATTTTCTACTAAAGTTTCTGCTCTTAGACATAGCTTACATACTCAAAAGAAATGTGAAATGTCTGTTGGTTCTTTTTTAGCAAAGATTAGAATGCTCTGTGATTCTCTTAGTGCTACTGAAAGTATCATCACTGAATAGGAACAAGTAAGTGTGATTTTGGCAGGGTTATCTATGGAATTTGAATCAGTAATAGTTATTGCTTCTCGAGAACTAATATCTCTAGAAAAGCTTACAGAGATGCTTCTTGATTGTGAAGCTCTTCAGTATATTTTTCTCCAAGAAAGCCTCCCTGTCCATGCCAATTTAGTTCAAAAATCTGCTCATGAGGCTTCTAGTACTGTTCAGGCTGAATTTCCAACTGATGGACAGCAGAATTCTCACCAGTATTCCCAACCTTTCTCATTTTCCAATCAACGGTCCTATGGTCGAAGTGGTAGACATGGCAGTCCTTATAATCGAGGCAGAGGTCATGGTGGTCGTCAAGGATACACTACTAATCTATCTCAATGCCAATTGTGTGGTCGCCTAGGCCACACGGTTCACAAATGTTGGTATAGGTTCGATCATGATTATCTTGGTGATAATAGTAGAGGAAGTCATGAGGGCTTTGCAAGCAACAACAATGTTGTCGCTGGTGGGTACCCTTCGAATTATGAAGGACCTGTGCAGTCATATTCTCATGTTGCGTGTTCTACTCCTTCAGTCGTGTATAGCTCATATCCTGTTCAGCAATCTATTGGTTCCTCAACAGTGCCTGCGAGTTCTTCTGTGATTCCTCAATCTTGTGCTGCTTCTATTTTTTTTTTTTGGTCCACCAGACAGTGCTTGGTACTCTGACTCAGGGACACTCATCACATTAATCATGATTAGTCAAATCTTCAAGTTGGTACGTCATATACTAGTAGTAATATGGTGCTTATGGGAAATGGTACCGGAGTTCCTATTTCTCAAATAGGTACAGGTACTTTGTCCACCTTTCATACTCCTTTAGTTTTACAAAGATTGTTGCATGTCCTTTCGACTCAAAAGAACTTACTCTTTGTGTCTCAACTTGTTAGAGACAATGATGTTATTTTTGAGTTTAATGCCCATGGCTGTTGTGTAAATGATTCACGGACTCAAAAGGTATTACTCGAAGGGAAGCTCACTCCTGAAGGACTCTATCAGTTGCTTCCTCCCGTTGTGAGTGATCCAGTAGTTGAGGTCTATAATGCTTCTAGTACTTCAAATTTGTTTGAACTGTGACATAATCGTTTAGGGCATCCCTCTAATCATGTTCTCAAACTTACTTTACAGTTGTGTGATATTGCTATAAAAGAAAATAATATGTCACATATTTTGTGTTTTGCTTGTTTACAAGGGAAAGCTCATAAGTTTCCTTTTTCAGAATCACTTAATATAATGCTCCTTTTGAATTGGTTGTTTCGAATCTTTGGGGTCCTGCTCCTGTTCCATTAGATGGTTTTTCTTATTATGTATCGTTTATTGATGTGTTTAGTCAACATACATGGGTATATCTACTTAAGAAGAAATCCAAAGTCATGTATTGTTTTTTGAACTTTTATAAGCTTATTGAAGTTCAGTTTGGGTATAGGATTAAAATGTTTCAAACAGATGGCGGAAATGAATATCAACCTTTAAGAAATTAGTTTCTCTCTAATGGAGTTCAACACAAGATAACATGTCCGTACACCTCCGAGCAAAATGGTAAAACTGAGAGAAAGCATTGCACATTGTAGAAATGGGACTTTAACTTTTGGCACAAGCTCAGCTACCGTTAAAGTATTGGAGTCATGCTTTTACCACTGCCATCTATCTTATAAATAGGTTACCTACTCCAACTTTGGCTGGCAAGTCTCCTTATGAAGTGCTCTACAAACAGGTGCCTAATTATGCGTTGCTCAAAGTATTTGGTTGTACTTGTTATCCTTTTCCTCGACCTTTCAACAAGCATAAATTGGATTTTCGGTCTACAAAGTATACTTTTCTCGGATATAGTTTTGTTCACAAAGGGTACAAATGCCTAGATAACTCTAGTAAAATAATAATCTCTAGACATGTTGCCTTTTCTGAGTTTGAGTTTCCTTTTGCTGCAAAAAATAAAGTTACTGTGTCTCCCAAGGACACACATGATCTACATGAAATTCCTTTTTTAGTTCAAGATTATACTCGAGTCTCAGGACCAACTTTAGATCCGGTTCAGTAGCTTGTTCAGACCCCGCTCAATTCCTCCCCCAGTCATACTAGTATTCCAGCAGCTACTCATGGTTGCAATTCTCCGGAGATTACTTCAGCAGATTTTGGTTCTGGTTTGGGGCAGAACTAGCCTCCTCATCAGGGTCAAGGTTAGTTTCCTAATCTTGTTGTTCCAGTAATTAATCCTGAACTTGTTTCTATATATGACAATGGTACTGGTTCACCATTATATGACTTTATTCCTCTACGACCATATGAGGAATTAGGACCTCAAATGTCTAATCCTCAGGTTAATCCTATGGGTCTAAGAAACGGTGCTACTCAGGATGTACATTCTTCATTAGAACCCTCTGACCTACTGAAAGATAGAGAGGTTATAGTGCCTCCTGAGGTTCGGGATGATAGGCTAACTGAAGTAGATAATAACAGGACCGATGATATTAGAAGCATGTCCAATTTGCAAGAAGAAAATATTGATCAACAAGCCTCATCTGGAGATGTTAATCGACATCCTATGGTCACTAGAAGCAAAAGTGGTATTAGGAAACCAAGGGTGTTCCATGCTAAAACTTTTGATTCTATGAGTGAGCCTCGAAACATAAAAGAAGCCTTAAGGTCAAAAAATTGGAGAATGGTAGCTCAAGCTGAGTATGATGCCTTAGTTAAAAATAACACTTGATCTTTGGTGCCTCTTCCACCAAATAGAAAAGCTGTCAGTTGTAAATGGATTTTTAAAATTAAACGAAATCCAGATGGAACAGTGGACATGTATAAAGATAGGCTTGTTGCAAAAGGATTTTTACAAGAAGCATGTATTGATTTTCATGAAGTATTTAGTCCAGTGGTTAAACCAACCACTGTTCGAGTAGTAATTTCTCTTGCCGTCTCTAAAGGTTAGACCATGAGACAAATTGATATTAACAATGCCTTTCTGAATGGTGATCTAACTGAAGAGGTTTTTTATGACACAACCTCTTGGTTATGAACAAAGAGGGGAATCTTTTGGGGCACCTCTTGTGTGTAAGTTGAACAAAGCCTTGTATGGCTTAAAACAAGCACCTAGGGCTTGGTTTGAAAAATTAAAAACCTATTTGGTGTCTATTGGTTTTGTTTTAACCAAATTCGATACCTTCCTTTTTGTAAAAATAAACTCTATAGGGGTTTTGTATCTCTTGGTATATGTTGACGATATTATTGTGACAGGATCTAATGATGGTCAGATTCAACAAGTTATAGAAGACTTAAATCAAGTTTTTTCTTTAAAAGACCTTGGTTTGCTTCATTATTTCTTGGGCATAGAAGTCTATCACACTCCTAGTGGCATTCTCTTATGTCAAAAGAAGTACATCATGGATCTCTTGGCTAGGTGTAGTTTAGGTGAAGTCAAGCATCTACCAACACCTATGGTTACTAGTTGTAAGTTGTCCGCTAATGCAGGTGGTCCTATTGAAAATGCCTCTGAATACATGAGTATAGTTGGGGTACTACAATACAAATTAATTACTCGTTCAGACCAAAGCTTTGTAGTTTACAAAGTTTGTCAGTTTATGCAAACTCCTTGTGATGATCATTTGCAGGCTGTGAAACATTTCTTGAGATATCTTCAAGGGACCATTAATTATGGTCTAAAGTTTTTATGTAATTCTCGAATGATCTTAGTAGGATTTGCTGATGTAAATTAGGGTACGGATGTTGATGACCGGCGGTCCACAACAAGATATTGCATCTTCTTCTGTGGTAATCTAGTGACTTGGAGTTCTAGGAAGCAACAAGTTGTTGCTCGTTCTACGGCTGAGGCTGAATATAAGAGTGTGGCTTTTGCGACTGGTGAGTTAGTTTGGTTACAATCTTTGCTCGGTGAGCTAGGGGTTCCTGTTGAAGGGATTCCAACTCTGTGGTGTGACAACACGAGCGCTATTGTTGTCTCTTCCAATCCTGTCTTACGTTCCAAATTTAAACATGTGGAATTAAAACTTTATTTTGTTCGTGAACGGGTGTTAGCTGGTCAACTTAGTGTTAATGAAGTTCCAGCATATGAGCAAGTAGAGGATGTCCTCACTAAGCCTCTTCCAGCTCCTGTTTTCCACAGGCATCAACTCAAGCTCTCAGTTGTATCAGTCCAGGACCATGAAGATGTCCAGATTTGAAGTTTTGTTTGTTCTTCTCTGATTTCTTTTTTCTCTCTTTGCAGGTTGTTTTTCTTTTTTGTCTTAGATATGTTTTCAAGGAGATCTTGACGGAGCTTAAGATCAAGATTAGATAGGTGAATATTAGAGTAAGAGTAGTTTTGATCATATACAAGTGAGTGCAGGTAACTTATATACTGCACCTCTTGAATTAAGAGTGGTTGAGTTTAAGAAAAGTCGTTAGGAAAGTTTGTTAGTCGATTTATTCTGAATTCATCTCTCTTCTCTTTGTATATATACACTGGTCCTCTCTGAGGATTTGAGGATTGTTAAGTGAAAATCAATAAAATGGTAGAGACTACTGTCTCTCTTTCCCTGATATATTCTGACAAACTTAAAACTTTCAATTGTTTTTAAATAATAGTTTATATTTTAAATTTTCTATTGTTAATCGGTGAACTTTTATATCAATATTTTTAGATCCGTCCCTGTCCATGAATTGTGTATAAATGGGATGCCGAGTCAAATTCAATGGAAACCCTGTCGTGTTATTCTCCCTCGACCATTCCCTAGAGAAAGTGATGCAAGTAGACTTGTTCGATGTTATGTCTGCAGGCGGACAATTAAAATATGTAGCTTACATTGTAATAAATGTGATCTTAATTTGCATGTTTCATGTGAAAAGTACCGAAATCATGCTATATAGAGAGCACAATTGCCATCCTTACGATCTTTTATGAGTGGGGAAGAGCATTATCTACAACATATCTTACGATACTTGTGGTGAAGGTTGCAACAACTATTTAAAACTTGTGTTGCATATAATTTTTTTCATCAAACTTGTAATTTACCTTTAATATGGTCCATTTCGTTATTTTTCATTAAAAACCTCTCACATAACACGAAAATCTTATTTTTTTTAGATAAATAATCGATAAAGCACACTATTCATCCCTCAATTTTCCTTCGGCTTAAAAGATTACTTATCAGACTTCTACGCATCGTTCCCATTTAGTACGGTTGGCTTATCTCAAATTCAAACTAAATTCCATCCATTTGATTTAAAATCGTGAGCACTTAATACCTCCACAAACATCTCGCCTACTCAAAGGTGATCTACAGTTTGCTCTTACTCTTCGAAATGCTTCCTAATGCCTTGGCCTTCTCTCGTAGAAGATATTTCTGTGTCTTTCCAGTCGAAGTCTTCGGCAAATCCTGGAAAATCACAGTTCGAGGAGCCATGTAATGGGGCAAGTTATCTCGACAATGCTTTATAATTTCATCGACACTGGCTCTGTACCCGTCCTTCAACTTTACAAACGCACAAGGTGTCTCCCCCCAGTAATCATCTGGTCTTGCCACCACAGCTGCCTCCAGCACTGCTGGATGGCTAAAAAGCACTGATTCCACTTCGATGGAGCTAATGTTTTCTCCCCCGGAGATGATTATGTCCTTGGACCGGTCCTTGAGTTCTATGTAACCATCAGGGTGTCTCACTGCCAAGTCCCCACTTCGGAACCATCCGCCTTTGAAGGCGTCCTCTGTTGCTTTTAAGTTTTTAAGGTATCCATTCATGATAGTGTTGCCTCTAAACATAACCTCACCTATACTTTTGGCATCCGGTGGCATGCTCTTCATAGTAACAGGATCTTTAACATCGATTTCCTCTATGCCAAGATGATTCACCCCCTGCCTAGCCTTGATCTTAGCCTGTTCGAGTCGAGGCAGGGAATCCCATTCTGGTTTCCAAGTGCAAACTGTTCCTGGACCGTAAGTTTCGGTCAGGCCGTATGAATGAACCACTCTAAATCCCAGTTCTTCCATTTTGAAAAGTACATGAGGGGGTGGCGGAGCAGCTCCTGTCATAACCACAACCTTTCCTGGAAGACGCCTTTGGTCAGTAGCCGGTGCGTTGATTATCATGTTCAAAACCGTAGGTGCACCACCCATATGAGTCACCTTGTGCTCAGCAATATTACAAAATATTCCACCAGCAGAGACATTTCTTAAACATACATTTGTTCCACCTTGAGCAGCAACTGCCCATGTCAGACACCATCCATTGCAATGAAACATGGGAACAGACCATAAATAGACAGGCATCGAGGTCATCTCGTTGAGAAGAATTGCTGCTAGAGAATTGAGATAAGCACCTCGGTGGCTATAAATAACACCCTTTGGTTCTGATGTCGTGCCGGAAGTATAATTAAGTGAGATAGGCTCCCACTCATCTTCTGGACTTCTGATCTCAAAATCAAGTTTCCCCATTTCTAAAAGACCATCATAGTCCAAGATTTCCGATGTGCAGTTGGTGTCGCTTCTGGAGAGAACCTGCCGGTCATGATCCGGAATCAAGACTAGCCGGGGCAGCTTACAATTTGTCCTGGATAGTATTTCCAATGCTCCCTGAGCAATATGGAGGAATTGGTAATCTACAAAAAGGAGTTTAGCTTCCGAATGCTTCAACAACACAGCCACCATAGGGGAATCATGACGCATATTGAGTGTACATAGAACTGCTCCAGCCATTGGAACACCAAAATGAAGCTCATACATTGCAGGAACATTTGGGGCTAATACAGCAACCTGTTCTCAAACAAGCAAAGATTGGTCCAAAGTAAACAGTGAAGGGCTGGAGATTTCAACAGCAACATGGAATTCAGTAGCAAAGATTTGATTCCGAAAAAATACTACACAAAATAAATTTATTTTGGATTTTACAAATTAATCTAATGAATATCAGAAAATTACTCGAAAGAAAGCCACATGATTGAAGAGAGCTAAGAAAATAAAATAAAAAAACAGTATAGATTATTGGAGAAAGACGACAACGAGAGAATTACCACATCCCGACGGTAGATTCCGAGTTGGGAAAGTGCAGAAGCCAGTTGCACGCACCTCCGACGAGTGTCTTTCCAGGTATATTTGACATCTCCGTGTACGACGGAGACTGAGTCCGGGTAGATCAGCGCAGCACGGTCCAAGAAGGAGATTGGAGTTAAAGGTACGTAGTTGGCTGAACACTTGATTGAGCCTTCCATATCTTTTCTTCTTCAACAACTTCCGATCGGGGAATTTGCAAATGGCCACGTACAAGATGAGTGAGCGAAGATTAGCTTTCTTATGGATTGAGTGTGCTGGATGTTTTTACTTTTAAGATAAGAAAAAGACAGGTGCAAGTGTACGGTATAATTCAATGGCAGCTTTAAGTATTTATATTATGTGGCTTTTTACAAAGATATAATTGTCATAATCATGATATACATGTGAGTCATTATGCGGTTAAATTAAGGTAAAATTCTTCGGACTTTTTTATTATGTTTTTATCTATATTTTTATTAAAAAAATTAAAAATTAAATTATAAAATTTAGACTTTATTTTTTATATCATAAACTCTAAATCCTACACCCTAACCCTAATTCCCTGAACCCTAACTATAACCCTAACTTAATACCTTAAATCTTCTAATTTGAAACAAAGAAACAAATAAAGGTATAAGAAAGAGGTAAAAAATTTACACCCGTTAAATTAAGGCTATTTTATATTGTTTCTAAAAATATATTATAAATGTTTTATTGAAATTTAAATGGAAATGTTTTTAAATTCGAAATTTAAGTGTTTAATATTACGATTAAAAATGCTTTTAAAAATATAAATAATTATTTTAGATATAATATTATAAATTATATATAAATAGTATCTAATTTTTTAATGTTATAATAAATAAAATATATTAATTTAAATTATAATAAAAATATGTTTATTATTAAATATATATTTTAAAAATTATACAAATTTTATGTAATATATAATTTTTAAACTAAAAACATTTTGTTAATTATATCTTTATAAAAATTATACATTTATAAGTTATAAATAAACACAATAACAAATAAATGTTAAATTTATAATTTGACTCTTAGGGTGCGTTTAAATCACAAAGCACAAGATTATCTTTAAGAATAGGATTTCCGAAATATATGATTACTTGATGAATTATCAAAAATATTATCTTACCTTGTTTGGTTCATTTAAAAAGAATATAAAATAATTATGTCTGGTTGAGGAAATACAAATTTATCTAAAAAGTAAATTTGACTATATTATCCTTATGATATATTCTTTTTGTAACATGTTAAACTTGCTTAAAAATTATTTTTGAAAACACAATTTAAAATTGTAACACATTGAACTTAAATTTTTAAATAATTTTTATAATTAATATTTATTAATATTTATTATATAATATAATAAAAATATTATATTTATTTTATGCAGATAAAACTTATTATATTTTAAATTGTTAAAATTTATCATATGAAACATGTTATGTTTTTTATTTTTTATTATTAAAATTATTTTTTATTATTAATTTGTAATACTATTAAATGAAATAAAAAAAACAATGTAAAGGAAAAATTGAAAAAAGATGCTTACCTGAAGTCGCTGGAGATGAACAGAGCAAATGAAAGAGTGATTTTAGTTTGAGTAGGAGACTGATTTTCGTTTTAATTTATTTTAATATAAAATGTAAATGGAAAAGATTAAAAGAAAAAATCTTTATTATATTAGGGTATTTTTATCTAAGTCAATCAGAAATTGTTAAATACCTAATTATATAAAAGGAATCATATTCCTACCATTTAATGATAAAACTGCCATTTTTGGGAATTTGTTATTACCTCGTAACGAGTCATTTACAATTTAAATTATTTAATTTATTTTTAATTTTTGTATAAATTTTAAACCTTTGATTTAATCAGGTTAAATCATTAAATTTTTATTATTAATAAATTAAATCATTCACACTAACACCGTTAAATATTTTAATGAAAAAACTAACTCAATAATCCTACTAGACATGTATTTTTATGTCAACAAATTAATATTAATTAAAATTAAAGAAAAAATATTAAAATTTTTAATATTAAATTATTAAACAAATTGATATCGATTGACTTATAATATTTTTAATAATTTAAGGTAAAATGATTTTTAAGAATTTTTTAATTTTAATTAATATTAACTTGCTGACATTAAAAAATATGTCTATTAGGATTATTGAGTCAGTTTTCCTATTAAAATAATTAACAGTGTTAATATGAATAATTTGTTAATAATAAAAGTTTTGATTTAATCCGATTAAATTAAAAGTTTGTGACCTATACAAAAATTGAAGGTAAGTTAATGATTTAAATTGTAAATGGCTCCCTTATAATAAGAATCTTTTCAAACCAAACATAGGTATGTGATTTTAAAAAAACATTTAATATTTTTCATAAAAAAACATCCCTTTAAAATATTTTTAACTATGAAAATTAAAACTTTTAAATTTTATGTTAAAATTAAAAATACTTTTCAAATATAATTTTTCTAAAAATCTACTATTATTTTTTATTTTAAATTAACTTTTCAAACTTAAAACTGTTTAAAAAGCAATCTAAACAAAATCTAAAATTGCTTCTGACTGCAATATTTATTTGATAGGTAAATTTTAGTTTAAAATTTAATTTAAAATGTTATAAATATTTATTTAAAATCGATGTATCGTACGATTACACTGTTTTGTTATGGAACCCTAGAAATTTTTTTCTCGTCGCCGAGACTTTTTCTCTGTAATGGTTCTAATGTTGTAGAGGGTCCACGATTTCTAAAAGAAAACCGCTTAATATACGATTAAAATAAAACCAATGCTTTAAGAACCGTTCGATTCACTAAACCAAATATAAATCATCCGATTAAAAAAAGAATTCGAATGTCACTCGGTTAAACAATTAATTTTAAAGTAAGATAAAATTAGGTAATAATTTCGGTACCTACCTTTTTTATATACATTTTGTGTAATAAGCTATATATAATTTATAATAATTTGTGTATATACTAAAATTCATACCGTTCTCATAATAAAGTATATTTTATTGTAGGAAAATATGTATTTACATAAATGCTTACCCGAAGTTGAATTTTTTTTGAGTTTGGGTGAGATCTTGTAAGAAATATGGTACCTGCATTTTTATTACGTTTTGTGTAATAAACTACATACAATTTGTAATAATTTATGTACCTACAAAAATTCTTATCGCTTTTATAATAAATTAGGTTTTCATGTAGGGAAATATGTATTACATAAATGCTTACCCTAAGTTGATCTCTTTTGAGTAGGAATGATCTCTTCTAAAATATACGGTATCTACTGTTTTATTACGTTTTGTATAAGAAACTATGTATATTTTATAATAATTTATGTACTAACTAAAATTCTTATCGTTTTCATAATAAATTAAATTTTTATGTAGGAAAATATGTATGTACTTAAATGTTTACTATAAGTTTGAGTTTGGGTGATCTCTTATAAAAAAATACGTTACATACCATTTTTATTACATTTTGTATAACAAACTATGTACATTTTATAATAATTTATGTACCTACTAAAATTCTTATCGTTTTTATAATAAATTAGATTTTCTTGTAGGAAAATGTGTATATACATAAATGCTTACCCTAATTTGAGTTCTTTTGAGTTTGGTAAGATCTTGAAATAAATATGATACCTACCGTTTTTATTACGTTATGGATAATAAACTATATACATTTTGTAATAATTTATGTATCACCCAAAGTTCTCACCGTTTTTATAATAAATTAGATTTTCTTGTAGGAAAATATGTGTACATAAATGCTTACCCTAAGTTGAGCTCTTTTGAGTTTGAGTGAGATCTTATAAGAAATACAGTATCTACCGTTTTTATTATGTTATGAGTAATAAACTATGTACAATTTGTAACAATTTATATACATACTAAAGTTCTTATCGTTCTTATAATAAATAAGGTTTATCGTAGTAAAATAGATATGCACATAAATCTTTATATAGTAATATTTTATGTATATATCGTTTTATTATAATTATTATAAATATTTCTGTACAAATTTTATAAAAAATATATATATAAACCGACTACCTACTAAATATATCAACCTTAAATTAATCTTATTTTTGTGGTTTCACGATAGAATCACCCAGCGAGAGTCAATCAATCTTCTCTCACCATCTTCACCGTCCCCTTTACATTTTATTGTATTTTTTGTTTCGTCTACGATTGTGATTTTCTTGCGAGATTTCCAATACAAGTTGGTAGAGTTTTTTTCTCTCCACCTCCCTTGTCTTATTTCCGTTACATCATTTATAAGATATAAATAAAATAAAATAAATATATCTAATCGATTGATTTTATAAACGATATGATAAAAATAATCTATTTTGGAATTTTTTCTTGATTTAACTTTTAATTTTAAATATTATTTATTTTAATGTGAGTTTTGAAGTTGTGTTTTGTCAACACCGTCACTTTTTTAGAATATTATAATCCCAAATAAATTTTGAGAAAATAAGATATATTTTAAGATCTACGATAAAATTTATATTATAAGGGAAAATCGTTGTATGTAGGTAGCAATCTTCCCTAATTTATAATATCTTAATATTTTTTATCTTTTCAAGACAAAGTCAACGAAGACCGCTCCCTGTAGATGATGATATTTTCAACAAAATCGCCACCTACAAATGATGATTTTTTTACACTAACTTTTATCGTAAATCTCAAAGTATACTTTAATATATTTCATTTTTTAAAATATTAAAATTATTTATATTTACAGAAAGAAATTGTCACATAAGTTTTTAGTTAAGTGTATCTCGGGCTATGTCCCGATGTTCTTGTACGTGAGTTTTAAATTTTAATGATAATATTTTTTTAAAAGAAAAATATGTTACGAGGTTTTGTCTCTCCCGCTATTCTACGAGATTTTAAAAGTGATTCTAGAGTAGGATCTAAAATTGATTTTGGGGTAGTAGATTGTGGAAGGAAGAACTAAAAATTCAGAATCAAGAACGAAAGATGAAGAAGGAAACATAGAAGAAATAGAGGAAAAAAAGACTCATAATCAAAAGAAAACTGTGATTTAAAGAATTTAACATCCCTACTATCTAACATATATTTAGTTTGCAAATTCAAAAGAATAAACTTATTAGTTGAGCAAATATAGAAGCAAAACAAAGGCATCTAAATATTTTGAAATGATCATAAGATACAAGTTTGTTATAGACTATCTCATAAGGAGTTTTCCAAGATAAAATAGAGGAGGGTAATCTATTTATAATATAGGTTGCAGTTAAGATATATTCTCCCCAAAATTTTAGGATACTTGGGACTGAAAACGAAATACTTTAACAATCTGAAGGACATGTCTATGTTTTTGTTCAGCTATACCATTCTGATGTAAAGTATGAACACAAGTGCTTTGGTAAATAATTCCTAAGGACGTAAACAATGTACTACAGGCAGAATTAAAAAACTTAAAACCATATCACACCAAATAATTTTAATAGTGGTAAAAAAAATAGGTTTAAACCTCTTTTATAAAGGCTTTCAAATGAATAACAACATCACCTTTATGCTTTAGTAAGTACACTAATGTCATTCAAAAATGATCATCAACTATAATTAAGAAAAACATATGATCATATGTGTAGAGACTCTATAAGGATCACATACATCTAAATGTATTAAGGTAAAAGGAGTAAACAAAATTGAGGTACATTGAAGAAAACGTTGTCTAGATTGTCTAGCTAAAGGATAAATAATACAAGATTATAAACAGTTAGTTTTAATATTTGTTAACATAGATAGTCTAGATAATTGTGAATAAGGGACGTGTTTAAACTGCCATACCAAAAATAGATTTTATTAGAATCAATAGAATTATATTAAATTGTATTTATAACAAACTTACGAGGAATGAAAGAAAAAAATTAAAAAATTGAACAACATAAAAATCTCGAAACCTTTTATCAATCCGCTTCATCATGTCATTGGGAAAATTCTACAAAATGCATAATTCATGATAAAAAATTATAACACAATGTAAATCTTTTTTGAGCTGAGTAATAAGATCAAATTATGTGTGAAATTTAAAACATAAAGAACATTTGATAAAGAAAGGTCATTTAGTAAATTGACAGAACATATATTTGTAACAGGAGAGGATTTATCATTTGGTAGTTAAACAAATTTAGAGATAATTTCAGAACGACTAACTAAGCAAGTAAAGTCTGATAATATGTGGTCAGTTGTTCCAGTATTCATAATCTAAGGCATAGATGAATTAGTAAATGAGAAAAAAAATTGTACCTATCAAATTCATTGAGAAATTTGCTATTAAGTTATGGTTTAAGAGATCCAGAAATTGAGAGTATTGTTCTAGTATAAGAGTAGTAGAACCGGTAGACCCAAACTGATTGCGTGCAGTTCCTGGATCAGCATGAGAAGTGGAACTAGATAGACCCGAGGAAGTATCAATGGTGACCATAGATGCCTAAGACACTATTCTAAGTGAACTTGAAGTTTGGTAGAAAAACACCAAATTGATAGCAAGAATCCTTCTTATGGACTCACATATTTTTATCATTACAATCAATCAGAGAATTTCTTATGAACCTTAGAGTAAAAAATAAAAGAATTTAAAGCAGGAACAACACCAAATATTAAAGTAAGAAGAATTTGTCTTCATCATACATCCCACTAATCGGGATTAAACTTTTTTCATAAATTTTTAGACTTCTAATGTCTAATTGAGAGAAAAAAAAAAAAAGATTGAATATGGTAAGTTAGTGAGGTAAGAATAGTATAAGGAAGTCTAAAAAATGTTATGAACAAACCAGAAAATAAATACAAAGAAGGAAGAAGATATTTAGAGTAGATATCAGAAGGAAGATTTCAGTTTTTTCATGCATAACTGAGCTTGTGAAAGATTGTGTTTTAACTCGCGCAAAATAATATCGCGGTCCTGTAAAGCGGCATCTACCCGTGGATCGAAGGAACCACCTTTCATGTAGGAAAGGATGGTGAGAGGGTCGCGACAATACAAGGCGCGAAACGGAGTCATACCGGCTGAAGTTTGACAAGCTGTGTTATACCAGAATTCTGCCCATAGCAAATAAGCCTCCCATTTACTTGGTTCATCACCTGTCATACAACGAAGGTACATTTCCAAGCATCGACTGAGGGCCTCGGTTTGACCATCCGTTTGTGGGTGGTAGGCGAAACTAAGACATAAATTTGTCCCTTGCATGCGCGCTATCTCTGTCAAAATAAAACTCGTAAAAATAAGGTCGCGATCACTCACCATTGATCTTGGAATACCATGCAATTTCACTATCCCATTAACCATAACCTTTGCGATATATGCCGCATCATAGTGACGAGGCAAAGCAAAGAAGTGGCCGTATTTGGTGGCGAGGCTGAACACTTGATTGAGCCTTCCATATCTTTTCTTCTTCAACAACTTCCGATTGGGGAATTTGCAAATGGCCACGTACAAGATGAGTGAGCGAAGATTAGCTTTCTTATGGACTGAGTGTGCTGGATGTTTTTACTTTTAAGATAAGAAAAAGTCAGGTGCAAGTGCAGGGTATAATTCAATGGCAGCTTTAAGTATTTATATACTTGTCATAATCATGATATACATGTGAGTCATTATGCGGTTAAATTAGGGTAAAATTCTTCTACCTATTTATAATGTTTTCATCTATGTTTTTATTGAAAATTTTTAGAAAATTAAATTGTAAAATTTAACATTTATTTTTTATATCATAAACTCTAAATCCACAACTTACCCCTAATTTCCTAAACCTAAACACAACCCTTAACCTAATACCCTAAATCTTCTAATTTAAAACAAAAGAACAAATAATGGTATGAAAAAGAGGTAAAAGATTTACACCCGTTAAAGTAAGACTACTTTAATATTGTTTCTAAAAGTATATTATAAATGTTTTATTGAAATTTAAATAAAAATGTTTTTAAAATTTTTAAATTCGAAATTTAAGAGTTTAATATTATGATTAAAAATACTTTTAAAAATATAAATAATTATTTTAGATATAATATTATAAATTTTATATATAAATAATATCTAACTTTTTAATGTTATAATAAATAAAATATATTAATTTAAATTATAATAAAAATATTTTTATTATTAAATATATATTTTAAAAATTATACAAATTTTATGTAATATATAATTTTTAAGCTAAAAACATTTTGTTAATTATATCTTTATAAAAAGTATATATTTATAAGTTATAAATAAACACAATAACAAATAAATGTTAAATTTATAATTTTACTCTTAGGGTGCATTATAATCACAAAATACAAGATTATCTTTAAGAATAGGATTCCCGAAATATATGATTACTTGATGAATTACCAAAAATATTATATTATCTTGTTTGGTTCATTTAAAAGGAATATAAGATAATTATATCTGGTTGGGGAAATACAAATTTATCTAAAAGTAAATTTGACTATATTATCCTTATTATATATTCTTTTTGTGATACGTTAAACTTGCTTAAAAAATTATTTTTGATAACACAATTTAAAATTGTAACACATTGAACTCAAACTTTTAAATAATTCTTATAATTAATATTTATTAATATTTATCGTATAATATAATAAAAATATTATATTTATTTTATGCGGATAAAACTTATTATATTTTAAATTGTTAAAATTTATCATATGAAACATGTTATGTTTTTTTTTTATTTTTTATTATTAATTTGTAATACTATTAAATGAAATAAAAAATAAAGGATTTCGTAGGTATTACTATAATGTACTAATTCTTTAAGTGTATGCATAATAAGAGGTTATCCTAGATACTTTTTTAATCATATGTTGGACCTATAGGTCACTACAGACCCTCGTGTATCGATACGAGTCCTTAAATTAAATTTTAACCCTAAAAATCTTAAATTATAACCGCACCCTATAAATTCAAAATTCAACATAAAAAATCTTAAATATTAGACTCTAAATAAATCCTTAAATTTTAAAAGTAAGACACTCATATAAACAAAGCTATCATAAGCGTTTATCCTATAAAAATTATATTTTAATACTAAAAATCTTAAATTATAACCGTACCCTATAAATTCAAAATTCAACACAAAAAACCTCAAAATATTAGACTCTAAATAAATCCTTAAATTTTAAAAATAAGACACTTGTGTAAACAAAGCTTTCATAGGCGTTTATGCTTAAAATAATTTCCCATTATTTTATCATATATATTTTGAATTTTTATAGTAGTTATTTGTGTAAACCACGTTAATGGTCCTGAACTTAAGGGTGAGTAGAACTCGACTCAACTCGAAAAAATCGAATAACTCGACTCGACTCGAGGCAAAAATACTTGACTCGTTTTGACTTGACTCAAAATTTCATAAACTCGACTCGACTCGAAAAAATTTCAAATAAAGTTCGAGTTGTAAAATGGAAATTCGAATAACTCGAATAACTCGAATAACTCGAAATTTTTAGTAATTAAAGGATTAATTTTTAAGTTTGAGATGAGTCTTATCATTTTTTTATGATATATATACATTGATATATAAAAATATAAATAAATATTGCTACATATGAAAAATTATACATATACTTATCTTATATGATTTAGAGAAAATCGTTTAAATTAGAATCAAATCTTAGTGTAACATGATAAATAATTACAATTAAATATTTATAGGAACTCGAAAACTCGACTCGACTCGAATTTCTTAAACTCAAATCGAATCGAAAAAATTTCAAATAAAGTTTGAGCGTAAAATATAACTCGTCAACTCGAAATTTTTTGACTCGACTCGACTCGATCGAATACTCATCTCTACCTGAACTTTTAAGAAACTTATATTTTGATTATCAAAATTCTAAAATAAATAATACAATCAATAAATTTTTAATTTAAGGCTAACGTCCTTAGTCGTGTTAAAAAACTGATGACGTATTAAAATATTTATAATTAATTAATTATACAGTCTTATTCTTACCCCTAATGAATCAATCTTCCTCCTCTTTTTTCTCTCTATGGCCAAGCTTATTGACCGTCAGCTTCACCCTTACAATTTAAAAATCATTACCAATTGCAATATTTTTACAATTTCCACTACAGTAAAATATATATTTTGTGGCACTTTTA
The DNA here is from genome assembly GCA_035048815.1 of Abelmoschus esculentus. NCBI lineage: Eukaryota > Viridiplantae > Streptophyta > Magnoliopsida > Malvales > Malvaceae > Abelmoschus > Abelmoschus esculentus. The sequence continues at coordinate 15,753,717 of JAUCBN010000001.1, forward strand.
GCGGCGTTTTTTAAATAAACACTACAATATTTATAACTTTAGTGGCATTTTTATAAAAACGTTACTATATATAACTCTTTTGCGACGTTTTATCAAAAACGCCACTAAAACACTCGTCTTAGTTCAGCTCTCGGTTGCTATTTAATTTATATTTTTTATTGTGCTTTTATTAGTGATATTCTTATTTTGGTGTTCTAGATGGCAAGAGAGTGCAATAGTGGATCATGGAGAAGCTAATCCTGTTTTAAGCTGTATCACTGAGAGTGGCTCTGTGTCCTTCCTTGAGCAAATCATATGTCCTATATATGATACAATGGCAGAGATTAGTTCCATTTGTACTTTATATACATCCTCTTTTCTTTAGGTCTTATTAGTCAGACTCTATATATGCTACAATTGCATATGTGTGAGTTTCTCGCACTTTTGATTAAAGTTTAAAAGCATATCCCTTTAGAATATGATTCTCTTGTTGGTGACTTGGTGTTACATAGAACTGATTAATCTTAACCTGGGTTTAAGCAGGTAACTGTAATGTAATTAAACAAGAAACGGTTGGTCTTCGCTGAAAAAAGCATTGTAAAGCATTTGTCTCTTTGACTAGACTACAACGACTAATGTTCTTGGTTTGTCAGGATATGGTACCTCCAAAAGATCCCTACATCAAAGTAAGGGTGCTTGAAGATTTAGGTAGCAGAATAATTCTCGGCGATAAATCTATTAATTTTTCTCGTCACTCGATGCACTTCCTCAAACGAACTGATGCTGAGCAATACATTGCACGAGTGAGTGATGTTTTTCAGTTAGTTAACTTTACTTGTATCATGGTAAGGGACTGCTAAACCTTTGCTATCTTCTCATTATTTCCATTTTATCAACAGGGTTTAATAGAAGAGTTGACAGACTGAACCTGAAAAGAGGTACATCTACAATGTCCCCTTTCTCTAAGGATAAAGGCGATTATTACCAATATCTATTCAACAACCATTAAACTAGTATCCTATTACCAGGCTTGTTTTTTTACATGCTTTTTATGTGCATTATAGCACCTGGCAAGACTGATATAACTTGAATACCATTAAAATAATTTATTATTATTTTTATTTTTATTTTTTTTAAAATATAGTGTTATTAGTGGTGTTTGTTGGAGAAAATGCCGCAATAAAGCCCTCCTGTAGCGGCGTTTGTCGGAGAAAATGCCGCAATAAAGTCCTCCTGTAGCGGCGTTTATGTAGAATATGCCACAAGAAAATCCATTTTCTAGCGGCGTTTGTGAAGAAAAACGCCGCAAGAAAACCCGTCTTTAGCGGCGTTTGTGAGAAAAACGCTACAATAAAACCCTTCTTTAGCACAAACGCCGCTAAAGTTTTGGACCTGTTGTGACGTTTTTTGTCCACAAACGCCGCAATAGTTTACGGTGTTTTTTGTGACGTTTTTTTAAGCCCCAGAAATATTTTTAGTGGCGCTGAAAAACGCCACTATAAAACTAAAAAATTGCCGCTAAAAATCTATTTTGTTGTAGTGTTCAATTAGACAGTAAACTATAAATTTATGCCCAACACAACAATCAATAAACTAACATAAGTCAACAAAAAAGAAAGAGAAGCAGTGAAATAACGTCAAAGGCCCCAAATACAAAACCAATAATATGAAAAAAAGTAAATCATAATAATAAAGAAGAAAGGGAAAAATGATAACTCTATGGATTTGATTTTTAAAATTTTAGGGTTTGAAAACAAGATCTGTATACGATCAGATGATGGAGTAACATATATATCCAGTACACCATGTAAAAGTATTTTTCTATAGATTTTTTAAAGGTATTTTTAATAGATCGAAATCGAGAACTAAAAAGATAAGTAAAGAAGTTTCATATTGATGGATTAAATGTAGGAAAAACCATCAGACATTGATGTTCATGCAACGATAGTTTATTAAGTGAAAGAAGATAGTGACAATAATAATAGAGAAATAAAAAAAAATCAATGATTGTATTATATGTTTTAAAGGTCGGTGACTGAAGTAGTATCCCAAAAATTAGAAACCACTAACATAGTTTACTCTAAGTAGATTTTTGGTTCAAAAATATTAGGTTATCTTTGGAAATAAAATTCTAAAAATATAATATGACTTATATATTATGAGGAATATTACAATACCTTATTTGGTTGATTTTGATATAATATAATATGATGTTGTTTAATTGGTATAATATAAAATTACATGATAACAAATTTGACAATATTATTCTTATAATATATATTTTTATAACAAGTTAAACTTCTATTTTAAATTAAAAATATTTGAATGACACTATCTAGTTTTGAAAAAAATAATATATTTTTAATTAGTATTTAAAACCTATATTTTAAAATAATATTCATAATTATTATATTTATTTACATATAATATAACTTATTATAAAAATTGTTGAGGTCTCAAAAGCATAAATTGTTTTTTGAAGTTATAAAATATTATATCCTACAATGAAAGAACAATATCTTACTAAAGTAATTCAAGAAAATCGATACTTTCATTATAGCTTCTTGTTCATATTGTATAAACTTGCAATTCACCGATGAAATAAAATATTTACTTTACTAGTTCTTGACGTGTTAAATATTTGAATCAAAGTTTTTTCCTATTCTTTTTTTATTATTAATTCTAAATTTTGATGATAATTTGCGTAGCAATCATTTATAATTTAAAAATGAATTCAATATGAAAAAATATTGAAATGTAAGAATTTGTTCTTGTTGAATCTTATCCTTTTAAGAGGAACTACATATATATAAACTAAATTATAGACCTAGGTAAAGAAAATTAAAATTTACATATTTTATTAATGGATCAAATTATATATTATTTTTAATTATAACTAACTTATTAACTGTAATTAATTTTCATCGATGTAAGTTTTACTGAACTTTAGCTTACTATGATTACGATAAAAATTGTCTAAATGATTTTTTTAAAAATTTTTTAAATTATTAAAAATTGTTAAATATCTAAAAATTATATGAATGATATTTTCACTATTTTAATCAAAAATATCATTGTTGATAATAAGTTCTTATCGTATGAAGAGAATGATGATAAATTCAATATAGAAATATAATTACTAAAAAAAATATTATCTTAAATATTGATTTTTATGAACCAAAGGCTTATTAAATATTTTTAAAGAATTAATTACCTACTTAATAAAAGATATATAATTTAATTTGGTAAGAATGAATTTAAAATTTAGAAATATATAAATTATAATTTGATTTATTTTCTTACTCAGTTTCTCTATGAAAAATTGTAAAGTAAAAATATTGATAAATCTAATGATTAATATTTATATCTATATCTATACATGAGATAAAAATTATAAATTTAGTGCTTGTACTCTAATTTGATAAATAATATTTGTAAAAGTATTTTCAACTTTAATGTTTTTTTAGTACTCGGACTTTAGAGCATAAGTTTTACTTTTTCAATTTTATTTAACCAGAGGCAACACCGAATATATATTGTTATTGACTGTCGGATTTTTTTAAATTTTTTTGATTTTAATAAAAATAATTATGTTTTTAATATATATTTTTAGCATGTTTATTTTTATTTTTAAACATGTCTTTTATCGTTTGATTGATTTTTTTATTTTATATTTTTAAGATTAAATTTGATAACGAAACGAATAATCAAGATGACACTTATTTGTAATCTTATTGATCTTCTCTGTTTTAGGATCTCGGATTAAATTTTGTAAGATATATTAATACAAACAAAATAATATTTAGGTAAAGAAGTAAAAGAATCGAAGGAAAAAAAAATTAAGAATAGCCAGAAAAGAGAAACAGCTAAACATTTCATTCGATAACATTTAGGATAGACAAAAGCTACGGAAGCTCGAGTCTTAAACCTTCACATACCAAATGCAATGTTTAACTAATAAAAAATACCAAAATATACTTAAGACCATAACTTTATTTTTTAATATCTCATTAATTTGCCTCTCAATTTTACTCTTCTGGAAAGTTAGATACCTATAAGTTTTAAGCTTTACCACCTTAAATTTATTATCTTTAGGTATTTGTGTTCCTGTCCATGTTAAGAAGGCAATCCTTAGGGTTTCTCGAACACTCACAAATTTGAGGTGTATTTGTTTCATTCCTATAGGCGTTGACTCCCCTCCAAGGTCATTCTTCCCTTGTCCCTTCAAAAGCACTAAACAAGTAGAATATGGACTGCTACAACTCTTCAGTCTTTTCACAAGATTTTAGACCTATCTAGGTCGAATAACTCGACTGAATTTCCTTTACTAACACAGTTTGATTCGTATGTTGAAACTCCATGGAGACAACCATTGTACCACAAATATCACATCATTCTCTTTCAAAAGTAATACCAAAAAATCTGTGACAAATTAGTTATCGTGGATAATCCAACCGATATCTTTATACAATCCCACAGTATCTAAGAAACTACCATCCGTTATCCTGACTCTTAAATAATTCTTCCTTTCAACTTGTAGCCCCAAATTTTTTGCAACTAACAATCTCAAAAAGTTACGAGTACTACTCGAGTCAATCAAAGCTATAAATTTTGACCCTTCTATGAAATTTGTAATTTCATAGTGTCACAAGTAGTTATAACCTATATAACGTGTAAGGATAATATCAGGTTGTTAGGTTGTTAGGCCACTTCTTCTAATCCTTCTATTGAAATCTGGAACACTTAAAATTTGATAAATCGAAATTGGTGATCGTCGTCTAACATAGGAATTACTAGAGGTTTTGAGGTTGTACTAGTAGGCATAAGAGATGAAACTAATACACCCTGAGAAGGAATTTATACCCCACTAATCCTGAACTTTGTGTCTCCATCTCATCCCTCGATCTTGTTTTTCTTAGGGCAATAGTGATTATCTTCTACAACTTAATAAGAATGACAGTTTGGACTTTCATCAAACGATTCTCCATCCTTATATCCATTTGGGCTATGTCGATTTAAAATGAAGAAATCTTAATTTGTAGTTAATTTATCTCCAGTTGCCATGGAAGGGGTTAAGCCTCTAGAGCACGTTAAGCAGCTTTACTACAAGTTACCATGTTGTCGATCATGGTGTAAGATCGAAGAAGCTTCTAATACCATTGTAAGGGATATTAACACAAGCAGAATAATATTAGAGCAATGAAGTAAAATAATCATAGCGAAGAAAAGATTAATAATAGATAGAAAAGAAAAACGGCTAACATTCCATTCATTCAGTTCAAACAGGATAGCTCTCTCGCTTCCTGGCTTCTTTCAACTGTAAGTGCTGATTTTCTCTCTGAGTTGGTTGGTGCTGAAATCTCACTCGAGATTTGGACTACTCTTACACGACTTTACTCCAAGCTTTCCACTACCAAGATTATGCATCTCCATTGCAAACTGAGATCAATGCGCAAAGGTTCCATTCGAATGCGAGAACAAATAACTAAGATCAAAGAAATCTATAATCTTTTGGCAATATCTGGACACAAGGTCAATGATGTTGAACATATAGATACCATTTTAAATGGTTTACCCCCAGAATATGCTCCTTTCATCATCGTCATTATAACCAGTCAGGTTCCATATACCCTTGAAGGAGTCGTTTCTGTTCTTGCTGACGCTGAATCGAGGCTTACTGACTTTGTTGAATCACCTATCGACATCAACCTTACTCATTATTAGGGTTGAGGTGGTCATTCTCCTTCTATCACTTTTCAGAGTCGATCTCGTGGTGGTGGTCGTTCCTCTGGCCGACCCCAATGCTAACTTTATGGAAAATATGTCCATATGGTTGATTCTTGCTAGCATTGCTTTGATGAAAAATTCAAAGGTGCCACCTTCAACCTTCAGTCCCTCTTGATACCACTCCGGAAACAAATGTTGTTTGGGATACTGAGCAATTTGCTCAACTTTATGAGTCGTTTTTACCCTCTTCTGATCCTGCCACCTCTGTGGAAAAAGCTCATGCTACTGATACTATTCAAGTCAACTCCCTGGTTGCCACTACACCAGGTGCTAATGCCCACTGGTGGTACCCTGATTCCGGTGTCACTCACCATGTTACCAAAGATCTTGTTGCAATGACCATTGTCAACCCTTACACTGGCCAGGGTAAGGTCTATTTAGGTGATAACACTCCCCTTTTCATTACTCATTATTGGTCATTCAACCATCATTGCATCCATACAGTCATTAGTTATTGATAATTTCTCTGAGTTCCTCTGATCACTTGAAATTTCTTATCTGTATCTAAGTTTATAAGTGATAACGATGTCTTTCTTGAATTTTATCCCACTATCTACTATGTGAAGAATAAGGAAACAAGTTCTGTGGTGTTACAAGGTGTTCAGGAGCATGGTCTATATTATTTCCCTTTTCGACCAGTGGTTCATGCAGTTTCAGCTTCTAGTTCTCCATCAAATAAGACTACTCGCCTTTACTAGTTTTGGCATAGGCGATTGGGCCATTCAACACCTACTGTTATTCGATCTCTCTTTCCTAAGAATGCTCCTCTTGTGACTGAAGAAATTTCCAAGCATGTCAAATGGTAAAGTCTAATGCCCTCCCTTTTCAGTCTTCTACAACTCTTACTCAATGCCCTTTAAGCTCTTAGAAATTGATGTATAGGGTCCTGCTCCCATCCCTTCATCTGGATTTCGCTATTATATTTCCTTTGTTGACATGTTCTCTAGGAATTGCTGAATATTTTTGCTTAGAAACAAGAGTGAAACATCTAATGTATTCAACATGTTTATTGCCTTAGTAAAAACTCAGTTTTTTTCTAATATTAAAGCAATTCAAACAGATGGGGTGGGGAATTTCAAGTTCTGTCATCTAAGTTACAATCACCTGGCATTCAACATCGACTCATATGCCCCTATACATCTCAACAAAATGGATTTGTTGAGCGTAAACATAGATAAATCATTGAAACAACATTGTATCTTCTTACTCAGGCCTCCAACCCAATACGCTACTGGTCCTATATTGTCCTAAGTGCTACCTACATTATCAATCGAATTCCCTCTCAGGTGTTTGATAATATGTCACCTTATGAGACATTCAATCATAGAAAGCCAGATTATACTTTCTTTGGATGTGCTTGCTACCCCTATTTACGACCCTACAATCGACATAAGCTTGACTTCAGATCCAAGAAATGTGTTTTTCTTGGTTACTCTCCAAACCACCAAAGCTATCAATGCCTTGGCTCAGATGGCAAGATCTATATTACGAGACACGTGAAGTTTGATGAAGCTATGTTTCCCTTTCTCACACGAGGAACCACAGTGAACCAACGGAAATCCAATGTGTTTGTTTCTGAACTTGTGTCAATCTCTCACTTGAAGCTTCTTCTCCACATCCTAAAGCTGCTGGGCAACCTAATCCCGAGTCTCCTCCTGTGCCAGTTGCTCCTGAGCCTCCTCCAGACCCAGAAACTCTTGAGCACCCACCCTCTCCTCCACTCCCTAAACCATAGACAACCACCTCATCCTCAGCTGAACCACTCGACCTCCCATCTATAGCTCCAGTGCCATCACCAGTTGCTTCCCCTCTAGCTGCAGATCCTTCACCTACGTCTTCATCTCCAGCTCCACCAGTTCAACCAACCAATACACACAATATGGTTACTCGAAGCAAACATGGTATACAGAAACCAAAACTTTATTTGCTTACAAGTAACGATGTTCCTAACAATGTGTATGAAGCTCTCACAATTCTTGAGTAGCGCACTACAGTCATGGACGAGTATGCTGCCTTATTAGCAAATGGTACCTGCACTCTAGTTGCTCCCCCATTGAATCGCAAACCAATTGGATGTAAGTGGCTCTTCAAATTCAAACACAATGTTGATGGCTTAGTCAATAGATATAAGGCTCGTCTTGTAGCCAAAGGCTACTCCCAAGTTCCAAGGTATGAATTCACTAATACCTTTAGCCCTGTAGTCAAGTCTCTTACAATCAATGTGCTTCTCTCTCTCACTGTCTCCAATCACTGGGTAGTGCATCAGGTGGATGCAAACAATACCTTCTTGAAAGGCACTCTTCGAGAAGATGTCTTCATGAGTCAGCCTCCATGATTTGAAGAAACAGATGCGAATGACAGTCCATTGGTATGTAAACTATTGAAAGCATTGTATGCGAGAAGTTGAATCACTCAATTTCCATCACTCTCTTACTGATGTATGTTGCGTGTAATAATAGCACAATTATGCAGTGTATACGTCGTAAGTAATAAAGTGATAAGTATATCGTGTATCGTCTCCACAGTGATTGGTATACTTAATATGTCTCCCTTTGTTTCCTTGCTCCTGAAAGATAAAGTAAAAACACAGATAAGTGAATTTGTTTAACTAAATAAATAATTAAATAACAAAACATAAAGGATTGAGAACAATATAGAGAAAGTAGGTAAGATCCAGCTGCGTCAATTAGTGGATTCGATTGATCTTCGTCTTGTCCAATGCAATTACACAACACTGCTTCGGCAGTACCGCAGATACAACCTCAGCAGCGTTAGTGTTTTATGTCGCGACAATCTCTTGCTCTTGGGCAGATGCATCAAAGTTTAGTAAAGTGTTCGTAGTTGACTCCGCTTATATCTAAGTCAGAGCGCTATTGATAACTGGCCCTTGACGATATCTCTCGACGTCAATCAACGAAAATCACCAACCAATCCAATACTTGTTTTAGCTACTGAAACTCTTAACCTATCTCTAGGCCGAGTTAGTGTCTACAACACCGTACTTATCCCTTTCGTGAATCTATACCTCTCGATGCTAGATAAATATATTACTTACAAACTTCTCTCTCGAGCTTGAATGCAAGAATAAGGAATTACAAACTTCTCTCTCGAGCTTGAATACAAGAACAAGGAATGGCAATAGGATAAGCAAACTTTGATATTATTATTGCATTAGAACAAGAAACAAGAAACAATCTCCTCTCACTAATATCTACAACCTTCACATATCCCTAAGAAATTTAGAACATAATTGTCGATAGGTATAATTCTTAGGGGAAGGGTTTCTCTTAAATCGGCTCTCTTAACAATATGGTCGGCTAGGCTATATATAGTCTTAACCTAGGGCAAACCTTTCCTAAATAGATTCTAACTTGGAGTAAGGAATAAGTCTTCTTCAAGAGATCTGATATTTCCAAGTTTGTCGTCTCCTGGAAGAATTTTCCCGTTTGGTCTTTGACTTGGGCTTTTAGTGCGCTAGCCTGGTCCAATTGGTGCATTGCGTCTTCTAGAATGTTCTCTATATTTTTGTCTTTCATTCGCCTACAATGTTGATGCTGCCACTCTGGGTGCTGCCGCAGCCTATGTTTCTGTCTCGACCTCAACACTGCTTCACCGCTGCTTCGGCCCTAGATATTCCTACATGTACAGAATATGTACTAATATATGCATTCTCTATAAATTTCATCTTTGTAAGTAGTGATAACGGAATATCCAATATTGTGCAAAGAGTCCGTATTTCAGTTCAAGTTGGTGTATAATAGATGCATAAAGTACCATGAGAAGGGTAGTAAATAACCGCCTTTTAGGCACTCATCAAATACCCCTAAACTCGAACTATTGTTTGTCCTCAAAAAATGTAAGACATCAAATTACCGAACCTTACTCCCCTTTGGTCTTACTTTTCCATCCATTCTCTCCACCATGGTCATGTCTATCTCTCCGTTTTAGCCACTAGTTTACCCAAGGACTTTTACTAAGAAATAAGCTATAAGGCTAGGTGAGTGTGTGCGTTTTATGGACAAGGTTGCTTCAAGGCTTTCTTAGATAAACTCCAAGTTCAAGACAAATAAAATTCGGAATAAAGCTGTCTCCTTAAAACAATAAGTCTTGAGCCAATTTCAGGTACCTCAAGATATGCGTTTTCTATTTTCTTCTTTTTTCTTATTATTTTCTTTTTAACCGTCTATTTAGCATACTAGAGTCAATTTCGGGCACCTCTAGCATGAAGGAGAGTAAAACTAGAGCCACTGATAGACACCTCTAGTTATTTTTCCAAAAGGTTCTAAGTTTTTATCACTTAAGTTTATTAAAAGAACTCTTAAATTAAACAAGTCCAAAAAGTGTTTATTTTCTTTTTAACCATAAAGCAAGCTTCTAAGTTTTATTCCATGATTATCCTATGGTTATCCCTTCAAAACAGAACTTGGCCATGGTAAGGAGAAAGATTTCTATAGCCTTAAAGGAGTAAACTAAAACAAAGCTGATATAGAGCAGTGCAAGATTAAAAATACTAATTCAAGAAAAGAGAATATTGCAAAATATTTTTTCAGAAAAAATTACTCCCTTTTCATGGTGATGTCGCGGCAGTGAATTGCATCGGCAGTGCTTCTGTACTTACAATACCCCTAAACTCAAACCGAGCATTATCCTCAATGCTCAAAATATAAGGCAAACAACAATTGCAATAAGGAAATTGACAAAAGCATTAAATGAAATCATTTATAACGACTTCGAGGAGCTGCTTGTACGGAACATTCTCCTAGGCCTTACTGCTGATGCCTTTCATCTAGATCCTTGTGCTGGTGATTGTTGTTTGTTTGGCTTGCCGATGCGGCTGAACTCGACTGGGCGGTGTGTGGTGCGTTGGTGCAGTAACTTTATCCCCTTCTTCCACTTCGTTTATATTTTCTATTTGCATGATTTCTGTCCTGCCCCCTGCCTTGGCTGTGGGTATTACTGGTTCATGTGACGAACTGTGGTATTCGTCAATCTCGCGAGACAGTGTGTCTCTACTGAGACTGGGCACAGGGATTGATTCCCTTTGGGGAAAGTTAAAAGCAGCTCGCCTCTTGGACGACCTTTGGCTGGTAGATGATACTCCGGCAGACCTGACCGGTCTAGAAGGTCCGGCAAACCTGGCCGGTCTAGAAGGTCCGACAGCATGAAACTATTGATACGGCCGTGGTTGGAAAAATGGTTGCGGCCCTGGGGCAGGTGTTGTCTCGGTATAAAGGGCAACAGTGACAAATATGTTAGTTGGGAATTCTGGGAATTACGCCCCTTGATTTGGGAAGCATATCATCATCATGTTGGCAAGAGATGTGTTGAAGTCGCGCTGGTACTCCATGTAGCATTGTTGGCGAAGGTCCATGGCTGTCATCCTTTGTAGAATTTCTTGGTACGGGTCTGCTACGGCAGTTGGCTCAGCAGAGGCTGGTGCTTCTGCTGAGTACTGCCCTCCGGTAATGAAGTATGCGTTGAACTGCTGCGGTGTTGTCTAGACAGGTTCTGCATGTGTGATCTACATAACTCGGTGGCAGAAATCTCTTGTCTATCCCTGCCGAGTTAGTGTATATTCATTTGTGTCTTCGACCGGGACTCCTGCATTAATGCACAAGGAAGAGATTAAACATGGGGAATATAACGGTCCACGTTCCTTCTTACCACATTCATGAATCTCGTGCAGAATGATATCTCCAATGTTTATGCTTCTCTTTTTGATGATAGACTGGATCAGCACTAGTCTTTTGTGGTCCACTATGCTGTTATGGGAGGTTGGGATAAGTCGTCTCTTGACAAAAGTACACCACATCTTGGCCTCTAGTTTAAGACCCTCCCTTGTTACTGAACCTTTATGGGCACCGGTTTCTCATGAGGTGTTGCTGTAACAAAGTTCATCTTTAATCACTTCATAGTCTTGAGTGGTGATGTCGTCTACGAATTCGGCATGAACATCACGTGTGGGGGTGAGACCATAAAATTCATTTATAAACTCGGTATCAAGTCGAACAGGCTTGTCTCGGCAATGACAAAGAGGTTGTCCTTGCTCGGCCCATGTACGTAAAACTCTCTCACAATGGTGGCGTTCTCCGGTGGAGGCTGTAGGCAGAATGCCTCCTAATCTTGATATTGGATCTTGTTGAACAAGTATGATTCAATTCCGAAATATGCCTTATTGGTTGGTGAAATCCTTGCTCTTCCCATAACTACCAAGCAACGAACGAGCGGTTGAATCGGTCAACAATAGTGGCCGAGGCAAATCTTGTGTAAGAAGTCATTGATTGTTCGTGGAGAATGGTTTGAAAAAGAAAAAAATTTTGGATTAGTAGAAAGGGTTTTGAAAATTTCAAGAATTTGGAAAGATAGTGAGAGCAAGATTGTTAAAGAAAGCAAAAGTAGCAAGAATGCAAGAGTAAATAGTGCACAGCAATGAAGCTGCTTATATAGGTTGTAAAAATATGACTATTAGAAATTAGCCGTTAGGCATTTACTGCCTTACTGAACAGTTACTGCTGCCGCAAATTTCTCGGCAGAGAGCCGTTACACTATTTTTCCCGTTAGGAATTCTGCGGCTCTAACACAGTGCACTGCCGCGGTAGCAGACTTCATGCTGTGAAATAATTTTTCTGTATTCGTTGTTTTATTTATTCTAAAAAAACAAAACTTAAAAACATAAAATAAAACATAACAACATATAAAACATAAGATATTGAATATAAAATACTGAAAATAACACATAACAATATATAAACTAGTCCTAATATAATAACTAAAATGGAAGGGAAGAGATTATGTTACTTGTGGACTGCATGTGAATGCATCTCCCAATTTGATTATCTCTTTCTGTCTCGTATCTTCCTTCACGTGTTGGTCAGTCCTTTTAGTGCATTCGACTTCTCCTTTGGGCTTTATTCGCTTACCGAACAGTCTGCCGAGTGTGCTGCCTAGGCAAGATGTTTTAGTACCTTGGTTTGGTGTATGGAGAGCCTTACATTTTGCTGGAGCATCTGAATTTGTTAGATTGTGGAAGGCGTTCAACTTGACTTGTTGATCGTTTATCCGTATCGTAAGCTCGCCATTTTCTACATTGATGATGTTTCGTCCAGTAGCAAGGAAAGGTTGACCCAATATGATCGGTGCATTGTCGTCGGCCTCACAATCAAAGACGAGAAAGTCAATAGAAAATATAAACTTGTCGACCTTAACCAGAATATCCTCAATTTTGCCTTCGGGGTGCACATAGGACCGATCCGCAAGTTGGAGCAGTACTGTTGTTGGTTTTGCCCGCCCTATTCCAAGTTTTTGAAAAACTGATTTAGGCATTAGATTTATGCTTCATCCCAAGTCGCATAGGGCCTTTCCTTCGTAACCATCCTCAATCGCACATGAGATTGTAAAGCATCCAAGATCCTTTAGCTTAGACGACATACGATTATGTAGCATGGCCATGCAACCTTCAGTGGCTGCCACCATTTCAAATTCCCCTAGCCTTCATCGTTTGGATACTATGTCCTTTAAGAACTTAGTATAGTTGGGCATTTGTTCAATAACCTCAACTAATGGCAAGTTGATATGAACTTGCTTTAAGATGTCTAGGAATTTCCGAAATTGGTAATCCTGTTTGTACTTTTTTAACCTCTAAGGGAAAGGAGGTGGTGGTCTTATGTCCTTCCGGTTTCCTTGGATATTGAGTTTAATACCTAGGGTGAACTTATCTGCAACTGCCTCGACAGGTATTTTTGGTTCTGCTGGTTCTGCTGTCGTGACAGTGCTTTCGGTAGAGTCCTGCTCAGCTTCTGAGTCCTCATGATGTTGCTTTTTTGGTTGGACCCTATCGGTTGAGATCCCTTCTTTATCCTTTAATTGTAGGTCACTTCTTGTCGTAATTACCTTGCATTGCTCGTGGCCTAACACCTTAGCAACCTCAGTATTGCTAGGTAAACCCCCTAGTGATCAAGTGTTTTATCGTTGGGCAAATTGACCAACTTGGGTTTCTAAAGACTTGATTGCAGCCTCCTAGTTCTGCAGTCTCATCTCAGTTCGGTTCATGAAGTCATCAGTATGCTTCATGAAGCGGCTATTCTCGGCCATGTATGAATCAGTCTTTGTCATAAAAGCCGTGAGAGAATCTGCCAATGCATTCAGAGACTGCTGCTGTTGTACCTGCTGTTGTGGCATGGTCTACTGAGTGTGTTGCTGCGGCAGGTTCTGACTTTGGTGCTGGAATCTAGGGGCTTAGTTGATTGGATTTAAGGCATTGTTAGGGTTACTCCATGAAAAATTTGGATGTCTTTTCTAGGATGGGTTGTAATTGTTAGACATCATTTGATTGTTCCTGTTATAATTTCTAACATACAGGCTGGTTTCCTCATCTTGCATGTAATCAGATAAGTTGCCTGCCTTAACCTCATGTATATTTCTCTGGGCTTGCATATTCTGAACCATCTTGGTTAGAGAAGCCAATTGTGTTGCCACCGAACAGGACGTGTCTAATTCATGGGCCGTGGAATAGCGTCTCATTCCTCCTCGCCTTGATGTGGGAAACTGGAAGTCGTTCCTTGCGAGTTTGATCAGAATCTCAATGGCCTTCACGGGTGCTCTATCAAAAAGTGTCCCATTTGCGGAAGCATCTAGCATCATCCTTGTGGAGGCATTGGTAGCATTATAAAATATGGAGACTTGCGTCCACAAGGGAAAACCATGTAGTGGGCATTTGTTTAATAATTCTCTATAGCGTTCCTACGCCTCATACATCGGTTCATCATCATCCTGTCGAAATGATGTGATTTCGTTATAGATGCGATTATAGAGATTTGTCGGATTAAACCTTGTAATGAATTCTCGACAGAGTTCCTCCCAAGATCCTATGGATCCTGCTAGGATGTTATTTAACCAAGTTTTCGCCCTATCCCTCAGTGAATAAGGGAACAACTTTAATCCTAAAATATCTTTATAGACTCCTTGGATTTTGAAAGAATTGCACACTTCCATGAAAGATTTAAAATGCTGCCTTGCATCTTCAGTAGCTGACCCACTAAATTGTCCAATTGTGCTCAACATGTTAAACATCATTGGTTTGAGCTCAAAGTGAGTTGCTTCAATTTCTAGGGTGATTACGCCTGGGTTTAGTCCGTTTAGGTCTTCCACCAGAAAGCCTCTAATAGTGAACTGTCTCCGCAATGGTCGCGGCGGTGACTGCTGCGGCATTGCTGGTGGCAGTACATTATGATCAACAGGTGGAATTTGTCCTCTCGGTGGATCATCCATGACTTGAAACAGGTTACGCCTTAGATGGTGTCATGTGCATTCGATTTCAGGATCCAATTCGTACAATAGACCACTCGGGTTTGCCCTAGTCATATACCAGATGAGTCAAAGTTAATAAAAATAAAAAAATGAATAATTAAAATTAAAGTTAAATAAACAATAGTTAAAGAGTAAGAAAATAAATAAAATAAAATTTAGTTGTCAATCCCCGGCAACGGCGCCAAAAACTTGTTGCGTGTAATAATAGCGCAACTGTGTAGTGTACGCGTCATAAGTAATAAAGTGATAAGTATATTGTGTATCGTCTCCACAGAGATTGGTATACTTAATATGTCTCCCTTTGTTCCCTTGCTCCTGAAAGATAAAGTAAAAACACAGATAAGTGGATTTGTTTAACTAACTAAATAATTAAATAACAAAACATAAAGGATTGAGAACGATATAGAGAAAGTAGGTAGGATCCAACTGCGTTAATTAGTGGATTCGATTGATCTTCTTCTTGTCCAATGCAATTACACAATATTGCTTCGGTAGTACTGCAGATACAACCTCGGCAGCGTTAGTGTTCTCTGCAGCGACAATCTCTTGCTCTTGGGCAAATGCATCAAAGTTCAGCTAAGTGTCCGTAGTTGACTCCGCTTATCTCTAAGTCAGAGCGTTGTTGATAACTGGTCCTTGACGATACCTCTCGGCGTAAATCAACGATAATCACCAACCAATCCAACACTTCTTTTAGCTGCTAAAACTCTTAACCTATCTCTAGGCCGAGTTAGTGTCTACAATACCGTACTTATCCTTTTCGTGAATCTACACCTCTCGATGCTAGATAAATATATTACTTACAAACTTCTCTCTCGAGCTTGAATGCAAGAATAAGGAATGACAATAGGATAAACAAACTTTGATACTATTATTGCATTAGAACAAGAAACAAGAAACAATCTCCTCTCACTAATATCTACAGCCTTCACATATCCCTAAGAAATTTAAAACATAATTATCGATAGGTACAATTCTTAGGGGAAGGGTTACTCTAAAATCAGCTCTCTTAACAATGTGGCCAGCTAGGCTATATATAGTCTTAACCTAGGGCAAACCTTTCCTAATTAGATTCTAACTTGGAGTAAGAAACAAGTCTTCTTCAAGAGATCTGATATTTCCAAGTTTGCTGCCTTCTAGAAGAATTTTCTCGTTTGGTCTTTGACTTGGGCTTTTAGTGCGCTAGCCTGGTTCAATTGGTGCGCTGCATCTTCGAGAATGTTCTCTATATTTTTGTCTTTCATTCGCCTACAATGTTGATGCTGCCACTCTGGGTGCTGCCGCAGCCTATGTCTCTGCCTCGATCTCAACACTGCTTCACCGCTGCTTCGGCCCTGGATATTCCTGCATGTACAGAATATGTAATAATATTTGCATTCTCTATAAATTTTATCTTTGTAAGTAGTGATAACGGAATATCCAATATTGCGCAAAGAGTCCATATTCCAGTTCAAGTTGGTGTATAATAGATACATAAAGTACCATGAGAAGAGTAGTAAATAACCGCCTTTTAGGCACTCATCAATGTATCTCTTTTCAATTACATGACTGGTACCACTATCACATACGTTATTGTTTATGTCGATGATATTCTTCTAACAGGAAACTCTGAGGCTCATATTGTTGAAGTCAAGCAGCATCTTCACTCTCAATTTTCTCTCAAAGATCTCGGCCCTATTGACTATTTTCTAGGCATACAAGTTTTCACCAAATATAAATAGTTGTTTCTCGCACAAAGGAAGTACATCCTCAGTCTTCTCGAGAAAACACAAATGACCAATGCCAAGCCTATATCTACACCCATGGTTGTTTCTCCCAAACTCAAGCAAGGTGATGGAGAACCTTTCCCTGAAGTAACACATTTTTCGAAGTGTGATTGGAGCTCTTCTCTATATATACCACACTCGTCCAGATATTTTCCTTGATTTGAACAAGATTGTTTAGTACATGCAGCATCTCACTGCCATCCATGGAGTGCCATTAAACGGGTTTTGCGATACCTAAAGGGAACACTCGAATATGGACTATGCTTTCCAACTGCTTCATGCCACAAACTTCCTCAGCTCACTGTGTTCTCTAATGCCGACTGGGAAAGTGATGAAGATGACAAATGATCTGTCTCTAGATACTGTGTCTATCTCGGGGATCACCTACTTTCATGGAGCTCAAAGAAACAACGATCGGTGTCTCGGTCAACATCAGAAGCCGAGTATCAAAGTTTAGTTGATGGAACTTCTAAGCTCATTTGGGTGCATAATCTTCTTATTGATATTGGTGTACAACTCGCAGACACTCCACAGGCTTGGTGCGACAACACAAGCACAGTTGTCATGGCCACTAACCCAGTCATGTATGCAAAGACGAAACATATTGACCTAGACCTTCATTTCGTTCGTGAGAAGGTAATGAATCAACTCATGAAGATTGGATATGTACCAACAGAATACCAGGTAGCAAACATATTCACGAAACCTCTTCCAGAATATCAGTTTGTCAAGCTTCGAGAGAAACTCAATGTTCTTCCCTTACTTGCCTTCAAAGAAAAAAAATAAAAAAAACGGATGAATGTTAGATATATTTCATCTACAACTCAACATTATAGCTGTGCATACGTACAAAAGCCATACAAAATGTATTGAATTGATTATGAATTTGTTTTGCATTCTAGACCCTTCTTGACATCTTCATAGCTAGGGTTTATGGTTGAATAAATAATTGTTTTCACTCAATGAGAAAAATGAGAAAAAGTATTACATTTCCCTTTTATATTTTCTACAACTTAATTCTTAAACACTCACATACCAAACCCAACGTTCAACTAGTAAAAAAAATACTAAAAATGCACCTCAAGACCAGGATTTTAATATTATTTATAAATTGGTCCTTCACAAATTTGGATATACAATTTGTACTCATAGATAATTTCTCTCGACATTCAATTATGATTTGTGTTTTTCGGTGGTCTTTCAATAGTTTAACCTCTCTTTTGTGATTTGTTTGTCGATGTAGTAAGATCTATTTATATCTATTTTTTGTTTGAGTCTTTTGAATGGGCTTTTAATTTTTTTTATTTATGGTTCTTATATGATCTAAGGTGACTAATTTAAAAAATAATCTAATTATATATTTAGTTTACAATGATAGTTGTAAATCTTTATTGTAATTTAAATATTTTTTATTTAACAAAACTAATGACTTTTATTCAATTTTTTAAAATTTTAATAATAATTTAAATAATACATAAACAATATAACTAAATTACAATATTTAGAAGTACTAAATTCGAGAAAAAAAAATAAAATCTAAAATTATTGAATAACGGTAGAATTTACTTTAACATAATACTATATGGATTATGGGTTTTTCCTCAATACTCTCTTTTTTAATTTTATTAGCGTCAGAGTTGCTCCTGAGATTTTAGTGACCTTAAGGAAACTATAAAAATATAGGTTTTTAATAATAAATATTAAGCATATTAATTTTTTAATTATAAATATTAAAAATTAAATTAAGTATATGCTTATTAATAAATATTAGAGAAATTAGATCCCTAATAATAAGTATTAATAAAAAATAATCATTAATAATAAATATTGGGGAAAATGAATTTTAAGAGTAAACCTCTAACAAAAAATATTTTGAAAAATCTAACTTCTAATAACAAATTTTGAAAAACTATGGTCCTAATAACAATTATTGAAAAAAAATAGACCTCTTATGTAAGTATTAAGAAAAATTAGATCCTAATAATAAATATATTGAAAAAATAGGTCTCTAATAAATATCAAAAAATAAATTTTAAAATTAGACTCTTAATAACAAGCATTAGAAAAAAAAAACGTGACTCTAATAACAAATAACAAAAATAAATAATTTTTAATAGTATATATTAATAAATATTAAAAATGTTTCTTTAGAGTAGAATCTCTAATAATAAATTTAGTAAAAGATAAGACCCTAAGAATAAATATTACAAAAATTAAAATTTAAGAATCGTAATAAAAAATATTGGAAAAATGAATTTTAAAAGTATGCTTAATATAAATATTAAAAAAATAAAACCATAATAATACGTACTAAAAAAATTAATTCATATAATAATAAGTATTAAAAAAAATTAATAATTAACCAATAATAATAAATATTAAAAATTAATTTTTAATAAAAAATATTAAAAAATAAATTAAAATTAAATATATTTAATAAAAAATTAAAATTAGGGTTTTTGATAGGGGTGGGCCCTGGGCCGTCGGCCTTATAGCCCACCCCAGGGACGTGCCTGATTAGCGTATCTAATATCTACAAATATTAAGTATTGATCTAACATGTATTTTAGTAACTCGTCTAATTGGTATGTTGAGTTATATCATAAAAAATAAAAACTCAAAATTCGTAATACTGATATGATGAGTTCTATGAATTATTATTTTATAAATATTCGTTATCAGCTCCCATTAAATAATAGTAATTTATAAAATTCATCATACCAGTCATATGAATTCTTGCAGTAAATATTAGATCAAAATTAATTCTTTTGTTTTTTAAGTCACATTTATAAATAATAATTAATAAATAGAATATTTGTGCAAAATAACCTGGATTATGTCAGATTATAAAAACCGACAAGTACGATGGACTAACCATGACCTAATTAATATAAATTCACAGCTTTTATATAGAAATTGCACTCGTCATAAACTTAAACCTAAAAATAATTGCTAAAATGATTTACATCTCATCTGTTCGATTTTTGCTCTACGCATTTTCTTTCTTTGCTCTTTGCAAATTTGAAAAACCCACAAACTAACAGAAAAAATAACGATAAAGGGTAAATCTAGTTGAGAAAAACCCAGCAAAATACAATCTTAGCCATCCATTTCAGGGCAAAAATACAAGTAAAATAGGCATCAAAACTCTAGTTATAAGTTGTTTGTGCAAAGTCTGGTATGTGAGTCAGTGTTTTTGGCTAACGCAGGAGCTAAGGACACCTTCAACCACTAATTTCTATTAGTTACTTCTTATGTGCAAGAAAGAGCCGGTTAAGTCCAAAACACCATGCCTCAAATGACTCTCTGAAACAACAACGGTTTTGCGCATCAGATTTCATCTAGGCACGGCACCGACTTTCACAGACCGTGGTGTGCCAAAATTTTATAAGGAAATCTGACACAAGTCCCATATCAGGCAGGTTACTTTGTCATTCATTTCCGAGGGTCATCGATTCAACTCATGCAGTGCAATTTCACACTGCTGGTTTAAGCATATTATTGACTCGTATGCATAGGACCCAAATCCGAGGGTCATGAACACCGATGCTTCAATTTATTTCCAGACAATTATTCCAGAACAAAAACCAAAAGCTTTCTATATATTCATCATCGTCTTGTAGATATTTGAAAACACAATCGTTGTTGATGAGTGCCAAATGCTACGACCACTATGATGCCAAACATGAACAGCTCTTTTATTCATGTAAGTAGATAGCATAATTAGTGATTATGCACACTATTGTTATTCTCTACATACTATTTACAACTGCAAAACAAAATTAAACGTACCTGCTGACTCGGTCTTCACACTATTTATTATTCACAAAACAAAATGAAGCACTTATTATGCATAGGCTTCAGTAATCAAATCCGTCTGGCAGATTCGTGTTGGAGCTGAAAAGCTTATTTGTCCGACACTAAGGATCATCTAGCTTACTTGCAGCAATCGTTTTGTCTACTACATAAGCTGGCTCTTCAATACTTCCCGGCTTCATTCTGTCTTCTCTCAATCTCTCATCGACACTGGCCAAGTGACGGTCATTAGTTTCTCCAGGATTTTCTTCAGCTCCGTGAGCATCCTGGGGAGAATCTTGAGAAATCTGTCAATTCAAGTTTTCATTCCTAGACTCGAGGCCAAATAAACAGGCACAGATTTGATCACCTACCAAGATAGTCGACTCTTCAACATTCTCCTGCTTTGGTGCATCAACTTTTAACATCTCGTCGACACCACTTAATTTTGTTTCAATAGTTTCTTTTAGACTTTCATCCACTTTATAGTAAACCTGTGAAAAAAATTGTAAGAATACAGGTAGATATTTGTTGCCATTCAAAGTTCCAAAAGCTATAAGCCTAAGTGAACAATAATAAATATACACAATTATTCAAGGCAAAGCATGGAAAGTAGGAAGTGAGGTGCATTTCCAAGCCATTAAAAGAAATGCCAATAAAACTTCCATATCAAAATACCAATGTTAGTGGGCTGTGAATATAAATGATATAATATAAGATAATCAGAAAGACCAGGAACAGATAATCATACCACACATGTGCGAGCTGGGGACAGTACTTTGAAAGAATTAGGGCGATTGTTGAAATTAGTTTCGGGCACACCTGGAATTCCTTCCGGAGATGTAAAATGGTCCACATCATGAGCCACCTACCAGAATAATTAATTATAGCATTACCAGGAGAGAAAACAATGCATAGATGAGAAAGAGAGACTTTATTTAGATGCTACGGCTTCATTAATAGACGGTATTAGGGTAGGCACACTGTGGTTACCAACTCACACGAACACAGGCCACTCCTAGACCCAAGGAAACAATCAAAATTTGTTTTCAAGTCTCAAGAAAGTTCATGACATTAGTAGCTGTGAAATTCCAATTATATTGGAAGAAATCAAGCCAGATAACACACGACTCGTATACGAATAGCAAAAGGCAAGAATAACAACAATAGCAGGAGTTCCTTACTCTTCCATGCCCACCAAATTCCCAAGCATCACTATCCAACGCAACTCTATACTTCCCTGGCAAGTCACACCCCACTTTGTACCTGCATGTTTCACACAATTGTCACTCGAATAGTTTTAAGGTACAAGTAATTACTTTCTGGCATGTATAGATAAGTAAACTAGTCTCTATCTATAAAGGGCTCCTTGTACAAACATAAAAATAAATATATGCATTTTCATGATTCGAGGCATGCATACCCATCATACGTATTTTCTGGATGAAAGTTGAACACGAAAACAAGATCTCCCCTCTCAAAGACGATAACCTAAATCGGGAAATCATTATCAAATCCACCAAAACTGAAGTTGGTTAAAACATGGCAACAGAAGGATGTAAGGCAGAGAAGATTTAAACAAGGGTGTAGTGTGATTATCTCTATCCATAGGTAAAAAAAGAAATAAAAAACTATACTAACATGATGACATAACTAGAAACTTTCTATTATACCATATGTGTTTGAAACTCATAAAACGAAATAATAATCTTGTTTGCTGGCCAATGCAATCTTTTGGTTTTCAAACAGCTGTCAAAAAAAGTGTGATAAGTAAATTATTATTTTTAAAATTTAAAAGTCCAATCCTAACAATGTCAAATAACTTCGATTATCAACAATATGCATATATTTTGCATCATGAATCAGATGGATTGTTGCAATGATCGACCTCTAACCACCAACTGCCATTGTAGATTTACCTTGTTTTTTTCATCAGCACAGCTCACCATCTGCTTTGTCGATGAAAGGAATGGAAATTTATCATCAAGGGCATGCATAGCTCTATCAAATGCATTCATGAACTGCAAAGCCAAATGCGAAAGGAAAAGTTAATGTAAAGATTGCATAGGAGGAGCAAACCAATCCTGAATGGAGAAGATAAAAAAGGTAATATACAAAATAATTAATAGTGAAGAAACTTAAGTTAACAAAATAGATTATACAGATGCCTTCAAAGTTAAAAAGGCGGGTGAGCAGTGTCTGTGTTTCCACAATGATCCATGTTCAACTAAATGCTTGACACTCAACTTGGATTTTGATCCGGCTCTTAGCATTTTGTTATGGTAATGAAAACAATGTGAGAGATTTAAACGGTCTTTTGGATATAGTCACAAGCTTAGGGCCTATAACACTAAAAAGTTCAAATCTTAGAAAATGCTCCGGATGCCTACTGGAATAATCCACAGAAACTTCAAGAAATTCTTAACAAGGAAAATGACCATGGACCTTGTATCTTAAGTGATTGGTATCCACCAGGTGCCACTGTCTTCTGCACTTTTCATAACTCCACCCATTGCCTTCTCTCGGAAAGTCAATCCATTCAGGATGTCCAAACTGTCCAAACATACAGAAGAGATATCTAGTAAACTTATTTGTTAAAAGAGAGAACGAATCCTGATATTAGAAAATTGCCCTCTAGACAGGTGTAGCCTATCACTCTTTTATATTTTAGTGTCCTTTTGACTTAAATGGACTGGGAAGATCTCCATCGTTCATCCTACTTTCCTGGACTTAATAGTATCTCCAATATCCACCCAAATAAAATATTGATGTACTGTCCAGTACAGGAAAAAAAAGTTGAGCTAGAATGCTTACCTCATTTCCCATAAAATTAAGGTAGCCTTCTCCTCCTAATGCCATAGTGATAAAATGTATCATCTACAAAAGAAATTTTAAATAAAGGAAATTTGTTAAGGTGAGAAAGAAATAATGAGAATAATGACTTAAAAAAGAAAATGATCTATGAAAATGCAAAATATGATGGCAGAATAAATAATAAAAGTTCAATAGTTGCAGTTTTTCACAACAACACACAGATTCATGGCTGCTGTAATTCCTCAACAAGGCAAGACATTAGGGAAAGGGCAGAAAGATTTGAGCTAGCACCAACCTTGTGAAGTGCAATGCCTCTCTCAATGGCAGGAGAAGCATCTGTTAAACATGACATGCCAGAGTACATTTCTTTGTCCATCAGGAAAAATGCTATTGTCTTGTCACCTACAATAGACTGCACCAAACAAGAGTAATATCAGAGAAGCATGATAAATGGAGAAATATATAAACATTAAAAGGAAAGGAAACATTAAGAAGTGCAAAGGTGGTGTCAAATCCAGGCAAGGAGATCAGATTTGATTATCCAATTATGATTTACATTCTTTCGGGATTTTCTTAGGGATAGAGGAGAAAAAAAAGATGTAGTAAGCATTTTATTACTCAACCTTTCTTTATGTTATCTCTCTTTCTTTCATCATCCAAAAGTGAGAAAAAAACTAAGTTAAAAGGAAAAAAAAAAGTTCTGGTGGCATAAAGAAATGATTTAACTAAATCTAGAAATAGATTGGTGAGAGAAACAATACCCCACTGTTTATACCTGATCATGACTTTCAGCATATGATATACACTTCTCGGTGTGTCTCCTATTTGTCAAGTTCCAGGATAAATCCTTCATTGACCACTCTTCATCATTCTTATTCTTCAAGTAATCAATCCACTTGTCAGGGATGGCCATGGCTAGGCGGTAGTCAAAACCAATTCCCCCTTCAGAGACAGGCCTACCAAGTCCAGGCATACCAGAAACATCTTCAGCAATTACAGTGGCATCTGGCAAGATGCTATGTATCAGAGAATTGGCCAGCATTAAATAAACAACAGCATCAACATCAGTTGCCTCGCTGAAATACTCGTTGTAATTCCCTGTGAATGCCATGTTGATACCATGGTGATGATACAACATGGACGTCACTCCATCAAACCTAAACCCATCAAATTTGAACTCCTCAAGCCACCACCTCAAGTTTGAACGAAGGAAACGAAGGACTTCCCAATTACTATAATTGAACAGTCGACTATCCCATAAATTGTGATAGCCTCTTTCTCCATTGTGAAAATACGATTCCTGTGACCTTTGGCCAACATCAAAGCCATTGAGTCCATCGGTGACATTGTTACTTGCATGGCTATGAACAACATCCATTAAGACCCGTAGCCCTAAGCTGTGAGCTTTATCAATTAAATATTTGAGGTCCTCAGGTGTTCCAGATCTACTGCTTGCAGAAAAAAAGTTTGTAACATGGTATCCAAATGATGCATAGTAGGAATGCTCCATTACAGCCATTAATTGTAAAGTGTTATAGTTATTTGCCTTAATACGGGTTAAAACTTCATCAGCAAATTCTCTGTATGAACTAATATGTGGTTCTGAGCTACTCATTCCAACATGCGCTTCATATATTTTCGGGGCTTTAGGTTGTGGAGGACGAGGGTACTTAAACTCATACCTACATTATAAATGAAGAGTACATTAAAAGAAACAATTTCTCAATCACATAGACTAAAATTAGAAAATCTGCAATATCAAAAGAATAAGGCAGCAAGTTTTAAATCTCTAGCAATATCACACTGATTTAAATGGACTAGACACAACACTTTTATTGACTGTTAACTATACTTCTTTTACTTTAAATGGAATCATGAGTACAATTATAAATCAAATAAAATCTGAAGAAATGCACCTTTCTGAAGGTGGGGGATCCCAATGCACACCATCATATGGAGCTCCAAATGCATTAGGTTCTACAGTGGCATACTTAATCCAAGCAGGAATCCTATCCACCCAAAGTTCATCACCATGCTTGAATCTGATCTTGACTCTTGAATTATGAGGAATCGCAGGTTTTCCCTCAGAATCCGGAATTCTTATACTCCAAACTCCAAATTGATTCTTTTGCATCTTGTGGTTGGAACCATCCCATCCATTAAAATCCCCAACAAGTTGAGCTTCCCTGCATGATGCAAAAGACTCTATCCAGCAGTCAAATTTATCACCATTGTTAATAACAAAAGTAGCAACTTTATGTTTCAGAACCAAAAACTTACTGAGCAGCAGGAGCCCACTCACGGTACACAATTCCATCATCTTCTTTGTTAAATCCAAATTTCAAATAACCTACAAAAGAAGGGAAAAGACGGATTTGGTGCAAACATTTTCATATAAAATATTGAATTTACCACTAGCAAGCAATTCCATCATCAAAATCGCCTTTGGTTAGAGCAATTTAATAAATGGATAGCAATGAAATGACCTTTTGCAAACTCCTCCAAGCCTCCCTCATGCTCTTCAAAGAGAGTTTTTTGATCCACATATTTCTTAATTCTATATTGAAAGTGATCTTTAAATGGACGGAGTGCAGTATCAACATCCAAGATACCGACATTTTCGGTGTATTCCTCGGAGATTGCAATCGTTGAAGTATCCTGAATCATAACAGCTGATATTGGGGAACCATAGCTGACCTGTAGGGGAAAATAGAGCAGGGACGAACGATGACTTAACCAACACCAAAACACTTGCAATTCAAAATTTGACAACAAATATAGCCAAGGATTTTTATATTTCATCGCGGGTGATTAGGACTAATATTCAAAAAATGAAAGAAAAACAAATCACGCGCATAAAACAGAAGAAATTGAAAGGACAAATCGTATTCGTACCCTTCGATACACAGAGTTGCAGAGGGGGAAATGTCGCCGGATCAAATTTTGGGATCCACGACGGCATTCAGCGGCTAGTTGTTTGGCTAGTTGATGATTAGTCGTCGAACACTGTGGAGCCATAAACAAGTTAAACGGCAATGGAACGGAGTAGAAACGCCATGCAAATTGTCTAGTTTTAAGAAATTTGAGTAAAAAAAATTACCGAAGAGCGATTCTTGTTCGATGAAGGCGAGAAAGATCGGCAAGCAGAAGGCGTAGCGAGTAGACTCAACGAATTCAACATCTTTGCGAATCCAAGATTCAGACTCTCAATCAAAGCTCATCTCCGTAGCCTCATTTAAGCAAAAGAACGATCACAACAGAGAGCAAAGCATAAGCGCAACTGATTGGCATTAGCGCCAGATCCCATATTTATTTTTATAGAATAAAATCCAGTCCGTTGGTTCTTCAACGAAAAATAAGCTAGATTAGTTTTTTTCAGTCTACAATCCCATCGAAATTCAGCAGAAAAACAAGTGCAGCAGTTGAAATGATGTCTTTTCATTTCTATGATTTTCCTTATCACTGAGTTGGCTTCCGAAACAGACAAAGCATATACTCACACGTTGCGACTCAGCTGCCCGTTAAAAATTCAGGGATTAATTACTAAAAATGAAAATACTTGAATCCTATCTTTTCTTCTACTGCACCATACTGAAAAAGAAGCTTGTCGATGTTAAAAAAAGGCTGGTTAATAGTATAATGGCTTAATAGTTAAATAGACGTATAAATTGATTTATTTTTTATGTTTAAATTTTTTATAAAAATAATTTTAATTTTCAACGTTTGTAATTTTTATCATTTTAACCATTATTTTTTTAAATAAATTTATTTTTTACTATGTATTTTTTACGAATATTTCATTTTTTATTAACATGATAAATAAGTTGTTAAAAGTTTAACGATAGCATATGATAATATATTTTAAATAATATTATATCTAAGCTATTAAATACATACACATAAAATATAATTTTATTCTAATATAAGTTATAAAATAATTTAAATTTAAATAAAATATTAAAAATTAATTAAATCTAAAATAAAAGGATACTAGAAATTCTCAACCCTAACTAAAATAGAATCAAAATCCTATCTAAAAAATATGAACACAATCTGAAAAAAAAAAGAATTTTATAAATATAGATTTTGATACTAATCAATTGGATTTTTGTTATTTTAGTTTAGAATTTAGGTATTTTAGTATTTAATCTAAATTGAATGGTTTGGGTTTTGATTTTTAGTTTAAGATTTAAATTTAAATTTAAAATTAAAAGTAATAAAATTAAAGTATTAGGTTTTGAGTTTTAATTAAATCTAAAAAAACCAAAATTATAAAAGAAATTATAGAGTAATAAATTTTAATAGCTAAAATATTTTAGACTTAATTAAGTTTTAATATTTTATTTAAATTTTAATTATTTTATGTTTTATATTGAAATAAAATTATATTTTACATGTATGTATTTGATAAGTTAGATGTCATATCATTTAAAATATATTATCACATATTTATTATATGTCATTATCATTGAATTTTTAGTGGTGTGGTTATCATGCTAGTTAAAAGATAAGATATTTATCAAAAATAATTAGATTAAGACTAGATTTATCCCAAATAAAAAATAAAGGTCAAAATGATCACTCATTTATTACCACCAAAACCATTCAATAATTTTTTACTGAATCACTGTAGATATACGAAAGTTTTCTCGTTTAAATTAATTATATTAATAATAAGTTTAATTTATCATTTCAAAAATAATTTAGATACTAAATATTAATATGAAATTATTTTAAATTATAATTTTCAATGTTATTAAACTTACTCATTAAGGTTTTTTTAAAATCAATTAAAGTGGTCACTGTAATTAGGGGTGTAAACGAACCGAACTTGAACGGATAATGGTATGTTCGTGTTCGTTTATTTATTTTTGAAGGTGTTCAAACCCTGTTCGTATTCGTTTAAATCTTTAATGGTATGTTCAAGCTTGGTTCGTTTATTTTTTGTCGTGTTCGGGCTCAGTTCGTTTAATATTCACGAACGTGTTCGTTTATATATTCGATAATTTGTTTGTTTAACGTTCGCGAACACGAGTTCGTTCGTATATATTCATCAACTTGTTTATTTAGCGTTCACGAACATGTTCGTTTAGTGTTCATAAACATATTTGTTTAACGTTTGTATACAAAAGAACATAAACAAGCCTATAAACGAGCTTATAAATAAGTATATAAACCAGCTTATAAACGAACAAAAACGAGTTTGTTTGTGAACATAAACAAGCCGAACGCACTTATGTTCGTGTTTGTTCGTTTATTAATCGAACATAAACGAACATTATACGAATGGTTCATGAGCAGCTCGTCGAACACCCTGTTTATTTATACCCCTAACTGTAATATCTGTTTTAGAGTGAACTCTCAACCATTGGATACTGATCATTCAAACATTATGCAGCATTGTTGGTCCTCGAACATGTGATCTCAAAAAACAATAATCATTCCTTTAATCACTGAGGTAAGATGGTTTGTCCTTAAACGTACTCATCAATATTTTTAATCACTGAGTTTTGACCGAGTTTAAATTTATTACTTCCAATTTATTCAAACAAAAACGAATTTACACTAATTTTACTTTTTGGTATTTAGATTGAATTTGATTTGGGACTCTAAATTTTGGATTTCGACTTTAGGTTTATTTTAATAATAATTGAATTTTATTTAATGTTAGGCTTTATTTGATAGGTCACTTTTTAATTGGACTTATTTTTTAGTTTAGCTTTAAAATTGAAATGTGTTAAAAGTAAGTTTGTGAAGATTTTTTCTATAAAGTATATTTCTGTAGGTTTTAAGAGAGAAATGATATCATATTTGGGTTCGAGGTTCTAAGATGAGTTAAAAAATTAAAATTTTAAGACGAGTTTTGTTAAATAATCATATAATACACACTTTAAGGTCACTAAGATCATCTCCTATTCATTTAGAAAGTTTAGTGCATATTACCTAATATAAGTCGATACTTACCTTTAAGTATAGATATCAATCTTAAAATGTGTATTTTGAGTTTAAGATATTGTATTAAAATTTACAATCGTGGACATATATTTGTTTTTTCGGTTTGTTTCTTAAACTATTTTTTATTTTATATACGTTAATACTAAAATTAATTTAAATAATTATAAGTTAAATCAAAGACCTTTAAATTATTCAATATCGATGATAGATGATAGTTTTACTAAACCTTCGTGAATATCTGTAAATCAAGATTTTTTAATTTACATTAAATGAATTACATTGGAAATTTTGAATTTGGGTCGACTATTAACAAATTAATTCAGTTAATTATATTAAAAAAATATTTTATAAGGTGAGATCCTTTATTGATCAAGGGTGGTCATCTATTTTTACTTAATTTTTAAGATCAACTCAACCAATTAAATTATATATATTTCTGTAAAATCTTTAAAATAAAATATTATTTATTTTTCTTTAATGTTCAAATATAATTTTTTTTGGATGTTAATGATAACATAAACTTTTATTATGGGACTAACTTGTAGCATTAACACTATACATTTTTTTTCCGGTTAGATTTATGAAAGTGTTTTAATGAAATTAGTGTTTATACATCCAATTAAAAAAATTATATATATTTTTTAAAAAAAACTTTAGCTTTATGAAAAAAAGAATAAAGTATTTTTTTTTTCTAAATTGTTGCATTTTTCTTTCATGTATAGATCATTTAGAATATATTTTACATCAACTTTGAAATTTGATAGCCAGCATGTATGGATAATAATCATGTGATAGAAAATGAATTAATAATACTCTTTTACCCATAAATTATACTTCTTTTCTCTATTTGTCACTTAATTTTTTTTTATCTTATATAGATTTAAATTCTAATTTACATTAAAAACATAAATATTTTTCTATTTTATCAAAACAATATTCTATAAGTTCTTTAATTAATTTTTAAGATAAGTTCAATCAATTAAATTATATATTTTTCTGCAAAACTTTTAAAGCAAATATTATTTGTTTTCTCTTTAATATTCAAGTAAATAAAGTTAATATATTTTATATTAAAACTTAATAATTAACATGCATAAATAATAGCGATGCGGTAAAAAATTTATGATAGGTTTAATATAATTTTTTCTTTAAACTATATTTATTTTCTTATTTTGCCCCTTAAAATTTTTTGATGTTCATGTTAAAGAAATTTCATCTCTAAATTACTCAACACTAATAATAGCTTTGCCAAAGCTCCGTAAATATCCTCAAACCAAAAAATTTCAATTTACATTAAATGAATTGTATTGCCCTTAAAATATAAAATTTTGACTTTGAGTAAACCCTTCACAAAATTAAATTAAATTAATTATATTAAAAATATTTTATAAGGCAAGATTCTTTATTCTCAAGGGTGTTTTAATTAGTTTTTAAAATAAACTCAAATAATTAAATTGTATATTTTTTCCATAAAATCTTCAAAGTAAAATATTATTTAGGTATAAAGATAGTTTTCACCCTTAACGTTTATAATTTTGGTCATTTTAGCCCCTATTCTTTTTTTGGGATAAATTTAGCCCTTGACCTTTATCTTTTTAACAAATAACTCATTTTTTAACTATCATGATAACTAAACCGTTAAATATTTAATAATGATGACATGTCATATATATGTAATAATATATTTTAAATGACTTAACATCTAGAATATCAAATACATAAACGCGGGATATAGTTTTATTCTAATCTAAAAATATAAAATAATTAAAATTTAAATAAAATATTAAAAATTATTATTTTTTATTTATTAAAAATTAATTAAATCTAAAACAAAAAGGCTACTAAATATTTTCAACCTTAACTATAGTAAAATCAAAATTTTATCTAAAAAGGTATGAACATAATTTGAGAAGAAAGTGTTTTGTATAGTTTGTTACCGGTGAATCAAAGATAAATTTTTTTGATAATAATCAATTAGATTTTTATTATTTTAATTTTGAATTTAGGTATTTTAGTTTTAATCTAAATCGGAGTTTTAGGGTTTTATAAAGATATTTTAGTTTAGTTAGGGTTGAAAATAATTAGTAAATTTTTGTTTTGTATTTAATTAATTTTTAATATTTTATTTAAATTTAAATTTTTTATATTTTATACTGGAATAGAATTATATTCTATATATACGTATATATTTAATAGTTTAGATTATATGTCATTTAAAATATATTATCACATATATATATATGATATGTTACCATTATTAAATTTTTAACGGTTCATTTATCATAGTAGTTAAAAAATGAGTTATTTGTTAAAAAAGCATAGATCAAGGGCTAAATTTATCCAAAAAAAGAATAAGGGCCAAAATGACCAAAATTATAAACGTTAAGGATAAAAATTATCTTTATGCCTATTATTTATCATTTCTTTAATTTTAAATATATAGAATTCTCTAAATTTTAATAATGACTATAAATTTTTACTGAGCGACTAACTTATAACATTAACACTACGTATTGTTTTTCTGCAACTAGATTTATGTAAGTTCTTTAATGAAATCAGTGTTTATACATTCGGTTAATAAAACTTTTGTTTTACTATTTTAATTTTAGTTTTATGGAAAAAGATAGTCTTATCTTCTTTTTAGGTCGTTCTATTTCTTTTTTCGTGTAGGGCATTTTGGATATCTTTCGCATTAATTTTAAAATTTAATACTTCCTCTGTCCCATAAATATTGTTTTTTATTGATTTTTTTGGGGTAAATTTTTTTAACTTTGACTCTTGATTATTTAAAATTTATTATTGATAAAAATATAAAAAATATATATTTCAAAAACTTCTAATCGAGTAGATTTTAGATATATAATTTATAAAATTTAATTATTTAAAATATTTAATATAATCATAGTCAAAGTTTAAAAATTTTGACTTTAAAAAAATCAATAAGAGACATTATTTTTGAGACGGAGGGAGTAGCTAATATGCGTAGATAATAATTATATGGTAGAAAATGACTTAATATTATTAGAATTAAAATACATATTCAATACGAATATAAACTCAAGATCTATACATGTTAAATCATCAAGAATGATAAAATAAATAAACTGAATGCGGAAGCGTACCTGTATTAATTGATAGAGTTTTTCTAGAGAGTTTGATCTTCCAAGAAATTAGGTTATCTCTTGCCACACAACTTTCAGACGAGGAAAAGAGATATACAAATTAACCTAATTCTTGGGGACCATAACCCCTTTATATAGTTGATTTAATAACGAACTATTAAGTATATAATTTTGCTCCTCATTAAATTATAAATACACCTTATGGTATCTACAATTTTAATTCCATGACAACAATATACATTATACATATGTGCCAATTATTATTGAATTTTAATCCAACAATCTCTCACATGGGCAACATATGTTTCCTGATAAATGTATAACCTTATGAGCTCAAAATTTGCTATAATATAATAAGTATTTTATAACAATCGCGTCCATCAATTATATACATATAAGATCAAAACGGTCTTCATCATATGGTATCTACACTTTTAATTCCATGACAATTTAATACTTATAACACATGTAACATAATTGGTCACTTAATTACGTGTTAAACTTTATA
Source organism: Abelmoschus esculentus (assembly GCA_035048815.1). NCBI lineage: Eukaryota > Viridiplantae > Streptophyta > Magnoliopsida > Malvales > Malvaceae > Abelmoschus > Abelmoschus esculentus. The sequence goes on from JAUCBN010000001.1 coordinate 15,786,749, forward strand.
ACAATAATATACATTATACATATGTGCTCATTATTATTAAATTTTAATCCAACAATCTCCTACTTGGGCAACATATATTTCCTAACAAATGTATAACCTTATGAGCTTAAAATTTACTATCATATAATAAGTATTTTATAACAATCTCGTCCATCAATTATATACATATAGGATCAAAGCGGTCTTCATCATATCAATTATGATTGGAACCATCAATAGTCATATATACAAACATAATCAAATAATATATATCAATCATGGATGCGTAGCGTAAAAATTACATGTAAATGTGAATCGAACATGCCTATTTCCAACTGGTCCTCTTAAACTTTAGTGAGATCAAACTTTATTGAACTCAGAGTGTGCATAAGTTAAAATAACTTTATTTCTGCAGAAATTAACTTTATACGGAAGTAACCGAAATTGTGTCTAAAATGAATGAGCATTTATCAAAATAACAAGCTCCCACTAAAATTGAATATACTTAAATAATATTACACCCACATGAGTTGTGTGCTCATGAAAGACTTAGGGTGATAGTTTCTCAATAAGCGCACAATTATGAAGTTTGTACCAACATGCTCTATAGACACACAAACACTCTGAATTTTCTTTAACAACTAGTAACTAAATATTAAAGTATTCATATTGTTTATAGAATAAATGATGCATATTTATTGTCAAAAAATAACTAAATTGGTATTTTTATTCAATCTATAATTAGCAGTTCATGTGATAGATTCCTTTGCATCAATATTCTAGTAGAATCGAAGTCTGTAAACTTGATGATCTCTAACTTACTAGCATTTCGATATGTGAGCATGTAATTTTTGTTCTCTAAAGTCATCTATTAGCTGCTATCCGATGATCCATATTAGATTTACTTAAATATCTGTGTAATATTCTAATAATGCACGCAATATCCAAATGCATACATACTTAAATATAAATTAAATTCTCAATAGATTATGTATATAGAATCTTTTTCTATTTCATAAATTTCAAGGTTACTTTTAGGGCACTGAAAAAAACGGTATTCTTTAGTAATATGAGTATCACTTGGCTTACTCCCATTGTACTTGTAATACATACAAATTTCAACCAAATTTATCTCAAAATCGAATAAGATAATCAATATAAAATTTATAGTTTTATTAATGAGAGTCAAACTTAAACTTATAAATAAATTTCTTTAATTTATATATCATTAATTTTGTATCATTAGACACAAATTAATGATCGTATAATATATTAATTTATTCAATGTGGCCATTGAAAAACACAAGCTTAAAATCCATCTTATGTAGCCCAAAATTAAAAGCAATGAGTGTCGAGATTATTTTGAAAAGTCTTTCATTAAAACTTGAGAGAAAGTATCTACAAAATCAATGTCTTCTTTTAGAGTATATCCTATAGATACAAAATATACCGTATACTTGTCCACATTATCATTTACATCCCTCTTGGTTTTAAATATTAATGTACAACCAATTGGTTTGTACCTTAAGGTAATGAGACAAGTTCCTAAACTTTATTGCCTTATATAAAATTATATTCTTTCGAATAACATCAATCAACATTTGGGAGTTAAAACTTTTATGGTTTGATAAAAAAACTGGTCAAGTCATTTTCTATCATTCCATTGTTATCCTTATTTTCTTGATGAAATACTAAGTAATAATCCTGAATAGTATTTCTCTTTTATCTCATGGATATATTTAAAGATATTTTTTAAGGTTGTTGAGTTTGTTCTTCTGAAAATAATTACCTTATCATGAATGAGAGTTGTTCAACATTGTTTTTTTGATGTACTTGATTCACTTTTTGATTAATGATAGGTATGAAAACCTAAACATCGTCAAAAGTGATAGTGAGAATTAAATTAATATCCAATTCCTCCTTAATAATAATATATCTAATCTTATTCTCCCTCCAAACTCAACATCCAATATATATAGTTATGGGATCATAAAATTTATAGCCCATGAATCACTCAAAATAACCTAAGTAGTTGCTTACTTTTAAAGTTTAATTTCTTTACATGTATCCTAGCTTATACAAAAGAATCAACACTTTATAACTTATTGTTATTCCTTTTGAGTAGGACCCTTAGCAACTTCATTCTAATATATTTTTATTTTTTATTGCCCTTATTCTTAGAGATACTAACAAAATGAGCACTAACTAAATGAGTATTTTTACAATTATAATGCTTTAACTTTTCTTCCTCTTTAACACAAAGAGAAATAATCTCATTTGAAATTTATTTCTCCTTTAATAATTTTAACTAATCTTGAATTAGTTAAATTATATAGGAAGCTATACTAAAATTATAAGAACCAACAGTTGTTATAAAATTTGATCTTATGTGCCTTAAGTTTTGAAGCAATATAATATATTCCTTCATATTTCCTTGATTCGTATACTTTATAGACATCAAGTTAAACCAAACAGTGATGACATATTAACCTTAAAAAAATAATATTATTTTTTTATCAAGGAAAACCTTAATATGAATAATTTCTTTAGATTTGTGCTCTTAAATTTTTTTAAAATATTATACTTTATGATCATTAGACTTATACAACTTGAACGAACGTCTCTCAAAGTCCTATTTATGGATTCTTACTGTCGTGAGAAGTGCAAGTTGTTCTTCACTTAGTGAAAGTTCTATATTCATACAACCAAATACTATATATAAGTGTCTTTTCTATTCCTTAAAATTAATTTTACTAAATATGAGTGTAGAAAATATTCAACAGATTTATGAAAACAAAGATATATTACCTAAATATAGAAAAAAATAAGTAAATAAACAAGCTCACGTAAATATTTATAAGTAAACAATAAATTCAAAATAATGGCTAGTTCCCTTCAAGATACCAAGCATAACATTAATATCAAGTCTTTGGACAGTAATATTAACTGTAACCGATACTCTTACTGTAGTAATCAAACATTGACAATAAACTATGTCAAACAATAGATTAATCTTTGGAGTAACTATTGTTCACATAAAATATCATATAATTGTTACACATTTATCGTCACAATTTTCGTTGTAATTCGGCCAAATATTAATTTTCCTTTGGGTCAATTAATAAATGCATGAATTACAAAGACTCGTAATTATCTTAATATTTTAAATAAACTATTTGTAATCACTCATTTTTAATCACATTTTAGTATTTATAGTATTATTGTAGTAATCATATTATTAATAAAAAGAGAAGAGAGAAAAATGAAAAAAAGAAAGAAGAAGAAGGAAATGAAAGGAAAAGTTGATATGGGATTAAACTCCAACATTGATGAGAAACCCCACTTTTCTCTCTCAAAATGCCTATAAAAGGAGGTGAGGGGGAGCCTTTTGAGGGAGAACCAATTTGGGTGAGGGTAGTACCCTATCTCCCCAAATTTTGGGTGGTTTGATTGGGTTCTATTTTTAGGATTCGATCTAGTTAAAATTTTGGAGGGGTCATGGTAGATCTCGGTGAGTATTACTCGGGATTAACCTCTTGAACTCTTAGGTATATTTTTTTTTCTTTATGTTGTATTTTAGCTTTATTTTAATGAAATATAATGTTTATTATTTTATTTGGTATTTAGATTTTATTTATGTTTTAGATTAGTTTTTTATTTATTAGATTAATATTTATGTTTTTATGTATTTATTTATGAATTTATTTTATATGATGTATTTAATTTATTTGTTATGTTTAAGTTGCATAAATGATATTATTTGTTAATGCGGGCCCCTAAATTCGATCATAAGCGAGGGCAACTCTAGTGTAGTGGTGGTGGTTCGGACGCTTATCTTCAGGTTTAGGTGCTTTAAAATAAATGCACAAATCTAATTTAAAATTAATTCAATCGTCAAATTAGCCCGAAAAATTTAATTTTAATGAAGCGATAATTAAATAAAGTACCAATTTTTGGGAGATATGGGGGATGCTAATCCTTCTCTATCCGTAATCGACTCCCGAATCCTAATTTTGAAAATCTCTGGTTTTATGGTGTTCGATCTACCAAAACGGCCGGTGGCAACTCCAATTTTATAAAACATATTTTTAAACCAAAAACCCCAAGTGGAAGATACTATTTCAAAATGATTTATCGAAAATTATTTTTCATAATCGAAAAAGAATATTTTTTAGTGATACACTTAACCGTAGATTTTTAAGATCGCTACAGATGACGACTCCACTATGGATAATTTTTTTAAGAAAAACAAAAAGTGAGTCAAGCTTTTTAAATTAATTACCGCTTCATTAATATTAAATGTTTTGGGCTAAAGTGACGATAAAATTAATGTTTAATTGAATTTGCGCTTTTATTTTTCCGCGTTTAAAATTTACATCTAATCCTATCCTTCTAAGTGTGTGTGGGGGAAAGGCTAATGCTTTCATGAAGATATCGTTCTCCCTTATGGGCCCTAGCCGAAGTACCTTCGAGGCTCCATTATCTTATTCTTTCGTAAAGATATCGTTCCTTCGCATGTGCATAAGCGAACGAGTCCTCCTAAATTGAACCCGGTCAAGATGAGCCTATAATGGGTGATGATCGGGGGTCTTGCTACTCTTAGTAGAGGACAACTCGAACAATTTGAGTCCCCTTTAGCACCAACACTACATATAGAGAACTAGACTACCTACCCATTAGAGCCATGCGGATACCCTAGGTAAACTAGATGAGATATCTAGGATTTCTCTTCTCTGTTTACTTTTATGCAAATTTAATTTTCTAAAACTTATTTTTGCGTTTATTGCTTTTATCCGATACTAACATGATTTGTTCATGTTTTCCTTTTCCTTTTGCATACATCGTTGCATCTTACATTGCATTAGAAGATATTGATTCGAGTGGTTCATCCTTCATAGAAAACTTTTACCATGGAAGAGAGGTATTTAAAAACCAAATCATAGTTAGAAACCGATCAGAGGTATCGATTAGAGACACCATTAAGGGATAAGTTTCGGTCAACATCTTTCAGAAACCTTTTATCAAACACCGGTTAGAGGATAGTCAAAGAGACCCAACTAGCAGTCTAACGAAGAACATGTAACGATTATGCATTTATCCAAGTCTACATCAAAATCTCAGTCCAAGATTCCAAGAGAGCATGAAGGATGTAATAGAAAACCAAAGTTTGATCAATGAGTTACCAAAGATACAAAACAAGTATCATCACACTATTCGAAGATCGAGTCGAAAACATGTATAGAACACCGAGAGCAAATAAAATCGACTCACCTCATCCAAGTCTACAACGTAATGACCATCAGTAATTCCAAATTGATGTGATGGATGTAACAGAAAATCACCGAAGGGGTTATGGAAGATGCAGAACCGATACCATTTTGTCATCCAGAGTTCGAGTCAAAGTTAAATACTGAATGTTGATTTGATAAGGATTATCGGGGATGATTCAGAGTTTTAGAAGTAGCATCAGCGGGAAGAAACCACTGTTAGCAACACTGACAAGGTAAGGTCACTCGGGTAATATTTGACCAAGACCATTGCTAGAAAATCTCGAAGAGGAGGGTAGTCAAAGAAACGAGACTGGGTTAGCCACAGAGATCGAAGCTTTTCATCCAAAATCCATGATGTAAAAGAGACTCTCTTCTCAAGCAAGCAACTTAGGGCTATAAAAAATATGAATTAGGGCTAGTGCTGATATATAAGACTAGTTCTCCTTGTATTGTAATGAACCCCCTATTTTCCTATGAAAGTAATCCAGTATGGTGATTATCAACATGGATCAATACCATCATCTTCATGTATATTTGCATCATGACATTCGCATCATACATACATCTAAACATTATTTTAACAATTTGCATATCATAACCGCTTGGTAAGTCACCACACTGTCAACCTCTCAGGCATGGTTATAATTGAAGAACACATTGAGGATGTAGTTAAAAGAGAGAAGATCAAGGATCCCTATAGCGCAACCTGTCAAAACGAAGTGGCTCAAGTTCAAGAAACAAACACTCACCCATGGTTGTCCTTACGACCACCTTCAACGATACATTCAGCCTACAAAGGGCCTCTCTATCTAGAAAATTATGATATTAATGCCGACGGAGAATTATAGAGCTCTGAAAAACAAGGTCCAAAGGTTGATCGAAGCCGTTAGTCCGAGTTTCAAAGACTAATGACAAAGATGAGTCTTGAGAGGTATTGACTACTCAGTTGAACATTGAACCGAAATTTTCATGTATATTTGTTTTCAAAAAACGAAGTCCAATTTACTACTTTAAAACCAAAAACTAGTAAAGATATTTTGTAAAGGGAACTTGCTTTAAAGTGATATTTCTTTCACAAATTAAACGATTTTAAATTCTTTAATTCTTTGAACATTCATTCATTTTTAGGAGTTGTCCCTGCTCTCCTATGTACACATAACAAACATTTATTTAACATACATGTACACATCATTACACACTTGGTCCTTGAAATTTCAAGTGCGATAACATCTTTGCTTCGATCTCAAAGACTGATTCTAAGGTTTGGTATATTCAAAAGAGATTGAATATTATAGGGATATTACAAATGAGGGTCTCTGCTAGTTTACTTAGGTCGACAGAAGAATAATATGAGCGAATAGACAATGAAAAGTTCCCATTTTTAGGAGAATCCCTTCTCAGACACTTGTTGTTCAAGATCCTTGAATCAAGAGTTGACCTTAAAATTTTATGCTCTGAAGACCTTCTTAGAACTTCCTTGAATGAGACGATGAATGATATTATCTTACCTCACTAGAAGAAGGGGCAAGATTAGAAAAATTATATACTAAAATTGGAAGACTATCAGCGGGAAATAGTTAGGAGCTAAGACACACACATAAAAAAAAAGAGAGAGAGAAAAAAATAAGAAAAAAGAAAAGGAAAAAAGAGAAAACAAAGAAAAGAAAGAAAAAAGAATGACAATCGGAAGACCGAAACTAGCCCACATCAAGTAAAAGAGTTTTTTTGCAGATTACATTAGGAGATCAAAGAAAGATGATCGAATTCAAGCAATATCAGCAAGCTGCATAAAGACTATCGAGTTCAAGCAATGAATAATCGAGAAATACTTTAATCTGATGACGCACCCACAAACTTGAAAGTGGAAAAGGAAATATAAAGGAAACAATATTGTACACACTTCATATTTGGATCAAGCAATTGAGAAGAAAAAATTCATCCATAAGGAACTAGGCAAAGATGAGTAAAAAATCCTCATTCTAGATACTTCAGGATCTAACAGATTTACATAAAAGCAAATATTGAAGCATATCTGAGATAAGTCGGCCTAAAGATTTTCATTTTCGGTAAAAAAATAAAAAAAAAAGAAGGAAATATAAAAAAAGAAAAATAAAAAACAAAAAATATTAGAAGTACATAAATAATAAATAAATAGACATATTTACACCGGTCGTCGATTAAGGTCATACAAGCTTTCAAAGACCATTATGATCATTCAGGGACATCCAAACTAAATGAGATTATCTTCAGAATACACTTTCGCCCAAAGGTCAACCTTGCTTCAAGGAACGTTGAACTTCGAGGTGCTTGATCAACACCTAAATGAGGAAAGGATGGGGCAGGATGAGAGAGTGAGATAATGAGAGCCACACAAAAGGGGTAGCCTTTAGAAAAGGGTAAGTTCCTTTTGAAAGCCCGGGAGTCTAGAAGAGACTACACATTTGTCTGTAACCCAGTAATAGTCGAGGATTATTTAAATATACTCTTTATTAGAGTTTGTTTTTTGCCAGATTGGGGCAAATATGACATTACGTTTGACATTCAGGAAGGCAAACATGTTTTAAATTGTTTTGCAATAAACTTCTAAATCTCATACATTTTTCAAAGTTTTTTCTGCATAATGAAATACATGCAAATAAAATCATTTTCTAAGAAATAAAGAAAACTGAGAGTCAACCTCCATTGAGGTACCTTGACGAGCACAAAAATGAAATCATGACACAAAGATGTTCGATCAACCATTACACTGATCCATATAATAATATAAAGAATACGAGCGAGGAATCATTGCCCGCTGAATGACAAAATCAGAGCTCATATAAAAAATGACCAAAAATGTCATGAGGACTGACAAAGTTTAATTAACAAAACCTACATGGTCAACCGAATGAGGATCGGGACACCAACCTTTGTGAAACAGAGAATAGAACTTCATGCATCAATGCATACCTCATATAGGTTGCATATTTGCATTTCGAACACATGCATAGTGAAAATACTCATGCATTATTATTTTTTTATAAATTGTCTTATAGAAAATACATATAATAGTCGAGAAGATGACTTCAACAAAGATTCAGTGCACTTTTGCACCACTCCATAGGAAACAAAATTGAGTACCAACTTCTAACAGAAAAAGAAAAAGAAGAAAAGATGAACCAGAGAGATCAATATTTTAGACCATTATCCTTGATGAAACTATGACCAGACGGAGAGAACCGGGTCATAGTCTAAAAAGAAAGAAGAAGAAGAAGAAGAAGAAGAAGAAGAAGAAAGAAAAATATCTTGAGACGAAACTTGGTAGACAATGAGTATGTCATCAAGACAAAAGAGAATCTGAGCAAAAAGATCAAGACAATGAGGCAATTTGGAAACCTAGAAGTTTTTTGAAGAGATTGGTAGCCTTGGTAGGCGTGAGTCCCGATTCAAAAAGAAGATTAATAGCCACCTGGCATGAGTCTCGACCAAATATGTTTAGAAAGAAGATTGACAACCTACTCGGCATGAGTCCCGATTCAGATAAAATATTAACATCCATTTAGCGTGAGTCTCAAAAGACTCCGAGATTAAGGTTCCATACAAAAAATACCGACATGTTCAAAGTCTCATAGAAAGAGATTTTACAGCAGTTCTATACTGAAAGAACCCTCACACACCAAACATAGAAGCTCGTAGTTTTACACAAAAAGAGCTACCAACAGAAAAGTCAACCCATGATGCAATGGTTTTATATAGGAAAAAACCGATAGTATCAAAGATGATAAGTTATATATAGGGGGAACGCATCTTCGTTTTTGTCTTTGAGATTGAAGCTTAATATAGGAGAGGCATGCATCTTGAGACTTCAGAGTAAAAGGTTTCTGATAACTCCGCAAAAAGGCTATATTTTGAGCCTTTTTACTTAAGTTATTTATTGTCTTCAAATACATATAGGAGCATTTAGTATCATAACACTTCATTTGGTGGCTGATTATGTTTTAACATTTATGATGCGGAAATAGATGCTATTTTATGAGAAAGGTCGTGCTTTTGATTGATGTTGTGTATGTAAGGTAAAGTGACAAGCAAAAGGAATTTGTCATGACATTCTTAGAAGGATAGCAATGGGAAAATGCCATGGCAAATCTAGAGTACTCCTATGTTGAACTAAATGCCAAGAAGATATTTTGATAAGAGTGTTAGCTGGTGCCATTACAGCCTGACCATAGCTACCTCAGAAGGGGACCACAACCACCTTAGTAGGGGACCACTGTCACCATGTCAAATATTCGTAAAAGGATAGCAATAGAAAAATACCATGGCAAATATGGAGAACTCCTATGTTGCACTACAGGATAAGAAGATATTTTGAAAGGAGTGCCAGCTGGAGCCAATACAGCCTGGCCACAACCATTACAACTGTCTAGGACCATTACAACCTGGCCACAACCACCTCGGTAGGGGACCACAGCCAATATGACCTGTGTGCGAGCTACCTCAGTAGGGGACCACTGTCACCACGATCAGCTCTGTAAAAATACCAGGACATATAGAGGGCAGAAATAAGTTTTTGCTTATCTTTTAGGGTTTTTCACCCCCATTTTGTAAGGCATGGTAACCTTATAAAAGAGCAACCTTTATTCAAAAAAATGAGGACTTTTGGAGCAGATTTTGAGGCACAAAGAGAGAAAAAAGTGGTGAAGAAAGTTTCCACCTTTCTTGCCCAACCGAAGGGTTCCTCAATTGATAGAGCTTGAAGGGAGTGGCATGCTAGGCATCTGAGAGGGGCTAGCACGCTAAGGCGTCCCATGGTGGTCGAAGAAGCCGACGGTGGCACGGACCGAGGGTATCTTCTTTTCTCTTCCTTTGCTTTATTTTATATCTTTAAGAGGTTTTATGTGGATGATTTAAGGATGATATTAGTGGTTAATATTTGTTCTTAAACTCTTTCACCTACCATGTGCTAGCTTTATTTGGTGGATGCTTTTGTGGATGATTATCTTTTATTTCTATTTAATATATTGCCTTCTATGTGTTTGTATATTGCTTTGTTCATTGTTGATAATTATTTAAGCATTTTAAGAGGCACGAGAGTGTCCATGTTTAGGTAGATGCTAGAGCACTCGAGAGAGACGTAGCTATAGATCCTTAGATCATCCGAGAGGAGCTAAGGGAGGATCTACGTAAGCAATGGGTTCTAGACTGTAAATAGAGTATAGTTGGATCCTAGAGCACTCGAGAGAGGCATAGGTGAAGGCTTCACCGACTAAAAGTAATGTTCTTTAACCGATAGGCTAGAGTATTATTCGCGTGACAGGCAAAAATACCACGACACTTTAGTTTGTCAGGTTCCTATAACTCGAGAGAGCGGGAATACTTTAGAAACCTCTGTCGAGTAAGTATACACCGTAGCAGCCATATGTTAGGTAGGAGTAAGGGGTAGGAGATCATAGAAGTCACCACCAGTCATTCCCAGTAAGGCTCATCAATTGAGGATCATTACGATATATTGCTCACATGTTTTCTCTTATCTTGCTTTAGCCTTGGCATTTACAAAGTGTTCCTCTGTTTCCTCTGTTTTCCTCTGTTTTCTCTATTTTTGTTGTTCTCTTTCAATCACATTATCTCACCCTTCACACACCATATTCATACATTTATCGTGCCACCACCATCCATTACATTTTGCCTTGGTATATTTTAGTTGCTTGCACTCTAAAATTGCCATAGCACTTATCCATTACATCTTCACCGTACATATCCATTATCACTTATTTATATTTTTATCTTTATTTTCTTTTTAGTTATTGACACCTTTTGCCTTGAAAAAATTGACTTACACTTTATCCCGATCCTCGTGGGAACGATACTCACTCATCCTTTATTACTTGTACGATAGTGTATACTTGCACATATATGTGTGTTCGCATACTCTATATTGGCACTACACAGGACACACCAGTTTCATATAGGAGAAACCCTAACTTTGGATCTAGAATTAAGAGTTCTATATAAGAGGAATCTTATATTACAAGATCCATCATGACGCGGAAGGTTTTATATAGGAAAAACCGACAACATAGAAGAAATAGAATCTCATATCGAAAGGACCCCTATCTTCGTCATCATCTTTGAGTGAAAGCTATATACAGGAGGGGCACATAACTCAAGATTTCAAGGGTGAAGTTTTATACAGAAGAAACCTCAACTTAGAATCCAGAAATAAGAGTTCTATATAGGAGGAACTTTTATTTTGCAAGACCTGCTCCAAAAGCGAATGGTCATATACATAAGTGACCTATAGCTAAAAAAAAGCAAGCAAGTTCAAAATAGAAAAGGACTTACAAGCCTGAAGAGTTGGCCGAAGAAGTGTAGAGAGTTTTGGAAGAATCTGTGATTTCTGAAGCCAAAACCGAAGAATAAGACAAAAATGAGTGCTTTTTTATCTTTGCTTCGTCGTTGTTTCACAAGAATAAGCAAATAGGGGCAACTATAATTACTCATTTTTAAACTGATTTTAGCATTTATAGTATTATTGTAGTAATCATATTATTAAGGTAAATTATACAGATAGCCGCAATACTATGGGGTTAGCATCAATCTGACCATAATGCTTTAAAAAGAATTAAATATACTGGTAAACTTTTAATTTGGTATTAAAATAGCTATCTACCGTTAAAGAAGTAACAGACTGATGACATGACAGTTAAAGATAAAATGGAATAATTATACATTTAGTCCCTGTTATTCATACATTTTTTAAATTTAATCCTAATATTAATATAATAAAATAATATAATTATTTAATTAAGGTAATGAGACATTCCACCGCCGATTAAAGAAGAAAATGAAAATCCTAGATCTTTGCAACCCATAAAAATCAAACCTGGGTATTTAGGTTGCAAACCACTTAAGTTAACCACTATACCACATACAACTTTAAGATTTAAGGTACCATTACTACTATATATTTAAAGTTTGTTTACATTTATTCTATTCACACATACATGTAATATTTATTTGTTTAATTTAATTAAAAATAATAATTAAATTATTAAATAATAAGTTTCAAATTAATAATTTTTTATTTAAGAATTCATAAACCTTTGATCCTAACCCTAAACTCTAAATCTTAAATTTATTTAAAATTTAAATTATAATAACAAAACATTAAGGGTTTAGGATTTAAAGTTGGTGTTTTTTTGGTTTAGAGTTAGGGTTTATTTAAATTATAATAAAAAATAATTTAGGGTTTAGTATTTAAGATTTAAAGTTTGGGTTTAGGGTTTATGTTAGGTTAGGGTTTATTTAAATTATAATAAAAATTTATTTAAGGTTTAGGGTTAGGATTTATTTAAATTATAATAAAAATTCATTTAGGGTTTAGGGTTAGGTTTAGGATTTAGTTTTTAGGATTTAAACTTTGGGTTTATTTAAATAATAATAAAAATTCAATTAAGTTTAAGGTTTAGATTTTGGGTTAAGGTTTAGGATTTAAAACTTGGGTTTAGAGTTTAGGTTTTTTTAATTAAAAACTTAGTATTTAATAATTTAATTATTATTTTTAATTAAATTAAACAAATAAATATTACATCGTATGTGTGAATAGAATAAAGATAAAATAATCTTTAAATATATAGTAGTAATGGTGCTTTAATTCTAAAAGTTGTATGTGGTATAGTGGTTAACTCAAGGGATTGACTGCCTAAATACCAAGGATTGATTCCCATGGGTTGCAAAGTTTTGAGATTTTCATTGTGGCACATGTCACCACTTGATTAGAGGGGAGAAATAAATTTAATAAATTAAAAATATATAAATAATACCATACAATAATAATGTATGAATAATAGGGATTAAATGTATAATTATTTTTATTTTATCTTTAACTGTCATGTCATCAGTCCGTTACTTCCTTAACGACGGATGGCTATTTTAATATCAAATCAATAATTTAACGGTGTATTTGATTCTTTTTAAAGTATTATGGTCAGATTGATGCTAACCCATAGTATTGTGGCTATCCGTATAATTTACCCTATTATTAATAAAAAGAGAAGAAAGAAGAGAGAAAAAATGAAAAAAGAAAGAAAAAGAAGAAAAAAAATAAAAGAAAAAGTTGATGTGGGATTGGAATCGCACATTGATAAGAAACCACACTTTCCTCTCTCCAAATGCCTATAAAAGGAAGTGAGGGGAGCCTTTTGAGGGAGAACCAATTTGGGTGAGGGCAGTACCATATGATCTTAATTTGAGAGCCTAGCTCTCCCCAAATTTTAGGTGGTTTGATTGGATCCTATTTTTAGGATTCAATCTAGTTAAAATTTTGGAGGGATCGTGGTAGATCTCGGTGAGGATTACTCGGGGTTAACCTTTCGAACTCTTAGGTGTTTTAAAATAAATGCGCAAATCCAATTTAAAATTAATTCGATCGTCAAATTATCACAAAAAATTTAATTTTAATGAACCGATAATTAAATAAAGTACCAATTTTTGGCGGTGTAGGGGTGCTAATCCTTCCGTATCCGTAACCGACTCCCGAATCCTAATTTCGAAAATCTATGATTTTATGGTGTCCGGTCTACCAAAAGGACCGGTGGCGACTCCAATTTTATAAAACATATTTTTAAACCGAAAACCCACGTGGAAGATTCTATTTCAAAACGAAACATCGAAAATTATTTTTCACAATCGAAAAAGAATATTTTTTAGCAATACACTTATTCGTGGAATTTTTCAAATCGCTACACTAATCTATACAAAAAACGGTTACTTTGATAACATTATGTTTCAATTAATCTATAAAAAATTTAGATATCGAAAACCAAAATATGAATTTAATAACTACATTTAAACTATATTTATACAGTAAAAAAATTATGATAGGTTTAATATATATATATATATATATATTCTCTTTAAAATATATTTATTTTCATATTTTCCCTTAAAAATTTTTTACCTAACATATGTTAATGTTAAAGAATTCCAGATGATTGCAAGTTAAGGATCTCTAAAGTATTAATATTGATGATAGCTTTGTAAAACATGTATGAATATCCTTAAATCAAGAATTTTCAATTTACATTAAATTAATTGCATTGCGTTTAGAACGTAAAAGTTTAACTTTGGGTAAACCCTTAATAAAATTAAGTTAGTTAATTTTATTGAAAAATATTTTATAAGGTGAGATTCTTTATTAATCAAGTGATAATGGTATTTATCTATTTTTAATTAATTTTTAAGATAAACTCAATCAATTAAATTATACTCTCTCCGTCCCAAAAATACTGTTTTTTATTGACTTTTTAAAAGTCAAATTTTTTAAATTTTGACTATAATCATATTAAATATTTTAAATAATTAAATTTTATAAACTGTATATTTAAAATCTACTCGATTAAAAGTTTTTAAAATATATTTTTTTTATATTTTTATCAATAATAAATTTTAAATAATCAAGATTCAAAGTTAAAAGAATTTGACTCAAAAAAATTAATAAAAAACAATATTTATGGGACAGAGAATATATATATATTTTTAAAACTTTTAAAATAAATAAAATTCTTTAAAATTTAACAATGGCTATAAGTTTCTATTATGTGATTAATGTGTAATCTTAACGCTGTACATTCTTTCTAATTAGATTAGATTTTTTTTAAATAAAACTGATATTTACATATTAGATTAATAAAATCATCTTTCCGAAAAATTATAGAAAATTTTAGTTTTATGGGAAAAGAACAAAGTCTTGTCTTCTTTCTGATTCGTTGTAATTTTTTTTTCGTGTAAGCCATTTAGATATCTTTTACACCAACTTTAAAACTTAATAGCCATCATGCATGGATAATAATATATTTTTTAAAATTATATTTATTTTATTATTTTATCTCTTAATTGATATTTAGGGTAAGTTTAATTTTTAAATTGTATTTATTTTATTAATTTATTTATTTTCTTAAAATTTTATTTAATGTTACTAGAATTAAATTATATTTATTTTTTTCTTAAATTTTGTTTTCTTAATTACACGCAACTATTTATTTTTTATAATATTTATTATTAAAGATTTAATTTTTAAATTTATTATTATACCACCAAAATCTCATGTCTGTGTGTGATTTATGCAGACTGATTCCTTAGTCCGAAACTGTTGCCTTCGATGATGTTAGGTGATATATTTGAATGTGTTGGCTCTTGAGAATACAAGTTTAATTATATCAAAAAAAAATTCTAAAATATTTACGAGAATCAAGACGATTTAAATATTATACTCAAGTTCTGATAGAGGACTCAAAAGCTGAATAGAAAGTACAAAGGACTTACACATCATGTTCATGTCAAATTAAACGATTCCGGTTAATCAATCCATTAAAAAAAATAATTAATGGTTAAGGTTATAAATTTTGATTGATGGTTAAACTATAAGTTAATCGTTATTAAATTATATATTTAAAATAAAAATAACTTTAAAACTTAGATTATAGTTTTTATGTCCTGAATTTTGATTATTATATATTAGTTGAAGAATTATGTTCAAAACTTTGATGGTGTATTGTTACAATATTATGTATCGTAAACTTTTAAACTTTAAAATATCATGAAGTTTGTGTGTTTTATCTGATGTTGAAATTTTGTAGTAAATAAATATTTTCTAAATTATCACGTAAGTTATTGTAATATCTTTATTTAAATATTTTTATGAATATTTTAATATATTATTTATCAAAACAATATTATTCTCTAAAAATAATAAATATGTGAGATTTTTTAATAGGTTAGGTTAACCTATAATTGAAACGTCGGTTAACTGTTAAAATACGGTTAACGATGATGATTAATCACTTTTTAAAGATTAAATTAAAATTAAAAAAAATTAATAATTGCTATAACGGTTAACCGACCGTTTACACAAAATAATATAATTAACTTACCATGAACACCTTTATTATAGATGACGGAAAAACTCGAAATAATATAAAATCTAAGATCAATCGTACAAATGACGATATGTCTACTTACCTATGAGGCGAAGGCTTCATTTTCATAGACAACTCATTCAACTCCATTTGTCAATAACAATGATTTGGAGAAAAGAAACTATAAACAATCATTCTTTTATTAATAGAAACTATCAAACATTTATGATAAGGGGTTCCACTCTAATTAAAAGGTGGTGTTAATTTCTTTTTGGATAAATAAAATAAATTGACAACCACCTTGTGAGAAATCGAGCCTGGGCATGGATGAATAAAAGTCAACGTGAATAAAAGTCAAGTTTTACATTCCCTAGCATTAAGATGGAAAGATGTTGCTTTTATTAAATTGACCTGTCTTAAGTTTTTGCAAAAATGAGAAGAGAATCATCTAAAATATCCATTTTACATAGGAAACATATTTTGATTCGAGTATAAGATTGGAATGATCCTATCTATTTAGATTTTAAAGTACATCTTTCATATAAAAGGTTCATTAATACATAATTAATTATGGTTTGTTTATTTTAAGTTCTAATTTAAAAGAGTCTAATTAAATTATTATTATTTGATATATGAATATCATTTAATCTCAAAGCATGTATGAGATAACAATTGTTGTCTTAGTGTATCATCTATACTAGACCCCAGATTTATGAAAATATTCCCCAAGTAATTATTGTAATTCAAAACAAACAAAACAAGTTAATAAAATGTTAAACATACAATTCTGTAATAGAAATAAAACATATAAAATGAAAATAAAAAATCACAAAAGCAAAGAAAAACCAATAAACATTTCTGAAAAAACTTAGACTGAGGTCTGTGCTATTACAGTGTCCTTAAAATAGATTCGTCCCCTCCCGGAGCTGGAGTTTCTATGGAACGTCTGTCTCTCAGGATACAACAATAGACTACAGCAAAGAGAGCAACGCAACTTTAACTGTAACGGTGAACTTCACAGAAATAGAACACTATCAAGAATTTGGCTAGAGGATATTTTTTGTTTTCAGTGTTTTGAAGATAGGAGCAAAGGGTCTCCTTTTATAGTGTTCAGGTAGGGGACATGTTTAATTACAGAATTGATCTGTAATTAACAATTTGAAGAGTTACAACTCCCAGAATTCAAAATGATATTTAACAGAAAATTAATCCAAATAAATTGGAGGTCTGCAACTCCATAAAAGGTGGTTTAATTCTGTATTATCTGCTGAAAAAACTAAGTCACAAAGTAAAAAAAAATAACTACCAGTTTAGAAGCCCAAAGGCTCATCTTTGACTTTTATAAAAGTCAACATATGCTAAACCAAAGTGATAGGCTAGGCACACATAAGGTGTCTAGTCCAAGCCTTTGACTTATTTTCAATAATAACATGAAGAGCTTTTACATATAATGCTTTCCGAATCTATGTTCCCAACAAGTTTAGGATTCTACTTTTTATCTTATTTTTCCAACATCATGGGTGTAACATTGAACAACAATTTTTCATTCACCCATTGAACATTTTGAGCATCTAAATATACAAAGTTAATCTACTATTGTTGTAGAGTAATAATATACTTAGTACCAATTAATCTGAGTAATGGAACCATCTCAAATTTAAGCTCAAATGTCCATGTACCATACCATTTTTCAACAATTACTCTAATTATTTTAAGTTTCAGCCTCTATTTATTTATCTAAATTAGTTATTAATTTTCTAATGTTATAATGAATATTGAACATTCTGCTTAAAAGCTCGAACTAAATAACGTCCGATTATCTTACGACACAACTCAAACTAGAACTTCAAAGTTTCTCGAACAATAGATATTATTTTTTATAATTATATTCGTAATTGATTTATTAGAACCTAATTAATTTCCTAAAACTAAGGCTCTAATTTAATTAAACTAATGTGCATTTAAAATACCCTAAATGAGTATAATATGCATGCAATTAAATTAATGCAACAAATAATAATAAAATTAAATTTAATTAAATAATTAAATAAATAAAGCATGGCTAAATTGAAAAGATATTAACATTGGAAGCTGATTTTTTGTTAACTTGGTGATAAATTGAAAAATACACAAAATTGTAAAGCCTAATTACAAAGATTTGGAGATCAAATTAAATACATGAGAGAGTTTTAAAAAAAAATTATAAGATCTAAATTTTAATGCACGTACCCTATGATCCAACCCATCCCTTATTCATGGGTCAAGGCGAAACGATACCAAAATAATATCGTTTTTTAATACTATAAAAGTCTTTTTTAAGCTAAACCCTTATTTTTTTATTTTCTTTTTCTCATAACCTAAATCTTCTCAAACTCTCTCTTACAAACATAATTTTTTAAAAATATCTACTTAAACCAATTCAATTTTTTTCCTTTCTGTTGATGTTTATACAAAATTGTATAAACACAAAAAACCCCGAACATGCTCCACCTTTCAAACCTTATTATCATACATTGATTATCTTCTATTATTAATCGATTATCGTTCATAACTTTTGATCACTTTCTTTCTTTGATTGTCAATAGTGAGACGACTTTCGATAACTTTCAAAAAAATCTAAATTTAAATCCTAATATTCAAATCTAACTTTGATTCATTGGAGTCAACTTTTTTTTAAACTGTATTTATCCATCCTGATCATGTTTAACTTCACCAGTCTACAAAATAACTATCCCCGAGCATCCTCAATATAAACTCCAAATTTCTCCTATTTATCTTTATTTTTGTTTTCATTTTAATGTTCTTATAAAATTGTTAATAACTCTTTATTTTTCTTGATATTTTAGGATTCGAAATAAAGAGAGAAGGGTTATCTTTCCGGTGATGTTTGATGATGATCGATTTGTAACACTCTCGGTTTCAGGTACAATATTTAGGTCTTTAAGCCTAATTCTGAACCCAACGATTTCAAAATATATTTTTTTTAAAATTCAAATATAATTCTTATACATAAATATCATCATCCAAAACAATTGGTTTGATAAAAGAAGGAACATCAAACAAAAAATAAAATGGGTAATCCAATACAAATGCCCAATATGCAAAATTATGGGCAGGCTTATTTGCTTCTCTATTAACATGTGCAATAGTAATAAAAGGATAAAAATGCACTATACGATGAGCTTCATGAAATTAACGTGCAATAATCGAGAGATCCAGAGTAACAACCTTTAATTTATTCATTATGATCATAGAGTCCCCTTCCACTTGAGCTGTTTTTCAAGCATTTTTAATTGTCATTTTGATTCCAACAACAAATATAATTTTTTTATAGATTCAACTGTATGGACATCATTTAATTTATATGCCCAACCATCGATCATTAAACCATTCTATCCCTTACAATTATGTCAACATTAACATTTTTATTGTTTGGTACGAAAGATGCATCGATATTAATGTTAACCATTATAGTGTTCTGCTACAAGAAACCTAGGAGCAATCAACTTATTTTTCTGCAGGAAATATGCAACAAGGATTTGTGAGTAGTACACCATCATTTTAGTTGTGTTTAAAACACCTTAGTGAACCCAATATTTTTTCTATGTGAAATATTCCATAACAAAGCAAGAAGAAAAGTAAATTGTTATTTATCTAAGAAATTCAAAGCAACTTCTAGTCATACTCTATAACTATTAAAAGGATCTTGAGGAAGTTTAGAAGTTAAACCACATAAGTCATAAAATTTTTGAACCATAAAATAGTGTCTCATAGCATGCATCAAAGTTTTCTCTTCACAATTATAAAGCTTACAATGACCAAAATCAATCCTAACCTGTGTTAGTTCCCTTTAGTAGGAACATCTTCTAACCAAGTCTCCATCCAAAAATTTTAATTTTAGGGAGAGTGTGCGATCCTTCTATTGTTTTTCAAATTCTTGATCTTTTACTTTTTGATCTATTCTGATTTAACAATCATTTATGTGCAGACCTAGTCACATAAATTTTAATTTTGAACTTTAATAAGTCTTTTTTTCTCTGTTAAATTCTTAAATTTAAACTAATCAACTTTAATTTTCTTAGAATTTTATCAGTCCCACTGTCCCAAACTTCACTAACCAACTGTAAAGAATCCTTATTCTGTGTTCAGCATTTATCAAACTTGAAATAACCTCCTTGTCTACTAAATTGTCTCAAAGGTCTATCCGTATTCATTAATAGGTAGTAATGGTCTAACTTAAAAGCAAATTCAGAGATCATCTCACACCGTGCATAATTTTATAACCAAGGAATGTATGTAACATACATGTCTAATCTTTCTTGGACATATGTTTTTATATTCTCTCCCCTTTGTCAAGTGAATCATCCCTTGGTTTAACATTTCATAAATCATTTTGAAGTAGTGATTTTCTAAAATTTTTATTTTTATTGTGACTTTTGTCGACCTTCGATTTTTTTATTTGGCTCACGAATGTCATTTAGATCACTTAAAGAGTTAAGGAAGAGAAGATGGTCCTTTTAGCCTATCCAAAAGAGATCGATCCTCAAACTATCTTGATCGTTCAGGATTTTCATAAAACCCAGTAAACCTATAAATCTATGATCTTTCAGCCAACACAACATCATTATGAGAATGTGAGAACACTAAAAGAGTCATCAAAATATCATCCCTCCATAAAAAGACAAGAATGACACAATTTCATTGTTTTCTACCTACAAACATCTAAACATTCTTCCTTTTCTACGAACATTATCCACTTTATTTTCTATAGTCTAGTTTCACTAATAAAAACTAAAGAAAAATCTTTTTCAATCATGTATCCCTTTAGTTATCAAATTGTCTTAGGGTTGGTTAACCCTCGATAGTTTCATTGTAATATTTTTATAGCTCTCGACGAGGCTGACCATCAATAATATTAGTTCTTACTTTTTTAAACCAAAAGAGTGGTCTCATTATTCTTTCCCTGTAATATTCTTTTAACAGTTTTAGTTTTTGAGTTTGACACAATTTTTTTAGTCTTCTTATGTGGTTAAGATAAGCTTTTCCCAACAGTTATCCTAATTAATTTTTTTCTCCACTTTTGTTTTTTTTTTACAAAATGTTTTCTGCGAACAATATTTGACTAACACCACTTCTAAAAGCATGTTATATTTGTCCTTTTAGACCCATGGTTAAACATTCATTGTCTTTTATTGGTTACCCTTAACTAGTCACCATACTAAAAAGGACCCGTTACCCCAATTGGTATTAATTTTTAGTCATCCACTTCATGTTCGATAACTTTACACCAGAAATAAAATTTTAGTAGTCTTTTTTTTAGCCATACATATTCTTGGTTTACCAGTTTTTAGTTTTTCAACCATAACACAATTCTTTAACGTCTTTCGACTATCTATCTCCACTCTGATTCATAAATAGTTCCCCAAATTTTCATCATTTCCCCTCAAATCCACAATAAGAGTTTATCCAAACAAGTCTCCAATATTTTAATCCAATTCGATGCTCAAACAACCTAATAGGATGTTATATATTTTGATCCAGATTGGTAGGGGGATCAAAATCATATTCTTGGGGGCTGAGCATTTTTTTGAACAATTTAAGTGCAAGTAGATTGTTGTCAAAGGTCCAAGGGCACCGATTCAACACAAACTCCAAGTACAATTTTTTGAAATTTAAACAGAAAAAAGCTTTGATAAATCAATCGAGCCTCCTTCAAAGGTGTATCCTTCTATATCGTAAAAAATACCTTGATCAGTCTATTTGCATCTACAGTCTTTGGAGAAATTAGCTTACCAACAATATACTATTCTGCACCAAAAATCTCATCATCTAGCGTTTTAATTTATTCACCCAAGTAAAAAAACTCATCTTCTAAAAATTTAGGCCCTCAAAAAGGCTTACAATTTCATCATGCATGCTTACCAAAACAAAGAAAAAAGAAGGATGTTTATTTTTCTAACTAAAAAATACTCTGCTAAGACACTACCTTCCTCTCAAATCAGAGAAAAAAAATAACTAAACTAGTTAAAAATACCAAAAATATCCCTTTAACCAACCAAAAATAACCATATAAAACTCTCTCTCTCACCAAATCTAGACATCTTTCTAAAGTCATGTATCTAATCAATAGAAAGAAACAATAACACAAATCCCATGATTACTCTCCAAGTCACCAGTCATAGCAAAATTATTATTTCTTTCCATCCTAACATTCTTTAACTTTTCAGAACCAACATTAGTGTATGATATATCCATGCATAATTGACGCCAATTTGTAATAACATGAATCTTTGGTATCCATTCAATATTAATTTTTAGTTGACTTTCCTTCATCTGGATAAAAGGGCCTCATCAAAAGATTATCCAACAACGGCGGCTCAACATATTTAATCTTACGTCTTTATTTTCTCCTATGGATTGCCATTGTAGATCAGAATGAAATACCTGAAGTAACAAAAATTGAACCTCTAACATCCACAAAATTAATCTACACCATCTTCATATTATTTTGATAACCATAGCTCAGCATTTTATAACAACCAATAACCAAATCAACCACTTATACTAGAATAAAAATATTCTAAACATCATCATAACCAAAATCATCATGAACATAACCAGTAACAATCTCTATCCATCCGCTAGAAACACTATATCGAACCAAAACCTGCATAAACCTACAAAAATAGATATCAAAGAACATGTAAAACACCATCGAATCCCTCTACGAAAATGGACATTGTTCCAAATCTAACGGTGAAAGTGAATCAGGATTTTAGTTTTCTCTATTGCTTGGTTCTAATCACCTACTCACACTATTGTTGTCATTATTATTCAAAATATTTACAAGTCAAAAAGAAGGCACATTAGTCAAATTCATTAAAATAAAATAATAAATCACAAGTTCAAGAGTATTTAAGGAGCTCTGAATTTAAAAACAATAATATTCGATTAAATACAAATAGTTTACAGAAGTTACACAACTTAAATAAGTCCTAGAATATATGTAACATCTATCTAAGTAGTGTACTCCACAAGATCGATATTGAAACCTACCGCTGATGGTACTCCAAAAATTGATTTGCACCTAGTACCCGACACACGAAAAACAAAGAATTCCAAACGTTGAGCTACTGAAAGCTCAGTGGGTATACCTTCACTCAACCATAATTTGTGTAATTCATAATTAAATGCATGTTACAAGTTATGATGAAAGAGAAAGATTGACGTTACAATAATTGCCTAAACACAAGATATTTGCATGGTACTTTCATAGCAATATTTTACCATAAATGAGTGTGTTTGGAGTTACTAAGTATCGGACATCACACACTCTCATACAAGTAGTCCGGAGTCACACAACATTCAAATCCACTCTTGGGTATTCAGATCCTGTACCAATATTCTCATAGCCATATTCAACAATAATCATCTTATACACAAGTATCTGACACAAGTTTACAGATCAATATAGGTCATTTCAAGGCATTTAATTCACATTTCTCTACAAAAGTCATATATATAATTAAAATTCTCATTACTCAGTTTTACAATTCATTTTAGGCTTAAAGGGACCCAAAAAATCTATTAATATGAATTATTGACCCTCCAAATCCAAAGGCTAAAACTTGGACAAATTGGTCAGCGCTTACCGATACGCCTAATGGGGTATTTGTATTCTCTTAACTAGAATTGATATTCCTTCATTGAGTACCGATACCTAAAATACATTCAAACAAAATAAATTATCTTCATTAACCCGTACCGATACGAGGGCCACCCATACCAATACTTGACTTCGATGGAACAATGTTACCAATACGAACTCGCATACCGGTACCTAAAAACGATTATGTAATTGTTCAAAAATAGGGGTATCGATACACAAGGGAGCCAAAATGGTATGTCCTCCATGAAACTCATATTTTTCCTCTCACGGGTATCGGTACGGGTACATCTTGTACTGGTAACAAATCCAGATTTCTAGTTCTAGAGTTCAAAAAAACCTCTTCCACTATCCGAAAATCATTCTAAAACCTTCCAAAGTTCACCTACGAGTTATTTAAGGCTTAATAACCAGGATGCCATCAATTTTAACAAGTTACAATCCTAATTTTAGATTTCACCATGAACACATTTAAGCTACCAAACCAAGCTCAATCATACACAACCCAAACTAGAACACTATTATCATGATTTCCACAAACACACAAGAGTTAGAAGTATTCTACTTAGCTTAGAGCAATAATGAAAACCCTTAGACCTCACTCAACCCTTTAATGCTGAAGAAGACTACCTCAACTCGTCAAATGTGATTCCTAATGTAAAGCTCTAAGATTTCAACTTTGTTAGTGAACATTTGAGAGAGAAATATGGTGTGAGATGATGAAAAAGATTGTAGGGGATGGTGATATCACCTCTGTCCCAAAACAAAAAAATATAACTTTTTTCAACATCTTTCCATTTACACTCTTACCATAATACCCTCAAAACATCATCTAAACCCCAAGCCTAAATCTCAAATCCCAAGATCAATAAAACCCTCAAGACCCAAACACAAGGCTCAATGCCTCGGGTTAGCTCGACTTCCGAGTTCCAAAACCCGGATTGTGATAACTACACATCCTTAAAAGAAGTTTTGTCCTCGAAATTTACCTAGGAAAACAAATATAGATAGTCATTCCATCTCCTCTTCGACTTCTCACATGGGTTCTTCTACTCCGTTGTTCCTCCATAACATCTTTACTAAGGGTATATAATCTTGTATCAAAGTTCCTTGACCCTCAATCTATCACTGTTATCGGTTCATCTTCATAATATAGGCCTGGGTTGATTTTAAACTCCTCTCTGGATGATATGGGTAGGAACCGAATAATATCATTTCAACATGAGCACATGAAAAACATTATGGATACGAGCCATATTTGGGGGTAACAAAAATCGATAGTCTACAAGTTCAACTATTTCTATAACTTCATACGGACTGATAAATCTAGGGCTCAACTTTCCCTTTCGACCAAAGCGTATCACCTTTTTCCAAGGCGATATCTTGAGAAAAACTCTTTATCCAACCTCATAATCTATGTGCTTTCATCGTCAGTCCTCCCCTAACTGGTATCGATATTCCTCCATCGAGTATCGATACTTAAACACATTTGAACCTATTTGGCATAACGATACCCAGTACCGTTACGAGGGCCATGTAACACCCCAAAATTAGGCCTAGAAGTTTAAAGGTCGATTTAGAGGCATAATGGACTGATTTTGTCGATTTAGCCTAGTTCGAGATTAAATACTTAAAAAATTAATTTTAAATCAAAATAAATTATGGGAAAATATTCTAAAATTCTTAATTGACTTATATTTGACTTAGGTGAACTCAATTTAGAAAATTGACCTTTGAATCCCTAAGATTTTAAAATTAGTGACTATTTTGTAAACATTGAAAACTTGAAGATAATTTTATAAACTAAGCCAAATTTGATATAATCCTAATCTTAGTTGATATAGGCTTTCCAAGAGCCTATATAAACAACATTAATCCCTTTTTTAAACCTAAGTAATCAAAATTCTCTAATTTTGATCAAAAACTTAAAAATTTCACTTTTTAAAATATCCCTTCTTTAAATTTCGGTTTCTTCTTCTCCAATGAAGCCTCTTTAACATATTTTTAAGGTAAATATCCATTCTTTTCAATAAAATTTCTTTGCTTTATTTTTCTTCTTCAAATTCTCTTCGTTTTTCCTTCTATTTTACTTGAAAAATTCTATTTTTGCATCAAGCTTTAAACCCTTCTACAAGATTTCGGTTTCTTCTTTCTCATGAAATATTTCCATCATATTTTCAAAGATAAATACCAATATTTTGAATAAAAATTAGTTTGATGAATTCTTTATGTTTTTCTTCATCAAAATCTCGTCGTTTTTTTATGGGTTTTCTAGTTTTTAAACCTTGGGGGGGGTTAATTTTGGATTTTAGAATCATTAAAACCTATGAAACCTAAAGTTTTTTAATAAATTTCCTAAGTTCTTGGCTAATTGAAATAATCTTTAAAGTCTTGAATCAATAAAATCGATTTCCTTGATAAAAATTCCATTATTTTCTTGATTTTAGTTCAAGGGTTTTCCATGGCTGTTTTTGATACCTAAATACATGAATCCTGAAGTGTTTAGAAGTAATTAAGATGACTCTTAAGTATCTAATCTCGTACAAAAGGTTTAGGGGGTGTTTGGAGAGGTTTTTGGTGAATTTTGATTAGGTTTTATGGTGTTTTTAGGAGATGTCATGTATTGGTCCGACTTGAGGGATGTTTGGGTATGGTTTAATGAACTAAAACCACTGGTTTTGATGCTTGAATTAGGCCAAGAGATAGAGGAACAAGTTTGAGGGAGATCGAAAAGCCGAATCGCATTTTCGAGTGACTTATCGAACAAGTTTTGGTAAATTGTTGAGTGGATTATGAGAGCTGTCAATTTGGCATATTTTTAAATGTTTTTCAAAGGTTTGGGGGTGTAGGGATGGTGTGAAAAACCTCTCTATACTCGTAAGTAAGTTTTCAGTATTGCTTTCTTAAAGATTCTTATATTATATCGTATTTTTATAATGTTAATTGTCATGCTCTGAATGTGTTATGCATATGTGATTATACATGTGATTTGATGCTCATGATAATGTTTTTATAAAAATTTTATATTCATATGATGATCTCATGGTTTTATATTGCAAACATGAGAAAAATAGTTTTTACCAGTTTAAGCACTTAATGCATGAGATAGTGGGATGCATATGGTTAATATTTATTTTAACGTGAAACTTGAGCATTGTTTTTTGATAATATATTGGCTAGTTAAGTGATGAACCTTATAGGATAAGTTGATCGATCAATAAAGTCTAGAATGCACTATAAGCATTCAAAAGTCGTACGTGTATAAATTCCTTGTGTATTGCATTTTGCCTTATTTTAATGCTATATGATGGGAGTGGTACTATCACATAGGGTTGTTCAGAGTGGTACTGTCACCGAACAGCAAGGTGAGATAATTCATATTGAGATTGATATTAACATGCGCATGCTTTGGGAGTGGTACTAACATGCGGTTATCCGTTTATCCTAACGATTTGGAGTGGTACAAATCGGATCACTAACACCAATATATGTTTTTACTTTTTAATGTTAAGTTTCATGGTTTTTACTTGATTGCATATGGTATTATACATACGAATTTTATGCATTGTTATGCATGTGATTTGAGCATTGTTATGTTGTTAGCATGTAAGACTTGAGCTTTGTGCATTGAGATGCATGTGTAAGTATTGCTATGTGAGTAGTATGTAAGACTTGTGTTTTAGATTTTAAAGCATGTGATTTCAAAATGGATTTTACTAAAATTTAATGATGGCATTGTTAGCCATAGTTTGATGACACTGACTGAGTTTTAAAAGTAGCGTTGTTAGCCATGTTTATTTTATTTTATAAAGAGCATGATATGTTTATTTTATTTGATATGTTTTTATTCACTCACTTAGCTTATACTTAACCTATCATTTTCCTTGCAATATAGAGTAAATAAAGTTGGGGTAGCAAAAAGAAGCAAGGGTCCAGGTAACTACCAAGTGAAAGCTCAAGTATGTCTTTATAACATTAGTAGTAGTGAGAGAGCAATGGGGATGGGTTACCAAGTTAAGAATATTATTATATTGATGAGAATTGTAGTAGTTGTATGCTTATACATGTTTGAAGGTTATCTATATTGATATTAGCTTATGGCTTTGACTTGAATTGCCCACTGATATTCCTTTAGTTATAATATAGTTATTTTGAAGTTTGATTCTTGATATCCCTATGTGTGAATTTGAGTGTTGTTGATAACGAAGCAAGACTAATTATGAGTCGAATCTATGATGTTGTTATTTAGGTTGAAATACGCTTAGAATTAATGTTGAGTATATTGGGGTGGTTCTTCCGTGTGTTTATAAGATTAGTTATGTTGAAGCATAATATTAAGATTTGAATATATTGTTGCTACTAGATTAAATTGCATCTAGCTAATATGCCATGATATGTGCTTAAAGTGTGTTTAGGTGAATTTGTATATAGAGAATGTCATGAAACCTTTGAAGGCTAGATATAGTCCCTAAACTTTGAGCATGCAATTAAATGACTTCTAGATATTATTTTTAAGCTGAAAATTTACGTACAAGCATGAAATATAGTTAATTAAATATTGATAACCTTAATTTCACAATCAAGGCATAAAATTTTGGAAATTACAATTAGGCCCCTAAAACTTATTCGACTAAATTAGGGCTCGTTTCTCTTTAGTCTCTACTGCAATTGAACTCGGTCCTTGCATGAACATGTAGGATCTAATTAAAGCATTTATAAAATATAAAAGATAAAATTTTTAGGGTTGTTTATCGGGGCAAGTCTCAGGATTAGCCTCGGTATTCCCTATGTAGCTCATTTGAGTTGGGTGACGTCTAGATCGGGTCAAGGGGGTTACAGGACACCCGTACCAATACTTGACTTCACTGAAATAGTGGTACCAATATGCATCCGCGTACCTATACCTAAAAATGAATATGTAATTGTTCAAAATGTAGAGGTACCGATACACGGAGAGCCGTATCGGTACGCCCTCTGTGAAACTCTCATTTTTCCTCTCATGGGACTATATTCCAAGTTTAGAGCTCAAAAAAATCTCTTACACTATCCAAAAATCACTGTAAAACCTCCCAAAGTTCCCCTATGAGTTATCTAAGGCTTAACAACCAGAATGCCATCAATTTCAATAAGTTACAATCCCAATTTTAGATTTTACCATGAACACATTCAAGCTACAAAATCAAGCTCAATCATACACAACCCAAGCTATAATACTAATATCATGAATTTCAAAAACACACAAAAGTTAAAAGTATACTAACCTTATGCAAAACCAAATTTGCTTTTCATATAACAAATAAGTTAAAAGAATATTTTGTAAATAAATTTTTAAGCCAAAATAATTTTAAAAAAGTCAAAAAAAATTTTTAAGTCAGAACAATAACCAAAAATTTATTTTTCTTAAGATTTTTTAAGCCAAAACATTCAAAATCGTACAATCGTTTTGAACCAAAAACCAACCTTAAAACTTCAATCTCATACTAAACCCCAAAACCTACCATAAACCTTTTCCTTCTTCAACCTTGATGATTTTTACCTCCCTATATAGATCCTTTGCTGCTTAAGATGAATCTCTCAACTCAACAAACATGATTCCTAATGTAAAGCTCTAAGATTTGAACGTTGTTGGTTTACATTTGAGATATAAGGGAGGTATAGGATAAAGAAAAAGAGGGTAGGGAATGGTGACATCACCTCTTTCCTAAAACAAAAAACATCACCCCTTTTTTCATCTTTCTCATTTACACTTTTACCATAATACCCTCAAACCATCACTTAAACCCTAAGCCCAAATCTCAACACCTAAGCCCAATAAGACCCTCAAGACTCAAACACGAGTCTCGTCTTCTCAGTTTTGCCCGACTTCCAAGTTATGAAACCTGGGTCATGACACGATTGGTCACAGTTTGCCTCTCTTTCAGTGTTTTTTTTAACATTTTTAGAGTCGTTCAAATTTTTTGAAACATTTCGATTTCTTGAGATAAATAATCTTTTTTCTATTATTATTATTTTAGTTTTTTATTTAATAATAAGGATAATTATTATGGATCATAATTATTAAGGATTGATCCATGCATAAGAGAGACCATTGTCCCTAGCAAATTTTTTGGTATAAATTTTATTTTATCCCCTTTTAGTTTAAATGTTAATTAAATAAGAATTTTTACTCCTCTTAGTTTTTAAATTTAATGTTTTAATATACTCTTACCCTTCCTAACATTGAATCATAACTTCATCCTTGATAATTATGATTAAAATTTCATATTTCTCTTATCTTATATTAGTAGGAGTAGCAGATAAATGGATGAAGTCATTTGAACTAGGGTTTAGGGTGAGATAAATCAATTCAACTAATGATTTGTGTTTCTTTATGTATTTTAATCGAAAATAGGAATAAAAATGTAAAATAGTTCTCTTTCTGTCCCATTTTTAGCGTCCATCGTTGACTTTTTACATAATTTTAGGAAGAAAAATATGTAATAAATATCATATAAAATAATTGAAAGGATAATTTAATCCTTAAAAGATTAATTTTTTTTTGTAAAAAAAAAAAGAAATGTTAAAAAGAAAAATATTTTTTGTAAAAGTTGTTGATTTTTTCAATGAGACATTTTAAGCGGAACAATTTTAAAATACAAAAGGGACATCTTATATGGGACAAAGAGATTATGTAATACTTTTGGTTTGTATTTTGGACTGTGTAATTAAATTTTGTGGACTATAATTATTGAGT
Source organism: Abelmoschus esculentus (assembly GCA_035048815.1). Taxonomy (NCBI): domain Eukaryota; kingdom Viridiplantae; phylum Streptophyta; class Magnoliopsida; order Malvales; family Malvaceae; genus Abelmoschus; species Abelmoschus esculentus. Next base: position 15,817,292 of record JAUCBN010000001.1, read on the forward strand.
TTTATTATAAATTTTATCATTTAATTTTATTTATAGAAAATTATTTATTATAATACAAATCTCACACGAAAAAAATATATTTCTAGAAAACTATCTTCATCATCATTGGATACAGTTGATGTAGGTGTTGGTGAATCTATCTTGGAGAAACTTTTATACAGCATAGATACACAGAAAAAGATCCAAATAACCCAAGCCGATTGTGAAAATTACAGTTTCATGAAATATTTTGTAATAAATTTCGGTTTAAACATAATAAATCTTTGAATTGATTCCTACCTTTGTGGATCACAAAATCTTTCAATAAGCTCCCTTAAGCTGGTCAATACATCTAAATATGAGAAAACATAAAATAACAGATAAACTTGATTAATATTTTTGTTAACAAAACTTTTTTTGTTGGAAAAAATCATTTTTACTTCTCATATCTATTGATTCTTTTAGTTGATTGTAACTTATGTCCAAATTGTAACACCTCATACCCGGTGCCACATTCGGGCCATAAGCCCAACTCGTATCCGTAAAATTTCAAATCAATTCATGAAATATGACATAATTTAAAAACGATATTAAAATTCAAAGTGGTTTCATAACCCAAAATATTATTGGAGCTTCAAATACAAGTTTAATAAAATATTTGACCTTGACAAATTAAAATAAAATAGAGTTACAATTACATCAATGGTCCTAGGAATACATAACCCAATAATCTAGCAATTGTACTCTACCAACCGGTAAACGTTGAAGTCCTTCGTTGATGGTGCTCCGCAACGTCCACGCGATCGTCGCCTACAAACCTACGTATAGAAATAAATCCCAAAACGCTGAGCTATGAAAGTGCAGTGGGTACACAACCTATCGACTGTTCTTTCAAGTGAATCATAACTATAAACATGCGATATAAGATAATATGATGGTATGACATGCCAAATGCAAGCAAAAGCGTAAAGTAAACAAATCAGGAGTGAAGCCCACTACCAACCCGACACTGGGGAATTCACCAGGCCCGAAATCTCACATCAGGCTGCTCAAAATCTCATATCGAGCTAATATATTAAGAATCTCGCATCGAGTCTTCACTTGGAATCTCTTATCGAATGGGTCTCGGAATCTCGTATCAAGCAAAGTCATCAACCGGAATCTCACATCGGATGGTCTTCAATACATCACCCAGAATCTCACATCGGATGGTCTTCGTTGTGTTACAATACAATCACTCACTGGGTTTCCGGATCCCATCAAACAAAAGACTCGTACAACACAAGGTGATCCACCTAGGATTTCACATCATAGTAATACAACAACCAAGCCAACACTGAATATGCAAGAATAATTTCTCATAACAAGTCTTATCACGACCCATCATAACTTGGTCTTTCTAGGTAAAATTATCAATAATGGTTTATGATTCATTTCATTGGTTTAAGATTCATTAGGACCTTTAATTTCCCTCAACGGACCTTAAAAACCACTTCTCTAAGCAAAAGTTCACATGGATATCGATACTCCTAAGTGGGGTATCGAAACACCCTATGTCGATACCCACCCAAAGAGGGTATCAAAACATGGGTATCGATACCCTTTGACAACCTTAAGAGTCAACTACGGAGGCCCTCTGGATTCGATACGAGCATCGAACTAGAGATGCCACTAGAGGGTTCGGTATCGAACCATGGTTCAATACCCTTGCCCACATAGCCTATTCTTGTCTCATAAGTATAGATATCGGGGTCCCGTGTATCGATACCCCCACATAGCCTATTCTTGTCTTCTTTGTGTTGTAACACTATCACTCATTGGGTATCCGGATCTCATCAAATAAAAGACTGATATCACACAAAGTGATCCACCTAGGATCTTACATCACAGTAATTCCACAACCAATCTAACACTGAACATGCAAGAATAATTTCTCATAACAAGTCTTATCATGATCCATCATAACTTAGTCTTTCTAGGTAAAATTATCAATAGTGGTTTACGATTCATTTCATTGGTTTAAGATTCATTAGGACCTTTAATTTCCCTTAACGGACCTTGAAAACCACTTCTCTTAGCAAAAGTTCACATGAGTATCATACTCTTAAGTGGGGTATCGAAACATGGGTATCGATACTGACATCGATACTCTTTGACAACCATAAGGGTCAACTGTGGAGGCCCTCCAGATTCGATACCAGCATCGAACCGGAGATGCCACTAGAGGGTTTGGTATCGAACCATGGTTCTATACCCCTACCCATATAGCCTATTCTTCTCTCAGGGGTATCGATACTGGTAACCCGTGTATCGATACTCCTACACGAAATGTAGGTCTAGAGCTTTAAATTCTTAAAAACCTTAACCAAAAATTACTCAATCAATCCCAAAACGTTATTACTTATTATTGAAGTAGTTTAGGTGAGTTTCTCATCAGTTTTACTCATTTTCATCAACCATAATTCAAGTCACCATTAAAGCATGCAAAGGCTCTATCCTAGCCAAACCATCACAAAATCAAACAAGCATGATAAAATGATGATGCACATGAAAATGCAAAAGATTTGGAAGTGTACCAACCTCCAAAACGAGCTGAAGAAGCCCACAACCAGCCCTCAAACCTTCTCCTTTCCCAAGCTTCTTGATGGCTCTCCTTGATCCCCAACTACAAGGAAGATAACCAAAACATTACTACTTCATTTAGGTAACTTAAGGAAGCTAAAACAACCTTAAAATTATCCTAAAACCCTCTCAAAACAAAAACCCGAACTTACCTCAAAACCCTCACTAAAACCTTACCTCCACCATTAAAAATCAAACTTACCTTGAAAGATAGATCTTTTAGAGCTGAACAAAAACCCTTCTTACCTTAAAATGAGATTCTGCAAGTTTGACTTCCAAAAACCAAACTTTGGTGAAGGTGTTTGGGGAAGAAAATGGGTGAGGAAATGATGAAGAAAAAGATGAAGAGAAGTGATATCACCTTCTGCAAAAAAATGCAAAAAATTGAACATCTTTTTTTTCTTTTCCATCATCCAATTAGCCATTTACCAAACTACCCTCAAACCTTCTTTCAAGCTTGATCCCAACAACAAACCTCTAAGCCTAAACAAGGTCCAATAAGCCCAACATAAGGCCCACACCTCGGGTTAACCCGACTTCGAGTCCCGAAACTCGAGTCATGACAACTCCTCCTCCTTAAAATATTTCGTCCTTGAAATTTATCTTGAGGAAACAAGTGCGGATAGAGAAACCTCATGTCCGCTTCAACCTCCCACGTAGCCTTCTCGTCTCCGTGGTTTCTCCAAAGAATCTTAACCAAAGGTATACACTTGTTCCTAAGCTCTTTGACTCTCTTGTCAAGCACTCTTATTGGTTCCTCTTTATAGGTTAGATCTATATTAACCTCAACATCCTCAGAAGATAACACATGTGACGGGTCTGAACGGTAACGCCTCAACATCGACACGTGAAACACATTGTGGATACATGCCAAGTCTGGAGGCAAAGCCAACCGGTAAGCCACTGGCCTAACTCTCTTTAGCACCTCATACGGTCCTATAAACCTTGGACTTAACTTGTCCTGCCTTCCAAAACAGATGATCCCTTTCCACGGTGACACCTTTAAGAGCACTTTTTCTCCAAACTCATACTCGATGTGTTTCCTCTTCTTATCCGCGTAAGCCTTTTGGCAATCAAAAGCCGCCTACAACCTTTCCTTGATGATCTAAACCTTATCCTTCGTTTGCTTAACTTGATCAGATCCCACAATCTGCCTTTCGTTGAGCTCGGTCCAGCGCAAGGATGTCCTACACTTGCGTCCATATAACGCCTCAAATGGTGCCATCTTGATACTAGACTGATAACTGTTGTTGTAAGCAAACTCAACCAACGGTAGTTGCTCCTCCCAACTACCCTCGAAGTTCACAATACAACACTGAAGCATGTCCTCGAGAATCTGAATGAATCATTCAGATTGACCATCGATTTATGGATGGAAAGTTGTGCTGAAGTGCAACTTAGTATCCAAGGCACTATGGATCTTTTTCCAAAGCCTGAGGTGAACCGCAGATCCCTATCCGATATGATCGAGGATGGAACTCCATGAAATCTCATGATCTCCTTAGTGTACAACTAAGCTAACCTTTCCAAATTGAAGTTTATGCGCACAGGCAAGAAGTGAGCAGACTTGGTTAACTGATCAACAACAACCCATATAGCATCATGCTTCCTTTTTGTCAAAGGTAACCCTATAACGAAGTCCATGGTGACCCAATCCCACTTCCATTATGGAATCTGGATAGGCTGAAGCAAACCTAAAGGAACCTGATGTTTCGCCTTTACCTGCTGACAAGCTAAGTACCTCGTCATAAACTCTGAGATGTATCTTTTCATACAAGGCCACCAATAGAACGATCTAAAATCTTGGTATATCTTGTTGCTCCTCGGATGTACGGTACAAGGGCTACGACGTGCCTATCTCATGATACGATCCCTCAGATCCTCTAAAGCAGGAACACACAAACGTCCCTTGAAGTACAAGTAACCGCCATCTCGTACCTCAAGGTTCGTATTCTCACCCCTCTGAATTGCCTCTATTTGAGCTACCAAGTCCTCATCCAACACTTGATTCCTTTTTAACTCTTGTATCAACGTAAGTTCCACTCGAAGCTCGGCCAAAAGACCACCATCATCTGTCAACCTCAAACAAGCAAACATAGCTCTCAAGTCCGCCATGGACTTCCTACTCAAAGCATCCGCCACCACATTTGCTTTTCTCAGATAATACTCAATCACACAGTGATAGTCCTTGAGCAACTCTACCTAACGTCGCTAGCTCTAGATCATGGGTAGGGTAGTTCTTCTCATGCGTCTTAAGTTGCCTTGAAGTATAGAAAACCAACTTACCATCTTGCAGAAGAACACACCCTAAACCATTTAAGGATGCATCACTAAACACAACATAGTCCTTTCTTGACTCTGGTTGTGTCAGCACTGGTGCCTCGGTAAGATAAGCCTTTAACTGCTCAAAACACTATTGTCTCCTCTCATTCCAAACAAAGGGAACTCCTTTCTACAATAACTTGGTCAATAGTGACACCAAGATCGAGAATTTTTTTACAAACCGTCGGTAATATCCTGCAAGCCCAAGAAAACTACAGACCTTCGAGACATTTCTAGGCGGTTTCCACTCCACTATAACTTAGATTTTTTGAGGATCAACCCGGATCCCATCTGCTGTCACGATGTGACCAAAAAACGCAACCTATGAGAGCCAAAACTCATACTTACTGAACTTCACAAAAAGACGTTTATCCCTCAACGTCTGAAGCACAACCCGAAGATGCTCATCATGCTTTCTTTTGACTGAGAGCAGACCAAGATGTTATCTATAAACACCACTACAAACTGATTCAGATAAGGCTGAAAGATCAGGTTCATGAGATCCATGATGTTGTCGGAGCATTAGTAAGCCTAAAAGGCATTACTAAAAATTCATAGTGTCCATACCGCGTCCTAAAAGCGGTTTTCTGAACATCTTCCTCAACCACCTTCAACTGGTAGTAACCTGACCTTAAGTCTACCTTTGAGAACATACGAGCACCTCTCAATTGGTCAAACAGATCATCGATCCTTGGAAGAGGGTAGCGATTCTTGATCGTTACCTTGTTGAGCTGTCGATAGTCAATGCACATCCTCATTGACCCGTCTTTTTTTTTCACAAACAACACTGGAGTACCCCAAGGTGAAACACTCGGTCGGATAAAACCTTTTTCCAACGACTCTTGGATCTGGTTCTTTAAATCTTTCATCATCTTCAGCGCCATACGGTAAGGAGTGATGGACACCGATGCTGTGTTTAAAAACACTTCTATACGAAACTCAAGCTCTCAGTCAGGTGGCAAGCCCGGTAATTCCTCTAGGAACACATCGGTGAAATCACAAACTGTCTAAAGACTCTCTAAAGCTGGAACCCCAACACTCACATCCACCACGTGAGCTAACAAAGCCTCACAACCTTATTGTATCAACCGTTGTGCCGTCAAAGCTGAAACAACGTTAGGAATACAAGGATTCCTTCCTCCTCTAACCATTAACTTAGATTCATCGGTAACTCTCAACTTCAAACTCTTAGCTCTACAATCTAAGCTAGCATCGTGCTCAAACAAACAATCCATACCCAGGATTGCATTAAACTCCTGAAAAGGCAAGACCATAAGATCTGCCAGGAAGATTGAACCTTGCACCTCGATCAGACACCTCCGGTACACCTTATCTACTATCACATCCAAACCCAAAGGACTTGCCACTCTAACTCCTATCTTTAGATCCTCAACTGGTAAACCTCACAGTTTCGATATCCCACTACGGATATAGGAATGTGTAGACCCTGAGTCCACTAATGCTACTATAGGTACAAAGAATAAAGAGAAAGTACCTGAGATAACATCGGTGGGCTCACACTCCTCCTGAGCTCTGACTGCATACTGCCTTACTGGTGCTCTAGCGGTAGACTAAAATGTGCCCCTATTCTGATGGTCGGTGGTCTGACTCGTACACCCCTAGAGAACCCTCGACCCCTCTAAGTCGGGTAGGAGGTCCTCTGTATCTAAACCGGTATGGTGGTGGCAGCAGTAGGATAGTCTTTCACAAGATGATCTAGAGATCCACATTCAAAACAAGCTCGGCTTGGTCCTCAACACTCACCATGGTGTCTACGACCACACTGGTTACAAACTGGCATACCTGCACTCCCCTGAGAACTCTCAGGACTCATTATGGATGATGATGAAGGTCTCCTACGGCTAGCAGACTCTGACCTACGATCAGGCCTTGAACCCTGATTCGAGCCTCCCCTTTCTTATTTCCAACGGTTTCTTTCCCTCATAAACTGAAACTGAGAGCTAGTAGAGGACTGATTCCTTCCACTAGCATTTCCTGAACCTCCTTCTGAACCATACGTCAAACCTTGCACCTGCTCTATGGCCTTAGCACTAGCGTCAACTCAAAAAACACTACCGGTGGGTTAGCTGTCAGATAGGTTCGGATCTCTTTCCTCAAACCTCTAAGAAACCTCTTGCTCGTTATCTTCTCGTTAGCTATCAACTCTGGTGTGTACCTACTTAGCTGTAGGAACTCCTATTCGTACTCAAAGAATGTACGGTTACCTTGCACAAGGTAGGTGAACTGATCTCTCAAACGGTCGATGTGAGTCTTGCCCACATACTTCTTCTCGAACTCATCCAAAAATTCATCCCAACTTGGCTGATCGGGGTACCACTCCATCTCAATTGTTTCCCACCATTCCCTTGCGTTCTCTAATAAGTTTTCAACTCACCATTACTTTCTACACTTTTTATGGGCACTTACCATCAATTCTACACCTACTTGAACCAATGCATATACTTAATGCGATATATTTAGGCATTATGCTATTAAAGATAATATTTGTAGAAAAGGCATACTTTACTGCATTTTTATGTTTGTGCAGGAACAAGTATTGTCGCGGCAGCAACTCTAGGCCGAGGAAGGACCTGATGCCGAGGCAGCAAAGGATAAATAACAATATGGTAGGAAAACTGAGGAGAAAAATAAGGAGAACGTTGTTGGACAAGAAGCCCTAGGATCAGAGCTGAACAATACGAAGAAAGCTCAAGGACAAGACCACGCGAGAAGAAACCTTCTAGAAGAAATAAACTTGGAAATATTTAACCTATGTACATAACTTGTTCCCTACTCTAAGTTCTACTCTATTTAGGAAAGGTTTGCCTAGGCCAAGCCTATATAAGGCATAACCGTCCAAGGGATTAAGAGAGCGGAATTTGAGAGAGTTCACCGTAGGAATAATTCTTCCTATTATGTTCTAAGCTTTCTTGTTTAAGTGATAGTTGTTGAGTATTAGTGAGAGGAGATTGTATCTTTTTTCTTGTTTCAATGCAATAAAATATCAAAGTTTGCTTACTCTTTTTCATTCTTTGTTCTTACATCCAAGCTCGGGAGAGAAGTTTGTAAGTAATTTATTTGTCTAGACTCGGGAGAATTAGACTCACGAAAGGAGTAAGTACGGTATTTGACTTAATTGGAAAATACTAACTCGGCCTAGGGATAGGTTGGAGTTTCAACGGCTAAAAGAAGTGTGAGATTTGTTGTTGGTTATAATTAATTAACGTCGAGAGGTATCATCAAGGATTAATCACCATCAATGTTTTGACTTAGGGATAAGCGGAGCCATCAAAGGACACTTTGCCAAACTTTGGTAAATCTGCCCAAGAGCAAGGGATTATCCCGGCAGAGAACACTACCGCTGCCGAAGACAATAATCTGCAGTACTATCGAGGTAGTGTAGTGCAATTGTATTAGAAAAAACCCTGATTCGAGCCTCCTTTTCCTTAGTTCCAACGATTTCTGTCCCTCATAGACTGAGAGCTATTAGAGGACTGATTTCTTCTACTAGCATTTCCTAAACCTCCTGCTTAACCAAACATAAAACCTTGCACCTACTCTATGGCGTTAGCACTAACCATCAACTCAGAAAACACTACCGGTGGGTTAGTTGTCAGATAGGTCCGGATCTCTTTCCTCAAACCTCTGAGAAACCTCTTGCTCCTCATATTCTCGGTAGCTATCAACTCTGGTGCGTACCTACTCAACTGTAGGAACTCCTGCTCGTACTCAAAGAATGTACAGTTACCTTGCACAAGGTGGGTGAACTGATCTCTCAAACGGTCAATGTGAGTCTCGCCCACATACTTCTTCTCGTACTCATCCAAAAAGTCATCCCAACTTGGCTGATCGAGGTACCACTCTATCTCAACTGTTTCCCACCATTCCCTTGCGTTCTCTAATAAGTGATCAACTCACTATCACTTTCTACAGTTTTCATAGGCACTTATCATCAATTCTACACCTACTTGAACCAATGTATATACTTAATTAATATGATATATTTAGGAATTATGCTATTAAAGATAATATTTATAGAAAATACAAACTTTACTGCATTTTTATGTCTGTACAGGAACAAGTATTGTCGCGGAAGCAACTTGAAGTCGAGGTAGGACCTGATGTCGAGGCAGCAGAGGATAAATAGCAATATGGAAGGAAAACTGAGGAGAAAACTGAGGAGAACATTGCTGGATAAGAAGCCTAAGGATCGGAGCTGAACAACACGAGGAAAGCTCAAGGACAAGGCCATGCGGGACGAAGCCTTCTAGAAGAATTTAACTTGGAAATATTTAACCTATGTACATAACTTGTATCTTTTTTTTTTGTTTCAATGCAATAAAATATCAAAGTTTGCTTACTCTTTTCCATTCTTTGTTCTTACATCCAAGCTCGGGAGAGAAGTTTTTAAGTAATTTATTTGTCTAGACTCGGGAGTGTTAGACTCACGAAAGGAGTAAGTACGGTATTTGACTTGATTGGAAAATACTAACTCGACCTAGGGATAGGTTGGAGTTTCAGCGGCTAAAAAAAGTGTGGGATTAGTTGTTGGTTATAATTGATTAACGCCGAGAGGTATCATCAAGGATTAATCATCAACAGTGTATCAACTTAGGGATAAGCGGAGCCATTAAAAGTCACTTTGCCGAACTTTGGTAAATCTGCCCAAGAGCAAGGGATTACCACGACAGAGAACACTACCGCTGCCGAAGACAGTAATCTATAGTACTGCCGAGGTAGTGTAGTGCAATTGCATTGGAAAAAACAGATCAATCAAATCCACTATACAACACAATTGAATCTTGTCCTCTTTTTCAATTTGATCTCCTCTTTTATTTAGTTTTTCTTAATTGCTTTATTTAGTCATAAACTCATCTACTTGTGTTTTTATTTCTTTTTACAGAACAAGAATATCGAATAGGAAATATTAAGTACACCAATCTCTGTGGAGACAATACTCGATAATACTTATCACTTATTACTTGCGACGTGTTCACTTGCACTAATTGCGCATATTTGACATGCATCAAGTTTTTGGCACCGTTGCCGGGGATTGACAACTAAATTTTGTTTTCTTTATTTTCTTGTTCTTTTAGTTATTTTAATTTTTATTTTATTTGGTTTATTTTTTGTGTATGACCAGGGCCAACCCAAGCAATCCATTATACGAGATTGATCCAGAAATCGAACAAACCTGCCAAGGGTTGAGGAGACTAATCCAATGAGCCATGATCCAGAACTTACTTGCTAGCAATGGAGGCCTTCCACAACAACCATTGCCGCAACCACTGTCGCGGTAGCTAACCGTTAGAGATCTTCTGGTGGAAGATCTGAATGGATTAAACCCTGGAGTTGTTACCCCAGAGATAAAAGCAACCCACTTTGAACTTAAACCTGTAATGTTCAATATGCTTAATACTATTGGACAATTTAGTGGGTCTACAACTAAAGATGCTAGGCAGCATCTCAAGTCCTTCATGGAAGTCTGCAACTAATTCAAAATTCAAGGAGTCCATGAAGATATCCTGAGATTAAAACTTTTTCCCTATTCACTGAGGGATAGGGCCAAGATCTGGTTAAATAGTATTCCGGCAGGATCTATAGGATCTTGGAGTGAACTCTACCGAGAATTCATTACGCGTTTTAATCCTACCAACTTATATGATCGAATCCATAATGAAATTACTTCTTTTCGACAGGCTGATGACGAACCTATGTACGAGGCTTAGGAGCGCTATAGAGAGTTACTAAACAAGTATCCACTGCATGGATTTCCACTATAGACACAAGTGACCATGTTCTACAATGCCACCAATGCCCTAACAAGAATGATGTTAGATGGCTCGGCAAATGGAACACTCCTTGACAAAGCTCCGGAAGAAGCTATTGAGATTCTGAACAAACTCGCAAGAAACAATTTTCAATTCCCTACTTCTAGGCGAGGAGGAGTAAGACGCTAAGCCACAGTGAATGAACTAGAAACTACCAACTCGGTGGCAGCACAATTGGCCTCTATAACCAAGATGGTTCAGAACATGCAATTACAACAAACTACTCATGAGGTTAAAGCAATCAATTCTTCTGAGTACATGCAAGATGAGGAATCTGGTTTTTATGTGGGAAACTACAACAGGAACAATATTATGATGTCTAACACATATAATCCGACATGGAAAAGGCACCCAAATTTTTTATGGAGCAATCCTAATAATGCCTTGAACCCTACTAACCAAGACTCAGGTTATCAGCATACACTGCCGAAGCCGCAGGTAAAACAGTCAATGTTGCAGCAGCAGATGCATCAGCAGCAACCCATGAACTCATTGGAGAACACTCTCAAGGCCTTCATAATGAAAACAAAATCATATATGGCTTAGAACAATAGTTTTATGAAAAGAACTGATGACTTCATGAACAAAACTAAAATGAGGCTGCAAAATAAAGAAGCGACAATTAAATCACTGGAAACCCAAGTTGGTCAATTTGCTCAAAGACAGAATACTAGACTACATGGAGGACTACCTAGCAATACTAAAGTTGCTAAGGAAATGGGCCATGAACAATGCGAAGCAATAACTACAAGAAGTGGCCTATAACTTAAAGATACATCAGTCAGTTCAGCAAATAAAGCTCCACTAGCAGTACAAGAGGAATCAGACAAGGAGGACTTGGATGCTGAACAAACTGATCTTGAGAACACTGCCCCAGTAGAGAGCTCAGCAGCACCTCAATGAGTTGCCGAGACAGTGATAAACACAATGGTTCTAGGTATTAAATTTTAAACCAAAAAGATCCTGGAAGAGATGAGACCACCACCACCTTTACCACAAAGGTTGAAAAAGCAAACACAGGAACATCAATTCAAGAAATTTTTAGACATCCTAAAGCAAGTTCACATCAACTTACCCTTTGTTGAGGCAATTGAACAAATGCCCAACTATGTTAAATTCTTGAAAGACATTATGTTTAAAAGAAAAAGTCTAGGTGAGTTTGAAACAGTGGCAGCAACTGAAGGATGTATGGCAATGTTACACAACTGCATGTCACCAAAGTTGAAGGATCCTGGATGCTTTACCATACCTTGTGCAATAGGTAATCATTATGAAGGTAAGGCCCTATGCGACCTTGGAGTAAGCATCAATTTAATGCCCAAGTCTGTGTTCCAAAAGCTTGGAATTGGAAGGGAAAAACCCACTACTATAATGCTCCAACTTACGGATCGATCATACGTGCAACCCAAAAGAAAAATCGAAGACATATTGTAATACTCTAAACATAGCTTAGAAGTTAAGGACTAAATAAATTAAATTAGAGCTTAATAAAATTCAAAGTTTAGTGACTAAATTGAATAAATTTGAAAATTAGAGGCCAATTTGAAAAGGGACCAAAAAGCGAAAATTCAAAAGAGGTGAGATTGCATGTAAGTTTTTAAGAAGTTGGTGGCCTTGGACACATGGCAAAACACCATGCGGTCAGCCACCCCTTGTCCATAATAATAGATTTGTTTAAAATTAAAAAAAAATAATAAGAAAAGGGGAAAATGATGATTATATGTCATAGTGGGAGAGAGAAAGTTCTATTTATCATCTTCTTCACCCATTTCTTCCCTCTTTGCCGGTCATGGGAGAGAGTTTGAGAGAAAATATTTTGCTTGCCTTGCATGTGAGATTTTAAGTGAGATTTTGAAGGTTTGAAGCAAGATTCTTGATTAGGGAGGTCAAACAAGCAAGGTAAGGTATTTTTCTTCTTCTAAGCTTAGCTAAAAATGTAGTTGAAGGTTGTTAGCTTGAAATCCATGGCTGAAAATTTAATATAGTGTTCTTAGTTAGCTTATTTTTAAGTTAGAAGTTGAATGCATGTTGCTGGAAAATACATGTTATATTTGTTGAGTTTTTGAGCTTAAGGACTAAGTTGCATGGATTTGGAAATTATAGGGACTGTTTTATGGTTAAATTTAGGAAGGATTTTGATGTTAGGATGATTAAAATATTCATATGTGGACTGATTTGGGGTGAAAAGAAGCATGAGAAACTTGTTTCTAGGAAATTAAGTGATAAATGTGATTTTGGACTGTTTTGCAAGAATTGAAAAATTGGTGGACTTATTTGTTTGGGTTGAATCTAGAAATTTAATATTTAATTCATAGGATAATGATTTAAGAGTGAGGAAATTAAATTGTAGGTGTTTTGGTTGAAAAGATGAAGGAAAGGAAGTGTTAGAATTGGTAAAGTGCTTTGGACTAGCTTATAGGTGATATTTTAGTAGCTTCATGGATTGAGCTGAAAACTCTATTCAAATGCCAAAATAAAAATGTTTGTATAGGTAAAATGTGCTTGAAATTGAGTCTACTAAAGTTTACAAGTGTTGGATGAGTTGAATTGGTGTTTAGGTTGATGAATCTTGAGCTAGAATTGATGTAGGTGAAATCTCTCCAGAATAGGCCCTGTTCTGGACAGTAGCTTCAAAAAATTCCCTAAAATAATGTACAAGGAATTTAGGTCTGGAATTGATCATTATAGAACTTGTATGAGTCTACTTTAATTAGAAAAAAACCTCACCTCGTTTGCCCTTTTAAATTAGGAGATATAAGAGAAACAAAAAGATTGGTCCAGACTGTCCCGAAACAGCACTGCTGTGTCTTTAAATTGAAAACTGGTATTGATGGGTTCGTAGGAAAAATTCAAGCTTTATATGGTTCAAAAGATGGTTTCGTTAGATTTCCAACGAGGTAAAGTGGACAATTTTTGGACATGTGGATCAAAAGATAAAAATAGTTTAGTGAGCATTGTACAATCTGTCCAGGAATGTAACTTTACTGTTTTGGACTGTTTTAGAGTTGTTAATTATAAAATGTATAGTTCGAATGTATTTTGATGATGTGTCATTGCTTTTGTGTATTTTAGAGGCTTCTAAAGAATTAGATAGTGAGGAAGAGCTGAGGCAAGAGCTTGCCAAAAGAAGGAGCAAGGGGCCAATCATCCATAATCCCTAGGAGTTTCGCTTGGATTGTTTGTGAGTGTGACTTTCTTTGGAGTTGGGACTAGGTCCTAACCCAATTCTGATTTTTGGTTGTTTATGATTAAACCGGTATGAAATATGACTTAATACAAACTTGGCTAATCTTTAAGGGAAGAGTGAAATGCTATGAAAACTTGTTTGTTGCCATGTTACTTGTTAGCATGTTGATTGAATATGTATTGCTTATTAAGTAATTGTTTTGGTTTGTTCATACCCATGCATTGCATATGCCGAGGTATGAATGGCATGCTTAAGATTGGGACGCAAGGTACGTGTACATGCATTTGTTCCATGCAATTAAAGTTCTGATTTTTGCTTGTGCTTAGCATGTTTGATATAATGTATAAGGAATGACATGAAATGAATTTTTATGAGCCTAGGCATAATGGCCTGAGAGGCTTGGTCTATGAGGACCGTGTTATTGAAATGATAATGAATATTAGATTGATATGCTTAAATTGATAATCAACAACCTTGGTAGCTAGTTAGTTAGATAGGAGGGCATGCCTTAGAATCTAGAGCTCATTGTATCGGGTAGGACTTCGGTCCGAGGCAATTGGCCCTTATTGGCGACAGTTGGAGGGTACGTTTTTGATCATTGGCGACAGTAGGAGGGTTTGACCAGCACTATAGGTGCATATTGTGGCGACAATTGGTTGGAGATTCGATTATCTTCTAGCTAAATACCAAGGTGGTTGTAATGATTTAATTAACTTGAACTTAAATTGCACTATATTTGTTAGTTAAATATAAGCATGATTACTTCGTATGAAAATGCATTTGTTATTGGATTGTTACATGTATTTGGATTGGTATATATTGAATATTGAATTGTTACATGTATTTGGATTATTGTACATTGAATATTGGATTGTTACGTGTAATCGGATTGTCACATGTTGAACCTTGGATTGAATTGTTATATATTGATTTGGAATACGTGTACTTGAACTTGGTATGTTATGGTATATGTGAACTTACTTGGCATATGATACATATTTGGATTGTCTTGGATTGTTTTGATTCTTTGTTTTTGTTACCTCACTAAGTACCTTATGTACTTACCCCCGGTCCCTTCGCTCTTCCCAAACATTTCAGGTCGATCGATTTATAGCTCGGTCCCGGATTTCCGTCGTTCGGATCAGCAGCAGCACAAGCCATGTATGTTTCTTTTTGAGATCTCCTAGTGGTGGCTAGTCTTGTTTTGTTAGACCATGCATTTTGATTACTTTAGACAGATGTATATAGTGAATCATTTTGGTAGCTTGGGACTTAAATTTGTATAACTTAAGAATGATGACATATTTGATACGTTTAATATGTATGTATATTTTGTAATGGATTGCATGTTATGGAATGAAATGGAACGAACTATTGATATTGTTATATGGAATGGATAAATGAATTATAGAATTATTGAATGAACAATAGGTTTCGGGAATGTTTAGCAGTGAATATAAGTTGCTAAGTGGTTTTTAGGCTTAGTAAAAGGAAAAGTTTTAATTTACCCCTAAAATCGGTACTTTCAGGTTAAGTTAAGTTGGTAAACCATTGTTCGGGCTGGATTATCGGAGTGCTCAAGGACCGGTGACGCCCCTTTCCTACCGGCCCGGGGTGGGGGTGTCACACTTGGTTGGTATCAGAGCGTTTAGGTTAGGATTCTAGGACTAAAACCGAGTCTGCATGCATCATATAGGATCGAACTATGCCACCTAGGAGTTATATATAATAATGTGCTTGTGCTTGCTTGATCTAAACTCTTTCTTGTTTGTTTGTCAACAGTAGAATGTCCGATACGAGATTGGCGGTGGTTGACCCGAATCCCGCAGCCTCTTCGACCGACGGAGATAGTGTGGAGATGGGTCAGAACCCTCCGCAACAAGCTCCACCTCCTCCGCCCCCTATTGCTCCTCAACCGGGAATTCCGGCAGTTCAGAACGTCCAGCAGGAATGTCTCCTTAGCATGAAGGAGATGTTCAATCAGCTTTTAGTGAATCTGAAGCAGAATCAGCAAGATGCTCCTGCCCCTGATGCGCCCAGTTATGCTCCGATAGATAAGCTTGCTCGGTATCGAGCTTATACATTTGTGGGTGTTAGTGAGGAGAAACCAGAGGATGCAGAGTATTGGTTAGAACGTACTACTCAGATTCTGACCAAGCAGCTCCATTGTTCGGACGAGCACAAGCTAGAGTGTGCCATAGCCCTGTTGGCCGATGAAGCTTTAAGTTGGTGGGAAACCACTACATTGACTGCCCCGGCGGAAGCTGTTACATGGAAATTCTTTGTCGAGGAATTTAAGAAGAAATACATCAGTGAGCAATATCAAGCCGAGCGCCGGAAGAAGTTCTTGTATCTAAAACAAGCAAATCGACCGATCGAGCAGTATGTGGCCGATTTTTGCAAATATTGTAAGTATGGCTCCGAGTACATTAAGACCGAGGAAGAAAAATGCCGAAAATTCACTGATGGTCTTAACGATGAGTTGAGCCCAATGTTTACGGCCCTTGGGATTACCGACTTCCAGAACTTGGTGAATCGGGCCATTGCGACAGAGGCAAAGATGAAAGCTTCCGAGAAACGCAAGGGTGGTAGTTTCTTTTTGAGATCTCCTAGTGGTGGCTAGTCTTGTTTTGTTAGACCATACATTTTGATTACTTTAGACGGATGTATATAGTGAATCATTTTGGTAGCTTGGGACTTAAATTTGTATAACTTAAGAATGATGACATATTTGATACGTTTAATATGTATGTATATTTTGTAATGGATTGCATGTTATGGAATGAAATGGAACGAACTATTGATATTGTTATATGGAATGGATAAATGAATTATAGAATTATTGAATGAACAATAGGTTTCGGGAATATTTAGCAGTGAATATAAGTTGCTAAGTGGTTTTTAGGCCTAGTAAAAGGAAAAGTTTTAATTTACCCCTAAAATCAGTACTTTCAGGTTAAGTTAAGTTGGTAAACCATTGTTCGGGCTGGGTTATCGGAGTGCTCAAGGACCAGTGACGCCCCTTTCCTACCGGCCCGGGGTGGGGGTGTCACACATATTGGTAAGGGTAGATAAATTTATTTTTCCTGCTGACTTTTTTATCCTTGATTGTGAAGCAAATGAGAATGCACCAATCATCCTTGGGAGACCTTTCCGTGCCACTAGACGAACACTAATTGATGTGGAAAAAGGAGAGTTGACTATGAGGGTCAATGACCAACAAGTTAAACTCAATGCCTTCCACAATCTGAAAAGGCATGATGATGCAGAAGAGTGCAATGCCCTCCACACCACAGATTCAGGCATCAATAAATTCTGCTATAGAAATCACTGCCTTGGCAGCATACTCGGCAGAAAATTAGACATTTGTTATGGCATAATTTTTGGCAAGAAAAGTAAGGGAAAGGTGGAGGAAACAAACAACACAACATACTGTCCAGACAAAGTGGGCGTAGTGAAGATCAATATAACGAGGAACGTAAAGCCAATGGCCAACACTTGAAGAATAATTCAGGCCAACAAGAGATAATAAGATTGGGAGATGCATTTACATGCACTCCATCAGTAACATAATCTCTTCCCTTTTATTTTATCTATTATAGGATTAGTTTTAGTTTATGATTTATGTTTTTATTATATATCCTTTTATTTTTTATTTTTGTTGTTTATGTTTTATTTTATTATTATTTTAAGTTTTTGTTTGTTTTAGGATAATAAAAAGAATACGGGAGAAATAGTTCACAGCAGGAAGTTTGCCGAGGTAGTAAACAGTGTCAGAAGCTGGAGCAGTCCCAATGGGAAAAAACAGTGTAACGGTTATCTATCGAGATTTTCGCCCGCGGTAGTAAATGCTAACGGGCAGTAAAAGTTAAACGGATACAAAACGGCTAGTGGTTAAAATGATCACACTGTCGAGGCCTATATAAGTACTCTCTTCCTTTTGAACTATTCACTCTTGCAATCTTGTGTCTTTAAAATTACTTACTCTTTGTTGCTATACTTTGTGTAATCTTAAAGATCTCTTCTTTTTCTCAGAAACATTCTGAAATTCTCTTCAAAATCTTCAAGGAAGTCTCCACTGCTCATCCATGGCAACTTACACTAGATTCGCCCCTGCCGCCGTTGAAAAACGCTTCAATAGGTCCTTCATATCTAGGCAAATATGGGAGGAACAAGAGTTTGAACACAGTGATGAGGAGAATTTCGGCATTGAACATTATTTATTCAACAGAATCAAATATCAAAAATAAAAATTCTTTTGCCTATAACCCGAACAAGCTAATGCCACGATCGTGCGAGAATTTTACGCATTTTGTCCAAGAAAAGATTCACTCTATGTCTACTGCCGAGGCAGGCCAGTCCGCCTTGATGCCGAGACAATCAACCAATTTTATGGCCTAACCTCTAAACGAGATATCCACTCAGAATTCATGGAGGAGGTAACAGACCAAGATTATGAATTGATCAAGGATGACCTTTGTTACGAAGGCACAAATTGGGAGACCGGATCCCATAAAGGATCAGTTGCTCAGCAGAACCTCAAGCCTGAGGCAAAAATGTTGACAACATTTGTCAAGCGACGCCTCATCCCCACATCACAGAATAGCAAGATGGACCGAAGAAGATTGGTTCTAATCTAATCCATCATCAACAATAGGAGCATTAATGTGGGAGAAATCATTCTACGAGAAATATACGAGTACGGTAAGAAAGAAAGAAAGAGAACCTTTAAATTTTCTATGCTTGATCACGGGTTTGTGTATTGCTGTAGGTGTACCAACAGAAGATAATGATGAAATCACAACTCAAAAGAAAGGATGGACTAGAGACTTTTGTCATAAAGTAATGCAAATCACTCAGGCAGAACCTGTCCAAGAAACACCATAACCCTATACTGCTGAGACTTCTGTCTGGGCCCAATACACGGCAGCCACACCTGATGCTGCCTACACTGTTGCTACAGCAGAATCCTACCGAGAGATCCTCCAGAAAATAGAAGCCATGGACCTTCGATAGCAATGGTACATGGAATACTAGAGGGACTTCAACACTGCCTTAGCCTAGATGATGAGCAATAACTTCCCAACCCAAGGAGTGAAGTTTCCAGACTTTCCTCCCACCATCTTCTTCACAACAACACCTTACACCGAAACAACCCCAGCCCTAGGAGGGCCGAGACCATTCTTCCATGCTGGACCACAGAGACCGTTCAATGTTGTAGGCCTATTTAGGGCAGCAAACACTGTCGCGACATCATCTTCCAGCCGAAGAACTTCAAAGAGAAAGGCAGTTTTCAGCTCCCCACCGAGATCTATGGCTAACCTCTTGGCAAAAATTGATGCCTACGTCCATCAAAGTTCGCCCATTATCGAGCCTACCACCTAGTATGCCACGGCAGAAGCAACATATGCCAAAACATGAGGGACAAATACAATGCTCACTGAAGAAGTTGTCGAAGATGAGGTAGAGGAGAAAGTCAATGCTCCCTTGTAAAGAACACCACCGAGTCGAGTCCAACCACACCGACAAGCAAAAACAAAACAATCACCAGCATAAGGATCTAGAATAAAAGAGTCAGCATGGATGCCTAGAAAGAAGATAGTTAGCAGTAGCTCCTCATAATCATTATGAATTTTCTGTTATTTCTCATATAATTTCTTGTTTCCTTTTATATATTTTGTTGCTTACTGCTTGCCCCTAAATTAAGCTTTGAGGATAATGCTTGGTTTGAGTTTGGGGGTGTAGAGCCACTGCCGAGGCAATCCACTGTCGAGGCCTTGCCATGAAAAGAGAGGTTTTAGTGATAAATTTTTTCTTATATCCACCACTTCACTTGAAATTGTTGCACATACTCTTGCACTGCCCATTATCAGTATTGTTTTAGTTATTCTTTAAGTCAATAAAAAATTTTCTCCTTACCATAGTTAGGTTCTGTTTTGAAGGCTTAATTCTAGGATACTTAAGTAGAAAAACTTAGAAGCTTACTATAAGGTTGAACTTAAAAACACTTTTGAGACTTGTTTGTCTATAGGAATTTTTTTAATGAACTTAGGTGATAAAGACTTAGATCTTTGGAAAAGTGACTAGAGGTGCCTATAACCGGTTCTAGGAAATACTCTTCTTCATGCTAGAGGTGCCCGAAATTGGCTCTAGTATCTTTAAAGAATAGCAAAAGAAATAAGAAAATAAGAAGGAGAAAACACAATACTTGAGGTACCCGAAATTGGCTCAAGGAATTGTTATCTTAAGAAGAGTACATTAAATCCAATTCTATTTATCTTGAACTTAGAGTTTATAAAAGAAGGCCTTTAATCAAACTTGTCCACAAAAATACACACTCACAAAACCTTATAGTTTGTCTTCTAGGTACACCCTTAAGTAATCAAAAGGTTAAGTCTAATGAATAGAAATAGTTATGGTAGGGAGAATAAATGGAAACATAAGACCAAAAGATAATAGAATTTGACAAATTGATAGTTTGTATTGCTTGAGGACAAACAATAGTTCTAGTTTGGGGGTGTGATAAGTACTCAACTCACTATCACTTTCTACGCTTTTCATGGGTACTTATCATCAATTCTACACCTACTTGAACTAATGTATATACTTAATATGATATATTTAGGGATTATGCTATTAAAGATAATATTTGTAGAAAAGACATACTTTACTGTATTTTTATGTCTGTGTAGGAACAAGTATTGTCACGACAGTAACTTGAGGCCGAGGCAGGACCTAATACCGAGGCAGTAGAGGATAAATAGCAATATGGTAGGCAAACTGAGGAGAAAAATGAGGAGAACGTTACTGGACAAGAAGCCTAAGGATCGGAGCTGAACAACACGAGGAATGCCCAAGGACAAGGTCACGCGGGAAGAAGCCTTCTAGAAGAATTAAACATGGAAATATTTAACCTATGTACATAACTTGTTCCCTACTCCAAGTTCTACTCTATTTAGGAAAGGTTTGCCCTAGGCCAAGCCTATATAAGGCATAGCTGTCCAAGGGATTAAGAGAGACGAATTTGAGAGAGTTCACCCTAGGAATAATTCTTCCCATTATATTCTAAGTTTTTTTAGGGTTTAAGTGATAATTGTTGAGTGTTAGTGAGAGGAGATTGTTTTTTTTTCTTGTTTCAATGCAATAAAATATCAAAGTTTGTTTACTCTTTTCCATTCTTTATTCTTACATCCAAGCTCGGGAGAGAAGTTTGTAAGTAATTTATTTGTCTAGACTCGGGAGAGTTAGACTCATGAAAGGAGTAAGTACGATATTTGACTTAAATTGGAAAATACTAACTTGGCCTAGGGATAGGTTGGAGTTTCAACGGCTAAAAGAAGTGTGAGATTAGTTGTTGGTTATAATTAATTAACGCTGAGAGGTATCATCAAGGATTAATCATCAACAGTGTTTCAACTTAGGGATAAGCACAGCCGTCAAAGGACACTTTACCAAACTTTGGTAAATCTGCCCAAGAGCAAGGGATTACCACGGCAGAGAACACTACCGCTGCCGAAGACAGTAATCTTCAGTACTGCCGAGGCAGTGTAATGCAATTTCATTGGAAAAAACAGATCAATCAAATCCACTATATAACACAACTGGATCCTGTCCTTTTTCTCAATTTGATCTCCTCTTTTATTTAGTTTTCCTTAATTGCTTTATTTAGTCATAAACTCATCTACTTGTGTTTTTATTTATTTTTAAAGAATAAGAAGATCGAATAGGACATATTCAGTACACCAATCCCTATGGAGATGATACTCGATAATACTTATCACTTATTACTTGCGATGTGTTCACTTGCACTAATTGCGCATATTTGGCACACATCAAGTTTTTGGCGTCGTTGCTGGGGATTGACAACAAAATTTTATTTTCTTTATTTTCTTGTTCTTTTAGTTATTTTAATTTTTATTTTATTTGGTTTATTTTTGGTGTATGACCAGGGCAACCCAACCAATCCATTGTACGAGATTGATCCAGAAATCGAACGAATCTTCCAAGGGTTGAGGAGAAAGATCCAAGGAGCCATGACAGTAAATCAAGGAAACCAGAACTGACTTGCTGGCAATGGAGGCCTTCCACAGCAACCACTGTCACAACCACTGTCGCGACAGCTAACTGTTAGAGATTTTCTGGTGAAAGATCTAAATAGACTGAACCCTGGAGTTGTTCCACAAGAGATAGAAGTAATCCACTTTAAACTTAAACTTGTGATGTTCAATATGCTTAAAACTATTGGACAATTTAGTGGGTCTGCAACTGAAGATGCCAGGAAACATCTCAAGTCCTTCATGGAAGTTTATAACTCATTCAAAATTCAAGGAGTCCATGAAGATATCCTGAGATTAAAACTTTTTCCCTATTCACTGAGGGATAGGGCCAAGACCTAGTTAAATAGCATTCCAGTAGGATCTATGAGATCTTGGAGTAAACTCTACCAAGAATTCATTATGCGTTTTAATCCTACCAACTTATATGATCGAATTCATAATGAAATTACTTCTTTTCGACAGGCTGATGACGAACCTATGTACGAGGCTTGGGATCACTACAGAGAGTTACTAAACAAGTCTCAACTACATGGATTTCCAATATGGAAACAAGTGACCATGTTCTACAATGCCACCAATGTCCTAACAAGGATGATGTTAGATGGCTCGGCAAATGAAACACTTCTTGACAAAGCTCCGGAAGAAGCTATTGAGATTCTAGACAAACTCGCAAGGAACGATTTTCAATTCCCTACTTCTAGGCGAGGAGGAGTAAGACGCCAAGCCACAGTGAATGAACTAGAAACTACCAACTTGGTAGCAACACAATTGGCCTCTTTAACAAAGATGGTTCAAAATATGCAATTAAAACAAAATACTCATGAGGTTAAAGCAATCAATTCTTCTAAGTATATGCAAGATGGTTTAGAATATGCAATTACAGCAAAATACGCACGAGGTCAAAACTTAATGCGTGTTAAATATGCGTAATTAGTGCAAGTAAACACGTCACAAGTAATAAGTGATAAGTATTATCGAGTATCGTCTCCACAGGGATTGATATACTTAATATTTCCTCTTCGATCTTCTTGTTCTGTAAAAAGAAATAAAAACACAAGTAGATGAGTTTATGACTAAATAAAGCAATTAAGGAAAACTAAATAAAAGAGGAGATCAAATTGAGAAAGAGGGAAGGATCTAGTTGTGTTGTATAGTGGATTTGATTGATCTGTTTTTTTTAATGCAATTGCATTACACTCCCTCGGCAGTACTGCAGATTACTATCTTCGACAGTGGTAGTATTCTCTGTCGCGGTAATCCCTTACTCTTGGGCATATATTGCTATTTATCCTCAGTTTTCCTACAATATTGCTATTTATCCTCTGTTGCCTCGGCATCAGGTCCTGCATCGGCTTCAAGTTGTTGCCGCGACAATACTTGTTCCTGCACAGACATAAAAATGCAGTAAAGTATGCATTTTCTATAAATATTATCTTTAATAGCATAATTACTAAATATATCACATTAAGTATATACATTGGTTCAAATAGGTGTAGAATTGATGATAAGTGCCCATGAAAAGTGTAGAAAGTAATAGTGAGTTGATCACTTATTAGAGAACGCAAGGGAATGGTGGGAAACAGTTGAGATGGAGTGGTACCTCAATCAGCCAAGTTGGGATGACTTTTTGGATAAGTTCGAGAAGAAGTATGTGGGCGAGACTCACATCGACCGTTTAAGAGATTAGTTTACCCACCTTGTGCAAGGTAACCGTACATTCTTTGAGTACGAGAAGGAGTTCCTACAGTTGAGTAGGTACGAACCAGAGTTGATAGCTATCGAGAATATGAGGAGCAAGAGGTTTCTCATAGGTTTGGGGAAAGAGATCCGGACCTATCTGACAGCTAACCTACCGGTAGTGTTTTCTGAGTTGACGATTAGTGCTAATGCGATAGAGCAGGTGCAAGGTTTGATGTATGGTTCAGCAGGAGGTTCAGGAAGTGCTAGTGGAAGGAATCAGTCCTCTAATAGCTCTCACTCTTAGTCTATGAGGGACAGAAATCGTTTGAACTAAGGAAGGGGAGGCTCGAATCAGGGTTTTTTCCAATACAATTGCACTACACTGCCTCGATAGTACTGCAGATTACTTTCTTCGACAGCGGTAGTGTTCTCTCCCGCGGTAATCCCTTGCTCTTGGGCAGATTTACCAAAGTTTGGCAAAGTGTCCTTTGATGTCTCCGCTTATCCCTAAGCCAAAACATTGTTGATGATTAATCCCTGATGATACCTCTCGCCGTTAATTAATTATAACCAACAACAAATCTCACACTTCTTTTAGCCGTTGAAACTCCAACCTATCCCTAGGCCAAGTTAGTATTTTCCAATCAAGTCAAATATAGTACTTACTCCTTTCGTGAGTCTAACTCTCCTGAGTCTAGACAAATAAATTACTTACAAACTTCTCTCCCGAGCTTGGATGTAAGAAAAAAGAATGAAAAAGAGTAAGCAAACTTTGATATTTTAATGCATTGAAACAAGAAACAAGATACAATCTCCTTTCACTAATACTCAACAACTATCGCTTAAACCCTAAGAAAGCTTAGAATATAATGGGAAAAATTATTTTTAGGGTAAACTCTCTCAAATTCCGCTCTCTTAATCCCTTGGATGGCTATGCCTTATATAGGCTTGACCTAGGGCAAACCTTTCCTAAATAGAGTAGAACTTGGACTAGGGAACAAGTTATGTACATAGGTTAAATATTTCCAAGTTTATTTCTTCTAGAAGGCTTCTTCTCGCGTGGTCTTGTCCTTGAGCTTTCTTAATGGTGTTCAGCTCTGATCCTTGGGCTTCTTGTCCAGCAACGTTTTCCTCATTTTTCTCCTCAGTTTGCCTATAATACTGTTATTTATCCTCTACTGCCTCGGCATCAGGTCCTTCCTCGGTGTAGAGTTGCTGTCACGATAATACTTGTTCCTACACAAACATAAAAATACAGTAAAGTATGCCTTTTCAACAAATATTATCTTTAATAGCATAATCCCTAAATATATAACATTAAGTATATGCATTGGTTCAAGTAGGTGTAGAATTGATGATAAGTTCCCATAAAAAGTGTAGAAAGTAATAGTGAGTTGAGCACTTATTAGAGAACGCAAGAGAATGGTGGGAAACAGTTGAGATGGAGTCGTACCCCGATCAGCCAAGTTGGGATGACTTTTTGGATGAGCTCGAGAAGAAGTATGTGGGCGAGACTCACATCGACCGTTTGAGAGATCAGTTCACCTACCTTGTGCAAGGTAACTGTACATTCTTTGAGTACGAGCAGGAGTTCCTACAGCTGAGTAGGTACACACCAGAGTTGATAGCTAACGAGAAGATAACGAGCAAGAGGTTTCTTAGAGGTTTGAGGAAAAAGGTCTGAACCTATTTGATAGCTAACCCACCGGTAGTGTTTTTTGAGTTGACAGCTAGTGCTAAGGCCATAGAGCAGGTGCAAGGTTTGACGTATGGTTCAGAAGGAGGTTCAGGAAATGCTAGTGGAAGGAATCAGTCCTCTATTAGCTCCCAGATTCAGTCTATGAGGGATAGAAACCGTTGGAACTAATGAAGTGGAGGCTCGAATTAGGTTTCAAGACCTGATCGTCGGTCAGAGTCTGTTAGCCGTAGGAGGCCTTCATCATCATCCATGATGAGTCCCGAGAGTTCTCAAGGGAGTGCAGGTATGCTAGTTTGTAATCAGTGTGGTCGTAGACACCATTGTGAGTGTTGGGGACCGAGTCGAGCTTGTTTTGAGTGTAGATCTCTAGATCATCTTGTGAAAGACTATCCTGTTGCTGCCACCACCGTACCGGTTTAGATACAGAGGACCTCCTACCCAACTTAGAGGGGTCGAGGGTTCTCTAGGGGTGTGCGAGTCAGACCACCGACCATCAGAATAGAGACACGTTTTAGTCTACCGCTAGAGCACCAACGAGGCAGTATGCAGTCAAAGCTCAAGAGGAGTGTGAGACCACCGATGTTATCTCAGGTACTTTATCTTTATTGTTTGTACTTATAGTAGCATTAGTGGACTTGGGGTCTACATATTCCTATATCCATAGTGGGAAATTTGAACTATGGGGTTTATCGGTTGAGGATCTAAAGATAGGGGTTAGAGTGACAAGTCCATTGGGTTTGGATGTGATGGTAGATAAGGTGTACCGAAGGTGTCCGATTGAGGTACAAGGTTCAGTCTTCCAGGCAGATCTTATTGTCTTGCCTTTTCAAGAGCTTGATGCAGTCTTGGGAATGGATTGTTCGTTTGAGCATGATTCTAGCTTAGGTTGTAGAGCTAAGAGTTTGAAGTTGAGAGTTTCTGATGATCTAAGTTAGTGGTTAGAGGAGGAAGGAATCCTTGTATTCCTAACGTTTCAGCTTAGACGGCACAAAGGTTGATACAACAAGGTTGTGAGGCTTTCTTAGCTCACGTGATGGATGTGAGTGTTGGGGTTCCAACTTTGTATAGTCTTCAGATAGTTTGCGATTTCACCGATATGTTCCCAGAGGAGTTACCGGGCTTACCACCTGACCGAGAGCTTGAGTTCCGTATAGAGGTGTTTCTGGGCACAACATCGTTGTCCATCACTCCTTACCATATGGTGCCGACGAAGATGAGAGAGTTAAAGAACCAGATCCAAGAGTTGTTAGAAAAGGGTTTTATCCGACCGAGTGTTTCACCTTAGGGTGCACCAGTGTTGTTTGTGAAAAAGAAAGACGAGTCAATGAGGATGTGCATTGACTATCGACAGCTCAACAAGGTAACGATCAAGAATCACTACCCTCTTTCGAGGATCGATGATTTGTTTGACCAGTTGAGAGGTGCCTGTATGTTCTCAAACATAGACTTGAGGTCAGGTTACTACCAGTTGAAGGTTGTTGAGGAAAATGTTCAGAAAACCGCTTTTAGGACGTGGTATGGACACTACGAGTTTTTAGTAATGCCTTGTAGTCTTACTAATGCTCTGACAACATCATGGATCTCATGAACCTGATCTTTTAGCCTTATCTGGATCAGTTTGTAGTGGAGTTTATAGATGAAATCTTGGTTTGCTCTCAGTCAGAAGAAGAGCATGATGAGCATCTTCGGGTTGTGCTTCAGACGTTGAGCGACAAATGTCTGTTTGCCAAGTTCAGTAAGTGTGAGTTTTGGCTCTCACAGTTTGCATTTTTTGGCCACATCGTGGCAGCCGATGGGATCCGGGTTGATCCTCAAAAGATCCAAGCTATAGTGGAGTGGAAACCGCCTAGAAATATCTTGAAGGTCCGTAGTTTTCTTGGGCTTGCAGGATATTATCGACGGTTTATGAAAAGATTCTCGATCTTGACATCAACGTTGACCAAGTTATTGCAGAAAGGAGTTCCCTTTGTTTGGAATGAGAGGAGACAACAGTATTTTGAGCAGTTAAAGGCTTATCTTACCAAGACACCAGGGTTAACACAACCGGATTCAGAAAAGGACTATGTTGTGTTCAGTGATGCATGCTTAAATGGTTTAGGGTGTGTTCTTCTGCAAGATGATAAGTTGGTTGTCTATGCTTCAAGGAAACTTAAGACGCATGAGAAGAACTACCCTACCCATGATCTAGAGCTTGTTGCAGTCATTTTTGCTTTGAAGATATGAAGGCATTATCTCTATGGGGAGAAATACTACATCTACACGGATCATAAGAGCTTAAAGTATCTGCTTACTCAAAAGGAGTTGAACTTGAGACAGCGATGTTGGGTAGAGATGCTCAAGGACTATGACTTTGTGATCGAGTATCATCCGGGAAAAGCAAATGTGGCGGCGGATGCTTTGAGTAGAAAGTCCATGGCGGACTTGAGAGCTATATTTGCTTGTTTGAGGTTGACAGATGATGGTGGTCTTTTGGCCGAGCTTTGAGTGAAACCTACACTGGTACAAGAGATAAAGAGAACTCAAGTGTTGGATGAGAACTTGGTAGCTCAAATAGAGGTAATTCAGAGGGGTGAGAGTATGGATTTTGAGGTACGAGATGGTGGTTACTTGTACTTCAAGGGACGTTTGTGTGTTCCTACTTTAGAGGATCTGAGAGATCGTATCATGGGAGAGGCACGTCGTAGCCCTTATACCGTACATCCAGGGAGCAACAAGATTTACCAAGATCTTAGATCGTTCTATTAGTGGCCTTGTATGAAAAGATATATCTCAGAGTTTGTGACGAGGTGCTTAGATTGTCAGCAAGTAGAGGCGAAACATCAGGTTCCTTCAGGTTTGCTTCAGCCTATCCAAATTCTACAATGGAAGTGGGATTGGGTCATCATGGACTTTGTTATAGGGTTACCTTTGACACAAAGGAAGTATGATGTTATATGGGTTGTTGTTGATCGGTTAACCAAGTCTACTCACTTCTTGCCTGTACACATAAACTTCAGTTTGGAAAGGTTAGCTCAGTTGTACATCAAGGAGATCGTGTGATTTTATGGTGTGCCATCCTCGATCATATCGGATAGGAATCCGCGGTTCACCTCAGGCTTTGGAAAAAGATCCATAATGCCTTGGCAGTACTGCAGATTACTGTTGATGAAACTAAATAAAATAGACTTCCTTTTGTCTTCTTGCTCTGTAAAACAAAAGTAAAAACATAAATAAGTTTGAGCGTTGATGAAACTAAATAAAATAAACTAAATAGGGTGAGATCAAATTTGAGAAAGAGGGCAGGATCTAGTTGTGCTGTATAATGGATTTTATTAATCTATTTTTGTCCAATGCAATTGCACTACACTGCCTCGGCAGTACTGCAGATTACTGTCTTCGACAGCAGTAGTGTTCTCTTCTGCGACAATCCCTTGCTCTTGAGCAGATTTACCAAAGTTGGGTAAAGTATCCTTTGATTACTCCGCTTATCCATAAGTCGAAACACTTTTGATGATTAATCCTTGTTGATACTTCTCAGCACTAATCAATTATAACCAACAACCAATCTCACACTTCTTTTAGCCGTTGAAACTCCAACATATCCCTAGGCCGAGTTAGTATTTTTCAATCAAGTTAAATACCATACTTACTCCTTTCGTGAGTCTAACTCTCCCGAGTCTAGACAAATAAATTACTTACAAACTTCTCTCTCGAGCCTGGATGTAAGAACAAAGAATGGAAAAGATTAAGCAAACTTTGATATTTTATTGCATTGAAATAAGAAACAAGATACAATCTCCTCTCACTAATACTTAACAACTATCACTTAAATCCTAAGAAAGCTTAGAATATAATGGGAAGAATTATTCCTAGGGTGAACTCTCTCAAATTCGGCTCTCTTAATCCCTTGGACGGTTATGCCTTATATAGGTTTGGCCTAGGGCAAACCTTTCTTAAATAGAGTAGAACTTGGAGTAGGGAACAAGTTATGTACATAGGTTAAATATTTCCAAGTTTAATTCTTCTAGAAGGCTTCTTCCCGCGTGGCCTTGTCCTTGATCTTTCCTCGTGTTGTTCAGCTCCGATCCTTGGGCTTCTTGTCCAGCAACGTTCTCCTCATTTTTCTCCTAAGTTTGCCTACCATATTGCTATTTATCCTCTGCTACCTCGGCATCAGGTCCTACCTCAGACTAGAGTTGCTGTCGCAACAATACTTGTTCCTGCACAAACATAAAAATTCAGTAAAGTATACCTTTTCTACAAATATTATCTTTAATAGCATAATCCCTAAATATATCACATTAAGTATATTGGTTAAAGTAGGTGTAAAATTGATGATAAGTGCCCATAAAAAGTGTAGAAAGTAATAGTGAGTTGAGCACTTATTAGAGAACGCAAGGGAATGGTGAGAAACAGTTGAGATAGAGTGGTACCCCGATCAGCCAAGTTGGGATGACTTTTTGGATGAGTTCGAGAAGAAGTATATGGGTGAGACTCACATCGACCGTTTGAGAGATCAGTTCACCTACCTTGTGCAAGGTAACCGTACATTTTTTGAGTAAGAGCAGGAGTTCCTACAGCTGAGTAGGTACACACCAGAGTTGATAGCTACCGAGAAGATAAGGAACAAGAGGTTTCTCAGAGGTTTGAGGAAAGAGATCCGAACCTATCTGACAGCTAACCCACCGGTAGAGTTTTCTGAGTTGACGGCTAGTGTTAAGGCCATAGAGTAGGTGCAAGGTTTGACGTATGGTTCAGCAGGAGGTTCAGGAAATGCTAGTGGAAGGAATCAGTCCTCTAATATCTCTCAGTCTTAGTCTTTGAGGGAAAGAAATCGTTGGAACTAAGGAAGGAGAGGCTCGAATCAGGGTTCAAGGTCTAATCGTAGGTCAAAGTCTGCTAGTCGTAAGAGGCCTTCATCATCATCCATGATGAATCCCGAGAGTTCTCAGGGGAGTGTAGGTATGCTAGTTTGTAACCAGTGTGGTCGTAGACACCATGGTGAGTGTTGGGGATCGAGCCAAGCTTGTTTTGAGTGTGGATCTCTAGATCATCTTGTGAAAGACTATCTTGTTGCTACCACTACCGTACCTGTTCAGATATAGAGGACCTCCTACCCGGCTTAGAGGGGTCAAGGGTTCTCTAGGGGTGTGCGAGTCAGACCATCGACCATCAGAATAGGGGCACATTTTAGTCTACCGCTAGAGCACCAACGAGGCAGTATTCAGTCAGAGCTCAGGAGGAGTATGAGCCCACCGATGTTATCTCAGGTAATTTCTCTTTGTTCTTTGTACCTATAGTAGCATTAGTGAACTTGGGGTCTACACATTCCTATATCCGTAGTGGGATATCGGAACTGTGGGGTTTGTCGGCTGAGGATCTAAAGATAGGGGTTAGAGTGTCAGGTCCTTTGGATTTGGAAGTGATAGTAGATAAGGTGTACCGGAGGTGTCCGATCGATGTACAAGGTTCAGTCTTCCTGGCATATCTTATGGTCTTGCCTTTTTAGGACTTTGGTGCAATCCTAGGCATGGATTGTTTGTTTGAGCATGATGCTAGCTTAGGTTGTAGAGCTAAGAGTTTGAAGTTGAGAGTTGTCGATGGATCTAAGTTAGTGGTTAGAGGAGGAAGGAATCCTTGTATTCCTAACGTTGTTTCAGCTTTGACGGCATAAAGGTTGATATAACAAGGTTGTGATGTTTTCTTAGATCAAGTGGTGGATGTGAGTGTTGGGGTTCCAGCTTTGGAGAGTCTTTGGGCAGTTTGTGATTGCACTGATGTCTTCCCAGAGGAGTTACCGAGCTTGCCACCTGACCGAGAGCTTGAGTTCTGTATAGAGGTGTTTCTAGGCACAACATCGGTGTCCATCACTCCTTACTGTATGGCGCCAATGAAGATGAGAGAGTTAAAGAACCAGATCCAAGAGTTGTTGGAAAAGTGTTTTGTCCAACCGAGTGTTTTACCTTGGGATGCTCCAGTGTTGTTTGTGAAAAAGAAAGACGGGTCAATGAGATGTTCATTGACTATCGACAGCTCAACAAGGTAACGATCAAGAATCGCTACCCTCTTTCGAGGATTGATGATTTGTTTGACCAGTTGAGAGGTGACCGTATGTTCTCAAAGATAAACTTGAGGTTAGGTTACTACCAGTTGAAGGTTGTTGAGAAAGATGTTCAGAAAACCGCTTTCAGGATGCGGTATGGACACTACGAGTTTTTAGTAATGCCTTGTAGGCTTACTAATGCTCCGACAGCATCATGGATCTCATGAACCTGATCTTTCAGCCTTATCTGGATCAGTTTGTAGTGGTGTTTATAGATGACATCTTGGTTTTCTCTCAGTCAGAAGAAGAGCATGATGAGCATCTTCGGGTTATGCAACAGACGTTGAGGGACAAACATTTGTTTGCCAAGTTTAGTAAGTGTGAGTTTTGGCTCTCATAGGTTGCGTTTTTTGGTCACATCGTGGCAGCCGATGGGATCCGGGTTGTTCCTCAAAAGATCCAAGCTATAGTGGAGTGGAAACCGCCTAGAAATATCTCGAAGGTCCGTAGTTTTCTTGGGCTTGTAGGATATTATAGATGGTTTATGAAAAGATTCTCGATCTTGTCATCACCGTTAACCAAGTTATTGCAGAAAGGAGTTCCCTTTGTTTGGAATGAGAGGAGACAATAGTATTTTGAGCAGTTAAAGGCTTATCTTACCAAGGCACCAGTGTTGACACAACCGGAGTCAGGAAAGGACAATGTTTGTTCAGTGATGCATCCTTAAATGGTTTAGGGTGTGTTCTTCTGCAAGACGATAAGCTGGTTGTCTATGCTTCAAGGAAACTTAAGACGCATGAGAAGAACTATCCTACCCATGATCTAAAGCTTGTTGCAGTCATCTTTGCTTTAAAGATATGGAGGCATTATCTCTATGGGGAAAAATACTATATCTACACGGATCATAAGAGCTTAAAGTATCTGCTTACTCAAAAGGAGTTGAACTTGAGGCAGCGACGTTGGATAGAGCTGCTCAAGGACTATGACTGTGTGATCGAGTATCATCCGGGAAAAGCAAATATGGCGGCGGATAATTTGAGCAGGAAGTCCATGGCGGACTTGAGAGCTATGTTGGCTTGTTTGAGGTTGACAGATGATGGTGGTCTTTTGGCCGAGCTTCGAGTGAAACCTACGTTGGTACAAGAGATAAAGAGGACTCAAGTGTTGGATAAGGACTTCGTAGCTTAAATAGAGGCAATTCAGAGGGGTGAGAGTACGGACTTTGAGGTACGAGATGGTGGTTACTTGTACTTCAAGGGACGTTTGTGTGTTCCTACTTTAGAGGATCTGAGGGATCGTATCATGGGAGAGGCACGCCGTAGCCCTTAATACCGTACATCCGGGGAGTAACAAGATGTACCAAGATCTTAGATCTTTCTATTGGTGGCCTTTTATGAAAAGATACATCTCAGAGTTTGTGACGAGGTGCTTAGCTTGTCAGCAGGTAAAGGCAGAACATCAGGTTCCTTCAGGTTTGCTTCAGCCTATCTAGATTCCACAATGAAAGTGGGATTGGGTCACCATGGACTTCGTTACAGGGTTACCTTTGACACAAAGGAAGTATGATGCTTTATGGGTTGTTGTTGATCGGTTAACAAAGTCTGCTCACTTCTTCCTTGTGTGCATAAACTTTAGTTTGGAAAGGTTAGCTCAGTTATACATCAAGGAGATTGTGAGATTTCATGGAGTGCCATCCTCGATCATATCGGATAGGATCCACGGTTCACCTCAGGCTTTGGAAAAAGATCCATAGTGACTTGGCAGTACTGCAGATTACTGTTTATGAAACTAAATAAAATAGACTTTCTTTTGTCTTCTTGCTCTGTAAAACAAAAGTAAAAACACAAATAAGTTTGAGTGTTGATGAAACTAAATAAAATAAAATAAATAGGGTGAGATCAAATTTGAGAAAGAGGGCAGGATCCAGTTATGTTGTATAGTGGATTTGATTAATCTATTTTTTTCCAATGCAATTGCACTACACTGCCTCGGTAGTACTGCAGATTACTGTCTTCGGCAGCGGTAGTGTTCTTTGTCGCAATAATCCCTTGCTATTGAGCAAATTTACCAAAGTTCGGTAAAATATCCTTTGATTGCTCCGCTTATCCCTAAATTGATACATTTTTGATGATTAATCCTTGATGATACCTCCCAGCGTTAATCAATTATAACCAACAACTAATCCCACACTTCTTTTAGCTGTTGAAACTCCAACCTATCCCTAGGCCGAGTTAGTATTTTCCAATCAAGTCAAATATCGTACTTACTCCTTTCTTGATTCTAACTCCCCCGAGTCTAGACAAATAAATTACTTACAAACTTCTCTCTCGAGCTTGGATGCAACAACAAAAATGGCAAAGAGTAAGCAAACTTTGATATTTTATTGCATTGAAACAAGAAACAAGATACAATCTCCTCTCGCTAATAATCAAAAACTTTCACCTAAACCCTAAGAATGCTTAGAACATAATGGGAAGAATTATTCCTAGGGTGAGCTCTCTCAAATTCGGCTCTCTTAATCCCTTGGACGGCTATGCCTTATATATGCTTGGCCTAGGTCAAACCTTTTCTAAATAGAGTAGAACATGGAGTAGGGAACAAGTTATGTACATAGGTTAAATATTTCCAAGTTTAATTCTTCTAGAAGGCTTCTTCCCGCGTGGCTTTGTCCTTGGGCCTTCTTCGCGTTGTTCAGCTCCGATCCTTGGGCTTCTTGTCCAGTAACGTTCTCCTCATTTTTCTCCTCAGTTTGCCTGTCATATTGCTATTTATCCTATGCTACCTCGGCATCAGGTCCTGCCTCGGCCTCAAGTTGCTTCTGCGACAATACTTGTTCCTGCACACACATAAAAATGCAGTAAAGTATGTCTTTTCTACAAATATTATCTTTAATAGCATAATCCCTAAATATATCACATTAAGTATATGCATTGATTCAAGTAGGTGTAGAATTAATGATAAGTGCCCATGAAAAGTGTAGAAAGTGATAGTGAGTTGAGTACTTATCATTCTCCTTGAGCAGAGAAAGAACACAAGAAAGCTTGTCTTCAGACCTTAACCTCATATGCCTCATGATCCATTGAGTATCACGAAGCCACTGATCTGCCCTCATAGGATTGTCCTGGCCAAAACCCAAGAAATCCGTAGTACCTTGCCTATGAACCCTCTCGATAGGTGCCTCACGTGAGGTAGGTGCACGCCTCGTAATAGCCCTCACTATCTGATCCAAAGCGCGGTGCAGATGGGTGAAGTAATTCACCCCATGGCTAGCCCCTTCCTCAGACTCATCCACCCCACGTGTACTTTCATTACCAACGTTACCCTCGTGGGAACCTAAGCTCTCCTCAACGCCTCTGAACCTCTGAGGTATGATTCATGCCAGCACAGTCAAACGAAAGGATACACTATCAAAAATCATCTTTTCAAGTACTATTAAGACTCATGGACTTGTATTCGCTAGACACTTATCATAACACCCGACTCTTATCCCCGAGGATATCCTAGAACCGGCTAAACCTAGGCTCTAATACCACTAAATGTAACACCTCGTACCTGGGTGCCATATTTGGGCTAAATCCCAACCCGTATCCATAAAATTTCAAATCAATTCTAAATTAATTCATGAAATATAACATAATTTAAAAACGATATTAAAATTTGAAGTTGTTTCATAACCCAAAATATTATCAGATCTCCAAATACAAGTTTAATAAAACATTTGACCTTGACAAATTAAAATAAAATAGAATTACAATTACAGCAATGGTCTTACGAATACATCGCCCAATAATCTAACAATTATACTCTACCAACCGGTCAATACTGAAGTCCTACATTGATGGTGTTCCGCAACGTCCATGTAATCTTCGTCTACAAACCTACACATAGAAACAAATCCCAAAACGCTGAGCTACGAAAGCTCAGTGGGTACACAACCTATCGACTGCGCTTTCAAGTGAATCATAACTATAAACATGCAAGATAAGATAATATGATGATATGACATGCCAAATGCAACCAAAATCGTAAAGTAAACAAATCAAGAGTGAGGCCCACTGCCAACCCGATATTGAGGAACTCACCCGGCCCGGAATCTCACATCGGGCTACTCGGAATCTCACATCAAGCTAGTAAACTCGGAATCCCACATTGAGTCTTCACTTAGAATCTTTCATCGAGTGGGGCTCGGAATCTCGCATCGAGCAAAGTCATCACCTGAAATCTCACATCGGATGGCCTTCGATACATCACCCAGAATATCACATCGGATGGTCTTCTTTGTGTTGTAACACTATCACTCATTGGGTATCCGGATCTCATCAAATAAAAGACTGGTACCACACAAAGTGACCCACCTAGGATCTTACATCATAATAATTCCACAACCAATCCAACACTGAACATGCAAGAATAATTTCTCATAACAAGTCTTATCATGACCCATCATAACTTAGTCTTTCTAGGTAAAATTATCAATAGTGGTTTACGATTCATTTCATTGGTTTAAGATTCATTAGGACCTTTAATTTCCCTTAACGGACCTTGAAAACCACTTCTCTTAGCAAAAGTGCACGAGTATCGATACTCCTAAGTGGGGTATCGAAACATGGGTATCGATACTGATATCGATACCCTTTGACAACCTTAAGTGTCAACTGCGGAGGCCCTTCAAATTCGATACCAGCATCGAACCAAAGATGCCACTAGAGGGTTTGGTATCGAACCATGGTTCGATACCCCTGCCCACATAGCCTATTCTTCTCTCAGGGGTATCGATACCGGTGACCCGTGTATCGATACCCCCTACACGAAATACAGGTCTGGAGCTTTAAATTCTTAAGAACCTTAACCAAAAATGACTCAATCGATTCCAAAACGTTCCTACTTATTATTGAATTAGTTTAGGTGAGTTTCTAATCAATTTTACTCATTTTAATCAACCATAATTCAAGTCATCATTAAAGCATGCAAAGGCTCTATCCTAGCCAAACGATCACACAATTAAACAAGCATGCTAAAATGATGATGCACATGAAAATGCAAAGGATTTGGAAGTATACCAACCTCCAAAATGAGTTAAAGAATCCCCACAACCAACCCTCAAACCTTCTCCTTGACCAAGCTCCTTGATGGCTCTCCTTGATCCCCAGCTACAAGGAAGTTAACCAAAACATTACTACTTCATCTAGGTGATTTAAGAAAGCTAAAACAACCTTAAAATCATCCTAAAACCCTTCCAAAACCAAAACCCGAACTTACCTCAAAAACTCCACTAAAACCTTACCTCCACCATTAAAAACCAAACTTACCTTGAAAGATAGATCTTCTAAAGCTGAACAAAACCCCCTCTTACCTTAAAACGAGATTCTACAAGTTTAACATCCAAAAACCAACCTTTGGTGAAGGTGTTTGGGGAAGAAAATGGGTAAGGAAAGGATGAAGAAAAGGATAAAGAGAAGTGATATCACTCTCTGCAAAAAAATGTAGAAAATTAAACACCTCTTTTCTCTTTTTCATCATCCCATTAACCATTTACCAAACTACTCCCAAACCCTCTTTCAATCTTGAGTCCAACAACAAACCTCTAAGCCCAAACAAGGTCCAACAAGCCCAACACGAGGCCCACACCTCGGGTTAACTCGACTCCGAGTCCCAAAACTCGGGTCGTGACAACTCCCTCTTCTTAAAGAAAATTTCGTCCTCGAAATTTCCCTATGGAAACAAGTGTGGATAGAGCAACCTCATGTCCGCTTCAACCTCCCACGTAGCCTCTTCAACTCTGTGGTTTCTCCAAAACATCTTAACCAAAGGGATACACTTGTTTCTAAGCTCTTTGACTCCCTTGTCAAGCACTCTTACCGGTTCCCCTTCATAGATTAGATCTGTATTAACCTCAACATCCTCAGAAGATGACACATGCGACGGGTCTGAATGGTAACGCCTCAACATCGACACATGAAACACATTGTGGATGCGTGCCAAGTCTGGAGGTAAAGCCAACCGATAAGCCACTGGTCAAAATATCTAAATCTGAGAAAGCATAAAGTAACAGATAAACTTGATTAATATTTTTGTTAACAAAACTTATTTTTGTTGGAAAAAAATATTTTTACTTCTCACATCTATTGATTCTTTTAGTTGATTGTA
The DNA here is from genome assembly GCA_035048815.1 of Abelmoschus esculentus. Taxonomy (NCBI): domain Eukaryota; kingdom Viridiplantae; phylum Streptophyta; class Magnoliopsida; order Malvales; family Malvaceae; genus Abelmoschus; species Abelmoschus esculentus. Next base: position 15,854,838 of record JAUCBN010000001.1, read on the forward strand.
ACTTATGTCCAAATATTTCAGATTTGAGAACCCATTTAGTAATGAAAATATATTGTTATTCAAATGATTCTAATTTAAATGAAGCACTTCTAAATGGTTTATATACTACAGTAAGGATTTAGTTGCAACAGACCAATTTTCTCCTTAGGGATGATAAAAATATTAGATCCCAAATTGATTTGGTATATCCTGACTCAATCCAGTTGGATTCTTCTATTTAAATTTTGAGGGATAGGGTGGGACGAAACTTAAAAATCATTAAGTTGGTTTAGGTCAAGTTCGGGTATTTGCTTGAAATTTCCCTCTCTATTCTACCTCGGTATATTTTTGTTTATTTTTATATATTTTATTATATTTATAAAGAAATATCATTATATATGAAAATTTTTAAGGATTTTAATTTTCTTTTCATTTTTTGATGTTTGTTCTATAATAAAAATTTATTAGATGTTGTTCAAGTTTTAATATATTTTATTTTGTCAGTCAATAATTCAAGTTTTTTCTTTTAAATATGTGATTTAACGTGTGAGTAATTTAAAATTTATATTATTCTATTTTTTATAAATTAAAATTTTTAAAAATTATAATTTATGATTGTGTTGAAGGATTGATCGAATATAACTTTTATTATCGATGAAGATTAACTTTTTTTAATTTTTCAAATCGGATCAAGTCAAAGTCAAGTTTAAAAGATATTATATCAAATATGTGTGAAGCAGGTAAATTAATATTTTAAATAGGTTGGGATAAGATCAAGTTTAGAGGTTAATAAATCGGGTCGAGCTCTACTGCTCTAAACAATTAAGTAGGAGTACGAGTAGGAGTAGGAGTAGCTTCCACCACCGTCAACGCACTGAACAATGTTATCCTAATAGTGATAAACCAGACCTATTTCAACTCCATCATTCTATTTTTACTTCCTTCAAAAGTATGCTATTTTTAGCTTGAAAGGATATAATTTGATTAAGCCTTTGGTCAACCTTATTATTTATAGATAAGGACGCAAACTAAGGCTTCCTTACGGATTCCCTTCATTTTAAAATAATATAAACTTTAATTAAACGTATAAGCGGGACATAAAACCGTCATTACGATCGTTAAATATGTTTTCATTCTATGAAAAAACCAAAACAAAGTGCATTGCATTCCCATTATAAAATTGATTTTGGGTCGACCATTAATTAAATTAAATTAAATTAATTATATTGAAAAATATTTTATAAAGTAAGATTCTTTAATATCAAATGATTAAAGATATTTATCTATTTTAATTAGTTTTTAAGATAAATTTAATTAATTAAATTATATGCTTTTTCTGCAAAAAAATTAAAGTAAAATATTATTTATTTTCTTTTTAATGTTTAAATAAATAAATAAATTATTTTTTAGAATTTAATGATGGTTATAAATTTCTAGCGGATAATTTATAACATTAATATTGTGAGCTTATTTTTTAAAAAATTATAGAAAACTTTAGTTTTGTGAAAAAAGAGCAAAGTCTTCTCTGTTGTGAATAAAATAAAGAACAAGAATAGATAAATAAAGATGATAGAAAAGATAAAGATTTTATTGTATTGTCAAAGGATAGTTGTGTACAATACTTTCTCCAAAAGCCTATATTTATAGGCTAAGATGGAAACCCTAATTTCAATGGGTATTAAACCCTAATAATAAAGCACATTAAATCTTTCTCTAATACATGGATATTCACCATAAATAAAATATTTTCAATATTCCCCCTTGAATATCCATGAAGATACTGTGCCTCGTTAAAACCTTACTAAGATAAAAACCATGTGGGAAAAATGCTTAGTGAAGGAAAAAGAGTACACATATCTTTAATACACAAAATATGTTGCTTTATTAAAAACCTTTACCAGGAAAACCCAATGGGACAAAACCATGGATAAGGAAAAGAGTACAACACGTGTTTTACTCCCTCTCATAAACGCATCAGACAAGATCTCTGACACGACGCAATCCAATATTGTAAGTTAACTTCTCAAATGGAGTAGTAGGGAGCATCATAGTAAATAGATCTGCTAAATTATCACATGAATGAATTTTGTAACACCCTGAAAATTATTCCTAATTTTAAAACCTAATTTTTAAATCCTAAATTAAAAATCCTAGTTTTTAGATTCCCAATTTTTGAAACCCTAATTTTCCTTGAGGTTTTTAAATTGATTTTCGAAATCTGAGGGGAAATTTTTGAGATAAGATTATAAAGTTTTGAAAGTTTAAAATTTGAACTTAAAGATTAAAAGTTAAAGTGATTTGATGACTTTTGGATAAATAATTTATTTTTAAATTGAATTTTATTTTTACTGAGATTAATTATTTTTTTTTGAAAAAGTTTATCTATAATCAATCTTTTTATTATTTTTATTAAATTTTTATGGTTTAGTAGAATTATAATTCTAATTGGAATTATTATTTTTTTCTCTCTCTATATACATATTTTGGTTTAAGAGAAAATCCTCAATTATTTTCTTCCATCAAGATTCTCTAAAGCGGTAAAGCCTATATTTTTATTCTTTATTTCTGTTCGAGTTCAAGATGAAGAAGGTGTGTTCTCTTGTTAGTGCTATATATGTTTTTTTGAAAATATATTTTTTGTGTGACATGCTTAATATTTTTTGTTTTGAAAAATACTTGTGTTTTGCTAGCATGTCTAATTTTTGTACTGTGACTTTGATTGTGCATTTGTGTTATCATGCAAACATGTCATTATGATTTGAGAAATATTAAATTTTTCAAATTTGAGAATTCACACTTTTGAAGTAAATATGATTTTTATATCCTGTAAATTTGTATTTTCGGACAAATTGTGATTTCAGATAAATTATGATTTCGGATTGAATTATGATTGTTTTTAGATTTTCAAATCATGTTACATCATATTGTATGCATGAGGTGGGATTGTGTACGGAAGAAGGTGATTTTACCTCACAGCGTTTTGGTGAAATAAGGGGTGAAGGGTTTTGGGGAACTACCTCCACAACGATCAGTTGGTTTAGCCACCACTATATTTGGTGTTCGGAGTATGGGACTACATTCTACGTATGGTATCATTCATACATCATGATTTGTAATTTTTCCAAAACTTTACTCTTGATAAAATTATTTATGTGAACTGTATTTTAGTTTTTAAAATATTACTTTTGAAAAATAATTTTATAAATTGTGTTTTATTGTTTTTATTTATACCTTAGAGACACATTAGCTCTTTAGCTTACCCTTTTTAGCTTTTTCTCTTACAGATCTTTGAATTTTGGCGATGTGGTACTTGGAGGATCTCAAATTTTATTCAGTTTTTTATTATCAAAACGAAACTATTTTTTAGTTATTCAGGTTATTATTTAATATTTTGTAAAGTTTGAGACATTTGGGATATTAATTTATGTTATCATTATGTTTTTATTTTAAATTTATGTATAATTATTTTTAAAATTGGTTTCTTAAGGGTAAAGTTTTTAAACGTGACTTCTTAGATTCGATCTATTTCTTTTAGATCGATTTAGGGGGTTACAAATTTGTTTCACATTAATCTCTTCATTCTTTTGTAGATCATGAGTAAAGAAAAATTTTGGTGAGATGTGTTTTGTTTTATCACCCTTTATGTATCATTCCTTAAGTTGGGCGATACATGTTGTATTATCCTCATATAAGACTGTCGGAGAAAATTTTCGAGAGACTAAACCGCAATTTTCTCGAATATGTTGGGTTATAGACCTTAACCACACATATTCACTACTAGCCTCATGGATAGCTAAAATTTCAGCATGATTAGAAGAAGTGGCGGTAATAGTTTGTTTAATTGAATGCCAAGTGATGTACCACCGTATGTAAATACATAATCAGTCTGTGATCGAGCATTATGAGGATGAGATAAGTATCCTGCATCCGCAAAAACGACCAATTCTATTTTGGATATATTAGGAAAAAATAATCTCATATCTTTCGTACCTTGAAGATAACGAAACATGTGTTTAACCTCATTCTAGTTTCTTTGGGTTAGGCATGAGTTAAATCTTACCAACAAATTGACAGCGAATGGTATGTCAGGTCGTGTGTGACTAGAAAGATACCTCAATGCACCAATAGCACTTAAGTATGGTACTTTTAGACCAAGAATGTCCTCATTCTTTTCTCGAAGACGGAATGGATCTTTGTTAACATCAAGTGACCTAACAACTATGGGGGTGCTCAACGGATGTGCATTATGCATGTAAAACCTCTTTAGTATTTTTTCTATGTATGTTGATTGATGCACATGGATTTCATCCTTTAAGTGTTCAATATGTAATCCAAGACAAAATCTTGTTTTTTCGAGATCTTTCATTTCAAATTTTTCTTTAAATATTCTATTGTCAATGAGATCTCTTTAGGAGTTCCAATGACATTTAAATCATCAATATACACGACAATAATGACGAATTCAGAGCTAAACCTCTTAATAAAAATGTACAAGGAAATTGGATCATTCTTATAGCCTTCCGCTAATAAGTATTCACTGAGGCGATTATAGCACAGACGCCCAGATTGTTTTAATCCATAAAAGGATATATTCAATTTAATTGAATAATATTCTCAAGAACCTGAATTAACTGCTTCAGGCAGTTTAAATCCATCCGAGAGTTTCATATAAATATTATTATCAAGAGACCCATATAGATAGGTTGTAACAACATCCATTAAGCAGAAATAAAGTCTTTCTTTTACAGCCAGATTAATCAAAAATTGAAAGTTGTTGCATCCATAACTAGGTATATGTTTCTTCATAATCAATTCCAGGTCTTTGTGAAAATCCTTGTGCAACCAAACGAGCTTTATATCTCATAATTTCCCCTTTTTCATTTCTCTTTCTCGCAAAGACCCATTTATACCCAATGGTTTTTACACCTTCTAGTGGATGGACTACAGGCCCAAAGACTTCTCTTTTTGAAAGAAATTTGAGTTTCGCTTCAATTGCCTCTTTCCATTTTGGCCAAGCATCTTTTTGCTTACATTGTCCAATTGACAATGATTCATGATCCACATTATCATCCAAAATCTCTAGTGCTATATTGTATGCAAAAGTACTACGAAAATCGGTTTTATTTGTTACCAGACATGACATAATTTATAGAGATCTCATCATTATCAGGTACCTAAGTCATGTCTAATGTCTCTGTTGGATACCTTTTAATCTCTTCTCAATATATTTCATGATTCGTTACTACACAACCGGACCATCATAAGATATAACTCATTTTATTTTTCGTGGAATCTTATCTTTGGAATCAACTAGTCTACCACGCTTCAAATGTGCGTTTGACTCATTAGCAACTAGAGTTTTTCCTTCTAGGACATCAATTTTAATCGGAGCATTCACAGCTGGAATATGTGACTTAGTCACTCTTTTAGAGCCAACAAAAGCATCTGCAATTGATTTGCTAAATTTTACAAATAATTATCCTTTGAACTTCTAGATCACATTGTTGGATACTTGGATCAAAGTGAGCTAATGATAATTCATTCCAACTTAGTTCATTTCCTAGCTGTTTATTTTCTCCCTATAATGTTGGGAAAACTGATTCATTAAAATGACTATCAGCAAATCAAGTTGTAAAGAAATTCCCTGTCAAAGGCTGAAGATATTTAATTATCAAAGGGGATTCAAATCCAACATATATTCCCAACCTTATTTGAGGACCCATCTTTGTGCGTTGTGGTGAAGCACTCGGAACATAAATCGCACACTCAAAAATTCTAAGATGGGAAATATTTGATTCTCGACCAAAAACCATTTATAATGGGTAGAAATTATGATAACTTACTGGCCTGATGTGAATTAGTGATACTGCATATAAAATGGCATGTCCCCAAGCAGAAATTAGTAGTTTGTACTTCATCAATAACGGTCTTGCAATTAATTGAAGTCATTTGATAAATGATTCTGCAAGACCATTTTGTGTATGAACATGAGCTACAGGATGTTCAACACTAATTCCAATCGAAATGCAAAATTCTTCAAGTCTTAGAATTAAATTTACCAGCAAATGATAATTGAGCTCGTAGTTTTATAATTGAGCAAGTAACCTCGCAAATGCCAAGTTGCGGGTTGATAACAAGGATAAATTTGATCATCTAGTCAATGCATTAATTAAAACCATAAAATATCTAAATGGTACACAAGAAGGGTGTATGGGCCCACATATATCACCTTGCATCCATTCTAGAAAGTTAATAGATTCATAATCTATTTTAGCTGGTGATGATTGAGTAATTAATTTGCCTTGTGAACAAACGTCACATAAAAAGGCATTACTTTGAAGAATCTCTCGATTCTTCAATGAGTGACCACATGAATTCTCAATAATTCTTTGCATCATAATTGAATCGTGGTGGCCTAACCGGTCGTGCCAAATAGTAAAGTTATCAGTAAAATTATAGTTTACAATAGCATGTGCTTCAATTGCACCAATTCTTGTGTAGTACAATCTGGATGACAATGCATGTAATTTTTCTTGCACTATCTTATTACCTTGAGTTATACTCGTAATATAGAGATATTCAAAAATAATTCTTTCCAGAAATATCAAGAGCCGCAAACTCAATTTGCAATTTTTCGTTGATATATACAGACAGACAGACAGACAGACAGATAGATAGATAGATAGATAGATAGATAGATAGACAGACAGACAAATAGACAGACAGACAGACAAAGATTTAATCCTACGTGGCGTTGTTAGTCTATCTATCTATCTATCTGTCTCTCTGTCTCTCTGTCTGTCTGTTTGTCTATCTCTCTGTCTCTCTGTCTCTCTGTCTATCTGTCTGTCTATCTATCTATTTATCTATCTATATCTGTTTATCTGTCTGTCTATCTCTCTGTCTCTCTGTCTGTCTCTCTGTCTGTCTATCTATCTATCTATATCTGTTTATCTGTCTATCTATCTATCTCTCTATCTGTCTATCTGTCTGTCTGTTTGTCTATCTGTCTGTCTGTCTGTCTGTCTGTCTATCTATCTATCTATCTATCTAGCTAGCTAGCTAGCTAGTAGACAAAGATTTAATCCTACGTGACGTTGTTAAACCATTCCACAAGGTCCTTTAAAAAAAAGAACCTCCTTTGAGACCAGTAACCTCGCTGATCGGGATGTCCAGCCAATATACTCGGATTAAATTATCAAAATAAATAACATATTATTAAACAAATGTATATAAAAAGAAATATTCATGGCATGATATAAACACAAAATAACATTAGACAAAATAAGAATATACACATAAAAAATTGAACAAACCTATTTTTTTATAATCGTCATTGTATATATATTATTTTATAAATTAAAATATACAAGATGGAAAAAAACAATAAAATTAAAATATACAAGATGGAAAAAAACATATCGGATAAATCTTTGAAGAAACTTAAAATAAAAATCTTCTGAGCAAACTCGTGCTGATAACGTTTTGTGAATAAAATAAAGAATAAGAATAGATGAATAAAGATGAGAAAAAAGAAAAATTTTATTGTATTCTCAAAGGAGAGTTGTATACAATGGTTTCTTCAAAAGTTTATATTTATAGGCTAAGATGGAAACTCTAATTTCAATGGGTATTAAACCCTAATAATAAAGCCCATTAAATTTTCCTCTAATACATGAATATTCACCATAAATAAAATATTCTTAATATTCTCTTCTTTTTAAGTTGTATTTTTTTTTTATCGTGTGGGTCATTTAAGGTATCTTCCATATCAACTTTAAAACTTGATAGCTAACATGATGGATAATAATTATGTGGTAAAAAATTTATGATAGGGTTAATATATTATTTCTTTTCCTTTAAACTATATCCGTTTTCTTAATTTGTCTTTTGAACTATTTTTGAATTTTATATCATTAACAAATTATCCTTAAACTATACAATTTTTCTCAAATTACCCTAAATGGGGGTGATTTAGTCTAATTTCATAAAATTTAAGGACAAACTGAAAAAATACATATTTTAAGAGGGAAAGTGTATTAAAGCTTTATAATATTAAAATAGTTTATGTATATAACATAAAAAAATAGAAATGAAGTTCAATCAAAATTTTTTAAAATTTAATGACGATAATGAGTTAGTGTTTTAGTTGACGTATAAAAAATTTTAATTTTATAAAAAATTCTTTACCAGAGTTTAATGCAACGTTCATATTTATGTGATTACAAATGCTTCTAACTAGTACGAATTAATTTAAGAATATTAGACTTCACCTCAACACTGAAAGAAAATAGCTAACATTTGCGTTTAAAATTTTAGTTTGTGAAAAATTTATATCTTAGTATTGATTTCATAGAAATTTGACGCTTACCGCTTTAAATAAAATTTTTAAAAGTAATAACATGACATGTTACGGTGTAATATAATATTATTTTTTAAAATAATTAAATTTAATTATTTATCTTAAAACAAAATTTAATTATTAAAATGAATTTTTGAGTCAAAACGTAAAATTTAAAGCTAAAATTAATGAAATCATAAATTTAAAATTTTGATTCTGTCAAGTTAGTTATTTTTTATATATAAAAATATAAATTTAAAATTTTAATTCTGTCAAGTTAATCATCTCTTTTTTTATATAAAAAATATCTTGAAGCAAGATCTGATCATGATAAGTTACTTAAAGAACTTGTTAATTTTTTTAGAAATTTAAACATATATTAACACACGAAGTTTTTGAACTGATTTTAATAATTTTTGAGCCAAAACTCAAAATTTAAAATTAAAACTGATAAAATCATCTTTTATATATATATATATAGTAATAAGAACTGATCATGACAAGTTAATTTGAGAATTTATTTATTAAAAAAAGCTTAAAAGCATGTATTAAAACTCGAAGGTTTTGAATTAAAATTTTTATTAACAATTAAAGGATTAAATAATTTTAAAAAAAATAATGAGAATTATTAGAAAGTTGGTAAGATTTCACGTTAGAGAGTTGTGATGTAACATATTTTCTAAAAATATTAATTCCTTCTTGAAAATATCTATCAATGAATTCAAGTATATTTATGCAAATTTAGTTTTTATTCTTAATGATTTGATTTGTATGGATTTTATGTTTATATTTATATTAAATATAATTTAGTTTTAATAAGTGTATTAGAGCCAAGTTATATTGAATCATTAAAGATTAATTGATATTTAAGCTTTACCATATTTTATTTTTATTTATCTTGCGATAACGTTTTATGATTTTATCGTTAAAGTTTATGTTATGTTACTTGACTAATTATTTGTGATTTAAATTTATTAAATGTTTTTATTTAATATTTTTTAATATATTAAAAAATTTCATATATTTAAAACAATGTTATAATATTTAATATTTTTATTAATATATTATTTATAATTTTTAAGGTTATAGGATGAGATTGTATTTTCTTTGAGGTTGAGAGTTGATATTATTAATTTTATTATTTGATTTATAAATATTTTTACCTTAAAAAATTAGTAGGTCGATTTACTTTTATCATTGTTTTACTAGTTTTAGATATGTTTTATTATATGTTTTAATTTATTTGAAAAATTTTCAAAAATAATAAAAAAAATTAAATATATCAAACTTTTAGTATTTTACAGTTCAATAAAAATTAAAAGGAATAACGTTATATAAAATATAAAATATAAAATATATTTTAAAAATATTTAATATATTAATTATATTATAAAATATAAAAGTTTAATAGTTCTATAATTTTATGTACATATTTTTAAATTGAAAGTTTAATTGTTGAAAAAATATAATATGTTGGTAAATTTTATTTTCTATTAATCTTATATTCTTTCAATCAAACACTATAATCTTAAATCTTACTAAATAAATCAAATAAAATATTATAAAATTAAAAGTAATGTATCAAATAATGTTATATTTTAATAATTATATTCTTAAAAGTAATATTATATTTTGTGAACTAATAAAGTGAATCAATATTAATTATTAAATCTAGATCAGTTGGTGTAGTGCATCTGGCACAATATTTTCACTTAACATTTAATAATTTTTATTTTATTTAAAAATTATAATAAAATTAAAAGAAATAAAAATATTTTAAAAAAATTATAAATGTAATATACAATAAAACTATATTATATAATGCAGAAATAATATCTAACAATTATAAAAATTGAATTATTAATATTGATAAAAAATTAATTAATTTAATTTATTATTTTATGGACGTAATTGGGTGTAAAATATATTTATACACTTAATTGAGGGGGTTTTAATATATTTTTTAACCAAATATTTACACGCTAATCAGTGTTAAGCGACGGTGCAGATGCACACATATTAACCTACGGAACTCTTCGAACTTGTCCTCACTGTTTGTTCGAATTACAATTATAACCTCAAGAATTCGATTTCTTAGCAATTTAAACAACCAACTCACCGGGAAAAGTTATTCCTCTCAAAGCTAGGGTTTTCGATTCGTGCGAAAGCAGATCGAACGAGCGAGAGAGAAAGAAAGGTGAAAGGAAAAAGATACAATGAGCCGGAGCTTGGGGATACCAGTGAAGCTACTACACGAGGCGTCGGGCCACATAGTAACGGTGGAGCTTAAGAGCGGGGAGCTTTACAGAGGAGGCATGATCGAGTGCGAGGATAACTGGAATTGCCAGCTAGAGAACATCACTTTCACCGCTAAAGTATCTCTCTTCCTCATTTTACCTCTTTTCTTTAGTTATTCAGCAATGAGCTTGATTTATTAATCTTAGTTTGGATCTGAGGAATTTAGGGTTTATGCTCAGTTAGTGATGAACCTTAAAATGCTCAAGTATTTGATGCTAGATTTAGGCATTGCTTGCGGGTACTCTGGACTTAAGTTTATAAGGGGGTTAAGATAGAGATTCTAGGGTTTGAAAATTTAGGATGTTTCTTAGCATTCTCTCACTTCTATATCTGAGTTTGCTCGTGGATTTTTATATCAACTGTTGTGTGGTTATATTTAGGTTATAATACAAATGTTGGGTTGTTGCCTTTATTTAACGAAGCATTTCAGTTCATGGTTTCTTGCATCATTGTTCTTTAACAGGACTAATTAAAAGTTGATTAAGTGAAATGAGAATTTAATAGAATCATAGTTCTTTCTCAGAAAGTCATTGAGATTTGTGTGCATATTTTCCCCCCTTTTCAGAAGTAGATATATTATCAAAAGCTTGTTGTTATTCACTTTGGTTTAAGGTTCTTCTTGTCTTGGCTTCAGGATGGAAAGGTGTCACAGCTCGAGCATGTTTTCATTCGAGGCAGTAAAGTCTGGTATCATGTCTATCTCTCCCCCTCATTCGACCATGTCTTCTTGTCTTTTATATGCAGCATCTGCAGTTATATTCAAATCAGGCTTATGGTCATATTTTGACAGGTTTATGGTCATACCTGACATGTTAAAGAATGCTCCCATGTTCAAACGCCTAGATGCAAAAATTAAGGTACATATCTACTCTCAAGTTATCACTTCTCTTACATTATGCACTTGTTAGCTGATTTCTGATTTTGTTTCTTAACATTTTCAAGGGTAAGAGCTCATCTCTAGGAGTGGGCAGAGGTAGAGCTGTTGCAATGCGAGCCAAAGTAAGTTTACCTATCCAGTAATTAAGTCTGAACCCATAATTCATGTTTTTCTTTGCTTATCTGATTATAAATTTTCTTGTCTTGTAAGGTTCATTTCCCAAATTTCTGATTCCATTTCTTTTTGGTTTACAGGCTCAGACTGCTGGCCGTGGCACAGCAGGCGGCAGAGGTGTTGCGCCGTCTGTTCGAAGGTAATCTTGTATTAGCGAATGGTTTCTAGACTCTTCTGTGTAGATCAGCATTGCTCATTATAGGGCTCCCACCTGAGAAATTATGTGTTTAGTGATCAAAGCTTGTCCTCACATTTGATGTAAAAGGATGTATAATTTTGTTGAAGAAATTTGAAATGCTAAAATGATCTTATTGTTTCTACTGTTTTTTTCTCTTACCGAGTCTGGGGACATTAGAAATAATGCACCCCTGATCTAAGAACCCGTTTCTTTTTGTTCCTGCATTACTGTTTGTGTGTATGTTGCTTTGAATTTGTTTTAAAATTACCCTTGAGTGATACTTTAGTTTGACAAAAATGAACGTGGAGGATATGATGAAAAATTGAAGACGTTCCTATCAAACAAATTGAATCATCTGAAGCAGCAACTTCCATGACAAAAGTCTTTTAGATTAGTATTCTCCGGCCATTTTATATTTTATTTATTGGACACTAAAAAATGTAATCTAGGCAATTTTTACGGTTACACGAACTTTTCAACATTCTCCCTTAAGCTGACGGTCTGTTGTCCATATTTTTTTGGGGTCAAAAGCAATATGAAACAATTAGCTCTTTTAGGTTTCGTTTGGTAGAGTCGTTGGAAAATTGAGTTAGGTAAAGAACAAGAACAATTTTAGAGAAGCAGTAAATTTTAGCTTCTCCAACAGTTATGTTTGGGGATAAATTTGGTGGGGAAACAAGTAGAAAAAAACAACAGATGTAAATTATCTACATTTTAATCATATTTTCATTAGTGTTTTTATTTTAAATTAATAGGTTTAGGGTTTAGGATTTAAAATTAAGGGATTATGGTTAGATTTAGGATTTAGAATATAAAAAATTAGTATTAGAGTTTAAAATTTAATATTTTAATATTTTTTAATAAGAGATAACATTAGGAGACAATAGGTTTTTACTTAAAAAAAACTCTCAAAGCTACGTTGGACGGAGTGTTAAATAATAATTTTGAGTATAATTATTTTCTTACATTATATTTGTTTATATATCTTTAAAAATAATTTTAAAATAAATATTTTATTTAAAAAGTTATATTTTAACAATAATATTATATATTATTATTTAAAATTAAATAATAAATATATATATTTTCAGTATATTTTTTGAAACTAACACAAAACTAACCCAATGTGTTGAGCTTTTGACGTTTTACAACTAGGTACGTAAAAAAGTTGATTCGACCTGAAAACTTAATAGAAACTAATTTAAGTCAGAATCTAGAGGATATAATGAACCAAACCTAATAGGTATCCAACTGTTATTGACCCAAACCCGATTTGGACTTGTTACTGTTGTAACAAAACCTGATATGTATCTAACTGTTATTGACCAAAACCCGATTTGGACTCGTTATTGTTGTAACCGAACCTGACTTGCATCCGATCGAGAATGACCCGAATTCGATTTGAACCTGTTATTGTGGACGCGAAACTCGAACTACATTCGATTGAAATGAACCCAAACCCGAGTTCGACCTGATAAATAACTGATATTATCCGACTGAATTAAACCGAAACCTGATTTTACCCGACCTGTTTTAAATCTGACCTGATAATTGACCCGACTTGTTTTGAACCTGACCTGTTACTATATAAACTAATATTTATAAGATTTAATATTTATATGACATGTAATTAAAGATATTTGTAAATCGATGAATTTAAAATATTGACAAATATAATTAAGCTTAAAAAACTTAGAATTGAGGATGAACATAAATAATTAATTTAGGGATTAATATTTAAATTTAGTATTATATATTTAATTTATTATTTTATTTAGTTTTAGTGTACTTAATTTTAAATTAATATTTTATTAAAAATTATAATTATAATTATAATTATAATTATAATTTTAAATTAATATTTAAATTATTATAATTATAATAAAATTAATATTTAATTAAAATATTAATGTCACAATGTGTATAATTATGTATTCATATTCGTATTAAATTTTTGGGTATAATTATATTTTATCAAATTTTATTATATATTATATTAATAATATATTCAATTAGGATTAACTTGTTAACTTAGGGTTTAATCAGGTTAAATCAACGTCTAAAAAGCATAAACTACGAACATAATTAAAAGAATTCTAAAATTAAATATAGATTTTCATTAAATTAATCTAAATTATAACTTAATTAAATTAAACCAATACAATTAATAAAAAATAATTAATAAAGAAAAAGGAAAAATGATAAAATTTTGGAGGGAAATAAACTATCAATTTTTTAAGTTTTAAATTAAGTTATGTTATAAAAAAATTTGGAGGAAATTAAAAATAAACTTTGATGACTATATAAAAAAAAGAGAAAATAAAATTTTAAAAAAATTATAATACATAAAAAAATTTAGAGAAACATTGTTATTATTATTTAAATATATATTAAAGCATATATTATTATAAACTATATAATAAAGTATATATTGGAGGAATTTTAATATATTAAAGCATATATAATATTTAAGTATGTACTATTGCTATATTCTATATTCATATACATTAATATATATACGTTAAAGTATATATTGTATACATATAATATATACATATATTTTAATATACATATGTATTAAGTATATATATATATATATTAAAGTATACAATAAAGTAGTTAATGTATACTTATTTAAGTATACATATACATACATATATATTAAAGTATGCATCTATATAATATACATATATATTAATAAATATTATATTTAAATATATACATATATGTATATTATACATACAGAACATAGTAAAGTATATCATATAATTTATATACATAAGTATAATATATTAATAAATATTATATATATAATGTATTATACATCTAATATATTAATATATGTATATATTAATGTATTATACATATACATACATACTTATATATTCTATATATCTATGTGTTATATACATTATTATGTATACATTAAAGTTTACATATTAAAATATACATTTATATATATAATATACATCTATATATTATATATTCTATATATACATCTATAAGTACACTTATATAACTATATAAGTATACATATATATTCTGTATATAATATACATTCTATAAAATATATATGCATATAATATATATATTCTATATGTATATAATATATATGTATATATTCTATATTCTATAATATATATAATATATATGTATTATAGTATGCATTCTATATATATATATATATATATATATATATTAACGTATATACATCTATATTCTAATTTCTTTATATAGTATATATTCTATCTAAAATATATATGTACATTAAAGTATATTATATAAATATATTGTATATTATATATGTATAATATATTAAATTATATTATAATACACACTAAAATTAAATTATATTTTTATTCATATTAGTCCTAAAAATTTAGATTTTCATCGAATTTTATGATTATTAATTTATAATTTTATAATTTAGTTCAATATTTTAGATATGATCCATTGGATGATCTTTTTGTTCATTCTAGTCTATACAACTTTATTTTAATTCTAAATTGATTATTATTTATTTTTGTAATTTAGTCTAGTGTTTTTAATAAGATGATATTTTAATCATATTTTTTAAATTTAAAACTTAAATTTATTCCTTATTAATTTTCATTCTTTATAATTTAGTACAATGTTTATTCTTTTTAGTCCCTAAAACTTTATTTTTAGTTGAAATTGAATTCATTTTTTTGGGTAATTTAGTTTAATATTTATTATTTTAATTTTATATTTTAAAATTATAGTCTCTAAAACTTTGTTCTTATTCCAAATTGACCCATATTCATTTTTTCGTAATTCAGTCTAGTATTTTTAATGTCATGATATTTTTATTTGTCTTCAAAATTTGAATTTATTAATTTTTATTTTTATAATTTATTCCAATTTTTAAGATATAAATTATTTGATAATATTTTTGTTTAGTCTAGTGCATAATATTTATTTTTAATGTGATTTATGTTAGTGAAAGACGCTAGATGTTAAATAGTTAATTTGAAATGAACGATCAACCCAAAGTCTATCGACTATTTGTACCAAATTCAAACTTAACATAAATTCAAAACCCAAATTAACCTAACCTGAAATAAACCCGACCTGAAATGCAACCAAATTGAAATAAATTCGACCTAAAATAAATATGCCAATTATCTGATTTTTATCCAAACTATTTGAACATGACATGAAATGAACCCGAGCTGAAATTGATCTGCACCCGATCCAAATCGAGTTAAAAAATTAAATTAACTTAAAATAACATGTATCTAATATTACCCAACCTAACAATAACCGATCTAAAACCCATCTAATTAACTATTTTTACTTCCCTAGATACAACTTGCCATGGGTACACAGACCTTTCCCTTTTCCCATACACGTGAAATGACTCTTGTCTTTTGTAACGATCAGCCTTTATACGATTTGCATCAGGTGGAGATTTTTTATCAAAAGTCTTAAAAAGTTATGACCAATTTTTTATAAAAGTCATAAAAATTTTAGTATATGTTTCTCTGATATATATATCAAATTTTTTATAACTTTTATAAAAAAATAATATATATTGAATTTTTAAAAAAATCAATTATTTTAATATATATACAGAATTCTTATAAAAAATATAAAAATTCGAAAATTCTAGAATTTTATAATTTTTATAAAAAACAGTACAACTCTTTTTAAATTGTCGTTTTCTCTATTTTTTTTTCATATAAACGGATTTTTTTTAATTATTTTGTATAACAATATTTAGATTTGTAAAACATTATCTTTTAAATCAGAGATAAGTGATAACGTAATTGTTTAAATATATTTGAATTTATCATCTTTAAGATATATAAATCTGTCCAAACTACACGAGAAAATAGGAATGCCAAACAAACATTTTTTAAGATTAAAATGTTATCAAATTAATTTGCCTATTTAAAATTAAAAAGAAGGGGAGGGTCTATACCTATAATTAGCGTGAAATTAGATACATATCAAGTATTTATCAAACGTGTAATTGTGAGTTAAATATTATTCGACTCATATTTATTAAAAAATTATTATGCAAATCGGCTTATACTTGTTAAAAAATCTCATTACTCGACTCATATTTATCAAAGGCAGGTAAGGCACGTAAGTGATGGTGCACATCATCCACATCAATCAATACCTACGTCATAACAATTTCAACTTATCCTAGAGTAACATGTTCCTTCATTCCCATTATAAGGAGCCATGCATCCTCTGGGAAAGAACTCAAACAAAACCCCTAAGAGTATTGATTCACATATATGCCGAGTATTGATTCAACATGTTTTTAATTTGATTCTCAAGAAGAAACAAAAAACAATCTTGGGTAAAAAAATCATAGAAGAAACAGAGGAAATAACAAGCTAGGTTATAAATCATGGACGAATAAACTCATACCACATTAAAATAACTTTGATAACATAAAGGGTATATCAAAAATTAGATGTAATACTCAATAACAAAACACAATAAGAAGATTGTGAAGGAATTGCATGTAACTGTAACTAATATGATCTGAAGAGAATGTATGCATGCAATAAAAATCAATCAAAATGCCCCAACAGTAGTAAGTCCCTTCAAGAGTTGAAGATATGCGAAACTTAGAACCCTTAAACCCTGATAGAAAGGAATATGCTTATCATCGTGTAAGAATAGAGAAAAATCATGAAAATAAAAAAAATAACAACATTAGTCAAAAATAGAAAATGAAGAAATAAAATGAGGAAAAAGGTTCACTTTTGTACGAGAAGTTATGATCACTATTTTTGTTCGGGGTTTACTCATTTTCTTTTTTATTTGTTCAAAACAGTGGGTTTACTAACGGATGGTTTGAGAACTAATTAATGCATGATATGTATATATATAGTCGTGTATGTAGATGTGCATTAATGTTTTTTGCATTATTATTGTATGTGTATCTATGTGTATATTATAGAACTAATATTTTGATATAATAATTGAAAAATAGTTTTGGCTTAAATTGAAAAGTTTTCAAAAATGGTTCTTATGTCCAAACAACTTAAAAATATATTTAAGAGGTTTTTGAGAGATTTTAAAGGTGTTTAAAAATGATTAAATGAAGCCAAAGAACAGTTTTTAACTTAGACATTTCGATACACCTCCTAGGTGTTTCTATACCGCTAAGTTTTTCAAAGGAAAAATTACATAGGCGTTTCGATACGGTCTAGGATCATTTCAATAAAACAAACACCTATTTAGATACGTTAGTATCGAAACCTGTTTTAGGTGTTTTGATACACCTCCAACGACTTTACAAAACCCCAACGATTTTATAAAAAAATCAACGGCTAGGAGCCGTATCGAAACAAGCTTTAGCTGTTTCGATACGCCTTATAGGCATTTTAATATCAATCATTCATTGTAGATCCAATGACTATTTCCCAAAGTGACAATATCGAAACAACCTTCACGTGTTTGGATACCACATACATTAGAAACAAAAATTGGCCTGAAAATCAGCTCCAAATCAATCCCAACGGTCATCAACAACTAGAAGCTCAATTGGGATGATAAAAGGAAATCTCAAGCATCAAGATGACTAATGCTTCCATTCTCAACAACTTATGATGTAAGAATTGTCTTAGTGCTTAATTTCTCATTGTTAGGTAGAGAAACACTTGTAAGCTTAAATTTATATGTTTGCTCAAGTGTATTAGGATTGAGTGCGAGCTTAGATTGCAAACAATTAGCCTTGTAAGAAAGATTACTAGTTTGCTAAGTTTTCTCTTGTTTGATAGAGTTCCCAAAGTTTGGGTTGTGAACTTTGGATGCTTGATTCATAAATTGAATCAAGGTTGTAAGGTTACCCCTTTAACCTCAAAAGGACAATTTTTTTAGTGAATTTGAGAAATCCTTAGTGGGAAGCTAAGAGAGTGGATGTAGGATTTGGGTTAGAAATCTAGACCACTATAAATCTTTTGTGTTCATTATCTATATTTTTGCTTCCACCAAATTACACCCAGATTACCATCTCTCCATCATTTAGAAAGATTAATCGATTGTATATCTAGACCATTCAAGCCTAACAATTGGTATTAAAGGGAGACTCAATCGAGAATGATTAACATCCTATTGAGTCGATCTGACAAGCTCTCGACCAATTATCCATCAGTTGGTAACCCATGACGTTTTCCATTGACAAACCTCATTTCTTTGACGGGTAAAACTATTCTCATTGGAAAGCAAGAATATTACAAGCTACAAGATATAGTTGAAGATGGACCAATTGTTCCATAAGGAACAAAGAAGTAATGAAGTGTAGAAGATTGCAAAAAGATGATGCTAAATTGTAAAGTATTGCACATTCTCTTTTGTGTATTCTATCTCAACATCTACAAAAAGATGTCCACTTGTGAACTTGTCGAGGAAGTTTGGGAAAAGCTCGAAGTTACATCTGAGGGGACAAATGAAGTAAAGGAGACAAAGATTGGACTCCTTAACCTAAAGTATGAGAACTTCAAGATGGATCTGGAATAAGACATTACAAAGATGTTTGATCGTTTCTCCACCATCATCAATGGACTTTAAGGCTATGGAGAGATCATTTGGAAGAGAAGCTTGTTTGAAATCTTATCTACTCCTTTCCCGACTCATGAGACTAAAAATTGACTGCCATCATCGAATCCAAGGATCTTAAGACCCTCAAGCTTGATGAAATCATGGGATCACTCCTAATACACCAAATTATGATCAAAGGAAGAGATAAGATCGATGAAGAAGAAGACGAATCTTTGCATAAATATCAACGTCATAGCTCTCAAATCTTCCAAGTGCATTCAATTTAAAGAATCAAGTTAGCAGGATAGTGATGAAGATGAAGAGATAACTCAACTCTTCATAGACTTTGCTCGATTCGTGAGGAACAACATGAAAAAATATTCAAAGCATAAATTAAAGAAGAAGATAAAGGATTCCCAAAAGAACTACAAAAAGGATCATCTTCAAAAAAAAAAAACATATGTGGCCACATGAAGTGATGAGGACTCCACCGAAGATGAGGTAGCCCACCTATGCTCGATAGCCCTCAATGAGGGGAAGGTAACTTCTAACTTATTTAGTTTAAATTCATTTTCATTTGATGAGTTACATGAAGCCTATGATAAATTGTTTTTTGAGTTTAAAGTCTCATTTTATAAAAACAAAAAAATGATTTCAAAACTAAAGTTAGAAAATAATTTGCTTTCAAAAACCAATTTCGAGTTTGAAGCAAGATTAAATGAATTTGAACTTAAAGTTTTTGATTTACAAAACTTGATTCAAAAGATGGAAAAAGATCATCAAGCTGCTTTAGATGATCTTAAGAAAGAAAAAGATTTGATTTTCAAAGAAGTTAAAAAGAAAAATAATTTAGAAAAATCAAATTTTTATGTGAGATATTCTAGTACCCTTAGATTTATTAATGGAAAATATTTTAGAAGTGTTTGGTTCCCAAAAGGACTAGACACTTTAATTAAAAAGGAAGAAATTGAAAAATAGATTTCTAAGAGATCAAAAATCTGTGCTACTAATGTCAAAGGATCGAAAACAATTTGGATGTTATTTTAGGTGTGATGGAGGATTGAGCAACCAAGTGCAACATTAAGGGGAAGCTCCAAACACACAAAGAGGACACTTGAAGATGGAAGGCTTCACATCCTACCTTGGTTCAAGTGTGGTAAATTTTAGTTGAATTTTATTTTTATTTGTTCATTCTTTTAATTCAACTAGGATATCATAATTGTTGGACTAACCATTGTTTGATGCCTTGAGTAAGAGAGACCCTTTTGTTTTAAAAAAACTAACGTTTTTGCATTTAAATTCAAACTTATTTTAACAATTGACATTTTTAAACATTCTCCTATGTTATGAGCTTTAAAGATTTTCAAACTTTGTTTTGAACCATTTTTTATATAACTAAAAGGGGAGAATATTGTGAAAAATTGATTTTCTTCACATGATTTATTGAATAAGGGAAGCTTTAATGAATTTGAATCTTTAATTCTCTTATTCAAGTTTTTTTTTTTCACAAAGGGGATCAATCTCACAAAGGGAGAACAATCTCAAAAATAAACTTTCAAGTTGATTTTATTGTATCAGAAAGGAGAAGATTGTAGTACTAATATTTTGAAATAACAATTGAAAAATAATTATGGACTAAATTGAAAAGATTTTAAAAATGGTTCTTATGTCTAAAAAACTTAAAAATATATTTAAAAGGCTTCTGATAGATTTTGAAGGTATTCAAAAAGATTTAAAGAAGCCAAAAAATAGATTTTAAATCAAACATTTCGATACACATCCTAGGTGTTTTGATACCACTAAGCTTTTCAAAGGTAAAATTACACAAATTTTTCAATATGGTCTAGTATTATTTCGATACAATTTGCTACTATGAATTTTGGTTTCGATACAGTAAACACCTATTTCGATACGTAAGTATCGAAACCTGTTTTAGGTGTCCCGATACACGTTCAATAACTTTATAAAACCCCAATGATTTTATAAAAAAAACTAACGACTAAGAGTTGTATTAGAATAGGATTTAGCTGTTTCAGTACCTAGAGAAACTTGTTTCAATACGCCTTATAGGCGTTTCGATATCGATCTTTAATTACAGATCCAACGGCTATTTCCCAAAATAATAATATCAAAACGACCATCATGCATTTTGATAACATATATACCAAAAGTAGAAATTAGCCTGGAAATCAGCTCCAAACGGCTCAAAATAAATACCAACGATTATCAATAACTAGAAGCTCAATTGGGATGATAAAAGGAAGTCTCAAGCATCAAGAGAAGACTAATACTTTCATTGTCAACAACTTATGATGAAAGAATTGTCTTAGTGCTTAATTTCTCATCATTAGATAGACAAACACTTGTGAGCTTAAATGTATAAGTATGCTCAAGTGTATTAGGATTGGGTGAGAGTTTAGATTGCAAACAATTAGCCTTGTAAGAAGGATTTCTAGTTTGTTAAGTTTTCTCTCTTTTGATAGGATTCCCAAAGTTCGGGTTATGAACTTTGAATACTTGATTTGGGAATAGAATCAAGGCTATAAGGTTAGTCATTTAGCCTCAAAAGGACGAAATTCTTAATGGGAAGCTATGGTAGTGAATGTGAGATTTGGGTTAGAAATCTGAACCACTCTAAATCATTTGTGTTCATTGTCTATATTTTTTTCTTTCACCAAATTAAACCCAAATTATCATCTCTCCATTAATTGCAAGGTTAATTTGTTGTGTATCGAGCCCATTAAGCCTAACATATCTTATCTTAAATAATGTTATGCATGAATTGTATTAGCATATACTAATATAAGGTTCAATGTATATTAATAGTTGTACGTAAATATATAATAAAACATTATATGTATGTTTGTGTGTATACCCTATTACATATTAGTATTATATATTTTCATTGCATGAATTAGTGTGTTGATATAATCTTTTATATATATATATAATATCATATATGTATGTTTTAATGTGAAATGCATAATTTTATGAATGTGTGCATGTATTGCTTATGAATGGTGTTGTATTCGTGTATGTATTAAAAATATGTATGTTTAATAATGTATATGTGCGCATGCATGTATGTTTTAAACGTATATAGTAGTGTGTATTTGTACTTATATTTAGGTGGTATCATATATATATATATATATGTATCCATGTTGTATATGCATTGTTTTTAGTCATTATTTAATATCGATAAATGTCATCATGTACTACATCAGCATATCATAAATAAGGAAGCCCAAAATATGATGATATTAAAAAGCTCCTTGTTAATGTTTCAATCCATTTCTTTTTTAAATATGAGACTCATCACCAGGCCTAACCGACCAATTTTAAATGAATCTCATTTCATAAAAAATTCTAACCCTAATGTGTTCTTCTTTACACAACCTATATTTGATCGTTGGATCAGATCTGATCCAATGATCTAGATTAAAAGATGAGCGATTCTTAGGATACTTCATGTACACCACGCGTCAACTTTTCAAGTTTTTCATGTGTTGCTTTCCCCTTTTGGCTTCCTTGTTTTTATGGCTTTCGATCCACGTAAAGATATTAACAATTTCTTTATAATACTGTACAATCTCCCTCACCATCCCCAACCACTAGTGTGCAAAAAAATAAAAAAAATAGAAAAAAGATTGTTTTGAGTCTATTTATAATTAAACAAAATAGTGTCATTTAGTAACAACTCAATACATTGTTGTTTTACTTTGTGGGTTTAAATTTTAAGTTTGTAGGGTTTCTACTCTTGAGAAATGAAATGAGTTAATTTTTTTACATTTTCTTTAACCTCTCTCTGCCAATATTCTCTTCTTTCTCACCTCAATCTATTTCTTTTGCAATCCCTATTTGTTCTATGTTTGTGTGTTATAAGGGTATTAGAATCCTCCAATATGGATAAAACCAATTTGGGTGAAGGTAAAAAAACTCGCAGTCATACGATGGTAGATTTCATTGCCTTTCAAGGAAACATTCAATCTTTACAACCACGTTCAATCTCTAGAATCCACCTTTGAAACTCGTTTTAAAAAAAATAAGCTTTAGTTTTTACTCCAGCTTTAACTGTAGAATCTAATCCATGAAGATAAATTTCCACCTTAATTTCAAGACTTTGAATCTATTCTTCTAAAATTTTTAGGGAGAATAAGAATATGATTTTCTCTCTGAGTTCAAAATTTCCATTGGTTACTCCTTGTCTCATGCACTCCATCATTAACGTTGATGTACTCCCTAAAATTATATATTTTCCTCTATTATCGTCATCGGTTCAAATATCGTTTAGTGTTTCTTTACATGACGTTTTGAACACAATGTGATGTTCTACCCAAATTGGTAATCTAGTTAAGAGTAAAGCTCTGATGCAACTAACAAATCAAGTTACTGAAATTACAATGAATCAAGGATCGAGATCTGATAGCATCACTCAAGGACTTCTGGGTCCACTACCAAGGGTTGGATCAGAAGCTGGTAAACGGGTGGGGATTAACAATGGTTTTGGAATAAAGTTACCCATGCATTTTGTGTCATTCAAACTATTAGATTTGGTTACACATTTTCGACCGATAATTTTTAGTCACATAATTGGGTTGACTTGATAAGTGCGTAAAATAGTTTTACATTTTATAACCTATTTAATTAAATTATTGTTTGTATCTAATAAAATTATAGGATAATTATAAACAATTCTTCACATTTTCTATATTTTAGAAACTGATAACGGTGTGGGGACTAACAATGGTTATGGAGAAGAGGTAATAAAAATTTTATTTTTTTATTTTTTCCTTTTCGAATAAAGAATATGAAAGGAAAGCAACCCTTTTTTCGAATCTAAAAGAATAAAAAATAGTCTTTATTTTGTTTCTTAATAAAAAAACCAAGGTTTTATATCCATTTCAGAGTTAAAAAAAAATATGCTTTTATATTGATTTTTTTTAAAAAAAAAGAGAGAAAGAATCTAAATCTAACCTTTTTATAGGGCTCGCCTAAATCTTCTCGCCATAGAAATGTCCTTCCGCTGTCGTGAGATCGTCTTGACAAGGGAACATTGTGAAGTTGAAAAAAAGAACCACCATCAAATGTTGAATGGGAGATGAGAAAAAGAATAGAGAAAATTTAGGGTTTCTTTCCCTTTTATCTTTCATTTTAGAAATGAAAATAAAATCACTTTATTTTTAGTTTTAATTGGGTAACGCGAAACACTGTCATTTTGTTATGTCCCGACCTGCGGTGATTCAGAGAGGACCCGTGTATTTTTTAAAGGGCTAAATTATATATTTGGTCATTTATCTTCTTTCCTATCCATATTTTTCTCGATGATTAATTTTTTGTCCTCTTTTTTTGTTTTTAGTTTTAACTTTTTTTATTCTGTTCATTTTAATCCATTTTGTATATCGTATAATGTATATTTTTGAGTGCATATCATTATATATTTTTTTACATATATCATGCATATATTTTATGCAT
Organism: Abelmoschus esculentus; assembly: GCA_035048815.1. Lineage (NCBI taxonomy): Eukaryota > Viridiplantae > Streptophyta > Magnoliopsida > Malvales > Malvaceae > Abelmoschus > Abelmoschus esculentus. The sequence goes on from JAUCBN010000001.1 coordinate 15,879,687, forward strand.
ATCATATATTATTACATTAATTTATTTATGTTGCATATTTTATTTGTATGTCATAGAATATTATTTGTGTAAATATATGTAGTATTTCGTTTTAAGCTTATCATTTATTTATATTATATTATTATATTAGCTTGTTTATATTGCACGTATTATTCATATTCATATATAATTGTATAAAGATGGCAAACAAAAACGGGGTTAGAGCAAATATCTTCTCCCTATACCTATACCTACCTTAAATTTTCATATTCATCACTTACCCATCATCCACAGTAGATACAATTTTCAAATCCACACCTGCTCACACGGGTACATTTTCTAATTCATCCCGTATCTACCACTAAAGTCGTATCCGCGTGTAAATGCCTATAAGAAACCACTAGTATCGAATTATATAGAAAATCATAAATTTTTATAAGGAAGAATAAAAATTTCATTCTTTATTGACTGATAAGTGTATGTAATAACATATTTACACCAATATAAATTTAATTACATTTAACTAACTAACAATAGTTGTTTAACTAAAACATATTTTGATCGATATAAATGCTACTCAACTAGGACTAACTAATTATATATAGCTAACTTAGCTAAAGCATATTTATACTTTTATAAATTTTACTTATCCACACATTAAAAATTCATAACCTGATTAATTCAAGTTCGATCATAAGTCATCATTTTTCAAACTAAATTAATTGAGTTTAAAGTCTGTAAGCTTAAGAATTAACGCAGATTTTAAAACAAATTAAAATCTTAGTACACAAAATACCATAATAAAAGGCATAATCAAAGTCAATGAATATAAATGATTCAAAATTTATGTGACGTCAGATGCATAGTAGACGAATATGGGGCGAGTGGATACTATGCGGATAAGGTCTTAAATCCGTCACTTACCTATTACTCACGATGGATATGACTTTTTACAACCACACCCGCCCACCAAACACATATCCATTTCTACTCCAACAAGGAAGGATACGGTACGAAATCCACAAAGCCGTAAATGTCTATCATCCTTACCCTGGTAGTATTATAATGTATGGATATTTATTATTTTATGATAAATATATCTATATGTGGGTGTTTTTCTTTGGTTATTCTTATGATATTATATTATATAAATTTTATATTATGTTTTTAAAAATATAAGCGCAAATTGTAGGATATATCTTACATACTTTTTCATCATATATCATATAATTGGCAATGATTTTTTCATACTCTTGAATATTATTAAATTGTTGTGCAATACACATTTATGAGGACGGATTTTTAGAGTTAACTCGCCCTCACGGGACCGTAACCCTGTGTCCCGTCCATTGTAACACGTGTGTCGCCTAGGGCATGAGGGGCATGATGACTTGACGTCATTCTCACCTTCCTCCGAATTATCACCGATAGTCTGCTTAGGTTTTAAACTCAACTATGACAACTAAAAACGATAGTTTCACTCATTGCGGAACTTAACCCAACACATTACGGCACGAGTTGAGGACAATCATGCACCACCTGTGTCCGCGTTCCTGAATGTTTGGTTTATAAAAAATGATTACTAAGGGTAATAATCTTTTCTAAACTTACATTCTCATGTTTGGTTTAATAACATTTCTATTAAAAGATATTATTCTTTATTTTAATAATCATTCTTTTCTCATAAATGGTGAAAATTTTATTTCCCTCACACTCTTAGGTATTACATAATTATTTTTCTTAGATAATTTTATCCTAGTGATAATGAATTATGTTTATATTGATCCTTTATTGTATTTTTTAATTAGATAATTAATTATTTATGAATTTATTAAATATTTTTATTAAATATTATTTTAATATATATGTGATGTTGCATATATTTAATAATATATTTTTATTAACATTGCATTTATGATAATTTTAAGGTTATAAAATAAGATTGTACGTTGATTGAGATTAATATGTTAAGATATGATTTTATTAATTTTAGATAATGTAATGAAAATGGTTTTATAAATTTTTATTTAAATATTTTCAATTTAATAATTAAAATTTAACTTGTTAAAAATATATCATAAAGATAAGTTGATAAATATTACTTCTAATTAATATTTTATTCCTCCAATTAAATACTACAATCTTATTATATTCTTAATAAATAAACCAAAACAAAGTAATGTAACATTCCCAATAATATGCAAATCATGTTACATTCTGATAATCATATACCAAAAAATAATCTTACAATTCATGAACTAAACTACCCGTAAGTCATTTATGAGTTATTTACATGAAGGGATGTAAAAACAGTTAATTGGATAGGTTTCAGGTCAGTAAAATCGGATATAGGTCATTTTAAGTTGATTTGATGTTTTGACTCGATTTGGGTTAGGTGTGAGTCTATTTTAAGTTAAGTCCATTTCTGGTTGGGTCCATTTCAGATCGGGTTCATATTGCGTGGTTTTAGTGCAACGCAAACGATGCAAGTCTACACGTCGCAAGTAATAATATAGATTTAGATATCGTCTTCACAGGGATTGGTTTGAGCCATTTTGCTTAAGTTATCGCACTATAAATTAAAAAAGCAAGTATTGATGATAAGAGTTTAAATAAACAAAAATAAACAATAAAGGAAAAGATAAATGAAATCGAATAGGTGAGAGAAGAGGTTGGATTATCCTGAGTTGTAGAGTGATGTACGGATTGAATTCTTCTTTGTAAATAAGTTCTCACACCGCTCAACTCATTCCGACAATTGAGCTCGGTCAGATTGCCTAGTCAGTTCTTCAAATGCTTAGGCAATTGAGATAAGGGAATTGCTCGGACAATTTTGGTGACTATCCTCAAGGTTTGACGAAGCGTTCTTTAGTGTTCCTTGTTATCCCTAACTCGAGACTCTGTTAATTGCACAACCTTTGATAATATATCCCTGCGTTAATCAAAAGTGTGCAATAATTATCTTGCGCTTCTATTAGCCGTTGAAATGTTGCATTCATCCCTAAGCCGGATTAGTTCTCACGCACTTGAATTAAACCATACCTATTCGTTTCGTGAATCTAATTCTCCCGAATCTAGATAAATGAGTTATTTATCGAGGTCCTTTCTCAATTCTCTCGTAAACCAAATAAGCACATAGAGTTGACAAACCTTAATTAAGAACAACTTAAATAGTTAGATAAAATTCAAATCGTATCTCACAACCAAAAAACAAAATAACCAAACCAATCACCTCAATTCATGTGTTCTAAAGATATACAAAAAATAATCTCAATTTGATTCTATCTAAATCAACTCTAGAAATTGACTCCCAAATTTGGTTTCTATTCGACTCTTCCCTTCTTGACGCTATGCTCCTCCTTTTATTGGAGAAATCTTGGTTGACTTAGGTGACAAGGTAAGGTTGAATTGGAAATATTCATAAAGAATATTTTCATTCTTCATTTGATTGTCATCACTTCTTTCCTTCATTGATTTATTCTCTAATTCTTTCCATGTCTTCTCCTATTGACCTTTTCTTTCCCAAATCTGTAGCTCCTCATCAAGGAATAAATCCTACAAATAAGGAAACACACAAACAAAATATCTTTTTTCCATAAAATTAATCAAGATACAAATTAAATACAACAACTAAGAAAATTATATAAATATGCATGAATGACTAATAATACAACTAATATTATGCTTAATTTTAACAATAACAAGAGTAAAAAGGGTAATAAAAATAGTACTCTTGGAAACTCATCAGTTCACTTCAGGTCGGATAGATATCGGTTCAAACGATTCGGGTCTAAATCAGATAATTGATAAGTTCATTTAAAGTTGGGTAGATTTCAAGTCAGGTTTATTTCAGTTCGATTGCATTTCAGGTTGAGTTTATTTGAAGTTAATTTTATTTCAGGTTGAGTAAATAAACGATAGACTTTGGGTTGAATTGTTAATCATTTATTTCAAATCAATTATTTAATATCTAACGTCTTTCACTAGAATGAATTCATTTAAAAATAAATATTACACACTATACTATACAAAATATCATCAAATGATTCATATCTTAAAAATTAAGTTAAATTACAAAAATTAAAAATTAATAAAAAATAAACATTATACTATAAAGAATAAAGATTTAAATTAAAACGGATAAACATTAATGAAATAAAATATCATCTTATTAAAAATACTGGACTAAATTAGAAAAATAAATAATAGTCATTTTGGAATAAAAATAAAACTGTAAGGACTAAATTACAAAAATTATAAACAATAATAATTAAATTCATTGAAAATCTAAACTTTAATGTATTTTAATATATTATAATTTATATGTATACAATATAGTTTAATACATTTCAAAAATGAAAATATGAAATTTATATTATATATGAAATATATTATATCTGTGAAATTTATATTATATATGAAATATATTCTATATATAAAATTTATTCTATATATGTAATGATACTATATATGAAAATATGAATTTTATTTATGTATGTATGTATGTATGTATGTGTGTGTGTGTGTCTGTATGTGTATGTGTGTGTGTCTGTCTGTATGTATGCATTTATGTATGTATGTATGTGCATGTATGTTTGTATGCATATATGTATGCATGTGTGTATGACGGTTGTTGTTCCTAGAGGTTATAGGTTCAAGCATCAGGAATGTTAGCACAGTGATTGAGTGATCAATGTCCAATGGTTGACAATATACTTTAGAACAGATACTATTGTAACACTGTAGCTGATTCAAGAAAATATATACATTAATATATGTATACATTAATATATATTATAGTCTATATAATATATATATATATATATATGATATTTTAGATTTATTATGTATATATTATAATATATATACGTTTATATTACATGTATAGTTGTAATGTTTTATAGTTTAATGTATGCCTATAGGATTTATATATGTATATGTATTATAATTTATATGTATGCTCATAATGTATAAATTATATTTTTTTTGAAAAGGTATAAATTATATATTATACTTTAATGCATATGCATGTATATATATATACTTTCATATATATATATATATTAATGTGTTATGTATATTTACTTGACATATTTATCACTAAATTTTAATACAAAACATAAAATCTAAGAAAACTAAATTAAAATTGAGATTAAAATGAATCAAATTAATACTAAACAGTAATAAAGATTTAAGTGTAAAATTCTTAAATTTTTATTGACTTAAAGTGATAATAACCCTTAAAAAATTAGTAGGCAAATTCTCTCTATATTTCATTCAATGCGAAAAGAAAAGATTTTAAGATTTAATTTTTTTTAAAATTCTCATTTATTTACTAATATTTTTAATACGCGTTCTTTCTATCTTTTCTATTTTACTTTTAAATTGTTAGATTCACTAATTAATTTGTTATATATTTCTTCTGGAAGCACCTAATCCATTTATTTTTGGCGTCAATTTTGATCTCATTTCCTCCCTAAAATCAAAAATATTTCCTTAAATTTCTAATTTTATATTTGCTTTAAAAATCAAATCAAGTACTATTTTTTTTTTTGACTTAGAGTAGTTATTAAAGACTTTCATTTTTTATTTTGTTACACAAAATTGAAAGAGCTAAGAATTGATATGCTTTTGACTCTACCCAGGTTGCTGCAAAGGTTATAGGAAAAGTTCAGATATTTTTTTCAATCATAATGTATTCAATTCTAGTATTTTTTATATGTTATGGATATCAATTACCCTTTATCTATTCGGCTCTGGTTAGGTTGTTCAAATTTAAGTTATATTTTATTCAAAATCATCTTGTTTTCTAATTTAAGTTATAATATATTTATTATCTTTCATTTAAGTTTTTATAAAATCAAGTATTCTAAAAATAATTTTCCAATTTAACCAATAAATTTAGAGTTTAAAGGGAGGAATGTTGAAATTTTTTTATCGAAGTTAATAAAAAAATTACATTCATTTAAGTTATAGTTACTTTATCAAAAAAAAAAATAAAGATTAAAAAAAGTTTTTTTTTTTTTAAATTATAAACATAATATAAGTATAAAAATATAAATTTTAAATATATAAATACTTATTAACTAGAATAAGTGTAACTCCCTCAACCCGGTCTAGACATCATCCGACTCGAACGAGCTACACAGGGAATATCGAGGTTAACTTGGAGACTGACCCCGATAAACAACCCTAAAAATTAAACGAATCTTTTATTCTTTTATCTTATCTAGAAGCTTTATTTTGATCCTAAAGTTCATGCATATGTTATATTCAATTGCAACGGAAACAAATAAGGAACGATTCCTAAAACGTACATACATGCTTTAGGGACCAAAATATAATTTTCCAAAAACTAAAAGACTAATATGAAAATAGTTTTACCAATCTTTAATTAGGTTCACTACATGCTTTCATCTCAAATTTCAGTCCTAAATACACGTTATCTACATATTATATACAACTTACTAGATACATTGCAACCTAGTTAGCAACAATATATTCAAACTCCTAAGAGAATGCTTCAACATCAACAATCTCATAAACACATATAAGAACAACAAAAATATACTAAATGTGATTTCTATATGCATTCCAACCTAGATAACCACATCACAGATTTAACTCATAAATAGTTGTTGAGTTGATCAATCAAAGAAATTGGCTAAGAGGGGGTGAATTGGCTATTAAAATTTTATTGGAAGATTTTCAATAAACAAATGAAAATTTAAGAACACAAGATTTATAGTGGTTCAAACTTCAAAACAAGCTCTGCATCCATTACCTTAGCTTCCAATAAGGATTTTCAACCAATTCACTAAAGAATTCGACCTTTTTCTGGGTTTAATGGATAACCGTTACAAACCGAATCAATCCTTCTACCCAAGGATTGATTCAAACTCACAAAGTTATAAAAGAAAGAAAGACAAATAAAGTCTCTCTCAAACAGATGAATATTGCCCAATTACAACAAAAACACTTCCCAAACTCAAATAAAAAGTTTCAATGAAATTTACAATAGTTAGGGTACAAAGATTTTCAATTAAGTGCTTTGGAGTTGGTTTGGAATGCTTGGATGTTGCTTGATGTGTCAAAAGTTATTAATGCTGCTTGAAATGCTTCAATTTATACCATCTCATTGATTTCTAGCCGTTGGAGTTGTTGGAGTTATAAATAAAGATGTTGGAGGTTCATCTTTTCACCATAAATGCACTCAGCAACGACTGCTATCAAAACACGAGCTACTTGTTTCGAAACAGACCACAAATAGAAAGAGACGTTGTGCATTTAATAGGAGGTATAGAAACGGGTTTCGATGCTACGAACAAATTGTGCTCCTTGGTATCGAAATAGACCAACTACCATTTAAAGCTTAATTGACACCAATGGTCAAAAATATTTAATGCTTAAAAGATCCGTTGGGGATTATCAAGTGTATCGATACTGGTATCAAAACGCCTAGTCTTAATTTTAAAATATTAAAAAAATAAAAGCTTGGTTTCGAAACAGGGTTCGAAACATTCCTTGACAGTTTAGTTTCTGTATTGGAAAAGGTTTCGATACTGATTAAAAATTCAAGAACATTCGTTGAAGAATAAGAACATGTATCAATACCTGTTAAAGTGGTATCGAAACTCCTAATCTGAAAGCACTTAGAAAATAATTTTTATGTTCTTGGTTTAACTTGAAATATAATTTTCGACTTAAGGACTTAAAAATTTAATTCAAAATAGTCTTTAAACATATTTGTTATATCAAAATCAATTTTAGTTTTACAATCTCTCCCTTTTTGATATAACAAAACCACCATAAATTTTTAAGTTTGAAATCAAGGTTTTAAGTATGAAAATTTAAAACTTGAAAAACAAACTCCCCCTTAACTTGTGCAAAGCTTTAAATTTGGTCCTCTCCCCCATTCTAAAGACCTTAAAAATTATTTAAACTTCTTCTCCCGTTTTGGTTAGATTAAAATAAAAAAGGTATAATAGCATAAAGAATAAGCAAGAAAATTTTATGGAAACATACCATAGCATTAATAAAAGTTCACATCCAACATAAAAGTTAAAGCATAAAAAACGAAATAACATAGATGCATATATCTTAAAATAAAATAAAATGCAATTTAAAAATTAAGAAATCATAACTAGTCCTAAACAGCCATAGCAAAGCAAAAGATTTCTAATATCACTCTTCTCCATCATCATCACCATCCTCACCATCTTCCTCGTCGTCACCACCATCATCATTAGGTGCATTGTGATGACTCCATCGACCCCGAAGAGCTTCGAGGGTGAGATGCATGGAAAAGTTTGATTCTCCAAACTCGTCAACCTCGTATCCATAGTATCAAAACTAGAATCAAAGTGAGTGTTCAAAGAATCAAAGTGAGCATCCAAAACGTCAAACCTTGTTGTGAGAAAAGCTATCAACTCGGTATTAGCGGCTACTTGCTGAATCAGCTCCGAATCAACCGGAGAAGGAGGAGGAACACCTTGAACCCATTCACCATTAACATACTGAAAAATGGGAACAGTTGCAAGAAGTCTCGCTAATGGGTTCTTTAACGGACTCAACGATTTCACATGAGCAATCAATCCCTAAATGCACAAAGATAGTGCTGAAAACACACGTATAGGAGAATGATCGCACGAGATGAGTGGCACGATTCTCGACTTTCCAAAAAATATCGATAAAGGGGATTTGAGAAAGATTTGGTTGTTGGGCTTGACGAAAAAAATTGATCCAAAAACCGTCAACCTGACGAATCCATGAGTACTTACCATTTGATGGAAAAAATCCACCAAGAGATGATAAGGTGCAAGAACCTATCATGGACGTCAAGGTTCATGACTGAACCTGTGAAGGTGTCAACCGAATTCTCATCCTCAAGGCCCTCATCCTCAAGGCCGAAGACATCAATAAAGGTATCCACATCGATGCGAAAGGTTTGATCCATGAGATAAGATTTGATGGCAATCACTTTGGTCTTGTCCTTTGAAAGAATGCAAGTCGCATTAGCATAAAAGATAAGGATGAGAGTAGGATAAAACTTGTCGTAGGATGAAAGGAATTTCATGAATTTACAATCTTGTAGAAGATGAAGATATCAGAATTGGAACTTTGTGGAGTTCATGAAACTCACATCCACACATCGCTCTTTCTTGCGCTTGTGGAGTCGGAATTGTTTGAAATTGTCAATTTTTGAGTGATCATCCAAACTCTTTGCATAGACTACTTGATTATCGACTCAGGGAGCACAGGCAGAGGAACGTGATGAACTACCTTCCTCGGTACGTTGGTGTTTTTTCGGTGCCATGATATAAGGATAAAAACGATTAAAGATTAGTTTTAGGCACTTAAAACCATACATGCTCTATAAACTGTATCTAATCCTATTAATCAATAATTCAAGGATTTTGAACAATTTAAAAAATATATTTGGAAAAACCAGTGACAAAATGTACAATGAAAATAATATATATTCGAATGAAAAATTTTGATTTTGAAAAAAAAATTATAAGATTATGAAGACTTATACAATAATCATTTAAAATATGTTCAAAATCTATATTTTAACATCTTAAAGTTAAATGAAAATAAGGTTTTTCGAAAAATTACCTTGAATATGGATTAGGATGAACTTGTGGTTTTTGAAGCACCAAAATTCAATATTTTCTTAGCGTTGTTGTGACCAAAATCCCTCAAAAAAATCTTTTGATTTTGTGAAATAATTTGATGAATTGAGGGTTAATAAGGTTTTTTGCTAGGGTTTTATAGACGAAAGGTTTTTAAAGTTTTAATTAGAAAGAAATTAGGTTTATACGAGTTTAAGAGCTATCTGCCGCCATGCGTTTCAATACATCGTTATAGGCGTTTCGAAATAGTCCGTTTTAAACCAGCTTCCATCTCATATCGAAACCACCTATATCGAAACAAGTTTCGATACCAAGCTTACCTAGAAATGTGCTCAGATGAGCATGAAGAACATAAGCATGATTTTAACCAAGATTCAAGCATATTTTGCACAAAAATAACATACAAAGGGTTAAGATAGGCTAGTTAAACCTAACTCTCTTCTGAGGATTCAAAAACGCTCTTTGTCTAAAGGTTTGGTAAATGTCCTCTAATTGATTTAAGGTATCAACGTACTCTAGAACATCCTTTTTAGACACATAATCTCTAATAAAATGGTGTCTAATTTCTATATGTTTAGTTCTAGAATGTTGAATGAGATTCTTGATAAGACATATGACACTAGTATTATCATATTTTAGAGGTTTGGTTTCAAATTTAATGCCATAATCTAAGACATTTTGCTTCATCCAAAGGATTTGAGCACAACAATTCCTTAAAGATATGTACTCCGCTTCGGTGGTAAATAAGTTTATACTATTTTGTTTCTTAGAGAACCAAGATATGAGCATACTACCTAAGAATTGACATGTTTTGGAAGTAATTTTCCTATCTAGCTTACAACCCCCATAATCTGTATCCGAGTAAGCACGAATATTAAAAGAAGAATCTTTAGGATACCAAAGGCCTAAACAATGTGTATCTCTAAGGTACCTAAAAATTCTCTTAATGGCAACTAAGTGTGATTCTCTAAGACTAGCTTGAAACCTAGCACACAAGCAAACACTAAACATTAAGATAAAGCAAAGAACCTATTATGGATCTATATAACTTAGAATCAACACACTTACCTCCTTCATCCTTGTCAAGCTTAGTATATGAGTTCATTGGAGTGGCTTGAGGTTTCACATTCTCCAAACCAAACTTTTTGAGCATATCCTTGATGTACTTTGCTTGATTAATGAAGGTGTCATTCTTCCTTTGCTTGATTTGGAGTCCCAAAAAGAATGAGAACTCCCCCATCATGCTCATCTCGAATTCACCTTATATTAACTTAGAAAAATTTTGACAATAACATTCATTAGTAGAACCAAAAATAATGTCATCAACATAAATTTGAACCACTAAGATGTCATTTTTAAACCTTTTTATAAAAAGTATAGTATTTACCTTTCTTTTTTCGAAGCCCTTTTCAATCAAAAAGTTTGAAAGCCTTTCATACCAAGCTCTAGGAGCTTGTTTTAAATCATATAAGGTTTTAGTTAATTTAAAAACATGGTTTGGAAACTTTGAATCTTCAAAACCCGGTGGTTATTCAACATACATTTCTTCATTTATAAAACTATTTAGAAAAGCACTTTTAACATCAATTTGAAATATGTTGAAATCAGGATAACATGCAAATGCAAGTAACATCCTAATGACTTCTATCCTAGCTACGGGTGCATAAGTTTCATCAAAATCTATTCCTTCTTCCTGAGTGTAACCTTGAACAACTAATCTAGCTTTATTACTCACAATATTACCACTCTCATCTAGTTTGTTTCTAAAGACTCATTTAGTTCTTATAGTAGATTTATTACTAGGTCTATCAACTAATGTCAATATTACTTCTCTTAAATTGAATTAACTCCTCTTGTATAACCATTATCCAAAAATCATCATCTAAAGCTTCATTGATATTCTTTGGCTCTATGCATGAGATAAATGCAATATGATTCATTAATATAAGAGAAGAATGGGTAGTTACCCCCTTTGATCGATCACTAAGATTTCACCATTCTTGACATAGTTGAACTTTTTTGGGTAGCTCAATTCCCTTTCTTCAAGCTTTACGTCTCCTAAGCTTCTGTTGGAGGATATTGTGTTTCTTTATTGGTTGGAACCCCATCAACCTTTGATGTTTGTCCCTCATCAAGGGTTTCAATGATTCCTACATCATCATCATCACAAGAATCCTTCATAGGAAGGAGATTATCATCAAAAATCACATGTATAGACTCTTCTACAACTAAGGTTCTTTTTTTAAAAAATCTATAAGCCTTTAAAAATTGAGAATATCCAAGAAAAATAGCTTCATCACTTTCTGCATCAAATTTACCTAAATTGTCTTTTCCATTGTTTAAAACAAAACACTTACACCCCAAAGGGTGAAAATAGCTAATGTTAGGGTTTTTGAATTTTAAAATCTCATAAGGAGTTTTCTTTAAAATTGGCCTAATCATTACACGATTAATGATATAACACAAAGTGTTTGTGACTAATCTAAAAAATACTTAGGTAAATTATTTTCACAAAGCATGGTCCTAGTCATTTCTTCTAAAGTTCTATTTTTCCTCTTAACTACCCCATTCTATCGAGGAGTGCGAGGAGTTGAAAAATTATGGCTAATCTCATTTTTATTATAAAAATTATCAAAACCTAAATTTTAAAATTTGGTTCCATGATCACTTCTAACATGAGAAATTTTTTAATTAAGGTCATTTTGAGAAATATTTGAAAATGTGATGAATTTTTCTAAGGCTTCATCTGTAGTACTTAAAAATAGAACCTAAGTGTATCTAGAGTAATCATCAACAATAAAAAATGCATATAATTTCCCACCCAAGCTAGTAGTTCTAATAGGCCCCCAAAGATCCATATAAATCAATTCTAAAACTCTACTAGTTGAAACATCATTAATGGACTTAAAAGAAACTCATTTTTGTTTACCTTTAGCACATGCATCATAAATTTTATCTAAAGAAAACTTGAGCTTACGTAAACCTCTAATTAGATTTTGGGAAGCTAGTTTCCCTAAAACACTTATGCTAGCATGACCTAGTTTCCTATGCCATAATCATGCATCATTTTTATCACTAGCAACTAAGTATGCATAAGAAAGTTTATGTCATCTAGATGCATTATATAGATATTTCCTATGCGATGACCTATGAGCATTGTTTTATTAGATTCTATGTCTATTATTTTGCAACCACATTTGTCAAAAGAGACATAGAAACCTTTATTGCATAATTGACTAATACTCAACAAATTATATTTAAGACTTTAACAAGAAGAAAATTTTCAATAAGTATTGAGGAGTGATTACCAATAGAGCCAATACCCTCAATTTGGCCTTTGGAGTTGTCACCAAAAGTCATTACTCCACCACTCTTGAGCTCTAACTCCTTAAATTGTCCTTTGTCTTCGGTCATATGCCTTGAGCATCCACTATCAAGGTAACACATGTTTTAACTTGAAGCAATTCTCAACCTACAAACAAAGATTTAGTTTTTGTTTTTTAGTACCCAAATCATCTTGGGTCCATGAGAGTTAGTTCCCAAAAGTTTAGTTCTCTTAGGAATCCAAGATGCAATGGCATGAATATCATTAGAAACAATAATTTCCTTAGGAAACCATACACTCCTAATCTTTCCATGTCTAGCATGCCTTTAAAAATTTCTTTGTTTGTGGTTTTGAAAATTCTTTTTTACGTGGTTGGGTTTTGAAGAGCTTCTTTTTTAAAAATTTGAACTACCAACCACTTTGATTTGTTCTTTGAGCTCATTCACCATTTTATAGAGATCTTCACTCAAGCTAGAAATGAGGTTGTTTAAATCAATATTTTCTTTTTGAAAAAAATTTAAATCATCTTTCAAACTAACAACCTCTTCTCCAAGTTCCAAATTTGTTTTTGTCAAATAATCATTTTTCTCTTTTAAATAAAAAATAGTTTTCTTGTTTTTCGAAATTGATTCTTTGAATTTTAAAACCAACTCGTCATAAACATCTTGCAATTCATCATATGCATCATATAATTCATCATATGTAAGCTCATTGCAAGATTGTTTAAAGGTTACCTTGGGCTCATCAAGAGCCATGAGACAAAGGTTGAACACTTCATTCTCTTCATTGGATGATGAATCCACATCACTCCAAGTGGCAACATGAGCTTTTTGTTTTTTTTCTTCTTAAAATCCTTTTTGTTGTATTATGGACAATCGTTCCTTATGTGTCTGGCTTTTTGCATTCATAGCAAATAATTTGATCATTTTCATCTTCTTTACCATTTCCTTTGAATTCTTTCTTTCTTTGGAATCTCCTATTTCGGTTCGCCCTCATGAGCCTTGTGAATCTTTTGGCTACCATAGTCAATTCCTCAAGCTCCTCTTCTTCACTAGTTTCCACTTCCACTTGTGATGTTAAAGCTTTAAGAGCAATCCCTTGCTTCTTCTTTTCCACTTCTCTCTTATCAAGCTTCAACTCTTCTTTCTTCTTCTCTTCTTCTTTTTCTTTCTTCATGATCTCATGGGTGAGAAGATATCCCACAACAACATCAAGATTGAGAGTCTTGAGGTATAATCTCACTAAAACCTTTGAGACCATTTACAATCATCGAAAATCGATCAAACATCTTGGTGATGTCTTCATCTGGCTCTATCTTGAAGTTCTCGTAGTTGAGATTAAGAAAACCAATCTTAGTCTCTTTGACATCATTGGTGACCTCGTGTGTTGTCTCCAAAGAGTCTCATACTTCTTTGTCACTTTTGCAAGATGACTTGTTTGAGTAGATGTCGGGACCAAGAGCACAAAAGAGAATATGCAAGGCTTTATCATTTGTAGACATCCTTCTTCTCTTCTTATTGGTCATCTTATTCCTCTTTTTTGGCACTTGTGTATCATCTTCTTGCTTCATAGGGATTAAGGGGTCATCTTTGATTATATCCCAAGGAACATAATCGTTGGAGTTGATGAATAATCTCATCCTATTTTTTCGATAGGGATAGTTATCACCATTGAAGAATGAAGGTTTGGTGATGGAGTGAGACTCGTTCCAACTTCCAGAAGTAAAGGCCATTTGGTATGACTTGAAATGTTGATCAACAATCTTTGGATCTTCTTTGGTGGATGTTAATCCCTTTAAAGATCTAGCTCTGATACCGATTGTTGAGTTGATCAATCAAAGAAATTGTCCAAGAGAGGGTGAATTGGCTATTAAAATTTTGTTGAAAGATTTTCAGTAAAGAGATGAAAATTTAAAAACACAAGATTTATAGTGGTTCAAGATTCAAAACAAGCCCTACATCCACTACCTTAGCTCCCACTAAGGATTTTCAACCAATTCACTAAAGAATTCGACCTTTTTCTCGATTTAAGTGATAACCGTTACAAGCTGAATTAATCGTTCTATCCAAAGGTTGATTCAAACTCACAAAGTTATAAAAGAAAGAAAGGCAAATAAAGTCTCTATCAAACAGTTGAATATTGTCCAATTACAACAAAAACACTCCCCGAACTTAATAAAAAGTTTTAATGAAAGTTATAAGAGTCAGGTACAAAGATTTTTAATGAAGTTCTTTGGAGTTGGTTTGGAATGCTTGGATGTTGCTTGATGTGTCAAAAGTTGTTAATGCTACTTAAATGCTTCAATTTATACCATCTCATTGATTTATAGCCATTGGAGTTGTTGGAGTTATAAATAAAGACGTTGGAGCTTCATCTTTTTACCATAAATGTACTCTATAACAGCTGGTATCAAAACACGAACTACCTGTTTTGAAACAGACTACAAATAGAAAGAGACGTGCATTTAATAAGAAGTATCGAAATGTTTTTTGATACTGCAAGCAAACTGTGCTCCTTAGTATCGAAATGGGTATCGAAACACACCAACTACCATTTAAAGCTTTTAATTGACACCAACGGTCAAAAACATTTAATGCTTAAAAGATTCGTTGAGAATTATCAAGGGTATCGATACTGGTATAGAAACGCCTAGTCATAATTTTAAAACATTAAAAAAATAAAAGTGATGCATGTTGAATATGCGCAATTGGAGTGCCAGTTTACACGTCAAGTAATAAGTGATAAGTATTTATCGAGTTATTGTCTCCTCAGGGATTGGTGTACTTAATATTCTTCCTTCGGTCTTCTTGCTTCTTTAAAATAAAAGTAAAAACACAAATAAGTTTGGGTATTGATTAAACTAAATAAACTAAACTAATTAAGGAGAGATCGAATATGAGAGAGATGGTAGGATCCAGTTATGTTGTATAGTAGATTCGGTTGATTTGTTTCTATCCAATGCAATTACACTATACTGCCTCGTTAGTACTATAGATGCTGTCTTCGGCAGTGATAATGTTCTCTGTCGTGGCAATCCCTTGGTCTTGGGCAGATTTAGCAAAGTTCGACAAAATGTCTTTGAATTACTCCGCTTATCCCTAAGTCAATACACTGTTGAAGGTCAGTCCTTGATGATACCTCCCGACGTTAATTAATTATAACCAACAACCAATCCCATACTTCTTTTAGTCTCTGAAACTCTAACCTATTCCTAGGCCGAGTTAGTATCCTCCAACCAAGTCGAATACCGTACTTACTCCTTTCATGAGTCTAACTCTCCTGAGACAAATAGATTACTTACAAACTTCCCTCCCGAGCTTGGATGTAATAACAAAGAATGGAAAAGAGTAAGAAAACTTTGATATTTTATTGCATAGAAACGAGAAACAAGATACAATCTCCTATCACAAATACTCGACAACCTTCACCAAAACTCTAAGAGAACTTAGAACATGATGGGAAGAATTGTCCCTAAGGTAAAAGCTCTCAAAATTCGGCTCTCAAGGTCTATGTATGTGTCTCCTAATCCCTAGGACGGCTATGCCTTTATAGGCTTGGCCTAGGGAAAACCTTTCTTAATTAGAGTACAACTTGGAGTAGGGAACAAGTTATGTACATAGGGTAAATATTTTCAAGTTTGATCTTCTAGAAGGTTTCTTCCCGCGTGGCCTTATCCTTAGGCTTTTCTTGTGTTGTTCAGCTCCGGTTCTTGGGCTTCTTATTCAACAACGTTCTCTATAATTTTCTCCTTCAATTGCCAGCCATATTGCTTTTTCTCCTCTACTGCCTCGGCATCAGGTCCTGCCTCAGTATCATTCTACTGCCTCAGCAATACTTGTTCCTGCACAGATATGAAAATGCAATAAAGTATACCTTTTCTACAAATATTATCTCAAATGGAACAATCCCTAAATATATTATATTAATCACATGCATTGGTTCAAGTAGGTGTAGATTTGATGATAAGTGCTCATGAAAAGTGTAGAAAGTGATAGTGAGTTGAGCACTTATCACACTCCCAAACTTGAACTATTGTTTGTCCTCAAGCAATGCAAACCATCAATTTGTCAAAATCTATTTTCTCTTGGTCTTATGTTTCCTTCTATTCTCCCCACCATAACTATGTCTATTCATTAGACTTAACCTTGGATGTACTTAGAAAGCAAACTATAAGGCTAGTGTGTATGCGTTTTTGTGGACAAGTTTGATTGAAGGCCTTCTTAGATAAACTCTAATTTCAAAGCAGATAGACTTGGATTTAGTGTACTCTTCTTATAATAATAATTTCTTGAGCCAATTTCGGGCACCTCAAGTATTGTGTTTTCTTCTTTTTACCTCCTTGTTTCTTTTGCTATTCTTTTATGCATACTAGAGCCAATTTTGGGCACCTCTATCATGAAGAAGAGTATTTCCTAGAGTCGGTCATATGCACCTCTAGTCACCTTTCTAAAGATCTAAGTTTTTATCACCTAAGTTCATTAAAAGAATTCCTACAGCCAAACAAGTCCCAAAAGTGTTTTTAAAGTTCAATCTCATAGTAAGCTTTTAAGTTTTTCTCCTTAAGTATCTTAGAATTAAGCCTTCAAAAAAGATCCTTACCATGGTAAGGATAAAGATTTTTATTGCCTTCAAGAATAAACTAAGACAATACTGATGATGAGCAGTGCAAGAGTATGAAAACAGTTTCAAGTAAAGTGGTGGACCTAAAACAAAAAATTTTATCACTAAAAACTTTCTTTTCATGGTAAGGCTGCGGCAGTAGATTGCCTCGGCAGTGGCTCTACACCCTCAAACTCAAACCAAGTATTGTCCTTAATGCTTAGCTTAGGGGAAGGTAATAGGTAAAAATTATAAGCAGAAAAAAACAATTATATGGGCAACAAGAAGAAAAGATTATGATGATTTGGAAGAACTCTCTTCCACAATTTGTCTTCTTGGTCTAGCTGCTGATTGCTGGACCCTTGGTGGTGGTGATGGCTTTGCTCTTCTCGGCGGTTGAACTCTCATTGGTGTTGCCCGTTTTATTGGGGAATTGACTTCTTCTCCTCCTTCATCTTTAGTGTCCATGATCTCTGTGCCGCCTTCATTCTCTGGATCTACCCCAGTATGCAGGATCCTAGGCTCGGCAGTGGATGAGCTCTGATGAACATATGCATCTATCTCAGCCGATAGACTACCCATTGAGATCAAATATCTTGGTCAAGTGATGAAGAGTCCCCTTCATTTTGAAGGTCTTCTACTTGTGGATGATGCTGCGGCAGCGTCTGCTACCCTAGATGGGCCAGCTGCGTTGAACTGCTACTGCGGTCTGGAGGTGAAAAATGGTCTCGACCCTAGAGCTGGAGTGATTTCTATGTAAGGTGCTACCGTGACAAATATGTTGGTAGGGAATTTTTGAAAATGCGTCCCTTGGTTGGGGAAGTTCTTCATCATCATCTGTGCAAGGGTGTTGTTGAAGTCTCTTTAGTATTCCATATATCTTTGTTGGCGAAGGTCCATAGCTGTCATCCTCTGAAGAATTTCTTGGTAGAGGTCTGCTGCGGCAGGGGCTTCTACAGTGCTAGGCATATCTGTCGTGTACTAGGCACCGACAGTGAAGTTAGCAGTGAACTGCTGTGGTGTTGCCTGGATAGGTTCTACCTGTGTGATCTGCATCACTCTGTGGCAGAATTCTCTAGTTCATGCTTGTCTAGTTGTTGTGTATTTGTTCGTGTCTTCAATGGTACTCTTGCAACAATACACAAACCAAATATTAAATAGGGGAAATATAAAGGTCCACGTTCCTTCTTACCACAATTATGAATTTCGCGTAGAATGATCTCTCCCACATTTATGCTCCTCTTATTGATGATGGATTGGATCAAAACTAGTCTCCTGCGGTCCACTGCGCTATTATGGGAGGTAGGGATAAGTCATCTATTGACAAATGTGCAAGACAATTTGGCCTCGGGCTTGAGGCTTTGCCTTGTTACAGAACCTCTATGGGCACCAGTTTCCCATGGAGTGTTGTTGTAACAAAGGTCATCTTTAATCAATTCATAGTCCTGGGTAGTGATGTCGTCCATGAATTTGGCGTGTCTATCACTGATGGGGATGAGGCCATAAAAATCGTTAATTGTCTCGGCGTCAAGTCCGACAGGCTTGCCTCGGTAGTAGACAAAGAGATTGTCCTTGCTCGGCCCCAGGTGCATAAAGTTCCTGCACTATGATAGTATTTTCCTGGGGAGTTTGTAGACAATTGATCTCCCATTCTTGATATTTAATCTTGTCCATCAAGTAATTATCGATGCCGAAGTTTTCCTCCTTACTGAGTTGGAGTCCTTGCTCTTCCCACAACTACCGAGCGACGAACGATTTGTTGAATCGGTCTGCAACAGTGGCGGGGGAAAATCTAGTGTATGCTGCCATTGATGAGTTGTAAGGCTTGAGGGTTTTGAAAAGATTCTGAAAAATTTAAGAAGATTGACAGATAGTATTGTGAGAGCAAGATTTAGTAGAGTTCTAAAGAAATCAAGAATGCAAGAGTGAATAGTTCAACAGAAGGATACTTCTTATATAGGCCTCGGTAGTGCGACCGTTTTAACCACTAGCCATTTTGTAACCATTTTAAATTTACTGCCCGTTATCATTTACTACCACGACGGAAAATTTGGCAGATAGCCGTTACACTGTTTCTACCCGTTGGGACTACTGCGACTTCTGACACTATTTACTGCCTCGGCAAAATTTCTTTTATGAACTATTTATCCTTTATTCTTGCTTTTATTGTCCTAAAAAAATTAAAAAAAATATTAATAAAAAATAATATTACTAAAGAAAAATACTGAAAATAAAATAAACACATAAATCCTAAATTAAAACTAATCCTAATGTAATAAATAAAGTAGAAGGGAAGAGATTATGTTACTGGTGGAGTGCATGTGAATGCATCTCCCAAATTGCTCATCTCTTGTTGGCCTGGATTTTTCTTCAAGTGTTGGTCAGTCCCTTCTATATTTTCTGCCTCCACTTTGGCCTTAATTCTCTTATCAAATAATCTACCGAGCGTTTTGCCTAGGCAGGATACTTTGGTGTCTGCATCTATTGTGTGGAGGGCCTTGCACTCTTTTGGACCATCAAATTTTTCCAAATTGTAGAATGCATTGAGTTTGACTTGCTGGTCATTGACCCTCATTGTTAACTCTCCATTCTCCACATCTATTAAGGTTCGTCTAGTAGCAAGGAAAGGTCTTCCTAGGATGATCGATGCATTATCATCGGCTTCACATTCGAGGACAAGGAAGTCGGTAGGGAAAATAAACTTGTCTACCCTTACCAATATGTGCTCTATCTTTCCTTCAGGATGCACATAGGATTTATCCGCAAGTTGAAACAGTACTGTTGTATGTTTTGCCCTTCCTATTTAAAGCTTTTGAAAAACTAATTTGGGTATGAAATTGATACTTGCTCCTAAGTCACATAGTGCATTTCCTTCATAATTATTACCAATCGCACAAGGTATGATAAAGCATCTAGGATCCTTCAGTTTGGGTGGCATGCGATTGTGCAGCATTACCAAGCACCCTTCTGCTGCTGCTATTGTCTCAAACTCACATAGGTTCTTTCTTTTAGACACAATGTCTTTCAAGAATTTAGCATAGTTTGACATCTGTTCAATTACCTCAACAAATGGCAAGTTGATGTGGACTTGCTTTAGAATATCTAAGAACTTTTTAAACTGATGATCCTGTTTCTGTTTTTCAACCTTTGTGGGAAAGGTGATGGTGGTCGCATCTCATCCAGGGTCTCATTGGTTTGTAATTTAATACTTGAAACCATTGTGTGTCTCGTTGTCTTGGAAGGAAGTGCAGGTGCTGCCGAGCTCTCTGCTGCGGCAGTGTTCTTGTGTTTAGTTTGTTCAGCATCCAAGTCCTCCTTGTTTGTTTCCTCCTATGTTGCAGGTGGAACTTTGGCTACTGACTTGCCCATTGTTTCCTTAAGTTGTAGGCCATTTCTTGTTGTGATTGCTTTGCATTGTTCATGGCCTATTCCTTTAGCAACTTCAGTATTGCTAGGTAGTCCCCCTATGGTCTAGTATTTTGTCTTTGAGCAAATTGACCAACTTGGGTTTCTTGTGATTTTATAGCAACTTCCTAGTTTTGTAGCCTCATCTCTGTTCTATTCATGAAGTCATCAGTCCTCTTCATGAAACTGTTGTTCTCAGTTATATATGATTTTGTTTTCATTATGAAGGCCTTAAGAGTACTCTCTAATGAGTTCATAGGCTGTTGTTGCTGCACTTGCTGCTGTGACAGTGACTGTTGTGCATGCTGATGCGACAGTGAATTTTGGTAACCTGAGGCCTGGTTGGTGGGGTTCAAGGCATTGTTAGAATTGCTCCATGAAAAGTGTGGGTTCCTTTTCCATGCCGGATTGTATGTGTTTGACATCATGTTGTTGTTCTGGTTATAATTACTCACATAGAAACCAAATTCCTCGTCTTGCATATACTCAGAAGAATTTATCGCTTTTACCTCGTGTGTATTTTGCTGTACTTGCATGTTTTGAACCATCTTGGTTAAAGATGCCAACTGTGTTGCCACTGAATTGTTGGTTTCTAGTTCATTCACTGTGGCTTGGCGTCTTAATCCTCCTCTCCTGAAAGTAGGGAATTGAAAATCGTTCCTTGCGAGTTTGTTTAGAATCTCAATAGATTCTTCCGGAGCCTTGTCAAGGAGTGTGCCATTTGTCGAGGCATCAAACATCATCTTTATCGGGGAATTGGTGGCATTATAGAACATGGTTACTTGCGTCCAAAATGAAAATCCATATAGTGGACATTTGTTCAGTAACTCTCTATACTGTTCCCAAGGCTCGTACATAGATTCATCATTAACCTGTCTAAAAGAAGTAATTTCATTACAGGTTTGATCATATAAATTTGTAGGGTTAAATCGCGTAATGAATTCTCGGCAGAGTTCACTCCAAGATCCAATTGATCCTGTCGGAATGTTATTCAACCAGGTCTTGTCCCTATCCCTCTGTGAATAAGGGAAAAGTTTCAATCTCAAAATATGTTCATGGACTCCTTGAATTTTTAAAGAGTTGTAAACTTCCATTAAGGATTAGAGATGTTGTCTGGTATCTTCAGTTGCAGCCCCACTAAATTGTCCAATAGTTTTAAGCATAATGAACATTACAAGTTTAAGTTCAAAGTGGGTTGCCTCTATCTCTGGTGTAACAACTCCAGGGTTCAATCCATTCAGATCTTCCACCAGAAAATCTCTGACAATTAGCTGCCGCGATTGTGGTTGCGGTAGTGGTTGCTATTAATGGCCTCCATTGCCTGCAGGTAGGTTCTGATTTCCTAGATTCACTGCCATGGCTCCTTGGATCTGTTTTTTCAATCCTTGGTAGGTTCTTTCGATTTGTGGTTCTATCTCGTATAGTGGATTGCTATGGTTGTCCCTGGTCATACACCAAAAATCAAATAAAAAAAAAAATAACTTAAACTAAAGCAAGAAAAAAAGAAAACAAAACTTAGTTGCCAATCCCCGGCAACGGTGCCAAAAACTTGATGCGTGCTGAATATATGCAATTGGAGTACAAGTGTACACATCAAGTAATAAGTGTTAAGTATTTATCGAGTTATCTTCTCCTAAGGGATTGATGTACTTAATATGTTTTCTTCGGTCTTCTTGCTTCTGTAAAACAAAAGTAAAAACACAGATAAGTTTGGGTATTGATTAAACTAAATAAACTAAAGTAATTAAGGAGAGATCGAATATGAGAGAGATGGTAGGATCCAGTTGTATAGTGGATTTGATTGATATGTTTCTGTCCAATGTAATTGCACTGCACTGCCTCGACAGTACTACAAACATTGTCTTTGGCAGTGACAATATTCTCTGTCGCGGCAATCCCTTGCTCTTGGGTAGATTTACCAAAGTTCGACGAAGTGTCCTTGAATGGTTCCGCTTATCCCTAAGTTGAAACACTGTTGAAGGTCAGTCCTTGATGATACCTCCCTATGTTAATCAATTATAACCAACAACGAATCCCACACTTCTTTTAGCCTCTGAAACTCTAACCTATTCTTAGGTTGAGTTAGTATCGTCCAACCAAGTCGAATACTGTACTTACTCCTTTCGTGAGTCTAACTCTCCCGAGTCTAGATAAATAGATTATTTACAAACTTCCCTCCCGGGCTTGGATGCAAGAACAAAGAATGACAAAGAGTAAGCAAATTGATATTTTATTGCATAGAAACGAGAAACAAGATACAATCTCCTCTCACAAATACTCGACAACCTTCACCAAAACCCTAAGAGAACTTAGAACATGATGGGAAGAATTGTCCCTAGGACGGTTATGCCTTATATAGGCTTGGCCTAGGGCAAACCTTTCCTAATTAGAGTACAACTTGGAGTAGGGAACAAGTTATGTACATAGGGTAAATATTTCCAAGTTTGATCTTCTAGAAGGTTTCTTGCCGCGTGGCCTTGTCCTTGGGCTTTTCTTGTGTTGTTCAGCTTCGATTATTGGGCTTCTTGTTCAACAACGTTCTCTACAATTTTCTCCTTCAATTGTCAACCATATTGCTTTTTCTCCTCTGTTGTCTCGGCATCAAGTCCTGTCTCGGTATCATTTTGTTGCCTCGACAATACTTGTTCCTGCACAAATATGAAAATGCAGTAAAGTATGTATTTTCTACAAATATTATCACAAATGGCACAATCCCTAAATATATTACATTAAGCACATGCATTGGTTCAAGTAGGTGTAGATTTGATGATAAGTGCCCATGAAAAGTGTAGAAAGTGATAATGAGTTGAGCACTTATCAAAAAGCTTGGTTTCAAAATAGGGTTCAAAATATTCCTTGATAGTTTAGTTTCGGTATCGAAACAAGTTTTGATACTGATTAAAAGTTCAAGAACATTCGTTGAAGAATAAAAACAGGTATCGATACCTATTAAAGTGGTATCGAAACTCCGAGTCTGAAAACACTTAGAAAATAATTTTTATGTTCTTGGTTTGACTTGAAGTATAATTTTTTACTTAAGGACTTAAAAAGTTAGTTCAAAATAGTCCTTAAACATATTTGTTATATCAAAATCGATTTTATTTTTACAATAGTCAAGCTTCATTATCAACAACACTCAAATTCACACCTAGGAATGTCAAGAATCAAACTTACATATAACTTGATTATAACTAAAAGAATACTAATAGACAATTCAATTCTAGGTCACAAGGTTAACATTATCTTGACTAATCAAAACATACCATTTCGGCTAAAGGCATCATAACATAATTTCAACATAAGGTTCATGAATTTCAAAAGATTTCTACATTAAGCTTTTATTCAAGAAACATCACATTGAATATCATCAATATGTATAAGCATACAACTATTTCAAGTCTCAATAGCATAGACTATATTCACTAATAATAAACTCATCTCCATTAAATATTTGAACTTTCACTTAGCGGTTACCTAGATCCTTGGTTTCCTTTGCTGCCTCCACATTAAATACTCTACATTGAAAGGTAAATGAGAGGGTAAGAATAAGATTAGTGAGTGAATAAAAATATATTTAAAACAACTTGCAATGCATCCCATAATATAGCAAAATCAATTTTAACATAAGTCATGCTCTAAGTAAAAACAATATCCATGGCCATCAATGCCACTTTTTTAAAAAAAAAACAATTGTACCATGGCTTAAGAGCCACAAAATCTTTTCTAAAATACCTTTCCAAAACACATGCTTTATAAGCATAACACAAGACTTACATGTTGCACAAAGAAAGACTTAAATAAAAACCACTTATTCACATATCAAATACACTTGCTTTTAAAATGTATTGGTATTAGTGAACTGTTTAGATTACCACTAAATGTTATGATAAACAGACACATGTAAATGACATCGTACACCAGTTCACATAAATTGACTATCACAATCTAAATATCTAAATCTTAGTGTTCAAGATAGTTTTTCATACCCGAATGTGATAAGATCACTATTATACCATACAACACTAGGCATCACCTTTAAGCATCACTAAGGAATTTTACACGTATGCATTTTATAATTATAGTGCACTCACATCCTATTGATCGATCAACTTATCCATGTTTCATCATCTTTAATACCAATACTAAAACAAAACCAATGCTTAAGTTTCGAGTTAATAACAATGAAATAAACTCATGTATCCCACCAATATAAGCATCAAATGTATAAACTGGTAAAAACTAATTTTCTCATGTTTTCAAAACAAAATCGTAAGAGCATCATATGCATATAAAAACCTTTTAAAAATCATTCTCATGAGCATTAAAATCACATGCATATTCACATATGCACAATAGAATATGAGCATGACTAAAACCATAGTAAAACAATGCATAATATGGGAACCCTTAAGAAAACAATACTTTAAACTTACTTCCGAGTATAAGAAGGCTTTTCAAGCCTTCCCTAAAAACCCAAACCTTTGAAAACATGTTTAAAACCATGTCAAATTGGCATCCCTTATAATCCACTCATCAATTTACCAAAACTTACTCGATAAGTCACCCAAAAGCACGATTCGATTTTACAATCTCGCTCAAAATTGTTCCTCTACTCTCTTGACCTGATTCAAGCATCAAAACAAGAGGGTTTATTTCATTATAACACACAAAAACATCCCTCATGTTAGATGAATACTTGGCACCCCCTAAAAACACCATAAAACCTAACCGAAACTCACCGAAAACCTCTCCAAACACCACCTAAACCTTATGTCAGGGACTAGATACTTAAAATTCATCTTAATTATATCTAAACACTTCAAGATTCATGTATTTAGGTATCAAAAATAGCCACATAAAACCCTTAAACGAAAATAAAAAACAATAGATTTTTTTATCAAGAAAACCGATTTTTATTGATTCAAGACTTTAAAGATTATTGCGATCAGATAAGAACTTAGTAATTTTATTAAAGAACTTTAATCTTCATAGGTTTCAATGATTCTCACCTCTAAAATTGATTTAAGCTCCTTCTAAGGTTTAAAAACAGGTAAAACTTAATAAAATCGAAGAGATTTTGAAGAAGAAAAATATAAAGAATTAACCAAATGATTTTTTATTGAAAATATTGGTGTTTAAATTTGAAACGATGATGAAGATGCTGCCAAGAAGAGGATAAGTCAAAATACAAAAAATATAGATTTTTGTTTTGATGATAAATAGGTTTTTAGGATTATTATTAAGTTATTTGAGTTATTAATTAAAATTATGGGTTATTAAAATTGGCCCTTGGGAGGATTATATCAACTAGGATTAGGAATAAATTGAAGAATTTTAAATATTTAAATTTTTGGCTTAGTTTACAAAATTTTCCTCCAATTTTCAATTTTTACAAAATAGTCACTAATTTCAAAAACTTAGAGATTCAAGGGTCAATTTTAGAAATTTTGTTGACCAAAGTCAAATATATTAAATAAGGATTTTGAGATATTTTTCATAATTTATTTTGATTTAATACTTATTTTTAAGTATTTAATCCCGAACTAGGCTAAAACGACAAAAACGGTTCATTAACTTCTATGCTCATTTTTGGGGCGTTACAACTCTCCCCTACTTAAGAAATTTTGTCCTCGAAATTATCACCATGGAAAAAGGTAAGGAAACTAATCCTTCACAACTTTCTTTCAATCCCTCGTGACTTTCCAAACATCATTATGACACTAAAACACTATGACCAATACAAGGATATTACGACAAAGAAAGTTTGCTATCAAAAGCAAGATCTCAACATACATCTCATAAAGACAAGATTCAGTCTCATCCTAACACCACACTTCATCACAACTTGAAATGATACAAAAAACAACGATACACCAAAAACACCATGGTTCATCTTAACATTCATTGCGTTTTCAAGCCTAAAGCAAAAACGTTTTTTCTTTTCTGGCGACCTAACCTTTCCTTACTTAAGGTTAGCATCCGACTTTCGACAAACTGCAAGAGCTCCCAACTACCACTAACAAGCTTAACTTTCTTAAGCATATTCTAACACACAAGGCAAACCAAAACTTCCCACCAAACACCGCTTATGACAACAACATACCATACTTCTACTATTAAAACCATTTGAGGGTTATAAGCCAAATACTGACACGGATACAAGAAAACTCTACTAATGGTAATACATTCAACAAGAACCCAAAAGATTTATATCGCAACTCCTTAACATATCTTTCCAGACCTGAATAACTCATTAATATAAGTCACAAGCAATGAGAGAATACCCAAAACTTAACCAGAAATCCAACATCTATCTCAAACCTTATCTTGTTAAACTTATCGCTCAACCAACCTAATAGAAAGCTTAGAACACTCACAAAACCGTGCACATATACACAACAAATTTTCACCATTCTTAAGGAAAAACTCTCTTAACTACCGAGAACCCGCGTCACAATACTTTACGAAGATTTTTTCACACACCTCTACTCTAGGACCTTTGATGACAATAACATTCTCAAAGAATATTGTCTCTCAAGCTCAACTTACCAACAAAACAATCATTCACTTTCAACCCAATAACATCCAAAACAATTCCATTAAAAAACAATTCCAAAACAATCATTCCTTACATTCTGCTAGAGCGTCTGAATTTGGTAGATTGTGGAAGGCGTTCAACTTGACTTGTTGATTGTTTATTCACATTGTGAGCTCACCATTTTCCACATCGATGATGATGCATCCAGTAGCAAGGAAAGGTCGACCTAATATGATCGGTGCATTGTCGTCGGCCTCACAATCAAGGACGAGAAAGTCGGCAAGAAATATAAACTTATCGACCTTAACCAGAATATCCTCAATTTTGCCTTCGGGGTGCACATAGGATCGATCTGCAAGTTGGAGCAATACTGTTGTTGGTTCTGCCCACCCTATTCCAAGTTTTTGAAAGACTGATTTAGGCATTAGATTGATGCTTGCTCCCAAGTCGCATAGGGCCTTTCCTTTGTAACCATCCCCAATCACACAGGGGATTGTAAAGCATACAGGATCCTTTAGCTTAGGCGGCATGCGATTATGTAGCATGGCCATGCAACCTTTAGTGTCTGCCATCGTTTCAAATTCCCCTAGCCTTCGTCATTTGGATACTATGTCCTTTAAGAACTTGGCATAGTTAGGCATTTTTTCAATAGCCTCAACTAATGGCAGGTTGATATGGACTTGCTTTAAGATGTCTAGGAATTTCTGAAATTAGTTATCTTGTTTCTACTTTTTTAACCTCTGCGGGAAAGGAGGTGGTGGTCTTATGTCCTCTAGGTTTCCTTGGATATTGAGTTTAATACTTGGGGTGAACTTATCTGCAGCTGCCTCGGTAGGTTGTTCGGGTACTACTGGTTCTGCTATTGTGGCAGTGCTTTCGGCAGGGTCCTGCTCAACTTCTGAGTCCTCATGATGTTACTTTTCTGGTTGGACTCTATCGGTTGAGATCCCTTCTTTATCTTTTAATTATAGGCCACTTCTTGTCGTAATTACATTGCATTGCTCGTGGCCTAATACCTTAGCAACCTCAGTATTGCTAGGTAAACCCCATGATGATCGAGTGTTTTGTCGTTGGGCAAATTGACCAACTTGGGTTTCTAAAGACTTGATTGCAGCCTCCTGGTTCTACAGTCTCATCTCAATTTGGTTCATGAAGTCATCAATATGCTTCATGAAGCGGCTATTCTCAGCCATGTATGCATCGGTCTTTGACATGAAAGCCATGAGAGAATTCGCCAATGCATTCAGAGACTTCTGCTGTTGTATCTGCTGCTATGGTTTGGACTATTGAGTGTGCTGCTGCGGCAGGTTTTGACTTTGGTGCTGGAATCCAGGGGCTTGGTTGATTGGATTTAAGGCATTATTGGGGTTACTCCATGAAAAGTTTGGATGCCTTTTCCAAGATGGGTTGTAATTGTTGGACATCATTTGATTGTTCCTGTTATAGTTTCCAACATATAGGTTGGTTTCCTCATCTTGCATGTAATCAGATGAGTTAACTGCCTTAACCTCATGTATATTTCTTTGGGCTTGCATATTCTAAACCATCTTAGTCAGAGAAGCCAATTGTGCTGCCACCGAACTGAGTGTGTCTAATTCATAGGCCGTGGCATGGCGTCTCATTCCTCCTCGCATTGATGTGGGAAACTGGAAGTCGTTCCTTGCGAGTTTGTTTAGAATCTCAATGGCCTACGCGGGTGCTCTATCCAAAAGTGTCCCATTTGCGGAAGCATCTAGCATCATCCTTGTGGAGGCATTGGAAGCATTATAAAACATGGAGACTTGCGTCCACAAGGTAAAACCATGTAGTGGGAACTTGTTTAACAATTCTCTGTAGCGTTCTCATGCCTCATACATCGGTTCATCATCATCCTGCCGAAATGATGTGATTTCATTATGGATGCGATCATAGAGATTTGTCGGATTGAACCTCGTAATGAATTCTCGGCAGAGTTCCTCCCAAGATCCTATGGATCCTGCTGGGATGCCATTTAACCAAGTTTTCGCCCTATCCCTCAGTGAATAGGGGAACAACTTTAATTGTAAAATATCTTCATGGACTCCTTGGATCTTAAAAGAATTGCACACTTCCATGAAAGATTTAAGATGTTGCCTTGCATCTTCAGTAGCAGACCCACTAAACTGTCCAATTGTGTTCAACATGTTGAGCATCACTGGTTTGAGCTCAAAGTGAGTTGCTTCAATTTCCAGGGTGACTACGCCAAGGTTTAGTCCGTTTAGAGAAAGTAGGTAGGATCCAACTGCGTCAATTAGTGGATTCGATTGATCTTCTTCTTGTCCAATGCAATTACACAACACTGCTTCGGCAGTACAGCAGATACATCCTCGGCAGTGTTAGTGTTCTCTATCACGACAATCTCTTGCTCTTAGGCAGATACATCAAAGTTCAGCAAAGTGTCCGTAGTTGACTTCGCTTATCTCTAAGTCAGAGTATTGTTGATGACTGGTCCTTGACGATACCTCTCAGCGTAAATCTATGATAATCACCAACCAATCCAACACTTCTTTTAGCTGCTGAAACTCTTAACCTATCTCTAGGCCGAGTTAGTGTCTACAACACCGTACATATCCCTTTCGTGAATCTACACCTCTCGATGCTAGATAAATATATTACTTACAAATTTCTCTCTCAAGCTTGAATGCAAGAATAAGGAATGACAATAGGATAAGCAAACTTTGATATTATTATTGCATTAGAACAAAGAAACAATCTCCTCTCACTAATATCTACAACCTTCACCTATCCTTAAGAAATTTAAAACATAATATCGATAGGTACAATTCTTAGGGGAAGGGTTTCTCTAAAATCGGCTCTCTTAACAATGTGGCCGGCTAGGCTATATATAGTCTTAACCTAGGGCAAACCTTTCCTAAATAGATTCTAACTTGGAGTAAGGAACAAGTCTTCTTCAAGAGATCTGATATTTTCAAGTTTGCCGCCTTCTAGAAGGATTTTCTCATTTGGTCTTTGACTTGGGCTTTTAGTGCGCTAGCCTGGTCCAATTGGTGCGCTGCATCTTCCAGAATGTTCTTTATATTTTTATCTTTCATTGCTCCTACAATGTTGATGTTGTCACTCCGGATGCTGCCGCGGCCTTGTCCCCTGCTCGGCCTCAACACTACTTCACTGCTGCCTTGGCCCTTTATATTCCTACATGTACAGAATATGCAATAATCTCCGCATTCTCTATAAATATTTATTTTGTAAGTAGTGATAACGAAATATCCAATATTGTGCAAAGAGTCCATATTTCAGTTAAAGTTTGTGTATAATAGATGCATAAAATACCATGAGAAGGTAGTAAATAATTGCCTTTTAGGCACTCATCAGGGAGAGTTAAAAACAGCTCGCCTCTTGGACGGCTGTTGGCTGGTTGAGGATACTCCGGCAGACCTGGCCGGGCTAGAAAGTCCGGTAGCATGAAACTGTTTAGGCGACCGTGGTTAGAAAAATGGTTGCGGCCTTGGGGCAAGTTTTGTCTCGGTATAAGGGGCGGCCGTGACAAAGATGTTACTTGGGAATTCTGGGAATTGCGCCCCTTGATTTGGGAAGCTTGTCATCATCATGTTGGCGAGAGATGTGTTGAAGTCGCGCTGGTACTCTATGTAGCGTTGCTGGAGAAGGTCCATGGTTGTCATCCTCTGCATAAATTCTTGGTAAGGGTCTGCTGCGGTATGGCCCTAGGCAGATGTGGGTACTTCTACCGAGTACTACCATCTGGCAGTAAAATCTGTAGTGAACTGCTACGGTGTTTGATGAGTGCCTAAAAGGCAGTAATTTACTACCCTTATTATGATACTTTATGCACCTATTATACACCCACTTAAACCGAATCATATACTCTTTGCTCAAATATTGGATATTCTGTTTTTACCATATACAAAGTTAATATTTATAGAGAATGCAAATATTATTACAATTTCTGTACATGCAGGAATGTCCAAAGCCGAAATGGCAAAAAAGCTATGTTGAGGCCGAGGAAGAAGACCGGCCGCAGCAGAATCCAGTGTGGTAGAACCAACAATGGAGGCGCAATAAAATGGAGGTGTAGATTCACGAAAAGGATAAGTACAATGGAGGCGCATCAGAAGATAAAAATATGGAGAATATTCTGGAAGACACAGCGCATCAATTGGAGCAGGCTAGCGTGCTCAAAGCCCAATTCAAAAGACCCAGCGGGAAACCCTTTCTAGAAGGTGGCAAACTTGGAAATATCAGAATCCTTGAAAAAGACTTATTCCCTACTCCAAGTTGAAGTCTATTTAGGAAAGGTTTGCCCTAGGTTAAGACTATAAATATACTAGCCGACCACATTGTCTAGGAGAGCCGATTTGTAGAGAAAACCCTTCCTCCCTAAGAATTGTACTTCCACGATAACAAGTTCTAAATTTCTTAGGGATAGGTGAAGGTTGTTGATATTAGTGAGAGAAGATTGATTCTTGTATTCTTGTTCTTATGCAATAAAATCAAAGTTTGCTTATCCTATTGCCATTCCTTGTTCTTATATCCAAGCCCGAGAGGGAAGTTTGCAAGTAATCTATTTATCTAGCATCGAGAGGTGTAGATTCACGAAAGGGGTAAGTACGGTGTCAGCGACACTAACTCGGCCTATACTCCGGTGGAGGTATTCGGAGTTGGGTTAAGAGTTTCAGCAGCTAAAAGAAGTGTTGATTGGTTGGTGGTCAGCTTTGGTTTACGCCGAGAGGTATCGTCAAGGACCGAGCATCAACAGTACTTTGACTCAAAGATGAGCGGAGGCACTTACGGACACTTTGTTGAACTTTGATACTTCTGCCCACGAGCAAGAGATTGTTGCGGCAGAGGAGCACCAACATTGCCGAGGCAGTATCTGCAGTACTATCGAAGCAGTATTGTGCGATTGCATTGGATAAGAAGGAGATCAATTGAATCCACTAATTGACACAACTGGATCCTACCCGCTTTCTCTATAATCGTTCTTAACTCTTTATTTTATGTTTTGTTAATTACTTATTTAGTTAGATAAAACAATCCATCTTAATTGTGTTTTTTATTTTATTCTCAGGAGCAAGGGAATGAAGGAAGATATATTAAGTATACCAATCCCTGTGAAGACGATACACGATATACTTATCATTTTATTACTTGACGACGTGTACACTTACACTCAAAATAGCACTTATACCATGCCTATTAAGTTTTTGGCGCCGTTACCGGGGATTGACAACTGAATTTTGTTTTCTTTAATTTTCTTACTCTTTAATTATTAGTTATCTTACTTTAACATTAGTTTTATTTTATTTTTGTTTTTATTAATTTTTATTTATTTCTTTTATGGCCAGGGCAAATCCGAGTGGACCATTGTACGAGTTGGATCCAGAGATTGAACGTACAAGACATAATCTAAGACGAAATCTATTCCAAACTATGGACAATCCAGCTAGAGGACCTATTGATCATAATGTCCTGCTGCCAGCAATGCAATAGCAGCCAATGCCGCATCCATTGCCGAGGCAGCCAACTGTCAGAGATTATCTAGTGGACGATCTGAACAGAATTAACCCTGGCGTAGTTACCCCGAAGATCGAAGCAACTCACTTTGAGCTTAAATCAGTAATGTTCAACATGTTGAACACAATTGGACAGTTTGGTGGGTCTGCTACCGAAGATGCAAGTAGCATCTTAAATTCTTCATGAAAGTGTGCAACTCTTTTAAAATTCAAGGAGTCCATAAGGATATTTTGCGCTTAAAATTGTTCCCCTATTCACTGAGGGGTAGGGCGAAGACTTGGTTGAATGGAATCCCAACAGGATCAATCGGATTTTGGGAAGAACTTTGCCGAGAATTCATTACGAGGCTCAATCCAAAAAATCTTTATGACCGTATTTATAATGAAATTACATCATTCCGGCAAGATGAAGATGAACCAATGTACGAGGCATGGGAACGTTACAGAGAACTATTAAACAAATGCCCCTTACATGGTTTTCCCTTGTGGATGCAAGTTTCCATGTTCTATAATGCTACCAATGCTTCCATAAGGATGATCCTAGACGCCTCCGTAAATGGGACACTTTTAGATAGAGCATCCGCGGAAGCCATTGAAATTATGAACAAACTCGCAAGGAACGATTTCCATTTCCCACATCGAGGAGAGAAGGAATGAGACGTCATGCCACACCCCATGAATTAGACACATCAAGTTCGGTGACATCATAATTGGCTTCTCTGACCAAGATGGTTCAGAATATGCAGAACCAAAGAAGCATACATGAGGTTAAGGCAGTCAACTCATCAGATTATATGCCAGATGAGGAGACCGGCCTATATGTTGGAAATTATAACAGAAATAATCCAATGATGTCCAACAATTATAACCCATCTTGGAAAAAGCATCCGAACTTCTCTTGGAGTAACCCTAACAATGCCTTGAATCCTACTACCCAAGCCCCTGGATTTTAGCATCAGAACCAGAACCTGCCGCAACAGAACACTCAGCAACCCATGCTGTAGCAGCAGGTACAACAACAGTCTCTGAATGTACTGGCCAATTCTCTCACAACTTTCATGTCGAAGATTGATGCCTACATGATGGAGAATAGCCGCTTCATGAAGCGTACTGATGACTTCATGAACAGAACGGAGATGAGACTGCAGAACCAGGAGGCTACAATAAAATCCCTAGAAACCCAGGTTGGTCAACTTGCCCAACGACAAAATACTCGACCACCTGGAGGTTTACCTAGCAATACTGAAGTTGCTAAGGTATTAGGCCACGAGCAATGTAAAGTAATCACCACCAGAAGTGGCCTACAGCTGAAAAATAAAGAGGGGACCTCAACTGAAAGAGTCCAACCAGAACAGCAACCACATGAGGACTCAGAGGCTGAGCAAGACCCTGTCGAAAGCTCTGCCACGGCCACAGAACCAGCAATATCAAAACCTACTGCCGAGGCAGTTGTAGAAAAATTCACCCCATGTATAAAACTCAATATCCAAGGAAACCTGGAGGACATCAGACCACCACCTCCTTTTCCACAGAGGCTAAAGAAGCAAAAACAGGATTAGCAATTTCAGAAGTTCCTAGACATCTTGAAACATGTCCATATTAACTTGCCCCTAGTTGAGACAATTGAACAAATGCCCAACTACGCCAAGTTTTTAAAGGACATAGTATCAAAACGACGAAGGCTAGGAGAATTTGAAACGGTGGCAGCTACTGAAGGCTGCATGGCAATGTTACATAACCGCATGCCACCCAAACTAAAAGATCCTGTCTGCTTCACAATTCCCTATGCGATAGAAGATGGTTATAAAGGAAAGGCCCTATGCGACTTGGGAGCAAGCATCAACTTAATGCCCAAATCAGTTTTCCAAAAACTTGGAAATGGACGGGCGAAACCAACAACAGTACTGCTCCAACTTGCGGATCGATCTTACGTGCATCCTAAAGGCAAAATCGAGGACATTCTAGTGAAAGTTGACAAGTTCATCTTCCCTGCCGACTTTCTTGTCCTTGACTGTGAAGCTGACGACAATGCACCGATCATATTGGGTCGACTTTTTCTTGCTACTGGATGTAGTATCATTGATGTGGAGAATGGCGAACTCACAATACGAATAAATGATCAACAAATCAAGTTGAACTCCCTCCACAACCTGCCAAATTCAGATGCTCCAGCAGAATGTAAGGCTCTCCATACACCTAATAATGGTACTAAAATATCTTGCCTGAGCAGCACGCTCGGCAGACTATTCGGTAAAAGAATAAAACCCAAAGGAGAAGCCGAATGCACCAAAGGGACTGTCCAACTCATGCAGACAGACACGAGTCAGAAAGAGATAGCAAAGATGGGAGATGCATTCACGTGCACTCCACAAGTAACTTAATCTCTTCCCTTCACCTTTTATTATATTAGGATTAGTATGCATAGTATTATTTTCAGCATTTGTTATTTTTAAGTATTTTGTTATTTTCAGTATTTTATTATTTTACTTCATGATCATCAATTTTTATTTTTAGTATTTTGGATTCAGTGATTTTAATTTATAATAAAATGATGAATGCAGGAAAATTTTGCCACAGCAGGAAGTCTGCTGCTGTGGCAGCACTGTGTTAGAGCCGCAGAATTACCAACGGGCAAAAACAGTGTAACGGCTATCTGCCGAGAAATCCACCGCGACAGTAACTATGCATCCAGGCAGTAAATGCCTAACGGCTAGTATTTTAACAGTCATATTTTTACAGCCTATATAAACAGATTCACTGTTGTGCATTATTTACTTTGCATTTTTGTTATCCTTACTTACTTTAACAATCTTACTCTCACTACATCTTGAATTTCTCAGAACTCTCTAAATTCCTACCAACATTCTTTTTGTTTATCTTCAAGAATATCTCATCAACATCCATGGCAGCATACAGACGATTTGCCAGCAACAACATAGTAGAACACTTTCAAAGATCTTTTGTTGCACGACAATTATGGGAGGAACAAAGATTCCAGCAAACCACTGACGAAAACTACGACATCGACCAATTCTTGTTCGACAAAATCGAAGACCAGGATTGAGAGAAATTCTACCTCCAGCCTCCCATAGCGAATGCAACAATTGTGAGAGAATTCTACGCATACTGCCCGAACAAGGATACACTATTCGTCTACTACCGGGGTAAGCCAGTGAAACTTGATGCCGAGGAAATCAATGATTACTATGGTGTGATCCCCATACGCGATGAGCATGGTGAATTTACGGAAACTATCGAGGAATATGAGGCTATCAAGGACGACCTCTGCTACGACAACACTCTATGGGAAACCGGTTCCCATAGAGGTTGTGTAACAAGGTTCAACCTTAAACCAGAAGCAAAGTTGTGGTGCACGTTTGTTAAACAACGCCTCATGCCCACTTCTCATAATAGCACAGTCGACAGAAAAAGATTGTTGCTCATTCATTCCATCATCAACAAAAGGACGATCAATGTTGGAGAGATAATTCTTCAAGAGATCTATGACTACGGTAAAAAAGAACGAGGTCCATTATATTTCCCTAGTTTAATCTCTGCTTTATGCATTGTTGCAGGTGTCCCGATAGAAGCAACCGACGAATACACATCACAAAGGTAGGGCTGGACAAAAGAATTCTACCACAGAATGATGCAGACCACCCAAGCAGATCCAGTGTAAGAAACACCTCAACAATTCACTACTGACTTCCCTGTCAGAAGGCAATATTCAGCAGAGGTACCTGACAATGCCCCAGCCCCTGCCGCAACAGACACATACTAGGAGATTTTGCAGAGAATGACAGCCATGGACCTCAGACAACAACGTTATATGGAATATCAGAGAGATTTCAACAACACCCTTGCAAATATGCTAACTCAGCACTTACCCAACCATGGGATGCAGTTTCCAGATTTCCCTCCCAATATTTTTGTCACTGTCGCACCATACACAGAAACAACACCTGCTCCAGGGCCTAGACCGTCCTTTGCTGCTAGGCCACACCAACAAT
Organism: Abelmoschus esculentus; assembly: GCA_035048815.1. NCBI lineage: Eukaryota > Viridiplantae > Streptophyta > Magnoliopsida > Malvales > Malvaceae > Abelmoschus > Abelmoschus esculentus. The sequence continues at coordinate 15,916,688 of JAUCBN010000001.1, forward strand.
TTCACGTTGCCGGACCATCCAAACCTGCGGGTACAGCCACCACATCATCCAACAGCAAACGACCATCAAAGAGGAGAGATATCTTCAACTCTCCACAACAAAATCCTATCCCCATAGGCATTTTTTTAAGATAGTCTCTCGAGGCAGATCGATGAGTATGTCCATAAAGCTCATTACATACTCGTGAGAGGATACCAACTGTCAAGTTTGGGGGAAAAATAGAAGTAATACATACGGATGATGAAGAAGATGGAGTTACAGCCCCACTGTAGCACTGAACGCCCAGCAGAGTACAGCCGCCCCGGCAGGCAAAAACACAACAGTCACCTAGACAAGGATCAAGAATGAAAGCATCAGCAAGAATACCCAGGAGGGCAGCTATCTCCAGCAGCTCTTCTGAATCCCAATCAGACTCTATTTAAATCTTGATGCTTTATTTCTTTTGCTATATGTTTTATATTTTGAGCATTGAAAACAATGTTCGGTTTGAGTTTGGGGGAGATTGAAGGTGCAGAAGCACTACCGAGGCTACCCAATGTCGCGGCAATACCATAAAAGGGAGTAATTTTTTTCTGAAAATTTTTTTATCTCTTTTCTTGAATTTATGTTTGTATTCTTGTACTGCCTTATGTCAGGTTTGCTTTAGTTTACTCCTTTAAGGATATAGAAAATTTTCTCCTTACCATGGCCAAAGTACTGTTTTGAAGGGATAACCATAGAATACTCATGGAATAAAACTTAGAAGCTTGCTTTAGGGCTAGACAAGAAAATAAACACTTTTTGGACTTGTTTGATTTAGGAGTTCTTTTAATCAACTTAGGTGATAAAGACTTAGAACTTGTTGAAAAATAACTAGAGGTGCCTATCACCGGCTCTAGTTTTGCTCTCCTTCATACTAGAGGTGCCCAAAATTGGCTCTAGTATGCTAAATAGGTGCTACAAAAAGAAAAAGAATAAATAAAACAAAGAAAGAAATAAAAAACACATATCTTGAGGTGCCCGAAATTGGCTCAAAACTTTATGTTTTAAGGAGATAGTTAATCCAAGATTCTACTTGTCTTGAACTTAAAGTTTATCTAAGAAAGCCTTGAATCAGCCTTGTCCATTAAACGCACACACTCACCTAGCTCTAGAGTTTGTTTCTTAGTAGAAGTCATTGGGTAAACTAGTGGCTAAAACGGAGAAATAGACATGACCATGGTGGGGAGAATAGATGGAAGAGTAAGACCAAAAGGGAGTAAAGTTTAGCAATTTGATGTTTGGCATTGCTTGAGGACAAGCAATAGTTCGAGTTTGGGGGTATTTGATGAGTGCTTAAAAGGCAGTAAATTACTACCCTTCTTATGATACTTTATGCACCTATTATCGACCCACTTGAACCGAATCATATACTCTTTGCTCAAATATTGGATATTCTGTTTTCACCATATACGAAGTTAATATTTATAGAGAATGCATATATTATTACAATTTCTGTACATGCAGGAATATCCAAAGCCGAAGTGACAGAAAAGCTATATTAAGGCCGAGGTAGAAGACCAGCCGAGGCAGAATCTAGTATGGCAGCACCAACAATGGAGACGCATCAGAAGATAAAAATATGGAAAATATTCTGGAAGACACAGCGCATCAATTGGACTAGGCTAGCGTGCTCAAAGCCTAATTCAAAAGATGAAGCGGGAAACCCTTTCTAGAAGGCGGGAAACTTGGAAATATCAGAATCCTTGAAGAAGACTTGTTCCCTACTTCAAGTTGAAGTCTATTTAGGAAAGGTTTGCCCTAGGTTAAGACTATAAATATACTAGCCGACAACATTGTCTAGGAGAGCCGATTTGTAGAGAAAACCCTTCATCTCTAAGAATTGTACTTCCACGATAACAAGTTCTAAATTTCTTAGGGATAGGTGAAGGTTGTTGATATTAGTTAAAGGAGATTGATTCTTGTATTCTTGTTCTTATGCAATAAAATCAGAGTTTGCTTATTCTATTGCCATTCCTTGTTCTTGTATCCAAGCCCGAGAGGAAAGTTTGCAAGTAATCTATTTATCTAGCATCGAGAGGTGTAGATTCACGAAAGGGGTAAGTACGGTGTTGGTGAAACTAACTCGGCCTGTACTCCGGTGGAGGCATTCGGAGATGGGTTTAGAGTTTCAGCAGCTAAAAGAAGTGTTGGATTGGTTGGTGGTCAACTTTGGTTTACGCTGAGAGGTATCGTCAAGGACCAAGCATCAACAGTACTTTGACTCAGAGATGAGCGGAGGCACTTACAGACACTTTGTTGAACTTTAATACTTCTGCCTATGAGAAAGAGATTGCCACATCAGAGGAGCACCAACATTGCCGAGGCAGTATCTGCAGTACTATAGAAGCAGTGTTGTGCGATTGCATTGGACAAGAAGGAGATCAATTGAATCCACTAATTGACACAACTGGATCCTACCCGCTTTCTCTATAATCGTTCTCAACTCTTTATTTTATGTTTTGTTAATTACATATTTAGTTACATAAAACAATCCATCTTAATTGTGTTTTTTATTTTATTCTCAGGAGCAAGGGAACGAAGGAAGACATATTAAGTACACCAATCTCTGTGGAGACGATACACGATATACTTATCATTTTATTACTTGATAACGTGTACACTTGCACTCAAAATAGCGCTTATACCATGCCTATTACTGTTGCTTGGACAGGTTCTACCTGGGTTATCTGCATGACTCGGCGACAGAAATCTTTAGACCATCTCGTCCGATTCGGTGTGTACTCATCTATAGCCTCGACTAGTACACCTACAACAATACATAAAGTAGATATTAAAGAAGGGAAACATAAAGGGCCTTTGTCTTTCTTATCGGAATCATAAATTTCTTGGAGAATAATTTCTCCAACGTTGATGGTCCTCTTATTGATTATGGGCTGGATGAGCACCAAACGTCTCCTGTCGACTGTACTGTTATACGATGTGGGCATTAGACGTGTTTTGACAAAGGTGCACCATATCTTAGCCTCGGGTTTGAGGCTCAATCTTGTTACAGATCCTCTATGGTTACCGGTCTCCCAAGGGGTATCACCGTAACAAAGATCATCTTTGATTAGGTCGAAGCCGACATCGGTGACCTCCGCCTCAAAATCACTATGTGCATTGGACAATGGAGTGAGACCATAGCGTTGGTTGATTGCTTCAGCATTAAAGTCAACTAGCTTCCCTCGGTAATGGATATATAAATTTCCTTCGCTCGGCATGTGGGCATAAAATTCCCGGACGATCGTGGCATTAGTTGGGGGAGGTTAGAGACAGAAAATTTCCCAATCTTGGTATTTGATTTTATTGAACAAGAACTATTCGATACCGTAATTATCTTTATCCAAGCGCTGAAATCCTTTCTCCTCCCATAGCTGTCGAGCAACAAAAGAACGGTTGAATCGCTCTTCAATGGCGACAAGGTAAAAGCGGTTGTAAGTAGCCATGATTATAGTTACTGAATGCCTTGAGCGAAATCTGGAGTACTTAAAAAGATTGCTGAAAATTTCAAGAAGTAGATGAGAGCTAAAGTAATGAAGAGCAAGATTGTGAAAGAAAGAAGATTAACAAGAATGCAAGAGTGGGTAATTCTAAGCAAGGGAGCTATTTATATAGGCTGTAAAAAATTATGACTGTTAAAAATTAGCCATTAGGCATTTACTGCCTTGCTGAACAGTTACTGCCGCGGTGAATTTCTCGGTAGAAAGACGTTGCACTGTTTCTGCCCGTTAGAATTTCTGCAGCTCTGATACAGTGCACTGTCGCGGCAGTAGACTTCCTACTCTGAAATAATTTTTCTGCATTCGTTGCTTTATTTATCCTAAAAAACTTAAAAACATAAAATACTGAACATAACAACATATAAAACCAGTCCTAATATAATAAATAAAATAGAAGGGAAGAGATAATGTTACTTGTGGAGTGTATGTGAATGTATCTACCAATTTGGTTATCTCTTTCTGGCTCGTATCTTTCTTCACGTGTTGGTCAGTCCCTTTAGTGCATTCGACTTCTCCTTTGGACTTTATTCGCTTACCGAATAGTATGTCGAGCGTGCTGCCCAAACAGGATTGTAAAGCATCCAAGATCCTTTAGCTTAGGCGGCATGCAATTATGTAGCATGGCCATACAACCTTCAGTGTCTGCCACCATTTCAAATTCCCCTAGCCTTCGTCGTTTGGATACTATGTCCTTTAAGAACTTGGCATAGTTGGGCATTTGTTCAATAGCCTCAACTAATGCCAAGTTGATATGGACTTGTTTTAAGATGTCTAGGAATTTCTGAAATTGGTGATCTTGTTTTTGCATTTTTAACCTTTGTGGGAAAAGAGGTGGTGGTCTTATATCCCCCAGGTTTCCTTGGATATTAAGTTTAATACCTGTGGTGAACTTATCTGCAACTGCCTCGGCAGGATTTTCGGGTACTGTTGGTTCTACTATCGGGGTAGTACTTTTGGTAGGGTCCTGCTCAGCTTTTGAGTCCTCATGATGTTGCTTTTCTGTTTGTACTCTATCGATTGAGGGGCCTTCTTTATCTTTTAATTGTAGGCCACTTCTTATCATAATTACCTTGCATTGCTCGTGGCCTAACACCTTAGCAACCTCAGTATTGCTAGGTAAACCCCCTAGTGGTCGAGTGTTTTGTTGCTGGGCAAATTGACCAACTTGGATTTCTAAAGACTTGATTGCAGCATCCTGGTTCTGCAGTCTCATCTTAGTTCGATTCATGAAGTCATCAGTATGCTTCATGAAACGGCTATTCTCGGCCATGTATGAATCAGTCTTTGACATGAATACCGTAAGAGAATCTGCCAGTGCATTCAAAGACTGTTGCTTTTGTACCTGTTGCTATGGCATGGACTGTTGTGCATGCTCTGGGGCAGGTTCTGAATTTGGTGCTGGTATCCAGGGGCTTGGTTTACTGGATTTAAGGCATTGTTGGGGTTACTCCATGAAAATTTTGGATGCCTTTTCCAGGATGGGTTGTAATTTTTGGACATCATATGATTGTTCCTGTTATAATTTCCAACATATAGGCTAGTTTCCTCATCTTGCATGTAATCAGATGAGTTGACTGTCTTAACCTCATGTATATTTTGATGGACTTGCATATTCTAAACCATCTTAGTCAGAGAAGCCAATTGTGCTGCCACCGAACTGGTTGTGTCTAATTCATGGGCCGTGGCATGGCTTCTCATTCCTCCTCGCCTTGATGTAGGAAATTGGAAGTAGTTCCTTGCGAGTTTGTTTAGAATCTCAATGGCCTCCGCGGGTGCTCTATCCAAAAGTGTCCCATTTGCGGAAGCATCAAGCATCATCCTTGTGGAGGCATTGGTAGTATTATGGAACATGGAGACTTGCGTCCACAAGGGAAAACCATGTAATGGGCATTTGTGTAACAATTCTCTGTAGCGTTCCCACGCCTCATACATTGGTTCATCATCATCCTGCCAAAATGATGTGATTTCATTACGGATGCGATCATAGAGATTTGTCAGGTTGAACCTCGTAATAAATTCTCGGCAGAGTTCAACCCAAGATCCTATGGATCCTGCTGGGATGCCATTTAACCAAGTTTTCGCCCTATCCCACAGTGAATAGGAGAACAACTTTAATCTTAAAATATCATCATGGACTCCTTGAATTTTGAAAGAATTGTACACTTCCATGAAAGATTTAAGATGTTGCCTTCCATCTTCAGTAGCAGACCCACTAAACTGTCCAATTGTGTTTAACACGTTGAACATCACTAGTTTGAGCTTAAAATGAGTTGCTTCAATTTCTGGGGTGACTACGCCAAGGTTTAGCCCGTTTAGGTCTTCCCCCAAAAAGTCTCTAACAGTGAGCTACCTCGACAATGGTCATGGCAGTGGCTGCTGCGACATTGCTGGTGGCAGTATATTATGATCAACGGGTGGAATTTGTCCTCTTGGTGGATCATCCATGACTTGAAACAGGTTGCGCCTTAGATGGTGTCATGTGCGTTCAATTTCAGGATCCAATTTATACAATGGACCACTCGGAGTTGCCCTAGTCATATACTTGATAAGTCAAAGTTAATAAAAAAAATAGAATTAAAGTTAAATAAAGAATGGTTAAAGAGCAAGAAAATAAAGAAAACAAAAATTTAGTTGCCAATCCCCGACAACGGTGCCAAAAACTTGATGCATGTAATAAAAATGCAATTAAGTGCAAGTGTACACGTCATCAAGTAATAAAGTGATAAGTATATCGTGTATCGTCTCTACAGGGATTGGTATACTTAATATATCTCCTCTTGTTCCCTTGCTCCTGAAAGATAAAGTAAAAATACAGATAAGTGGATTTGTTTAACTAACTAAATAACAAAACATAAAATAAAGGATTGAGAACGATATAGAGAAATTGGGTAGGATCCATCTACGTCAATTAGTGGATTCGATTGATCTTCTTCTTGTCCAATGCAATTACACAATACTGCTTCGGCAGTACTGCAGATACAACCTCGGCAGCGACAAAATAAAGTATATCGTGTTTTATGCCGCGACAATCTCTTGCTCTTGGGCAGATGCATCAAAGTTTAAAAATTGTCCATAGTTGAATCCGCTTATCTCTAAGTCAGAGCATTGTTGATGACTGGTCTTTGACGATACCTCTCAGCGTAAATCAATGATAATCACCAACCAATCCAACACTTCTTTTAGTTTCTGAAACCCTTAACCTATCTCTAGTCCGAGTTAGTGTCGTCAATACCGTACTTATCCCTTTCGTGAATCTAACTCTCTTGATGTTAGATAAATAGATTACTTACAAACTTCTCTCTCGAGCTTGAATGCAAGAACAAGAAATGGCAATAGGATAAGCAAACTTCGATATTATTATTGCATTAGAACAAAGAAATAAGAAATAATCTCCTCTCACTAATATCTACAACCTTCACCTATCCCTAAGAGATGTCGATAAGTACAAATCTTAGGGGAAGGGTTTCTCTAAAACCGGCTCTCCTAACAATGTGGTCGGCTAGGCTATATATAGTCTTAACCTAGGGTAAACCTTTCCTAAATAGACTCTAACTTAGCGTAGGGAGCAAGTCTTCTACATGAGATCTGATGTTTCCAAGTTTGCAACCTTCTAGAAAGCTTTTCTCGTTCGGTCTTTGACTTGGGCTTTTAGTGCGCTAGCCTGGTCCAATTGGTGCGCTGCATCTTCCAGAATGTTCTCTATATTCTTGTTTTTCATTCGCCTACAATGTTGATGTTGCCACTCTGGATGCTGCCACGGCCTTGTCTCTGCCTCAGCCTCAACAATGCTTCTCTGCTGCCTCAGTCCTGGATATCCCTGCATGTACAAAATATGTAATAATATCTGCATTCTCTATAAATGTAAGCTTTGTAAGTAGTAATAACGGAATATCCAATATTATGCAATGAGTCCATATTTTAGTTCAAGTTGATGTATAATAGATGCATAAAGTACCATGAGAAGGGTAGTAAATAACTGCCTTTTAGGCACTCATCACCCTTCAAAGCAGTATCTTCTAAAAAGAAAAAGAAAATAAAATAAAAACCTAAACTAAATGCAAATGCACATGAAATACAGCTAAATGCAATTCAAATGATCTTGAAACCAAACAAAAGCTTAAGTAAAATGGTATAAAATATACGTTTTTTAGAGCGTTAACACACCCCCAAACTTAAGATATTGCTTGCCCTCAAGCAATGACATATAAAAATGCTATGACATTACTTCCAATTGTTCGACAGTAGTTCAGGCAAAACATCAATCCTCAGAATATAAATGCTATGTCAATCTACACAATATTGAGAATTACAAGAACTTGAACTAAGACAAGATGTTTTGCTTGTGTGTGCTGGATTCTATCTAACTTATGCTTAAGTGTTAGAAAAAATTTTAATTTTCCTTATTCACTATACCCTAGTTCCTAGAAATCTACTCCATTGCTTAGTTTTTTTTACGATTTATTTATATACTCTAGCAAAAAGGAGTTTTTCTTTCTTTCCAAACCAAGGCATAGATTCTAAGTTCTCTAAAAGTTCCTACTACTCAAGCATAAAAAACATACAATCGTGTCAATAAAATTCCAAAGCATCAAGTCCTAATTTAGTTCAATTCATTCTCAGTATATTCACAAATTCAGTTTAAAAGCATCACAATTCTTATCATCGGATATCATCTATTCTAACCTAAAAGCCGTCTTGAACTGAATCTAATGCTATAACAAATTCATATGTATGCAGAATGAAATAAAAATGCTAAGGCGAAGACTTTGCTACCCCCAAACTTGAGGTTAGCATTATCCTCAGTGCTAAAATGAATCTATATGCAAAAGTAAAAAGAAAAAGAAAAAGACGCTACCCCCAAACTTGAGGTTAGCAGGTCTTGTCTTGTGGACGGCCATCTTGATGCGTTTCCATGGCCTATCCAGTGGTGATGGCTGCTCTGTTTCTGCGACTGCAATGGGCATCATATCCTCCTCCAGCTTATAAGAAGCATGTCATCCAACCGTGCGCTTTATTTTACGGCGTGGGACAGATGTAACCAATTGATCTTTAGGAGGCACCTCTTCATGTGGTGATGAGTTAAGATCGAAATCATCGCTGCTAATTTCCATTGTTTGTTGTGCAGAGGTTGGTGATCCCATAGCAGGTTCCTCGCCCTGGTCCTGTGGTGATGGTTCTGATGGATCGGTAGAGACCTAGTATGATGCTATAGTAGAAGCAACATGGGATTGTTCAAATGCTGATGCTGGTGCTGGTGCAGTTGTTGGTGTCTCATCCTGTTGGCAGGCGGTGTCTTGTGTATTCCTTTGTGGATTAGTCTGGCTTTGTTGTTACTGCGACAGGGCTTGGTCTTTTGATGCTTGGTCAGGCTCGACTAGACCGAAGATCTGAGTGGGGAAATTGAGGAAATTGTAGCCACCATCTTGCAGCAAATCGTGAAAATTCAGCTGAAGTATTAAGTCCCTTTTCTGGACGTAACTCATGTAGGACATGAAATTGCTTTGAAGGTCTTGCAGTTGTAGTTGCATCCCTTGCACAGTAACAGGTAGTGCACTAAAATTTGTTGTGGTATTTTTCGGTTTTATTGATGGTGTAGCAGATGCTGTGGCATTTTTTTCGAGTCCCATCTTATAAGGGATCTACTTCAAAGGTATCCCTTGCCTTCCCTTCTTCTTTAAGTCGTTATCATTCTCGAGCACTCTCTGCTTCCTACAGAGTGCAGTGATGAGGTAAGGGAATGGAAGGGGGCTTTTCTTCCTCTTCAGCGCAGCATAGGCCTCTTCGAGAATAACCTTCCCCATATTGACCTTCCTTTTCCTTAGTATCGAGTGTAGCAATTGCAGTCTGCCCAAGTTGACAGTGGTCGTGTGAGTAGTCAAAATCAAGTTTTGCTTGATGAAGTACATCCAAATTTTTCCTTCTGGCTTCAAAGAGGTTCGGTCTACCGTGGTGTTCGCTTCATCCCAAATGGTTCTCTCAACACAGAGCTCTTGCAATAAGAAATCTTGGTCTTGCCCCAACATCGATACTACAAAAATGGAGTGCGGGTCATCTTCTTCCAATCCATAGAAGTGGTTGATATCGTTTGCGGTGAATAGCACAGCATCTCCTCGTACATACATAGTTGGTTGCCTCGGTCTTGTGTAGTGGGCATAGAATTCTTTCACCAGGGAGATGTTGAGTTGTTTTGCATCCTTCCTTGCTGCAAAGTGGTGGGTAAATTCCTCCCGCTAGTGATGTATTATGGTGAAGGCTACTTGCTTTGACAGTTTCTGAAATATGGCGGGGTTGTAGAGGAAGCCCTTCTTGGTGTACCATTCTTGCTTTGAGCTTTTGGAATTGCTCTTTTGCTGTATCATCTTTAAACTTCCTGATCTTGCACTTCAGCAATAGCCTTAGAGGACTCGGTAGTGTTATTGCATCGTACCATTGTGAAAGGAAAATTTTTTGTCAAAAATTCTTTGTGCTTTCGAAGAAAATGAGAGTTGTATGAAAATAGTGGTTGTTCTCTTGGAGAAGAAGGTGAAGTAGTGGGGAAGAGAGAGAGACGTTTAACTTATTGGGGAAGGGAGAGAGGAAAGAGAAAAGTAATAATTGCTTGTGTAAGGGTTTTAGATGGCTAGGGTTCTTGGGAAAGTAAAAAGGGTTGTGGGGTTTTAAATGGATGGAAAGTTGGAAAGAGAAAAGGGTTTTGTAATTAATAAGGAGTAATGATGGGTAAAAGAAGGGTCAAATTTGAACCAAACTCTCTCCTTTCCTCTTTCAAAACCAACTGAATTCTTTTTAATGGGCTCCACATCTTCCTCCTTTGGTGGCCCAAATCAAATAACTCCAAAAATTCTTTCCTCCAAGACTGGTAGTCGTATAGTCCTTCGTAGCTCCCAGTCCTCCTTTGCAAAGAATGTGCACTGCACACTGTCCTACTGTGGCATGCCACGCCTCTGTTCTCATGCAGACTGGTGCAATGACGCATAGTGGTCTGAGCTTGTACCTTCGAGAATTAAAAGCTGAATATGGACAAAAAAGAATTAAAAGCATCGTAAAAGGAAACCTAAATAAAAACTTCTACTTTTATTCAAACTGAAAATTAAATGCTAAAGCAAAATAGAAGAGGGGGATAGAAATGCTCAAGCATTTTGCAGATTGTAGTCGTCCTTGTCACGCACAATGGAAGCTCCATTATAAATCTTTAACCTTGAATGTTCGATCTTCATCAAGTGTTTTGATTTCCACAGCTTCATAAGGATAGACCTTATGTATCGAGAATGGTCCTGACCACCGAGACTTCAATTTTCCAGGAAAGAGTTTCAGTCTTGAGTTGTAAAGTAACACTTGTTGGCCCTCTAAGAAATGTCGTGGCAAAAGATGTTTTTCGTGCCACTTCTTTATCTTTTCTTTGTAAATTCTAGCATTATCATAGGCATGTGATCGAAATTCATCCATTTCATTTAGCTCCAAAAGCTTGTTCTCTCCAGCTTCCTTGAAATCCATATTGAGCTTTTTGATGGCCCAATAAGCTTTGTGTTCTAGCTCCACGGGCAAATGACATGCTTTTCCATAAACCAGCTTGAATGGGGACATCCCTAAAGGAGTCTTGTAAGTTGTCCTATATGCCCACAAATCTTCATCCAGCTTTGAAGACCAATCTTTTCTCTTTGTGTTGACTATCTTCTCTAGAATTTGCTTGATTTCTCTATTGGAGATTTTAGCTTGACCATTTGTCTACGGGTGATATGTTGTAGCAATTTTGTGTCTGACCCCATAGTGTTGTAATGCCTTAGCAATGATCTTGTTGTCGAAGTGGGTTCCTTCATCACTAATTATGTCTCTAGGGACTCCAAACCTTGTGAAAATATTCTTGTGCAGGAACTTCAGGACCGTCTTGGAATCATTGCGAGGTGTCGCTACCGCTTCTATCCATTTGCTCACGTAGTCCACTATTAGCAAGATATATAAATCACCATAGGATGATGGAAATGGTCCCATGAAATCAATTCCCCAATCATCAAAAAGCTCGATTTCCAAAATATTTTGCAACGGCATTTCATTCCTCCTCGAGATGTTACCAGTTCTTTGACATCTATCGCATCCCTTATAAAATGCTTAAGCATCCTTGAAGAGTGTAGGCCAGTAGAATCCAGATTGAAGGACCTTTGCAGCAATCCTTGATCCACCAAAGTGTCCACCACACGATGTTACATGGCAATAAAATAGGATATCTTTTTGTTCTTCTTCCGATACACATCGTCGAAGCAATTGGTCAGCATATTTCTTAAACAAATATGGCTTATCCCAATAGAAAAATTTTGCATCATGTTTGAACTTCTTGCGACCCTAGGAAGATAAATCATGAGGTAAAATACCACTAACAAGAAAATTAACAATATCAGCATACCAAGGTAATGCTGTAGCATATAAAATTTTCTCATTAGGGAAATTTTCTTTAATCTCAAAATCTCCTTCTAGATTATCAGGATTTTCTAGCCTAGATAGGTGATCTGCAACTTGATTTTCAGTATTTTTCCTATCATTTACTTTTATATCAAACTCTTGAAGCAAAAGTATCCACCTAATAAGTCTCGGCTTGGCATCTTTCTTAGTCACTAGGTATTTGATGGTAGAATAATCGGTGTGTACTATCACCCTAGTTCCTATAAGATACGCCCTAAACTTATCGAAGGTAAATACTACAACAAGTAACTCTTTCTCAGTGGTGGTATAGTTAATTTGAGCATCATTAAGAGTTCTACTTGCATAGTAAATAACATGGAAGAGTTTACCTCACCTTTGCCCTAGTGCTTGCCAACTGCATAGTCACTTACGTCGCACATCAACTCGAATGGCTCAGTCCAATCGGGTGGCATTACTATTGGAGTTAAGGTAAGCTTCTTCTTCAACTCATTAAAAACGTTGTGGCATTTTTCATCAAAGACAAAGGGTTGATTTTGCTGCAGCAAATTGCAGAGCGGCATAGAAATTTTTGAGAAGTCCTTGATGAACCTCCTGTAGAATCCAGCATGTCCTAGGAAGCTTCTAATTCCCTTCACGGTGGTGGGAGGTGGTAGCTTCTCTATTAACTCTACTTTTGCTTTGTCAACTTCAATTCCCTTGCTTGAAATTTTGTTCCCCAAAACCGTACCTTCAGTCACCATGAAGTTGCATTTTTCCCAATTGAATACAAGGTCGGCTTCTTCACAACGTTTTAGTACCTTGGCCAGGTTGCCTAGGCATTTTTCAAAAGTTTCTCCGGACACAGAAAAATCGTCCATAAATAACTCCAAAAATTCTTCAACCATGTCTGAAAAAATTGCCAACATGCAATGTTGAAAAGTTGCTGGAGCATTACATAACCCAAATGGCATTCTTCCAAAAGCATAAGTTCCATAAGGGCAAGTGAAGGTTGTCTTCTCCCGGTCCTATGGTGCTATAGCAATTTGGTTGTACCCAGAATAGCCATCGAGGAAGCAATAGTAAGCCTTTCCCGCCAATCGATCCAGCATTTGATCGATAAAAGTAAGAGGAAATGGTCTTTCTTAATTGCCTTGTTCAGTTTCCTATAGTACACAAAAATGCGCTAGCCTGTGACTGTCCTTATTGGGAGAAACTCATTGTCCTCAAACTTACCCACTTTTACTATTACATCTTCCACCTTGCCTTCTGGTCGGACATGAGAATGGTCCGCCAACTGCAGGATGATAGTGATAGGTTGCGTACTCCCTATACCAAGCTTCTTGAATATTGCCTTGGGCATCAGATTCATACTCGACCCTAGGTCACATAATGCCATGCCCACAAAATTGTCTCCTATCGAACATGGAATGATGAAGCTTCTAGGATCTTGCCTCTTCATGGGAAGCTCAGTCCTCCCAGAATAGAACTCAGATGCTATAGCAATTGTTTCAAAATTCTCAGCTTTTCTCTTCTCTTTCAAAAACTTTGTATATGAGGGCATTTCATCAATAGCATCTAAAAATGAAATATTTACATGAAATTGGTCCAGCATATTTACAAATTTTTGAAATTAGAGATCCTCTTTGTGTTTTTTCAGTCACTAAGGGAATGGTGGTGGTGGTCTTGCGTCCTCCAAAGGTTACGATGGTGTTGTTGCTTTTGCTGCAGCATCTGCAAGCTTCTCACCAAATGCCTCAGTATTTAATTTTTCTTCAGTTTCTTTTTGAGCAGATTCTTCTTCTTGTTGTTCAGCTTCTTTTTGCTCCTGAATGGGGGTTTCTTCTTTCTCCGTTCGTTTGAGTTGTTCCCCCATATTGATTTGTCTTCCACTCCTCAAGGTAAGTGCGTTGCATTGCTCTTTGCCATGATTTTTACTGACTTCAGTATCACTAGGCAAATTACCTCTTGGCCTTACTTGTAATGCTTGAGCAATTTGACCCAATTGAGCCTCCAGCGATCTAAGTGAAGCGTTGTGACTTTGTAGTATTGCGCCTTGGGTCTGCAAAAGATTGCCTTGATTGGAGTTGGTGGTGGAATGCTCCTACATTAATGTTTTAGTTGATGTCATGAACTCCTTAGTCGAAGCCATGAATTATTGCAGCGAAGACTCCAAAAAATTGTTCCCTTGATGAACTGTTCCCTTGCGTTCATTTTGCCATGGCATATTTCCTTGAAAACCTTGGACTCCTTGGTTTGTTGCCATGGGTTGCTACCTATTCGAGCTGCTAGCTTGATTTGACCTTTGATTACCCCAAGAAAAATTAGGATGTTTTCTCCACCTGGATTGTACGTGTTGGAGTAGTGGTTGTTGGGATTTTTGTTGAAGTTTCCAATATAATGAGTGGCCTCTAGATGAGTTGGGCAGTCTTTATCAAAATGGTTTCCACTATAGTGCATACAACATAATGCCTTATTATCTCGTACTTCACTGGGCTGTTGAAGATTCTTCAACATATTTGTGATAGCAGAAAGTTATGCTGAGATAGAATCATTGGCATCGAGCTCCAGCTTTCCTTGAGTTCACCGTCCTGTCCCAAGCCTAGTAGTTGGAAACTGATAATCATTGTTGGTTATCTTGTCCAAAATATCAAATGCTTCTTTTGGTGACTTGTCCAGTAGTGTCCCATTTGCTGAAGCATCTAACATCATTCTGGTGGGTGCATTGACTCCATTGTAGAACATCACGGTTTGAATCTAATCTTGAAAACCGTGATTGATACACCTTCTCAGCAAGCTTTTGTACCGATCTCAACACTCGTACATCGACTCGTCATCCCCTTGTCTAAAGGATGCTATCTCATTTCGCAATTGAGTGTTCATGTTGGGTGGGTTGTATCTCGCCAAAAAGCTTTTGCACAAAGTTTTCCATGACTCCATCGAACCGGCTGAAATACCATTCAACCGTTCCCTTGCTCGGTCTCTCAAAGAGTATGGAAATAGATTGAGCTTCAACATATCCTCGTGCACTCCTTGTTGGCGGAACGAATCACAAACCTCCAAGAAAGCATGGATATGTTGTCGAGCGTCCTCGTGTGGAGATCCTCCAAACTGTCCGATCGAATTGAGCATGTTAAACATCATAGGCTTGAGCTCAAAGTATGTTGTCTGTATTTTAGGCGTCACTATCCCAGAATTGAGGTCATCAAAGATCGATGTCAAGTGATCTCGAATTGCCCTTGGTCTTGCTACTATCTCCTGATTTGCTGCAGTATTTGGATTCTGCGGATCCTGATATATGGCTCTGGCTCTTTGCTCTTACCTCCTTTGTCTAAAATACCTTTCGATTTACGGAATAAACTGATCAGTGGATTCCCTACGATTCACTCTGGGCATCCACTAACCAAAAACCTAAAAAGATAACAAAGAAAACAAAGATTAAACCAAATAAAAATACTCAAATCACAAAACAAAAATAAAAAGATAGAAAATATGGAAACTATGATTGAAATAGCCTATTGCCTCAATCCCCGGCAACGGTGCCAAAAACTTGTTGCTTGGTTGCAGTGCTTGAATAATTGATTAAAATATGTGATTGATTTGCATGCAAGCGTGTGTAAGTATACACATCGAACAAGTAATAAAGTGTGTGAGTGAGATCGTTTCAACGAGGATTGGGTAGGTTAATTCAAAACTAGTTACCATACACAAAAGATAAAATAGTCTTTTGTAAAGTCATATGCTAAAGCAAATCTGCAAGTGTCCCCAAAAATACTTTAGCAAAATGGAACTGTCACCAAAGATGTTGGAGCAAAATAAAGGATGTCATGAAAATGCAGTAGCAATAAACAGATATTGGAGAAATAAATAAAGCTGCACAAACACAACACTGAAAAAGATATTCAAGCTTAAGACAGGCTAGGCTTGCTATGACAAGACTTAACTGCTCTCCTGGATGTTATTGTTCCCAAGGTTTACTAGTGCTCGACAGAGTTTACTAAAAATGCCTCCACTATCCCTAGTCAGAAGGCCTAACACTCGAAAATGCTAAGGCATTACCTCCCGGTCTCAACCCCAACACTTCTAATGTTGATAAAGTACTACCCCTTTTAGTCGTTGGAACTCTACCTTGTCCCTAAGGTAAGTTAGGATTCCGCTCCCGTGGCAACCTCATTGTTCAAGATGGTCTAGCTTTGCCTATCCCTAGATCTAAGCTTCCCAAACCCCTTGAGCTATGGCTACCTCCCGGTGCTCTTACAAACCAAGGTTTAGAGTAAAAAGTGTTAACATGCTTGAACAAAACACAAAGTAAACCGAAAACAATAAACATCCATTAAAACAAAATTAAAATCATCCAAAACAAGCCTTAGCCATACTAGATTAGTTTATGGCTAGGTAAGAAAAACTATTCAACTTGCATCCTTTCAAATACATATTCAACTACTTAGAAAAGAGGTAAACAAAGTGAAGAGGAAGAAAGTCTCAAATCCTTATGCCGTGACACTTCCTAGCTTGTCGCTCCTCCCGAAGTCGCACAAATCCCTTGCTTAAAGCTCTCCTACAATGGTGGCTTGGCTAGAGGTTGAAGATGACCGAAAGTGACCTTCTTTCTTCTTTCTTCTCCCTCTTGCTTCCTTAAAGCTCGCTCCTTTATGGCCCTTAGCTACTGATTTTTCTCTTTTTCTTGCTCTTAACAATCGGCTTGGCTTCAGCTCCCTTTTTATTGTTAAAGGAGGTTTGGCTTTTATAGGAGGCTTCTATGGTTTGGTGCCCTAAAGGTACCAAGGGAATATCCCCTGACATTTGCTGCAGCAGGTGGCAGGAATGTCTGGTCTGCAGGGGACTGTAGCAGGTCTGCAAGGGTTGGTGCAATGTCTGCAAAAAAGTGAGACAGGGTGCAGGGGCGGTGCGACGTCTGCAGGTTTGTAGAGGAGGGACGGCTGGCCTGGAAAACGCATGGAGACAGTGGGTTGCATGTGTGTCCTTTTCTTCCGTTCTGTTTTGTCCGCCCACAATGCTGTAGCATCCATGAAGTTCGATCCAACACTTGAGAAATATGGTACGACATCTCTTTCACTCTTTTAAAAGAAATAAAGTAAAAACACAATTAATTGGGTTGTGATTGAACTAAATGATAAAAACTAAATAAAGATAGAAAATTCAGATAAATAAGGTGGCCAGGATCCAGTTGTGCTGTATAGTGAAATTGATCAACTTGTTCTTGTTCAATGCAATTGTACAATACTGTCTCGGCAGGACTGCAAATTACTTCCTTGACAGTGAAGAAACTCGTCTGTCGCGGCAATCCCTTGCTCTTGGGCAGACTATACCAAAGTTCGGCAAAGTGTCCTTAGATGACTCCGCTCATCCCTAAGTCGAAGTACTGTTAATGACCAGCCCTTGATGATACCTCCCGGCATGAATCATTTATAATCACCACACTAATCCACACTTCTATTAGCTAAATGGATGACTTATAAACTTGATGATGCCTCTCGACAGTGAAGTACTGTTGATGACCAGTTCTTGATGATACCTTACGATAATAGATAAATGGATGACTTACAAACTTCTCTCCCGAACTAAAATCTAAGCTCTCTAATTCTATGAATTGGACGAATCTAATCTATATTTCTTCCCTTGGACGGCTATGCCTTATACAGGCTTTGCCTAGGGCAAACCTTTCCTAAGTAGAATACAACTTGGAGTAGGGAACAAGTCATTTACATAAATCAAATATTTCCAAGTTTATTTCTTCTAGAAGGCTTTCCCGCGTGGCCTTGTCTTTGGGCTTTCCTCGTGTTATCCAGCTCCGATCCTTGGGCTTCTTGTCCAGAAACGTTTTCCTTGTTTTTCTCCTCAGCTTGCCTAACATATTGCTACTTGTCCTCTACTGCCTCGACATTAGGTCCTGCCTCGGCCATAGATTGCTGTCGCGGTAATGCTTCTTCCTGTATAGATACAAAAATGCAGTAAAACTTGCCTTTTTTGTAAATATTATCTTTAATAGCATAATCCCTAAATATATCATATTAAGTCTATGCATTGGTCCAAGTAGGTGTAGAATTGATGATTAATGCCCATGAAGAGTGTAGAAAGTGATAGTGAGTTGAGCACTTATCATTTGTACCATTCACTAGACTTGAATTCCGAAAGGTTTTCTAGGATTAGTACTTAGGATTAGACTATAAACCTAAAAATATCTTAAACATTGCTAGTCTTAATTGATTTTAAAAGTTGTTTTCTTTGAAAAACAATAAGGAATTAGGTTTAGATTTCAACTAGAGGTGTCTATCACCGGCTCTAGTAAAAGTCTGTAGAGGTTCCCATCACTGGCTCTAGGACTTAACCTTTTTCCCACTTACTAGAGGTGCTCGAACTGGCTCTAGTAGGAGTAGTTAAACACTTGAGGTGCCCAAAAATGGCTCAAGCAGTATAAGTCTATAGCAATATATATTTATATACCAATTAGGAAAAATAATGGAAAAGAATTGAAGAAAAATCTATGTTGGAAGTCTTGAGGTAGAAAAAGCATTAGAACTCAGAAAATCATCTTTAACACAGCTACGCACACACTCACCAAGACTTATAGTCCAGTCCTGAGGAATTCCTAAAACCAAGAAGAGGCCGAGTTAAGAAAGGAATTTTGCTGTAGCAGGCAGGACGGTATATTGCTTTAAAATTCCTTACTTAATTTTATCTTTTGCATTACTTGAGGACAAGAAATAGTTCGAGTTTGGGGGTGAGATAAGTACTCAAAAGCCCTAATTTTTTATATCATTTTTCTACTCGTTTATTGCTAATAAAGACAAATTTAAAGGCAATAATGGATATTTCAAGTTATTTTCCATACTTCAGCATCCAGACACTAAATCTATGAATTTATCTATTACTTGGCATAAAACGTATGTGTTTGATAGTTTTCTTTCTTAAACAGGAGACTACATCACATAGATAGCCAATTGAGAAGATAAATGCTAAATTGCAGACATAGCACTCGCCACGGTAGCACTTTGGATGCCGCGGCAGCAGCGTGAAGATAACAACTGGTGCTCGATAGAGAAAGAAAAAGATGTTGATCTTAACGGACAAAGAACTAGAAAAAGACGAAGCTCAATTAAGAGGTCAAGCCATTGTCAAATTCAATCGTGGGAAAAAGAGATATTTAGGAAATAAGAATAAATTAATACAGTTTAATTAGGAGTTATATTTCTTTTTCTTTTAGAACTCTTTCCTTGCATGGAAAACTCAACATAGGGCTTGGCCTATATAAAGCATTTATTAGGTTTAGGTTCAGTGTTTAGTCAAGTCGGGTTCTCTCTTTTATATACCTTTAGTCGCCGACTACATCATGTTCTAAACTCTTCGGAGGTTTAAGTTGTTTGTGGAGTAGTTGGTGAAGAAAGTTATGTTTAATATTTATTAATGTAAAATTTATTTCATAGTTTATTCTCTCTTGGTATTCACTCTTCTCGCATATGAGCTCAAAAGATAAGTATGTGAAGAAAACCCCATTTATCTAGCATCGAGAGATGTAGGTTCACGAAACGAGAGAATACGGTCTTTGCTCATGGGCATTGATTAATCCGGTTGAGGGATTCACCGCCCAGGATTTCAATAACTAACAAGACACATGTGTTTGGTTGTTATCCATCCTTGATTAACGCAGGGAGGTATCATCAAGACATGGGTTTCAACAGTTCTCTTCGCTTGGGGATAATGAAGAAGACATAAAAGGATGCTCTGTCAAACTATAGAATGTTGAATTATCGACAAGGCATAACTACGCCTAGACAACAACGACGACCCTTTGTGCGATCCGTCGAGGCGAAAATTTAACCCATTGCATTAATAAGTGGATACTTAATACAACTGGACTCTTCTCTGCAAAGCACTTAATTTAGCCTCGCTTCTATCATCTTTATTATTTCATTAATTAGTTTTATGTTTAATAGTTTTCTTAGCTATAATTCAAACTCTTCAATATACTTGTGTTTTTAGTTTCTATAGTGCAGTCATAAGAAGTAGTGAAGTCGACACAGTCCCTGTGAGTTCGATAACCTAAAGTATTACAATTTGACAAAGGGGGAATTAACAGGACTCTTGAGCCTCCATCATTGCTTCAAGTAAAAGTTTTGGACTGTGATGGTGTGGCCCCTATGTTGGTAGAGTCCATGCGAAGAAACTCAGCTATAGAGTCTGTCAAGAAAGATTTTATCGTTACCGCAATAGTTGTGGCAGTAGGAGAAACTGGAACTATTGTGGAGGTTGTTACTGATTTAGCAGGAGCAGTAGGAGGTGTCTGAGGCATTGAGATGTCGACTATGAATTCAGGGAAGACAACCAAGTTTTTTGGAAATTCTTCACGGATGGTTGCAATATTGGCATTGTTGAATTCCCAGACATAAGTTATGGAGGCTAGCTATCTTCTCTCCATGTGCTGCAAGATTTTCAGAATGCTCTTTGTTGCTGGGTCAATGCCTATTGCTACCTCTGTTACATTTGCCGATTGTGCTGACTAAACAATTGATGGAATGTATACTTCTGGGATAGCTTCTGCGACTTGAATCCTCTTCATATAGACCTCTCTGGTCCATTCTTTTTCTTCTGGAGTGAAGGTATCGGAGGAATGTTTGGGCACGTATTCTAAATTACCCAAAGACGTAATGAGGCAAGGGAAATATTGAATAACTCTTTCATTTGATGCACATTCAAATATTTGTTCAATAATTAGGCGGCCAATGTCGATGCATTGATTATGAATGATCGAATGGATAAGCACCAGCCGCGGTCGATCTACGGTTTGGTTGTGGGAGGTTGGCATTAAATTCCTTTTGATGAATGTATTCCAAAGTTTTGCCTCCGATCGTAGGTCGCGACGACTAACAGATCCACGATGCTTCCCTGTATTCCATTCTGCTCCAGGCATACAGAGTTCTGTCTTCATCATCTCGTAGTCGTTGGAAGTTAAGGCAGCAACGAACTCAGCATGATCGTCAGTTTCGATGTGTAACCCAAAATGGGCATTAATGGTAATATCTACTACTGGAATTGCTCTTCCATGGAGATGAGTATACGAGTTGTTCGGTACCAGTCTGTGGGCATAAAATTCGCAGACCCAGTCAATATTTGTCGGTGGCAGTTGTTTGGCAAATTTCTACCATCGATGTAAAGAGATTTTCGACAAAATAAATGCTTTGATTCCTAGATCATCAGTATGCAGGTAATGGAACCCTTGTTCTTCTGATACTTGTCAGTTTTTGAAGTTGCGTTGCTATTCCTGTTCAACAGCCTTTGTTGTGAATCGTCTGTATTTTGCTGCTCTGGCAGTTTCTTGTTTTTGGTTCGCCATTTTTGAGTTTATGGAGAAGAAGAGATAAAATTTGCACAGAGTAATAATAATATGAAAAGAAGAGTGAAAGGAGATAACTTTGCCCATGTTTACATAGGCGAAGGCGGCCTGGCGTTTGAGGGAGTAGGTTCATGATCATTATCCTTAGCGTGCAAGAGAAGTAATTACTAGCTGGCAACCATTGGTGGCAAAAACAACACGGATTTTGAATCAATGTGGCAGAATTCCTGCCCAAAATTTTCTACCTCTTGGATTGGGCCACTAATTAATTGTGTTGAGTATCTCCTTTTATTCTTCTTTAATAGTACCTATATAACTGAAAATAATATTAATAAAAACTATGGAAATATTAAAAATTCTAAAAACTAAATTGCAAAAATTGAAATCTAGGTCGTAAAACTGAAAAATAAAAATCTAATTCCTAAAACATAAAAGTAAAGAAAGGATAATAATATAGAAATTAGGTTACTGGTGGAGTACAATAGAATACATCCCCAGCAACAACCATCTTCCCCTTTTTGAGTGGAAGAGAAGCTGGTGTCTGAGTTGTTGTCTCCTCGTCAGGTGGTTTCTTTATGATGTACTTTTGTTCAAGGGGTATGCTGCATCAGTAGTGGTTGTCTTGGCGGGTCTTGCTTAGGCAGTCCATTTCTGTATCAAAGTTAAATTCAGTTTTAACTTCAATTTATTGACATTTGTTTGATTCTTCTAGATCCCTTAGAGTTTTGAATACATTGATCTTGACTTGTTCATCATTCACCCGTATGACCAATTCTCCTTTTTTATAGTCGATCAATGTTCTGCCCGTGGCTAGGAATGACCTTCCTAAGATGATTGGGGCGTTTTCATTTGTTTCACAATCTAAAATCAAGAAGTTAGCGGAAAATATGAATTTATCTACTCTTACCATGATATCTTCTATTTTCCTTCTGGTTGCACGTAAGAGCGATCTACCAATTGCAGCATCACCATGGTTGGTTTTGCCTGCCCAATGCCTATCTTCTTGAAAACTGACTTAGGCATAAGGTTGATGCTGACACCTAAGTCACACAATGTCTTACCAATATATTGATCTCCGATAGAGCAGGGTATGATAAAGCTACCAGGAACTTTTCATTTTGTTGTAGTTTTATTATGTAACATTGCCACACACCCTTCTGTTGCGGCAACAGTTTCAAATTCCTCAATTTTTGTCCTCTTGGATATGATATCCTTAAGGAACTTAGCGTAGTTGGGCATTTGTTTAATTGCCTCCACCAAAGGTATATTGATATATACCTATTTAAGGATGTCTAAGAACTTCTTAAATTGATATTCTTATTTTTATTGTTTCAACCTTTATGGAAATGGTGGTGTTAATCGCAGATATTCGATCTTTTAAGAGCATTGGAATCTAATCTGCGATGCGGTTATAGCCTCTTCTGCTACGACATCATCGTTGGTAGCTCTTGTTGGTTCCTTTACCTTAGGTTTTTCTTTAGTAGCTTCTTGTGGGGCTATTATCTTAGGGTTCTTACCTACTGTCCTAGCAGGTATTTTAGGGTCCTTAAGTTGTAAACCACTTCTGGTGGATATAGCTTTACATTGTTCATGTGGATCGGTTCTAGCGATTTCAGTACCGCTTGGTATAGGTCGGCTTTTCATCTGCTGTGCCTTCTTTCCTACTGCGATTTCAAGCGTTTTGAGAGCAGACTCATTGTTTTGCATTCTCATCTCTACTCTATCCATGAATGTGTAGGCTCTTTGGATGAATGTATTGGTGTTTGCAATGTAAGCATCAGTCTAAGCCATGAATGCTTACGTATTCTCCAAAGTTTGGATATTTGATGTTTGCTGCTGCGGCAGCGTCTACTGTAGCATTTGCTACTGAACAGTTATGTTATTCTACTGAAATCTAGTATTTTGCATAGGTTGATGTTGCGGGTTTAGTGCGTTGTTGGTGTTACTCCATGAGAAGTTCAGGTGTTTTCTCCATGCTAGATTGTAATTGTTGGACATATTGTTTCTATTATAATTTACAACATAGAAGGTGGATTCTGGATTTTGCGGGAATTCGTTCGAGTTATGATTGTCACCATATGTTTCACAAAAAACATTGATTGCTTTTACTTCTCGAACATGACTCGACTTTTGCAAATCCTTTACCATATTTGTTAATGCTAATAGTTGAGCTAGGATAGAATATGAAGAGTTGGAGTTTGTCATACCTCGCCTTGTTATTCCTCGTCTAGTGGTCGGGTGCTGATAGTCATTCTTTGCTAACCTGTCCAGAATCTCTAGACTCTGATTGGGAGGACGGTCTAAGAGGATGCCATTGGCGGAAGCATCAAGCATCATTATCGTTAGAGTGTTAACTGCATTGTAAAAGATTTATACTTGTATCCATTCAGACAATCCATGTATGGGGCATTTTCTGTATAATTCTCGGTATCTTTCCCAAGCCTCATACATAGACTCATCTTCTTTATGTCTGAATGATGTTATGTCGTTTCTCAATTTATCTATCATGTTTGTATAACTGAAACGTGCTAGGAAGCTTCAGTATAGTCCTGTCCATGAATTCAACGATCCAGGCTAGAGGTTATTTAACCAGGATTTATCCTATCCCTTAGTGAATAGGGAAATAATTTTAATTTCAAGATGTCGACAGAGACTCCCGATAGCTTAAATGAATTACAAATTTCCAAGAAGGACTTAAGATGATGTCGAGCATATCTTCATTGGCCGATCCCCCAAACTGACCTAGAGTGTTGATCATGTTAAACATGACCGGTTTAAGCTCGAAGTATTCTGCCACGATATTAGGCATAACAATGGCAGGAGTTAATCCATCCAAATCTTCCTCAAAATAATCACGTACGGTGTGTACACGTTCCTGTCTTGGAAGGTTTGCTGGGTCAACAACTGCTAATGCGTCACGGTTGTCTACCTTGACGACATTCATGTTAGTGTTGTTCTACTGACCAGGTACATGATTCATTCTTTCTCGTACCCTACATTTCAGATTTATTGTTGTTCTTTCAATTTTTGGATCATAAGAGTATTGGTCTTTATACGGATTAGACATGGTCATACACAAAACAACCCTAGTGAGTTAAAAAAATACTAAAAATAAAAGAAAGGGTGCATAAATAAATAGCAGTAAAATTAAACGTCAGTCCCCAGCAACAACGCCAAATTTGGTGAAGGCTTAGAAGTCCTATGTTTTTCCACCTTTCGCCAAATTGTAGTATTTAAGGTTGTCGAACCCACATGGACTGAATTGACTTCACTACTTCTTAAACCTGCACTTTATAAAAATAAGAACACAAGTATTTTGTATGATTTGAGATAACTAAGATAACTAAATTAAAAATTAAATAAATAATAATAATAATAATAATAAATGAAGTGAGGCAAGGTTGAGTGATTTGTAGAGGGAAATCTAGTTTCACTTATTATCCACTTATTAATGCAATAAGTTGACTTGCCACCTCGGCAGGTTGCACTAAGGGTCGCCGCAGCTGCCTAGGCGGGGTTATGCCTTGTCAACAACTCAACTTTTAATAGTTCGACAGAGCATCCTTGTATGTCTCCTTCTTATCCCTAAGCTAGGAGCACTGTTGAAATCCATGTCTTGATGATACCTCCCGATGTAAATCAAGGATGAACAACAACCAAACACATGTATCCTTTTAGTCATTTAAACCCTTAATGAATTAGTCGATGCCCTTGAGCAAAGACCGTATTCTCTCGT
The DNA here is from genome assembly GCA_035048815.1 of Abelmoschus esculentus. Lineage (NCBI taxonomy): Eukaryota > Viridiplantae > Streptophyta > Magnoliopsida > Malvales > Malvaceae > Abelmoschus > Abelmoschus esculentus. Next base: position 15,941,685 of record JAUCBN010000001.1, read on the forward strand.
TTCGTGAGCCTAACTCTCCTGATATTAGACAAGTATGTTTTTCTTCATATACTATCTTACCGAGCTCATATGCAAAGAAGAGTAAATGCCAAGAGAGTAAAGTATGAAAATAGAGTTTGCATTAATAAATATCAAATATAGTACAACTTTCTTCCCCAATTACTCCACAAACAATCTAAACCTCGGAAGGGTTTTAGAACATAATGGTGTAGTCAGCGGCTTAAGGTTTTTTCTATGAGAATCTGACTCTCTTTTTCCTAACCCTAATTCGTGATTTATATAGGCCAAGCCCTAGGTTAAAGTCTTCTATATAAGGAAAGAGTTATACAAGCAAAAAGAATATAACTACTTTTATATGCTCTGACTTTCTCTTGCTTTATGTCTATTATAATCTACATCTTTTTATCTCTTTGTCGAACACCAGTTGTCTTATTCATTCTGCTGTCGCGACCTCCAAAGTGTTACCGTGGTGGGTGCTTTATCTGCATTTCAGCTTTTGTTACAGCATCCATCCTCTTGTTTGACCATTCTATGATGTAGTTTTCTGTCTAAGAAAGAAACCATCAAATGTATCTGTTTTATGCCAAATAATAGATAAATTCATGATTTAAGTATTCGGATACTGAAATATAAAAAATAAGCAGAATTAACCTATATTACCCTTAAATTTGTCCTTTATTAGCAATAAACAAATGGGAAAATGATATGAAAAATAGGACTTTTATACACTTATTAGTTTTGACAGGCCTGAGCTCAAGTCCACGATAGTCGATGAGGTTGGTGTATAGTGGAACTGGGGCTCTCAAATAAAGGTGGGCGTCTTGGAGAGAAGGATGGTATCGACCTCGTGGGCTTAAGGTCATTCATGCAACCAACAGGCTTATGAACATCCCTAATCCTAGCTTCATGAAATTAAGCAAGGGACAATATGTTGGTCATTGTTGTCGGACATTATGCTAAGACCTCATATTTTATATCTGGATGTAACCCAAAATTAAAGTATTGGGCTAGAAATTCTTATGTAAAAGGTGTGGAGATGCAGACAACCAAATCCTCAAATTTAGTCTGATAGTCCTCCACCGAAGTTGTCTTCATAATCTTAATTAACTGTCTCTCCGAAGATTTAATTTCATTCATGAAGAAATGTCGATGAATAGAATCCATCAAATTATACCAATCACAGTCAATTGGTGTTGACGTTGCATCCAACGATACCATTTCTTGGTAGTACCTTCCATCTGAAACAAAGCCATTATAATTCAATGATGATCCTCAGTATGATAGAAGTAAAAAAAATCTTAGGCAGAAGCAAGCCATTCCTCTGGATCAACCCCTGTGAAAATCGACAGCTCATCCTAAACAAGTTGTGGGGTAAACGAAAATACATCCTCGAGTTTAGACTTGATCTTGTGTTTTTCCCGGTGAGGAGCAGCGTTGCCATCCTGGGACGACTAAGAATGCAGACTCAAGTAGAAAGAAATCGTCGTCATTTATCAAGAAAGGTCCTACAACGTGAGATGGGTGTTGTCATTCCAGCGACTTTAAGTCTTAATAAATTTCTGCAAAGCTATCAAGGTAGATTCATGATAGGTGGATATTTCTTGGAGAGGTTTAATGGCATCGACATGATTCACTATAATAAAATAATGAAAGCACCAAATGTCATAGACGATCAAGGAAGAAGTTAAGGAAAATTAAACAAGAGAAATTAGAGAAAGTTGTGATTAAGGAATAAGAAAATTCTTTAGGTTTTGTATGATTTCTTTAGCTGAAACAACTCACTATTCATAAGAGCAACAACCAGTCCAAGAGCTAACAAAATCAATTAGGTATTTTGGAGGTCTTGTCCCCACATTCCTTGACGCATGGTTGTTATTTATGTTTCTATAAAGCCTAGTACCTTCTTCTCCTTCTATCCACTGCACTTGGAGGATATGTGATTGCTTTTTTGTCTCTCCCATAACAGGATCTATTATTACAATTTATTTTTTTAATATTTATTATTAAGATTCTAGTTTTCAATAATTTTTATTAGAGATTCATTTTTTTCATTATTTTTTATTAGGCCCACATGTAATTTTTTTTCAACATTTGTAGTTATGAATCTAATTTTTAGCAATACTTGTTATTCGGACTTATTTTTTTAATAATAGTTGTTAGGGTTCTACTCATAAAACATATTTTTTTAATATATGTTATTAGGGTTCTAATTTTTTTAACACTTTTTATTAAACTCAATTTTTTAATATTTGTTATTAGATACATATAATAAAAATTTAATTTTTCTTTATATTTATTAAAGGGGTTTACTCTTAAAAAATTTAAATTTGTCCTTAAGCCATCAAAATCTCATGAATGGACTTGTTTACCACTACGCTCATCACACTACACTGAATTCATTGATAAGATACATTATACTCGCAGCGAAAGAATTTCTTGCAATATCCTTCTTCTCAACTTTCACCTGGTCGACATGTGATATTGAGTAGTGGCACATGAAGTGAAATGTGATTGAGGTTGTCCTAGATCATAAGAGAGACAACATAGGTAGCACCTATGCTTGATGCTCCAATTACAATGTTCAAAGCGGCAGACTTGCTGACTTTAACACATGGTTCTGGGTTCACGAGCAGAGTGTTTGGTTATTTCTGGTTAACTAATGTGAGGAATGACATTTTACCCTTGGAAATGCTTGCAAATTAGTGTTGGAAAAGTCTAAAAAATAGTACAAAATCTTAAACTATCCATTCATCCATCACTTTGAACAAAAGGAGCCAAACAAAAAACACTAAGCAAATATAAAAAATTAAGATGAAAGGCTTAATTAGAGGACAACTATTTATTAAGATTTAAGCTAGTGTGAAGCCTGTGTTCACATAGTAGATTACTAATCATACAAAACTCTTTGTTTAAATTAGGGGTGGTAAACAAGCTAAGCCCGAGCTTTGTTAGGTTTATCTTGGTTCGGGTTTGAGTTTGAATTAGAAATAATATTATTAGGCTCAATTTGAACTTGAAGTTTGTCAAGCTCAACCTCGTTTTTCTCGACTCAAAATGAATAATTTTATTATAATTGTTTATAAAAGATGAGACCTTGTTAAAAAAACTCTTTCATAAACAACACAGAAATAAATTTTAATGTCGAAAAAGAAAAAGAAAACATCCAAAAAGTAGATTAACTAAATAATCAAGAAATATTCTTACAATACAAATACATAATGTCTAATTTATTTTATTTATTGTTAGTAAATTTCTCCTAATTTATTTTATTATTTTTTACTAAAGAAATTATATTTAGCATGTATAATTATTCTAAGCTTGTTCACGAGTTTTTCGAGCTGAACTTGGATTAGCTCAACTAGGCTTGTTAAGATCTCGAGTCGAGCCCAAACCTGAGTTAAGTCCAATTGAGACAAGTTTTGACCGAATCGAGCCCGAATAACTCACAAGCCGATTAGGCTTCTTATCAACCCTAGGTTAAATATATTATTATTGTTATTGTTATTGTTTCGGTTAATAAATAATCTATTACTATAATAAATTTAATCCTAAATATTTATAAATTTTATTGGTTTGTCTATTACTCTTTCTTTTTATTGAATTGAATTCGACCTTAATCCTTTTATAAAAAATTAATTTTAATCAATTTATCTATTGTTTTTTAATTTTATATCTATTTTTTAAAAATATTTTTATAATCTCAAAATTATTTATTAATGTGATATATAAAAACATAGTATTATGCTTATATAAAATAATTTTGAACTATCGCATTAATTATCATGTCATTATCGTTGAAAATTTATATTTTAGTCAATATTTCCAATTAAAAGTATATTAATTCTATGAGTCACCTAGCCGCAGTAGTTGGAACGGTTATTCTTAGAGGTTTCGGGTTTGAACACCAATAATAACAGCATAGTAATTGAATTATCAATGTTCAATGATTGAGAGAATATTCACTAAAATAGATACTACTGTAGTTATTGTAATTAATTTTTAAAACAATTATATTAGCTCTTTCTAGAAGGTTAAAAAATGCATAGCAAAAATTTAACAATCAAATTGACAAAAGATGCAAATATTTAACAATAAATTTATCATTATGTCTACATAATATTAACAAAAAAATTTTGGAGATATAGTAAATTAAAGGGATATAGTAAATTAATTCTTAGCTCTTTCTTCATCCCTTCTTATTTTCCCCAAAGTGCCCTCGCACTATTTTCATTTTCTCAAAATGACCTCAAAGGGAATAAAAACTGGCTTTGAGATAACAAGATTCAGATTATGAAACTGAATATCTAATGTCATTTTGAAGTTTGAACTTTGAAGGAAGAAGGGTAGTATATAACATATTGAAGTGACAGTTACAGTATTTACTGGGAAACAAAAAAATAAATAAATTCACAAGATTAATTCATATCAGGGATAACAATACCAGTTAAAGTGTTAAACCAGTATCTCAATCATTTCATACGGCAGATTCAATTTCATCAGAGTTCACAGCAACTCCGTTCGGGGCATCTTCGGATCGAAGCTGAGCAGATACATCATCAATAGCAGAGTTCAGCTGAGCAATCTTCTCAGTCAGTACCTGCCGTGTTTTCTGCACAACAAACCCCAATCACTTCCATTCTGCTTTAAACCGAAAGTTATAAACTTTACGGGAACATTTTAATACGTATTTTTGCTGATCATTATGCAGGCCATTCCCTAATCCTTGGAATCTAATCATTACAGATAAAAGAAAAAGGGGTTTTGGGTCTACCTCCAAAGCTTTTTCTTCATCATAGATGAATTTAGGCAGTCTCTTCATTAAATCCTTTCTATCAGCTCCGGCTAGTGCCTTGCTGATCTCTTGAAGGAGAACAAAAAAAACCAAATTGATCATCGAATTAGTCATGAAAATTAATACCACAGATGTACACAGAGTCAAACAAATAATAGATGCCATAGTTCCGGACCATAAGTTTTAATCATCTAAAGCAGAAAAATCAGGAACAATAAAGTTTCTCAAGACCAGAACTATAGACGTAGAACATAACTGATTGATAAATAAATAGAGGCATTTTACTTGAGCAGAAAACAGATATACATCATTAAGAAACAAGGAGATATCTTATGCAAATTTTCGTCCATTTGGAATAATTATATCACCTGAGGAGCAAATACACATCCAAGTGTACCAACCACAAGTCCTCCCAAAATAAAACCTCCGACAAAGATGCTTGCATTGCTTGGCCTTTCGCCATCACTAAGAACACAAGATGCAGAGGACTCCCATTGATTATTTTTGGTAATTTTAATGTTGTGTCATTACATTAAAAACACAACAAATGAGGGAATGGGAATACACACAAGCGTACAAACGTATATTATGTTACTCAGACTTTAGATATGAATGTCAGTTATAAGAATGTGTAAGACATGGGTATATTCAATTTCTTCCAAGTTTTTTCCATGTATTTGGAGGGTCCATGAATGTCATGTCTCTGTCCAATCCCAAATGTGTCCAAATAGATACTTCAATATTTACTTTTTAATGTTGGATCAACGTAAAACTTAAGTATTTAGTTGATAGTGCTTTCACCAGTAGCTTGCGGTTACAGGACTACTCGTACGAACTATTATGCATCTTTGTGCTCCAACTTGAACAAAGATGATACCTGTAGGAAGCTCGAACTACTGGCTTTCAAGAGGTAGAAAAATGCAGTTTTCCTAAACGATTAGAATTGAATGGCAAGTTTGTGGGAATAGCACACCCAAAACTTTGATCTGCTGCCTTTAGATGTGTGCCTACGCGAGAAAAAAGCAGAGATAGTAACCAACAAGATAGTAAATACAAATAGTAATATAGCTTTGGTGTAGACATGTAATAGAGATTATAATTAATTTTAGCAAATATCCGAAAGGCTGAACTAAAATGAACAATCAGGAGCATCAATATCCTAAACTTTTCAAAGTTCATACATTTGTCTTCAATTTGTTTTTTAATTTTTAAGAATTAGTCGTTAAATTTTATATCTTGTGTTCACCCTAAAAAATATTTTGACTTGTGCCCACTCTAAAAAATATTTTGGATCCGCCACCGATAGTCTAACGGTTAATTCTTCAACCAAGGCAGTTCTCTAGCAAATCCTACCAGTCTCTCTCTCTCTCGGTTTAAACTATCCATTGTCCCCAAAAACTTATATTGAGCATGTGCTTGAACCCATAAGCTCCAAATTGTTGCAACGGTCATACTTCGGACCGAACTAAGAGTAGATCAAAAGTTCTCTTTCCTCTTTAATGTAACCCCTAAACCGACCTAAAAGAAATAGATCGAATCTAGGAAGTCACGTTTGAAAACTTTACCTTAAAAAAATAATTTTAAAAATTATACTTAAATTAAAAATAAAATCATAATGATAACATAAATATCGCAAATATCTCAAAGTTTATAGAATAATAAATAATAACCTAAATATCTAAAAATAGTTTCACTTGAATAATTAAATAACTGAATAAAATTTGAGATCCTCCAAGTACCGCATCGTCTAAAGTTCAAAGATCTGTAAAAGAAAAAGCTAAGAATTTGAATTATAGATTGTTGTAACCTTGAGAGGTTTGATTATACTATAAAGGAGGAAAGTGTACACGTTGGGTTTACAGGATGTTAAGTTGGATATACCCCGGGTAAAGTTAGTTTTTGATGATGCTTGAAGTGGTGTATCGAGGACCACTGGACAATTTATGGTTTGTATCAGTTGTTCAGTCTTGTGGGTATTCTTTTATCGAAAAAGTTTTGTGAGGTTTTGTGTTCGGTGGGTTCGTGTTTGTGGATGTTTCATCAATATGGTTACTGCTATGACAAGGTTATAAAATAAGAGATGTTGGAGCTAGTGGAAGGAATAGTTCTACAAGCTTGGATTTTGTTGTGGTATAGTTAAGGTAAGAGTTGGTTTGTCGATGAGTTGATAATGGGAAGGAGTTTGAGGTTAAGTGTCAAGGCACTTAATGATGTGTAGATTTTAAAGTTTGAACCATGGTGTTGAGTTGGTTATGGTGGCTAAATCTTAAGTTGGACGTATTATCGTGGAGATGAGTATGATGTTGGGTTTGACACAAAGTTGGTAAGTTTCTTGTATGATATGTTTTGTAGAATGTTAGCAATAGGGGATGACTTGGCTTACATAAGGATGCTTGCAATGAGAGTTTGTTATGTAGGGTAATCCAGGGTTGTTGTGGAGTTACGAGGGAAGATGTTCGGTTAACCTATAGGGAGACCTAGTAAAATGGTGGAGCTATGAGCGGGACTCTACCTTGGTAAAGTTGATCGGGGACAAGTCGTGGCAAGGTGTTTGTTGAGGGTCTAGTGAAGGGTATGTTCTTGGCAAGGTTTAGTTTTGTGTTGAGAATCTTTTTATGTTATGTGAACCGCATAGTTGTTTCGAAAAGTGCCGAGATGGAATGGTATCTTGATCGGGGCTTATGGTAATCTTTTTCCGTGTGGTTGGTGGTAAGTGTTATGGTAGAAGGTGGGGAAACGTGTGTTTTCAACTGAGCTTGTTTGGATTATGTTTGAATCATGTGTAGATGTTTATCTTGCTGATAAGGTAAGAGTGAGTATCAATTTTCTTTGGGTTATTATTATTAGTAAAGGTGTCAAAGTTAAAGTCGGAAAGAATCATCATAAGTTTGATAGTAAGTTCTATGGTTGGTATAGAGTTTTCTTATGAGGGTTATTGGATCAATCATTTGTTTGAGTACAGTTTTCTTGGATTTCTAAGTCCCATTAGAAAGATGTGTGAGTGGTGCATCTATAATATGTTAAGATTTGAGAGTTTTTTTTAAGACTAACATAGGTTGTCGTTTGGATGTTGAGTTTTATTATTCATAGGTAAATGAATGATATGTTGTGATGTTGTGATATGGTTAATATGACTCATAATGGAGTTGTTGGTGGTGGTGGAGTTACGTGAGACAGTGTTGACAGTTTTGTGCAAAGTTAGTTTGAAGCTTGTTGGTGGAGCATCATTGTGTGGGTGGAGTTTGGTGAAAGGCTTAGTTGGTTACCTGGTATGTGGGAGGATATCAGAAATCAGGTTAGTTCGATGGTGGTGGTATGGAAACCGTTGCGGTTATCAAGAGTTGGTTATCAATCTTAGGTAAGAGAAAGGGGGTTTCCTTTTGAGTTATGTTTTTTGTAAAGGTTGAGATGGTATGGTGGGTTATGCATTGTTGCTTTGGTGTAAGGAAAGAATTTGTTGGTTGTCCGAAGAGGGTAAGTGTGGGTTGTCTATTGCATACCATCCGGGGGAAGCTAATGTGATGGCTAAATCTTTGAGCCGTAAGACAGCAATTGAGTTGAGGGTAATGTTTGCTAAGTTTAGTATTTCAAAAGAAGGTGGTTGAGTGGTGGAGTTGTAAGTAAAACCTATCTTGGTTGAGATGATAAGGTGAAACAGTTAGAGGATGAGACGTCGGTACCTTTTGTGGAGGATATTGCTGAGGATAGACCAACCGAGTATCATTTTGATGATGATGAGGTGTTGTGTTTTAGAGGTCGGATTGTGATGCCGGATGATCAGGAGTTGAGGCAAGGTATTTTGGCAAAAGATCATACTAGTTCGTTTGCTATGCATCCGGGTAGTGTGAAGATGTATAGAGATCTCAAAAGTGTGTACTTTTGGATTGGTTTAAAGAAAGATGTGACGGAGTCCAAGAAGGATTTTATATGGGTTATTGTTGATAGGTTTTCAAAGTATGCACATTTTCTTGCCGTGCATACGACGTGTTCTATGGATAAGTTGGTAGGGTTGTATGTTTCTGAGGTGGTGAAATTGCATAGTGTGCCTAAGTTGATCATATCGAATAGATATCCGCGTTTTATCTCTATGTCTTGAGAAGAGTTTGTAGGTTGCTTTGGGTACAAAGCTTAGTTTAGTACTGCTTATCATCTTCAGACAGATGATCAGTCTGAACTTGTTATTCAGACATTGGAGGATAAGTTGAGGTGTTGTATCATTGAGTTTCAAGATTCTTAGGAGAAGCAATTGTTATTGGTAGAGTTTGCTTATATAATAGTTTTCAGACAAGTATACAGATGGCACCATTTGAGGCATTATAGGGGCGTAAGTGTCGTACATCTTTGTGTTGGAAGGAAGTTGGACAGAAGTATGTTTCTTTGCCTCAGATGTTGAAGGATACGGATGAGAAGGTTAAGTTTATATGTGCTAAACTTAAGGAAGCTTCGGATAGGTAGAAGTTCTATATCGATTTAAAGCGCAGAGAGATAGAGTATGTTGTTGGAGATAAAGTGTTTCTTAAGGTTCTCCGTGGAAGAATGTGTTAGGTTTTGGACGTAGGGGTAAGTTGAGCCCTCGTTTTATTGGGCTGAATAAGGTGTTAGAGCGAACTGGTCCTGTTGTTTATCAGTTACGGTGGAGTTGAGTTGGATGCATTATGTTTTTAATGTATCGATGCTTCGTAAGTATAGTTCAGATCGTTCTCATGTTGTTCTAGTAGAGGAGATTGAGTTAAGAGCGGATATGAGTTATGAGAAGGAACCATGGAGGATTTTAGATGTGGATACAAAGGTTCTTCGAGGGAAGACTATAGATTTGGTTAAAGTGCTTTGGAAACATCGAGGTATCGAAGAGGCAACTTGGGAGACAAGGAAAAAGTATGGAGGAGCAGTTCCTCACTTGTTTATGGGTTGCTAGAGAATCCAAGAGAGGAAGGCATCGAAGAAGAAGAAAGTCTTGAGCAAGCTAGAAAAAGGGGCAAAGTGTAACATCCCGATTTTGGGGTTAATAGTTTGAGTATTAGTTAGGAGAATTTGATTCGGGTCAAATCGGGTTCTCCGATTCGTTATTCCGAGGAAATATAAAATAAAAATATTTTTAATTAGAAAAGTAATAATTTTGGAATATGGTTTAAAAATATTAAAAAGATGTTTCAAAATTAAAATAATGTAATTTGAACTTTAAATTGGTTTTTAATCGTGCCTAATTATACATTAGTGACCAAATTGTAATTTTTGGAAATCAATGGAGGATTTAATTTGTAATTTTCGGAATTTGCTATTTTTAGTGACTAAATTGGAAAGCAAGCTATACTTAGAATCCTTATAGGGCCATAAACCCAATTTAATTTTTAAATAATAATTTATTCGCCAAAATTATTTTTAATTAGTTTATTAAAAGATGATAATTATTTTCTCACTTAACCACTTATTTTCTCTCATTTTCTCCATTTTTCTTCATCTATTTTCTATTCCTTGCTGATTTTTCCACCTTTTTCAACAAGAATTATTTCATTTTAATCATCTCTCCATTCTTTACAAAGCCTAATCATCAATTTTATTAAAACAACAACAATTTGCAAGGAATCAAGAAGAGAAATTCTCATCTTTTTGATGGATAGATCTCAAAGGTAATTTTCTGGATTTTAACTCTTTTCTAAGGTTCTTTATTGAAATTCCCAAGTATTAGTTTGCTAATCTTTGAATGAAACTTGATTTTATGTTTTCAATGCTAGATCTAATGATTTTATGAATGTTTTTGTGAAATCTTTTTAGATCTTATTCAATGCTTTAATTAGATGGATTTAATTATGTTATTATGTCAATTAAATGATTAATTGAGTCTTCAATTGATGGCACATTAATTTAATCCCGGAATAGTGCAATCGGTGTTGTTTTAAGGTGATTTTTGGTTGTTTTAGGGGTTGTTTTAGGTGTTCTAATGTTTCTGGAGGTATAAGGATGGTTTAAATGTGTTTTTGGTTCATAATTGAAGTGGATTAGGTGTTAGATTCATTAGGTTTTTGGCTGATGTTGTTCGGATGCGTTTCGGCTTAGTTTTCGGTCTTTTCGGCTAAGTTTTCGGTAGTTTTGTGGAGGTTTGATGTGGCTGTTGGTTTGAGCATGTTATGATATGAATATGCTCTGTTTTTAATGATGTAGAGTTAGTGCAAGAAGGTGCATAAGTGGCTGGTGCATTGGCGTTGTCATCGGAGCATCGACGAAGGATCGTTTTGCTTGTCGGTGAGTGTTTTTCGGACTTAAAGCGAATCGTATTGGTACGGTTCTATTTTGGGGACTATGGAAGAGTGTGAAAACTTTCCATAGTTCAAGAGTGAGTAAAGTAAATGTTTTTGATATATTAACATGAGCTTCGGCTATATTCGGTAAAGACGTTGATGTTGGTAATGCAATAAGATTTTTGGAAATACATAAATATGATTTTGAATTGGTGCATGCATGAGATAATTGCTGAAAATGCATGGTTTAAAAAGACATATATAGTTAAGGAAAACATGGAAAATGAATTTGGAATATATGTGGTTATTTGCCTTCAAATTAAAGGTGTCATTGGGCATGACTTTTGGTTCATTTGTTGAGCACATTATGGATGCATTATGAGCTGAAAATGAATTGGAATATTATGTTGTTAATTGCCTTGAAATTGATGGTGCCGTTGGGTATGACATTTGGTTCATTTATGAACATATTATGCATGCATTATGAGCAATAAATTATCATGCACATTTGAATATGATATTGGCTTAGTGACACTAACTTTAGATTCGAATACGAATGACATGTCATTAGGATTGTCTTATGTGCACTATAAACATTATTGAGAATAAAGAATATTGCCTACACATAACAAGTGTGACTTTGTGTCCAATCTTGCGTGGTAGAGCCGCCTACACATAACAAGGGTGACTATGTGTCCAATCGTGCGTGGTGGTGCTATAATGGTCAATTCGTGTCATGTCAATGGTGACTTTGTGTCATGTCAATGGTGAATTCGTGTCATGTCAATGGTGACTTTGTGTCATGACGAGACTAATGGTCTCTAACAATGGATCCGTATATTCGGTGAACTTAAGATTCACATTAAGCGATCACTAGAAAGCCAATATGCATACATGGATTAAAAGAGAACATTGTGCATCATTCATGAAATGTATAGATAATGTTGAACATACTCAAGAAAGTGATTTGATATTATAGACATGGAAGTGAAATGCTAAGCATGGATGTTTTTAATGATGCATTGCAAACTATGGTTTCATTATGGTTTTAAATGGATGCATTGATGATCTTGTGTAGAGCTTCCTCACTAAGCATATTTGCTTAAGCTCTCTTTTCATCCTTGCAGAAAAATAAAGGCACTCGGGACTACATTCGGAGCAAGGAAACCAAGGGAAAAGGTTACTTCAAATTCGGTATGTTTTGACAAATAACTTGGGGCTTGGCAATGTGTAAACCCAACCTATGTGAGGAGTGTGAACTTTGACTTTGCTTTATGTTAAAATAAGATCTATGTTGCATGATTGTTAATTGATGGGCTATGGTATTGTTTGGATTGTTGAAGCATGTACTTGCATGATCGTTATGACTTTAATCATGTTCTAGATAGCATGCCTATAGTTTGCTTGATATTCTTGAAGTTGATAATCATGTATTATATGTTGTTAATTATGCCTAGGACTTATGCATATAGATGGTAGTGATTAATGGTTGTGTATTGAGTCGATAATGTTCACTTAGTATGACGGAACTTTTAGGTTCCAAACCCAAAGTTACGAAACCTTAGTGAAGGTTCACTTAGTATGACGGAACTTTTAGGTTCCAGACCCAAAGTTACGAAACCTTAGTGAAGGTTTCGAAACCTTTTCCAAACAGTTTCGAAACCTTTAAGAAGGTTTCGAAACCTTGCGGGCAAATTCGATTCTGGAAAGTTATTAGACGCAAAAAGTTTCGAAACTTTTAGGAAAGTTTCGAAATCTTTTACATAAAGTTTCGAAACCTTTGGCTGCTAGAAATTGATAGTTGCTGAAAATTGCATTTTAGTCCTGAATATTTTTCTTTATTCAATTAGGGTATCTACAGATGCTATTTTGAGCTGAAATTTCACATGGATGCATAAAGTTGATTTAATTTCAAGATGGATAACTTAATTTGGACGAAGTCCTTGTAATTTGAAAGATTTACATTTTGGTCCCTAAATTAGAGAAACATGTAATTGATGATGTTAGAATGATCCGTCTGACTTGAAATTTACCTTGAAGGATACTTGTGTGTTTAATTGAACTTTGATGAAAAGAATTCCTACTTTGTTATTAGAATTTAAAATTTTTACGTTTTAGTCCTTAATTTACTTAAGTGTTTAATCGGATGTTTGTTTATGATCAGATTGTTTCCGTGAATGCCTTGTATGAGACTTTGACATGTAGGAATACAATTATGCATCTAGAAGAAAAAAATATAACGGTTTTAGGGCTATTTATCGAATCGGACCTTCACGAGTTTGGTTTGATATTCCCCGTGTAACCCATTAGTGTTGGTTCCGTCTAGGCCGGGCTAAGGGGGTTACACAAAGGGATTACCATCTACAATCCTTGAAGTTCTTGGAATCAATGGTGAGAGTGGAAATCTTAGGGTTAGGACCTAGGTCCTAACCGCCCTTTTTGTTTATTCAATATGTCATGTAAATGGACTAATTATATATTTGGTAAAAAGGGAATGAAGTTTAAATGTTAAAAGACTTGTGTGATAACATGTTTGGATTGCTAGATCGTTAACACTAACTTAGTACATATGCATAGCTCGGAAATGACGAAGTAAGTATGACATGCGACTACGGATGTCAAGTACGAAAGTTGAACATGTTAGTATGGAAGATATGGAACCGAATAGGTCGGTATGAAACCATTAGAGCTATGTCTTGCCTATGTTAGTTAACAAGGTGAAAGCATGGCATAAAGATTAACTAGTTTGCTAAATGTCATATGATAGTGTGATTGGTCATTGGTTAGATGGTTATTACTTGTTACCTAAACAAGTTAAATTGTCCCTTAAGGTTTAGGGATGGTTTAAGGTTATGTTAATGGCCCTTGGATAGTGTTTTAAGTATCTTAGAAGTGATTGATCCTGCTATTTTGAGCAAGGGTATCGATACCAATTACCTGGGTATCGATACCCCCTTGCTAACAACCATCTGGTTTGATGTTGGGTTCGATGCTAATCCTGGCAGTGAACTTCCTGGTTTGATACCAGTATCGAACCAGGCTACCATAGCCTTAAGTTAATAAGTCAACGAGTTAGTTCCGATTCTAAACATGATTCGATATCGAGGCTGAGAGTGAGCTCCTTGGTTCGATATCAGTATCAAACCAGGCAATTTAGCCTTGAGTCAACAAGTCAGCAGGTCAATATGGTTGGTCGGCATCGAATAGGGGTTCGATACCCCTGTTCCGATGCCTCCCTATAAAGGGTATCGATACCTCAGCCTTTACTTGGTTTTTCAAAGATTCGATAAGTTAAATCAAGGCCTATATGGGAACCTAATTGAGAATAAGTTAAGATTGAACAATAGGATCGAATTGGAAAGAGAAGTGAATTAAAATTGATGAACAAAATCGTAAATGAAAAAGTTTTAACTTGACTTCAAATTTAATAAGTGTTACAAGAGATCGGCTCGTAATGTCTTACAAGGTAATTGAAAAGTCATAGAAATGATTAAAATGTTTTATAATGGATTACAAGTTCGGGTTTGTAAGTCTGGTTGATGCCCCCGTCTCCTAACCCGGGGTGAGGATGTCACATTTAAGGGCATCACAAACCTGTTATTGCCTCAAACTTCCTTGGCCTAAGCGGCCATTGTCCCTTTAAGAAGCTAGCCACGGAGGATCACCTCCGTGTAGCTAGTTAGCATTCTGAGGTCTCATTCGTTAATGGAATTAACCAGACAAATCGCTCCACCAACTTAGAACGGCCATGCACCACCACCCATAGAATCAAGAAAGAGCTCTCAGTCTGTCAATCAGTACTATGTCTGGACCTGGTAAGTTTCCTCGTGTTGAGTTAAATTAAGCCACAGGCTCTACTCCTGGCGGTGCCCTTCCATCAATTCCTTTAAGTTTTAGTCTTGCGATCATACTCCCCCCGGAACCCAAAGACTTTTATTTCTTATAAGGTGTCGGCGGAGTCCTAAAACCAACATCCATCGATCCCTGGTTGGCATCAATTATGGTTGAGACTAGGACGGTATCTAATCATCTTCGAGCCCCCAACTTTCGTTCTTGATTAATGAAAACATCCTTGGAAAATGCTTTCGCAGTTGTTCGTCTTTCATAAACCCAAGAATTTCAACTCTGACTATGAAATATGAATGCCCCCGACTGTCCCTATTAATCATTACTCTGATCCCGAAGGACAACACAATAGGATCAAAATCCTATGATGTTATCCCATGCTAATGTATACAAGCGTAGGCCTGCTTTGAGCACTCTAATTTCTTCAAAGTAATAGCACCATAGGAACGACCCTACCAATTAAGGCCAGGAGCGCAACACCGACAGTAGGAACGAGCAGACCGGTGCTCACCGTGAGACGGGACAGGCTGACCCACCCCTATGTCCAACTACGAGCTTTTTAACTACAATAACTTAAATATACGCTATTGAAGCTAGATTTACCATGGCTGCTGGCACCAGACTTACCCTCCAATGGATCCTCGTTAAAGGATTTAGATTTTACTCATTCCAATTACCAGACTCGTAGAGCTCGGTATTGTTATTTATAGTCACTACCTCCCCATGTTAGGATTGGGTAATTTGGGCGCCTGCTGCCTTCCTTGAATGTGGTAGCTGTTTCTCAAGCTCCCTCTCCAAAATCGAACCTTAATTCTTCGTCACCCATCACCACCATAGTAGGCCACTATCCTATCATTGAAAGTTGATAGGACAGAAATTTGAATGATGCGTCGCTGGCAAAATGGTCGTGCGGTATGTCGAGTTATCATGAAATATCATAGCAACGGGTAAAGCTCGTGTCGACCTTTTATCTAATAAATGCAACCCTTCCGAGAGTCGGGGTTTGTTGCACTAATTAGCTCTAGAATTACTAAGGTTATCTGAGTAGAAAATACCATCAAACAAACTATAACTGGTTTAATGAGTCATTCACAATTCCACAGTCTGGATTAGTTCATACTTACACATGCATGGCTTAATCTTTGAGACAAGCATATGACTACTTGCAGGATCAACTAGGTAGCATTCCTTTGCGACGTCCACCCTGTACAATCCTCATCGCACCACTTGGGTGGGGAAGGCCATAACGGGGAGAGATCATTGATCGTGTTGAGGGACAAAATGCAAAACATTCAAGCGATCGGGGCTAGGACCCTACGCTCACGAGATTTTTCGCATCCAAAAGCATGATTGAGATCCGATGCATCGATATGGACGATTCATATAGAACGACACGATCGGGACATTGAGCACGATTGAGGTCCACCGGCTAGCCACAAGGCAGCCGACAGAAGGGTTTTGACGAAACATCTGGAATTCTATCGATTTGGGTACGCAACAAAGGATCCCACAAGCACCCCTCGGGAACGAGGGCCGCGAGGAGACTTTGCTGAAGAGGAGTACGGCTCGAAAGTTCGATGCGCGTAGCATGGAGCTTGCCGACACACATAACCATATCACCACTCACATGCCCATTGCATACAAGCAGCAGCATCCACGACCACCGGTCCATAACCCACTTGAACAAAGGCTCGATCGAGGAGAGGAGGAAATAATGAGCGAGGGTATACCACAACCGCTAGGCACGAGTAACCGCCACGAGGAGGGACCACCCGAGGATTCGGTCCTTTCGAATGCATGAACATTAGATAGTATACTCGCCCCTTCCCCAATGGGTCGTTGCCTCAAAGGGACTTGGTACCGGGGTGACGGGGTCTCAGCAAGTAGCATAGAGCCAACAAGATCATACCACCAAAAAGACAAATCCTTTAAATTTTCCTAAATTGTGTTTGATGAGACCCGAAAAGGGACCACCCCGAGCCCTTAGTTTTTTCAAATGCATGAACATTAGATGGTCTACTCGCACCTCTCAGTGGGTCGTTTCCTCAAAAGGACTTGGTATCGGGGTGACGGGGTCTCAGCAAGTAGCATAGAGCCAACAAGATCATACGAAGAAAAAACCAAATCCTTGAAATTTTCCCAATTCGGTTCTCTACCCATAAGTAGGCTACCTGTGGGTCCACCCGAGGCCTCAGTCTTGTCAAATGCATGAATGAACATTAGATGGTCTACTCGCACCCCCTAGTGGGTCATTGCCTCAAAGGGACTTGGTACCAAGATGATGGGGTCTTGGCAAGTAGCATAGAGCCAACAAGATCGAGCGGTGACAAAACAAAAGCCTCATATTTTTCCTAATCCATATGTTCATAATCTGAATCTTCAGGACACCGTTAACACTTCGAGCCTAGCCTAAGCACCCAATATCAAAGCACCGTATGGTGCTGATGAGTGCTTAGGATAGGCTCGAAGTGCTGCACCTCCCACCCCTTGGAGCTGAGGCCCGACCCCTAGGTGGGGGGTCATGGGGAGTCACTGATCACTTCCCCCTAAAGAGCTAAAAAAATATTCCAACTCCGTCCCAGTAGACATTAGAATGTCTGAAACGGAGACATCTTCGCTCAGCGCCCGGATAGTGGCCACCCAAGGGCCTTATTGCCCCCTATAGTGACCGACATTATCGCACCCTAGGGTCTAACACCGATTGATGGTGTTCGAGGTTTGTTTCGATGGAGTTCGTGTATAATTTTATTTCAAAGTGTCTAACCCTTTTTTAATGTTTATAGAACAAATATACGGAAATAAGAGTGCCAAACCAAAATTACATGTGTGACTAATATTAAAGGAGTTTAAAAATTATATTTGAATAAAAATAACTTCTTTAGGCAACCATGATTTCTTAACCACATGTTTTGAATGAAAATGACACATAAAACACATTAAAAACATGTTTAATGTTTGAATTTTGAACAATAACCACTCATTCTTATCTCCTTGGACGTTTGGCCTTCAAAAGCAAGGGCCTTGCTTGGCTTGGAGTGCTTTGAACACCCACACATGTTCACAAGGCTGCCATGTGTGTCTCACATTCATGGCGCATGCCTAGGACACCTTCCCTTCGTGTAGGATAGGTTTCAGCTATTGTAGGTCACTTTAACTTGAGTTGAGTTGATCTAGAAATGGAGTTGAGCTGAAACGAGCTAGCAAAGAGTGTTAGGAGCTGACTTGAGCTTAGAGTGTAACCCACTTAGCCCGGCCTAGACGGAACCAGCTCTAGTGGGTTACACGGGGAATATCTAACAAGACTCGCGAAGGTCCGATTTGATAAACAACCCAGAAAACTGATATATATATATATACTTCCTTTCTAGATGCATAATTAGATTCTTACATGTATCAGTCTCATACAAAGCAAAAACATAAGTAATTCAATCATAAGCGAGCACCCGATTAAAACATGAGTATATTAAGGACTAAAACGTAAATCTTTTAAATTCTATTAATAATGTAGAAATTCGTTCCATCAAAGTTCAATTAAACATGCAAGTAGAACTCATGATAAATTTCAAAACAAACAGAGTATTCTAACATCATCAATTGCATGCTTTACTAATTAGGGACCAAAATATAAATATTCCAAATTATAAGGACTTTGCCCAAATTAAGTTATCCAACTTGGAATTTAGTCAACTTTGTGCATCCATGTGAAATTTCAGCTCAAAATAGCATCTATAGCTACCAAAATTGAACAAAGAAAAATATCTGCTACTAACATGTAATTTTGACACCTAAAGCTCAGTATTTAGTCAAGGGTATCGATACAGCCAAGCCCTGTATCGATACCGTGACATGGGCAATATCGATACTCAGACAACCAGTGTGGTCCGAGCATCGCACCATGATTCGATACCACCCAATTTTGCTTTGGGGTATCGATACCAGCACAGAGTGTTTCGGTACCCCTGGGCGCAGAACACCAGTTTGGGCAAATTAAGTTGGTTTAACCCCATCCAGACATAACCAAAGATCATTATCAGCTATAAGCATAACTCCTAAATATAGTGTGCTATTTAATCACTCGATTACAACCATCGACACCCCATAACATCTATAGGCATACACCCTAACTTTGACTCAATACCATAGACCATCATAGCCAAACATACTTCAAGGAAATTCATCAACATATTATTCAACCAAATCAACAAGCAAACATGTTCATAGGTTGTTTATACAATTCTTTTGTTAACTCAAAACAAACTCAAAAAGGAAACGGATTTATACATTGCCAAGTCATACTTATTTTTGCCAAATCATACCAAAACGTGAAAAGTCTTTCCCTTGGACCTCTTGCTCCAAATACTGCCCTTAATGCATTTATTTCTCTGTAAAGATGAAAAGAGAGCTTAAGCAAAACATGCTTAGTGAGGTAGCTCTAAACACAAGTTCATCAATGCAACATTTAAAACCAATTTAAAACCATCACTTGCACTTTTTATGATAAACCAAAGTATGCTTGATCAAATCATACTCATCTATATAACCAAATCATTTCATGTATAATGCATATTGGCATTCTAGTGACAACATGTTGTGAACCTTAGCTCAATGAATACTCAGATTCCTTATCACAATTGGAGACACTTGGTCTCAACATGCATCGGTTGGACACAAAGTCACCCTTGTATACATGTTACCCCCACTATGCATAGTCGGACACAAAGTCACCTTTGTTTATGTATGGGTCAACTATATGCACGGTCGGATATAAAGTCACCTTTGTTCACGTATAGGTAAGCTCTACATGCACAGTCGAACACATAGTCACACTTGTTTACGTGTAGGCAATATCATTATTCTCATAATCTTTATAGTGCACTTAATCCTAATGACATGTCATTTGTATTTGTATCTATAGTTGGTGTCACTAAGCTAATATCATTCCAATCATGCATGTTAACTTGTTGCTCATAATACACTCATAATATGTTCATCAAGTGAACCAAAATCATGCTCAACGGCTTAAGCAAATGTAAGGCAAATAACCACATATTATTCCAATTCATTTTCATGCTTCCACAAGTCATGAATGTCTTTCTAAACCATGCATTTACAAAAATTGACACATGCATGCATCATTTCAAAATCCAAGTTATGCATTTTTAACAAAATCTCTATAAAAACATCTTTCTTAAAGCCATTACCAAATAGCCGAAACTTAGAAAAATGCATCAAAACCTTTGCAACACTTACTCTTGAACTATGAAAAGTTTTTACACTATTCCATAGTCCCCAAAACAGAACCATTCACTTGTGAATCGCTTTTAAGCAAAATTCACTCACCGACAAGCGAAACGAGCCTTCGCCGATGCTCCAACGGCAACGCCAACGCACCAGCCACTTAAGAGACTTCTTGTACTTCCTCTACAATATTAAAAAAAGAGCATATATACATCAAACCATGCTCAACACAGTTACCGCATTAAACCTCCACAAAACTATCGAAACCTAAGTCGAAAAAACCGAAAACTAAGCTGAAACACATCCGAAACAATCAGCCCCTAACCTAGTGAATATAACATCTAAAGCTCCTCAATTATGAACTAAAAACACCTTCAAACCAGCCTTATACTTCCAGCAAAAGCATAGAACCTAAAACAGCCCATAAAACAACCGAAAACCACTTCTAAACAACACTGATACAATTATTCCGGGATTAAAACTTTATTAAATCATTACTAATCTCATTTAATCATATTAATAGGTATAATTCCATAGGAAGTCATCCTAATTACAGCATTGAATGAGATCTAACCTAATTTCTTGAAAAATCCATAAAAACATCAAAATCTTGAATTATAACATGAAATCATTTTAGGATTAATGATTTGTAAGCCAAATGCTTGCGAATATAAAATAAACAATCTTAGAAATTAAAAGAAATTAGAAAATTATCTTTAAGATCAATCCACCAAATTTGACATGAATTCTTCTCTTGATTTTCCTAGAAATCGGTTGATGATTTTATAAAATAAATGGATAGGTTTTGAAGAGGAAGAGATTCTGAATAAAATGAGATAAATCTTGATGAAAATGGAGAAGAATTCAACAAGTAATTTGATAAATCATGGAGAGAAAATGGAGAGAAAATATGAGAAAATTTTGAGAGAAAAGAAAATGTAATTAACTACCAATTAAAACGAATTTTGGTGAATGATCTCTAATTAAAATAATTTGGGTTAATGGACCTCTAAGGATTCTAAGCTTTGGCTCACTTTCCAATTTAGTCATAAAAATCCCAAATTTCCGAAAATTATAATTTAACCTCTAAACTTTCCAAAATATACAATTTAGTCACTAATATGATATTTAAGCTTAATTAAATCAAATTAAAACTCAATTATTATTCCCTTAACTTTAAAACACTATTTTAACATTTTTAAAACTTTTCTACAAATTTATTATTTATCTGTTTAAAATATTATTATTTTAAATTTCATGGAATTAACGAACCGAAGAAATCTGATTCGACCCGAATTGAATCCCCCCTAACCAACACTCAAACTACTAGCCCCAAAATTGGGATGTTACATAGAGATAAGCTTTTGTGCTACCTCGAGCTAAGGTGAGCTTCATGCACTCCGTTGAGCTACTTCTAAGCTGAATAAGTTCACTTGAGATGGTGTTGAGCTGCATACATTCTCTTGAGCTGGAGTTAAGATACATACACTCTCTTGAGTTGGGGTTGTCCTATGTTCCTCCATGTAAACAAATGTAACATTTTCACAAGCATTGCAAACTTATTGAAAACAATCAAATAAGCTAAAGAAAAAATGAATTTTTATTGTTTAAGACACACCAAGCTATAAATAACCTCTAAACACACTTATAAACAAACCAACATTATCCAACCAATGAAAAACACACTTAAATTAGGATATATATACTAAATATAAGTAAAGAAATGTTACACATCAATATGTAACAAGTGAAAAAAACAAACTCCCCTGAATGTTGATGTTGCTTTGTTGGGTGGCATAAACTTGCTCACATCATCCCCCTTCTTTAAAGCGATTTGTCCTTAAATCAATGATCACTACAAAGGGAAACCATTTTTACTTTCGCTTGGAGGGGAACTTCCTCATTCTTCTTACTCGACACAAATGTCATCCGCTCGATACAAGTTTGTTTTTGTCAAGTACAACAAAATTTGAAGGTGCAAGATGAGCTTTCTTTCTTGTACCTTAATGAATAATGCACAACATATAAACAGACAATGTATGTTGTACATCTGTAATCATGCAAACAATCAAATAAAAAGACAACTCCAAAGAACAATCATAATCTTGACATTCAACTAGAATCACAACACAAGGTGATACACAATACGATGTGCATCCAAACAAATCATTATATAAAAATGAAAATCAAATAGCACAACGAAAAGGAACATCAAATCGTGTTAAATAAGGTTGTTTAATATCTGAAAAGTACATAAATGCTCCAAACAAATCAACATTAGCAACCTTGGGAACTTCACATGGCATCACGTTATTAGCCTGTAATTTAGAAGAAATAGAAGAAAATATACAATCAGATAATACTTTGAATTCTCTCCCTCTTTTCCGCATTCATTCTCATCATCTAGGAAAGTTAAGTCACTTGATTTATCCTGCAAAACAAAATTAGGAATAGGAGAAAAAGTAGGATTAGATAATATATGTGTTTTTTCCTCCTTATCATCATGGTCATTCTTTTCCGTTTTAGATTGTGCATTTTCAACTTCAAGTCATTTTTCATCCACAATCTTTCTTTCAATCTTTTTTTCTCCTTTGCAGCTTCCTTACTCTTTTTCAAGCTTGCTTGATCTTCAATCACTTGACTCGGTGTCAAAGGAGCCAAAGTAATTTTCTTACCCTCGTGAGTAAAGAGTATCGATTGGTATAACAATCGTGTAAAACTCTCTTATCATACTGCAATGGTCTCCCTAGCAACAAATGACAAATATCTAAATGACAAACATCACATAAAACCTCATCCTTGTACTTACCAATAGAAAATGGTACAACAACTTGTTTTGTCACTTTAAGTTCCCCACTGTCATTCAAACCTTGCAATTCGCACGTTTTGGGATGTTTTGTCATCTTCAAACCTAGCTTGTCAACCATAAAGTTAGTGCAACTACCACCATTGATAATTACAACATATACCTTATCTTGAACTTTGTATCGTGTGTGAAAGATATTCTCACGTTGGTGCTCATCTTCAACCGATTGTGCATTCAAGCTT
This sequence comes from Abelmoschus esculentus, assembly GCA_035048815.1. Classification (NCBI taxonomy): domain Eukaryota; kingdom Viridiplantae; phylum Streptophyta; class Magnoliopsida; order Malvales; family Malvaceae; genus Abelmoschus; species Abelmoschus esculentus. The sequence goes on from JAUCBN010000001.1 coordinate 15,964,845, forward strand.
CTATTGAATCGTGATGATTGATCCACATCGTTTTCATTATTTTGTTCATCATTTGTGTTGTTTTGGGAACCACCATCATATCTATCCAATTGGGGTTGAAATGGTTCATATTCACCCCTTAATATCCTTCAAATTTCAAGGGCAAAGATCTCTCTATATGTTGATTCGGTGGCAGATCTCCATGAATACGATCTTTTAATTCTATCGTATCTAAACAAAAGAAACGCAAATAACGAGTTAAGCAAAATGAAACTAAAGTCCTCATAAAACACACATAAAAACCTCTCGGTTTTCACTCCAAGGAATAGTGCACTCAAAATATAACACTCAACATTCGTGTTTCACTCGGGAGAATTCTTGAATGACTCTTTTTGTCTCCACTTCTATTCTCACAATACTCAATGCTTTTTCCTTCACAATTTTGCTATTTTCGATTCTTTAAAGAACAAATCCAGCATTTTCAAACCTGTTACAAATTTTTTACTAAAAGAAACACAAATAAAGGAAAGAAAACAATGATAAAACAAGAAAAGAAGAAACAAAATAAGATGCTGGAAATTGACGAATAGGGAAATGAAAAGAAGGAAATAGTAATTTTTACCGCAAAGAAGTGTTTTACAACACTCCTATCACCGAACAAACAAGAATAATTTGTTTCGGTTGATTTTTAAGAACTTCAAATCATATAGTATAAGAACTTGTACAATCTTCATGATTTCAAAATAGAAGAACAAATTCCTTTGTTTCTTTTCAGTTTATTTTCAATATTTGAATCTGAATTTTTAACTATTTTTTCAAAAATTTCTTTTTTCACTTTAACTTTGACTTTTTGGTCAAACTTTGACTTTGAATTCTTTTTGAATTTTTTGATATTTTTTATTTTTTATTCTTTCTTCTGTACTAAATTGCAGAAAAAATACAATAAATCCGAACAAGAATCTGATACCATATGATATAAGGTAGCCTATCGAAACAGACTTTCTTCGTATGTTACATATCTAGGAATGTTACAAGCATGTTCCTGCAACAAGAACAACAAAAAAACAACAAGGAAACAATGTTATATTCATGACGAATTTAGGGAATAAAGGGGAAAACGAAAATTAAAAGAAAAATAAGAAAGAGATGATATTTTGATGGATTTCAAAACGAGGAAGATGAGTGCTTCAAGAAACACTCATGGTAGCACCTCGAACATTCAACAATGGTGAATTTTATTGTTGGAAACAAAGTGAAACGTTAAACTCGAAAGAACCTTCATGATCTAATGAGCAAACCCGAATCGAATCTATTTAACGCTAAAGGACTAAAACCCTCTAGATAGCAATCTAGGAATCCGAAGTATCAAAAGTTTGACAATTCAAAAACAAGTTTGAATGTCAGAAAGTTCTAAAAAGAACCAAAGAAGAGAAAAACTCTCAAGTATAATTTTATTTTAAAGAGTAACCTTTTTTAATTTTTTTGTAGTACAAATATATAAAAATAAGAGTACCAAACCAAAATTACATGTGTGGCTAATATTAAAGGAGTTTAAAAATTGAATTTGAATAAAAATAACTCCATTAGGAAGACATGCTTTCTTAGCCACATGTTTTGAACGAAAATGACACTTAAAACACATTAAACATGTGTTTAATGTTTGAATTTTGAACAATAACCACTCATTCTTATCTCCTTGGATATTTGGCCTTCAAAAGCAAGGGGCTTGTTTGGATTGGAGTGCTTTTAATGCCCACACATGTGCACAAGGTTGCCATGTGTGTCTCACATGTATGGCATATGCCTAGGATACCTTTCCTTCGTGTAGGATAGGTTTCAACTATCGTAGGTCACTTTAACTTGAATTGAGTTGAGCTGGAAATGGAATTGAGCTAAAACGAGCTAGCTAAGAGTATTATGAGCTGACTTGAGTGATAAATGCTCAATTCACTATCACTTTTTACACCTTTTATGGACAATAATAACATAATCTACACCTACTTGGACTAAAGCATGAACTTAATGTGTGATATTTAGATATTCTACTCTTGTGACATATAAAAATGATATTTATAGAAACTGCTAGCTTTAATGAAATTTTGCGTATTTGTAGGAATATCTGATGTCGCGGCAGCAACTGAGGCCACGGCAATATCTGAGGTCGCGACAGCACTTGAAGGACAAGCACTGATATTGTAGGCAATCTGAAGAGAAAAATGAATTGGACGATTCTGGACAAGTAGTACAAGCTTCAGAGCTGGGAAGCACATGGAAAGTCAAATTCAAAGGCCACGCGAGAAGAGAATCCTTGTGGGAATAAACTTGGAAATAAAACAAATATTTTTATTTATGTATTTGACTTGTGTTTTACTCCAAGTTGTATTCCTACTTAGAAAAGGTTTTCCCTAGGCCAAGCCTATATAAATCATAGCCGCCCAAGGAAGAAAACGACATCGAATACTAGAGAGTCAGATTCATCTTAGATTTTAGAGTTTTCTTTACTTTTCATTATATTCTAATTTCTTTTAGGCTTAGGTGAAAGTTGTAGAGTATTAGTGAGAAGAAATTGAACATTGTTTCTTGTTTCAATGCAATAAAATATCAAGGTTTGCTTATTCTTTGCCAATTATTGTTCTTACATTCAACCTCGGGAGAGAAGTTTATGAGTAATCTATTTATCTAATATCGGGAGAGTTAGATTCACAAAAGGAATAAGTATGGTTTTTTTCTATTCGCAAAATACTAACTCGGCCTAGGGATAGGTTAGAGTTTCAGCGGCTAAAAGAAGTGTGGGATTGGTTGGTGATTATAATTGATTCACGTCAAGAGGTATCATCAGGGACTAGTCATCAACAGTACTTCGACTTAGGGATAAGCGGAGCCATCAAATGACACTTTGCCGAGCTTTGGTAAAAGTCCACCCAAGAGCAAGGGATTGTCGCGGCGGACGAAGCTCATCGCTATCGGGGCAGAAAAACTATAGTGCTACCGATGCAGTATTGTGTGATTGCATTGGACAGAAACAATTCAATTGAATCCAAAATACAACACAACTAGATCCTGGCCACTTTTCTAATATGATTATTTTCTTATTATTTAGTTTTCTTTCTTCAAGTTATTTAGTTTACTCCAACCCAATTAATCTGTGTTTTTACTTTATTTCTTTTACAGAACAAGAAAACGAAAGAAGACACATTGAGTAGACCAATCCCTGTGGAGACAATACAAGATAATACTTATCACTTTATTACTTGTGACGTGTACACTTGCACTATTTGCGCACTTTTTACATGCAACAAATTTTTGATATCGTTGCTGGGGATAGGCAACTAAATTTTGTTTTCTTTATTTTCTTACTTTTAGTTATTTTTATTTTTATTGTTATTTTACTTCGGTTTTTTTACTAGTGTATAACCAGGGTAAACCCAAGCAACCATTTGTACAATTTAGATTGGAAGATTGAACGTACTCGTCAAAGGTTGAGAAGACAAATCCAAATAATTATGGCAGATAACCCAGGAGAGCAGAACTTACCCACAGGAAATAGAGGCCTTCCGCCGCCGCCACTACCGCGACAACTCACTGTCAGAGATTTCCTGGAAGAGGATTTGAATGGGTTAAATCCAGGAGATGTCACACTAAAAATCGAAGCAGCCCACTTTGAACTAAACCTGTCATGTTCAATATGCTCAATACTATTGGACAGTTTAGTGGGTCTTTAACTGAAGATGCCAGGCAACATCTTAAGTCATTCATGGAGATCTATAATTCCTTCAAAATCCAAGGAGTCCATGAAGATGTCTTAAGATTGAAACTATTTCCCTATTCACTAAGGGATAGGACAAAAACCTAGTTAAATAGCATTCCAGCAAGATCTATAGGATCTTGGAGTGAACTTTGTTGTGATTTCATTACACGTTTTAATCCTACTAATTTATATGATCGCATACGTAATGAAATTACTTCTTTTCGGCAGGTAAATGATGAACCAATGTATGAGGCATGGGAACGCTATAGGGAGCTACTAAACAAGTGTCTTTTGCATGGATTCCCATTGTGGACACAAGCAACCATGTTTTATAATGCAACCAATGCCCCAACAAGAATGATGTTAGATACCTCTGCCAATGGGACACTCCTTGTCAAAGCTCCAGAGGAAGCTATAGAAATTCTAAACAAACTCGCAAAGAATGATTTTGAATTCCCTACATCTAGGCGAGAATGAGTAAGACGCCAAGCCACAGTGAATGAGTTGAAAACATCCAATTCAGTGGTAGCACAATTGGACTCTCTTACTAAGATAGTTCAAAATATGCAAATGAAGCACAATACCCATGAGGTTAAGGCAATAGATTCTTTCTGTAATTTATGCGGAGGTAACCATAGCTCTTCTGAATGTACGCAGAATCAGGAATCTAGCCTTTATGTTGGAAATCACAATATGAACAACATGATGTCCAACACATACAATTCAGCATGGAAAAGGCATCCCAACTTCTCATGGAGTAATCCTAACAATGCCTTAAATCCAACTACTCAACCCTCAGGTTTCCAACAACCAATGCAAATGCAACATCTGCCGCAGCAGCAGGTATAGCAACCAATACCGCAGCAGCAGATGCATCAGCAGCAGCCTACAAGTTCACTGGAAAATTCTCTTAAGGCTGTTATGATGAAGACATAATCATACATGGTAGAGAATAGTAACTTCATTAAAAGAACCGGTGCATTCATAAATAGAACTGAGATGAGGTTGCAGAACCAAGAGGTATCAATCAAATCACTGGAAACTTAGGTTGGGCAGTTTGCTCAAAATCTGAATACTAGACCACAAGGAGGATTATCCAGCAATATTGAAGTTACAAAGGTAATGGGCCATGAAAAATGCAAGGCAATTACTACTAGAAGTGGTCTACAACTTAAGGAGATGTTAGGAAACTCAACAGACAAAATCCCACTAGTGGAACAAGAAGAATCAGACAAAGAGGACTTAGATGCTGAACCAAAAGATCATGCCATGGAAATCCCAACAGAAGGCATTACCTCGGTAGAGAACTCGGCGGTCCCTCAATAAGCCGCCGAGAAAGCAAAAGACCCAGTGGTACCAAGTATAAAATTCCAAACTAATGAGAAACTGGAAGAGATGCGGCCACTATAAACAGGACTATCAATTTAAAAAATTCTTAGACATTTTGAAGCAAGTCCACATTAACTTGTCATTTGTTGAGGCAATAGAACAAATGTCAAATTATGTCAAATTCTTAAAAGACATTGTGTATAAAAGAAAAAGGCTTGGTGTGTTTGAAACAGTGGCTGCAACTGAAGGATGCATGGCAATGCTTCATAATCGCATGCCTCCTAAATTGAAGGATCCTGGATGTTTCACTATACCTTGTGCGATAGGAAACCGTTATGAAGGAAAGGCCCTATGTGACCTTGGAGCAAGCATAAATTTGATGCCTAAATCTATCTTCCAAAAGCTTGGAATAGGAATGGCAAAACCTACAATAGTAATATTCCAATTAGCGGATCGATCTTATGTACAACCTGAAGGAAAGATCTAGAAAATATTGGTAAGGGTGGATAAATTTATTTTTTCCTTTTGATTTCCTTGTTCTTGATTGTGAAGCAGATGACAATGTACCGATCATCTTGGGGAGACCTTTTCTAGCCACTGGACGTACTCTTATTGATGTGGAAAAAGGAGAATTGACAATGGGGGTTAACGACCAGCAAGTCAAATTCAATGCTTTCCATAATTTGAAAAGACATGATGATCCAAAGGAGTGCAAGGTTATCCACACTACAAATTTAGGCAGCAAAATATCTTGTCTCGGAAACCATTGCCTCGGTAATACGCTCGGCAATGTTGTTGATAATAGTTACAACAGAGATAGTGGTGAAACATCAGAGGTGAAGAAAGCCAATTGAACAGCACACTTTCTAGGCAAACTCAAGGCCAGAGATGTTCAAACCCACATGGTGCAGTAACAATCAAATCACAAAGGGAAGGGCATGAATTTAAAGTGAATGACCAACAGTAGAAGCATGATACTAGCCAACATGAGACGAGGACTATAGAGACCATCACTTTCAGAGATGTATTTACATGCATTCCTATCGTGAATTAATTCTTTTATCTTATATTTATTTTATTCCACTTTAGGATTAGTTTTAGTTTAGATTTTTATTTTTTTATATTTTCTTGTTGTTTATTTTAGGATAAGGATCAAGGTGAAGCCGTTCATAGAAGCAAGGCCTCAAAAACTGATAGTCAACAACAATTCTTCAGAGTCCATTTAATTTTTACACCTTTATGCTGCTTTTATATCTTTACTTGTTAATTTTCATATTTTGTTTCTTGTTGTGTGTCATTGATATAAGCATTGAGGACAATGCTTGGTTCGAGTTTGGGGGTGTAGATCCACTGCCGAGGCAATTCACTGTCGCGGCCTTACCATGAAAGAAAGTATTTAAGTTGTTTTTGAAAAAAAAATTGTCCACCACCTTACTTGAAATATTGTCCATACTTTTGCACTGCATCTACATCAGTATTACCTTAGTTTATTCTTTTTAGGCTATAAAAATCTTTCTCCTTACCATGATTAAGTCTTGTTTAAAAGGTTTAACTTTAGGATACTTACGGAAAAAACTTAGAAGCTTGCTATAAGATTGATCCTAAAAACACTTTTGAGACTTATTTGATTATAGGAATTCTTTTAATGAACTTAGGTGATAAAGAATTAGATTTTTAGAAATATTGACTAGAGGTGCCTATCATCGGCTCTAGGAATCACTCTTCTTCATGCTAGAGGTGCCCGAAATTAGATCTAGTATGCTAAAAAATGAACAAGTAAAAAGAAAAAGAAATCTTGATGAGAAAACACAATCCTTGAGGTACCCGAAATTGGCTCAAGTAATTGTTGTTTTAAGAAGAGAACATTAATTCCAAGTCTACTTGTCTTGAACTTAGAGTTTGTCTAAGAAAGCCTTTAATCAAACTTGTCCACAAAAATGCACACTCACAAAATCATATAGCTTGATTCTGAGTAACTCCTTGGGTAACCGAAAGGTTAAGGCTTAAGAATAGGAGTAGTTATGATGGGGAGAATAGATGAAAATGTGAGATCAAGAGAGAGTAAAGTGTGACAAATTTATGATTTACATTACTTGAAGACAAGCAATAGTTCGTGTTTGGGGTGTGATAAGTGCTCAATTCACTATCACTTTTTACACCTTTCATGGACATTAATAACTTTATCTACACCTACTTTGACTAAAGCATGAACTCAATGTATGATATTTAGATATTCTACTCTTGTGACATATAAAGATGATATTTGTAGAAAACACTAGCTTTAATGTACTTTTGCGCATTTGTAGGAATATCTGATGTCGCAGTAGCAACTAAGGCCACGACAGTATATGGGATCGCGGCAGCACCTGAAGGATAAGCACTAATATTGTAGGCGATCTGAAGAGAAAAATGAGCCGGACGTTTCTGGAAAAGCAGCACAAGATTAGGAGCAGGGAAATGCATGGAAAGTCAAAGTCAAAGGCCACGCGGGAAAAGAATCCTTGTGGGAATAAACTTAGAAATAAAACAAATATTTTTATTTATATACTTGACTTGTGTTTTACTCCAAGTTGTATTCCTACTTAGGAAAGGTTTGCCCTAGGCCAAGCCTATATAAACCATAGTCGCCCAAGAAAGAAAATGACATCGGATACTAGAGAGTCGGATTCATCATAGATTTTAGATTTTTCTTTAATTTTCATTATGTTCTAATTTCTTTTAGGCTTAGGTGAAAGCTGTAGAGTATTAGTGAGAAGAGATTAAACTTTGTTTCTTGTTTCAATGTAATAAAATATCAAGGTTTGCTTATTCTTTTCCATTCATTGTTCTTGCATTCAAGCTCGGGAGAGAAGTTTGTGAGTAATCTATTTATCTAATAACGAGAGAGTTAGATTCACGAAAGGAATAAATATGGTATTTTTCTATTTGGAAAATACTAAATCGGCCTAGGATTAGGTTAGAGTTCAGCGGCTAAAAGAAGTATGGGATTGGTTGGTGATTATAATTGATTCACGCCGGGAGGTATCATCAAGGACTAGTCATCAATAGTACTTTGACTTAGGGATAAGCGGAGTCATCAAAGGATACTTTGCCGAACCTTGGTAAAAGTCCACCCAAGAGCAAGGGATTGTCGCGGTGGACGAAGCTCATCACTATCGAGGCAGTAAAATTGCAATGCTGCCGAGGCAGTGTTGTGTGATTGCATTGGACAGAAACAAGTCAATTAAATCCACAATACAATACAGCTGGATCCTGGCTACTTTTATAATTTGATTATTTTCTTATTATTTAGTTTTCTTTATTCAAGTTATTTAGTTTACTCTAACCCAATTAATCTATGTTTTTACTTTATTTCTTTTACAGAGCAAGAAAACGAGTACTTGCGACGTGTACACTTGCACTATTTACGCACTTTTTACACGCAACATTAAGCTTAGAGCTAAGCCTCTCTGCTGCCTAGAGCTAAGGTGAGCTACGTGCACTCTGTTGAGCTACTTCTAAGCTGAATAGAACTTACTTGAGCTATTGTTGAGTTGTATACACTCTCTTGAGTTGGAGTTGAGCTACATACACTCTCTTGAGCTGGGATTCTCTTATATTCCTATATGTAAACAAATGTAACATTTTCACAAGCATTGCAAACTTATTGAAAACAATCAAATAAGCTAAAGACACAATACAATCTTATTATTTAAGACACATCAAGCTATAAATAACCTATAAACACACTTATAAACAAACCAACATTATCCAATCAATCAAAAAAACACTTAACTTAGGATATATATACTAAATATAAGTAAAGAAATGTTACACATCAAAATGTAACAAGTGAAAAAAATTATCCTGAATGTTTAAGTTGCTTTGTTGGGTGGCATTAACGTGCCCACATCATCCACTAACATTCTTCACTTTAGAAGGACCCCAAACATCATTGTAAATTAAGGAGAAAAGATGTGAGAGTTTATGAGATGAAGATAGATTATTAGCTCTTTTTTATTTAGCAAGAGAACAAATATGGTATTTAAAAGAATATGGCTTCTTACGAATAAACAAATATAGAAAGATTTTTGCAAGATAATGAAAGTTCGGGTGACCTAACCTAAAATGCCATAACATACCAATATTAATATTTCCTAAGGAATTAAAAAAAGATGGAGAAGAAACCATGATAGATTTGTTGTTAATGGAAAGGACATAAAGACCACCTTACAATCTAGCATTCTCAATCCTCTTTCATAAAACTGGTACTTGTAAAAAACATTCTTTATTAGTGAAACAAAAAGAAAAATTATGACCCTTAGAAAGCTTGCTCACAAACAATAGGTCACATTCCATACTAGACCCGAAGAGAACATCTTCAAAGATTAGGTTACTGTTAATAATTACAGTACCAATAGCTTTAATTGAGAAGAGGAAACCATCCGCTATCTTAATAGAACTCTTTAAGTAAAAAGAAGTAAAATTAAGTAGTAGGTCTTTGTTATCAGACATATGGTCAGAAGCACCAGAGTCAACTATCCAATTAGATGTAGTTATAGTGGAAAAAAGAGCAGTATAAGAGAATTTTTACTAGGTACCTTCATCTTCCACGAAAGCTAGGTTTCCTTCACTACTGCCATTGAATTTGATGGACAGTTGTTAGATTTCCAGCATCTGTTGTTTAGTAACAGAGGAACCTATAACTTTTGAAAAATCTATGATGCTGACAATAAAGGTTGAGGAGGATTTCTTGAGAGGAATTTTGAGGATAATATTCATTGAAAGAAAATTTTTGAGAGGACCAAAATTAGACTGATACCATGTGAATAAACGATAGTTTGAATAAACTTGATCAGTTTATTCTTACTCATTAAAACTGAGTTTAAAGACTCTTTTATAGACTTCTTAGAGTAGGAGTTTTAGTTAAATTAGAAGTCCTTGATACATTAAACTTCTAACTTTAAACTCTTAAGTAGTTGACTCTAAATATAATTACTTACTAGAATTTAATTAAAACACATATTACTCTCTAAGATAAACTCTCTAAAATCTAACTATAAATACCAGATAAACTCATACCCTCTTCTCGTACGAGCACCACCAACACCTCACATACAAACAAATGGCAGCCAAAATCAGAGGATTATCAGCAGGCAATCAACAATTTTATTTTTTATTTTAAATATCATGTAAATTGGTTATAAAAGTCTGAAAAAATATTATAAATCCTAGATAAATTTTGAATGAAAATCAATACAAAAGTATACATTTCAGAGTAATCTTCTTCTATTATTTCGAATACAAAAGCATTAGGTTTAGTTTTTTTTACCTTCAAAATCAAAAATTGTTTCCCATCGCCACCATGATTCTCTCATTTTCGTTGATTAGCCTTTCAAAGAGGGTTCAAACCCATATTTTCAGTCAAAGTCAAAAGGTTTTGAAGGTTCGATTTTAAAGGATTTGTGAAAAGGGTTTTGTTTTTTGAATCGGGGTTTTATTTTGTTGAAAAAGAATAGAAAGAATAAGTTTTTAAACGTTTTTGGATTGTTGGCCACCACTAACTACGACCAAGACGGTTGTTTTCTCATTGGATTCTGGATTTTAAAATAAAGGGTTGGGGTTTCTTCAAAAACTCGAGAGCGTTTAAGCTCCTTTTACTTCTCTGATTTCGAATAAAAGCCATTTTAGCCAATGATGTTAGGCATTTAGAAGCCTATCAAAACACTTCCATTTAGGCAGCCCGACCCACGTGGTGATCCCACCCGAGAGAGGATCTGCGTGCTCTTGGTCGAGGGGAAAATTATGAGTTCAGTCCCTTTATTCTTAAGTTGTATGGTTTATAGTTATAGTTTATTTACCATTTTAGTCCTCTAATTTCGTTTTTAAATTTTAACCTTACCCTCCTTTTTTAGTTTTCTTGTTCTTAAACTAACACCCTATTTTTTGTTTCACTTGTTCTAACCCTTACATATTCGATTATATATATATTTGTGTCACCATTATGTACTATAGACGGTGTATAATACATAAATACATCTTTACATTTTGATAATGCCATATGTATTTATTTATTGTAAATATCACTATGATATTTTTTTTGAAAAATGTCACTGAATTTATTAAATGCATAGAAAAATTATAATTACATCGCGATCAATAAGCAAAATAATTGGATTAAACAATCCAAAAATTCTTACAACCCAAAAACATAGAAAAATAAAATTTTCTATGGAGATAAGCATACCAATAAAATTCAGAAGCTTTCTGAATCTCCTTGTCTCTTTCTAAACGAGACGCATAATGAAGGAAGGAGTTGTAAGCGATTCAAACAGTCAAGCAAAAAGTACCGCTACCTAGGACTGATCTTATCGGCAAACAACCATCAATCGAGTAGGGATAAATCTTTTCAAGCTATCACCAAAAAAAACATAAATCAAAAACTAGCACCGATTGAATCCTTTTATGAACAACAATCGATTGCTAAGATATGCTACAACATGACACAAAGACAGACGAACCAAGTCCCAAAATAAAAATAAAAACATGTCACAAAGATAGAAAACAAAGATTATTATTAAAATAAAATAAGAAAAAGTAATAGATTCGGTGATCGAAAACCAATACTAAGATTGATTGTTGACCACCGATCAAAGGGATTGATCAAAGTGAAAAACGACTAATATTGAAATTTTGGTCGAGAAGAACCGTTAGGGTTAGGAAAAAGGAGATTGAACTTTTGGTCGAGAAAAACATTTATTTGATTTATTTTATATTTGATGTATATAAAATTGTATTTATTTCATTCGTATGTTTTGCTTAGTTACGAATTTATCCTACGTATCATATTATATGTCATGATATTTCATTATGGGTAAGATTGCGTACTAATTATTTTATTTTATACGTGCATCTTTTCATCCTTATTATATTAATGCCTTCTACCTATATTATTTTTTTATTTCATTTATTTGTTCGAACATTTAGTCTTATGGTAATGGAAGGATTCATATTATTCACAGACCGTTTGATATAATTTTAATTTATCGCGTTTATTTTTTTTCGTATTTAAATTGTTGTAATTTAATTTTTTGCGCTTTTAATTTTCTTGTAATTTAATTTCTCGCACTTTTAATTTTCTTGTAATTTAATTTCTTGTATTTATTTATGCTTGTATATATTTGTTTCACATTTGACACACTAATCTAATTTAACTAATATGGTATCTCAATATTCGGTCGTAAGCAGGTCGGTACCAAGTGTAATGGTTGCAGTTTGAGCGTTTATCTTCGAATATTGAGATCTTTAAAACTTATTTGCATACTTAAACGAATGATAAATTAATAAAAACTTTAACTTGCAAATTTCCAATTTCAGGAAAATTATATTCGACTAGGTACCAATTTTTAGGCGGTGTGTATTAGCTATGACCTATCCGTATCCGACTCTCAAACCCTTATTTTAGAATCTTTGATTTTAACGATGTTCAGCCTACTAAAGTTACTGTGGTGATTCTAATCATTTCCAAAATAAATTCTGATTCTATTTTAAAATAATTCCAAATTATTTTATTTTCGAACCCTATTTTTAATTTTTTTAAAACCTATTTTTTATAAATAAAGTCTCCAATTTTGTTAAAATCTTTGATTCTTCAATTTCAAAATTAAATTCTCTATTCTTCAAATATTCCTCGATTGTCACAATAACAAAATAGATTTTTTTAACAACCCACCATTTTTTACGATCATTATTCCATATCTTCACCTCAACCCTAAACCTATTTTATTTATTTTTAAAAAAAGAGGATCGTTATATATATCAAGAGAATTCCATACAGTATCTTATATACCATAATAATATATAGGTAGTGAAGCCCGTGACTACTAAGCATTGGGATCATACACTATGAGCAGGACCCGCGTCCACTAAGCATCAGGATCCTATACACTAGGGATGATTCTCGTGTCCAATAAGCATCAAGATCCTACATCCATGCTTGGAATGGTTCATCAAGCATCTTCGAACGAGGCCCGCGTCCACTAAGCATCGGGATCCTCCATTCAGTATGGTCTTCGAATGTTGCAAGATTTTATTCATATATATATAATATCCGGATTCACCATATAATATCATATCAATATGTAATCCATCAGCACACAACAAGGTTCTTAGTTTACCACATAGCATATAATCAACCAATAACCTATGGGTTACTATCACCCTTTATTCACCCACCATTTACTAAGTCGTTAACTAATTATCTCTTAAATGGGGTTAAAATATTAGTTTTTCGGTTTTAGTATTTATTTTATACCTTAGAATACCCTTAGGACTTTTACCTTGAATTATAAAGCCCCTGAACTCAAGTGCTAATTTTTTAGACAGATTACCTAGCGAGTACCAATATACTTATTTTGGGTATCGGTACGCTCTCAATATCGATATACCTTTAATTAGTCATCTCTGAAACGAGATTTCTAAGTAAACCAATTTTCTCTTTAGGTTAAAGAGAAAAAGGATGAGAAGAAAAGAAAAGGGGTGATGACTTCACCCAACCAAAAATCCTTTGTAGATCATTCACCCCTTCCCCCTTTCACTTTGTCCTCAACTATTAATTTACCAAAAAGCTCCTTCATAAAATCAATTTGGGTCAAAGACAACCCAACACACTAAACTCAAGACCCAAAACCAGTCCAAAACTCAAACCCAAACGTCAAAGCTTAATGTTTCGTGTTAACCCGACACTTAGATCTAAATCCGGGTCGTGACATTAATAGAATTTATGTACATCTTATACATAAAGATAAACATTTTATGCACAAGCGGTGAGAACAAAGAATTTTTATGAGTACCTTAGTTTTAGGGCTATGAATTTTGTTTAGGGTTTAATGTTTAGGATTTTAAGTGTATGAGTTTTTAATTTAGGGGTTAGAAGTAAAATTTAGGATTTATAGATTAAAGCATAATCCTTGATCATAATAACCTAAATCATAATATCTCTACCCTAAATTATAATTTCTAACCATGATCCCTAGATTTTAAACCCCTACACCTAAATCATAAATCCTAAAGTAAGTACATCAACTTTAAAACTAAAAGAATTTATGAATATTTTTAGTTTCGCCACCATTACATGAGATATTTTCTCACTAGGAATATTTAAACCTAAATTTTCTAAAAGTAAATTACATTCTTTTTTTACTTTTAGATATCGAGATGGTTACGTAAGTGACCTTTTAGGGTTAATTAGTAAAATAAATACTTATTATGTTCTTTCTCAGTACAAAATCGATTATTAATTTTTAAAAGTGACCACTAAGGTCGTTTATGTTTTCAGAGTGTGAAGTTTTAATCACTCAACCATTAAATATTAATGACTTGTTGATCTGACAACAAAATAATAAAGGTAAAATACTAAAATGGCCACTTACTGTTGAGTCGATCAAATGATTAGATTAGTCAAGAGGGGGTAAATTGACAATTAAATTTTTTAAGTGAACGATTTTGTGAAAAATGAAAAATTGAGAACACAAGATTTATAGTGGTTCAAGCTTTAAAACAAGCTCTACATCCACTACCTTAGCTCCTACTAAGGATTTTCTAACCAATTCACTAAGAATTCAATTTTTTTCTCTAGGTTTAAGGGCTAACCTATACAATCAAGTTAACAGTTCTACCCAAAGATTAACTTTAATTAAACTCACAATGTTTACAAGAAAGATAAAGGCAATAAAATGTTTCTCTCAAACAGATATTTACCCCAATTACAAGTAAATCGCTCTCCAAACTCAAATACAAAGATTTGAAATAAAGTACAAGAGTTGAGTAACAAGAATTTGACGATATATGTTGTTGGATTGGATTGTTTGGATGTTTGCTTGAGGTTCAATAGTTGTTGTTGCTTGAAATGCTTGTTTTTATACCTTCTCATTGAATTCTAACCGTTGAGGTTGTTGTGAACATAATTATAGACATTCTTCCCACCATAAATGCACCTCTACAATCATCGGTATCGAAATGAGGGCTACCTATTTCGAAACGGTACCAAAATTGAAAGAGACGTTGTGCATTTACTAAAGGAGTATCGAAACGCTATGTAAGCATATCGAAATGGATAGTCTTTAAAATAGGGTTATATCGAAATAGCTTGAGGGTTGTATCGAAACATTTTGAAACTATAAAAATCGGTATCAAAACGCCCCTAGGGCCTTTCGAAACGGTTTAACGAACTTTTAATTTTCACCTATCAAACAACGGTCAAAATATTTAAATCTAAAATAACTATTGAAAAAAGTTGGCCGGTATCGAAACGATGACAAGGCGTATCGAAACGACTTGAAATTATAATTGATTTTCATTAAATACATGACAGTACCGAAACAGCCAATGGTTGTATCAAAACTTCTGTTTTGATATCAACTTTAAGTGTTTCGAAACCAAATTTGGTAGATTCAAAATGTATCGAAACGGTCATAGACCGTATAAAAACGCCCGTAAAAAATGATGAACTTAGTTCAAAAATATAAAGGCAACTTCGAAAACAATTGTGGTGTACCGAAACACCTGTAATAAAAACACAAAATTGCCTTTCAAAACACTTAGAAAAAATTATTGTATTATAGTTCGATTTAAAGTTATTTATTTGACTTATGGACTTAAAAATTATTTCAAATTGATCTTTTAATTTCTTTATTATATCAAAATCAATTTTAGTTTTTCACTTACGTTTATCATATGTATATTTTTTGTCCTCAATTTTAAAAATTAAACGATTTGATCACTACTAAAAAGATTTATTTCTAATTTCACCTTTGAATTAAAAACATCATTTTTAACCCTAAAACTTTACTCCATATATTTAGTCCTTGATTTGGTTTCTCAAAAATATTCTTACTAACCTTATCGCATCGATCAATTATTAAAAGTTACAAACTAATGATTCAAAATAAAAAAAAACTAATAAATTAATACAATACCTCAATTTTATAATTCTGTCAATCCTTCACCATTTTCCTCGACACCAATCATTTAATACTGGCTAGACCAAAATTTTAGAGTTAAAAAATAAATTTTTAACAATTTAAGGATGAAAATTTAAAAAAAAAAACTATTAATAATGACTATAATATTTAGTTTTTAAAATCGGGATACAAATATGTACATAAACGTAAGTAACTATTATAATATTTTACCCTTAATTTTTCTATTGCCAAATCAACAAGCTATCAATATTTAACGACCACAAACGGCTAAATAACCAAAAGTTTAAACTCAAAAATATAAGCAACCTTACTATTCGATTTTAAAAATAAGTGACCAGTTATGTACCGAAGAAACATAAGATCATCCTAGTAGTTAACCCCGTCTTAAACTAACCCAAACAGAGAAGCTTGTTAAATCATTTGTTCCATTCAATTCAGTGATTCACAGGTCATATGGCATAACAAAGGCTAACTTAGCAGCAATCTACTTTGGCATAAAGATAATTTTCACCCTTAACGTTTATAATTTTTGTCCTTTTGACCCCTATTCTTTTTTTAGGATAAATTTAGCCCTTAATCTATGTTTTTTTAACAAATAACTCATTTTTTAACTACCATGATAACTGAACCGTTAAAAATTTAATAATGGTAACATATCATATATGTGATAATATATTTTAAATGACATATAATCTAACCTATTAAATATATACATATATAGAATATAATTTTATTCCAATATAAAATATAAAAAATTTAAATTTAAATAAAATATTAAAAATTAATTAAATACAAAACAAAAATTTACTAAATATTCTCAACCCTAACTAAACTAAAATATCTTTATAAAACCCTAAAAATTCGATTTAGATTAAAACTAAAATACCTAAATTCTAAATTAAAATAATAAAAATCCAATTGATTATTATCAAAAAAATTTATCTTTGATTTACCGGTAACAAACTATACAAAACACTTTCTTCTCAGATTATGTTCATACATTTTTAGATAAAATTTTGATTTTACTATAGTTAAGGTTGAAAATGTTTAGTAGCCTTTTGTTTTAGATTTAATTAATTTTTAATATTTTATTTAAACTTTAATTATTTTATATTTTTAAATTAGAATAAAACTATATCTCGCGTTTATGTATTTGATATACTATATGTTAAGTCATTTAAAATATATTATTACATATATGATATGTCATCATTATTAAATATTTAACGGTTCAGTTATCATGGTAGTTAAAAAATAAGTTATCTGTTAAAAAGATAAAGGTCAAGGGCTAAATTTATCCCCCAAAAAGAATAAGGGCTAAAATGACCAAAATTATAAACGTTAAGGGTGAAAATTATCTTTATGCCATCTACTTTTACTACAAAACCATAATTAACTAACCTTTACTTATAATAGGACCTAAATAAATCCAGTTGACAGACTAAGTTCACAACTTAGATAGCTAGCTACCCTTTTTCATTTAGGTAATTTAGGCACTCTTTGATCTTGAACGAGTGTAGAATGCATTGCAGAATGCAGACTAAGAAAGAAAGAAAAATCACGTCCAACAAAGAAACCAAGTAAACATTATGATCCCGGCATATTACAAATTCCAAAGTCATTCCAGGTGGAGCTCAGTTCTAAGGTTTATGCCTACCTTACAACTTCATATTATATTTCATCAATGAACTCAAGAAGATCGTCAACTTCTTGCCTCAGTGCTGTAAGTTTCTGTTGCTGCAAAGCCACCCGATTCTCAATATCACGGGCCCCCAACTTCTTCTCATAGCCATCCACCACTGTCGAGTGCTTCACCATCACCTTGTCTTGTAATTCTCTCTCCTTAGCCACCAGTTCCTCCACCTACACATAGAAATATGTCACTTATACGAACGACCCCTAAATTGCAAACAAAAAGTGTAAATGTTATCGACATCCAGAACAAACAGAACGGTTCCTGTCATGCATAGTTAGTACAATAAGAACACTGATGCAATATCAAGGCTTAAAGCTTACCAAAACAAGATGATGCAACAAATGGCAATCAATAAACGTAAAAGGTATAGAATCCATATCAAATTGATCTATAAAAGTAGAACACCACCAAATTGTACGAAGACAGGTCAACCTTGGGTAATACTTGAGCAGCTGATGGAGAAGATTGCAAGGTGGTCAGCAAGGGCTTCAATTCTTTGGACAGCTCTTTTAACGAACCATCACCTGCTTTTCGAGCAGCTTTACAAGCTTGAATATCCCCAGTCCTATACAGATCACGTAGTGATGCTTCCAGCTTATCATGTATTGCCAGGCATCTACTTATGATATCCTGAACCTGCTGAATCACTGCCTGAACCTGAAATTACAGATAGCAAAATCTTAAACCAATTAACTTGGACACTGTAATTCAGGGAGGGCAAAGTAAATGAAATACTAGCATCCTACTAACCTCTTCCCACTGCTGTTTAGCCAAATAAGAAGCAGAAGACTTGGAGATTGATATGTCTGAACGCATATAAACAATGCAAGCAACAAAGAAGAAGAAAAACCCTGAAATTAACATCAGTGGCTCCCTAAGCATCGATAGTTTGCTGAACCTATAATAGACCTGAAACATAAACAAACAGAAAACCGTTAAATCTAGGGTAATGAAAACCTAATTTCCAACATTCTGTGTTTGAAGGTGCAGGAGTAGAGAGGAGGCCTTACACTAATATACTAGAAGTATTGTGCATACATTCAGAATGAAAAAGAAAGAATACCTGAAAATATTGATTGTGCTCAGGCACAACATTAGTCTTTTTAAGCACGACTACAGGTCTACCATCAATATCCAAGTGGGAGATCTTGGTCTGCATACAACCATAAACACATTACATATAAATGATCACTAGCTTCAAAATCAAAGTTCAGCAAAAATATGACCTTTTGGAATACAAGTGGTCAAATAAAAACACAAATCTTAAGTCAGCTAATACCTCTTGCCACTGTTCCATATGAAATGGAGCTGCTACAGATATGTCACTAGAACCCTCAGGCAAAACAACCTGTAATCAAAGTACCAAATCAAGGTAAGAGAATAAGAGGCAGCCAGGAGAATAACTTCGTATCATTCACCAAACTGCAATCATATCACACAAGCACGTATCTTAGTCCTAAGGTCATAAGAGCACAACAGCATACATGCCCGTTTTAGTACTTGGTGACATGTCATTCATAATAAGTGAAAGTAATATTATTATGTCAAAATTGAGTAAAAACTGAAATAAGTACTTAAATACAAGATTTAGGGAAGGTTTGGAAGGAAGAGATAAAAACCTTCACAACGAGAGTATCAATAACCAACTCAACCATTGGACTACTATAAGTGATATTAAGAAAGCGTTTCCCCTCTGACTCGTATAAAAAGTCCTGAAGCGGCAAGCCATATCCAATGGTAAAAGCAGTTCTCCAGCCACCAAACATTGGGTACCTTGGTTCAATCAATAGTTCCGTCTACGAAGACAAATGGTACATCAATAAGAATAAAATACCAAATGACTGAATACTCTTTAAATTCTACTCATTAGTGTAACCTTTTTGGAGTCACCCCGAAGATGAGATGTTGATATATTGCCAATTTCATCCCTATAATAAACAGAATGTGCCCTTGGTGGCAAATTTGCAACAAGATACCTAAAGGCAAATGCACCTCGAACATTGGGCCTGGCCTGGAAATCAAGCCTGTAGTGTCAAGGTAATAATTTAGAAACAAATTTCTAACCTGGTCTGGTGCTCAGCATAATCCACAAAAAGTAAAGAACAATATGGTGTAACCTGGAAAATTCACCCTTGCTTTGGGCACCTCCATGGATAAGCTTGTAATGCTCAGTGACCTGCACATTACCCCAATGGGAAATTTCTATCTCTCTCACCAATTCCTGAGCAACAGCAAACGGTTGATTGCTTTCAAAATGAACTGCTATGGGCAAGTAGGAGAACACAAGGAGATTCTCATAAGGACCATATTTGATTTCCGAACCATGAATCTTTGTATTCTCCAGTTTTGTATAGGATTCAATTCTAGAATCAGGCAATTTAACAGTTAGAGACTGCGCCTTGACAGAATAAGGAGATAGATAGTATACACTATCCTGGTATAATACAAGCTGAATATCAGCCTGAGTGATTTGCTCAGGAATGGGCCGCAAAGTATGGGTAAATACAGCCAAGACATCAAAAGTGAAGGTATCACCCTCAGCTAATCCCTTTGGCAACCATACTGAATAAAATGTTAAAGCAGGAGGCATGTCCTTTGGATTGGCAACCTCAACAGGAAGAGCAACAACAGGGTTTTTGACTTTCCCTTTCCCTTCGTGTGGGGTAGCCCTCAAATATGCCATGTTTTTGGCTTGTTGCTCAGGAAAAGCCAGCAAAACCTCAGACACCATCTCAGGACCAGCATTCTCCACCTAGAAGACATGTATAACAGCAGATGTAAAATCATACAAAAGGAGACAATAAAGTTGAAAGCACCAGCAAATTGAAAGAGAGAAGAAAAGTGAGTGTTCCTGAAGCACCTTTAAAGTTGAAGAGACCCGAACAATGTGAGACGTCAAATATATCTGCAACAAAATTAGGAACGCTTTTAACATAAAGAATTACAGCTCGCAACGATCAAAGATATGCAACTACAGTAGCAGTTCAGATCAGCATAAGAAATGAAGTTTCAGATGGATAAAATCTTCAGAAACAGAACAAGAAGCAGTGAACTAATCAGATAAATGAACTATAAAGGAGCACTAATGATATTTAAACCCTAGAAATCTCGAAAAATATGAAAAAAGGTTAAAACTTACGCGTCGATCTACTTTGGAAAGGACCAGATCGGAAAGTGCCGGTGATGCCAAAATGGTTATGGAAAACACGACGAAGTAAAACCTGGAACCCTCCATTGTCGGACAAATCTCTACTGTCTGCGATTCACTTGTGATTGACTATCTTGTGTTTGGAAATTGCAACTGTAAATCTGTAATAAGATACTTGAGGACTGGGTCAGGAACTGTCAACACAGGGCACTCAGTGATCGAGGTTGAATCATGAAGACAGGCCAGTGGATGGCTGAGCTGGGCTAAACCAAAAAACCCAAAATTTCACATAACCCAAAATTCCAGTTAAATATTACAACTTTGCAAGATAGATAAATCTCGGTTTAAAGAGGTAATTTTGTCGTTTTTTTTTTTTATTAATTTGACTCTTAAATTATAATAATTTCATTTTTTATTGTTATTTTCTAACGAAAACCTTTAGGTGTATTTGGATCAGGAAATATAAAATTATTTTTGGAAATAAGATTCTCGGAATACAATATTAAATGATGGATTATCGAAATATTATATTATCTTGTTTGATTCATTTTACAGAAATATAAGACGATAATGTTTAGTTAAAGAATATAAGTTTACCTGAAAGCAAACCTTATTATCCTTATGATATATTTTTTATAACAAGTTAAATAATTAATATTTATATTACTTAAATAATTATTTTCGTAGTACAATCTAAAATTTTAACATATTAAAACCAAATTTTTAAATATTTTTTATAATTAATATTTTTCATATAATATAATACAAGAAAATATTATGTTTATTTTGTAAAGAAAAAACTTAATATAAATGCATAATACAATAGGAGACCTATGATAATTTTTATTTATTAATTTTAAATTAATTTTTATTATTAATCTATGATAATAATACAAATTCATAAATATATAAATTCACATAATGTATAATATAATATGAGAAATTTTTATATTTTTTATTATGGAAATTATTTTTCTACTATTAATTTAATAATGAAACTTTAAAATTATGTAAATCTACGTAATGTATAATATAATATGTAAATTTAGAAATATACAAATAAAAAATTAACATCCACAAAATGTAGTAATGTATTCTATATTCATAAATATATAAATTCACATAATGTGTATAATATAATGGGAGAAGTTTATATATTTTTTATTATTGAAATTATTTTCTACTATTAGTTTGTAATAATAATGAAAAATTAAAATTATGTAAATGTATAATATAATATGTAAATTTAAAAATATACAAATAAAAAATTAACATCCACAAAATATATTAATGTATTCTAAATTTATAAATTTATAAATTTACAGAATGTATCTTTTTAAAATTTGACGGATCCAACATACACTACGAGGACCTGTGATTGATCATTACTATTACACCAATTCTTTCTGGTTGGTTAGTCTTTTATCTTCTTTAAATTTTTTAATATACAATAGCTTAGAGGCTAGTATCGATCATATATCATTTAGACGGTAAAACTGATCATATAGTATAAACGGTAGTGTCGACTATAATATTTAGGTAGCATAATCAATCATATAATAATAAATAAAATGCACTAATAAATAAATGAACTAAAGCTTAATCGAGAAACTTCTAAATACAAAAATAAACAATACTTTTATTAATACATAAATAAATTACAAACGCATACCTTATATTTCTCTCTTATATCAACTCTTCGCTCACACACACTATCACCTTACATGCGCATAGACTATAACTTTCTTTTCACACACTTTCAACTTACATTTATATCCTATTTATAGTGCACTTAAGTTGATGCACTATATTTATTTTATATTATCTAATTATTATAATATTATTCTAAAATAATGGAGATATAATTATTGCTTTTGATATCTCTAGAACATAAAAGAAGTCAGAGACTTCTAGAATTCTTCCTTAATGAATTCTTTCTATAAATGATTTGTCGATTATATTGAATCCTTCTTTAAGTCTCAAACTTCGGTTTACCCATACTCTGTGAATATGTTTATAACATGTTCATCTATGTTTATTGGTGTCATCAAGATCTCTCTTTTAAGGACCTTTCTGATGAAGTTGTTTGTTGTTTCAATATCGACTACGGCATATATTAATTGTCCTTCAATATTTATTTGCTCAAATAAAAATACTTCTTTATTTTGCTATACTTATGCCACAACCATAACATGGTATCTTCCAAATGAAATAAAGCATGTTCAAGTTTTCTAATATGGTTGGTTTTCTTAGTATTTTGTGTGTTATTTGTAGTATGAATGTATTGTTCTAATCTTTTAAAAAAATTATCTTCATCTTTCGTGTTCTTAGTTTCTCTATACTTGGGCTTAGAAAACTTCACTCTTGAAGAAGTTAGGATTAGAACATGTGAGGCAACTTTCTCATTATGAGCTAGTGTCTTTTTAAAAAGTATAATCTCTTTTCTTGTATTATTCAATTCTTCATGTATCAACTTAAGCTCTTCTCTTAGAGTTTTGTTCTCTTCCTTAAGGATAAGATTTTCTTTAGAACAAGTAACACGTTGTTGTGAACACTTGCTTGTAGTATCATTTATGGCTCTTAAAATTTCTTTGTGAAACTCCTTAACTTCTACTTGATTTGGATGAAGTTCTTTAGATGTGATCATCTTTCATAAACTTTTATCTTTTGAGTGTGAGCTTTTTTTTTCTTCACTTAGATCTAAGACTTATTCTTCATGTTCTTTGTTGTCTTTTGAAATCTCTTTTAAGTCACAAGACTTGAAAGCTCGTTTTATAACTACCAGGAATAAGCTTCATTAAACATAAAACTCCTTAAAATGTAGCTGTCATAATCAGTTGGATCATAACATCTTATTTTTTTATCATCACCGAAACACTCAAAGCCGACAATTCAATGCTCCTCGTAATCAATTTTTGACTCCACGATAGTTATAAGAATTGGTTTCTTCATGTCTTCTTCGAACTATACTTCATCTTTGTAGTTTATATTTAAATTTATAATTGCAATAAGAGTTGATGACTCTATGTCTTCTTTTAATTTTTCTTCATCCTCTTAGTTCGTATTTGTATTTATGATTTTTACAAAATATGAATCATTTATGTATTCTATAAAATATTCTATAATAAAAAGTTTATTTTCTACTTCTTATTCTTTTTCGTTGATGAAAGCTTCCAACACGAACTCATTCTTCTCTTCTCTTGCGTTGATCATGTTTTCTTAGAAAGTCAGTCTCTTAGTTAATCTGCAATCTTAGCAAAATGACCCTTCTTGTCACAATGAAGCATTCATGACTCTCTTTTTGGGTGATTTGCAATCTCGAGCAAAGTGGCTTTTCCTTCCATATTTAAAGCATTCACCACTGTTTTCTATCATTCTCTTCGTATTGTTAATATTCTTCTTTTCTATGTCGAGCTCCCCTGAAGTGTTACTTTTTTCTTTGAATAAAATTTGCCTTCTTATGACCTTGGTTCTTGTAAATTCTTGTTTGCTTGACATGATTTTTCTTTTATTGGTGAAGAGCGCCTCATCTTTGTCTTTTATGGTTACATCATTCATCTGTTTGACTAATGTTTCTTAATTAACCAACATGTTCTCCAATTCTACTAAGGATGATTAAGTAGGTCATCCCCTCAAAGCGATAATAAATGTATTGTACTCGGATCTTAAGGCATAGATGATAATGTTTTTCATCCTTGCCTCACTCACTTTCTCCTCTGATTCAAGTTGAGATATCTCATGACAAATAGATTTCACCTTGGTAAAATACTGACCATAGATAAATTTTCTTGTGAAATACTTATGAGATCATTTTCTAAGAGTTTGAAGCGTGCTTCATTCTTATTTGAGAATAAATTCGCCAAAATTTCTCAAACTTCCTTTGGTGCCTTATCATCACGAATATGCTCCAATAGGTCATCCTCGATCGTGATCTTTAATATACATAATGTTTTTATAGTCTTGATATTTGATAACTCTGCAAAAAGACTATATTTAGAGCCTTTTCACTTAAGTTATTAAGTGTCTTTAAGTGCATATGGGAGCATTTAGATGTATGTAAGATCATAATATTGCATTTAGTGGTTAGTTATGCCTTGACATTTATGGTGCGGCAATAGATGTTATTTTACGTGAAAGGTTATGTTATTGGCTGATGATATGCAAATAAAATGAAGTTAGGATTAAGGGAGATTTATCATGACATTTGTAGAAGGACAATGAAGGAAAATGTCATGAAAAATATAGAGACATCTAGTGCTGTAGAAAAAGATAAGAAGATATTTTATAGAGGATTGTCAACTAGTGTTGTACATGAGGTTGGCCATAACCACCTTGGAGAAGACCATTGTTAGCTGGCAAATTTGTATTTCATATGAATGAGTGTGCAAAGGGAATTTCCCTAAAAACTAGGGTATTCCTCTCCCACTTTATAAGGAATGGTGACCTAAGAAGAAAAAGGGACCTTTGGAGTTGATTTTGAGGTGCAAAAGTGAGCAAAAAGCGTTGAAAAGCTTCCACCTTTCTTCGCCAACCAACTTTCAAAGGGTTCCTCCATTGTTGAGCTTGAAAGGAGTGGTGCTAGGCACTCGAGAGGGGCTAGCACGCTAAAGCGTCTCTATGGTGGTCAAAGAGCCGGTGATAGCGCGCACCAAGGGTGTCTTCCAACCACTTTCTTTTGCTTTATTTTTATACTCTTGAGGGTTATAGTGAATGATATCTTACATACTTGCACACCATCATGTGTATGCTTTATGTGATGGATGTCTTTGTGGATGATTTAACTTTGCATTTTATGAATATATTAGATGTCTATGTGTTTGTTTATTTGCTTTGCTCATTATTTTTAATTATCTAAGATTGTAAGAGGCATGAGAGTGTCCTTTTGTTTAGGTACATGCTAGGTATTCGAGAGAAACGTAGCTATAGATCCTCAGTGTTCGAGAGAAACTAAGGGAGGATCGACGTGAACAATGAGTTTTAGATAGTAACTAGAGCCTAACCCGACCTTAGGTTCTCAAGAGAGCGGGAGCATATTAGAAAACTATATCAAGTGAATAGGTCACATAGCATCTAGTTGATCAAATGATTGCTGGTTAGGAGTCCATAAGAACCCATCATTCATTCCTAGTAAAGCTTGTCAATTGAGGATTATTAAGTCATATTGCTTACTCTCGTTTTTTTCATTTCGCTTTTGCCTTGGCATTTACAAAGTATTTCCTCTGTTTACTTGTTTACGTGCAATCATATTTCCATACATATTACACCTTTACCATACTCCACCGTACACCTACACCATTTGTTACTCCATTTTCATTTGTCTATACCAGCTTATTTATTTTCTTTTATAATTAGTGTTCTTTTTGCCTTGATAAAATTGACATAAATTTTCATCTGATCCTCATGAGAACGATACTTACTCACCCTTTATTACTTTACTCGATTATATATACTTATACATATTTTCGCGTAAATTATAGTAACACACAACGTGGGCCAATCTTCTATTTTTCTCAAGGCTCTGACATTCTCCTCCGACGGAGGAGTTATCTTAGTGTCCACCAATATTTCCCATAAATCTTAATCCTAGAGGTAAGACTCTATGCATGTCTCTCAATAATTGTAATTGTGGTAATTGAGCTTTCTAATCATGCTTTCTGTGCTTCCAAAGTCTTTCACACTGACTAACGCCCAACATCCACTAAGCTTGGTTCCAAAAAAAAGCTTTATAGTCCATAATTGTGTTCTGACAGAGTCTCCCCTTAGTACCTTGATGAAACATCGATCAATGTAAGCGTTCAACGCTTATCGAAGCTTTCTCTACCGATAACGATCCTGAACCACCTGCTCTGATATCAATTGTTGGAAACTCGAAGGACCCAACACACCCACTACCACTATATCAACTCTCTATGGTTGGTTAGCTTTTTATCTTCTTTAATTTTTTATTACATAATAGCTTAGGCAGCAGTACCGCCCATACACCATTTAATTGGTAGAACCGACCATATACTATTCAGGCGATAATACCGACCGTAGCATGTTTAGGCGGTATAGGTGACCATAAAAATAAACAATATTTTTATTAATACACAAAATAAACTACAAACACATACCTCACTTATATTTCTCTCTTGTACCAACATTCCACTCACACATTCGATTACCTTGCAAGTGCACACAATTTCACTTTCTTTTCACACACTTTCAACTTACATTTATATCCTATTTATAGTGCACTTAAGTCGGTACACTTTTATTTATTTTATATTATCTAATTATTATAATAATATTTTAGAATATTGGAGATATAATTATTGTTTTGGTTATCTCTAGAATATGGGAGAAGTGGATGGCTTCTAATAGTATCTACCAAATAAAATAAATTTAACAAAAAGTTTATAATTTATTCTCGACCTAAATTTTATAAATCATATATAGATATACATAAAATTTATGTATACACAAAACAATTAAATTGAGTATTCGACGAGAATTACATTTGTAATTGCTTACGCACGTAAATTTTTTAAATTCATTTGATAATAAAAAAGAAATTTACTTTTTACACATCTTTATTAATATACTCTCCTATAACAAACTTCACATTTAGAGAGGCCTTCACTATTTATAATTCTATGAAAATAGACATTCTTTGATTATTTTTCTCTGTCTACTGTTTGAAGAACGTGACAATATCTTTTATTTTTTGTGTAGCTTCTTATATACAACATCAAGTTTATCTATCTCTTCAACAAGAGTGAATAATCCATCATCACTCTGAGATCTTTTCTATCAATGAAGCTAGTAGCTGATGTTTAGTATTATTATACTTATTTTTTTATTATCTATCAAGACTCATAAAAGACCGATTAAAAATGTACCAATATAATTCTTCAAAAAAAAATGTACCAATATAAATATATTTATCAATATCAAGGAAAGGTGTGATAGTCTGCCATAATACATTTAACTATCGACTGATATTTGAATAATAAATTATATTATTATAACTTTATATTTTAAAAATGATTAATATTGATTAAAAATTTACAATATCAATATAATGTTTACGATAAACTATTAATTAGAACCAATGATCAAATTATTAAATTTAATTTATTTTTTACGCTCTTCAAGTTTTTTAAAAACACTGGGTTGTATTAGAATTTTCAGAATATTTTTCAAGAAAAAAAAAATCTTCATATCCTATTTGAGTTTTCCCCACTTTGATTCAAAAGATACCCAAATGGAGTTTTGGACAAATGGTTTGAATAATAATAAGTTTTTAGCATTAAGCAATCAAATTTAGCTACTTCATAAATGTCGCAACCTTGATAATTAGTGAATATTTAATTATATATAGTGACTATTTTAATTTTTATAAACTTGAAATAAAAAATTAAAATCTACATCAATTATTTTATTTTTGTATTCAAATAAGAATAAATTTGAAATTGATTGAATGTTCTTAAACAAGATAATTTTTTATAGATTTTAAAAATAAAAATACTCACAAAATTTTATTTAAATAAAACAAATAAAAAAACATGATCATATTTAAAATCAACAAATAAATAAATAATTATTCAAAGTAATAAATATTAAATGAAATAAAGAAAAACAATGAAAAGGAAAAATGAAAAGAAGACTTACCTGGAGATCAGCAGAACAAAAGGAGGCGTAATTTTTTTATAATTGCTATTTAATTTTTATTAAATCAATAAAAAATATTATAATTATAATGTATTTAAAAAAATAAAAAAAAATAAAATATTTTTTATGAAGATAAATATACCATCAAAATTTTGAAGCTTTCTAAATCTTTTTAACTATACCCAATCGAGATATACAACGGGTGAATAATGATTGGTGAGCGATCTAAACCATCAAACAGAATGTTCCACTACCAAGATTGATTATATCGGTACATAACCATCAACCGAGTGGAGACTTAATCTTCAATGACCACCAACAAAATCATAATAAAAAATTAGCGCCGATTCAAATCTCTGCTATAATTGACTGTTAGGGTATACTGAATCATGCCGAAAGGATAGATAAAATAAACCACAAAAATAACAACAAAAAAAATTTCAAAAGAGCAAAAAAAACTCTTGCCACGAAAGCATAGATTCTTATTAAAAATAAAATAATAAAAAAAAATAAACTTATATTATGTTAGGGTATTTTGTTCAAAATAATTAAGAATTATGAAATACTTAAGAATATAAAAGGAATCATATTCCCACCGTTTAATGAAAATACTATAACTATTGAAATTTTTTATTACAGAATCCTCAAAATCAAACAAGGGTATGTGATTCTAAAAAATAGAATGTTTCATCGGTAATAATATTTTCCATGAACCAAATGTCCCTTTATTATTAATATTTTTTATATTAATTTTATTATTAAATAATTAATAATATTTGTATTAACAAGTCATTATATTATTTTTTTAATAAATTAAATATCTTTTTAGTATGATGATGATATATCAATTTTGATGATGTGATAGTATAATTGATTTATAATTTTAAAAAAAATCTAATTTAAACTAATTAATTTTAAAACTTTTTATTTTTTATTTATAATGTAACATTATAAAAATGATTTATTGTCGTAGATATGACAAAACAAATGATGATTAAAATTAATATGAAAGTAGATGGAGTTTAAATTCATAGAATTTAATGACTTTGTTTGTCAATGATTTTATTAAATTTATAGAATTTAAGAGTTTAATGATTAAATTATGAAACTAAAAAAACTAATATTATTGATTCGGCATTGCTACAGAACAAAATTGATCCTTAATTTTAAATTTCAAAGGTTTATCAACCATGTCTACCTATTTAATGTATATTATTACTGAACATATCACATTCTATAAGCTAAGGGTCATATTGATATATGTATTAACGTATTAAAATTCTATGTTTTAAATCACAACAACTACTTTCAAAATCCAATGGTTAGTTTCCTACAAATTATCGAATACTTATATCGATATGGAAGGGTGATGTACCCAAATCAAGTTTTAACATGTAAATACGCATACCAATACAATAAGACAGTTAAGAGTTTAACGACTAGTTCCAATAAGGGCGTATCGATATGGTAAATATGCATATGAATAATCTACTGTCAAGAATTGTATTTATTGAGAAGTAAAGTCTTCAACCGCTAAAAACTCATTTGAGAGTATTAAAACCCTCAAGAAACATCTGAAAGACTAATGATTCAATTGTCAACATCTATTTTGAATATAAAAGAATCTTAGAGCATAAATTTTTATCTCTGTATAAACTATCATCTGTGAGTCAAATTCTTAAGGTATGATCAAGTGTTTTAGTTTAGTGAATGAGAAAAAAAATATAACCATTTATTTTATGAGAGATTTTTTATTTGCTTTGTTTTCCTTTTAGAGAGGTTTTTCACACATGAGCTTTGGATATTAATGTAACACCCTCGACCCGGAGTCACATTAGGCCTCCAGCCCAAAACCTGCATTTCAAAATTTCTTTCAAAAGCCCAATAATAAAACCAAACTCAAGTCCAAATATAATTCATAAAATCCATTTAAGTCATAAGCCCAAAATAATTTAAAGTAACTAGAGCTCCAAAATATTACACAATAGTTTAAAACATTCGATCCAAATAAATAAATAGAGTTACAAATACATATAGGGTTCGAAAAAGTACTAGCCCACTAAATCTATAATTATACTCTGACGCATGGTCGATGCTGAAATCCAAACCTCGATGGTGCTCCACAAAATCGGCTTCACCTAACCTACGCACGAAAATACATTTCGAACGTTGAGCTACAAAAGCTTAGTGGGTACGCCGAACTCAGCCCGCATCATGCATATCATAATAAGTAAAGCAAAGCATATAAAGATCATACGTGATGTGATGATCTATCATGCCTGCCTACCACATGACATAAATAAAATGCATAGTAACGCACACAGTATATATAAATCATATCAATTCAACAAACAAAAGTGAGGCCTGCGTCAACGCAGCATCGGGATCCTACACTCAAGATTGAGGCTGCCCTCAAATTCTATGCTCGGAATATTATATCGAGCATCTTTGAATGAGGCCGCCTAACGTTCAGAATAGTAATCGGGATGGAGGTCGTCCAACAAATCCCATGTTCGGAATGTTAAATCAAATATCTTCGAATAAGGTCGCCCAACATTCAGAATAAAGGTCTTTAATACATCACCTGGAATATTACATCGGATGACCTTCAACGTGTTGTAACACTTTTGGATATCCAGATTTCCATCAATCAAGGACTCAACACACACAATGATCCACCTAGGATCTTTACAACAAGACATATTGAGACTCATCATATCTTAGTCTTTCGGGTTAAAACTCATCAATCTTGGTTTAACAATTCATTTCATAGTTTTAAAGATAAGTGGGAACCCTTAATTACAATTTTTGACCCCACTCTCTATGTCGACTTAAGCAAGATAACATAGGGGTATCGATACTCCTACATGGGGTATCGAAATAGTCTGTATCGATATCCTTACAAAGGGGTATCGAAACACCAGGTATCGGTACACGTAGACCATCGACCAGGTCAACTAAAGGGAACCTACCCGTTTCGATACAGGTATCGAATCATAAATGCTACTAGAAGGTTCCGTATCGAAACACGGGTAAGGCATTTCAAAACGTTTACCCTATCTAACCTATTTTTCTCTTAGGGGTATCGATACACGGCTTGTGGTATCGATACCCCTTGCACGAACCTGCAGTTTTGCACTTGAAATTTCTAAGAAACTTTTTCGACTTTAATCTAATCGATCCTAAAGTGCTCCAACTCAATATTAGGGGTGTTTAGAGTGTTTTAACAATATTTTCATAACATCAAACACATTAATACGAAATCCACCATTAATGGTTCTTTTCAAACTAAACACTCATACATGAAAATCTATATGTATGCAAACTACCATGACATGGATGGTGATAGGAAGAGTTGGAGTACCAACCTCTTGTAAAAACAACAACCAAAAGGTCCAAAACGACCTCTACCCTCCTCAAGCCTTTTCATTGCCCAACCTTTGTAATGAAGCTCCCACTTCTTTCTCTACAAGAAAGGATTAAGGCCAACCATAAGACAAAGTTAGGGATGTTTTTAACTCTTAAAAATATCAAGAAAGTAGAGAAGAACTCTTAAAAACTCCCAAACCCGGATTTCCTTCTTCAACCTCAGTAACCATCATCCTCTACCAAAGCCCATACATTCTTACCTTGTTAGAAAGATCTCTTCAAACTCTAAGACTTTATCTTCAGCATCGAAACGAGATTCCTCACAAAAACTCTAAAGTTTGCTCCTTAAACTTGGGGTTTGGAATGAAAGAATGGGAGGGAAAGATGAAGAAGACAAGGAGACAATGATGACTTCATCCCCCTCTTTTTTGCGGGAGAAATTACTCCCTATACGCCCCTCTCATTCTATTTTTGCATTTACTAGAATGCCCCTAGCTTACCACACAAAAGCTCAACACAACAAGGCAAAACAAAGGCCAACATAAACCCGAGGCCCAAAACCACTCAACTCAGGTCCAAAACCAAAGCCCAACATATTGGGTTAAACCGAGACTCGAATCCAAATCCGGATCGTTGCAATTAAGGTTAGTTAGAGTCTAAATTATAACGGTTGTTTTCTTAACCTAAAAAAAGGAAAAAAATATGTGAGAAAATTAAATTGTTAAGGTAGGATTTGATTAAAAATTTAAATCACTCTAATTATATAAATTTTCAATTTTTTTATTTTATTTTTCACTATCAACGTTCAAATTATATTTTCTTCACTATTTGACAAACATAACCGGTCGAGAAAATCAAACTCCATAAATAACTAGATTTGATACAATTACAAGTGTCAGCACAACCAAAACGACGGTAAAAAAGATGAGCAACTTTAGTGTTACCATCACAAGGTTCATATAAGTTACGAGACTGCCCAAAACAAGCCAAGGCGTTCATAGACGACAAGCTAGTGTAGTGACGCTAAAAAAGCTTAGTTTGATGTTGAATTTTTCTAAGACGAGAAGGAGCCGAAAGGATATTCGTAGACATCAACACCGCAGGTCAAAGGAGAAGTGTTGCAGTCATGAACTGCTATGCTAAAGTGTAGTCCGACTACACAGTAGTTTCCTCACAATGTTGCTATCATTAGTATTCTGAATTTAGGTGACTAATTTGCAGGGGGAAAAAAAGAAGCCGCTGGTTGAAACTATTAATAATAACATGCACTAAAGAAACAATATTAATATGAAAGATTCAATAAGATGTAACTGGGAAAGAGGATTTTGCTACCAGAAGCCATCAGCAATGTAAATTACCCCTACAAATGACATTCCTCGTTATTCTACAAATATAGATAATAATTGTGATTATTAATATATTATCTGTTCTCAATAACCAATAAAAATATCTTCCATCCCGAAAACAAGAAATCAGAAGTAACTTAAAATCAATTTCTCGCAAAAAGAAAAAATAAAAGAAAAAGGTTCAGCCCTAAAGTTGAGGATAATTAAGAAAAACGAGAGAGCACGAGTACAATAACTGGGTTCGCTTGTATCACAGGGTTTGTGCGCCAGATGAAGATGAAGACATCACAGAGAGAACCTCTGTCACAGATGCCATTACACTTAAAGCTGCTTTCAGAACTTCCTGAGAACACCCTGGCTTCACAATGGTACGGACCTGGAAAAATACATCATGGACATAGGGTGACCGAAATGGAAAGTTCATACCACAACAATTGCAGTGGAATGGAAGCAAATACGAAACCAGAACCAAAAAATTACGAAAAAAAAAGCAACAGAAAGTTTTGCACCTTGTCGAGATATTCCTGTAGTTTCTTGATGCGGCCCATGTAATCCTGGTCTTCAACACAGAGTGTTACCGCCTTAGCATCGGCACCTGGACCATCAAACTGAAGGGGTCCTGGATTTCTATAGATATCATCCAGCAAAAACCTTGTTGCATTTTGTCTCAGCAGCCTACAATTACAGGCTTACACATTAGAATGAGTGGTTATAAATCTAGAATCAACGCGTTTCAATTAAAATAACACATACTCGTATGCTTTGCCTTTCAGATCCACAGTAGCTGGATGAATAGCAGGTTTTCCAATTGCCAAAGAATTGGGATTTTGGGACCAGCGCTTAACAGTCATCATTGCCTAAGATTTAGCAAATGCAATCAAAGTCGAGCCTTATGGAGAAAATGCGTTGAAAGAAAAATGGCAGGTAATAAAAAACAATAAAAAGGAGTAGATCAGAGGAAGGGTGCTCCCAGCAAGCAAAATGAAATGATGGTCAGAAGTAGTCAATCAATGCATTATGCCAAACAAAATAAAAACTCAACTGCAATAGGTGCAGCACCACAGCGCCACTTGTTCACTGGATTCTTTAGGTTAGTTATAGTTGCCATGTAACCATTTAAACCAGCTGCAAGTATATGATAACAAACATGTCCAAGAACCTGTGAAAATGTAGTATTATTAATAAAGGGAGAATATCAAAACAAGGCAATGGAAACATAACCACGCTTCAATGATAGCTTACATAGGCATAGTCACAATCAAACTTTGATGGTAACGATCCACGAGCCTGATAGCCAAAGAAGTGGCAGATGGCATTAAATTTTTTACCCTTGTAAGTACCTGCTTTCTGCCCACAACAGGTAAACGAGTAAAGAATTGTAGTCTGAAACCCACTAAGATTACAGTTAAGCAGACATGATTCAACCGGATACTACTACATATTTCCTACAAATGTTGAGATAAATGCAGAACTTGTTATGGAAAGTGTTATCTGGGTAAGAGTTATATTGAAAGAAAGGCATAAAAACTCATTTAATGATTTTAAAAGTTTTGTTCCATGTCAACATGAAGTATTGAAGACGTAGATACCAAAAGGGGAATATTGCCCTACCAGGCGCTTATTTATTTCATTCTCTACAAGATGGGCCAGTAGTTTCTCTGTCTCAATCTGGAAGAAGGCAGAATAGATATTAGAAAGATTTAATGGAGTATTCTCTTAATTAGAGAGTAACTATATTTATATCTCAAGCTAGTTACCTGTGACAACTGTGCAGAATCATCTGATTCTGGATGGAGGAGAAGCTGTGACATTGAACATGACACTCATTAAGGTCATTAATTGGTCCTTACGCATCTTTAATCATTAAGAATTATAGGAAATTAGAACCAGTACCTGTTTCCGTATAAAAAGTGGCAAAAATTCAAACAAAGCAGATGCCCAAGGTGACAGTTGGGAAGAAATTTTATCAGCGGGTACATTTTGCCTGAGCAAACTGTGAATTTCCTGAAGTAAATCTCATCAACACACAGGTCATTGTCACATCGAAGCTTCAAATGGAAAATCTCTCCTTGAGAGCAAGAGGTATGTGAAACGAATTAGAGACGGTCACTATTTAACATTAGTTACCTTCAACAGTGCATACACTTCAGGAATGCTCTCAATAAGTCCTTCGGGCAGAAGGATAACCCCATGGTTCTTGTCTGGTTCGAACACAAGGACAGTAAACAATGACAACTAAGATCTTTCTGCCATGAAATAAAGCAACTAGAAATTATCTTACCCTGCTCAGCCCTGGCTTGAACTGCATCACAAATTTGCTTTGTTATGTCAAAAAGGGTAAGCTTTGATGCAGCCACCTCTTCACCTAGAATTACCTGTTCAAATATATCAACTGTTAAGTGAAGAATAAATACTTTTGTATGTATCATATACTTAGTTTAAAAAAACGCGCCCAGCCGCGCCTAAGGCGCCAGGCAAACTGAGGCAATATGAAAAATGCCTCCTCCGGCGAGGCAAGTTAAGAGAAGCGTTGCAAGGCCCACGCTTTTGCAAGGCGTAAGGCACTTCGCTTTGGCGTTTAGTTATCTTCAAATTTTGGGTTTGGGCAGAGCAGAAGAATAACAGTGAAGAAGAGAAAAAGCCATGGAAACAAATGAAGAAAAAGCTCGGTAGAGAAGACAAAGAGAAAGAAGATTACGTGTTGAAAAAGATTTAATAATATCACGTGGAGTCCTTTTAACTGCTGTAAATCAGTATCAATTTTAAATAGAGTTGTTTGTATTTAGATTTTATTATTTTTTATTAATATTATTAAATTATATTATTAAAACTTTATTATTATTATTTGTGAAGAAAAAGCTTAACTATTCTATTTGAACCTAGGTTATTTTAAAATCAAATTTTAAATCACTTTATTTATTAGATAATTGGGCTTGTATCTTATTTTATTTTGTTTATTAAATAATTAGGTTATATAGCAATTTATTTTATTTATTATAAAATATAGTATATATAAGATTATTTTTAAAGAAAAATATTATTTTTTATTTATAATATTCTGATATTTTTATTTTAAAAATAAAGACATTGATAAAAAAATATTATTTAATATTATTATTATTATTTATGAAAATAATTGACTTATTTTAATTCCATTCATACCTTTCACTTTATAATTTATATAAAAGACCAACAATTCAAAATTCAAATCAAACTTCTAAAAATTTCCATAAATATATCAAAATACAAATGAAATTAAAATAAGTCAAATATTATTTAATTTTATTATTATTATTCTTTAGTGACCTCTTTCATGGATTTATATTTTAGTTACTAAAATAAATTATTGTTGTTCCTTGTTCTGACTTTTTTTCATTCCCTAACCTTTGAAAGAAAAAAAATGGAGGATGTGAAGCAAAAATGAGGTCCATCTGATGTAAATATATTTTATTTAAAGAATAGAATTATTTGTTATTTGAATTTTATAAAATTTTGATATTCTTGTGAGATCCAATGAATATTACTAAAAATCTTATTATTTATTTATTTTAAAAATAAAGACTTTGATAAAAAAAATATTAAGTACTTTTATTATTATTATTATTTATAAAAAAGCTGATTTATTTTTATTAAAATATTAATTTAGATTAAGAAAAGCAATTTAACATTAATTTTAATGATTAAAATATTATGATTTTAAACATCTATAAATTATTATAAATATATATTAATTATTTTTATCATTTAAAAAAGAATATATTATTTATTTTATATTTAATTTAAAATAAATAATATTTATAATATTTTAATATAAAAGTATCTCGCCTAGCACTTCTTAAAACTAATATCATATGTAACTAAAAATATAATTAGCAAGCAAAAACTAACCATATTTGGATGAGATTGGAGGGTGCATTCCAGGGCAACATGTGATGCCTTCCTTCCCATAAGACGGATAAAATAATAATACTAAAAAGAAAAATCATCTCGGGTAAGAAAGCAGAAAGCTATAATCACACCTGTCTACTTCTCTTAACAGAGATTGATGTCACCACTAACCAAGGAGATGCCATCTTATGTAGTAAAAAACTTACCTTCTCCGCAGAGAGAGCATCAGTGCAGACGTTACTGATAAGTTGGGAATTGACCTGCATGCAATGTAAAATGAATTGCACATCAAATTTAAAAGTTTGCACGTAGAAATATAATCCTTAAGAATTGGATCACCCCTTTGATTACCGAATCTGCTGGGTGTCTGTTCTCCTGAAACTAATACTACAATGTAAAGTCAGAAGTGATTAAGATTGTTACCTTGCATATGGTATCAAAACCAACATTAGTTTCAACAAATTGATTCTTCAGGTCTCCATTCAGCGTAACAGGAACACCAACCACCTGGAAACAGAGACATATTTCAAATTTTCAATATATTGTACGAAACATCCAATTAAAATAGAGATAGAAGCACCCAAAAAGTTGTTACGGTATAGAGATCTTGTCATGGAAGTTACCTTTGTTGGACAGTTGGCTTCAGCAAATGTTTCAGCAAGTTGAGCAGCATCTGTATTTGATGTCACACCTACAAGGCAAACCAAACTCTTAGTAACATCTACTTATCATAATGTTTCGTAAACTTTAACAATTAAATCACCTCCAATAATTACAAGGCCATCTAACTTCAAATCATTGCAGGCAGCTAGTGCAGCCTGAACTTGCTCAGTTGTTCTAATTTGATCTTGAGTTCGTCCCAAGAGATCATAACCACCTTCTCAATCAAAAACATATAGAAGCAGGTTAGATTATAGAACCACAAGAAAGCAAAAACTATATCTTTACATTAGATTGCCTAATGAAAGAAACTACCTTGATTTTTGTAGGTCGAAAGAGTATCATCAGTGATATCTAGAGTTTTTTGAGCAAATAAACCTTGAGTACCTCCTGTCAGAAGGAGCAGTAAAAGAATCAACTGTCACGTAGAGAATAGCAAGCAAAAATATACAATTGTATTGCAATGGAATTCTAGTAAAAGAATAATACACTACACAAAACACAACAATTTTCAACATGTGTGTATCTATATATGTATATGCAGGTGTATATGGTGTTTGTTTTTTGAGCGTGAGCATTAGTATAATTGTATATAGACTGTATGCATCATCTGATCTAAGTGCAGCTTACCCAAAAAGCCCAGCAAATTGCTATTCGGGTTGTGGATTTTGAGTGCTTTATGGAGGCCCCATATGACATTATGCCCACCAGGGGATTGTCTCCCACAAAAGACAAGTCCTACCCTGTTATGCGAGAATATCCGGTAATTAGACAAATAAAAAGATATCTGTATACATAAACTCATCCCTGCAGCCATTGTCCTAAAAATGATCCTAAAAGGGAAAAGAAATCATGAAGAGTTCTATAACAAGCACCTAATAGCCGGATGCTCAGTTATAATCTGAGCATCAGGCACTTTAGCAGTCGGCCTAAAGAAGTGAGCCAATGGCTTGCCAAACGTGTGTGGAAAAGCACGAGCAATGGTATGCGCATCAGCTGGATCCAGAGATGTAGTCGTATCACCAAACTCAACCCTGACAGTAGTTCCCTGAAGCACAAAACGAGTCGTTAGTAACAAAAACAATACATCGATTCGGTGCAGTCCACAGTGGCCAAACAGCCGGTCAAATCTTAGGAAGAAAGAAAGAAAAATCAAACATACGAGATGCAAGAATAGCATATATTTTGAGTAAGATCATGGTAGATCTAACAAATTCGAAAAAGCAAACAGAATAAAAAAGCAAAAAGAGGAAGAAAAGAGATCCACGATTACAAATAACAAAACACGAGATACAGAATCACAAAGTGAAAATGAAAAAGGGAGATACCTCAAGGCAAGGAGGGAGCTGCGGCTGATATAGAGATCTGAGTTTCTGTAGATCGGAAAGTTCTCTGGCAATGCCGTAATCTGAGTCCATCTCTTTGTTGTTGTTGTTTTTCCTCTTGTTTGTTGATCTGCTGTGTGTAGGTGATTTTAATATAAAATCTAAATTTGGTAGAATAGTAAACGAAGTTGGTTGAGGTCTCTTGATCTTAGGTTGGTAAGTAGAAGAAAGGGGAACCACTTGATGGTTGCTGCGGCGGAGGTGGAGTGTGTAGCTGTGGGGGAAGTGAGGAATGGGTTATATATATACCAAGTGAGACTGCAGGGTCGTACGACTGCAGTTGCGGGCGATACAACCAAACTAACTTCTTGTTTCTTTATCCTTGCGTTAATACACAAGTATTTCCCCCTCCTTTTCTCTATTAATTACGCTACTGCCACCGCTTTTGTTTCTTTATTGTAGTTTAAATAATTATTTAAAATTTTTTGGACTAAATTAAGTTGTTTAAAACTTTAATTTTATCTAAATAAGTTCCTAGTTTTTTTAATTTTTATTTTTTTGTCAAATATCAATTAATGATTAGGTATTAATTGATTTTTTTTAAATTAAACACCTATTTTAATAAAAAATATTTATTTTATCAAAAAATAATTTAAACAAATAAAAATAAAAACTTTTGAAATACTTATTTTATTTTTAAACCTACTAAAAAATAACATAAATATCAAAAGTACGGTAATATATAACAAATAAGGGTAAAATATATGTTTTAATTTTTAAAATAATAATTTTAGTAGTGATTTAGTCTTAAAATTATAGATTTAGGTCTTGGTTAATAAATGGTTGAGAAAATTAATATTCTAAATTACTTAAATTTTAAAATATATTTGATAATTTAAAATAAAAATTATTTGACAGAATTTTTCTGT
This sequence comes from Abelmoschus esculentus, assembly GCA_035048815.1. Lineage (NCBI taxonomy): Eukaryota > Viridiplantae > Streptophyta > Magnoliopsida > Malvales > Malvaceae > Abelmoschus > Abelmoschus esculentus. The sequence continues at coordinate 16,004,876 of JAUCBN010000001.1, forward strand.
AAAAAATATTGAAAATGATACGTAGATAATGACATATTTATCACTTAATGGAGGACTTATTAAACAATATAAATATCGTTAATTAATCGATTACTTAATAAATTTTAAGATAAATTATATGGATAGCCACAATACAACGGGGTTGGTATTGAAATGGTCACAATACTTTAAAAAATATTAAATACATTGGTGAACTATTAAAATGGTATCGAAATAGCCACTGACCGTTAAAAATTAAAGGACCTAATTATATGGTAATTAAAAATAAAATAAAATAATTAAATATTTACTCATGTCATTCATTTATTTTTTTAATTTAATCCTAATTTTAATATAATAAAATAATAAAATTATTTAACTTGATTAAAGAGAAAAATAAAATCAAACAATCTTGCTTCCCAAAGTGTTTGAACTTGGGTTATTGCCTTGAAAAATAAGATGATTAACCATTAAGCAAAGAACAATCTACTAATATAAAACACTAACATTTTAAATCTATGTATTATTTTGATAATTGTTTCTTTATATTTATTTTTTAATTTAAATAAAAATTTAATTATTATATAATAAATTAAAATTTTAAAATTAATAAAATTCTATTTATATACCCCAAACCATAATCCCTAAACTCTAAAGTTTAAACCCTAAAGGTTAAATCCTAGACCCTAAATTTTTTTATTAGAATATTTTTTATTCAAACATCCGAAAAAAATTATAAGTACTCGAATATTTTTATTTGAATATTTATTATACGATTATTTTTATTCATATATTTATTATTTGAATATCCAAATTTTTTTATTCGAATATTTAAAATCCATATATTTTATTCGAATATTTTTAAATTCAAATATTTATGATTTTTATTCATATATTTATTATTCGAATATTTTTATTTGAATATCCAAATTTTTTATTAGAATATTTAAAATCCAAATATTTTATTCGAATATTTTTAAATCCAAATATTCTAATATTTATGATTTTTATTTGAATATTTTTATTCGTATAATTATTATTCGAATATTTTTATTTGAATATCAAAATTTTTTATTCGAATATTTAAAATCTAAATATTTTATTTGAATATTTTTAATTCCAAATATTCGATAATTTATTATTTTTATTTTAATATTTATTATAAAAATATTTTTATTCATATATTTATTATTCAAATATTTTTATTGGAATATATAATTTTTTATTCAAATATTTAAAATCCAAATATTTTATTTGAATATTTTTAAATCCAAATATTCGAATATTTATGATTTTTACCCAGATTTAGGGTTTAACTTTTAGAGTTTAGAGTTTGTTAAATAAATTTTTATTATAATTTAAATATTTTAATTTATTATATATATAATAATTTAATTAATATTTTAATTAAATTAAAAAATAAATTTATGACTCAGTGTGAATAAATAAGAAACTGTATGCCATATATATTTTAAAGGGGTTTATGATAAATAAAGTTTATATTTGCTTGAAAGTAGTACTATTTTTATGTCAAAAACTAGACTATAAACTTCTCCCAAAGTTCAAGTTACGAAAATCGTCTTGATCCAAGAATTTTTATGGGAGGCATTCCTTGAAGTGAATGCAAGCATGATGTTTATTCCATGAGATTATGCAACCATGATGTTTATTCCATGCGATTATACAAGCATGATGTTTATTCCATGCGATTAAATGAATATAAACATGATAATTCACTATATGATTAGTGAATAAAACTCTTTATGTGCTAGAATATCATTGATGAGGATATGTTAGAAAAACATACTCCATTTTTCACACATTAATGTTATCCTATAAACACAATATCGTAAAAAGGTTTTAAATACCTATTAGTCTCCTCTCCATTCCCTGAAGTGAATGTGATATTTTATAGTGGAATGAATAAAAACAACATTAGTAATTATGGTTGCCATTAAGTCATAAAATAAACATGGATAAGATGATTCTTTTGAGAATGCTTATATCCACCAGAAGTGGTATTATAAAGATGGTAAGAATGATAGAGATCATATCAAAATCTTTATGCTATCAATGCGATGGTACAAACCATTGATCTCGTACTTGTCAAACGTCAAAATAGTATAGACTTTATCCATATCATGAATGATAAATGAAAGAAAATATAAGCAGATTTTCTTTATGGTGAAAATAATTATGGCGATGTTGATCCAACTCAATTGGATATTCTTAATTTTTTTCATAACCCTTGAAGGGAAAAATTCACCATTTATTTTATTTTAATTTATTTTTATTTATTATTTAATTATCGTTAAGTTATTTTACATATTATTTATTTACGATTTATGTTAATTTATCGTTAATTTATTTTATATATTATTTATTTAAGTTTTATGTTAATTTATCCTTTGAAGAATATTATCACTTTCGGAATAAAATCTACAATGGATTGTGGCTATTTATGCCAAACAGACGGTATAAGTACTCATATTATACTTAAGCATAAGAAATATTTTCTCATTTAAACACAAGGGAAAATGTAAGTATTATATCTCAAATTACTGAAATATCAATGCTTCGGAAGATCTTTTAAGAGTTTATCTTTGATAGATAACTGAATTGATATAATGTGCTATATTTAATATTTTGTCATTCCCCAAAGTGAATGATACAAAGCACATATTTTTCATTCCCCGAAGTGAATGAAATAAAGCACATATTAAAAGGTGCATGATTATGCATATTTTCCCATTTTAAATTCAAGAAAATAATGTGAGTACTATATCTGGAAGTACTAATATCACAAAAAGCTCTGAGTGAGTAAATATGTTATTGCCAAATGAAACGTTATCTATATTTACAATGCATTATACTCGACAAAGTTATAAATAGATTTATTGAGTTTTAAAGATATTTATTGAAATATATTGAGAATATGAGTCAAAGGGATGCTGACTATCTCAATATTACGAGTATAACTCAAGCCAATAAGAAAATTTTGACAAAATTACATGTACTGTCATTCATATTGTATTATATAAGAATTAGTACAAATTAAAGCTCATAATATTGTAAAACAGATTTTTACTGATAATTTTATTTGGCATGACCGATTAGGCCATCCCGATTCAATTATGATGCAAACATTTGTTGACACTTTTATGTAGTCATTTATTGAAGAACTAAGATTTTTTTATGACAATTTTTCATGTGATACTTGCTATGAAAATAATTTGATTATTGAATCATCAACAGCTAAGATAGAGTGTAGATCTATTAATTTTCTAGAATGGATACAAGGTGATATATGTGGGCTTATACACCTTTCTTACAAATCATCTAGATATTTTATGATTTTTATTGATGCATCGATTAGATGGTTATATGTATCCTTGTTATTAACCCGCAATTTGGTGTTTACGAGTCTACTTGCTCAGTTGATAAAATTATGAGCACATTTTTTAGATTATCTTATAAAGACAATCGATCTTGATAATGTTGATGACATGTCATTTTACATGTAGTATCACTAATTCGCATTAAGCCAATAAATGATCATAAGTTCTCCCCATTATAAATGGTTTTTGGTCAATAACCAAATATTTTTCATGTTAGATTTTTTGGGTGTGCGATATATGTTCTAATTACTCCACCATAATGAACAAAGATGAGTTTTATTGGGAATATATATCAAATTTAAATATCTTGAGCTTCTGATAGAGATTTATTTACAACACGATTTATTGTCTATCATTTTAATAAGTCAGTTTATCCAATATTAAGGGGAGGAAATAAATAGCTGGAGAAATAAATAAGTTTGAATGAATTATCATTTTCTCATTTTGATCCACGTACTACACAATGTGAACTATAAGTTCAAAAGATAATTCATTTAGAAAATCAATTGTCAGATGATTTTGCTAACCTTAAAGAGTGACTAAGTCACGTATACCAATTATGAATGATTCGATTAAATTTGATGTCATAGAAGGACAAACTCTAGTTACTAATGAGTCTAACTTACGCTTAAAGCGTAGTAGAGAAGTAAGTTCCAAAGATAAAAAATCCTCGCTAAAGAAAATGAGCTATGTTTTATGATGGTTTGATCAATGAATCAATGAATTATAAAAGTCTAAATAAGAGATTAAAAAGACTCTAACAGAGACATTGACATGACTCGGGTACCTGATAATAAAGAGATGTCAATAGATTATGCCATGTCTGGTAATAAGTGGAACTAAAATTAAATCGATGTCGTTAATATATTTACATGCAATATAGCACTAGAGATTTTATTTGATGATGTGGATCATGAATTATTGTCAATTGAACAATGTAAACAAAGAAACGATTGACAAACATGAAAGAGACAATTGAGGCAAAACTAAAATCTCTTTCGTAAAGAGAAATATTTGGGACTATAGCCCGTACATTGAAATATATAAAGCTCGTGTATAAATAAACATTTGTGAGAAAGAAAAATTAAAAGGAAAAATCATGAGATATAAGCTCATTTAGTTGCACAAGGATTCTCACAAAGACATGAAATTGATTATGAGGAAAATATATTCCTTGGTGGCGGATGCAACTACTTTTAGATTTTGATCAGTCTAGCAATAAATAAAATTACTCAATTTCTGCCTAATGGATGTTTTTACATCCTATTTGAATGGACCTCTTGATAGTAATATTTACATGAGACTTCCAGAAAGATTTAGATTGCCATAAGCAATTAATTCAAGTTCTCGAGAATACTATTCAATCATATTAAATATATCTTTTTACGACTTGAAAATAATTTAGGCGTATTTGGTATGATCGCCTCATTGAATACTTATTAGCATAATGCTATATGAATTGTTTAATTTCCCTGAGAATTTTTATTAAGACGTTTAGCTCTGAATTTTATTGTTGTGTATGTTGATGATTTGAACATCGTTGAGACTCGTGAAAAAATCTCCTCAAATACTTGTGCATCAATCGACATAAAGAAAAATGTTGAAAGAGACTTTATATACATAACGCATGTTTATTGATCACCCTTTATGGTTGCTAGGTCTCTTAATGTAAAAAAAGATTTTTTCTGCCTCAAGAAAAGGGTAATGATATTCTTGGTCAAAAATCACAATATATACATTATTTGATCTAGAAGCATCGAATCTTAGTTGGTCCAGAAATATTATTTAATTGCTACAAGATCATTACCTTTAAATAATTTTTATGTATGAGGCAAAGCCGAAATATGTGTTTGGATAAAGATATCCTGAAGATATGTGAATTATTTTCACAAGATAAGATGCAAGCTATCTTGTGTAGAGATAATGAAAAATTTATATTTCAAAGTGGATATATCAAATGTAATAAAACGAAACATATTTCTTTACCCTCATTATCTTCATAAGAATAGTATCCTCGATTCATTTCAAGCAATAATTTGGAAAATTTATCCACTAGTGCATAATTTACTACAACATTTAAAGATTGTATTCAATATTGAATTATGAAGATTCAAAGATCTTATATGATATTTTCATGAGGAGGTAAATACGCGTTGCACTCTTTTACCCTTAACCAAGGTTTTGTCCCCAATGGGTTTTCCTAGTAAGGTTTTTAATGAGGCAACATGTTATGCGTATCAAAGATGTGTGTACTCTTTTTTCTTCACTAAATTTTTTTTCCATAGGGTTTTTATCTTAGTAGGGTTTTAACGAGGCACATTATCTTCATGGATATCCAAGGAGGAGTGTTATGAATATATTTATTTATGGTGAATATCTATACATTAAATTAAACTTTACTGAGCTTTATTATTAGGGTTTAATACCTATTGGAATTAGATTTTTCATCTTATGCTTATAAATATAGATTTTTGAGAAAGCATTATACACAACCCTACTTTGAGAATATAATACAAATCTCTCTTTTTTGTCTCTCATCTTTATTCTTATATTTTTACTTTATTCACAACAAGTTAGAGGTTGATTTATTTTTACAAATTCTTAGCAATGATTAGTATTTTGGATTTTTTTTTTATATATTTAAAGATTATATAAAGGAATGAAATATGAAAACATCTACATAATAATAGTTATTATCATTTAAAATTACTTTTTTTATAATTGTCACTGAATTTTTATTGAATCCATAGAAAATATCACAATTACGAATGATCAAGGAAAAACAATGAAATTAAATCAACCCATAATTTCTTCAAGCCTCAATACAAAGAAAAGTAAATATTTTTTATGGAGATAAGCATACCATCAAAATTCAGAAGCTTCTTGAATCTCCTTGTCCCTGTCCAATCGAGACGCATAATGAGTAAATAAGGAGTGGTGAGCGATCCAAACTATTATGCAGAATGTTCCGCTACCCAAGACTGATTATATCGGTACACGACCATAAACCGAGTGGGGATCTAACTTTTCATGACCACCGACAAAATCATAATCAGAAAGTCGATTCAAATCTCTGCAACAATTGACCGTGTATGCTGAATCAAACCACAAGGACAGAAAAACAAACCACAAAAATAAAAAAAAATATCACAAGGACCGAGAAAATACATATTATAAAGATAGAGATTTTTATTAAAATAAGAGAAAACAAAAAAATAATAAATCCGGTGGTCGACAACTAATACTAAGATTAGTTGTCAACCGCTGATCAAAGAGAAAAATTAAAACTTGATGGAAGAAGACGAAGAACACTGCGGCGTAAATCTTAGGGTTTAATCATAAATATAATTATATAAACAGTTATTAAATGTAATTTAATTAATATATAATATGTTGTCTATTTTAAACAAATAATAACATTGACTCATGGTTAAAATCATTTTTTACGCTCTTTAATAAAATAACCTTTAATTATAATAAATGTTATCAATGCTTAACATATAAAATAAAAAATAAAAAGGATGACCTAGTGATTAAAGCATTTGCTATTTATGTTATTGGCTAAGGGTTCGATCTTTATTTAGTAGTTCTTTCTTTTTTTATTTATTTATTTATTATTATTATTCATTTGAATGATGAATTAAATTTAATGAATTAATATTATAATTAAATTGAGATAATATGTGAATAAAGAAAACAATATATATAATTGTAAAAATTAACTTCACTAATGCATTATATTTTTGTCAAAAGTCGATGGTTATTGACTTGATTAGAATTATTTTAAATTTAGTATTTTTATTGATAAAAGTCATAGTTCAATACCGAATAGAATTATACTGATATTTTAATGACCTTAGAGACTACCCTTTAATTTTTAAGTGGGGTTAATAAAATCTAATGTTTATTATGAAACTTAAACTTTTTAAGGCGAAATCTAAGAAGAAAATAGAGATAGACCGCATCCCCCCCCCCCTATTAAAAATATAGCTGATTAGCTGGGAAATTGGAATATGCCAAAATGGTAACACAGTATATTCTTTTTAATCCCCAAAAAACTATAAGGGTATTATTGTAAATACATTGGATCACACTGGTTCACCGAACATCAGAAGTAGAACTACGTCTACCTAACGCTCTCTCTGCCAAATGCCAAGTGTTCAACTGCCTTCTCCCTTTTTTTTATTTTTATTTCCTTATGTTGTATATTTTTACTTTAATTATATTTCTAATATAAATTGCATGATTAACGAATAGATATTTAATACAGGAAAAATTAAAAGAAGAGAAAACTATATAGATGGTCATCTAACTATTACTGTTTTTTGTTTTAGTATCCAATTATTTTTTTTATTAAACTTGTTCTTATCATTAGATATTTTTCATGTTTTTGTCCTTTTTCATTAAAAACCTATCGAAGTTGCTGACTTAGTATTTTTTATTTTTCACATCATCATCCCTCTCCTTGTTAGGTTATATAGTATTTTCCTTATTCGAGTGTCACCTTTTGACTTTTAACAAATCAAAAGGGAAAAAATCCCGTTGTTGTTGCTGCTTGGATTTGAATTTGGGACCCTGTGTATAAAGGATGCAACACCTAACTACTAAATTAGGTTTATGATTTAATTAAGTTGTATCTAAATTAATATTTAATTTATACTCTTTTAACCTAAAAAATAAATAAAATAACCTTTTTAGATTGAAGTAGGAACCTTGCAAAAAAAAAGCAAGGTGCTTACCAGTTACCACTAAGTTAGGTTGAGAACTTATAATATATTTACAAAATTTAATCTTTAATTTAAAATATATTATCACCTCGAAATAATCAAAATACTACTAAAATCAATCTTAAATTAGTTTTCAATTCTTTTAAGAATAAAAAAATATTAGATCGTTCTAAAAGTTTATTATACAATATATAAATTTATGATAAAATATAAATTTTGAATTACTTGAAAATAACTATTTAATTTTTAATTAAAAAAATTATTTAGCATGAAATGTAATCAAAACTAAAGATCAGACTAGAATTATTTCTCAGTTTGTTTTGAAATTAAAAAAAACTAGTAATAATTAAATATTTATATATTTTATAAACTAATATTAAAAATTAAAAATTTAAATTTATAATATTTATTTAAGATAAAATATATTTTTTGGATAATATTTAATTCGTTGACATATATGTGAATAATTTATTTTATATTAATTAATTTTTAGAATGATCTAATGTCTTTTATAAAAATAAATAATAAGAATTTTTGTTAGAATTAGAAAATTAATTTAAGATTTATTTTAGTAATATTTTTATTATTTTTTTAGGTCAAAATATATTTTAAAATAAGGATTAAATTTTTGTGAATGTATAATTTTTTTTTTTAACTTAGATTATGGTTAAACACTATGATTTTGGTGCAAGATGTCCTTGTTTCAAAACTCTATAGGTAATTATGCCTGATTTATAGGTTGAAAGAGTATAAATTTAGTATTAGTTTGGATAAAACTTAACAAAATCCTAATCCTAGCTTATTTGTTAAGCGTTAAACCCTTGTGCGGGTTTTAGGTTCGAATCTAAAAAGCAACATCAAGAGATATTTTTTTCTTTGATTTGTTCAAAATCGGGAGGTGCCATCTGGTTGATTGAATAAAAAAATATTATGCAACCTGGCAAGCAGATAGGTGATGATGCGGAAAGCAAACAAACAAATCGGTGCTTTTAACGAAGGGGACCAAAATAGTAGAAATTATTATATGGACCTAATTATCCGTATTATTCATGAATCATGATTCATTTAATAATAAGATTAATTATTGTAATAGTCACGTTTGTTTTTTCTCAGTACAGATTTGATCACCGATTTTGAAAAATAGCCTATAAAGTCACTTATGTTTTTGATCTGTAAACTTTCGGTCACTGAGATATTTGTTGCCGTTAAACTTTAACGTGAAGATGATCTGGCACAATAAAAAAAATAAATTACCTAAATAGTACCTAAATTATTATTTTTATTTTAATTTATCCTTAAAAATTTTAAAACTTTACCTTTTCATCATCTTTTCAAATAACCTTCTTTCTCTAAAAATTCTCTAACCAACCCCTAAATTCTCTAAAAAAGAACATCCTCCAACAACCTAAATGATAAAAACAATATCTTTTACAATATTTCATACTTAATAATTTTTAAAATAAACTTAAAAATAATCAAAAACATCTTGACAAGAAAATATGCAATAAAGAAATAATGAAGCACGTCCATGGTAAAAAAAAAAAAAAAAGCTAAAAAAGTATATTTTTTATCGCTCTGAACCAGTTTTCATGCACCTAAAACTGAACTTTTTCAAGAATGATATAGTACAATTGGCTAAAGCAAGTAGTCAACAAAAGCCAAAGACAAAACAAGTTTAAAGCCAGCACAACCCTAACTAAGATAAGCTTGGTTTCTGTTTCTGATCTATAATTCTACACTTCAAAAGAATCAAAAGTCACCGAAACCTTTTAGATTATTTTCTTTCCTTAATATCAATTGTTTCAGAGAATTCAAATATAATTGTAGCCAAAATAAATTTCGAAAAAAACAAAAGAAATAAAAAATTATAAAATTTTACTTTATGAGAATATTATCAATTTGAAAACTAAATAAAATAATAAAATTATAAAACTTTTAATTAATTTTCAAAAATCATAAACTATAGAAATAAGAAAGAGCACCCTAAACAAAGTGACATTTACATGGTTGATGCTCTGTCCTTCTGATAAACTTGCTCTGTTTTTTATTTTCAGCATGTATATTGTAATACACTCTGCTCTGGACCTCTGGTGCTTAATCTCTTTCATAAAGGATTACAACTTTGTATATTTTATCTTTACAGATTAAGCATGATATAAAAAATAAGAATGAGCTTCTTATCTCGATTCAAAAATTTATAAAAAGCGTTGCTAATACTTGCTATCTCAAGGATGCATGCCCAAATGTTATGGAAAATTTGCAGGTTTAAATAAGTTGATATTTTACTTCACTTTCTACTAACCTATTGTCTATATTTAAGTTTTTATATTGAAACTTGATTTGAGCTTTTGATTTACATTCTCTTTAACTAATTAAAATTTATGAAACAGCGAATGCACCATGTTATTTATTTTCTCAGATGATACAAGATGCGAATAAAGTGTGATATGTTATATATTCTTAGAGAAATGAGGTTACTTTAGAAAGATGGTGAAAAGGTAAAATTTTAAATTTCGAGGGTCAAATTAAAGATAAAATAAAAATGAAATAATAATTTAGGTATTATTTAGGTAATTTATCTTTTTTATTGTGCCAGATCATCTTCACATTAAAGTTTAACGGCTACAAACATCTCAATGACCAAAAGTTTACAGATCGAAAACGTAAGTGACTTTATAGGTCGTTTTTTAAAATCGGTGACTAAATCTATACTGAGAAGAAACAAACGTGACTATTGCGGTAATTAACCCTTAATAATATTCATATATTTTAGTATAATTTTAAAGTAAATATGTAATATTTTGATCCCAATTCAAATTTAAAATATTATATTTAGGTCGTCTAAAATATGGCTCAATAAATTTTCATTTTAAACGTAGATTTAGAGACCATTTAAAATATTTAAATCATTTATAATCTTATATACTTAAATAATAATAATATAAATCAATTTATAAAATAACAACTCTTAATTTAAACTATTGTATATCAAACTTATAATTCAAAAAAGTTATGTACTCAAAAATTGTAAGGTACTATGAATATATCAGTCTAAACTAAATAAGATTTAATTTGTTGACATGTATATAAATAAATTATTTTATTTTTAATTAATTTTTAAAATAATCTAATAATTTTTTTATAAATAATAAGATTTTTATTCTCAAAATAATTAAATAATAATAATTTGACTAATTTTAGTAGTATATTTATTTAATTTTAAGGTGATAATACATTTTAAATTAAAAATTAAAATTTTGTGAATATGTAATAAGTTGTTATCTTAGATTAATGATTAAACACCGTACTTTTGGTGTAAGATGTTTTTTTTTCTTCAAATTTCTATAGAGATAATTACACTTATTATTTAGATTAAAAGAATATAAATTTAATGTTAATCTAGATAAAACTAAACAAAATGCTCATCTTTGTTTAGTTGTTAAGCAATAAACCTTTTGCACGGATTTTAGGTTCGAATCTGAACAACATCAAGAGATTTTTTTTTTCTAAATATTATGCAACTTGGCAAGTAGTGAGGTGATGCTATGGAAAAAAAACAAGTGTTTTTTAGGTGTTAAAACCTTTCCACGGGTTTTAGGTTCGAATCCTAACAACAACATCAAGAGATATTTTTTCTTTCTAAATATTATGCAACTTGGAAAAAAAATTTCTAAAGTTTTTAACATAGGGGACTAAAATAGGAGAAATTATTAGATGATTTTGATTGAATACGTAATTTATGATTTATTTTTAATAATATTTTATGTATATTGACTGAGAAAATTATATAACGGACGTCTAACACTGTTGAACATCACTAATATTGAAAACTATTAAATTAATTAATAAAAATTAAAAATCTCAAAGACTCAATATACAATTAATAAAAGAGTGATAGACTCAACATATAATTATTAATTATAGTTTAAGTCTTTAAAATTTTAATTTTTATTAATTAATTTAATAATTTTCAACTTAAGTAGTATTCGATGTCCGTTGTAGACTCATACATATTGACTATCTATTTGTCTAGTTGGATAATATATTAGATCTTTTAATTAAGATTATCAGTTCAAATAATGATAACATGAATGAAATAAATTGGATTTAAATGATAACCATAATAAATTTTTATAATACTCGATCCGAATTAATCGTCAATAAATCAAATACCTCTAGTGTCACAGGTCGCACCATAGGGCCCGAGACTAGCACAAACCAAGTTGCCACAGAAGCACTCCAAAGGCTTTTGGGCATCTCAGCACCAATCCAATCACCCACTAGAGCCCAAGTAGGAATTGGCCCAACACTTGGTGATGAAGACTTATCCAAATCAGATTTGGAAAGTTATCCTTAGGATTCTTATCTTTATCACTTATCCTTGTAATTTAGGCAACTAGCTTAGATTAAGGAATGTAGAGATAGGGTTGAATCTGGACCCTTGATGTATTTCATTTGTAACCGTTGGATGTAAGGGATTTCAAGTATAAATAGAGGTCTTCCCCACCTCATTTGCCACTCACTTCTTCATTGAGGAATACAAGAACATTCACTCAAAATCTCTCTAGCCTTTGTCATTTTCTTCCTTTCAATTGTTCTTTTGTTTCCGCAAGGTTCTTAGAATTCTAGCTTTGAACGTTTGAGGCTTACTTAGGTGGTTTACTAAGAAAAACGCTTCTAAGGTCGCACGCCCCGAGAAGCTGAGTTCTACGGATGTGACAAGTGGTATCAGAGTGAGTTGTTCGATCGAAATGACACCACAAAGTGTCAGCGAGATCCCAGCAACTGACCGAGAGACTCGTGCAGGAGCTGCGAGGAAGAAGCGCGAGAGTTCCAGGGACATTATTGCTACCTTGGACAAAAGGGTTGCGAGACTAGAGGATGCCTTGGGCAAGTTCCAGGAGACCCAAGATGAGGTCGAGGAACGCCTCGAGAAGATAGAGTCCCAAAAGGAAGAAGTCTTGGAGCAAGTTCAGTCCATTGTGGACAAGAAACTGAACAAGCAAGATGAATCCCTTCAAGTTGCAATGGAGACAAAGAATAAGGAAATGATGGGGGAGATCAAGAAGCTCAGTGCCGAGCTGCTCCTCTATAAGAATGCCATTATAGGTGGCATGGTGGCTGAAGCGACTGCGCCTAAGCCCAGGATCGATGTACCGAAACCCAAAGGTACAAGGGGGCGATAACTGCTTAAGAAGTGGACAACTTCATCTGGGGGCTAGAGTAGTACTTTCGTTTGGCGGGTATCGAGGATGAAGCTACTAAGGTAAATACGGCTTCAATTTATTTGGTTGATGCCGCACTATTGTGGTGGCGAACCAAATGTTCTGAGTCAAGTGATGGGGACATTCCAGTTGAGACATGGAAAGAATTCCAATCGGAGCTCAAGGAGCATTTCTATCCCAAGAATACTGAAGAGGAGGCTCGCGACAGACTTCACCAATTAAAGCATGAAGGCTCAATTCGGGAGTATGTTAAGAGATTTTCTGAACTCAAGTTGTAGATCAAATACTTGAGTAAATCAGAAGGGTTGTATCTCTTCAAATCTGGTCTTTAGCGATGGGCAAGAACGGAGCTGAAGAGGATAGGTGTGGAAGATCTTTTAGAAGCGATGGTCGCTGCAGAATCTATTGCGAAATTCGAGAAAAAAAATTCTTCTAAACCAAAGCACAAGGGCAATGGTGGGGGAGATAAAGATAAGTCCGCAAAGAATGGTTCCGGAAAACCGCACAACAAAGCAGGAGATAAGCAATTTCGGGGCTAAAACGAGAAGGGCGAATTTAAATGCTACAACTACGGTGCTAAGCACTTAGCCAAAAATTGCCCACACCTACGAAATGAGAAGGTTGTTGCCATCCAAGAGAAGACTGGAGAAAGAGAAGAGGTTGTCAAGCTCAACTCCATCATCAGTTCCATGGAATTCAAGAAAAATTCTAAAGAGAAGGGACTTATGTACGTGGACGTCTCTATTTCTGGGCAAAAGTTGAGCACACTCACAGATACTAGTGCCTCAGAATTGTTCATGTCCGAACAAGTTGCCAAGAAACTTGACCTTCATATGGAGAAGGCAAGTGGATTCATCAAGACTGTGAATTCCGAACAGACTCTAATTGCGGGGGTAGCAAAAGGAGTGAAGCTCGAGATTAGTGGCTGGATCGGTAAGGAAACGATCAAAGTAATCCCTCTCGATGACTTTGATTTCGTGATTGGTCTAAGTTTCCTGGACCGAATTAAAGTGTTCCCTGTGTCATTTGCAAATTCTTGACCCGAGTCATCCATGCCTTGTTCCGGTGAACCGAGAGTCTGGAATTGGGGCCAAGATGTTGTCAGCAATCGAGTTCAGCAAAGGGGTACGCAAGGAGCAACCAGTTTTTCTAACGTCATTGGTCCATGATGAGCCAATCAAGGCGAAAGGAGTTCCACTTGAGGTGGAACAAGTGTTGGTAGAATTCCGTGATGTGATGCCTGTCGAGTTGCCCAAAACTCTCCCACCGAAGAGGGAGGTTGACCACAAGATTGAACTTGTGCGTAATGCGAAGCCACCAGCCCGAGCCCCCTACCGAATGGCTCCGCCCGAGTTAGAGGAGTTGCGCAGACAATTGAAGGAACTCCTTGAAGCAGGCTATATCCGACCGTCTAAGACACCATATGGAGCACCGGTGCTATTTCAGAAGAAGCATGATGGCAGTCTTCAAATGTGTATCGACTACAGGGATTTGAATAAGCTCACTATGAAGAACAAGTACTCGATCCCACTGATAGCAGACTTGTTCGACCAAATTGGTGATGCAAAGTGGTTCACCAAGTTAGACTTGCGGTCAAGATATTGGCAAGTAAGGATTACAGAAGAAGATGAGACAAAGACAGCTTGTATGACACGCTACGACTCGTATGAATTCCTAGTGATGCCATTCGGCCTCACAAACGCTCCCACCACCTTCTACACTTTGATGAACAAGGTACTACAACCTTTTCTGGATCAGTTCGTTGTAGTTTACCTGGATGATATTGTCATCTACAGCAAGGACCTTGGGGAGCATATAAAGCACTTGCGGCAAGTGTTCAAGGTCTTGTGAGAGAACAAGCTCTATGTCAAAGAGGAAAAGTGCTCGTTTGCCCAGATGGAGGTCCCTTTTCTAGGCCACATAGTTGGAGTTGGCAAGATCAGGATGGATAGGGCCAAGGTACGAGCTATTGAAGATTGGAAGCCGCCAACCAAGGTGACCGATTTGAAATCGTTCTTGGGGCTAGCCAACTTCTACCGAAGATTTGTCAAAGGCTACTCCAAAATTGTCGCACACTTGACCGAGTTATTGAAAAAAGACAAAGCGTTGGATTAAAGCACTGAATGTCAGGAAGCCTTTGAGGGACTAAAGAAGGCTATGGCAAGAGAGCCAGTGTTGGTGTTGCCTGATCACACCAAGCCTTTCGAGATCTACACCGATGCATCTGACATAGCCATTGGTGGAGTCCTTATGCAAGAAGGACATTCGGTTGCATATGAGAGCCGGAAGCTCAATGAGACCGAGCAGAGGTACACAGTCCATGAAAAAGAGATGACAGCAGTAGTGAACTGTTTGCACACTTGGCGATACCACATACTTGGGTCAAGGTTTGTGGTTTATACAGATAATGTTGCTAATAGTTATTTTCTAACCCAGAGCAAGTTATCTCCAAAGTAGGCCCGATGGCAGGAATTTCTTGCAGAATTTGATTTTTCCTTGGAGTATAAGCCCGAGAAAGTAAACACAGTTGCCGATGGATTAAGCCGGAGGTACAACATTGAGACCATAAGTCTATCGAAGGGACAACTACTTGAGCGCATCAAGGAGGGACTATCTCATGATCCAACAGCCAAATGCTGATCAGTTATGCCAATGAAGGGAAAACCAGAAGGTTTTGGCTCGAGGACAATTTACTATATGCCCGAGGACACCGTTTGTATGTGCCACAGTTTGGAGAATTGCGTAAGGAGATCATGAAGGAGTGTCATAACTCTAAGTGGGTTGGCCATCCAGGAATGACCCGGGCAATGACACTTATCAGCGAACACTACTATTGGCCACGCATGGGTGAAGATGTCGAAGCCTATGTGCAGAATTGTCTTGTATGCCAACAGGATAAAATCGAGATGAAGAAGCCTGCGGGATTTTTGTAGCCTTTGCCAATTCCCGAGCGACCATGGGAAAGTGTTCCCATGGATTTTATTTTCGGTTTCCCCAACACTAATGAACTATCAAACATCATGGTTGTGGTTGACAGGTTTTCAAAGTATGCAGTCTTTATTCCAACATCCAAGGTATGCCCAGCCGATGAAGCGGCTCGACTTTTTCTAAAGCATGTGGTGAAGTACTTGGAGTGCCAAAGACAATCATTAGTGACCGGGACACGCGGTTCATAGGGAGATTTTGGACAGAGTTGTTCAAGCTTTTTGGATCAAGCCTGAACTTTTCTACGAGCGTCCACCCACAGACCAATGGGCAAACCGAACGAGTGAGTACATTACTAAAGATCTACTTGAGGCACTATGTGAGTGCCATGCAGCATGACTGGCCGAAGCTGTTAGATGTGGCCCAGTTTTCCTACAAGTTGCAACAGAGCGAGGCGACAAAACAGACTCCTTTTGAGATCGTGAATGGGAAACAACCGTTTACACCCAGCATGATTGTTTCTAAGTACCAGGGGCCTAATCCAGCAGCATACAAGTTTGCCAATGAGTGGCAAGAACATCACAACATAGCCCGAGCTTGTTTACACAAGGTAGGGAAACGGACCAAGAAGTGGGCGGATACAAAGCGGAGGGACGTGAATTTCCAGATTGGTGATTTAGTCCTTGCCAAATTGACCGGGATCTTGCACAACCCATCCGTACGCAAAAGGGCTTGTACGAAGATATGAGGGTCCTTTTAAAGTTTTGAAGCGAGTAGGCACCATGGCCTACAAGATCGAGTTGTTTCCAACCATTCGAGCTCATCCAGTGTTCCACGTAAGTCTACTCAAACCATAGCATAAAGATGAGTTAGACCCGGATCGAGGCAAGTCACACCGAGCGCCAGTCGGAGTGAAGATCTCCTACGATAATGAGGTTCGAGAAATCCAAGCGCAGAGAGTCATACGTCGACCAGGCCATAGACCGAGGCACAGGTATTTTATTCTTTGGAAAGGACTTCCCGACAATAAAGGCAGTTGGGAGCATGCCGAAGCTCTTTGGCAATTCAAGAACCAAGTGGAGCAGTACCATTCCAGTAGGGTGACGAGGGCGTCACCAGATCCAGTGGGGGAGAATGTCACGGGCCACACCACAGGGCCCGAGACTAGCACAAACCAAGTTTCCACAGAAGCACTCCAAAGGCTTTTGGGCATCTCAGCACCAATCCAATCACCCACTGGAGCCCAAGTAGAAATTGGCCCAACACTTGGAGATGAAGACTTATCCAAATCAGATTTGGAAAGTTATCCTTAGGATTCTTATCCTTATTCCTTATCCTTGTAATTTAGGCAACTAGCTTAGATTAAGGAATGTAGAGATAGGGTTGAATCTGGACCCCTGATGTATTTCATTTGTAACCGTTGGATGTAAGGGGCTTCAAGTATAAATAGAGGTCTTCCCCACCTCATTTGTCACTCACTTCTTCATTGAGGAATACAAGAGTATTCACTCAAAATCTCTCTAGCCTTTGTCATTTTCTTCCTTTCAATTGTTCTTTTGTTTCCGCAAGGTTCTTAGCATTCTAGTTTTGAACGTTTGAGGCTTACTTAGGCGGTTTACTGAGAAAAATGCGTCTAAGGCTGCACGCCCCGAGAAGCTGAGTTCTACGGACGTGACACTAGCTATACCAAAAATAAAATTGTATATATTAATTTTCAAAATGTCTATATGAATAAGTTTAGTGACTAATCATTCACCTTTTGTTAGCCTTTAAAAAGGAAGGGGGTGTTTCTAATGAGTCTAGTCTCATAACCTAAAGGAATGTGAAGAAATAAAGGAAAATAATATCGAACATTAAATATAATTATATATTTAACATTTTTAATACTTTATTGTTATTCTTTTCGCATTAAGTTACGTTCCCCCCACCTAAGAAGTTTCCAAATAATTAGTTAAGAACGTTTATTAAACCTTGTGTAGTTATCCATCCTTTTAAGGTTCAAACCTTCCCCACTTGCGTTTATAATTCTTGTTTAGTGGGCATCTTAGCTGCATATTTGTGTTTTTATTAGTCAATATAGAACTAGTAAATTTGACTGGAATTAAAATTGATTTTTTTAATTTAAATTTTGATATTAATCTAAAACCTAAAATAAATAAAATCGAATTAAAATTGAACATTATTTTAATTTCATTAATTTTCACCCAAATCAAAAAAACTTATACTAAATATAACTATAACATAAAGCAACCCAAATTTATTTTAATTCAATTTTAATGAACATAAATCTTGTTTTAACATGTAACGACTAAGATGCTCATTTATTTAAAAGGACTTGTTTATTTTAGAGAATAATAATTAAGATCAACTTTATATCTATTACACTCGTGATATTCAGATTTCAGACATTGAGTAATATATGATTCAATTGGTATCCACTAAACAGACTAGTACGGCATATATTTAACACAATCAAGAGTCAAACCCTAAAGCCCAGTAAAGAACATGAAACAATGAGACCATGGAACTAATTTTTATTATTGGATTATAAGAGTGAGTATTCAAGTCGAGTTAAATCATATATTTATAACTTGAAATTCTTTTTAATTTTTTTTAAGTCGAGACGGTTTTAGTGAGTTCGAGTCGAGTTTAATTCATTTTTCAAGTTTATGTACAAATTTTAATTATACTATTTATAATACTATAATATTGTTTTTTATAATCTAAATGACTTTCTCTTTATATGCATACATATTTTTATATTACTTTTTACATGTGTAAATAAGATTTTGAATTTTATTATTAAGATTATTAATATTATTATCATCAAATACATTAGGTATGAATATGTTATTTTATTAAATTGTAAGCTTTAATTTGTTAAATACCTCATTATCTAGGTAAGGACGTAAGGTCACGGGTAGATAAAAAAAACTAGTGATAAATTAAATACGATAAATTAAATACAAAAAATTATAAAATATAAAATAAATAGCATAATATAAAAGATATAAATAAAATTATATTTAATAAAATAAAAAAATCTGAAAATTGAACCGATTATAAAGAAAAAAGAAGGAAAAAGGAAAAAGGAAAAGAAAAAGAAAAAAGGAATGAAAAATGAAACAATATGAGTTAAACGTGCAATTAGCCCCTATAATTATTAAAAATTTCGAGTTATTCAATTTTCATTTTATAATTTGAACTTTATTTAAATTTTTTCGAGTCGAGTCAAAATAAGTCAAGTTTCTCGCCTCGAATTGATTCAACTTTTTTTTGAGTCGAGTCAAGTTTTACTCACCACTAGATGGTGGCTTAGAGTAGGGGTGATAATGAGCTTGAACGACTCGCGAGCTACTTGGGCTCAGCTCGGTCAAATGGCTCGAATGAGTTTGATTCAGGCTCGGGTTCGGCTTGAGACCTTAACAAGTCAAGTTGAGCCTACTCAAACTTGCCTCAAAAAGCTCGTAAATAGGCTCACAATAATTATATTATATATGCTACATATACATTGAAAGTAACCTCTTTAGCAAAAGAAAAACAATAAAATAGAATAGGAGAAATCCACTAAAAATAAATTAATTAAAATAAATTGGGCATTTTTTTCTTTCTCGATATTGAATTTTGTTTCGATGTTGGTTATGAAAGGAGTTTTTAACGAGGTCCCTATCTTTTATAGAAAAATTATAATAAAATTGTCTATTTTGAATTGAATCGAGCCGAGCCTAATAATTTTTCAAACTAAATTTGAACCTAAAATTTTAAGTTTACCGAGCATCGAGCCGAGCCCAATAACACCGTAGGCTAGGCCCAGCTTATTATCACCCCAGCTTAGAGCAATCTAAACAATAAAACGCCATCTTTTAGAAATATTTTTTATTTGGTGAATTTTAAACTTAATTTAAAGTTAAAAAACGATAAAATAATTTAAGTTATCTTGAATAAATCAAATAAATTAAAATAAAAAAAAATCAATTAAACGAGTTTTACATTAGTATTGTGTCATTCATATTTAAGAATCAAACTTTTCCTTTTTAAATAAAAAATAACCTAATTGATAATTAACAAACGAAAAGATATGCTTTTACAAGAATATATCAATAATATATATATTTCAATTAGATTCATACTCAATTCAATTTGAGGATCCAAAGGTTGACTTTAATTTAAGAAAATATCAACCTCTTATTGACTCGATATCAATTCGACCAAAAAATTAACCTAATCGATATTGACTTGACTTGATACTTAATTTGAATTATCAAACCGAAAAATTGAATCATGCCTAATCCAACTTGGACCTAAACTGAATTTAGACAGACTTGAAATAACCTGAAAAAAATGACACGTTTGTCACCTCTGCTCAAACTCCACAATACCAAATATTTATGCTAAAGATTTATTTTAGTTTAATATGCCTTGTTAATTTAGTAATCAAACTTAATAGAACTAGGGGGCGTAAATGACCAAAATTGAACGAATAAAATTATGTTTCTATTTGTTTATTTATTTTTAAGTTTATTTATATTCGTTTATTTATTTTTAAAAGTGTTCGTGTTCGTTTGTTTAATGTTAACGAATGTGTTCATTTAAGTATTTATAAATATGTTCGTTTAAGTATTCACGAATGTTTTCGATTAAATGTACGCTTGAAGCCCTTATTTTTGTTTCTTATCGAGAAACCTAATCGAGCATCATTGTTGGTTGATCCATCATGGAGAACATTATAGTGAACCTAGAAGTCATTTGCAGTATTCGATCTCTCAAAACAAAAATAGCTTGAATAGCTGTAAAGGTGGATTAAAAACAGAAAGCATTACTTATTAGTATAAGTTATTACCCGTCTACTCAAAGGTTAAATAAATAGTACAAGAACCAACAGAAAGGATTCAGGAAATAATAAAAAAAGTTTAATAGACCAAAAACTGGAAGTAGAATTTGTTGGTTAAGTACACTGTAAAATAGGGCGTCAGTACTAATAGAAAATAATAAAAAACAAAAAAGAACGATAAAAAATTATGTCGTGGCATGGAATCCACTTGTAACACCCTCAAAACCTGTGTTTTAAACTTTTCGTTTGAAAAACCCAAATAACCAATTCAAATCCAAATTCATATTAAGTCCGCAAATATCGAACCATGTAAAATTAAATAGTTCCAAAACTAAAGACCACCAAAATATTACAATCGTTTAAAATATTTGACACAATTAAAATACCAAATAGAATTACAAAGTTTATGACACAGGGTCTGACAAATAATAGCCCATTACATTAACTAACTTTACTCTAGCACCAAGTCAATGCTGAAGTCTAAACTTGATGATCCTTCTTCGATCCGCGTTTTCACTGACACTCATCGTAAAGTGTCAAAAATAAATTCATTATTCTCAAATAATAAATAGGAAAATAATATAGTAAAGGAGAAGTAAGGGTCGATCCCATAGGGACTAGAAACTTCTTGATTATGCTCTATTTGATTGATGATCTAAGAATGTGATCAAATGATGTTTTAAGTAAAAAGAGGGGTTTGTTGAATAAAGTAAAATTAAATAATTGAAGAAAATAAAATTAAAAAATTGATTTAATAATAATAAAAACGAGCCTTAGGCTTTCGCTTTGACTCGACTTTAATAGATCATCGAAAAAAGATTTTCACTTTGGGATTTTATGTCGGTAATTAACTTTTAAGGTTCAATCCTTGAAGCAAAACTTCTAAACCAAATACACAAGTCTATCTTTGATATTGGTTTTATGGATTAATCCACCAACTCAATGTTTGTAGAAAAATCATTTAAATCTCAAAAGCCGACTTGGATTATGTTATTTCAACAATAACTAATCCAATCTTTAGTTTTTGCTTTAGCAAACAATTTGTTAAGTGTGTTCCCAGGAAGTCAGATTACTTCAATAGCCGATCCTTCTTCCACATAAGTGATCAAATCAAAATCTTGACCAAAGTCAATCTTTAGTTTTGAAATCAATTTGAAAAAAAATAAGTTCTAAAAAACTTTAAGAAATAAAAAGACGAAGTTATTGATGCGTTTTTCAATCCTCACGTTTGGATCGAGTCACCGCTTAAGCCCTTGGCTAATAAAAATTTAGTCGAGCATAATTATGAAAGAAATTATGCTCGACATAAAAATAAAATAAAAAAAGAACAAGAAAAATAAAAAAAATAAAACTTTATAAAACTTGAAACTTAGAACAAAAGATGGAATATGAGATATTATTCCAAGCTTACCCAAGGTGGGTATTTATAGCCTTTTATAAATCCTAAAAAATAAGAGATAAATCTAAGATAATCCTAAAAATATTTAAATTTAAATTATAAAGAGATAAATCCTAATTTATCTAGAACTCTGACAAAACGCTAACGTCATCTTCTAGAAGCCACTGACAAAACGTTGCGTCAGATTTCAAGCCCAAAGTCGAGCCCACGAATCCAGACTCAATCCAGAAAATAAAAAAAACTTCTGAATTCGGCTAATTTAAGTGTATTTTTCAGATTCAGAGTCTTACACAGAAATCACACGAAAAACAACAAGATCAATAACATATTCACCAAACTAAGGAGTAATTAAGTATAAAATAATAACTATTTTAAATACTTGTCAAATTCTCCCTCACTTATTCAATGTTTGTCCTTAAGTATTCCTTAACTAACATACCGAAATAACAAGTTGCCAAATCTTAATTCACTACAAGTCTTAGTCTCCTCAATGAAAGAAAAATCAAGCATCATTGTAACTAAGAAACAATCAAGTAAGTAGCAAGACTAGAACAATTTTAAATGAAACAAGACATTCCAACTCTTAGCTAATTTAATGGTGCAAAACTTGATACCCTCACAAGTATTCGCTCATTTCGCTCAAAGTGTTTAGGTTCAAAAGAGTCGCTCAAGCCAAAATTGATTAAAGCATTTCCATAAGCATGCAAATAAATCTAAACTATTTTCAATAATTTATTTTCAATAAAAACTATTTTTAGGTATTTAATCCTAAACTAGGCTAAACTGACAAAACCAATTCACTAACATTCAGGCCCAATTTTGGGGCGTTCAACTCTCCCCACTAAAAAATTTCTTCATCGAAATTCTCACAGTGGCAAGAGGTAAGAGAACTACTCATTCACAACTTCCTTTCACTCCCACGTGACTTTTCCAACACTATGATGCCACTAAAAACACTTTGACCCACTTGATGACCTTACCACAAGGACCTTTACTCAGAGATGACAACTAACTCTCAGCAGAAGAATTCCAACTACCGCTAACATACTTAACTTCCTCAGGCCTTTTCCAACACGCCAAGCAACAACCAAAACTTTCCCATGCCTTATTCATCACTACAACACACAACAACTTCCACCAAGATCACGTGAGAACTCTTAAACACAACCGATCACAAAGGTAGAGCTTTCTCATGCCTGTCGAGAAACCACGTCCCACAATTTACGGAGATTTGTTCATAACTCCAAAAACTATACTTTCTTCTTAAAAGGACTAATCCTATCACAACTCTCATTTCCACGAGGGAAATATTCGCAGGTATGGACAATTAATGCATGATTTTCTATATGTCACCTTAGATGCCTTATGCAAGTGCATGTGAATACAATCTAATTTTATGCTCAAGAATACATGCATGTCCTAAGATGTCTAATCTATATGTATAAACGCTTTTATATTATGCATGATTATTATCCATACTCAAAACAACATCCAAAAACCTAAAACTTCAACTCTTAATTCAAAACTTTCTTACAACTTTTTCATACCAGGATTTATAAAATAACCCAACTCACATTACAACTACTTACTAATATCATCTACTAAGCTTTTTCGACTACTACAGTCTTACACAAAAGAACTAATAACACCCATATCAAATTTTATATTTTCTACAGGTATATCTAAAGTTCTTACAGGCTCACAAAGAATATAATCCAGAATCCAACAAAGAATGTTAAAGGTTGCAAGGAAAAAGGTATATGCAATTTCATCAGTATCGTTCTAGACCTCCTTGTATGTATAGACCCTAGCCTAACCCTCGTCATGTCTGTTGTCTTTGATTATCATCTTGACGCTGAAAATTTCCTTTGCCTCTATGTTGATCGCCTCCACGATCTTGGCCCTGATAGTCGCCTATCAGTTGTGGACACTCTCTCTTGGTGTCCCAACAACACCACAATGCCAACAAGATAGCTCCCCAACACTGATCCTCATGACGTCTCCCACATATATTACACTCTATAGGGCGAGCCTAACGTCCTTAATGGTTATGGCTAGTTCTTTCTCCTCTATTATGGTCTTGATTGATATCCATCCTTATGTCTTTTGGATCTATCTTTGTTATTCCCATTATCTAATGACCTTTTACCATAACCAGATCCAGTAGATTTCAGACACAAACTTTGCTATACATCTTTTTCTCGATCCATTAACACATCAAAGTCAGTATAATTCATAGCTAACATGTAATTCTTCACTTTTCTAACCAGACCAAAGCGAAAATGCTCACAACGCGCTCTCTCATTAGGCAACTATTCTAGATCATACTGACTCAGCCTGACAAACTGTACCTCATATTTAGATACGAATATGTTACCTTGAACCAAAACCACAAACTCTTTTTTTCTCATCCAAATAACGTACACTCAAGTACTTACGCCTGAAAGCTTCAATGAAGAATTCCCAGGTTATATCAGCAGTCTCTATACCATAAGTAGTGATAGTCCACCATCTATACGCATCACCTTGGAGCAATGCAACTGTGCATCCAAGTTTTCTTTAAGTAGAACAACCCATCTGAACCAAGATAAGGTTAGTACTCTCTAACCAAGCCTCAGAATCTTTCGAGGAAAACCCCTAAAATCAACACCTCTCAAACTACAGAGCCTCTCTAGAGGAAACCAAGGATTTGTTACCGGTGGAGCAACGGTGGCCAACATTTCAGCAACTACAGCCTGAAAAGCTCCCGCTATCGTTTGGATTATCTAGTTTATATCACTGACAGCCGACACAATAGGTTGAATTACTAGCGTACCATCGATGGTGGTGTCAGAGGCAAGTCTTCTTCCTCACACACTTCTTTTTCATTAGCAATTGATTAGATATTTATCCTTAGCTCTTTATGAGGTCTCATATCACTTATTCTATGAAAATACAACATTTAAAACTGAGTCACCCAAAAGCAAAGTGTCATTTAGCTCAAGTTTTTTACAAACTCAACCTAAAAGTAGTAGAGCAATGAGAACCTATGTAAAACATGTTATAATCACTAATTTTATTCGGAGTTTAAACCCAAATTTTAATTTTTAATTTTATTTAAATAATGAGCTTGTAATTATTAAATAAAAATACAAAAATATTATTATATATTATAACCTTTGAAATCCAAAAAAATATTATACTTATACTTTTCTTTGTGTTTATTTTATTTTTCGTTATTATTAAAAAAAGGGAAAACAAAAAAATATGTACATACTACATTCATTTATTAAAAAATACAAAATTATTATTATTATTATTATATATTGTCATATTATTTTTATTCTTAAATTATTATTATATATTATTTGGTTACTTATATTATTATTATTATTATTATAAGTATAATTATTATTAAATAAATAAACAATTAATATAACTAAACCCAAAGAATACAAATAATAAATAAATCAACAGAAATTTATTATCAGTCCAAATAAATTACAAGCCTATGTTTTTAATTACAACCCATTTCCTTAAGCCCACACCATCGAGCCCAAAATAGGATAAGCCCAAAATACAATAATATCAAAGGCTACCAACAAGCATTTACAAGGAGTTCGGCCAACAAATCAACATCAAATCAGAGCAAAATTTCGTACAAGCACAACGCCAAATATCAGAAGAAATCAAGGCAAATACAACCAAAAAATCACCAACAAACCAATAGAAAATTACGAGCTTTTTGCTTTTTCAATTCTATGTATTTTACGGCTATAAGATAAAGCCACATAAACATTGTAAAGGGTCTTCCCCCATCCATTTTTCAATAGAAAAAAGACGTTTTTAGAGCTAAATCCTTTGTGTTGTTTTTGCTTTGCATGCACCGAAATAAAGAGAAGGGATAAATATTTTGACCTTTGTTTTAAAACATTTGATTCGAGTCTTCCCTCTCCTCTTCTTCATCTTCCACTGGCGATAAGCTAACGTTCTTAGGACCTTGAATAGTGAGTCGAGTAAAGGAGAAGGGTCTTGTTTGGTTTGTCCTTCCTTTGAATCGAAAATAAAAGTTTTTTTTTGGTTTCAGATTTTAGGAAAGTAAAGGTTTTTTGTTTCTGATTTTACAAAACTGAAAACCTGGTGGTTTCTGGGGTTCACGGCGGCCGAATTCTGGAAAGATGTTTTTTTTTTGAAGAACAACAGAGAGAAGTTCTCTCATTTTCTTATTGTTTTCAGATGAAAATGAGGAAATGGGAGTGTTTCTCATTTTTTTTATTAAATTTTATAGTCAAGGACTATTTTAAAAATGGGATTTTCTCAATGTAAATCCCCTCGTCCCATGGTAATTACTCACACAGTCCCTGTGGTTTTGAACTGTATTTCAATTTCATCACTAATTTCAGTGATAATCTTTTTTTAAAATGGTTTATTTGCTTTTGGTCCCTCCATGTTTATGACTTATTTTTCCAAACCCTTCTTCACATCCAAATAACAATTTCAGGGCCTAAATGTTTATTAATCCTTTCATTTTGTTCACTATTCGAGAACATTGGTTTTCATTTCTTTCGATTTTGTCTTAAAATTTATTTTTCTTTCTATTTTGTCCTTTTTTCAGTAGTGTTTTTATCTTTTTGAACTTTTAATTTTATTTTTATTTATTCCATTCCCTGAATGTTAGTTTATTTAGTTATTTATTCATGTTGCATATATTTATTTCATTATGCTCTGTATTATGTCATTGTCACGGGGTCAGAGTTTTGGGGCAGGGACATCTACCCGTGCGGCACCTCAGGTCTCTCAGATACCCAAAGTTCAGCCTTTACAATCTCCGATGCTCACTGGTTTCGCCCTCCCATGGGCTCATCAGGGAAGTGGGGATAGCTCCCGACCAGTGAGGTACGCGATTAGCACGCCCATCCTAAGATAGGACGACTGCTCGGCACGTACTATACTCTCAATGCTATCCCGCTCCCAGGCTTTAAGCACAACCAGAGGCATCTTGCTCGGTCTGCGATGTCACGACCGTGTTAAAAAGATAGGGTCGTGACAAACTCCCCACTTGATTCATGCACGCCCTCGTGCATGGTGAGGAACTCTTAACCTTCTCTTTAGATTCGCCAGGAACTAGTGTGCAATTCCCCCAAACTCGACCACTGATTAAGGTCGCACTTCCGGAGAACTTTCGCTACAGCTTCCTGCCTACCCGTCCTCGTCTCTTGAGGACCTACTTGCGAACACCCTCTTCCTGGGGTGCGAGCTAACCCGCTCGTCAACATGACTCGCTCCGCAGCAACGGGGCGCTTGGTAAACACACAACTAGCACACAACCTCGCTTTGATACCACTTGTCACGGGGTTAGAGTTCTCGCACAGGGACATCTACCCGTGCAGTACCTCGGGACACTCGCATGCCCGAGGATCAGCCTTTACGATCTCCGATGCTCACTGGTTTCGCCCTCCCATGGGCTCATCAGGGAAGTGGGGATAGCTCCCGACCAGTGTGGTGCGCGATCAACACGCCCATCCTAAGATAGGACGACTGCTCGGCACGTACTATACTCTCAATGCTATCCCACTCCCAGGCTTTAAGCACAACCAGAGGCATCTCGCTCAGTCCTGCGATGTCACGACCGTGTCGAAAAGATAGGGTCGTGACAAACTCCCCCACTTGATTCATGCACGCCCTCGTGCATGGTGAGGAACTCTTAACCTTCTCTTTAGATTCGCCAGGAACTAGTGTGCAATTCCCCCAAACTCGACCACTGATTAGGGTCGCACTTCCGGAGAACTTTCGCTACAGTTTCCTGCCTACCCGTCCTCGTCTCTTGAGGACCCACTTGCGAACACCCTCTTCTTGGGATGCGAGCTAACACGCTCGTCCTCATGACTCGCTCCGCAGCACATGGGGCGCTTGGTCAGCCCAACAGCTAGCACACAGCCTCGCTCTGATACCACTTGTCACAGGGTCAGAGTTTTGACGCAGGGACATCTACCCGTGCGGCACCTCAGGCCTCTCAGATACCCAAGGTTCAGCCTTTACGATCTCCGATGCTCACTGGTTTCGCCCTCCCATGGGCTCATCAAGAAAGCGGGGATAGCTCCCGACCAGTGTGGTGCGCGATCAGCACGCCCATCCTAAGATAGGACGACTGCTCGGCACGTACTATACTCTCAATGCTCCCAGGCTTTAAGCACAACCAGAGGCATCTTGCTCGGTCCTGCGATGTCACGACCGTGTCGAAAAGATAGGGTCGTAACATCATGCATGCTTGTACATATTTATTTTATTTATTTCATGTCTTTAAATTTATGTTTTTTATTATCCATGTATGTATTGTTGAATATATTAGTTGTATTATAACATTTGTTTTTTTTATCTTTGCTTTTGACACATCGTTAATTAATGAATGTAATTAAATACTTCTTTATTCGGTCGTAACACTATGCGTAATGGTGGCGGTGTATGCGTTTACCTTCGAATAAAGATACGGTAAAAATAAAATTGAATCGGATCTTTAAACAAATCCTAATTTAAATATCACTTTAAATCGGAAAATTTAAAATTAATTAAGCGGTATTTTGTAAAGGTACCAATTTTGGACGGTTTTAAACGTTAATCCCATTTTTAATCTTAACCGACTCTCGATCCCTTTTTCTTTCGAATCTTTGGTTTTTATGGTGTCCGATCTACCAAAGTTACCGGTGGCGACTCCAACCATTTTTTTAATCCTTTTCAAAAATATTTTTTAATTCCTAATTTTTAATTCCTAACTTTTAAATTTCCCCTTTTCAAGAAATTCCCAATTTTCAAAAATCCCCAAAATTTTATCAAAACCCTAATTTCAATTTAAATTCAGAATTCCCCTCTTTTAATTCAAATTTCCCTTTTCCAATTTCTAAAATTCCTAAATTATTTTTTCAAATTCTTAACCTTAATTTCAATTCCACTTTTTCAAAATTCCTTTTTTTCAAACCCTAAGTTTCAAGATTCCTCTTTTTTGAGATAAATTCCCCAATTTTAATGAAAACCCTAATTTTTTAAATTTAAACTAAAATCCCCTTTTTAAATTCTTTTTTCAAAATTAAACCCTAAATTCTCTTTTTCAAATCATTTCGTTTTTTTTAAATTTAAATCCTTAATTTTAATTCTTTCACTAGTGACCCCTTATCACACCTACACTTATCGATTTTAAAAGGGTCGCTACACATACTTTAACAAGAAACAATAACATATAAGTAAAAACCATGCATATTAAATTTCAATATATAGCAAACATCTCATGATATAACATAGATAACTTGTAAATCATACATCGTGCATTGCAATAAACATTGCATACTAAACACCCACTGTGCAAAACATCATAACATATATCATAACATACATGAATCAAAAACCTACCCCAAGGTCTCATAAACCTAAGTTCTGATTCCAACAAATATAACCCTCTCGACCTGGTTTAGATGTCACCCGACTCGAATGAGCTACACGTGGAATACCGAAGCTAATATGGAGAATTATCTCGATAAATGATCTTATTTTTTATCTTATCTAAATTCTTTAATTAGATCCTACATGTTCATATAAGGACTGAGTTTAATTGAAGAGGAAACCATTCTCAAATTTCAGCTTAGAACGAGGCCTACAAGTTATTTAATTGTATGCTTAAATTTTGGTGACTAAAATGTAAAGTTTCAAACTATTCCCCAACTTATAATGACTTTAACTGACAGAGGTATCAAAACGCCTAGTCCCTATTTCAATACCAAAGTGCACTGTTAAAACATGTATTGGAATGGGGGTTAAGTGTATCGATACTCCTTCGATATCTCACTTGACACCCTGCATGATAAGCCCGTGTTTTGATACAGCTAGGGACCCGTATCGATACCATTTGAAACTATAAAAATCGGTATCGAAACCCATGGTCTGATATAACGATACATCTACTTAAATTCATACTAACATTTCGAAACTAGTTCATGTGATTTCGATACCTAGGCTATTTTCCCCAGAAATCCTTTATGTTTTTGCCTAGGTATCGATACCCTATGAAGAGTTATCAAAACCCTCTGCCCAAAAGTGCAAAATACTCAAGTAAGACTTAGACGAAATTCAAAGCCTCTCTAGATATATACAAGTACCTAAGGGCATAAACCACATATAACAACAATTCTTCTAGATGCAATATCACTTAATTCCATAATCAAAACATACAATGCACAAACATACTTCAACATTTGAAACATGGCATGACATATCTTCAAATAAACATCAAATGAGTCTTAAAATACCTCATTAACATGAAAGTATAACAAATTTTATAATCAAGGCAAAATATCCAAAAAAAACACCTAGTTCTACTATCTCATTGCTCTCAACTACCTAAGGTTCATAACTTGAAAATAACATAATTGAGCTAAATTAAATATAACATAAGCATATATGAATTCTTTGCTTTTTTGTTGTTCTTCAACACTTTTTTTCTACAGTGCAAGGAAAAGAGAAGGATTAAGCTCAAATCTTAGTAAGTGAAACAAAAACATTTAAAACAATACTTGCAACGCAATCGACATTATACTTTTATTAAAGTAAAAACATGTCATGCTTTCTAAAAACCAATTAAAAGACATGGATAACAACGCCAATGGTAAATCCAGCAAGTGTTATCAATCATGGTCTCTCAAGCTGTTGGGACTGTCGGCGCACCCCATTTAACAATGGAATAAAATTACGATAGTCTTTCCAATGATCCAAGTATGTTTAATCCGAAATTAGGAGGAAGATATGCGATGGCTTACATTGGGTTCCTTGATAAAAAAAATGGAACTGCTACAGTCACGAACGTTAGACAATTCGAATCTTTAGCCTCCACGAAAATTGTCTCGGCCTCTACTCAATTCACCTGGTTGAGAGCAATGTATCTCAAAAACTATTTTCGTGATTTTGATTTTGGGAATCGGGATTAGGTTAAAAATGGTTGCTAGGCTAAAACCTCCCTTATATATGTGTCACCCTAGAAATTAGGATTTTATCCTTTGATTAAATTCGAGATTAAATATAATCTACTTATACATATATATCAATTGCTCATTTTCAACCATTGGATGTGACCTTGTAGGCTCTTTGTAACGTTAGTAATAATATTACAACAATTCTAATATTATAAACAATGAGTGACATCTAGCAATATATTATTGTTATCAAATTTACAAGAGATCATAATTCGATGTATATACCATGTCCGTGACTAACTCTCTTAATATATTGTATCTTTTTATCCTTTTATATCTATAATAGGCACAAGTCTTAGAATAGTAACACTTGTATAGCCTATTTAATATTTCTTGATATCTAGAGTAGACTACCCTCGAATGTTAACACGGTCCTTCTAAATGATGTACATCCAAAGTTTGGAGTGGACTACGGTTGTAGTTATTGTCTAATTTGAAATGAAGAACTCAAGCTCTTTGAAGAAGACTCTCAAATTTCACAAAGAAAGCATAATATTTTTCTAACTGATGAATGAAAAATGAGAGGATAAGCTCTTATTTATAGGTTGGACACATGGACAAATTCGTCTGAGAATCAGATAAAATATGATATAAAATTCAATATTTAAATTTAACAACAGATAATATTCAATTAAATCTTGAATATTTAATTAAATCTTATATTAAATCTAATCGATTATACATAAATATAGAATGAAAGAACTTTTCACTTGAAGAGGTTTTGTCTAATCTGAAAGACGAATCACATATCCGTGTTCGTCGTTGTTGCATATAAAACTTGCCGATGAGTTCCTTCTCTTAGAATCTGTAATCAATTTAGCTGATGCTTGCCTATCTTGTACTGCAGCCACTGGAAACCTTTATCCAACGCATCTATTGAGAAGATATCATAATTTACATGAATTTTTATATCTTACATGTACAATTTACAGTTTATGTTTGGGGTTGATGGATGCCTCTTTTAACAACGTTGTGTTTAAATATTTAACCTGGGTTATCTCCTTGGGAGTACAATGGGTCTTAGGACAACACTCAACACAGGTTGATACTAGGAGTTTGATTCTAGAACCATTTGTCATTATACAAGTAAACATTAAACTGTATACAAATGTTTCAAAGTTGGAGGCTTAGAGGATGAAAACTATCAATTTACTTTTGAGTAAACTATTATGCCTACTGCCGGAAGTAGGTCTTTATTAGGATATTTATGGATTATGATTCCAATTAATAGCTGAAGAAGGATAAACTATAAGAAGATTGTTAAACTTAATGGTGCTCAAACTTTGCATCAACTCAGTTAATTAGCAAAATCTTTCATTCGATCGTTCTGTTGGTTGCAGGGTTCAATAAAACCTGTTTGGCTAGAGTAGGAGTGTAGCTTGTGAAGGCCTCCGGTATGCCTACTCTCTCCATGTTTATGATCAAGTAAGTTCAAAGGTGGTGAAAACAAGATTTTAATCACTCGAATGAAAGCCATATGGCCAAGGGCTATGGAGTTGGAAGCAGAATTATAACCACTTATAAAAGGTGGGTATTTGTACAAGGATCAAAGCGTTAAAAACATGATTATTGGAACCATTTTTGTCGCAGAAAAACTATACAGTTTTCTAAGAGCAACCAACCTCGGTGACTATTGATTTGTTCACAGCAACATTGGATTAAAATTCAATAATAGTGGGCACATATGTATAATGTATATTGCTATTATAAAATTTAATACGTAATTAAGTGACCAATTATGTTACACGTGTTATAGGTATTAAATTATCATGGAATTTAAAGTGTAGATACCATAAGGTGTATTGATAATTTGATGAGGGACAGAATTATAAATACTTAATAGTTGGTTATTAAATCAACTACTAGTTGGTTATTAAATTAACTATATAAAGGGGTTATGGTCCCTAAGAATTAGATCAACTTGCATATCTCTTTTTCCGTCTGAGAGTTATGCCGCAAGAGAAAACCTAACTTCTTGGAATATCAAACCCTTTGAAAAAACTCTATCTATTAATTCAGGTACGCTTCCATACTCAATTTATTCATTTTATTGTTCTTGATGATTTGACATGTATAGATCTTGGATTTATAGTCATATCGAATATATTTTAATTCTAACAAGTGACATCAGTGCCAGAATTATGTCGATTCATTGAGATCATAAGTTTTTGGTTTTATAATTAATCTTATGAAATTAAATTATATATTTGTCCTATTTTAAGAATAAATCGATTTAATTTTGCTTTCTATGATTTGATTTTGGTTTTTCGCCAATCCAGTTGTTTTTCCTTTTCCAATGGATTAACATTCATTGTTTTATGATAAATATATATTTTCGTGGATTCAGTTTGATTTTACGTCCATGGGTTTGAATCGATTAATTAAGAAATCATAGAAATCAATCTAGATTTATATGAAGATTAAGTTTTGTCTGCATGAAAATTTATTTAATTTTTTTGGGTTGCTATTAATTGGAAATTAAATTTTAAGTTTGGATTTCAATTACTTCGATAATAGCAATTTACTTTATTTTTATAAAATATATTTTATTTAAATTATATGTTTAATTCGGTTAGATCAAAATTTTAGTTTTGATCATTGGGTATTAAGTTAAATTCGGTTAGATCAAAATTTTAGTTTCGATCGTTAGTAATAAAGAAAATTTTAATTAATTTGGGCTTTGTCGTGATAAATTTATCACGATTCAAAAAAATTATAATCAAGTTAGCTATTAAAGTTTTATATTCGGTTTATGTCTATTAAGTTATGATTGAATGATCTTTTGGCATGTTACTTTTAAAGTATATTGTTACTTTATGTAATTTACTTGGTTAATATATTCAGTATTTAGTTTTGATCATATGTTATTTTGGATTATAGAATATATATTTGGTATTGATATATTCAATTCGGTTTGATAAAAAATTTATTTTTGATTACTATATTATTATGATTATATTAAAGTTTTAAGTAATTATTATACGAATTACTCATTTGTATGATATTTTTGTATTTTGTTTTTAGTTAAAAATTAATTGTTTTGATCGAATTTAGTTTTGGTAAAAACATATTTAAGGAATTTTTGAAGTACAATCAAAGATTTCGGTTATTTGGTTTCTGATAGCCCCATCAAGATAACCTTAATTTGATTTATTTTGAAAACTCAAGTGATATCAAAAATTTCGACTTTGACTATTATAAATATTAAATTTGAATATTGATATATTTATATTATATATTTTAAGATAAATTAATTAAAGCATTAAGTCACCAAAGTGATCTTTATTGTAAAAATTATTTTATTTTAGAATATAGAAAGTTTTGTGCATGTAATTCAGTTTATGCTAATATTAATCGGCCCAAAGGAAGATTAATAATTAGTAATATTATATGTGCATCTGTAGTAATAAACATGTGATAATTATTCAGTTTTATATGTGAACAATAAATCGGCCCAAAAGAAGATTTTTGTTTAACATATTCTTATTATCAATGTTTGATTATTACATCAAGATATCACTTATAAATTAATTTTTTTAAAATATTATTAGATTGTTTGATATCTTGTGATGAGGTTACCTTTATTCAAATTTATTATTACTTTGGTTATCTTTTATTTTGAGTAAAAGATAAAATTAAGAAAAATATTTTGAAGCAATTAAATTCATATTTTGGCTTCGGATATGTAATATTTTAATAGATTAATTGAAACATAATGTTACCAAAGTGGCCGCTTTTGTGTAGATTAGTTTATTTAAAATATTAAGATAATTATAAGTCTTTGTAATTCATGCGTTTATTAATTGGCCCAAAGGAAAATTAATATTTGGCTGAATTACAACGATAATTGTGGCGATAATTGTGTGATAATTATATGGTATTTTATGTGAACAATACGTTCGTCCAAAGATTAATCTATTGTTTGACATAGTTTATTGTCAATGTTTGATTGCTACAACAAGAGTACTGCTTACAGTTAATATTATTATCCAAAGACTTGATATTAATGTTATGTTTGGTATCTTGATGGGAACTAGCCATTATTTTGAATTTATTGTTTAATTATGGATATTTATGTGAGCTTATTTATTTATTTATTTTTGTTTTATCTTTAGGTAATTTATCTTTGTTATAATATATGTTGAATACATTCTACACTTTGTTTAGTGAAATTAATTTCAAGGAATAAAAAAGACACTTATATATAATATTTGATGGTATGAACATAGAACTTGCACTAAGTGAATAACAACTTGCACCTTTCACGGTGGTAAGCATTCATAAATAGGATTTTGAGAGGTGAGTTTATTCAAGTTGCATTAGTCTAATGATCATAAAGTATAATATTTTAGAAACTTTTAAGCACAAATCTAAAGAAATTATTCATACTAAGGGCTTTCTATTTAAAAAAATTACTATTTTTTTAAAGATTAACATGACATCACTTTTAGTTTACTTGATGTCTATGAAGTATAAGGATCAAAGAAATGTGAGGGAGTATATTATATTGCTTCAAAACTTAAGGCACATAAGATCAAACTTTATAACAGTTTGTTTTTATAATTTTAGTATAGCTTCCTATACAGTTTAACTAATTCAAAATTAGTTACAATTATTAAAGGAGAAATAAACTTCAAATGAAATTATTTCTCATTGTGTTAAAGAGGAAGAAAAGTTAAAGTATTATAATTATAAAAATACTCAATCAATTAGTTCTCTTTGGTTAGTGTCTCTAAGAATAAGGGTAATAAAAAATATATATTAGAATAAAGTTGCTAAGGGTCTGCTCAAAAGGAATAACAATAAATTATAAAGTGTTGATTCTTTTGTATAAGCTAGGATACATGTAAAGAAATTAAACTTCAAAAGTAAGCAACTACTTAGGCTATTTTGAGTGATCCATGGGCTGTAAAGTTTATGATCCCATAATTAAGATTATTTTAATGAGAGATTTATAATATTTTTTAGGATGTTGAGTTTGAAAGGAGAATAAGGTTATATACATTGTTATTAAGGAGGAATTGAATATTAATTTAATTCCTACTATCACTTTTGACGATGTTTAGGTTTTTACAACTATCATTAATCAAAAGTGAATCAAGTACATCAACAAAACAATGTTGAACAACTCTTATTCAAGATAAGATACCTATTTTTTTAGAAGAACAAACTCAACAACATCAAAAAGTGTCTTTTAAGATATTCATGAAAGAAAAGAGAAATACTATTAAGGATTATTACTTAGTATTTCATCAAGAAAATAAGTATAATAAAGGAATGATAGAATAACTTGATTAGTTATTTTTATCAAACCATAAAAGTTTTAACTCTCAAAAGTGGATAGATGTCATTAAAAAAAGAGTATAATTTTATACAAGACAATAAAGTTTAGGAACTTGTTGCATTACCTTAAGGTACAAACCAATTGGTTGTAAATTAATATTTAAAACCAAGAGGGATGTAAATGATAATGTGGACAAGTATAAGACATGTCTTGTATCTAAAGGATATACTCTAAAAGAAGATATTGATTTTGTGGAGACTTTCTGTCAAGTTATACTGAAAGACTCTTTCAAAATAATCTTGACTCTTGTTGCTTTTAATCTTGAGCTACATAAGATAGATGTTAAGCTTGTGTTTTTCAATGACAACATTGAATAAATTAATTATATGGTACAATCATTGATTTGTGTCTAATGATACAAAATTAATGAATATAAATTAAAGAAATCCATCTATGAGCTTAAGTTTAACTCTCATTAATGAAATTATAAATTTCATTATCTCATTCGGTTTTGAGATAAATTTAGCTGAAAATTATATGAATTACAAGTTTAGTGAGAGTAAACCAAGTGATACTCATATTACTAAAGAATACAATTTTTTTAGTTCCCTACAAGTAACCTTGAAATCTATAAAATATAAAAGATTCCATAAGCTATTGAGAATCTAATTTATGCTTAAGTATGTATGCAATTGGATATTGCGTACATTATTAGAATGTCAGACAGATATTTAAGTAAATC
Organism: Abelmoschus esculentus; assembly: GCA_035048815.1. Classification (NCBI taxonomy): domain Eukaryota; kingdom Viridiplantae; phylum Streptophyta; class Magnoliopsida; order Malvales; family Malvaceae; genus Abelmoschus; species Abelmoschus esculentus. The sequence goes on from JAUCBN010000001.1 coordinate 16,042,379, forward strand.
TAATATGGACCGTTGGATAGCAGCCAAGAGATTTATGAAATGTCTTTAGAGAACAAAAATTACATGCTCACATATCGAAGTTCTGGTAAGTTAAAGATTATTAAGTTTACAGGCTTCGATTCTACTAGAATATTGATGTAAAAGACTTGTCACATGAGATGATAATTATAGATTAAATAGAAAGACCACTTCAGTTATTTTGTAACTGAGATGAAACAGATCCAGATCGAGCTAAGTCACATCGAGCACCCCTAGGAGTAAAAATCTCATATGAAAATGAGATTATGGATATTCAAGCAGAACGGGCCGTACGAAAATCGGGACATCGACCAAGGCACGAATACTTTGTCCTATGGGAAGGACTTCCCGACAGCGAAGGAAGCTGGGAACCAGCCGAAGGACTCTGGCAATTCAAAGATCAAATCAATCAATACCATTTTAGTCGAGCGACGAGGGAGTCGCAGGAACCAGTGGGGGAGAATGTCAGGGACCGCCACCAAGGGTCCAATTCAAGCACTCATCAAGGAGCCCAACAAGGGACTCGCCCAGCCACACCATCATGAGCCCGCACGCACCCTAGGGTCCAATCCCCAAGCACCTAAGGTGCCCACAAGTTCTACTCCACGAAGGAGTCTTTCTTTGTTAGAAATCAAGGAGCTTCAATCTTTGTAGGATTAGTAATCCTAGTTAGACTAGGATTAGGATAGAAGGGGCTATATAAGGAGGCTTTATTAAGTACCAGCTTTAATACTTATATTAGGATAATAAGATTCCCTATTTTCCCGCACCTATCTTTCTTTTCCATTACAACTCGTTTCCGCCCAAACTAAGCCCTCTCGCTTAGTTTTCCAAGGCTTACTTAGGCGTCATAACTCGTTAAAGGCGTCTAAGGCCGCACGTCTCGGTTCCTAAAATCTAGGGGCGTGACATTAGGCATACATAAGATAATTCCCTCATAGACTTGATAGCTTGGGCGTTGTGATAGTGTTAACCCTTCTCCACACGTAATCGACTCCCGAACCCAATTTTGTATTTTTCACAGACCAAAATTATTGTTTTAATAAAATAAAACGATTTTATTAAAATAAATCGTTTTTAAGTGATCTAGTCATATCTTTAAAAATATTGGTGGTGACTCATTTGATTTTGTTTTAAAGAAAAAATTATCGAACGGCTTGAAAAAGGGGTTGCCACAATATAAATAGATAAAAAAAATTATATTATGGATCATTTTTTATCATATTATTTATAGAATTAACTAATTAAATATATTTATTTCTTTAACTTTTTATCTTATCTTTTTTATAAAATGAATCTTTACTTAATAAAAAATATTTTTAAATTTGACGTACAATAAATATTAATAAAGATTTGCTTGATAAAAATGAGATGAAATAATTAATAAAATGAATGCATTTGATTAGTTGGTCTATGAATGACGTGGGGAGAATGACTCATTATATAATTTCTTCAAACTTATGCTACGAAATATATATGATTTAGGATCAACTTACATGGTGTAAAACATGAGAAATTATTACATGAACCCTTTCCACCACCTAGGATATGGTCCCAACCAATTAAAATAAGACACATAATATATTTTTTCCATATCATATTTACACATAAGCATCATCCAAATCATCCACTTTAATGCATTTGATTTAAAAATGGAAAAAAATATTATCAAAGATTTTTTACGTTGTCTTCCTCTTATTGTTCATTTTTTTTAATTAATTTTTTCTAATCCCTAAACTTAAACCTAAACCCTATCCTTAAACCCTAACCCTAAACCATAAACCCTAACCTAAACCCTAACTCTAAATCCTAAACCCTAAACACTAACCCTAAACCCTAAACAACAACCCTAAACCCTAAACCCTAACCTAAATAATAACACATAACCCTAAACTTTAACTCTCACCCTAAACCTTAAACCTAAACTATATAAACCCTAAACCTAAACCACATAAACCCTAAAACACTAATCCCTAACTCTAAGCCCTAAACTCTAAATCCTAAACCCCAAATCTATATAAAAAAATAATTAGGAAAATTTTAAAAAACAAAGAAAGATGACACAAGAAATCTTTGATAATATTTTTTCATTTTTTAAATCAAAGACATTAAATTAGATGATTTGACCAATGCTTATGTGTAAATTTGATATGAAAAAAATATATTATGTGTCTTAATTTAATTTGTTGGGACCATATCCTAGGTGGTGGAAAGGGCTCGTGTAATAATTTTTCGTAAAACACATTTAGTTTTATCTTAATTTTGGATTGTTGAATGATAGTAATAAATAGTTAAAATTATTTCCTTATGTTTTTTAATTATAATCTTCATATTTTTTTACTATTAATCTCATTTATCTATTTTATTCATCTAATGATTATAAATTAATATAATATTTTAAAAATTTTACATAATATAACTTGATCACATCCCTCTCTATATTCGTTTCTGAAAATTGAACGGACGATTTAATGAATCTATATAGCGTACGCATCGTGATGAAAAAAACTTCTAAAGGTTTTCAATGCCACAAATTGAACTCAGAGCGAAAGCCAGTTATCCTAATCACTGGACGATAATGGATTGATGTTTATCTTTTATATTAAATAATTAAACCACAAGAATATATTTCATCATACCAAGCAATTTTATTTGGTGTTTTAGGTTTGGTGTCAACGTCGGTTCCATTTCAACTCGAAGATTATGCCTTTATTTTCTTATAAATTTCTATAGCATGCCATTTTCCAAAAGGATTATAAATATTTAAATATGTTTGATGCAATTTCACTAGATTAAGACCATATGGGACTATTAATTTCTAATCATTTCTTAACAGTAAGGACAATTCATTATTCTGCAACAAGATATAACTTGCACATTGACTCGGTTGCCATGGCAACAGATTGAGTTACTGAAACACATGGAAACAAGGTCTGTTTTCCCCTATTAAACAAACTTGGTAGCAACAGACTAGTACAGATATGGAACTATTCTCCAGGGAACAACTTTGCAGTATTCTCCCCATATTTCTTTGTATTTCTCAGAACAATGAGCTTCGTCTCTTCGTTCTCTCGATACGAAAAATACGATCAGGCAAACTGGGTAGATGTAAGGAATTGGAGAGCTGCAAAGAATGAATGTTTATGTTTATTTATTTACAAAACGTGTATAAATTCTACAAAGATATTTTTGAAAAAAAGTTACCTGAAACCACAAACCAAACTAAAGGAAAGTGACAGCATGTAATCCGCCAGGTAATTGTAGTGCCTTGCAAGTCCCCTTTGCCAATATAATATATTACAGATCAATATCGAATTCGGGTCACAAACTCCAATGCCATATATCAAGGAAGATAATGAATGACATTTATTTACCAATATCCCGATGCTAGCAACTTCCCGCCAATAGCCTTCGGAGGCTTACCCCAAATAGGTTCTTTGGGGTTCATTTTGAACTGGTGTTTCTGATCATTGGCTCCTCTGTAGCCAATGGCACTGCCAAACATTTTTCAGGTCAAATATAAATCTAAGTATAATGTTATGTTCCATTGGTTTGGTCTGGGGGTGATAATGAGCCTAACCAGCTCGTGAGTTACTCGGATTCGACTTGATCAAAGCTCGACTTATGTGAGTCCGATTCGGGCTCGGGTTCAGCTCGAGACCTTAACGAGCCGAGCCGGTCCATACTCGGCTCGAAAAGCTCGTGAACAGGCTTGGAATAATTATATTATAAATACGCTACATATACATTAAAAGTAGTCTCTTTAGCAAAATAAAAATAATAAAATAAAATAGAAAAGTTCCACTAAAAATAAATTAACTAAAATAAATTGAGTATTTTTTCCTTTCTCAATATTTATTTTGTTTCGTTGTTGGTTATGCAAAGGGTTTTTAACGAAATCCTATCTCTTTTATAGAAAAATATAACAAAATTATATATTTTGAGTCGAGCCAAGCCTAACAAGCTTCAAGCCCATGCCGAGCCTAACGAGCTCAAGTCGAGCCCTATAATATTATTTTCGAGCCGAGATCGAGCTTAAAATTCCGAGCTCGCCGAGCCTTAAGCCCGATTCGATCCCAATAACATTGTTTCTGAGCCTAGCTTAGTTTGGTCAATTATTTTCAATCCTTTAGCATAGAATGAAACAAGTACTTACCCAATTAGATAGATTGTTGTAATAGCTATTGCAGTGGGGACTGATAGCTCCACTTTGTTGTACAAAAGCCACCAACCCTATTGTGATAATGTTTACGAAGAATAAATTAAAAGATATGTGTTATTCGTTGAATCGAAATTTAAAAACTTTATGATAATAGAGGAATGATTTCTCAATTTCGTACTATGCAATACATATTATACAGGACTTTCCTCTAACTAATCATTAGTTTGCTTGCCTGGATGGTAGTTATGAATGCTGCCCAAACCAGATATCCTCCAATCAACATGAACCCTAACCTCTCGGCGATAATGTCCCAGCTATTACGAATACATCCGTAAATTATAATGTCAGATCGAACTAAATAAGATTATAGAGTCTAAATTTTACACAGCTAGGGGATTCTCACTTACTAGAAAGTTAATTTCTCTTCATGATAAAGGAAGTCCGCAACATGAAACTGTAAGAAAATGATAAAAAAAGTACTTCTTAGAATTGATATACAAGGGAAAATAAATAGAAGTGATTTAGGGTTTAGAGTTCATGGTTTAACCAGACAGAACAACTGGTAGAGTATCATTGATAGATTCAAGGATCCGATTTCGATACTTTTTGCTAGGTTTGATAAGTTGATGAGTATCCATCCCATCATTCCAGCTCTAAGGAAAAAGAATCTGCACAAATCATACATTAAAATATCTGGTGTTTCATTAGGGAGATAGCATGCCCAAACCATGAGAATTTGAAGAGCAGTAAATTACATACTTGAGATTAATACCCAGAAAATGAGGATTTAGCTGTACTCCCATATACCTAGAAAATAACAAGAGGGCACAATTAATATGAAGATCAATACACGGTGGAACCTGATAACAGAGTCTGTGTTTTACTTAAAACTTAAAAAATGAAGGTCTGAACTAAAACTTTTTAAAAAATTTAAAGGGTTCAATTTATATAAAAAATTGAGAGGCTTATAGAAAATGGAGATATTTAATTAAAATTATTCAAAAAAATTCTGAAGTACAGTATGAATTTTTAAAAATTATATGAATTTTTTTTTTTTACATTTTGGAGATACGTACCCCTCGAGGTCCTTTTTTTACTCCCCTGCAAAACTGATTAGATATATCGATAGATAAGTATATCTTTAAATGTCTATTCATCGTTTTTTTTTTCTCAAACAACGTTTCAAAATATCCAGAAAATTTAAGTTCTGCAGAAGTCAAATTACCTCTTAAATTCAAATTTATGACTTCAATAAAAAAACTTAAATGTACCAGTCGATTATGAAATTTCCATTGAAATGAGGCTTTAGAGAGGTAGATTGGCTACGGGAGTTGCACCCAACTACATACAATGTTGAAGCCACCTGAATGAGGAAAGCATCACACTATTCTATTAGATATCAATTATATGACACAATCATGGGCGGAGCAACTCTTTGTAAAGGATGGTTAAATGACACTCCAAAATTTTTTATCTATTTTTTTATATAATTTATATATATATTTTTAAAAAAATAAATAAATAACACCAATTTATAAATAATTGACACCTCTTAAATATAAATCTAAAAAATAACACCCCTTAGATAATTTTCTAGCTCCGCCCCTGAACACAATATTCGATTCATTATTCAATTAATATAAGTTAAATAATATAAAAACTAATAAAATACGAAAAAAGCCAAAAAAATAAAAACTTACGAGAAAAGAGAATATAAAAGATGTGGATAGCATCTCAAGTCCTCTGTTTGATATCAGCTGCAAACATTTTCAATAAATTTAAGACTTTAAATTCATATTAAATTAAGTTTATCCTATAAATAAATATATTGATGATTTGACCTAAAAAATTAATTTTTCAGATTTTCCCCCCAAAAATACGTACCGTGAGTGATATTAAATTCATCTTAGAAGCCATCCCAAGAATCCCAATTAACGAAACAAGTGTTAGCAACCCTATAATTAATAATTTAAAAGAAATATAATTAAAAATTAAATTAAAAAATAGAAACAGAATATAAAATAGAGAGGTTAAAATAGATAAGTGACCATTGCATCGGTAGTATAGACGAGTTCCATCTTGCAAAGTCCTTCCGGGCACAACTTTTGCAGGTAAGATAAAGGATGCAATCGCCACGTAAGATAAATAGATCATATATATACCCACCTGGAAGTCCAAAAAATAATAAAAATATTATTAGTTAAATATTTAGTGATAATTTTTTTTATCTTTTATTATATCATTCGTACAAAAATTTAAGCTTAAATTAAAATTAAAATAAAAAATAATATGATCGTGATTGTAATAATAATCGTTATATAATGATTTTAACATCATTTTAAACTGAGATATTTATAATTATTATATTCGTAATAATATATATTATTAATAAAATTGATAATATAATACTTATAAATATAATAACCGTAATAACATATATGATATTTACAATTATAATAAACATAATACGATCAAAAGTGCGAATGCATCGCAATCTAATTCCTGAAAGATTGTAAAAGAAAGGAATCTACAAAATAGAAAGATTGACTTACGGATGTCCCTGATGGAGCTAAGTCGTATAGCATCGAGCCTATCTCCATTTTCCTGTCTTGTTCAACACCTCTTCACACCCGCAAAGCATCTGTATATATGGACTAGTAGTTGCAAAATGATAATCAATTTAATATTGATTATTTATATATAAAAGTTATTCGTGGTAGGGTGCAGGAATCTTATGAGGTAATCAATTAATATAGTTCAGAAAAATAAATTACACCTAATCTTATATTATATATATTGACTGACGGATGCAAATGGAGGTGAATATGGGTCTATTTTAAATTTTTTTAGTTTATATATTTATTTTTTTATTTTTTATAAACTAATTATTAATTTTTATAATATTTAAATTTATGTTTATTATGATATTTTAAAATTTTATCTATACCACTCTCAAATAAATTTTTGAATACGTTACTGTACATATTAAAGTTATATTTAAATAATTATTTTATTCAAATAAGAAAATAATATAGTAACAACTATGCTTGTAGTTTTTATAAAAATGAATATCAAACTTATATATGGACTTTAATTTTGATATTTAACTCTTTAAAAAACATATTGACGATCATATACATTCAAAATTATATTTTGACTCCTGTAATAAATACGTAATCGAAAGTTTATAAAATTATTTTTTTAAAATTTTATGTAAATAATTTTTTTTTTATTTTTTAAAGTATCACATCAACCATTTTATTTTTTAAAATATTATATTTTGAACAATAAATTTAAAGATTATTAAAAAAATATGACTCTAAATAGTAAAATACATTAGATTCAATAAAAAATAAAGTTAGTACTAAAAATTATTAATTTTGAACAGTGATTTAATAATTTTTAAAATATTTTTTTGCAAATCATTGTTTAAAGTGATACTGGCTTTAATTTTATTTATTTTAATTTATTTTATTATTTAAATTCAGACATTTATAAAATATAATATTTTAAAAATAAAATAATTAATATTTTAAATTTTTTAAAATCATATTTATGGATGTGGCAGTTGACATTTACACTGATTCAGAAAAATACTAAAAAATATTTTAGTGTCACATGCGTTGTCATATATTCGTATAGTCTAAATTTATAATATATATATTAACAAACATCATCTTCTATTATCACTATCTTTTATAATACCATTAAATTTTTATTAAATTTATAAAAAAATATCGTAATTACAATGTATTCAAGAAAAAAATTATATTTACTTATAATTTTTAAAAAAATCTATGAAAATAAGTATATTATAAAAATTTAAAAAAAATAATTTTTTTGTCTCTGTATTATTTGGCGAATGTTCCACTATCAGGACTGATTACATGTGATACTCAATCATCAACCAAGTGAAAATCTAACTTTACATGACTACCGATAAAATTATAATAAAAAAATTAACATCGATTAAAAATTTTATAATAATCGATTACTAAAATATATAAAATCATATTATAAAAATAAATAAAAAACAATAATAATACTTTTAAAATCCAATGAAATGTAGCACCACTACGTGACAACTATCTCTTCATTACCTTTATAAAATAATCAATATTACATTAACGGGATCACTACTCTTCTTTTAAGTATTTTTCGTCAACTATTGTCTTATAAGTATCAAACATGTTATCACGTGGTTGGTAAGACAAATAATTGAGCAATTAACTAAAAGCAGTTGGCATTTACTCGCCTACTATAAAATCTTATTTAGAATCAAGTCCTTACCTATTTATATAATAATATAGCCTGCTTCACCTATGTAGGGTTACATAATATATTTTTTATTTTCTAATTTATTTATTGGGACAAGTTTAATGTAATAAGTTAGATTTTAAAAGATTTATTGGACTTTAACATATAAATTCAAAAGATTTATTGGGCTTGTCTTTGGACCTCAGACTTATGTTGTTGAGTTGCTAGTGGGCTAAGATAAGTTTTTATTAGAGGATATTTGGATCAAAGCATGATTGAAAATTTTTACGAGAAAAATTAAATGGTTTATGTAAAAAAACTTAGGGTGAAGTCATCTTATTTCTTTGCTTCATCTTTTTTTCTCTTTTCACTAACATTTAAGGAAATTATAGCTAAAGACTCGATTTTTGGAAAAATTATACGGTGAACCCTGTTCACCACGTCATCCATGGTCCCAAGCAATCAGGACCGTTGATCTTAATTTTTTTTTTCCAAGTGAATCATCACCTCTTTCCTACATGGACTTAGTGGATGGGTGATTATTAGGTGGTTATTTAAAGATTAACGATCCTGATTGCTTGGATCATGGATGATGTGGTGAACAGGGTTCACCGTATAATCTCTCCAATTTTTGAGTGTTTGATTATAAATTATATTTTAGTGATTGAGGAAAGTTTTTTTTTGAGAGAAGAAAAATATATTATTTAGCTATAAATAGAATCATCCAAAAACAAATGTTCAATACAACCCGAAATTTCATATGAAAAATAAAAAGGACACTCTAAAGTAAGTCCCCAACGAGCTAATTCATGAGCCACACGATTTGTCAATCAGTTGACATGAGTAACCTTAAAATCGAAATTAATATGAAGTAATCCGTGAGCATCATGAAGATACACAACAGTCGATGAGCGATCCAAAGTTCTGTTATTAATTTTATTCACCACAACCATAGTGTCGGCTTCAAAAGTAACTTTTCTCTAACCATTATCTGCAGCAAGCCTCAGACCAGGTGTAAAAGCACAAGCTTTTGCTGATTTTGCAGAATGAGCCCCCAGTAGTCTCATGTCCAATCCATCAATCATTAAGCCATGAGTATTCCTAGCAACAACCCCGATCGAAGCAATCCCATAAGCCTCCAGAAAAGCAGCATCAACATTGACTTTAATCACATCTGCATCAAGCCTAGACCACTTTGGAACTCTGCTACAATGAACTGGAGAGGACAAAATTTCATTGGCCTGCAAAAAATCTGTAGAAAGACTCTGAGAATGATTCATAACCATTGTAGATGGGGTTAAGACTCCATTATGAATCCAGTGGTTTCTCCTATTCCAAATATTCCACAAAAGAATAATAAGAAAGGTAAACATATCCAGATCAATAGTATTAATGATTAATTCCAACCATTCTTTGCAATCTGAGAAATGACCTTGGGAAAAGACAAAATTAAAACCACATAAAGAGAAAATTTCTTTCACAAGATGGCAATCTCTTAATTTTGTAAGAAATATTAAGTTTGGTGATGAAAGAAATTTTTAAAGAGTGTGGAAGATAAACAGAAATGAGAATGTGGGAACTTTATTCTTAATTTTATAAGTGTTTTTAGATCATAAATATTCTCTGATGGTGTTCAATTTTATTGTATAACTCTTTATTGTATAGTGAATGAAAAGGTGGGAGAACCATTTAAATCTCTTAGGAAGAAGAGTACTTAAAGATTAATAAGAACATCTATTCTAACTTAGTTAGCACGTAATTAGTAAACTACTATTCTAGCTTAGTTAGCATGTGGTTAATACAATACTAACTCTCGTAGATTTTTAAAACTCATAAAAATAGACCTAGTGTATATTTTGATGTTTATGGTTATAAGAGCTTGATTTCAATATCTAATAATAATTATTGGAATTGGTGTTGTAATAGCTTAAAGTTGGTAGCAATTCACCTAATCTCTTCACTATAATTTTATAAAAAAAATTGGAGCTTAACCACATACGTTAAGAATTTTTTGTGAAATCTGAACTAAAACGTAAATTTTTAGACATACATGTTGATAAAACTTGAAGTGTATCGGTATGCTAGTAAAAATATTGGGTTTGCTTGTAAGGAGCGTATTAGTATTAGTATCCGTGTATCAGTACCCTTTGTATTATAAAAATTCAATAATATTTTAGTGTATCGGTACTAGAGTAGCATAACACTAATATTGTTACATTGTCTATGGAAGGTTTGGGCATACTAATACACAAAATAAAAATATCGATACAGTTGAAGATGGATACAAAAAGATTCAATTATTGATATAATGTATCAATACGATGATGAACGTAATGATAGAAATAGAGTTTCAATTTCTCAAACCCACGTAGCATATCAATACTCAAAAGAGAAATTGTTGAGTTGATCAGTCTCTAAAGTCGGCCAAGAGGGGGTGAATTGGCAATTAAAATTTTTGTAGAAGAATTTCGGTAAAAAATAGGAAAGTGAAGAACAAAGCGATTTATAGTGGTTCAATCTTCAGAACAAGCTCTACATCCACTATCTTAGCTCCCACTAAGGATTTTGAAACCAATTCACTAAGAATTTAACCTTTTTCTAGGTACAAGGGATAATATTTACAAACAAGTCAATTTTCTACCCAAAATTGACTTGGACCTCACAAAAAAATACAAGAGATTTCAGTGGGCTAAAATGAATTCTCTCACAAGATAAATATGCCCCAAATACAGAATCACTCTCCCCAAACTCAATTACAAAGAATCAAATTTAAGTACAAGAGATGGGAGTCAAGATTTTCAATGAATGTGCTTGAGAGTTGGATTTGATTGCTTAGATATTGCTTGAGGTTCTATAGTCCTTAATGCTGCTTGAAATGCTTCATTTTATACCTCTTTATTGATTTCTAACCGTTCTGATTGTTGAGAATGTAAATAAGACCGTTGGAGCTTCATTTCCCCACCATAAATGCACTCTGCAGCAGCTGGTATTAAAACACGGGCTACCTATTTCGAAACAGACCAAAGTAGAAAGAGACGTTGTGCATTTAATAAGAGGGGTATCGAACCACGCTTCAATACATTACTAAACTGTAATGGTTGGTTTCGAATCATGTTTCGGAATAGGCTAACCATCATTTAAAATTTTAACTATCACCAACGGTCGACTCATTAAATGCCAAAAGAGCCGTTGGGGATTGAAGGGGGGTATCGATACCAGTATCGATACCATGAGTCATAATTTTAAATAATTTTAAAATAATTAAATACTTTGAAGTGGTACGATACTTGGTTCGAAACAGATGTTGGTAGTGAGGTATTGGTATCGAATCATATTTCGATGCTTGTTCTTGGTCTTAAGAACAATGCTTTAAAATGCAGGTCGGTATCGATACCGGTTCTAAGAGTATCGATACTCTCGTATAAAAACACTTAGAAAATTTATTTTAAAGTTATTGGTTTGACTTGAAAATAAAAGTTTGACTTAGAGACTTAAAAATTTATTATAAAATAGTCCTTGTACATAGTTGTTATATCAAAATCAATTTTAGTTTTACAATCTCCCCCTTTTTGATATAACAAAACCATTATAAATTTTTACGTTGAAATCAAAATTTTAGGTTCCAAAAGTTTGGGAAAAAAACTTTAAGAGCAAAGGACTCCCCCTTTATAGTTGCATAATTTTAAATATAAAGATTTTTATATAATTCTTCCCCCTTTTGTTAGATAAAATCAATATAAGGAACAATTCATAACAAGCATTAAACAAAATATCCAAATCCAACATAAAAAGGTTTAAAGCATAGCAAACCAAATACCAAAGGTGCATATGTTCTAAAATGAATGAAAATGCAACATAATGCGAAAGAAAAACAAAATTAGTCCTAAAGCCATAGCAAAGCAAAGACAAACACTAGGGATCACTCGTCGCCTCCATCATCATCATCATCTTCGTCATCACCATCCTCATCTTCTTCCTCATTTCTATATCCATCTTAATTGGAAAGTTTTTGGCTATGTCGAAGAGCTTCAATGGAGAGCCGCATGGAAAGGCCTTGGTTCTCTACACTCGTCAATATCGTATCTATGGCATCAAAACAAGAATTGAATTGAGTAATTAGAGAACCAAACCTTCCATAAAAGGAATCGAATCGAGCATTTAGACCAGTAAGATGAGCATCAAACTGGCCGAACTGAGCATCGAAACGATCAAACCTCGATGTGAGAAAGACCATTATATCAACATTTGTAGCTACTTGACGAAGCGGTTACGGATCAATGGGAGGTGGAGGAAGAACACCGCAAACCCATTCACCATTAGAGGCATATTGAAAGTGGGCACGTGATGCGTGATAGATATGCACAATTTTAGTGCAAGTAAACAAGTCGTCAAGTAATAAAGTGATAAGTATCAAGTATCGTCTCCTCAAGGATTGATATACTTAATATGCTTCCTTTGATCTTCTTGCTCTGTAAAAGAAAATAAAGAATACAAGTGAATTGGGGTTGTGATTTATCTAAATAATAAAAACTAAATAAATGTAAAATAAGATAAGGAAGATGGTCAGGATCCAGTTATGCTGTATAGTGGATTTGATCAACTTGTTCTTGTCCAATGCAATTGTACAACATTGCCTCGGTAAGACTGCAGATTACTGCCTCGACAGTGGTGTCACTCGTCTGTCGCGGTAATCTCTTGCTCTTGGGCAAACTTTACCAAAGTTCAGCAAAGTGTCCTTTAATGATTCTGCTTATCTCTAAGTCGAAATATTGTTGATGACCAGTCCTTGATGATACCTCTCAGCGTGAATCAATTATAATCACCAACCAATCCCACACTTCTCTTAGCCGCTGAAACTCTTAACCTATCTCTAGGCCGAGTTAGTGTTTCCCGATTGAAACACTATACTTGTCCCTTTCGTGAATCTAACTCTCTCGATATTAGATAAATAGATTACTCATAAACTTCTCTCTCGAGCTTGAATGAAAGAATAAGGAATGACAAAGAATAAGCAAACTTCGATATTTTATTGCATTAGGAACAAGAAACAAAGTTTGACTTCCTCACACTAATACTTTACAACTTTCACCTAAGCCTAAACAAAACTAGAAAATAATATAGAAGAAAAGAAAAACTAAATCTAATTCTATACTCTAAGCTATGAATCTAATGTGTGTCTCATACCCTTGGACGACTATGCCTTATATAGGCTTGGCTTAGGGCAAACCTTTCCTAAGTAGAATACAACTTGGATTAGAGAACAAGTCATGTACATAGGTCAAATATATCCAAGTTTATTTCTTCTAGAAGGCTTTACCGCGTGGCCTTGTCTTTGGGCTTTCTTCAGGCTATTCAGCTACGATCCTTGGGCTTCTTGTCTAGTAACGTTCTCCTCATTTTTCTTCTCAGTTTGCCCGCCATATTGATACTTTTCCTCTGCTGCCTCGGCACCAAGTCGTGCCTTGGCCTCAGTTTGTTGCCGCGGCAATACTTTTTCTTGCACAGACATAAAAATGCAGTAAAGTATGTATTTTCTATAAATATTATCTTTAACAGCATAATCCCTAAATATATCATATTAAGTATATGCTTTGGTCTAAGTAGGTGTAGAATTGATGATTAATGCCTATGAAAAGTTAGAAAGTGATAGTGAGTTGAGCACTTATCAGTACGGTTAAGAGAAGTCTCGCAAATTGATTTTTTGACGGATTCCACTTTGTCGAAAGAATAATCAATTCCCAAATGCAAGAAGATAGAACTAAGAATACAAGCATAGGGAAAGGATTGGACAAGAGGAGTGACATGGTTTTGGATATGTCAAACAATATCGGAGAAAACAATTTGGGCAAGATTTGGGCAAAGACCCTCACGAAAACATTTTAGCCAAAAACTGTCAACTTGACGAATTCGAGAGTACTTACCATTTAATGGATGAATCCACCAAGAGATGATAAGATGTAAGAACCGATCATGTACGTCAAGAGATGTGACTGATCCAGTGAAAGCACCAAGTGAGTCCTCATCATCAATGCCCTCATCCTTAAGACCGAAGACATCGACAAAGGTGACGAAATTAATTTTAAAAGATTGACCCATGAGATAGGATTCAAGAGCCACCACTTTGCTCTTGTCCTTAGAAAGAATGTACGAGGGATTAATATAAAAAATAAGGACTAGAGTTAGAAAGAAATTGTCGGTGTGAGTGAGAAAGATCAAGAATTTTCAATCGACAATGCGGTCATAGTAGCAGAATTGAAACTTGAAAGAGTACATAAATTGAACATCCACACACCACTCCTTCTTAAGCGTGTAGTTGCGGTGGAGATTGAAGTTGTCAATCCTACTAGCATTATTCAAGATCTTTTCAAAAACCTATTGAATATCGACTCTAGAAGCACGAGAGGATGAAGAGCTATTGACTTCGGTACGCGATCATTTCTTTCGTGCCATAATCTAGAAATTAAGATAATTTAGAATTAGACACATTAAAAACATGTATACTCTATCAACCTAATTTAATCCTATTAATCAATAATTAAAGGTATTTAAGAATTTTGAAAATCTCTTGAAAAACCATTAAAACCAATATGATAAAATTAATTTATATTCGAATGAAAAAAAAATTATTTTGAAAATATTTTTGTAAGATTATGAAAACTCATTCAATAAGCATTAATAAAAGATTCAAAATCTAAATTTTAACATCCTAAAAATCAATGAAAATAATGTTTTTCGAAAAATTACCTTAAGTATAGATTAGAATGAATTCATGGTTATTATAGCACCAATTGATGATATAGTCTTGGCTTTGATGAAAAGATTAAAAATCCCCAAAGGAATTCGTTGATTTTGTAAAAAAAAAAGTGATGAATTTAAGGAATTTTTATAGGAGACCCAGCTAGAGTTTGAGAGAAAAATATGGAAAGTGTTTTAATTTGAGTTAAATTAGGTTTTGTATATTTTAAAGTAATCTGCCGCCTCGTGTATCGGAACAGGTATTGAAACAGCCTGTTTCGATGCAAGTACCGATATCTTAGTATTGAAGCACCGTTCGATACCAATTCTTCCTAGAACTTTTCCTAATGAACACGAAGAACATGTATCAAAACATGTTCAACCTGTTTCGATACCACTTAGCTGAGGTTTGCATTTTAGGCTTCTAAAGTACTAGAAATGAGTCTTTAAAGTCCCTAGAAGCATACAAATGATATTATGACATGATTAAAATGCATGAACAAGTTCATACTCCCCCTAACAACATGCACAAAAGCAACAAGATGCAAAATAATATAAGCATGATTTCAAACAAGATTCAAGCATATTTTGCATAAAAATAACACTTAAGAGGTCAAGATAGGCTAGTTAGACCTAACTCTCTCCTAAGGTTCCAAAAACGATCTTTGTCTAAAGGTTTGGTAAAAATGTCCGCTAATTGGTTTAAGGTGTCAACAAACTCTAAAACAACATCATTTTTAGACACATGATCTCTAATAAAGTGGTGTCTAATTTCTATGTGTTTGGTTCTAGAGTGTTGAATGGGGTTTTTGGTAAGACATATGATATTAGTGTTATCATATTTTAGAGGTATGATTTAAACCTTAATGACATAATCTAAGAGTTGTTGCTTCATCCAAAGGACTTGAGTACAACAACTCCCTAAGGATATGTACTCCGCGTCGGTGGTAGATAAAGTTATACTATTTGTTTTTTAGAGAACCAAGATATGAGCATACTACCTAGGAATTGACATATTTCGGAAGTACTTTTCCTATCTATCTTACAATCTCCATAATTTGTATCCGAATAAACATGTAAACTAAATGGAGAGTCTTTAGGATACCAAAGACCTAAATAAGATGTGTCTCTAAGGTACCTAAAAATTCTCTTAATGGCTACTAAGTGTGATTCTCTAGGACTAGCTTGAAACCTAGCACACAAGCAAACACTAAACATAATATCCGGTCTACTTGCGATAAGGTAAAGCAAAGAACCTATCATTGATCTATACAATTTAGAATCAATACACTTACTTCCTTCATCTTTTTCAAGCTTCATTGATGAGCTCATTAGAGTGGCTTGAGGTTTCACATTCTCCAAGCCAAACTTCTTGAGCATATCCTTGATGTATTTAGCTTGATTGATGAAGGTGTCATCCTTCCTTTGCTTGATTTAGAGTCCCAAAAAGAATGAGAGTTTCCCCATCATACTCATCTCGAATTCACCTTGTATTAGCTTTGAAAACTCTTGACAATAACATTCATTAGTAGATCCAAAAATAATATCATCAACATAAATTTAAAGTACTGAGATATCATTTTTAAACCTTTTTATAAAAAGTATAGTATCCACCTTCCCTTTTTCAAAGCCTTTTTCAATCAAAAAATTTGAAAGTCAAACCATATAAAGATTTTGTTTATTTAAAAACATGGTTTGAAAATTTTGGATCTTCAAAACCTGGTGGTTATTCAACATATACTTTTTCATTTATAAAACCATTTAAGAAAGTACTTTTGACATCCATTTGAAGAAGCTTGAAATCATGATAACATGCAAATGCAAGTAATATCCTAATAGCTTCTATTCTAGCTACGGGTGCATAAATTTCATTGAAATCTATTCCCTCTTCTTGAGTGTAACCTTGAGCAGCTAATCTAGCTTTATTTCTCACAATGTTACCACTCTCATCTAGTTTGTTTCTAAAAACCCATTTAGTTCCTATAGTAGATTTATTACTAGGCTTATACTAATGTCCAAACATTACTTTTCTCAAATTGATTTAACTCCTCTTGCATAGCCAATATCAAAAAATCATCATCTAAGGCTTCATTGATATTTTTAGGCTTTATGCATGAGATAAATATAATATGGTTCATTAATATAAGAGAAGAACGACTAGTTACCCCCTTGGATTGATCAACAAAGATTTCACTACTTTTGACATAGTTGAACTTCCTTGGGTCGCTCACTTCCCTTTCTTCAAGCTTTACATCTCCTAAAGCTTCTATTGGAGGATCTTGTATTTCTTCATTGGTTGGAACCCCATCCACCTTTGATGCTTGTCCATCATCAACGGTTTCAATGATTCCTACATCATCATCATCATAAGAATCCTTCTTAGGAAGGAGGTTATCATCGAAAACCACATGTATTGATTCTTCTACAACTATGGTTCTTTTGTTGAAAACTCTATAAGCCTTTGAATTTAAAGAGTATCCAAGAAAAATGGCTTTATCACTTTTTGCATCAAATTTACCTAAATTATCTATTCCATTATTTAAAACAAAACACTTGTACCCAAAAGGGTGAAAATAGCTAATGTTAGGCTTTTAAGATTTTAAAATTTCATAAGGAGTTTTCTTCAAAATTGGCCTAATCATTTACTTGATTTATAATGTAACAAGAATTGTTTGTGGCTTCCGCCCAAAAATACTTAGGTAAATTATTTTCACAAAGCATGGTTCTAGCCATTTCTTCTAAAGTTCTATTTTTCCTCTCAATTACCCCATTTTGTTGAGGAGTGCGAGGAGCCGAAAAAAATTATGGCTAATCCTATTTTCATTACAAAAATTCTCAAAACCTAAATTTTGAAATTTGGTTCCATGATCTCTTCTAATATGAGAAATTCTTTGATCAAAATCATTTTGAGAAATATTTGAAAATGTTATGCATTTTTCTAAGGTTTCATCTTTAGTACTTAAAAATAGAACCCAAATGTATCTAGAGTAATCATCAACAAGAACAAATGCATATGATTTTCCACCCAAGCTAGTTGTCCTAATAGGTCCAAAAAGATCCATATGGATTAATTGTAATACTCTACTAGTTGAAACATCATTAATGGACTTAAAAGAAACTCTCTTTTATTTATCCTTAGCACATGTATCACAAATCTTATCTAAAGAGAACTTGAGCATAGGTAAACCTCTAACTAGATTTTGGGAAGCTAGTTTCTCTAAAACACTTATGCTAGCATATCCTAGTTTCGTATGCCATAATCATGCATCATTTTTATCACTAGCAACTAGAAACTAGCAACTAAGCATGCATGAGATAGATTAATGTCATCTAAATATTGGGACCACCGGCACACCCCATGGCACAGCGGAACAAAATTATGACGATCTTTCCAGTGATCTATGTACGTTTAATTCGAAATCATGAGGAAGAGATGAAATGACTTACATTGGGTTCCTTGATAAGTGATGCGTGTAATAAAAGCGCAATTAAGTGCAAGTGTACACGTCAAGTAATATAATGATAAGTATTTATCGAATATCATTCTCCACAGGGACTGGTGTACTTAATATGCCTCCTTCTAATACCTTGCTCCTGAAATTATGAAAATAAAAACACAAGTAAAAAGATTTTTTGAATAACTAAAAACAAAAGCTTAAATAAAAGGTTAAGAACGAATAGAGAGAATGGGTAGGATCCAATTGTTTCATATAGTGGATTCGATTGATCTGTTCTTGTTCAATACAATGGCACAACACTGTCTCGGCAGCACTGCAGATACTGCCTCAGCAGCATTAGTGTTTCATGTCGCAGCAATCTCTTGCTCTTGGGCAATTTAATCAAAGCTCGGCAAAGTGTCCTTAGATGTCCCTGCTTATCTTTAAGTCGAAGTACTATTGATGACCAATCCTTGATGATACATCTCAGCATGAATCAATGATAATAAACAACCAATCACACACTTCTTTTAGCCGCTAAAACTCTTAACCTATCTCTAGGCTGAGTTAGTGTCTACAACACCGCACTTATCTCTTTCGTGAATCTAACTCTCTCGATATTAGATAAATGAATTACTTACAAACTTCTCTCTCGAGTTTAAATGCAAGAACAAAGAATGATAATAGGATAAGCAAACTTTTATATTCTTATTGTATTGAAACGAAGAAACAAAATACAATCCTCTTGCACTAATATTCTACAACGTTCACCTAACCCTAAGAAAGCTTAGAACAGATTGTAAAAGAATAACACAATTATTAGGGTAAAGTTTTCTCTCTAATTAGGCTCTCTTCTATACATTGGACGGCTCATGTATTCATAGTCTAGACCTAGGGTAACTTTTCCTAAGTAGAATACAACTTGGAGTAGGGAATAAGTAATAAAAAATATAATATTTCCAAGTTTAATTCTATCTAGAACATTATTCCCGCATGGCCTTTGACTTGGTCTTTTCACGCGCTAATCTGCTCCGATCCAAACGCTTTAAGTCCAGAAATTCTCAGCTCATTTTTCTCTTTCAATCGCCCAGCATCAGTACTAGAGCTTCTACTGTCGCGGCATTGCTTCTGCCTTCGGCATTGTTGTTGCCTCGGCAATGGTTCTACCTTCGATACTACTACTATCTTAGCAGGTATTTACTACAACTACACAAAAACATGCCATAAACCCTTCTTTTCCCACAAATATCATCTTTATATGCTGTGGCAGTGAAATGTTAGTTATTGAACAATAAGTATATGTATCAGTTCGAATTAGTGGGTAATGAGTACAGATTGTTTAGAAAAAAGAATAGTCAATAATATAATTTTTAGGCACTCATCAAATACCTCAAAACTCGAACTATTGCTTGTCCTCAAGCAATGCAAAACATCAAATTGTTGAACCTTATTCTCCTTTGGTCTTATTTTTTTGTCTATTCTCCTCACCATAACTATATCTATCTTTCAGTCCTGGCCTTGAGTTTACTCAAGGATTTTTACTCGGAAACAAACTATAAGATTACGTGAGTGTGTGGGTTTTTGTGGATAAGGTTGATTAAAGGCTGTCTTAGATAAACTCTAAGTTCAAGACAAGTAGACTTGGAATGGTTATTTCTCTTCTAAAAACATCAATCACTTGAGCCTGTTTTGGGCACCTCAAGAGTTGTAATTCCTTTCAAGATTCATTCTATTTTTTTCTTTTCCTTAGGCATACTAGAGCCGGTTTTAGGCACCTCTAGCATGAAGAAAAGTAATTTCCTAGAGCCAGTGATAGACACCTCTAGTCATATTTCTTAGAATCTAAGTCTTTATCACCTAAGTTTATAAAAATAACTCCTAAATCAAACAAGTCCCCAAAAGTGTTTGTTGATTCTAACCTTATAGTAAGCTTATAAGTTCTATTCCTTAAGTATTCCAAGGTTATTTTTTTAAAACATAACCTAGTCATGGTAAGGAAAAAGATTTCTATAGCCTTGAAAGAATAAACTAAGGCAAAGCTGATGTAAGGCAGTGCAAAAGTAAAGACAATTATTTCAAGTAAAGGCAGGTATAAAAAATTTCAATTAAGGCATCAAGTTACTTCATTTTCTGATATTGTCGCGACAGTGGGCTTCCCTTGGCAGTGCACTAATATACCCCTAAACTCAAACTGAGCATTATCCTCAATGCTCAAACCTTACAGTAAGTATAAGAAAATAAATAAAGAACAATGTAGTAAGTTTTTCAGATTCTGAAGAGCTGCTTGAAATAGTTGTCGTTCTATATTTTCCTGCCGATACTTTTATTCTGGACCCTTGTCCTGGTGAGTATTGTATTTTCGCCTATCGGGGCGACTGCACTCTTTTGGGTGTTGGCTTTGGCCTTGGGGTAGTAACTTCCTCGCCTTCCTCTTCGTCACTAATTACTTTTGTCTGTATCATGTGCGTTCCTCCTTCTGCCTCGGCATATGGAATCCTTACTGAGCATGTTTTGAGTTATGATGGACATATTCATCAATCTTCCTAGAGAGACTGTCCCTAGAGAAACTGGCCATTGAGATAGGACAGTTTGGTGGAGAGCTGTAAACAGTTCTCCTTTTTTATGACCGTCTGCTGGTAGATGATGCTGCGGCAGTGTCTACTGGTCTGGATGGTCTGGCAGCATGGAATTGTTGTTGTGGTCTTGCAGTGAAGAATGGTCTTGGCCTTGGGGCATGGGTAGTTTCTGTGTAAGATGCGACAATGAAAAATATGTTTACTAGGAATTCTGGAAACTGTATTCCTTGAGTGGGGAAATTTTGTGTCATCATGTGTGCATGAGTGTTGCTGAAATCTCTCTGGTACTCTATGTATCGTTGTTGTCGAAGGTCCATGTCTGTCATCCTTTGTAGAATCTCCTGTTATGGATCTGCTGCGGCAGGGCTTCGGC
Source organism: Abelmoschus esculentus (assembly GCA_035048815.1). Lineage (NCBI taxonomy): Eukaryota > Viridiplantae > Streptophyta > Magnoliopsida > Malvales > Malvaceae > Abelmoschus > Abelmoschus esculentus. The sequence continues at coordinate 16,063,937 of JAUCBN010000001.1, forward strand.
AGTGCTAGTATCTCAATCGTGTACTGCCCTTCGGCAGTGCAGTCAGTAGTGAACTATTGAGGTGTTGCTTGCACTGGTTCTGCTTGCGTTATCTGCATTACTCTGTGGCAGAATTCTTTGGTCTAGCTTTGTCGTTTATTTGTGTATCCATCTGTTTCTTCTATTGGGACACCGCAGCAATGCACAAGGCAGAGATTAAATAGAGGAAATATAAAGGACCTCGTTCTTTCTTACCGCAGTCATAAATTTCTTGAAGAATGATCTCTCCAACATCTATGGTCCGCTTGTTGGTGATTGATTGGATGATCACCAATCTTCTTCTATCAACTGTGTTGTTGTGAGATGTAGGTATGAGACGTCTCTTGACAAATGTGCACCAAAGCTTGACTTCGGGTTTTAGGCTGAGCCTTGTTACACAACCCCTATAGGAATCGGTTTCCTATGGAGTATTGTCGTAACAAAGTTCGTCCTTGATTGCTTCGTAATCCTCATTAGTGGTTTCTTTATAGAATTCACCATGTTCATCGCGTATGGGGGTAAGGCCGTAGTGCTGGTTGATTGCCTCGACATTAAGGGCGACTGGCTTGACACGACAGTGAACATACAGGTTGCCCTTGCTTGGCATATGTACGTAAAATTCAAGTACAATTGTTGCATTTGCTGAGGGAAGCTGTATGCAGAAGATTTTCCAATCTTGATATTTGATTTTATCAATCAAGAATGGTTCAATGCCATAGTTGTGTTCATTCGAATGTTGGAAACCTTGCTCCTCCCATAACTGTTAACCAACAAATGATCTGTTGAATCGTTCAACAACAGCGACAGGATAAAAACGGTTGTATGTAGCCATGGATGATTCTTGAATATTTGGGATGTTGATGAGAGATTCTTTGAAAAATGGTCTGAAAGTTGCAAGAATGCAGGTAAGGTTGTAGAGAGTATTGTGAGGAAGATTTGGCAAGATTAACAAAGAATGCAAAGTGAATAGTTTCAACAAGGAAGCTGCTTATATACGCCTCGACAGATATAGCCGTTTGATTTCTAGCCGTTAGGCTTTTCTGCCATTTCAAATAGTAATTGCCCATTGGCATTTAATGTCGTGGCAAAAAATTTGGCAGATAACCGTTACACTATTTCTTTCTGTTGGAACTGCTGTAGCTCTAACACTGTATACTGTCGCGGTAGTAGACTTCCTGCTGTGTACTATTTCTCTGTTATTCTTGTTTTATTATCTTAAAAATAAATAAATAAGATAAAAATATTTTAAAGATAATTATTGATATACTTAAATAAATAAATAAATAAAAATAAAAATTTTGAAATTGTTAACCTAAAGTAATCTTAATATAATAATACAAAGAGTAGGGAAGAAATTAAATTACTGGGGAGTGCATGAAAATGGATCTCCTAATTTGTCCCTCTCTTTATGGCCAATATGATGTTTCTATGATTGTTGGTCATCCTTATCAGGTTTTTCTTTGTGTGTGGCCTCTTTTGTGGATTTAATTCTTTTTCTAAACATTCTGTCGAGCATACCGCCAAGGCAGGATATTTTGGTGTTTGTGGCATAGATGGCCTTACACTCTTCTGGATCATCTGATTTGTTTAGATTGTGGAAGGCATTGAGTTTGACTTGTTGGTCATTGACCCTCATAGTCAACTTTCCATTTTCCACATCAATTAAGGTGCATCCAGTAGCAAGGAAAGGTCTTCCCAGGATGATCGGTGCTTTTTCATCTACTTCACAATCAAGGACAAGAAAGTCAGCTGGAAAAATAAATTTATCGACTCTTACCAGTATGTCCTTGATTTTTCCTTTGGGGTGCACATATGATCGATCTGCAAGTTGGAGTAGCACTGTTGTTGGTTTGGCCCATCCTATGTTGAGCTTTTAGAAAACTGATTTGGGAATTAGGTTGATGCTTGCTCCAAGGTCACATAGGGTCTTTTCTTCATAGTTATTCCCAATCACACAAGGTATGGTGAAACAACCAGGATCCTTCAGTTTGGGTGGCATGCGATTCTGCAACATTGTCATGCACCCTTCAGTTGCTGCCACTGTCTCAAACTCACCTAGCCTCTTCCTTTTAGATACAATGTCCTTCAAGAATTTCGCATAGTTGGACATCTATTCAATTGCCTCAACAAGTGGTAAGTTGATGTGGACTTGTTTCAGAATATCAAGAAATTTCTTGAACTTATGGTCCTGTTTTTGTTTTATTAACCTTTGTGGGAAAGGTGGTAGTGGCCTCATCTCATCCAAGGTTTCATTAGATTGGAATTTAATACCTGGGACCATTGTTTGTCTTGTTGTCTCGGCAGGAAGTGCAGATGCTGCGGAGCTTTCTACTGGGTCATCGTCTTCGTGCTCAGTCTATTCAGCATCCAAGTCCTCCTTATCTGTATCCTCTTGTATTGTTTGTGGATCTTTGGTTGCTGAATTGCCTATTGTTTCTTTCAGTTGTAGGCCACTTCTTGTTGTGATTGTCTTGCACTGTTCATGGCTCATTCCCTTAGCAACTTCAGTATTGCTAGGTAATCCCCCTTGTGGTCTTGTATTTTATCTTAGAGCGAATTGACCAACTTGGGTTTCTAATGATTTTATTACAGCATCTTGGTTCTGTAGCCTCATCTCTGTTCTGTTCATGAAGTCATCAGTCCTCTTCATGAAATTACTATTCTCTACCATATATGATTCAATTTTCATAATAAAGGCCTTGAGAGTATTTTCTAGTGAATTTATAGGTTGTTGTTGCTGGTGCATCTGCTACTGCGGCGGTGGCTGATAATTGGAGGTCTGGTTGGTGGGGTTTAAGTCATTGTTTGGGTTACTCCATGAAAAGTTTGGGTGCCTTTTCCAAGCCGGATTGTATATATTTGACATCATATTGTTATTTCGGTTATAATTTCCCATATAAAATCCAGTTTCCTCGTCTTGTATATACTCAGAAGAATTTATAGCCTTCACTTCTTGAGTATTCTGTTGTACGTACATGTTCTGAACCATTTTTGTTAAAGATGCTAATTGTGCTTCCACCAAATTGTTGGTTTCTAACTCGTTTACCGTGGCATGACGTCTTAATCCTCCTCGCCTAGGAGTAGGAAATTGGAAATCGTTCCTTGCGAGTTTGTTCAAAATCTCTATAGCTTCTTCCGGTGCCTTGTCAAGGATTGTGCCGTTTGCTGAGGCATCCAACATCATTCTAGTCGGAGTGTTGGTGGCATTATAGAACATGGTTACTTGCGTCCATAATGGGAATCCATTTAGTGGACTTCTGTTCAGTAACTCTCTGTAGCGTTCCCAAGCCTCGTACATAGGTTCGTCATCAACTTATCTAAATGAAGTGATCTCATTACGGATTCTATCATATAGATTTGTAGGGTTAAATCTCGTAATTAATTCTCGGTAGAGTTCACTCCAAGATCCAATTGATCCTGCCGGAATATTGTTTAACCAGGTTTTGGCCCTATCCCTCAGTGAATAGGGGAAAAGTTTCAGCCTCAAAATATCTTCATGTACTCCTTGGATTTTGAAAGAGTTGCATACTTTCATGAAGGATTTGAGATGTTGTCTGGCATCTTCTGTTGTAGCCCCACTAAATTTTCCAATAGTATTGAGCATATTGAACATAACTGGTTTAAGTTCAAAGTGGCTTGCCTCAATCTCTGGTGTAACAACCCCATGGTTTAATCCATTTAAATCTTCCACCAGAAAGTCTCTGACAATTAGCTGTCGCGGCAGTGGTTAGTGTTTCCTGTCGCGGCAATCTCTTGCTCTTGGGTAGTTTAATCAAAGCTCGACAAAGTTTACTTAGATGTCATCGCTTATCTCTAAGTCGGAGTACTGTTGATGACCAATCCTTGATGATACCTCTCGACGTGAATAAATGATAATCAACAATCAATCACATACTACTTTTAGCCGCTGAAACTCTTAACTTATCTCTAGGCTGAGTTAGTGTCTACAACACCACACTTATCCCTTTCGTAAATCTAACTCTCTCGATATTAGATAAATGAATTACTTACAAACTTCTCTCTCGAGTTTGAATGCAAGAACAAAGAATGACAATAGGATAAGCAAACTTTGATATTCTTATTGCATTGAAACGAAGAAACAAAATACAATCTTCTCGCACTAATATTCTACAACCTTCACCTAACCCTAAGAAAGCTTAGAACATATTGTAAAAGAATAACACAATTCTTAGGGTAAAGTTTTCTCTCTAATTAGTCTCTCTTCTATACATTGGACATCTCATGTATTTATAGTCTAGACCTAGGGTAACTTTTCCTAAGTAGAATACAACTTGGAGTAGGGAACAAGTAATAAAAAATATAATATTTCCAAGTTTAATTCTATCTAGAAGAATATTCCCGTGTGGCCTTTGACTTGGTCTTTTCACGTGTTAATCTGCTCTGATCCAAACGCTTTAAGTCCACAAATTCTCAGCTCATTTTTCTCTTTCAATCGCCCAGCATCAGTACTAGAGATTCTGCTCCCTCGGTATTACTTCTACCTTCGGCAATGGTTCTGCCTTCGGCACTACTGCTATCTCGGCAGTTATTTCCTGTAACTACACAAAAACATGCCATAAAGCCTTCTTTTCTCACAAATATCATCTTTATATGCTGTGGCAGCGAAATGTTAGTTATTGAACAATAAATATATGTATCAGCTCGAATTAGTGGGTAATGAGTACATATTGTTTAGAAAAAAGAATAGAAAATAATAGCCTTTTTAGGCACTCATCAATAAGCAGCAAAAACAACAATTGGATTTGTGAAAATGACAATCGTTCGACAATTCGAATCTTTAGCCTCCACGAATATCGTCTCGGCCTCTACTCAGTTCACCCGGTTGATAAAGCAAAATCTCGAAAAACTATTTTTCGTGATTCTAGAGTTTGGGAATTCAGAATTCTCTGTTGTGGTTGTTAGACCAAAGATCCTTTATATAGGTGTAACCCTAGGTATAAGAGTTTGATTCCGAATTTGTTTATAGAAAATAATTATTTAATTATTTCCTTAAATTTCGGAATCTATATTTAATTTGAATTTAACATGGATATAATTACTTTAATTATATCCTTTATTTAAAATTCGGGATTAATTATAATCTAATTATATTTATTTTTGCTCCTTTTCAACCATTGGGTGTGACCCTGTAGGCTCATTGTAACGTTAGTATTAATATTAGAACAATTCTAATATTATAAACAATGAGTGACATTTAGCAATATATCATTATCATCTAAGTTACAAGAGATCATGATTCGATGTATCATGTCCGTGATCAACTATCTTAATGTGTTATATCCTTCTGTCCTTTTATATCTTTAATAGGCACAAGTCTTGGAATAGTCACACTTGTATAGACTATTTTAATGTTTCTTGATATTTAGAATGGACTACTTTTAATGAATAATTTGTGATATCGCATATCAACATATTCAAGCATGACCATGCATTTCTAGTCTCACTCAATCAAGTGGCCTTTGATATATTTTCCTATTATATAGGAAGGACAAATCTTATCTTGATCATTCACATCTCATTACATACATTGTAATATGTCTAATATTAGTTTTTATAGTGTAACTAATTACAAGACACGTTTAACTGCATCAAAACATAAAACAACATATGTTGAGATAGTAATAATCCCAAGTCTAAAGATCATACAAATAGTTGTCACTATGAGTAATATCGTGACCGTCACATAATAATCCAAGATATATGCTCATAGTGGGTCAATCCAATATATTATTCTCTACTAATATATTCATGTATTAATTCTGACATCTCTATGTCAATGACAACTCATTGTCATCAATTAATCACATCTTAGTCTTTGGCATATTATTATTGTTCATACCTATAATAATACTTGACTAAGGATCTTTTAATAATAATACATATATTATTATATGGACCTTATTGTTTCTCAGTTTATGTTATACATTGACACATATATCTGAAAACAACAATGGCAATGCTTTTATTCAATAAAATTGGTAAATAAAAGTATCCTTACAATCATCATATGATTGGTCTTTAGACATACTCTAACAATCTCCCACTAGCACTAAGACCAATCACTCACATATCTAATACCGAGTGACTTAATGTGACGATCATGCTTCTGTTGCGTTAGAGGCTTCGTCAAGGGATCAGCAATGTTATCATCCGTGTGTACTCTGTATATTTCCATATCTCCTCGATCTATGATCTCTCGAATGAGATGGAAGCGTCTAAGAATATATTTGGATCGTTGATGAGAACTGGGTTTCTTTGCTTTTGCAATGGCTCCATTGTTGTCACAATGGAGTTCTATGGCATCTGATATGCTTGGAACAATCCCTAGTTCGGATATGAACTTTTTGATCCAAACAACTTCCTTTGCTGCTTCACTGGCTGCAATATACTCAGCCTCTATCGTAGATTTAGCTATTGTATCTTGCTTAAAACTTTTCCAACTTACAGCACCTCCGTTAAGGCAAAACACAAATCCAGATTGCGATCTTGAGTCATTCTTGTCTGTTTGGAAACTAGCATCAATATAACCTTTTATACTCAGCTCTTCTTTGCCTTCATAGACAAGAAATGTATCCTCAGTTCTTCTCAAGTACTTAAGGATGTTTTTGACTACTACCTAGTGACTTTCACCAGGGTTTACCTAATATCGACTTGCCATGCTTAAGGCATACGATACATCTGGTTGAGTACACATCATGACATACATGATAGAACCAATAGCCGAAGCATATGGGATCTTACTCATTCGTTCTCTTTCTTGTGGAGTTGAAGGATACATTTCCTTCGAAAGAGATATACCATGTCTCATAGGTAAGAATCCTTTCTTGGATTCTTTCATACTGAATCTTTTCAAAACTTTGTCTATATATGTACTTTGACTCAGATCTAGAAGTCGTCTAGATCTATCTCTATAGATCTTAACCCCTAAGATATATGATGCCTCACCCAAATCTTTCATAGAGAAACAACTACTTAACCAAGTCTTAACTGACTGTAAGGTAGGTATGTTTTCCTATAATAAGTATGTCGTCTACATACAAGATTATGAAAGAAATAATGCTCCCGCTTGTCTTCTTGTAAACACAATGCTCATCTTTGTTCTTGATAAAACCAAACTCTTTGATTGAATCATTGAAACAAAGATTCCAGCTTCGAGAAGCTTGCTTTAGTCCATAATGAACCTTTGTAGCTTACAAACCTTTCCAGCATTTCCTGGAGCGAAAAAACCTTCTGGTTGTGTCATATACACATCCTCTTCAAGTTTTCCATTAAGGAAAGCGGTTTTGACGTCCATTTGCCAGATTTCATAATCATGGAATGTAGTTATAGCAAGCAAAATCCGGATGGATTTAAACATAGCTATAGGGGAGAAAGTTTCATCATAGTTAATACCATGAACCACGCTTCGATACCATTAGTAAACTGTAATGGTTGGTATCGAACCATATTTCGGAAGAGGCTAATCATCATTTAAAGTTTTAACTGCCACCAGCGGTCGACTCATTAAATGCCAAAAGAGCTGTTGAGGATTAAAGTGGTATCGATACTAGTATCGATACCATTAGTCATAATTTTAAATGATTTTAAAATAATTAAAAACTTCGAAGTAGTTTGATACTTGGCTCGAAACAGATGTTGGTAGTGAGGTATTGGTATCGAACCATGTTTCGATGCTTGTTCTTGGTCTCAAGAACAATGCTTTAAAATGCAGGTCGATATCGATACCGGTTCTAAGGGTATCGATACTCTCGTATAAAAACACTTAGAAAATCTATTTCAAAGTTCTTGGTTTGACTTGAAAACAAAAGTTTGACTTAGGGACTTAAAAATTTATTGCAAAATAGTCCTTATACATAATTGTTATATCAAAATCAATTTTAGTTTTACAGAAATATTAGTACCTATAGGGGTTAAAATATCAGGGTGTTCATGGTAGGTTAATCGTATCTTTTAATCTAAACAGTCAATTAACCATTATAGTGGTTATTAAATTTTATTAACTATAACCTAATTATTAAGAAGTGGTTAACCATCATGATTAACAGTTAAGATACGGTTAATTGACGGTTCGATTATAGTTTAACCTATAATTTATTATAAATTTTCCCGTGTTTATTTTTTTAGAGAATAATATAATTTTGTTTGATGAATAATATATTAAAATATTCATAAAAATACTTAAATAAAGATATTACAATCACTTCCATGATAATTTAGAAAATATTTATCTACTATAAAATTTTAACATAAGATAAAATACACAAATTTTACGATATTTTAAAATTAAAGTTTAAAAAGTTTACAACACATAACATTGTAACATTATACAATTAAAGTTTTAAAGATAAATCTTTAACAAACATATAATAATCAAAGTTCAAGACATAAAAACTATCACCTAAGTTTTAAAAGTTATTTTATTTTAAATATATATATAAATAATTTATTAACGGCCGTTAACCTATAAGTTAATCATTGATCAAAATTTATAACCGTAACCGTAACCTCAACCATTAATCATTTTTTTAACGGTTTAGTTAACTGAAACTGTTTAACTTTAACGGTTTGATTAATTAACCAATAAAATGTAATGATTATACTATTTAACGGTTACGGTTAATTATGGATACCCCTAAAAATATGTGTAGAACAATGTACATATTAGGGTTGCGCAAAAAACTCGATTACTCGATCTCGGTCCCGGACCAAGTAAGACCCGGTAGATTTTTATTTGATATTGGTCTCGTTGGGACCGGGACTGGATACAAAATTTAGGTCGCGGTCATAACCGGGACCAATACTGGATCTTAATTTTTTGGATCCGATATCCGGTGGGTACCCAATAGGACCAAGACCACCAAATATCCAATTAATATTGTTTTTCTTTTGTTTATTTTTTCTTATCAAACTTTCTCTGTATGTATGAATATTATGAGTGTGACTAGTTTTAAAACTTTAATTTTCAAGCCTACAATATTTTAATTTTATTATTTAATATTATTATTGGTGGCTAAATTTTTTCTTCAATTACTAAAATTTTATAAGAATAAACTAATTGACCGGGTACTCGGTATTAGTACCGGTTCTCATCAATAACGAGACTGGTTCTTAAAATTTAGGACACAATATTACCGAAACTAAGATTGATTCTAATTTTCAGAAAGCGATGATTATCGTGATCAAAAATAATTCTGTTTAAATTAACCGATTACCCGATCTTGTACACTTTTAATACATATAATTACACATAATACGTTGCCGTCCAAGCACAGATTTTTAAGTATCAACTTATCACAAATCAGTTTATCATTTATTGAGTAATTATTAAAAGTCAACACATATATCTTATTATATTACAGAACAGCACAAATCGCTTCAGCAGTAGGCGGATATGACACATAAATCCAATCAAATAAAATAAGAGATAAGATAGAATAAAATTGAAGCCATACATATAATTATTAAATAATTATATAACTGACAATTTAATTACACAAAGCCAATAAATTTTGAAGACGTCATTTTTAGCTGTATTCCGAATATATAGCTTGAACGTTGCACATGTTATTTTTTTATACGTTGTATGTCTATTTTTATAATAATTCATATTTGAGATTTGTAATTTTTATAATAATTCATATTTGAAATTTGTAATTTTTTTAATAATATTCTTTTAAGGTTGAACCCATATATTTTCCTTTTAGACAAACTATTTTCATAATTCACAAAACTAATAATATTATGGTCCAATGGATATTTATGGAAGGCAATTATACAAGCAATTTCTCTATTTAGAAATTCTCAATCATACTCTCAATTTACAACCATTTCCCCTTTATCTTTTATTTTAGCTCAAAGAATCTTTATTTTATGCATTTAGTTTTTTTAATGGATATATTTTGAAGTTGTTACGCTATTGAATGATTTTATCTCTTGAATTTCCATCAGGGAATGAATCAAATAGGATGAGACCTCACTTTGAAGATTCTTTTATTATGATTTTTATCTTTTTATTTTCTAAATTTAATTTATTTAAAAAAAATATTTTATTTTTTTGTATTTTGCCTCCTAACCCATTGATTTCGTCTTTATTTTTCACTATTTTTTTACAATGAAGACATATTAACTTCCGCTTCTCACCAATTTTTTATCTTTTAAAATAATTCTACGCATCAAATTTTTGACCTCGTTTGATTCTCAAGCTTATTTCTTCTGTGAAAAATTAGAATTAAAATTATTTGGTATAAACATCTTTGTAATATAAAATATAGTATCAACTTTATATGCCGGTACTCAACAATTAAAAAAAATAGATTGATTCATTCTTCTCCGATACCCCCTTATTTCAAAACCCTCTTTCTCCAAGTCTCCAAGCAGAAAACCTAACCTTACATATTTTGCTTTAACTTGAAACAAGAATCCGACGATAAAATGAAGCTTGATTTTGAGATAAGTTTTCATCTCCTTAATTCTCTGTTCAAAATCTTAGAATACTTGTTTTTCTGGATTTAGGTTTTGATAATTGTTTATTTTAACAAATCGAATCGAATTGGAAGCTGGTATCTCCTCCCCTGCTTTCTCTTCTTTTTCTTCGTACATTTCTTCACAGATCGAAGAAAAAGATGTTGAAATTCTTGAAAGGAGTATAGTGGGTCTGGAACTGGGCTCAAGGATCTACCGTACAACATCGGAGATCCTTACCCGTCCACTTGCGATCCTGGTCTCACTTTCGCGGCACCTCCAAGGTACTTCTTTCCCGTTTTCTTTAACCTTTATAATCTCTGTACTCTAAACTCTCATAAACTATTGACTCTCTCTTTTTTAATGTTTTAAGGATGATGGATCTTCGATCTTTGTCTTTTCTCAAACTAATTCTCAGGATGACCATTTAGCTTCTGGTCGAAATGGTGTCAAGCATCTTCGAACTGTAACCATTTCTTCTTATTCTCAGCCTTTTCAATCCTAATTATTTTCTACGTGTTAATTTTATGTTTCGTTACGGCTTTTGCTAGACTTATCAAATGTTTGAAATTATAGTATTACTCTTATTAATTATTAGTTTCTATAATTGTTTCATGTGCATATCAATTCATATTTTTTTATTCGGAATGATTAAATATTTAAGAAGAAATTAGAGTCTCGTTTGTGTTTGTATGGTTTGAATTCTGGATCTTGACATAAGTTTTTTTTGCTTCTTTTCACAGGTAAGACATCCAAATATCTTGTCATTTCTTCATAGTACTGAGGTTGAATCTTTTGATGGTCATAGTCCAAAAGTTACAATCTATATTATCAAGAAACCTGTTATGTAATTGCCAGAGAAGATCAAGGAACTCGGTTTAGAAGATACACAAAGGTATAGCCACTTAACTTCACTAAATCCCCTGCTTATATTTTCTATTTCGCTAGTTCTGATTCCTAGAATGGATAGACATTTTAGTTTCTAACACTTGAATTAAATTATGCTCTCATTTGAAAGTTTATTTTCCTCCATTGATGCCATCGTATATAGAAAGTTGAGAATATAATTTTTTGTTTAAAGAGAGTTTAGATTGTCTTTTTTTTTTTGTTGATAGGGATGAATATTATACTTGGGGGCTGCACCAAGTTGTTAAAGTTGTTAGCTTTTTTAAATAATGATTGTAAACTTGTAAGTATTTTAAACTTTTTTAACTTGGATATTTGTTCATTAAACAATGTATGTTGGGAGATGAATTGGTATTGGTCTAGGAGCTGTAGAGGTATCAAATACTTAATAACTAGTTTCTTCACATACTCTGAAAATAGAAACAACAAAGAATGTAATTATGGGTCACCATATGAGTGACTATGTGCTAATTATTATGTTTGAACTCTAGGTCGCCTTAAAATTTGAACATAGAAGCAACAAAGGATGTAATTATGGGTCACCAAATGAGTGGCAAGTTTACAAGTAAGATTCTTACTGTCTTATTGTTTAATGGTTCTTATTTGTATCATAGCCTTATTAATCAAGGTTGTATGTTATTTGTGATTGTAACTTTTTCAAAAAAAATTCCTGCAACTCACTTGATGGTAGCCATGGTGTGCCTCGGGTTCATTACAAGGGTCGACAAGGTGACTACTATGTTATGGTATGTGTTTTGCTTTAATGCAGACTCTAAATTCTGTGATATATGCGTATCAAGTTTTACAGTACGATTGAGATTTTCCAATGTTTTTTACAGGTTATGGATATGCTTGGACCTAGCTTATGGGATGTTTGGAATAACAATTCACACACGTATGTTCTTTCCGAATTGAATGGTTGATTTTGCTTAATTTGTTCATAGGTTGACCATTTAATGATAGCTTTTTATTCAACTTCTAGGATGTATGTTGAAATGGTTGCATGTATTGCCATTGAGACCATCTCAATTTTGGAGAAAATGCGCTCTAGATGGGCACTCCATTGTGGCAAATGAAATGCTCATGCCTGACAATAATCCTTATTTTGGTGCACTTACAAGTTGTATAATTAGATTTTCTCTATCCCGGTGAAGGTATTTACCGGAGGTGGGATAATGGCTACCGTATCACGTCAACTACTGCAAATTTGGATCAAGTTACTTTTTCTCTTAGTGTTCCAAGAAGAAAACCAGCAGATAAAACTCAGGAGACCCTTTGAACTTCAGCTTTCCCAAGCACTTATGATGAATGACACCATAATAGAGCTCCGCATGTTGACGAGGACGACAATGGTGGCGAGGAGTAGCTATTTCATGTTTTAGGGTTGTTACCGTATCATGTTTTAGGATGTCAAAATTATGTACCTTATTATGTTTAAGTATTATGCCTTAATTTCCTTTTGGATTGCAAATTCATGTTTAATTATATGAATTATGAGTTTAATTTTTATATTGGAATTGCATGCTTTATTAATTTTTAATTCTTTATATATGTTTCTATCTATTTGATTTTGATCTAATAAAATGGTAAGAAAGTCTTTACTTTATAAGGTCACACTTAATTGACAACTTGAAGAATTATTTAAAAGTTAGAAGATTTTTTTAAAGATGACATGTCAACACATATATAACTTTTTTTCGAAATGTATTTCAAACTTTAAATCATATAAAACCCCCCAAAAATATTATAGAAAATGCCTCCAAAACTCAGTTTCGAAATGAAATCTTTTTCACATTACAGTTTCGAAACGAATTTTCAAGCGTTTCGATATAAATTGGCACTGTCAATTCGGTTTCTATACAACCATTATGGGTATCTATACAACCATGATGAGTTTTGAAACGATTATTCCCCGTTCAGAAACGTTTTGAGTCTATGAATTGAAGTTTCGAAACATGATAAAATGCGTTTAGAAAACATTTTTGACAATTTAAAAAAATTTTGAAACATATTTTTCAGTGTTCCGATACTTAAATGTTATTAAAAAAAGCCTTCGAATTAAATCACTTACAAATTTTGTGAGTGCTGAGTGAGTGTAAGGATTTTTGGTATATACCTTTTTTCTTACAATTTTTATAATTATTTGTGTATACTTTGTAGGGATTTGTGTACATACACAAATCATTACAATATTTGTACCAATTTATATATTCTCGAAGTAAATTGTGTATGTACACAAATACTTTCACTTGGAAGGCCTCCTTTAGCTCATGGTGAGAAGTTACAAGGATTTATGTACATACTTTTTTCCATATAGTTTTCGTAAGTATTTGTGCATACCTTGTAGGGATTTGTATACATACACAAATTCTTACCATTTTTATGTCATATTATGTATTATCGTAGTAAATTATGTATGTACACAAATCCTTGCCCTTGGATGACCTCCTTTAGCTCATGGTGAGAAGTTGTAAGGATTTGTGTACATACCTTTTTCCTTACGATTTTCGTAAGCTTTCGTGTATACTTTGTAAGGAATATGTACATAAACAAATCCTTATCATTTTTTGCCATAATATGTATACTCATAGCTAATTGTGTATGTACACAAATCATTACCTACGGATGACCTCCTTTAGCTCATGGTGAGAAATTGTAAGGATTTTTGTACATACCTTTTTTCTTACGGTTTTCCTAAGCTTTTGTGTATACTTTGTAAGAAATTGTGTACATACACAAATCCTTGCCATTTTTGTGTCATATTATGTATACTCGTAGCCAATTGTGTATGTACATAAATCCTTACCCATGGATGACCTCCTTTAGCTCATAGTGAGAAGTTGTAAGGATTTGTGTACATACTTTTTTTTTCTTACGGTTTTCGTAAGCTTTTGTGTATACTTTGTAAAGAATTATGTACATAAACAAACTCTTACCGTTTTGTGTCATATTATGTATACTTGTAGCTAATTGTGTATGTACATAAATCCTTAACCATGGTGGCCTCCTTTAACTCATGGTGAGAAGCTGTAAGGATTTATGTACATACTTTTTTTTCTTACGGTTTTCGTAAGCCATTGTGTATACTTTGTAAGGAATTGTGTATATACACAAATCATTACCCTTTTGTGTCATATTATGTATACTCGTTACCAATTATGTATGTACACAAATCCTTACCCTTGGATGACCTCCTTTAGCTCATGGTTAGAAGTTGTAAGGATTTGTGTATATATATTTTTCCTTACTGTTTTTGTAAGTCATTGTGCATACTTTGTAAGGAATTGTGTACATACACAAATCCTACAATTCCTTACCATTTTTGTGTCATATTATGTATACTCGTAGCCAATTGTGTATGTACATAAATCCTTATCCTTGGATAACCTCATTTAGCTCATGGTAAGAAGTTGTAAGGATTAATGTACATACATTTTTCTTTACGCTTTTCGTAAATATTTGTGTATACTTTATAAAGAATTGTGTACATACCCAAATCCTTACCATTTTTGTACAATATTATGTATACTCGTAGTCAATTGTGTATATACACAAATTTTTACCCTTGGATGGCCTCATTTATTTCATGGTGAGTAGTTGTAAGGATTTGTGTATATGCCTTTTTTCTTTACGGTTTTCGTAAGCCATTGTGTATACTTTGTAAGGAATTGTGTATATACACAAATCTTTATCATTTTTGTTCCATATCATGTATACTCGTTGCCAATTATGTATATACACAAATCCTTACCCTTGGATGACCTCCTTTAGCTCATGGTGAGAAGTTGTAAAGATTTGTGTATATACCTTTTTTCTTACGGTTTTTGTAAGCCATTTTGTATACTTTATAAATAATTGTGTACATACACAAATCGTTATCATTTTTGTTCTATTTTATGTATACTCGTAGTAAATTGTGTATGTACATAAATCCTTACCCTTGGATGACCTCCTTTAGCTCATGGTGAGAAGTTGTAAGGATTTGTTTACATACCTTTTTCCTTATGTTTTTCGTAAGCCATTGTGTATAATATGTAAGAAATTGTGTACATACGCAAATCCTTCCCATTTTGTGTCATATTATGTATACGCGTAGACAATTGTTTATGTACACAAATCCTTACCCTTGGATGCCTTCTTTAGCTCATGGTTTCGAAGTCGTAAGGATTTGTGTGCATACCTTTTTCCTTACGGTTTTCGAAAGCTATTGTGTATACTTTGTAAGGAATTATGTACATACTCAAATCCTTACCATTTTTGTTCTATATTATGTATACATGTAGGCAATTGTTTATGTACACAAATTCTTACCTTTGGATGGCCTCCTTTAGCTCATTGTTTCAAGTCGTAAGGATTTATGTACATACTTTTTTCCTTACGGTTTTTGTAATACCCAAAAATTATTCCTAATTTAAAATCCCTAATTTCTGAAACCGCAATTTTTTGAGGTTTTAAATTGATTTTCTAAATTTAAGGGAAAATTTTTGAGATAAGATTATAAAGTTTTGATAGTTTTAAATGTGAATTTAAAGATTAAAAGTTAAAGTGATGTTTTAAAATTTGATTACTTTTGGATAATTAATTTTCTTTTAAATTGAATTCTATTTTATTGAGATTAATTATTATTTTTTTATTATTAAGAGTTTTTCTATATTCAATCTTTTTATTAAAAATATTATTTTATTTTAATTATTGTATTATCAAAACTCTTTGTTTAATATTATATATTATTAAAAAGAAATCCCTTTGAAATTATACAACTTTATTATTTTTTTATATTTATTATATTTATAATATTGTCTAATAGAATTTTAATTCTAATTGAAATCAGTTATTTTTTCCTATAAATACATATTATGATTTAAGAGAAAACCCTACATTATTTTCTTTCATCGAGATTCTCTAAACCCTCTGTTCTCATTCTTTAATTCTATTCGAGTTCAAAACAATGTTATTCGGTAATTTGAGTCGCTTTGGCTAAGGTGTGTTCTCTAACTGGTGCTATATTTGTTTATTTGTTTGTTTTAAAAAATATATATTGTGACATACTTAATATTTTATGTTTTGAAAAATATTCGTGTTTTGCTGGCATGTCGAATTCTTGTATTGTGTCTTTGATTGCATATTATTGTTTTCGTGCTTACATGTCCTTGTGATTTAAGAAATATATAAAACTTTTCGGATTTTGAGATCTCATACTTTTACGAGTAATTATGATTTTAAACCTTGTGGAATTGTGTTTTTGGATAAATTGAGATTTCGGATAAATTATGATTTTTGGATTGATCTATAATTAAAATATATAGTTATGATTTGTGTTGTGCGTACATCATGTTTTTGCATTATTTTTCTAAAATATTACTCTTGATAAATAATTTTATAAACATTATTTTATTGTTTTTATCTACATCTTAAAGATACGCTAAATTTTTTATGTTACTCCATCTTAGTTTTCTCTGATAAATCTTTGTATTTTAGGTAATGCGATACCTTATATTGTAAGAATTTGTGTATATACCATTTTTCTTATAATATTTGTAAGGATTTGTGTACATACACAAATCTTTACGTTTGTAACAATTTATGCATATATCTTTTTGCTTATAATTTTTATAAGAAATTACGTATATACTTTATAACCAATTAGGTACATAAATGACTGGGTAAACAAGTCAACCTCTTTTTAATTGACTTTTAACAATCGTTTGCTAGAACTTCCCGGTGAAGGGAGGGAAAAATTCAAAAATATAATTAAATTGAAAAGAAACACATGGACATGGACTATAGTTATTTTTAAAAAAAAAAATAGGAAACCCTTAAAAGCTTAGTAAAAAAATGGAGGGATGAAAGGGTTATTAGACCAGAAGTAAAAATCAAATTTATGGTAACAAAGAACCCGTTTGACCGAGAATCAAATTTTCATTAAAATAATAATAATTTTCTCCAACGTGTTCTACAGTTTCCATTTCCCAGAAACCCATTATTCCCCAGAAACAATGCTCAGTTTCAAAGTTTCCATCATTCTCTTCAGAAGCTTAAACCAACTCGGGAAATCTTAACCCGACCATTGCCCGCCGCTAACTCTGCCATGGAAGCACTCGGCCTCGGCGAGGTTCGACCAAAGGTCACATCTGCCATCCTTGTCCATCCCACGACAATCGAAGGAGCTGGAGTTCTAAACCCCGACGCAGACGAGACCAGAAGAGAAAAATAACCCCCTTTTTACTCCGAAGACAATCTTCAGAAACCAGGAGGAGACAAATCCAGTTCCGGAAGAAAAGAAGAAGCAATCCCTTCCTCGATTTATTTTCGCGTTATAACGAAAACGAATATCAGGTGAGTTCTCTTTTTCTTCTTTTACTCTTATTTTTCTTCCTTTTTTGAGATTTATATTCAGATGCATGCATGAGAGGGAAAAGAAAGAAAAGGGTGTTTACCAGAAAAAACTTTTTGATTTTCTCTTGTGATTCGATTAATGGTAACAATGGTTACAAGATGATTTTTTGTTTACAATTCTTCTAAATTTTTTTTTCTCAGTTTACAATAGAGTTTCTTATAAGAGTTTCTTATAATATGTTGCCCTCTTTTGGATTTTGGAAAGCATCACATGATTGTCAATACTTTTTCAGATCTGTTGTCTTTTTCTTCCCCTTTGCTTCAAATTTGGCTATGTTCCCCTTAATCCTCGGCTTTTTCCGTTTCTGGAAATGTTAATTCTGAAATTTATTCTCTTTTTTACAGGTTCCCGGCGGGTTGTGCGGTAGTCAGCAGCATTAGCAACGTGTGAGAACTCGAAAAGTCAACATTGGAGTTCGGATGGTTTGCTTCGCACACGTGTAACACCTCTATCCGGATTTAGAAGATAGGAGTACTACTCATGCTCTTCTAAATTTTTGACCCATTTTAAAAACTTTTAAACTATTTAATCTTGATTTCCATTTAATTCACCTAACATACAACTTTAATAACCAATTAGCATATAAATCACCATTCATGACATGAAAATTTGGGTTACCTATAATGCATTTTTCAAAACAAGCAATTTGGGTTACCTATAATGCATTTTTCAAAACAAGCAATGGAGACTTAATAAAGTGACTTATTTGGTCTTTCTTGGGTGACAAGGAAACGAAATGATATTTCTTGGTGAGCAAGGAAACAAATTGGTCATTTTTAAAGCCTAAGCAACCTATTAAACTCATGTGCCATTCTTTTATCTATCAAGACAAAACCTAGATTCACGGTTTAAATTGATCTAAACATTTATAAACATACTTAATCATCAAGACACAAGCACACAAACTTCCATAACACAATTGAATTCAAATCAAACAAGATCACTTCATTTTCGAATTCTCCTAAGAATATCATGGCATATTTTCTTAATGGCATCCAATGCAAATCATTCCACATACTAAACAGGCCATTCGAACCAACCTATCCAAGACCTATCATGCATTATCAAGAAACAAGCAAAATCACCAAGCCATCTAGATCATTTAGTCAAACATTTATCTAAGTTTTTCCAACCAAGCAAGATCAAACTCATGCTATACAAGTTTATCATGATAAATTAAGTACAAACCATGATTTAGCCTTAATTTTACATACCAAAAAGCTTAGTTCATTTATTTACATGCCAAATACACAAAACCACAAGCCATGGATAAAATGCAAGAAACTAGCATATTACAAGTTCACTAAGCCACCACTACTAGGAGTCTTACAAAACAAGATACCATACTTGTGTATTGCCTTGATCAGGTCTGATTTAGCTCCTTAGCTTGAGTACCTATTGTTTTGGAAAGGAGGAAACAAAAGAGTGGTAAGTACGATAAATACTTAGTGAGGTAGCACCAAAGTCTAACCGTTTTAGACATAATTTATGTAACAAGAGTAACATGCTTAATTCAAACAACATATCATATTCATAGCAAGATAATTAAATCGATCATGCATAAGTTATCAAACAACAATTTCATGATCATCTTATTTCAAACATGCATTCCAAGAGCAACAGTTCATATGCTCAAGCACTAACTAGCATATATCAAATGTATAAGAATCATTAGTCAAATCCCATATATACCCAAGCTTTCATTAAGCAAGGTCATAACCAAATGTTACTTTTAGCAACTTCTACATACAAATGCTACCATAGCAAGTTCTCATTTTAGCTATAGACATCTACTAAAAGGTATACACTACAAAGGCTAGATATAAGTGATTTCTTTTTATACTTCAATCATCTTCAACTATTCACAAATTCCAACCAACAAGCACACAAAGTACTTCCGAAAGACAAAACAGTAACAGTCAAATGTCCAACCAAAGTTTAAGAATGTACTTACCAAATCAATCATTTGGGAAAATCCAGAACGTGATAAAAAACCCTTTTAAATTACCTCATCCTAGAAATTCCACATTTTATTCCAAGCAAAGAATGAACTTAAGGAACCAAAAAACACCAATGGTGATGAGGCAAAGAAATTTCTTCTCCAAATGAAATTAGCAACTATTTTCTCTGAAAAGCTTCACAACCGGACTGCTTTCTTCTTAAGGTCACCATTTATAGTCGATCAAGTGGCATGAGTGACAACCAGAGGTTTCGGACCCATCAATGCATTTCAAGTCTTGACTCACTTGTCTCAGTGCATATCTTATGATGGATGCACGATATGTTAGCATAACAGCAACATCAGTTTGCTACATGAATAGAGCAAAAACATCGAGGTCGAAACTCAAGGGATGGCTAAAGTCAGTAATCTTATCCAATTCATACTTAAACGAATCCAAGAAGAGACCAAGAGAAAGCCCAGCTTTCCAGTAGTTAAACATGGTGATCAGACTCCTAACATTGTTGACTAGAGGAAGAGAGGCCCTATACATGAGAGCTCCTATCCCCTCCACAATAAACACAGCCAAGGCGGCAGATAGAATATCCCAGTCACCTGTCTGCCCAATAACAGTTGCAAACGCTGTTGCACAATAAAATCCTACCAAGAAAAACAGTATCTTCATGGGGAGATTTTTCCTTAATTCCTGAATCCTCACACCTAGTTTGGATTGAAAACCTTGGATGACTCTAATTAATCTGGGTCTACCACGATTACTGGAAGAAGAATCAAACCCACTGCCATCCACACTGCTTCTAATAGACCACTCAATTCTACTGCAGAAAAAATAAAACCCAGAAGTTCAATTACACTATGGGTACAATCCTCCATATATGTTGAACTGAAAAAGTACGAAAAAAAAGATAATGCCCCTAATTTGACCCAAATTTAACGGCATATTTCTAGAGGTATTGGTAAAGTTGCTTACCCAAAACTATCGGCATGAATGAAAGAGGGCTGAGAGCGGACTTTCCAGCCGAAGGAGCAAACTTTTTTCAGAAAACGTGGCCTAAGCGTCAAAGCCGCGTCAATTGAATCGGGAAGCTTAGAAATGGAAAAATTAGCAATCCTAGACAATCGGGTTGTCGTCTTCATGGGTTGGGCTGAACCTGCAAAGTGGAAATTCATCAACCAACAGTATCACGCACCAAGCAGATGTTAGAATCAGAAAACATTAAAAAAAGAAATGCAAAGGAGTGATTAAAAAGAAATGAGATGAGAAGGTTATTAAAATAGAAATGGAAATGAAGATGCAGCGACAGACAGAGAGCGTACAAGCAACGGCTTGCGAATGCGATTGCAATAACATTGAAGGAAACGCAGTGGCTCAGCCAATAATTTGTAGAATCCAGGAGGAAGGAGATAGGGAGAACAAGGAGGGAGAAGCTTGGGAGGTTAAAGTAATTAGTCGTATGGTTGAGCAAAAATCGATCTGGAAAAAATTGAATTTCGCGATTAAAGTGAAGTGAAAAATTTAACTAGTTTTAACTCAGATTTAAAATTTTATAAACTCGAATTGATCAAAAAATTTTTAAATTAGGATCAAGTTGTAAAATGAAAATCGAATAACTCGAAATTTTTAGTAATTATAGAGGCTAATTACACATTTAACCCATGTAGTTTTTATTTTCGGTCTCTTCTCTTTTTATATTTTAATTTTTTTATAATTTGGTCACGTTTTAAATTTAATTTTTATTTTATTTAATAATTTTTTATATATTATATATTACGATATTTGTTTTTTTAATTTTTTGTATTTAATTTATCATTATTTTTATTTAGTCTTAGTCTTATCTAGATAATAAGAAAGTTATTAATAAAGCCTATAATTTAATAAAATGATTTATTCATACCTAAGATATTTGATTAATGATAATAATAATTTTAAATCTTTTTTACACATGTGAAAAATAATATGAAAAAATATGTAGATAAATATAAAGAGAAAACCATTTAAATTGCAATCAAACTATACCATAGTATTATAAATAGTATAATTAAAATTTGTATATAAAATCGAAAAATCGAATCAATTCGAACCCGTTAAAATCAACTTGAATCAAAAAATTTCAAATTGTAAAATATGACGAATCAACTCGAATAACTCAAAAAATTTTAACTCGACTCGACTCACTCGAACGCTCACCCCCATTAGACGGTGGTCTCTCATTTTTGTCGACGAATATAAGCTAAAACATTTTTTTAAATAAAATTAAAATTTAATTTAATAAGAAAATTTTTGTTCAAAGTCTATTTAATTTTAGAAAATTAATTTATAAATAAAAAATACGAAAAAAAACATATTTAACTATAAAATAAAAATTTGACTTCATTTTCATTGAAAATATTTTTAAAAAGCGAGAAAATGCGAAAGTGAGATTTTTTAAAAAATTTTGACTTCATTTTATTTTCAGAAAGAATTTTTTTAATATCATTTTTTAAAATTTTTATTTAGTTTTGGATATTTATTTATACATTTCAGATTCACTTTAAACTTTTTTTTTTTAACTTATGATAACAAAACGATCGTATTTTATTTATAGATAGATAGAGCCTTTAATAAAACGTTGCGCTGTAACTAAAATAATTAAAAACAATTATTAACAAAATAACGATAATTTTTTTTGATAAATGTCACTAAATTTTTATTAAATCTATAAAAAAATATCATTATATCGTATCCGAAAAATAAAATAATTGATTAAACAACCAAAAAATTCTTACAATTCAAAAACAATGTAAAAAGAAGATTTCTATGGAGATAAGCATACCAACAAAATTCAGGGGCTTTTTAAATATCTCTGTCTCTGTCCAAACGAGACGTATAAGAAATGAAGGAGTTGTATGCGATCCAAACTGCCTTGCAAAAAGTATCGTTACCCATGACTGATTTCATCGGCAAACAAACCATCAACCGATTGGGGATATAACTTTCCAAGTGACCATCGACAAAAACATAAATCATAAATTAGCGTCGATTGAATCTTTGTGCGAACAACAATCGATCGCTAGGGGTATGCTAAGAACATGCCACAAAGACAGATGAGTCAAAACATAAAACAAAATCAAAAACATGTCATAAAGACAGAAAAAAAAAATCGTGTCATAAAGACAAGAAAACGTACTATAGAAATAAAAATTCTTATTAAAAATTAAAAATAAAAATAATAGATTCAGTGATCGACATCAATACTAAGATTGATTGTCGACCACCGATCAAAGGGATTGAACAAAATAAAAAACGGCTAGAGAAAATTTTTTGAGAGAATGAAAAACGACTAGGGTTTTAAAATAACGATAATTTAAATACGTAGCTAACAATTTCAGACGAAAGCACATAGAGTGACAAGGGATAATTGTCACTTATTTTTAATTTTTTTAATTTTTATTTATTTTTTTAAAAATTAATTTTTATAAATTTATCATGATTTTTAAACTTTTATGTTTTGTATTTCAATTTAAATTCTGGTTTCATCTCTATTAACGGTTATCTCAATTCTAGCTGTTATAGAAATAAGACGATGATGCGAGTCGCTGGTCGTTGTTGATGGTCTGGTGTAGCCTGGTGGTACCAAAGGTAGTCTGAGTCGCGGTTGTCAGTGCCATTCATGGCTAGGCGAGGGAGCGGGAGCCGGGAAGACGTGAACGGAGGGTTTGAGGGGTTGGGATGCTGGTGCGTGAGTAACACATGCGCACGTGTGGCCAATTCTCCTTCCAAATGTTAAAGCAGAACTGTTGGATCTTACCCAATTTAACGGTGAAGATTAAGCTACACATGGGATAAAATAAGTGTCAATTAGATTTTTTTTTATTTGGGTCAAATTTATTATTATTGTACTGGATTTATTTTAAAATTAAATGAATATTTATTTAATTAAAATTGAATCTTTATTTGATTTTAATTTTATTAGAAATAATAATAAAAATAAAAATAAATATTAATATTAAAAAATAAATATAAAATATGATAAAAATCAAGTGATAATTCGGTGTTATGAACGAAAAAAAAACCAAAAATTATTTAAGGAAATTATTTTTTGAATGATATTTAAGAAAAGTTAATTAATCATAAAGACATGTCATTTATTTACATAAAGGTATTAATTATGTATTTTAATTTTTTATATAGAAATATATAGATTTTTTATTTTTTTTTAGGTTTTATCAGATACCTTAAATTACCTATATGACTTTATCGATAATTATAAGATCACTAATTATTAAAATTTAAGCATAAAGATAGTTTTAACCTTTAAAGTTTATAATTTTTGTCATTTTGGCCCTTATTCTTTTTTTGGGATAAATTTAGCCCTTGACCTATGTCTTTTTAACAAATAGCTCATTTTTTAACTAACATGATAACTGAACCGTTAACAATTTAATAATGGTAACATATTATATATGTAATAATATATTTTAAATGACATATAATCTAACCTATTAAATATATACATATATATAGAATATAATTTTACTCCAGTATAAAATGTAAAAAAAATAAAATTTAAATAAAATATTAAAAATTAATTAAATACAAAACAAAAATTTACTAAATATTCTTAACCCTAACTAAACTAAAATATCTTTATAAAACCTTAAAATTCCGATTTAGATTAAAACTAAAATACCTAAATTCTAAACTAAATAATAAAAATTCAATTTATTATTATCAAAATTCTTTATCTTTAATTAACCGGTAACAAACTCTACAAAACCCTTTCTTTTCAGATTATGTTCATACCCTTTCAGATAAAATTTTGATTTTATTATAGTTAAGGTTAAGAATGTTTAGTAGCCTTTTGTTTTAGATTTAATTATTTTTTTATAAATAAAAAATTAATTTTTAATATTTTATTTAAATTTTAATTGTTTTATATTTTTATATTGAAACAAAACTATATCTCACGTTTATGTATTTGATATACTATATGTTAAGTCATTTAAAATATATTATTACATATATATGACATGTCATCATTATTAAATTTTTAACGGTTTAGTTATCATGGTAGTTAAAAAATGAATTATTTGTTAAAAAGATAAATGTTAAGGGCTAAATTTATCCCAAAAAAGAATAAGAACCAAAATGATAAAAATTATAAACATTAAGGGTGAAAAATATCCTTAAACCTACAACTTAAGATATTATTATACAACCTAAAATCTTATACTTTTCGGTAACATTTCACGTTAACAATTTTTTTGACAAATTTTAAAATTTGATTTATCGTTTTGTGACTAATTTCAAAACTTATTATAAAAATAAAAAACCTAAAAATATTAAAATATAATATTTTAATTATATGATAACATTTAAATTACATATTTTCGAATATTTTTGATTATATATCTTTTAACCTTAAATCAAGGCACCTTAGATTCAACCTGATAATAGTATATCAAGAGAAAAGAAGAAGAAGCGAATGCAGTCCAAATGGAAAAACCAATGGGCTGAATTAGAAATGAATAGTGATAGCCCAACAATATTACGCAATCAAATTTGTCTTCTCTGTTAATGCCATGATCTGCCTCTGCCCACACTCGAGAATCATCATCGTCACACGACTACCTAATTCTTTTCGCAATGTTTTATATAATGGCTTCTTTCGGAGCAGAACAAACACTCGTAGAAAATCATTTCTTTACATGATATAATCATATTATTGTTCATGTAGAATCTGTGTCCTCGTTTTCCAATTTAGCTTTCAAGTTTTATTACTGCAATTCTGATAGGAGCAAGTAAAGAATCGCAAGTTACTAGTTTTCTTCAAATTTTTGAAGCAGCAGCAACAAGACCCAGCTGCTGCGAAGAGAATTCAGGATCTTATGCATCCATTTCCATCGATTTTTTGACGTTTTCTTTGGCGGTACTTGATCATATATCCACGTTCTGATTGGGGTCTTCCTCTAAGCTTCTTTTCCTTAGATCTCAATTAATTAATAAAAAAATTAAGGGTTTCACCCTGCTTGACAAAGTGCAGGTATTCTGATCGGTGTTTTGATATACGATGGCGGATTCGTCGATAAACCCCTCGGTTGTAGGGGGGAATGGAATTGACGAAACATCACCAGATTTGTTGAAGAACACTCCATCTAACATAGCCAGATTGGAGGATTTGATAGAGAATTGTAAGGGTCGTCAGATGTATCTTGCGCAGACTAGGAGTCCTTCAGATGGGGGTGATGTCCGATGGTACTTTTCCGAGGTTCCTTTGGCCGAAAATGGTCAGTTTTTGCTAAATTTCGAACTCTAGTTTTTTAGGTTGCAATTCTTGACCTCCATTCTATTTTGTCCGTGTTACTAGCGAGGCATGTTTTCACTTAGCAGTTAGCTATAAATTCCAGTGCATTGAATATTTAATCAGATTTTTTTTTGTTCATTGTAAATGTATGTGTATTAAGGAATCCTTGGAGTACCAAGTTAAAAGTTGACATAATTGAGGGCCACTAGTTGAGAAGAATTTTTTGAACTGTTTTTTGCCATGCAAACTAGGCAAGATGATAGCAACGTTGCTTTATATGTTAGCTTTGTGCAGAACTTGAAGGGCAAGAATGTGCATTCTGTTAGTCTAATTGTCAAATGAATGTGCACTTTGTCAGTATTATTATTTTTTCCTTTCTCTTTTGATAGTTTAGGTTATCTACTTTATGATGAGGATGACACTTGGACCTAGTTACAGAGGAAGGAATAGTCCATTCAGGACTTAGCATTTAATTTCTATCTATTTATATATTTTGTAAACAATAATAAGATGGACTAATTCAAAATAAGAATCAAGCTTAACTGGTAAGAACTAGGGATATTGGAGAAGTTGGTGGCAACGCCAACGACAACTCTGAAATAATGGTTGTCAATACATTTGTCTCTAGTCACTAGAATGTGAAGAACTCACCTGTTGCTTTACAACTATTTGAAGTCGTTAGTAGACAAGAAAATGTTTTATGTGGAACTGATGTAATAGGTTCATATCTTAGTAAGGGAACGAGAAAGAGGAGACAGATGGTCGTGGGCTGCAGGTCGTTAGGAGTCAGAGTTCCAGGTTTAATGTTGTTATGTAGCTTTTCCATGCAAGGATATTTGGAGATTTGCTCTTGATTCCTTTTGAAGTAGGTATTCCATATTTTGGGTTATACATACTTATTTTGTTTTGCTTCAGCAGCCATGCTTGTTATTATTTGCCTATATTTAATGAAGAGAAGATTCATTTTCTAGAACCGAGGTTATAAATTTACAACATTACCCCCTCTTTGTGGCTGTAGAATAGCCTTTTTCTGTGGGGAATGAGAAGCTCAATATAATTTTTAATGACACCTTTTCCTTTTGCATTTTTTCTACAGAGTTAGCTCCCTCAAGTCCTCAAACAGAGATAGTGGGAAAGAGCGATTATTTTCGTTTCGGGATGAGGGATTCTCTTGCAATAGAGGCATCTTTCTTGCAGGTCCTCCTTTTGAACTATATTTATGTTGCATGATTAAGCTGTTGTTCCATATTACTCTTGGGGCTAGACCTCTTTCTCAAACATTGAATTTTTATGGAATTTTGATTGAGATATAGCACTTAATTTATGATTTATATGACTACAACTTTCACATAAATACCAGAGTAGGTTTGTTAGGTTAAATAATGAATCAAGAGTTCTTTTTCATCATGTTTTATATTGGTACTATTAAAGAAGAGGATTAAATCATTTTTTCTATGAAGTAGTTGTCCATCAATCAGCTTAGGCGAAGGATGAGATTAAATATAATCTGGTAGGATGAAGAATTGGAATGGCAACCGCCCAAATAGAAAAAAGCCAATATCTCCATTTCTATTTCTCCCATCCTCTTGTTCAACAACTAGTTCCAAACGTATAATGAAGACATCATGTTTGTGTCCAGTCATGGTATTGGTCTTACACAAAGCATAAAATAGAAATACCTTTCTCCTATTACATGCTCCCTGAGAAAATAGAAAATTGTCTTGATACATATAGTGAGTTCTTGAGAAATTTGTCCCCTCAACTGGCATAGCCAGTTGAAATGTAGGATGGGATTTAAACAATATGGCAGGATGAAGAATTGAAATGGCAACCATCAATATAGAAATAGCCAATTGCTCAATATAGAAATAGCCAATTGCTCAACGCTTCTTGCTCCTATCTTCTTGTTCAAATAGTCCCAAATGTATAATGAGGACATCATGGTTGCACCCAGTTCTGTTGTTAGTCTGATACGAAGCAAAAATAGAAGTACATTTTTTCCTATCATATCCTCCCTTTGCTTTTTTCTGATACATCTAGTGGATTTTTGAAAAATTGTTAGTGCCTTAGAATTATCTTCTTATTGTATTGTTTGAGACTGTCCTTAAAATTACCCTATTAGATGGTGACTATTCTTTGTTCATCTAGTTCTTTGTTTATGTTTTAACAGAGAGAAGAAGAGCTACTATCTATTTGGTGGAAAGAGTATGCCGAATGCAACAAAGGTCCAAGAGGATGGAGTAGCGCCAAAAAGAAATTGGACATAGGAGAAGATTCGTCTTCTGCAAAGGGTTCTCAATCAGCTCAACTATATACATTTGAAGAAGAAAGGGTTGGTGTCCCTGTAAAGAGAGGGCTCTATGAGGTATCTTGTTCTTATTCAGGTTTTTGCTTCTCCTAACTAATCTGATCTATGTATGTGATACTTTGGAGTGAAAGATCTCGTTTCCTTCAAGCAAGTCTCTTACCTAGCGAGATGAAGTTCTTTTTCCATAATCATCTGTCTTTCTTAAAATAACCAAGTATACTTTTTTGTTTCATAATTTAAATGTTTTTTTTATTTTATGTTATATTGTTATCTCACATCTATTAAGTGTTGTTTTTTGGTGGTCTTATAGTCCTTTGCTCCCATACTGTAAAGAAAATAGAAAACTTTGAAGAGATACAGAAACTTTGTGTTCTGTTTTATTGTTGAATGAATGATTTTGTTTACACAAGCTAGTGCCTACCTTTAGAATTGGACTTTGAATAGGATTATAAGTCTTAATTATTTTAGACTTTTAATCCTATTAACTTAAGACTTTTAATTCTACTAATATTATCTCCAAGTAATAGATCCTAACTCAAATTCAATGAGCACCTGAAATCTTTGGAAAGCTTACTAACAAAAAACAAGTTGCATGCAAGTTTTGGTACAAATAGTACTCCTTCAAGTAGCAAGTCCTCATTAACAACAATAGAACCACTTCCTTTAGTAGGAGATAAAAAGCCATGAACTTTCAGAACAAATAAGTGTAAAGTTGAAAAATAATTCTTTATTACCAGTCATGTGATCTGAGGCCCCAAAATTAATGATCCAGGATGAGTTGGCTTTGGTGGAAAGATGTGCAACAGGGAAAAAATGGTTAGAGTTACCTGATTCGTTTACTATGGCTAGATTTCCATCACCTGGCTTTGTAAATCTTCCAAATAATCTCTAAAGCTCCTCCATTTGTTGTTTAAAATACCACTCGAACCTTCACTAGTTGTTGCATTAGATTTAGATTCTCTAGAAGGCGTATTGCTGGATGACTTCCAATATGCTGGATTTTCATGTAGTTTTCAGCATTTTTCCTTCAAGTGTCCCACCTTTTTGCAATGATCACACATAATTCTTCCTTTCCTGGTTTTAATTGAGGTTTGAGTGGTAAGGGCAAAACCTTCTGTGGGAGTAAGTTCAGGTAGCATAAAAGATCTTCTACTCTCTTCCCTGCGAATGTCAGAAAGTACATCTCGAAGTGATGGGAGAGATTTGCTACCCAAAATTCTAGATTTTTTTGCATCTCATTCTCTATTGAGGCCATTAAGGAATTAAAAATTTCTTTTCTGAGTTGTAATTCTCTTGTAAACGGCAACATCAATCGGTGTCTTCCACTCATGATTCTCATATAAATCAATTTGCTGTCACAAACTGGCCAAGGTGTTGTAAAGCACAGTGTCATCTCTTCTTGTTTAAGATTGACAGCTTTGCTTTCAATGCCAAATAATTTGGAGACATTGTCACTACTGCAATGAGTCTCCTTCATAGCATTCCAGATCTCACTTGCTGTGTTGTAGAGGAGAAATTAGTCTCAACTTCAGGGGGCATTGTGTTGATGAGCCAAGACATCGCCTTCCCATTCTCTCGAGCCCATTTTTCAAAGTTCGGATCTGCAACAGACGGTTGTGCAATATTTCCTGTGATGTAGCCTACTTTACCTCTTCCAATAAGGAAGAGTTTGTGTGACCATTGGAGATAGTTGTGGCCAACTAGTCGATGGCATGTCACAGCTGCACCATAAACATCTGAAAAATCTTCTAGGCCAACAGAAATTTTTGCTGTAGATTGTTGCTCAATGGTTGTCGAAGAAGAAACCATTGGAATTTATCGAGATAGGATCGGTTAGATTGATACCATGTAAAGAAAATAGAAAACTTTGAAGAGACAAAAACTTTATGTTCTGTTTTATTGTTGAATGAATGATTTTGTTTACACAAACTAATTCCTATTTATTAGCTTTAGAATAAGACTTTGAATAGGATTATAAGTCCTAATTATATAATATATTTATAATTATATTTTTATAGGTAATATGTTATTTCATTAAAGTACGGTCTCATTAAAAATTGGATCAGAAGTGTTAATTGAAAAATTATTCAGAACAATTAATCTTGAAATCAAAGACAAACAAATATAAAGGTTCCACAATTTTAGGGATCTAATAGTAAATTTTTAAAAGTTATAAGTCTTGAGGAATGTTCATTTCATTAATACTTTTTATTCTTAATCTCATGTTCATCCTATAAAATAAATTTAAAAACTGTGACTTTATCGAAGTTCAATTGAAAAAGTTACGAAATAGTGACCAAAATGTAAAATTTTAAAATTAAATTTTGGTTTTTTGAATATTCAAACTTTTAAAATTCAAAATTGACTCGAACTCGAAATTCACTCGAGTTGACTTAATTCAAATAACTCGAATAACTCGACTCAAATAACTCTACATTCGAAAAAAATAATTTTTTTGAGTCAATTCGAGTTTTCTCCACTCCTAATCCTTGCTATTTCTCTCCCTTTGAGTGACTTTCTCTATTGTCAAGAAGGAAGAAAGTAAAAAGTGTGTGGTGTTGTCTAATGAACTATATTCTCCTCCCGAAGGATCTGCCTTACCCATTAATCATCTCCCTCCTTCAAGTGGGGAGATTTTGGTGTGATCATTGCAAAAAACCCGACCATTTCATGGAGAAGTATTGGAAGCTTCATGGTAAGCCACGGAATTTGGAAGTCTAAGAACTCTCGTGATGATAAATCAAGTCTCGTCGCTATCACAACCGTCACTATCTTCACCAAAGAATAAATTGTTGAACTTCAAAAACTGTTTGGAAATTTTTTGTTGTCTTGTGAGGGTAATCTGGTTATGAAAGAACTAGAAGGTAACCCTTCTACAATTTTTCTCTCTCTAGTTGACTCCTGATTGGATCCTCAATTCTGGTGCTGCGGATCATATGACTGATAATAAAGCTTTGTTTCACAATTTTTTCCAAATCTTTGGTCAAACTGTCAAAATGGTTGATAGTTCCTTGTGCAATATAGAACATAACATGTTGTTTTCAGTGGACAAATTGAACTTCGAAATGTTTTGGAGATCCTCTTTATGAATATAAAGTCCCATCAAAACTATAAATTAATAATTTATAAATATTACAATTATTATTTTGGTAACTTGCTAAGATATAAATTTATTGTATTTATCTCTAAATTTGTTAATTGCACCCACAAGTTTCGGCGTTGTGGTCTCCAACTGCAATAAAAAGTTGTGAAGAATTGTTGTCGCATTTAATGCTTCCTTTCGTGTGACTAGTTCAAGTGGTGTTGAATCATCTTCAACTTCATCATTAGTAGAATTTTCAACAATATTAGCCACAATTTCCTCTAAACTTTAAACTTGTAAACATTCGTCATCTTCGTTTGGATAATCCAACAAGTTATCGACATCCATTTTATTGCGATAGCCAATATCGTTAATCATGAAGAAACTAATGAAAACAAGTTAAGACGTGGTTATGCTGCATCTCAATCACCCAAGCCGACCCAGGTTCCCCACCCCCTCCCCTCTCTTATGCTATAACAGCACAGAACAATACTTGCTTCAATGGTAGATATGTTAGTATTCGAATTCCTTGTGCATGGGCCTGGAATTGGAACATTGTTTGACATTTTTAAAACATGATTTTCTTGTGTAGGATGAATTACGTCAAAGAAAAGAGGAAGAGATGGATGATTATTGTTCTCAGGTATGCTTTAAAGCATTTTGCTTGTTGCATAGAGTCCATGTGCTTTACTTACATGATTGTGTAAGATGTATATTAGTTTTTCTTTATGCTCTCTGATATAAAACTTTATAAATAAAAGGAATTTCATAAAATTTCTTAAAAACTATAATTTTGGTTGTGTGCTAAAATGGCTTCATTGAACTGTTATTTCTGTCGAGGAGGTCATGGCATCATATCTTTTCACTGCTTTTTATGACTATACCAGAAATGAACAGGTAATGAGTCAAGTCTTCTCTACTAACATCCCATTTTTGAAAGTCACTCACTAATGTTTGCCTGGTTGACTACATCATAATTATGACTTTACTGAATTAAAATCTTGCTTGACGCAAATCTTATGGTTCCCAGCTGCTGGTTAGATGGATTTATTGCTGGTTGTGCTATGCTAAAGTATGCATTGTTGTGTGAGCATATGATCCAGCTCCATTCTCTTTTTTGGTTCTTTATACTGTTCACTGTGGTCTATATGCACTTCTCCATTTGTTAATGTATTGTGCACTTTCTAAGACGATGATTGGTTACATGGTTTTACATTAGCAATTGCCTTGAAAATAGTGGATTATTTTCTTCCCTATATGCTTAATTTTTTGCCTGCGAACCTTGGATGTGATGAATATTTTCCATGGAAAATATATTGCAGATTTGTTGCCCGAGTGCAATTTCAATTTTTTTTAATGGAATCCTAAGATTCATGTTAAAGATTGCAACCAGATTCCTTTTTTACTTTCTCTAATCTAGTTTGGCACACAAATGTTGTGCTTGTGTGCACATATATGAGCCTGTTTTTCTGTTTATTTAAAGTATAGGATAAGACCGTTTAAATTTGTTTTAGGTTCCTGTTCGACACTTGGTCTTTATGGTCCATGGTATTGGTCAAAGGTTGGAGAAATCTAATTTAGTTGATGATGTTGGCAACTTCCGACATATCACAGCAAGCCTTGCTGAGCGACACCTGACTTCACATCAGCTTGGCACACAAAGAGTCCTTTTCATCCCATGTCAGGTAATAACTAGTTCACCTGTAATGATTTTGCATTTCCTTTCCCTGATTAGTTGTTACTCTTATTAAGAAGAAAGCTTTTGTAATACATGCACTGAAAAAAAACGTTTTGAGCAGAGTGTATCATTCCGTATTTTGTGCAATACTCTTGCCAATTTGACTTGATGGGCAACTTTTCACCAATCTCTCCGCATCCTTGTACATTTTTGCCCGAAAATTTCGATCTGCAACTGACTTCATGGTCTTGTGCTTCCACAGTGTCATAAGCAATTCCATGAAGTACCCTCATAATATGCTCTTGTAAAGAACCTTCCTAAATGCACAAACAATTACCTCTAAACATATACTCTTGGTTATCCAAGAAGTATTAGAGCTTGAGGAGAAGTCTAAATTAAGGAGTGTTAAGAGTTTTTATTTAATATTTAATTAGAGTTTATCCTAATTAGTAGTTTGGATTTATTAGAAGTCTTATTTAAATTAGAGATAAAATATAATTTTAGTTATATTAAAACTCTATTTTAGTCTATTTAAAGGCTTATTCTGTAACCATTTGATATAAAAGAATAATAAAAAAATTCAGAGAATCATATTGTTTTCTGGAAAATATTTTGTTCATCTTCTTCAAACAACAAATCCCTAACCACCATCATTCAATGAAGATCAACCACCATGGCCCCTTTCTCACATGGTATCATGAGCCAACAACAATCTTGATGTCGTCAATATTACTATCACCTCTAATCAGAAACATATCAACAATATGATTTTTCAGATACACATTGTTTCCGCTGATGTCATTTGACCACACTCATTCTTTGTCTTTTCCCTCGTTGGAATCTTACATGAAATTTCTACTCGTTTTAGTTTTGTTGGTTCTTTATTTAATGGTTCTATCTTAGCCAATCAAAAATATAGCAAAAAAGATTATAGTTTAGCCTTAAAAAACTATTTGGTTCTATCTTAGCCATCCGTTTTAAAAGATTAGAGAAAAATGTTATAGTTTAACCTTAAAAACTATTTGGTTCCATCTTAGCCATCCGTTTCAAAAGATAGGAGAAAAGATTGGAGAAAATGTTATAGTTTAGCCTTAAAATCTATTTGATTCTATCTTAGCCAGCCATCCAAAAAGATAGACGAAAAAGTTATAGTTTAGCCTTAAAAATTAGATAATATTTTTTAAAGGATTCTACATCAAAAGTTCAAGTTGGAATTCTAGTTTGTTTAACTACCAACTTAAGGGGAGTGTAGATTCTTTTGATCACTTCGTGCATTATTCACATCAAATCTTTTAATCAAGAACCACATGTTGGAGCATCTCAATCAAAGACTCCTGACTCGAGAACAAGGAGCATTTTTTTCGAAAAAACAACGGAAGAAAACAGAGTAGGGCATCACATCCAAGATTCAAGCTGGTGTTCTACTACGTTTGTTCACCAACTTGAGGGGAGTCTTGGTTATCCAAGAAGTGTTAGAGCTTGAGGAGAAGTCCAAATTAACGAGGAATGTTAAAAGTTTTTATTTAATATCTAATTAGAGTTTATCCTAATTAGTAGTTTAGATTTATTAGAAGTCTTATTTAAATTAGGAATGAATATTATTTAAATTAGAGATAAAATATAATCTTAGTTATATTAAAACTCTATTTTAGCCTATTTGAAGGTTTATTCTGTAATCCTTTGATATAGAAGAATAATAAGAAAATTCAGAGAATCATATTGTTCTCTGAAAAATATTTTGTTCATCTTCTTCAAACAATAAATCCCTAACTACCATCATTCATTGATCTTCAACCACCATGGCCCCTTTCTCACATATACACATCATATAACTGATGATAAGGAATTTGTTCATGTTTACTTGACCTTCCAATTCAGAAATTATGGGCCAATTTGGTATTGGTTCCTCAATTCTTCGAAGCATGTCACTTCAGACACTTAGATGTCAATAGTGAAGACTGTACTTCACAGAAAAATTAAAACTCATTAGGAATTCCACGTAGCATGCCAATCTTTGAGTTTTTTTAACTAAAAAGTTCCATACATGACGATATTAGTAAACCACAAACTCTCAATAAGCGAAGTATGTTCCCAATCTTGAATCACCCTTACCAAAGCATAGAACTCTAGATCATAAGTCGAATAGCACTGTTTTAACATTCAATAACTTCTCACTAAAATTTTTAAAGGGTCTTGCTTTTTGGCGGAGAACAGCTACAGTTCCCACCTGAGATGCATCACATTTGGTGACAAATAACTTCTCAACATCTGTAAGTACAAAAAGCACTTGCATCAAATCTTAACTGCTTCAAAGGCCTTTTTGGCTGATTTTGGTCATTCAAAGCTGTCCATCTTTAAACATTCAGTTATAGGGCTTATAACAGTGCTGCAATTCTTGATAAACCTCCTATAAAATTAGGCCAACTCATGAAAGCTTAGAACATCTTTAAAATTTTGTGGTGCCGATCATTCTCTAATCGCACTGAACTTCTCTAAATCTTGTTTGATGCCATCAGCAGAGACAACACACACACACACACCCAAAAAAATTCTTCACACAAAAAAGTGCCTTATGGATCTGGAGAAATAATGATGAAATGCAAATGTAAAGGATCTTTCTGTTAAGAGTAATTTGGTTAGCTTTGCTTCTTCTTTTTTTTTTTTCTTTCAAATCCTAAATCTAATCCTAGTCCTACCTAGAAGGGAGAGGAAGAGGGACTCTAGGGAAGGAAGGGGAATGCTCCTAGTGGGTCTAGAACCCATGACCTAAGGGAATATGATGGTAAAAATATGAGCAACTTGGCCAACCGGCCAAATGTGCTTGCTCAGCATTGCTCTGTTTTTTTAATTTACCATCATTCATTCAGTTGTCTGCTCTTGTTTGTTTTGACCAAAGGCTTCATCATTTGTGATGAAGCCCAACCTACAAGGAAAACATGCGTCATAGAACTTTTAATGTCTTAAATCAAATACCATGGAGGCTGGCAATTTAAGACGGAAATACTTTGTTCAACATCCTGGCCTGTATTAGCAGTCTGCAGTCTGCACAGGCACTACTCTCTCCATTGAGCATGCTGCACTGCACCTTCTTCTCATGAATGTTGTGAAATAGCTTCTTTTCTAGTGGAAGGATGCTCAACTTAAATCTGTTCTGCCTCTCATTTCTTTTTTACTTGGTTCTTAAAATGAAATTTTCATTTATAGTTTCTGATGTTCTCTTTTACATGGTATCCACCTGACTGTGTTTCAGTGGAGAAAAGGCTTGAAGCTTAGTGGTGAAGCTGCAGTTGAGAAAATCACACTAGATGGCGTGAGGGGTTTGCGTGTTATGCTGAGCGCTACTGCTCATGATGTGTTGTACTACATGAGTCCTATATACTGTCAGAGCATTATTGACTCGGTATTGTGTTTGCTATTATACTTTTAATTCTTCCTCTCATTCTTAAGTCTGCACAATTTTCTGAAAAGGCTTCTTTTTTAGTTTGTGTTCCGGATATCATCACATATAGCTCTAAATAGTGGATTAATTGTAGAACTTTTCAAACAATTTCAGCAATTTGAGATTCAACCGCTAAAAAAAATACTTTAGCTCAAGTAATGAAATGTAGCTTTTGTGGTTTCCGTAATTAATGGAGATTCTCATAGGGAATTAGCTCTTGCACTTTTGAAAGGTTTTCCCCTTGGATTTCTAGATTACATCCTTAATTATTTTGCACCTGAACTGCTAAGAAGTATTTCAGTTTCTCGCAACTATGTTTCCTGAAAACAAGGAATTTGCATTAATCAAAAGAGTTATAGGAAAAAGATATCAAGCTGCTTCCCTCTTATCTTCTCAAAAAGCAACCACATGAATGTAATTTCTTACCTAAAAAAAGTTGCTTTATTGGAATTTCTAAAATTTTAAATTTTCCTAAGGAGATGAGTGTCATCATATTAAGAACTAAATATTATCTTGGATGTGTTATTAGTATTATTAATTTTGTTTCACAACGACACACTGCCATCTGCATGTTTGTTTTGGTAAAAAGTATTATTATACTAATAATAAAGTCCCTAACTGAGTTTGGTGTCACAAGTCAAGTGACTCAAGTCTGTTAGGTAGGAAATTAGTCTTTTAATTAACACAGAAGTTGAAAAAGGAATTAACTGCTCACGTTGATGTATTTTTCTCACTTATAAATAATTGTATGATAACTTCTTCATTCTTTCTATCATGCTGATATGACTGTAAACTCTTTTTTCATTTTATTTTTTATATCTTAATATTATTTATAATTTTTACTCATAGAGTGGGTGTGCATAGATCTAGTATATATAGCTGAGCGAATGAGTTTGGTTATAAGTTAAATGTACCTACTTAGTTGAAAACATTACATAAAAATAGTAAAATAACCTAAAATTAAAGTGCCTCATTATTTCCCTTATGTATTTGGATTGTTCCACATTGCATATACTTAAAAAAGAAAATTGCTGGTTTAGTCAACTTGGATGTTCGAAAAGGAATAGATTGTAAATTTCCTCTTTCAGCATATAAATCAACGATCTTGTGAAGAGAGATGGGAGAACTTTTATGCATCCAAATGTAAGAAATCTGCATTACATTTTCAGGAAATTAGTATTATGTCTAAGAAACAAAGGGAGTTGGTATATGTTCGGGCTAGCATTAAATATTAATTTCAGGATATGCTTTTTAAAGCAACTTATTTATAGGCAGGGAGGATGGGACTCTTACTCTTTAAGTTGGGAAAGTGTGCATTTGTTTCCTGGAAGTTAATAGTTGTTGCATAACCAATGATAAGTTAACTGTTCCTATCGTTTTTTCCTCTTAATGAAGTTAAGCTACCTTAACATTTATTATGATTTTTTCAGGCTTGTTTTCTGTTTGAATGTTTCTTTCAGCTTCGGTGGAATTCCTCAATAAAGTAGAGTTGTTACAATCTAAAAAAATTTAATTCTGAAACCAAATTAATATGTAATTTTTTTCCTGCAGGTTTCGAACCAGTTAAATAGGCTTTATTTAAAGTTTCTGAAACGAAATCCTGGTTATGATGGAAAGGTATGTGTTTTGTTGAATGAGTATAATAGCCTGTCTTTCATTAAGTCATATAACTGTATTGACCTTGTTTGCACTCAATGCTTTTGTAATTTTGACATTAATTCTGTTTAGGTTTCAATATATGGACATTCCTTGGGAAGCGTCCTCTCCTATGACATCCTATGCCATCAAGAAAATCTCTCCTCCCCATTTCCAATGCAGTGTGTGTATGAGAAAGACTCAAAAGATTTGGAATGTTCTCCTGATATGAATAACCAGTCTTCTAAATTCAATTCTTTGGCTAATCTAGAGGAAAAGAACTCCACTCTGATGACAAAGGATACAGTGGATTGCCTGGGTGAAGACATGATGATTCCACTACCAAATCCATTGGTAATTGAAGGAGTAGCTGAAGATAACTACTTAATTGAAGGGCACGTTGAAGACAAATCCTTGAGTGATGGACAAATTGAAAACAAATCCTTAATTGAAGGGCTTGCTGAAGATAAATCCTTAATTGAGGGACATTTTGAAGATAAGTCCTTAGTATCAACTAAGATTAATGCGGCAGCTGAGGACACTATGCAGAAAAATTGTAAGGAGGATGTGCTTCAATTACTTAGTGATTTTAGTGGAACCCCTTGGCCGGAGGAGGGTGGGTTATGCGAAGCTACAAAAGTAGAGTCCGTTGTCTCAGATGGTCTTTTGGAGAAAGATACCGAAGAAGATAATGAAGAAGCCATAGATACAGATAAAACAATCAAAATGCTTAGAGAAGAGGTGGGAATTTAAATATACATAAACAAGAGCAACATACAAAAACTTATGCATAGAGGAAGTGTATCTTTGTTTCTGTGGATACTGTTTCCTAAGGACATGCATATGCAACCAGAAATATTTTTTTCTTTGGCTTCCATGTTTTTCAATGTTTTAAATGAAAGTTTCTCCTGCTTCAGATTGATTCCCTAAAAGTGAAAATTGCTGAGCTGGAATCACATAACTATGCCGATACTGGTGGTATGCCTGATTGAAGGATTTTTATTTATTTTTGGGTGGAAGGAAATCTTTATTCTTGGTATTATCATTTGGTTCATTCTTATGGAGAAAATCTTACATGAGTTTTGATGTCGTGTATAACAGAAAACAAGGAGATGATTATGCAAAACCCACCTAAATTGCAGAAGTCTAATCAAAAGCTACCACTGAAGCTAGATGATGCAACAAAGAGTTATACCCCCCATATCAGATACACAAAGCTTGAATTCAAGGTATGCTGAAAATAATATTTACTTTTTTTCCTTTGACATCATGTGAAAGAGTAGTTTCTCTTTAAGATACACTACTTTTCTTATGTTATTTTAACTGTATTCAAGGACAAACACAAACATACAACTGAGAAATCCTTAGCAGAATAATAAAAAGTGGATACATTAGCATGTTTTGTAACTTGTGACTGATTCTTTCAAATGTTATAATATCAGGTTGATACATTCTTTGCAGTGGGATCACCCTTGGGAGTGTTCCTCGCCCTCCGCAATATTCGTATTGGACTTGGTAATGCTTAAATTTAGAAGCCCTTTATGTGCATACCATTGGTGCATTTAAATTAATTATACCTGCAATAGATATTTTTGGTTCCTAGTTAGTAAGGTTTTCGTGTTTTATTTTTATTTCTTTTTTACTAAAAGGTGGATGCTATTGACTGCTGCAAGATATAATTGTCATATTTGTTATGAAGTCACAGAGTTATGAAGATTCTAATGAATGGTTTTACTTTCTTTTGGTTGTTTCTATTTATTATGATATACCCGTTCTTTTGATAAACGATCTCACATTATTTATTGTTCATTTTTTTACTTTATTCTTCTAATGGCGTCGCCCAAGTTTTGTTTTTTAATCGGTCTAATTAAATTACTGGAATTTTTAGTGTGCCACAATTTTTATTGTCCTCA
Source organism: Abelmoschus esculentus (assembly GCA_035048815.1). NCBI lineage: Eukaryota > Viridiplantae > Streptophyta > Magnoliopsida > Malvales > Malvaceae > Abelmoschus > Abelmoschus esculentus. The sequence continues at coordinate 16,104,036 of JAUCBN010000001.1, forward strand.
ATAGAGATGTAATATATTTCACACCGGATGCTTCCCTCATGTCTTCTATTTAAGTTAAATCTTCAAGTTCTAACTTATGCTTCTCACCTTTTTTTTCCTAACCCCCCACCCCACCCCCACCACACACGAGTTCTTTTTGTTCTTTATATCATGTTTGAGCTGTCAACAATTTTCTCTGTATTGCAGGCAAAGGGCAAGATTATTGGGATGAGGAAAACATATCTGAAGAGATGCCAGCTTGTCATCAAATGTTCAACATTTTCCACCCATTTGATCCTGTTGCATATAGGTTGGCGTTAGCTTGTACGCATTTTTTATCCATGATTGGAGCAGAGATTGTTGAATCCTTAGTGGATGGTTCATTCATAGCTTGAAATGAGTTTCTTTTGTTTGCCTCTTCTATACTGGCATAATTGTGAAGCTATACTTGAGTGTACACAAGTTTGATCTTTTCTCCACTTATTTTTAGGAGATGGGTGTAAGGTGGGGGTGAGGAATGATTCATTTTTACTTTATGAGTTTGTTTCGTTTATATAATGCGTATTGTATGCATCTTGATTGCCCACAACTTGGCGGCATCCTTAAAAAGGGAACAAATGACTAAAAATTTATCCGCTTTGCTATCCTTGTTCTCTCAGGACATGTTCATTTTGCTCTTCATTTATTTGTGATCATAATCCGTTCTAAGCTTTACAGAGCATTTTGAACTTGTGCAGAGTAGAACCACTTGTTTGTAAAGAGTACATCACTAAACGTCCTGTCATTATCCCTTATCATAAAGGTGGAAGAAGGCTGCATGTTGGATTTCAAGTAAGGCCTATGACATACATAAGTTTTATGTTTTTCCACTTTCTCATATTCCCCCTCTTTGGTGTATCTTTAACCTTTTCTTCTCTTTCAGTGTGTACCCTACCCATGCTTAATTTCAATCCCTTGAATTTTGATATGATTGTTTGATATGTTTAGGAATTTACTGAACGATTAGCTGCTCGTTCTCATGTAGTAATGGATCATTTCAGTACTGTAAGGGTGAGTACAATTAAAATTTCCAAGTTAATATCTTATTCTTTGTTACATATACAAGCTTTATTTGGTTCCATCACTTTGACCTCTATGGACAATGATCTCAAAATACTCTGTTCTAGATTTGGTCTAGGTGTAAATTTCCTGGTTATTCTGGTAAATTGTACATGCATTCGCGTATAGGAGTAATGGACAAAATCCTTTTTTTTTTTCTGACTGGCCAAGTTCAAGGACTAGTCATTCTTATTTACTTATTGTTTGTTGCTTTGGAATGATATAGCAATAATATTTGGCAGAAGTTTAATTTTGTTTAGGGCTATTTCTACTTAAAAATTTCACTGTGTTTTTCTTTTCTCCAAATCTAGAAGAAATGCATGTGTTGACAGTTTTGTGCTGAACCCAACCCGGTTTTAATGAAGTTTTTGTCCCTGAATGGTTCAGGCTCCAAAGCATTGGCTTTCAATATTTTAGAAATTTATTCATTAATAAGGTAATGAACATTTGAACCTTGAAAGCGTTGTCTATTAAAAGCAAGAGCATCTAATTTTCATGTATTACTTGGTGTCTGGTCATGTTGAAGTTCCAAGCTGTACACATAACTTCATCATACCGGTTTCATTTGAGTTCTTAGTTGCCTTGAATGTTCTATAATACTTAAAAATGCTGTATTCGTTGCATTAGGTTTTTGATATTACAATTATAATATATCGTGAAACTTGACTCACAATTGAAACATGGTTTAGGGTCACACATAAATTATATCACTAATTTACATTCGTTTAAGTTCTTTTAACTTCGAGAGTTGCTTTATACAGGTTAAAGTGCTCACAGCTTGCCAGTCTAGAAACAATGATAACCTTGAAGGTAATTCAGAGTTTCTCTACAACTTTTTTGTATCACTCTTCATTTTAGTTCCTTTTTTGTTTCCCAATTGGTGAACATGTTACCTTTGTGCTAACAAAATTGATTTGACCTAATATATTTGTACTGTATTTTTTCTACGACAATAGAAGAAGAGGATGTAGAAGAAACAGGGGAGAGGTCATATGGTTCTCTAATGATTGAGAGGTTAACTGGAAGTGAAGATGGAAGGATAGATCATGTACTTCAGGTGTGTAATTATACGGTCTGATACTATTTGATTTCACCCCCGTCTGTCTGTGTGTGCCCGCATGCATTGGTGAGTGTGATAATGTGAAAATGAGACTGCACATGAACTTTCGTTGTTACACTTTCCAGCTTGTAGTTATTGGTTCTTTAATTTGGTCTTTTCAGTTGTTACTGCTGTGACACGTAGGGCTTTCTGGTCTGTACCATTGGCATCTAAACCTAGTTAGCACTGAACAATAGTCTATCCAAACATCTACCTCTAACCTATAGCAGGTCAAATGTGATGTGATGATATGTTTTGGATTTGGAGAATGAAGCACTATAATGCTTCGACTTATGGTCTTTCTCAACTTCTTGCTGCTAGATATTGTCATTCTACTTGTTTAGTCATATATTTGATTGAGCAATATAAATTAATTGGAAACTAGTAATTCAAGTTGGATAACAAATAATGTTAAAGTGGGTATGGTTATTCCAATTTAAAAACAATGATCAAAATTTTATAGTTGTCTGATCAAGAAATTGTGAACAGTTTGGTTGAGTTTTTCCTCTTGTGCAAAAGGACGTTTAGTTTGTGCTCTTCATTGTTATTTCTGGTTCTAATTTTTTTCTCACTAGTCTTTTTCATTTTCTCTTCAGGATAAAACATTCGAACATCCATATCTACAAGCCATTGGGTCACATACGTAAGATTCTTTCATCACTACATATACATTATACATATACATATACATAGGATTTCGATACTGCACTGTTCATATACATATACATATACATATTCATTGTTATTGTTTATTCCAATTTTGACTCGTAAGCCTTGGTTTAACAGAAACTATTGGAGGGATTTCGATACTGCACTGTTCATTTTGAAACATCTATATCGAGATATACCTGAAGATCCTAACTATGTCGTGGAGTCTAAAGGTGAGAGTGCGTCTACGGGCTGGTCTGATGAAAGAGAGGCTATTGATGAAGAATTTCCATTGACATTCTCTGACAGAATCATGGTGAAAAACTTCTCAAGCAAAGCTAAGAAATTTATAAAGAAACCTTGAATGGCCAAGATTTCTTTTCTTGATGTACACTGGAATCACATGTAAGCTGAGCTAGTCAAGGAGTTAATGCGCCACCACCTCCATTATGACGCGAGTTACTTTTGCTGTTGTTACTCATTCGTCTTGCTGCTTTTGTACATGGATCAGGTTCTCATAATCACGGGAAAGAGGTACGGTGTGCATTTTATAAAATATTGCATCAGGGATGTTGATATGCTGCAGTAGACTCCAATATATATCTGCTTTCTTCTTCTTTGTACATAAAAGGCAACAGACATTTGCTCCAAGTTATATAGTTTAGTGAATTTAGGTGGTTGATACAAATGTACAAGTTTCTTCTAGTGCAGAAATTGTACCCACGAATCTTGTTGGTCACTAACTTTTACAAATTCCTCAGTTTTCTATGAGAAGTTTTTAGTATGTTTACCTGCAACTAAAAATATGGATATTGTCATATTTGCTATGACAAAATTGTACGTGATTCGACTGTCCGGTGAAGATTTTCTGCATACATAAGATTTTGGATCCGAGATTTTACATATTAAATTATTCAGTATATGGACTAGTTTCGTTGATTATGTCCTATATAATTTTAAAATTATAAAATATCTTAAAAACCAATAATATGTACGGATTGTACGCCTTTTCTCAAGTTAGCGCTGCTAAAATGCTAAAATTCTAGTGTTTTAGCCGCAATTTCGTTTATAGAAAAAATGATTTAACTCTTTTAATAATATTATCGACTCAGTTTTTAAAGAAAAAAAATCCTAAAAATAAAAGTGATACATGTATGAGAGGGGTAAAATTACTTAAATTAGATAAGAAGTTAAAATTTTTTAATGTAAGCAACAAGATCTAAAACAATTCATGCATAGGAGGTATAAATCGATGCATTATATAGATAAGAAATTGAACCTGTTTTGCAAGCCTGAAGTATTGGTCAACTTGCAATATATTTTTGGATAGGATCCAAGTACTTATCTGTAACACCCCTCTCCTTGTTTAGAAATAAACCGGTTCGAAAGTGTTACCAGAATAAGAAAATACATGTCAATTTAAAATTTTTCTTAACTTAACCTTGTTAGGTGACAAACAGGCAACAAGAACAAGACATGGATTTATAGGTCATACATGTAAATATGGAAGGAGGGATCAAACAAGAATATGAATATAACTTAGTTGTATATAGGCCTTAACCTTTAAGGTTTTCTATTTAGACAATCTAAGCTTTATGTTCATAGTTCGAGGACATGAAATATCATTAGAAACATAAGCACATCTCATTTTAACAATCATATAAACAAGAAGGTTCACACAATCATGACAAGCAATTTGCAATAGACATGAAGCAAAAGAGTATGGCATGTAACGCATGAATTGATCTAGGCAAGCTCAAGTGAAAAGGGAAATCTATGATATAGTTTAACGAGCAACGCATATAAATATTCTTAATTGTATTAAATTACCGGTCGAACCATTCTTGTACAACGAGATTAACAATTGATTTGGTCAAGAGTCCATGATATCTTGGTTATAAATTCTTTATTAAGTAATTGATCAAATCATTCTTTAAGATTAAGTAACCTAACATATATATCGCATTATCTTAGCTAAATCAAATTACCTTATGTATAAGCAACAAGACATTCTTTTTTTTATTTGACTCAACTATTCATGTTCAAATAAGCATATCGTGACTTACATTATATCTAAACATTAAACTTTTAAGGTTATTCATTAGTTATGTCAAGCTAACATGTTATCATTCTTAGATTCATTTACAAGATGTACTTAAAAGGGGAAAGATTACATTATGGTGTAACTCAAAGGGCAAGGAATCAGTATGATCTTTTTATAGCTCCATCATTCTATACATGAACATTTAAAGACTTATATCAAATTTTATCATTTCGTTAGTCTTTACATTTTAGTATAGAGATAACGAATTTCAAGTTTATTACCACCAAACTAGATCAAGCATGTTCAATAAATAAACTAATATCATGGTACATCACTCATGTTTTTCAATTCAAACCAATAAAGCATACAAACATGCTCAAGAAACTAAAGATTAATCCATACCAAGCATATGCTTAATTCAAACAAGCATAACAAGGGAAAGATAGTCATGATTAACTCCAATCAATCAACATATCAAGACTAAATACACTAGTATATGATTAAGACAAACACAAGATTCAAGCACCAATTATCATACACTATCAATCATAACTACTTAGCAACTATCATTGACCATAACAACCAAAGCAAGCATATAACCTTTAATATTACAAACCTAGAGCTCTAAAATAAATTTATATACAGACCAAATCCAATGGATGGTCTAACTTAACTATATACACCCTAAGTGTCACCATCTAGTAGTATTAAAAGAGTTACCCGAGCATACTTTAATTTTGTTTGTGTCTTGCTTTTAGCTCAAGAAACGCTACTATCGATCAATTAGACCTGTGGGTTGGGAAGAAAGAAAAATGAGAGTGATAAGTACATAATGTACTTAGTGAGGCAGCACCTATCGCTAATCACTTTATCAAGTCATAAACTTATAACACACAAGAGAGCATAACAAACAATCAAATACATTTAAGCATGCATTAGTCCATTTTTATTTATCAATTTCAAGTTCATTTAAGTCAAAGCCATGTTAACCATTCAAAGTAATTTATTCTTATAACATATTATGGTAAGTCACTCAAGTCACTTATTATTATTCTACTTTTCAAATACAAAGTATTAAACTATCCTATTTTAGAGCATTAATCGATTGAAGTCTTATACATCACTTAGTTTACCAATCAAGTTTCTTATTAACATAATCAAGTGACTTATTATTCATTTGATTATCTTACTTAACCATCCAAGACCTTTAATCATTATATTAGTTAAGGTAAACTTTTAAGTCTTAATCATAATCAAATGTGTCCATAGAAGAACCACTCAAAATACTATACCAATTCCTTTGCCTTATGTTCTTATTAGTATGTTTTAACTCAATATTAAGTGACCTATTATTATTTGCTTTAATCTCAAGTAATCAAGTTGTGTTTCTTATGATCTAAGTAACTAATCAAAATTCGGGCAACATGTAATCTAGTCTTGTATGATCTATTTAACTAGATTTATAATATTTCAATATGCATGTTCCATTATTATATAAATCGAGTACTTATGTTACTTCTTTTACAAGCCCGAGTTGTTCAAGTAATTATGACAACTAAGTAGGTCATTTAAACATCTTGATCAAATACATGTCATTTCAAGTCTTATAAATTTACTACATAAGCTTTATAGACTAGTAAAACCAAAGATCAAACAAACATGTTTCTAGCACACAAACCTTTAACCAATCATAACAATCAATGAACATTACAACATCAAGTTACCAAGAAAACATGTTCTCTTAACAATTTTGGTCACTATCAAAGATTATATTAATTCAAGAATTAAGTGTTAGGAAACGTATAGGTAGCATAGCAAATCGAATCATGTGGTAGTCAAGCATGTAGAATTACATTTAAGTCAAGAACAAGTTCACATATAACATAATAATACGAGTCAGTTAATAAGTAGGCATATATTTTTCATTATGGTAATCTAGCTCAATTTGCATATGATTTGTTAATCAAGCAATGTGTTACTCGAGGGTAGTCCAAGAGTTCAATTAATTCAACATGTTTTATAACTTATTAAATAAGTGGTGTGTTCTGTGTAGTGCTAGAAATAGTGTATATGAACACACATATATGTGCAAGTATACACAGTCATAGAAGTAATAATAGGGTGAATGAGTATCGTTCTCACGAGGATCTCAGGTAAAGTGCAAGGTAAATTTGTCAAGGCAAAAAGGTGTCACTAACAAGAAAAAGAAAGCAAAGATAAAGATATAAACTAGAGAAAATGAATATGAACGACGAGGTGTTTATGTAGAAATGCTATGGCAATTCTATAATGCTAGCAACTAAAATATACCAAGGCAAAATGGTAATGATAGTGATGGCAGGATAGATGAGTGGAAGTATGTGTGAAGTGTAAAGCATTATGATTGCAAGATAACAAGTAAAGTAAACAAAGCAGTTTGTAAATGCGGAGGCAAAAGTAGGATGCAAGAACACGTTTTAACTATATGTTGTACTAACCCTCTATTGACGAACTCTCTCGGGAATGACTGGTGGGAACTCCTATGGATTTCTTACTCCTTACTCTTACGAACATAAAGCTACTATGGTGCATATTTACTCGACAAAGGTTTCTAAAATGTTCCTGTTCTTCCGAGTCATAGGAACCTGACAAACTAAAATGCCATGGTAACTCGTGTCACTTGAGTAACACTAATCTATCGTAGCACACTCCTTTTAGTCGTTGAAACCCTCACCTATGCCTCTTCCGAGTGCTCTAGGCTTAGATTAGGCTCTATTTTTAGTCTAGAACCCATTGCTCACGTAGATCCTTCCTTAGTTCCTTCCGGATGACTTAAGGATATATAGCTACGCCTCTTCCGAGTACTCTAGCATGTACCTAAACACGGGACACTACCGTGCCTCTTACAATGCTTAAATGATTATCGACAATGAGCAAAGCAAATACACAAACACATAGAAGACAATATATTAATAAAAGCAAAAGATAATCTGTAAGATTATATATATAGGACTAGTAGGAATTTGAGTTAGGATCTATTACTTAAAGATAATTTTAGTATAATTAAAAGTCTTAAGTTAATAGGATTAAAAGTCTAAAGTAATTAGGACTTCTAATCCTATTCAAAGTCCTATTCTAAAGCCTATAAAAAAGCATTAGCTTGTGTAAACAAATTCATTCATTCAACAACAGAAAATCAATTATATTTTTTTCTTCCTTTTCACAAAAAGCTTAAATTTTCTTTTTTTTCTTTCTTTACATTATTTTATTTTTCCACAAAAAGCTTAAGTTCATTCATTACTCTTAATTCGTAATGTGATTTCTTTCGACAACATCAGAGATGTTACCCATAGCAAAACAGAAGGTTGGATTAGAGTTTTTTCAATCAATTCCAGATTCGACAGTAATCTGTGAAACAAATTTAGCTCTCGTGGAGGATAAACGCATACAAAATATTTATTCCCATACTGCACTCTTTTCTTATAAAGGTACATCAACATGGATCATCGACTCTGGAGCATCTGATCACATGACTGGTAACAGAGAATTATTTCTTAATTTTTCAGATTCATCTTCTACAAGTTCTATTAAAACAGTCGATGGCTCCTTCTCTCCTATCAAAGGAAGTGGCTCGGTCCTCGTTAATGATAACTTGTTGCTTGGAGATGTTCTGTTTGTGCCTAATCTTGTCTGCAATCTTATCTCTGTTAGTAAACTCTCTAAGAATTTAAAGTGTTCATTACAGTTTACTGAATCTGGTTGTTTTTTACAGGCAATGAATTCGAGGAAAATGCTTGGCAATGCTAGCTTGCAAAATGGTCTTTATGTCCTTCTCGGTAATCAACCATCTACCATACTAAATACTTCTTGTTCTTTTACTTCTTTAGGACAAATTGATAATATTATGTTATGACATTTTAGATTAGGGCATCCTAATTTTCATTATCTTGCTAAATTATTCCCTAAATTGCTTGTTAATAAAAATTCAAGTTCTTTTAAATGTCATATATCCTCTTGCTGAACAGAAAAAAGCATCTTATTTACCAGCTCTCTACAAATCTTCCCAACCTTTTTCATTAATTCATAGTGATATTTGGGGTCCTTCTCAAGTGAAGAATGTAACTGGAAGTAGGTGGTTTGTCACTTTCATTGATGATCATAGTAGAATAACTTGAACATATTTGTTAAAGGATAAATCTGAAGTAGCCTCTGTTTTTAAGAAATTCTACAATATGGTTGAAACCCAATTTGGATGTAAAATTCAGATATTCAAATCTTATAATGGGTGTGAAGATTTTACCAAATTATTGGGAAAATTTTTTAACAAAAAGGGGATTGTTCAAATAAGTACTTGTGTGGATACACCACAACAAAATGGGGTTGCAGAAAGAAAAAATAGGCATTTGTTATCGATTACTAGGTCTTTGATGTTCACCAGTAATACTTCTAAGTATTTATGGGGCGAAGTTTTATTAAGTGTGATCTATCTCATTAATCGAATGCCTAGTAAGGTTTTGCAATATAGAACACCTAGAGCTATTTTTTGGAGAGTTACCCATATTATAAACGATTGTCATCTATTCTTCCTTTTAAAGTTTTTGGTTGTACTGTGTTTGTAAAAGATTCTGCTCCCTCTATGTCAAAACTAGACCCTAGATCTTTGAAGTGTGTCTTGGTAGGGTATCTTCACTTAAGAAAGGCTACAAATGTTATCATCCTCCTCCTCAAAATTTTTTTACTTCATTGGATCTCACCTTTTTTGAACATGAACCTTATTTCCACTCGACTGAAAATCAAGGGGAGAATAATGATGTCTTTCAGCCTCTCAGAATTCAGGTTTATTTTTCAGATTTATTTGTTAATAATCCTTTATCATTTGAACCTGATAACTCTTCCACTTCTACACCTACAACTTTTCATCCTTCACCTATTGTTACTACTCCTTAATTCTCACCTAAAACTCCCTCATAAACTCCTCAACCCTCTAAGTAATTGAAAGTTTACACCAGAAAACAGAAAACTATTCCAGAGGCTATTTTGCAATCTGACACTAGCCAAAAATTGGACTTGGGTTCAATTGCCAATGAGACTGATGAAGGTAATGTTCTAACCGAGATTCCTTCCTTGTTACATGAGGTTGATGATTTGCCAATTGCTAAAAGGAAAGGGATAAGAGAATATACAAAGAATCCCATTCAGAGGTATGTTGCTTATGGTAATCTAATGCCATCTTTCAAGGATTTTACAGCTTGCTTAGACAAAGAATAAATACCTGACACTATTAAGGTGGCTCTAAATGATTCTAAGTGGAGAAAAGCTGTTGAAGAGGAGATTGAAGCACTTGAACAGAATGGTACTTGGACCATTATAGATCTTCCGCAGGGCAAGAAACCAGTCGGATGCAAGGGGGTGTTCTCCATAAAATACAACTCTAATGCTAGTATACAGAGGTATAAAGCAAGGTTGGTAGCCAAAGGTTTTACTTAAACATATGGAATTGATTATAATGTGTAACATCCCGTTTTTGGGTTATTAGTTTAGGCTTAGTTAGGGGAATTCGATTCAGGTCGAATCGGGTTCTCCGGTTCATTAATTCTGGGAAAAATAAAATAAGGATATTTCTAATTAAGAAAAATAATAGTTTTGGAATATGGTTTGAAATATTAAAAATATGTTTCAAAATTTAAAAGAAAATAATTTGGATTTTATAATGATTTTTAATTATGCTTAATTATACATAAGTGACCGATTTATAATTTTTGGAAAATTGGAGGACTACTTTGTAATTTTCGGAAATTACATGTTTTAGTGACTAAATTGAAAAGCAAGCTAAACTTAGAATCCTCAGAGGGCCATAAACCCATTTCTAATTTTTAATAATGATTTATTCACCAAAATGCTTTTTAATTACCTTAATTAAAGATTTTTAATCATTTTCTCTCAAAATCACTTTTTCCTCATTTTTCTCTCATCTTTTCTCTTCAATTCCTTGCTGATTTTTGCATCTTTTTCAACAAAGATTACATCATTTGCATCATTTTTCCATCTTTTACAAAACCTAAGCATCAATTTCATCAAATCTACATCAAATTGCAAGGAATCAAGAAGGGGAAAATTACATATTTTTGGTGAATAGATCTTGAAGGTAATTTTCTTGATTTTTTATTCTTTTCTAAGGTTCTTTATTGAAATTCCCAAGTATTAGCTTGCTAATCTTTGAATAAAAACTTGATTCTATGTTTTTAATGTTAGATCTAGTGTTTTTGTGAAAGTTTTTGTGAAATCTTTTTGGATCTCATTTAATGCTGAAGTTAGATGGATTCAATTGTGTTTTTATGTTAATTAAATGATTAATTGAATCTTCATTTGATAGCACATTCATCTAATCCCGGAATAATGCAATCGGTGTAGTTTTAAGGTGCTTTTCGGTTGTTTTAGGGGATGTTTTAGATGCTTTAATGTTGCTAGAGATATAAGGATGGGTTGGATGTGTTTTTGGTTCATAATTGAAGTGGATTAGATGTTAGATTCGTTAGGTTTTGGGCTGATGTTGTTTGGATGCGTTTCGGCTTAGTTTACGGTCTTTTCGGCTAAGTTTTCGGTAGTTTAATGGTGATCAGATATGGCTGTTGGTTTGAGCATGTTATGATGTGAGAATGCTCTGTTTTTAATATTGTAGAAGAGGTACAAGAAGGTGCTTGATTGCTGGTGCGTTGGTGCGATCATCGGATAGCGGCGAAAGCTCGTTTCGCTTGTTGGTGAGTGGTTACGGATTTAAAGCGAATCGCGTTTGGTACGGTTCTGTTTTTGGGGACTATGGAAGAGTGTGGAAACCTTCCATAGTTCAAGAGTAAGTAAAGCAATTGTTTTTGATGAACCGATATGAGTTTCATCTATTTTCGACAAAGGTATTTTATTGGTAATACAATGGGATTTATGGAAGTGCATGTGCATGTTTTGAATTGATGCATACATGAGAGATACTTGCTGAAATGCATAGCTTATTTAGAATCCATAATTATGGAAAATTATGAGAAATGTTTTGGAATACAATATGGTTATTTGCCTTATACATGATGGTGCCTTTGGGCATGGCTTTTGGTTCATTTGTTGAACATATTATGCATGCATTGTGAGCAACAAGTTATCATGCACATTTGATTATGATATTGGCTTAGTGACACTAACTATAGATTCGAATACGAATGACATGTCATTAGGATTATCTTAAGTGCACTATAAACAAAATTGAGAATACAAAATATTGCCTACACGTAACAAGGGTGACTTTGTGTCCATCCGTGCGTGGTAGATCCGCCTACACGTAACAAGGGTGACTATGTGTCCGATCGTGCGTGGTAGTGCTAATGGTGACTTCGTGTCATATCAATGGTGACTTCGTGTCATGTCAATGGTGACTTCGTGTCATGTCAATGGTGACTTCGTGTCATGACGGGACTATGGTCTCTAACAATAGATCCGTGTATTCGGTGAACTCAAGGTTCACATTAAGTGGTCACTAGAAAGCCAATATACATATATGAAATTGAGAAGAGGTTTGAGCATCATTTATAAATTGTTTTGATAAGGTTATGTGAACTCAAGGATGCATATGATTTAATGAACTTGGGCATGAAATATTAGCATGCATGATTTAACAAAGTATTGCAAATTATGGTTTCATCATGGTTTTAAATAGATGCATTGATGATTTGTGTAGAGCTTCCTCACTAAGCATGTTTGCTTAAGCTCTCTTTTCATCCATGCAGAGAAATAAAGGCACTCGGAGCTTCATTCGAGGCAAGGAGACCAAAGGAAAAGATCACTTTGAATTTGGTTTTTTTTTGGCAAATAAATTGGGCAAGGCAATGTGTAACACAACCTATGTGAGGAGTGTGTACTTAGGCTTTGGTTCATGTTGTAATAAGACCATTATTGTTTGATTGTTAATTGTTGAACTTTGGAATTGTTTGAATTGTTGAAGCATGTACTACCATGATTGTTATGTTGTTAATCATTCTCTAGGGAGCATGCCTATAGCTTGAATGATGTCCATGATGTAGTTGATTATGTGCCATATGTTGCTAATCATGTTTAGGATTGATGCATTTAGTGGTTCTAATTAATGGTTGAGTATTGAGTAGTTGGTGTGCACTTAGTGTAATAAAACTTTCGGTTCCAGACCCAAAGTTTCGAAACCTTTGATTGAAGGTTCCGAAACCTTTGTCAAATAGTTTCGAAACCTTCATAAGGTTTCGAAACCTTGCGGGCAGTTTCAATTCTGGAAAGTTACTGGACGCGATAAGTTTCGAAACTTTCCAGGAAAGTTTCAAAACCTTTTTCAAAAAGTTTCAGAACCTCTGGGAAGGTTTCAAAACCTTTGATCACCTAGAATTGAAAGTTGCTAGAAATTATATTCTAGTCCCGGATATCTTCCTTTGTTCGGTTAAGGTACTTACCGATGTTATTCAGAGATGAAATTTTTCATGAATGCATAAAGTTGATTCAATTTCAAGATGGTTAATCTAATTTTGATGAAGTCCTTTTATTTTGGAAGATTTACGTTTTGGTCCCTAAATTATAGAAACATGCAATTGATGATGTTAGAATGATCCGTTTGAGTTAAAATTTGCTGTGAAGAATACTTGGGTGTTTAATTGAACATTGATGGAGAGAATTTCTACTTTGCTAATCGTATTTAAAAGTTTTACGTTTTAGTCCTTAATTCATGTTGGTATTTAATCGGATGTATGTTTTAATTAATGTGTTACCGATAATGCTTCGTATGAGACTTTGACATGTAGGAATAAGATTGTGCATCTAGGTAAGATAAAATAAAAAAAATAACGGTTTTAGGGTTGTTTATCGAATCGGACCCTCGCGGGTTTGGATTGATATTCCCCGTGTGACCCATTAGTGTCGGTTTCGTCTAGGCCGGGCTAAGGGGATTACATTTGGTGGTATCAGAGCCAGGTTTGAAAAATACGTTGTTGGTTTGTAAAGTGTGTTGTTGGTTTGTCAAGTATGTATTGATTTGCCATGTTTTGTGTTGGTATGTTAGAATGTTAGGTTGAACATGACATGCTTTGTTGTGGGCATCCGTATAGATTGTGAGTGCACCTAGAATGACTATGGGTAAAAGAGGTGGTAGGTTACACATTACCAATGCCAACATGTTTTTAGATGTTCTTCGGTTTCCCTTGGATCTTACCCGAATGTAAGTTTATTATGTCTTGATGTTATGCTTTAAAATTGCATGTTTGAAGTGTTTGGATAATGCCTCCGAGACGTGAGACACGTGCTACCGCGAGCTTGATCACCGATGGTCAGGCCGAGGGAGAGGCGATTGTGAGGGAGGAACCGCTTCCACCTCCTTCACCAGTTGGCGTGCCACCCGCTAATGTGCCTCCGGTTCCAGTGGGTGGCCAGTTCGGAGACTTTGCACCGTTCATACAGGCTATGACGGGTGCGTTTTAGGCAACTATGGCTGGAATGCAAGTACCGGCTCCCGCACCTGCCATTGTGGTTACCCCAGGGCTACCGCTTGAGCGTTTGCGTAGCTTGGGAGGTGTTGAGTTTCTTGGATCTGACCCGAGTGCAGCTGAGGAGTGGCTGGCTAGCACCGAGAGGATATTGGATCAGATGGACTGTCAGGATGCCCGTAGGTTGGGTTGTGTGGTCTCTCTACTTCAGGGGGATGCTTATAGATGGTGGACTACCATGAGAGCGGGTGTAGCAGTTGCTAACTTGACTTGGGAGTACTTCAAGACCGCATTTGTCGGAAGTTCTTGGGTCCGCAGTACGAGGATGCGCGGAAGAGAGAGTTTATGTCCCTGGCATAGGGTAATAAGAGTGTGGCTGACTATGAGATATAGTTTATCAGGTTGAGTCACTCTGCTCCTGATTTGGTTCCTACGGAGCATAAGAGATGTGATAGGTTCCGATATGGTTTGGATCCGGAGATTAAGACATACTTGTTGGCTGCGGAGTACACTGAGTTTGATGTGCTCGTTAATCGGGCTAAGGATGTTGAGGAGTCCTTGAGAGAGGCTAGGAAGTCTTCCGATGTTGGGAAGAGGCCGACAGAGGCTAGTACCCAAGGTAATAAGGGTAAGAGGTTTCGGGACAACCGATATCGAGCTGATCGATGTCGGGGTGATTTTGGACACGGCGATAGTGCTCAGCAGTATGGTAGAGGTGATGGTGATGCAGCAGTTTGTAACTTGTGTTCTAGACGCCATCCGAGAGAGTGTTAGTGGGCCACTGGTGCCTGCATTGGTTGTGGATCTAAGGATCACCGAAAGAGGGATTGTCCGAGGTTTGCTGGTGAGGCTAGTAACCGGGTTGAGGCTGCTTTGGTACCTGGCAAAGGATGCGAGGGAGGTAGAGGTCCTTTTCAGAGACAGGGAGATGGCCGTAGAGTTTATGCTCATCACGGGACCCGTAATGCTACGAATGTGGTTGCAGGTACTTTTTCTTTACGGAATGTACCGTTGTTTTCTTTGATAGATTCGGGATCTACGCATTCTTATGTTTTGAGTGAGCATACATATATGTTGAATATCCTTGTTGATGTTTTAGATGTGAGAGTTATGGTTATTAGTTCTTTGGGTGAGACGGTGACCGTAAAAAGGTTATATAGGAGATGTCTGTTGGAGGTGCAAGGGCATGTCTTTGAGGTTGACTTGATGGAATAACCGTTTCATGATTTTGATCTTATCTTAGGGGTTGATTGGTTGTCGGAGCATAGAGCTGTGGTGGATTTTGAAAAGAAACGGGTTACCTTGAGGTTGTTAAATGGTGGAGAGGTTGTGGTTAAGAGTGAGTATACCGGATTCTTATCCAATGTGGTTTCGGCTTTACAAGCGGAAAAGTTGATGCAACGTGGAGGTGTAGCATATCTAGCATATGTGATGAATCCGGGGATAGGAGAGGTTCGGGTACAGGACATTTAAATTGTATGTGACTTTCCAGAAGTTTTTCCTGAAGAGTTGCCAGGATTACCTCCTGATCGTGATGTGGAGTTTAGTATCGAGACTTATGCTGTTACTAATCCGGTGTCCATTGCTCCTTATCGCATGGCACCTAAGGAGTTAAAGGAGTTAAAGATGCAGTTGCAAGAGTTGCTTGACCGTGGTTTTATACGACCGAGTGTATCACCTTGGGGTGCACCGGTGTTGTTTGTGAAGAAGAAAGATGGCACAATGAGGATGTGCATTGATTATCGGTAATTGAATATGTTCACCATGAAGAATAAGTATCCTTTACCGAGGATTGATGATTTGTTTGATCAGTTTCGAGGAGCAAGTATGTTCTCGAAGATTGATTTGAGATCGGGGTACTACCAATTGAAAGTGGAAGAGGAGGATGTGTTGAAAACGGTTTTTCGGACAAGGTATGGTCATTATGAGTTTTTGGTGATGCCGTTTGGTTTGACAAATGCCCCTGCTGCTTTTATGGATATGATGAATCGGGTGTTTCAAGAGTACTTGGATCAGTTTGTGGTGGTGTTCATAGATGATATCCTCGTATATTCACGTACCGAGGAAGATCATGATCAACATTTGCAGTTGGTGTTGCAAGCGTTGAAAGAGAACCAGTTGTATGCTAAGTTAAGTAAGTGTGAGTTTTGGTTAAAAGAGGTAGTGTTTCTTGGTCATGTGGTGTCGGAAAAAGGGTATTAGTGTTGATCCAAAGAAGATAGAGGCTGTTATGGGTTGGAAGCAACCGAGATCGATATCAGAGGTTTAGAGTTTCCTAGGTTTGGCTGGGTATTATCGTAGGTTCGTTGAGAGTTTTTCGAGCATTGCTGCTCCTATGACCAAGTTGTTGCAAAAGATGGTTCCTTTTGAGTGGAAGGAAAGTCAACAAAAGAGTTTTGAGAAGTTAAAGGAGGTGTTGACTAGTGCACCGGTGTTGGTACAACCCGAATCCGGTAAGGATTTTGTGGTTTACAGTGATGCATCATACGGTTGTCTTGGGTGTGTTTTGATGCAAGAGGGGAAAGTTGTAGCTTATGCTTCTAGACAGTTGAGGGTGCATGAAAAGAATTATCCGACACATGATTTGGAGCTGGCAGCGGTGGTTTTTGCTTTGAAGATTTGGAGACATTATTTGTATGGAGAGAAGTGTACTATATATACGGATCATAAGAGTTTGAAGTATCTCATGTCATAAAAGTATTTGAATCTTAGGCAACGAAGATGGATGAAGTTGCTTAAGGACTATGATTTATCTATTGAGTATCATACGGGGAAAGCCAATGTGGTGGCCGATGCTTTGAGCCGTAAGGCGGCGGTTGAGTTGAGAGCAATGTTTGCTAGATTGAGTATCTCTAAGGAAGGTGGTTTAGTGGCGAAGTTGCAAGTAAAACCTGTTTTGGTGGAGATGATCAAGGTGAAACAATTGGAGGATGAGGCTTTGGTACCTTTTGTGGAGGATATTGCTGAGGGTAGATCGACCGATTATCATTTTGATGATGATGAGGTGTTGTGTTTTAGAGGTCGAATTGTGGTATCAGATGATCAGGAGTTGAGGCAAGCTATCTTGGTGGAGGCTCATACTAGTCCGTTTGCTATGCATCCGGGTAGTGTGAAGATGTATAGAGATCTCAAAAGTGTATACTTTTGGGTTGGTTTAAAGAGAGATTTGACAGAGTTTGTTTCTCGTTGTATGGTGTGTCAACGGGTGAAAGCTGAACATCAGTTCCCTGCAGGTTTGTTGCAACCGGTTCAAGTTCCGGAATGGAAATGGGAGAGAATTACCATGGATTTTGTGACGGGGTTGCCATTGACACCATCCAAAAAGGATTCTATATGGGTGATTGTTGATAGGTTTACGAAGTGTGCACATTTTCTTGCCCTGCATACGACGTACTCCATGGGTAAGTTGGCAGATTTGTATGTTTTTGAGGTGGTGAGATTGCATGGGGTGTCTAAGTCGATCATATCGGATAGAGATCCGCGGTTTACATCCAAGTTTTGGAGGAGTTTGCAGACAACTTTGGGTACGAGGCTTAGCTTTAGTACGACTTATCATCCATAGACGGATGGACGGTCTGAGCGTGTTATACAGACTTTGGAGGATATGTTGAGATGTTGTGTTTCGAGTTTCAAGGTTCTTGGGAGAAGCAATTGCCATTGGTAGAGTTTGCTTATAATAATAGTTTTCAGACGAGTATACAGATGGCACCGTTTGAGGCGTTGTATGGGCGTAAGTGTCGTACACCTTTGTGTTGGAAGGAAGTTGGACAGAAGTATGTTTCTTTGCCTCAAGTGTTGAAGGATATGGATGAGAAAGTTTAGTTGATATGTACTAAACTTAAGGAAGCTTCGGATAGGCAGAAGTCCTATGCCGATTTGAAGCGTAGGGAGATAGAGTATGATGTTGGGGACAAAGTGTTTCTTAAGGTTTCTCCATGGAAGAAGGTGATGAGGTTTGGACGTAAGGGGAAGTTGAGTCCTCGTTTTATTAGACCATTTGAGGTGTTGGAGCATGTTGGTCTTGTTGCATATAGGTTGAGGTTACCGGAGGAGTTGAGTAAGATGCATGATGTTTTTCATGTATCAATGCTTCGTAGATATAGATCGGATCCTTCTCATGTTGTTCCGATTGAGGAGATTGAGTTAAGGGAGGATATGAGTTATGAGGAAGAACCCGTGAGGATTTTGGATGTGGATACAAAGGTTCTTCGAGGGAAGACCATAGATTTGGTTAAAGTGCTTTGGAAACACCGAGGTGTTGAAGAAGCAACTTGGGAGACAAGGAAAAGCATGGAGGAGCAGTTTCCTCACTTGTTTACTTCAGGTAAATTTCGAGGATGAAATTTTCTTAAGAGGGGGAGAGTTGTAACATCCCGTTTTCGGGGTTATTAGTTTAGGCTTAGTTAGGGGAATTCGATTCGGGTTCTCCGGTTCATTAATTCCGGGAAAAATAAAATAAGGATATTTCTAATTAAGAAAAATAATAGTTTTGGAATATGGTTTGAAATATTAAAAATATGTTTCAAAATTTAAAAGAAAATAATTTGAATTTTATAATGATTTTTAATTATGCTTAATTATGCATAAGTGACCGATTTGTAATTTTTGGAAAATTAGAGGACTACTTTGTAATTTTCGGAAATTACATGTTTTAGTGACTAAATTGAAAAGCAAGCTAAACTTAGAGTCCTTAGAGGGCCATAAACCCATTTCTAATTTTTAATAATGATTTATTCACCAAAATGCTTTTTAATTACCTTAATTAAAGATTTTTAATCATTTTCTCTCAAAACCACTTTTTCCTCATTTTTCTCTCATCTTTTTCTCTCATTTTCTCCTCACTTTCCCTTCATCTTTTCTCTTCAATTCCTTGCTTATTTTTGAATCTTTTTCAACAAAGATTATATCATTTGTATCTTCTTTCCATCCTTTACAAAACCTAAGCATCAATTTCATCAAATCTACATCAAATTGCAAGGAATCAAGAAGGGGAAAATTACATATTTTTGGTGAATAGATCTTGAAGGTAATTTTCTTGATTTTTATTCTTTTCTAAGGTTCTTTATTGAAATTCCCAAGTATTAGCTTGCTAATCTTTGAATAAAAACTTGATTCTATGTTTTTAATGTTAGATCTAGTGTTTTTGTGAAAGTTTTTGTGAAATCTTTTTGGATCTCATTTAATGCTGAATTTAGATGGATTCAATTGTGTTTTTATGTTAATTAAATGATTAATTGAATCTTCATTTGATAGCACATTAATCTAATCCCGGAATAATGCAATCGGTGTAGTTTTAAGGTGCTTTTCGGTTGTTTTAGGGGCTGTTTTAGATGCTTTAATGTTGCTGGAGATATAAGGATGGGTTGGATGTGTTTTTGGTTCATAATTGAAGTGGATTAGATGTTAGATTCGTTAGGTTTTGGACTGATGTTGTTCGGATGCGTTTCGACTTAGTTTACGGTCTTCTCGGCTAAGTTTTCGGTAGTTTAATGGTGATCAGATATGGCTGTTGGTTTGAGCATGTTATGATGTGAGAATGCTCTGTTTTTAATGTTGTAGAAGAGGTACAAGAAGGTGCTTGATTGCTGGTGCGTTGGTGCGATCATCGGATAGCGGCGAAAGCTCGTTTCGCTTGTTGGTGAGTGGTTACGGATTTAAAGCGAATCGCGTTTGATACGGTTCTGTTTTTGGGGACTATAGAAGAGTGTGAAAACTTTCCATAGCTCAAGAGTAAGTAAAATAATTGTTTTTGATGAACCGATATGAGTTTCAGCTATTTTCGACAAAGGTATTTTATTGGAAATGCAACGGGATTTATGGAAGTGCATGAGCATGTTTTGAATTGATGCATACATGATAGATACTTGCTGAAATGCATAGCTTATTTAGCATCCATGATTATGGAAAATTATGAGAAATGTTTTGGAATACAATATGGTTATTTGCCTTATACATGATGGTGCCTTTGGGCCTGGCTTTTGGTTCATTTGTTGAACATATTATGCATGCATTGTGAGCAGCAAGTTATCATGCACATTTGATTATGATATTGGCTTAGTGACACTAACTATAGATTCGAATACGAATGACATGTCATTAGGATTGTCTTAAGTGCACTATAAACAAAATTGAGAATACAGAATATTGCCTACAAGTAATAAGGGTGACTTTGTGTCCAACCGTGTGTGGTAGAGCCGCCTACACGTAACAAGGGTGACTATGTGTCTGATCGTGTGTGGTAGTGCTAATGGTGACTTCGTGTCATGTCAATGGTGACTTAGTGTCATGTCAATGGTGACTTCGTGTTATGTCAATGGTGACTTCGTGTCATGACGGGACTATGGTCTCTAACAATGGATCCGTGTATTCGGTGAACTCAAGGTTCACATTAAGTGGTCACTAGAAAGCCAATATACATACATGAAATTGAGAAGAAGTTTGAACATCATTTATAAATTATTTTGATAAGGTTATGTGAACTCAAGGATGCATATGATTTAATGAACTTGGGCATGAAATATTAGCATGCATGATTTAATAAAGTATTGCAAATTATGGTTTCATCATGGTTTTAAATAGATACATTGATGATTTGTGTAGAGCTTTCTCACTAAGCATGTTTGCTTAAGCTCTCTTTTCATCCATGCAGAGAAATAAAGGCACTTGGAGCTTCGTTCGAGGCAAGGAGACCAAGGGGAAAGATCACTTTGAATTTGGTATGTTTTTAGCAAATAAATTGGGCAAGGCAATGTGTAACACAACCTATGTGAGGAGTGTGTACTTAGGCTTTGGTTCATGTTGTAATAAGACCACTGTTGTTTGATTGTTAATTGTTGAACTTTGGAATTGTTTGAATTGTTGAAGCATGTACTAGCATGATTGTTATGTTGTTAATCATTCTTTAGGGAGCATGCCTATAGCTTGAATGATATCCATGATGTAGTTGATTATGTGCCATATGTTGCTAATCATGTTTAGGATTGATGCATTTAGTGGTTCTAATTAATGGTTGAGTATTGAGTAGTTGGTGTGCACTTAGTGTAATAAAATTTTCGGTTCCAGACCCAAAGTTTCGAAACCTTTGATTGAAGGTTCCGAAACCTTTGTCAAATAGTTTCGAAACCTTCATAAGGTTTTGAAACCTTGCGGGCAGTTTCAATTCTGGAAAGTTACTGGACGCGATAAGTTTCGAAATCTTTTTCAAAAAGTTTCGGAACCTCTGGGAAGGTTTCGAAACCTTTGATCACCTAGAATTGAAAGTTGCTAGAAATTATATTTTAGTCCCGGATATCTTCCTTTGTTCGGTTAAGGTACTTACCGATGTTATTCAGAGCTGAAATTTTGCATGCATGCATAAAGTTGATTCAATTTCAAGATGGTTAATCTAATTTGGATGAAGTCCTTTTATTTTGGAAGATTTACGTTTTGGTCCTTAAATTATAGAAACATGCAATTGATGATGTTAGAATGATCCGTTTGAGTTAAAATTTGCTGTGAAGAATACTTGGGTGTTTAATTGAACATTGATGGAGAGAATTTCTACTTTGCTAATCGTATTTAAAAGTTTTACGTTTTAGTCCTTAATTCATGTTGGTATTTAATCGGATGTATATTTTAATTAAAGTGTTACCGGTAATGCTTCGTATGAGACTTTGACATGTAGGAATAAGATTGTGCATCTAGGTAAGATAAAATAAAAAAAATAACGGTTTTAGGGTTGTTTATCGAATCGGACCCTCGCGGGTTTGATTTGATATTCCCCGTGTGACCCATTAGTGTTGGTTTCGTCTAGGCCGGGCTAAGAGGGTTACATTTGGTGGTATTAGAGCCAGGTTTGAAAAATGCGTTGTTGGTTTGTAAAGTGTGTTGTTGGTTTGTCAAGTATGTATTGGTTTGCCATGTTTTGTGTTGGTATGTTAGAATGTTAGGTTGAACATGACATGCTTTGTTGTGGGCATAGGTATAGATTGTGAGTGCACCTAGAATGACTATGGGTAAAAGAGGTGGTAGGTTACACATTGCCAATGCCAACATGTTTTTAGATGTTCTTCGGTTTCTCTTGGATCTTGCCCGAATGTAAGTTTATTATGTTTTGATGTTATGCTTTAAAATTGCATGTTTGTAGTGTCTGGATAATGCCTCCGAGACGTGAGACACGTGCTACCGCAAGCTTGATCACCGATGGTCAGGCCGAGGGAGAGGCGAATGTGAGGGAGGAACCGCTTCCACCTCTTCCACCAGTTGGCGTGCCACCCGCTGGTGTGCCTCCGGTTCCAGTGGGAGACCAGTTCGGAGACTTTGCACCATTCATACAGGCTATGACGGATGCGTTTCAGGCAGCTATGGCTGGAGTGCAAGTACCGACTCCCGCACCTGCCGTTGTGGTTACCTCAGGGCTACCGCTTGAGCGTTTGCGTAGCTTGGGAGGTGTTGAGTTTCTTGGATCTGACCCGAGTGCAGCTGAGGAGTGTCTGGCTAGCACCGAGAGGATATTGGATCAAATGGACTGTCAGGATGCCCGTAGGTTGGGTTGTGTGGTCTCTCTGCTTCAGGGGGATGCTTATAGATGGTGGACTACCACGAGAGTGGGTGTAGCAGTTGCTAACTTGACTTGGGAGTACTTCAGGACCGCCTTTGTGCGGAAGTTCTTGAGTCCGCAGTATGAGGATGCGCGGAAGAGAGAGTTTATGTCCCTGGCGCAGGGTAATAGGAGTGTGGCTGACTATGAGATACAGTTTATCAGGTTGAGTCACTCTGCTCCTGATTTGGTTCCTACGGAGCATAATAGATGTGATAGGTTCCGATATGGTTTGGATCCGGAGATTAAGACATACTTGTTGGCTACGGAGTACACTGAGTTTGATGTGCTCGTTAATCGGGCTAAGGATGTTGAAGAGTCCTTGAGAGAGGCTAGGAAGTCCTCCGATGTTGGGAAGAGGCCGACAGAGTCTAGTACCCAAGGTAATAAGGGTAAGAGGTTTTGGGACAACCGTTATCGAGCTGATCGACGCCGGGGTGATTTTGGACACGGCGGTCGTGCTCAACAGTATGGTAGAGATGGTGGTGATGCAGCAGTTTGTAACTTGTGTTCTAGACGCCATCCGGAAGAGTGTTGGTGGGCCACTAGTGCCTGCATTGGTTGTGGATCTAAGGATCACCAGAAGAGGGATTGTCCGAGGTTTGCTGGTGAGGCTAGTAATCGGGTTGAGGCTGCTGTGGTACCTGGCAGAGGACGCGGGGGAGGTATAGGTCCTTTTCAGAGACAGGGAGATGGTCGTAGAGTTTATGCTCAGCACGGGACCCGTAATGCTACGGATGTGGTTGTAGGTACTTTTTCTTTACGGAATGTATCGTTGTTTTCTTTGATAGATTCGGGATCTACGCAGTCTTATGTTTTGAGTGAGCATGCATAATATGTTGGATATCCTTGTTGATGTTTTAGATGTGGGAGTTGTGGTTACTAGTTCTTTGGGTGAGACGGTGACAGTAAAAAGGTTATATAGGAGATATCCGTTGGAGGTGCAAGGGCATGTCTTTGAGGTTGACTTGATGGAATTACCGTTTCATGGTTTTCATCTTATCTTAGGGGTTGATTGGTTGTCGGAGCATAGAGTTGTGGTGGATTTTGAAAAGAAACGGGTTACCTTGAGGTTGTTAAATGGTGGCGAGGTTATGGTTAAGAGTGAGTATACCGGATTCTTATCCAATGTGGTTTCGACCTTACAAGCGGAAAAGTTGATGCAACGTGGAGGTGTAGCATATCTAGCATATGTGATGAATCCGGGGATAGGAGAGGTTCGAGTACAGGACATTCGAACAGTATGTGACTTTCCGGAAGTTTTTCCTGAGGAGTTGCCAGGATTACCTCCTGATCGTGATGTGGAGTTTAGTATCGAGACTTATGTTTGTACTAATCCGGTGTCTATTGCTCCTTATCGCATGGCACCTAAGGAGTTAAAGGAGTTAAAGATGCAGTTGCAAGAGTTGCTTGACCGTGGTTTTATATGACCGAGTGTATCACCTTGGGGTGCACCGGTGTTGTTTGTGAAGAAGAAAGATGGCACAATGAGGATGTGCATTGATTATCGGCAATTGAATAAGTTAACCATGAAGAATAAGTATCCTTTACCTAGGATTGATGATTTGTTTGATCAGTTTCGAGGAGCAAGTATGTTCTCGAAGATTGATTTGAGATCGGGGTACTACTAATTGAAAGTGGAAGAGGAGGATGTGTTGAAAACGGCTTTTCGGACAAGGTATGGTCATTATGAGTTTTTGGTGATGCCGTTTGGTTTGACAAATTACCCTGCTGCTTTTATGGATATGATGAACCGGGTGTTTCACGAGTACTTGGATCAGTCTGTGGTGGTGTTCATAGATGATATCCTCGTATATTCACGTACCGAGGAAGATCATGATCGACATTTGCAGTTGGTGTTGCAAGCGTTGAAAGAGAACCAATTGTATGCTAAGTTAAGTAAGTGTGAGTTTTGGTTAAAAGAGATGGTGTTTCTTGGTCATGTGGTGTCAGAAAAAGGGTATTAGTGTTGATCCAAAGAAGATAGAGGCTGTTATGGGTTGGAAGCAACCGAGATCGGTCTTAGAGGTTCAGAGTTTCCTAGGTTTGGCTGGGTATTATCGTAGGTTTGTTGAGGGTTTTTCGAGCATTGCTGCTCCTATGACCAAGTTGTTGCAAAAGAAGGTTCCTTTTGAGTGGAAGGAAAGTCAACAAAAGAGTTTTGAGAAGTTAAAGGAGGTGTTGACTAGTGCACCGGTGTTGGTACAACCCGAATCCGGTAAGGATTTTGTGGTTTATAGTGATGCATCATACGTTGGTCTTGGGTGTGTTTTGATGCAAGAGGGGAAAGTTGTAGCTTATGCTTCTAGACAGTTGAGGGTACATGAAAAGAATTATCCGACACATGATTTGGAGCTGGCGGCGGCGGTTTTTGCTTTGAAGATTTGGGGACATTATTTGTATGGAGAGAAGTGTACTATATATACGGATCATAAGAGTTTGAAGTATCTCATGTCACAAAAGTATTTGAATCTTAGGCAACGAAGATGGATGGAGTTGCTTAAGGACTATGATTTATCTATTGAGTATCATACAGGGAAAGCCAATGTGGTGGCCGATGCTTTGAGCCGTAAGGCGGCGGTTGAGTTGAGAGCAATGTTTGCTAGACTGTGTATCTCTAAGGAAGGTGGTTTAGTGGCGGAGTTGCAAGTAAAACCTATTTTGGTGGAGATGATCAAGGTGAAACAGTTGGAGGATGAGGCTTTGGTACCTTTTGTGGAGGATATTGCTGAGGGTAGACCGATCGATTATCATTTTGATGATGATGAGGTGTTGTGTTTTAGAGGTCGAATTATGGTGCCGGATGATCAGGAGTTGAGGCAAGCTATCTTGGTGGAGGCTCATACTAGTCCGTTTGCTATGCATCCGGGTAGTGTGAAGATGTATAGAGATCTCAAAAGTGTGTACTTTTGGGTTGGTTTAAAGAGAGATGTGACGAAGTTTGTTTCTCGTTGTATGGTGTGTCAACGGGTGAAAGATGAACATCAGTTCCCTGCAGGTTTGTTGAAACCGGTTCAAGTTCCGGAATGGAAATGGGAGAGAATTACCATGGATTTTGGGAGGGGGTTGCCATTGACACCGTCCAAAAAGGATTCTATATGGGTGATTGTTGATAGGTTTACGAAGTGTGCACATTTTCTTACCATGCATACGACGTACTCTATGGGTAAGTTGGCAGATTTGTATGTTTCTGAGGTGGTGAGATTGCATGGGGTGCCTAAGTCGATCATATCGGTTAGAGATCCGCGATTTACATCCAAGTTTTAGAGGAGTTTGCAGACAACTTTGGGTACGAGGCTTAGCTTTAGTACGACTTATCATCCACAAACGGATGGACAGTCTGAGCGTGTTATACAGACTTTGGAGGATATGTTGAGATGTTGTGTTTCGAGTTTCAAGGTTCTTGGGAGAAGCAATTGCCGTTGGTAGAGTTTGCTTATAATAATAGTTTTCAGACGAGTATACAGATGGCACCGTTTGAGGCGTTGTATGGGCGTAAGTGTCGTACACCTTTGTGTTGGAAGGAAGTTGGACAGAAGTATGTTTCTTTGCCTCAAGTGTTGAAGGATACGGATGAAAAAGTTAAGTTGATATATACTAAACTTAAGGAAGCTTCGGATAGGCAGAAGTCCTATGCCGATTTGAAGCGTAGGGAGATAGAGTATGATGTTGGGGACAAAGTGTTTCTTAAGGTTTCTCCATGGAAGAAGGTGATGAGGTTTGGACGTAAGGGGAAGTTGAGTCCTCGTTTTATTGGACCATATGAGGTGTTGGAGCGTGTTGGTCCTGTTGCATATAGGTTGAGGTTACCGGAGGAGTTGAGTAAGATGCATGATGTTTTTCATGTATCAATGCTTCGTAGATATAGATCGGATCCTTCTCATGTTGTTCCGGTTGAGGAGATTGAGTTAAGAGAGGATATGAGTTATGAGGAAGAACCGGTGAGGATTTTGGATATGGATACAAAAGTTCTTCGAGGGAAGACCATAGATTTGGTTAAAGTGCTTTAGAAACACCGAGGTGTTGAAGAAGCAACTTGGGAGACAAGGAAAAGCATGGAGGAGCAGTTTCCTCACTTGTTTACTTCAGGTAAATTTCGAGGACGAAATTTTCTTAAGAGAGGGAGAGTTGTAACATCCCGTTTTTGGGGTTATTAGTTTAGGCTTAGTTAGGGGAATTCGATTCGGGTCGAATGGGTTCTCCGGTTCATTAATTCTGGGAAAAATAAAATAAGGATATTTCTAATTAAGAAAAATAATAGTTTTGGAATATGGTTTGAAATATTAAAAATATGTTTCAAAATTTAAAAGAAAATAATTTGAATTTTATAATGATTTTTAATTATGTTTAATTATGCATAAGTGACCAATTTTTAATTTTTGGAAAATTGGAGGACTACTTTGTAATTTTCGGAAATTACATGTTTTAGTGACTAAATTGAAAAGCAAGCTAAACTTAGAATCCTTAGAGGGTCATAAACCCATTTCTAATTTTTAATAATGATTTATTCACCAAAATGCTTTTTAATTACCTTAATTAAAGATTTTTAATCATTTTCTCTTAAAACCACTTTTTCCTCATTTTTCTCTCATCTTTTTCTCTCCACTTTCTCTTCATCTTTTCTCTTCAATTCCTTGCTTATTTTTGCATCTTTTTCAACAAAGATTACATCATTTGTATCATCTTTCCATCCTTTACAAAACCTAAGCATCAATTTCATCAAATCTACATCAAATTGCAAGGAATCAAGAAGGGGAAAATTACATATTTTTGGTGAATAGATCTTGAAGGTAATTTTCTAGATTTTTATTCTTTTCTAAGGTTCTTTATTGAAATTCCCAAGTATTAGCTTGCTAATCTTTGAATAAAAACTTGATTCTATGTTTTTAATGTTAGATCTAGTGTTTTTGTGAAAGTTTTTGTGAAATCTTTTTGGATCTCATTTAATGCTGAATTTAGATGGATTCAATTGTGTTTTTATGTTAATTAAATGATTAATTG
Source organism: Abelmoschus esculentus (assembly GCA_035048815.1). Lineage (NCBI taxonomy): Eukaryota > Viridiplantae > Streptophyta > Magnoliopsida > Malvales > Malvaceae > Abelmoschus > Abelmoschus esculentus. Next base: position 16,131,944 of record JAUCBN010000001.1, read on the forward strand.
AATCTTCATTTGATAGCACATTAATCTAATCCCGGAATAATGCAATCGGTGTAGTTTTAAGGTGCTTTTCGGTTGTTTTAGGGGCTGTTTTAGATGCTTTAATATTGCTGGATATATAAGGATGGGTTGGATGTGTTTTTGGTTTATAATTGAAGTGGATTAGATGTTAGATTCGTTAGGTTTTGGACTGATGTTGTTCGGATGCGTTTCGGCTTAGTTTACGATCTTTTCGGCTAAGTTTTCGGTAGTTTAATGGTGATCAGATATGGCTGTTGGTTTGAGCATATTATGATGTGAGAATGCTCTGTTTTTAATGTTGTAGAAGAGGTACAAGAAGGTGCTTGATTGCTGGTGCGTTGGTGCGATCATCGGATAGCGGCGAAAGCTCGTTTCGCTTGTTGGTGAGTGGTTACGGATTTAAAGCGAATCGCGTTTGGTACGGTTCTGTTTTTGGGGACTATGGAAGAGTGTGAAAACCTTCCATAGTTCAAGAGTAAGTAAAGTAATTGTTTTTGATGAACCGATATGAGTTTCAGCTATTTTCGACAAGGGTATTTTATTGGTAATGCAATGTGATTTATGGAAGTGCATGAGCATGTTTTGAATTGATGCATACATGATAGATACTTGCTGAAATGCATAGCTTATTTAGCATCCATGATTATGGAAAATTATGAGAAATGTTTTGGAATACAATATGGTTATTTGCCTTATACATGATGGTGCCTTTGGGCCTGGCTTTTGGTTCATTTGTTGAACATATTATGCATGCATTGTGAGCAGCAAGTTATCATGCACATTTGATTATGATATTGGCTTAGTGACACTAACTATAGATTCGAATACGAATGACATGTCATTAGGATTGTCTTAAGTGCACTATAAACAAAATTGAGAATACAGAATATTACCTACACGTAACAAGGGTGACTTTGTGTCCAACCGTGCGTGGTAGATCCGCCTACACGTAACAAGGGTGACTATGTGTCTGATCGTGCGTGGTAGTGCTAATGGTGACTTCGTGTCATATCAATGGTGACTTCGTGTCATGTCAATGGTGACTTCGTGTCATGTCAATGGTGACTTCGTGTCATGACGGGACTATGGTCTCTAACAATGGATCCGTGTATTCGGTGAACTCAAGGTTCACATTAAGTGGTCACTAGAAAGCCAATATACATACATGAAATTTAGAAGAGGTTTGAACATCATTTATAAATTATTTTGATAAGGTTATGTGAACTCAAGGATGCATATGATTTAATGAACTTGGGCATGAAATATTAGCATGCATGATTTAACAAAGTATTGCAAATTATGGTTTCATCATGGTTTTAAATAGATGCATTGATGATTTGTGTAGAGCTTCCTCACTAAGCATGTTTGCTTAAGCTCTCTTTTCATCCATGCAGAGAAATAAAGGCACTTGGAGCTTCGTTCGAGGTAAGGAGACCAAGGGGAAAGATCACTTTGAATTTGGTATGTTTTTGGCAAATAAATTGGGCAAGGCAATGTGTAACACAACCTATGTGAGGAGTGTGTACTTAGGCTTTGGTTCATGTTCTAATAAGACCATTATTGTTTGATTGTTAATTGTTGAACTTTGGAATTGTTTGAATTGTTGAAGCATGTACTAGCATGATTGTTATGTTGTTAATTGTAACATCCCGTTTTTGGGGTTATTAGTTAGGCTTAGTTAGGTGAATTCGATTCAGGACGAATCAGGTTCTTTGGTTCATTAATTCCGGGAAAAATAAGATAAAGATATTTTTAAATAAGAAAAATAATAATTTGGAAGGTGGTTTGAAATATTAGAAATATGTTTCTAATTTAAAAGGAAATAATTTGGATTTTATAATGATTTTTAATTATGCTTAATTATGCATAAATGACCAATTTGTAATTTTTGGAAAATTGAGGGACTTAATTTGGAATTTTCGGCAATTATGATGATTTAGTGACTAAATTGAAAAGTAAGCTAAACTTAGAATCCTTAGAGGGCCATAAACCCATTTGTAATTTTGATGATGATTTATTCACCAAAATATATTTTTAATTACTTTAATTTGGTTTTTAATCATTTTCTCTCAAAACCACTTTTCTCATCTTTTTCTCTCATTTTCTCTCCACTTTCTCTACATCTTTTCTCTTCAATTCCTTGCTGATTTTTGCATCTTTTTCCACAAAGATTACATCACTTGCATCATCTTTCTATCCTTTACAAAACCTATGCATTGATTTCATCAAATCTACATCAAATTGCAAGGAATCAAGAAGGGGAAAATCTCATAATTTTGGTGAATAGATCTTGGAGGTAATTTTCTGGATTTTCATTCTTTTCTAAGGTTCTTTATTGAAATTCCCAAGTATTAGCCTGCTCATCTTTGAATAAACACTTGATTCTATGTTTTTAAAGTTCTTTATAAGGTTCTTTATTGAAATTCCCAAGATTCTTTATAAACACTTGAATAAACACTAGATTTCATCAAATCTACATCAAATTCTTTTCTAAGGTTCTTTATTGAAATTCCCAAGATTCTACGATGTGAGAATGCTCTGTTTTTAATGTTGTAGAAGAGGTACAAGAAGAAGCTTGATTGCTGGTGCGTTTGATGCGATCATCGGAAAGCGGCGAAAGCTCATTTCGCTTGTCGGTGAGTGGTTTTCGGATTTAAAGCGAATCGCGTTTGGTACGTTCTGTTTTTGAGGGCTATGGAAGAGTGTGAAAACCTTCCATAGTTCAAGAGTAAGTAAAGTATTTGTTTTTGATGAACCGATATAAGTTTCGGCAATTTTGACAAAGGTATTTTATTGGTAATGCAATGGGATTTATGGAAGTGCATGAGCATGTTTTGATTTGATGCATACATGAGAGATACTTGCTGAAAATGCATGGTTTATTTAGCATCCATGATTATGGAAAAATTATGAGAAATGATTTGGAGAATCACATGGTTATTTGCCTTATATTTAATGGTGCCTTTGGGCATGGCTTTTGGTTCATTTGTTGAACAATTTAGGCATGCATTATGAGCAACAAGTTATTTGATTTGGAATACAATATGGTTATTTGCCTTATACATGATGGTGCCTTTGGGCACGGCTTTTGGTTCATTTGTTGAACATATTATGCATGCATTATGAGCACCAAGTTATCATGCACATTTGGTTATGATATTGGCTTAGTGACACTACTTTGATTCAAATACGAATGACGTCATTAGGATTGTTTTAAGTGCACTATAATCAAAACCGAGAATACAGAATATTGCCTACACGTAACAAGGGAGACTTTGTGTCCAACCGTGCGTGGTAGAGCCGCGTACACGTAACAAGGGTGACTATGTGTCCGATCGTGCGTGGTAGTGCTAAAAGTTGACTTAGTGTCATGTTAAAGTTGACTTTGTGTCATGTTAAAGGGGACTTTGTGTCCTGACGGGACGAATGTCTCAAGATCCGTGTATTTGGTGAGCTCAAGGTTCACATTAAGTGTTCACTTCAAAGCCAATATACATACATGAAATTGAGAAAAGGTTTGAGCATCATTTACAAATTGTTTTGGTAAAGTTATGTGAATTTAAGAATGCATATGATTTATGGAATATGAGCATGAGATGTTAGCATGCATGACTTAACTATGATTTGCAAATTATGTTTTCTTCATGGTTTTAAATAGATGCATTGATGATTATTTGTGGAGCTACCTCACTAAGCAAGTTTGCTTAAGCTCTCTTTTCATCCTTGCAGAAAAATAAGGGCACTTGGAGCTTCGTTCGGGGCAAGAGGATCAAGGGGAAGATCACTTGATTTTTGGTATGTTTTTGGCAATAGTTGGGCAAGGCAATGTGTAACACGATTTATGAGAGAAGTGAGGATTTAGGCCTTGTTTCATGATGTAATAAGAACATTATCAATTGAACGATACTTGATGAACTTTGGATATGTTTGAATTGAGAAGCATGGCTTAGCATGATAGTTGTCACTATTCAATCTTAGGGAGCATGCCTATAGGTTTTCGTGTGATCTTTACTTTTGGTTTAAGGTTTGTTTATGTTGATGAATATGCCTAGGAATGTTGCATATAGTTTTGGGTTGTTAACATTTGTGTTTGGGTAGCTTAAACGAGCTTGAAATGTCCCACCCCAGTCTCGAACACAGGGGGTATCGATACACTCTGTGGCTGTATCGATACTATTATGCCACTGGACGTGCTGGTATCGAACCAGGGTTCGGTACCAATATGCTACTGGAATTGCCTGTTCCGATACACTTTTTGGCCAGTATCGAAACAGGTGAGGTGTTCCGAAACAACCCAAAGGCTGTTTCGAAACACGTGGCTTGAGATGAGCAAATTGAGAGTTTTGAATGCACGAAACGTAGGATTTAACTTAGTAATGAATATAGTGGTCTTATGTGTGTTTTAGATGATGTTGAGACACCATGATTCATGTTCTAATCCGAATATACATTGCATGATTTAAGATGGATGAAAGACTTAATGTCACTGACCTTGCATCAAGTCCTTAAATGCTAGAACATAGAATCGATGAATTAAGATGCTTTGTTTGATCTGAATTGTATGTTGAATGTGATAAGCTTGCTTAGTTGTAATCCAATGGTTTAATTATGAACATGGTGATGTAATTTAGTTTCTTACATTTTGGTCCTCAATCACGTTTGCGCTTAATTGTATGACTCATAACGGTTGAACCGCGTTCGACTCTGCTTTACTTATGTTAATCACACATAGGGAATTAATTATGCATCTAGATAAGACAAGATAAAAAAATATAACTGTTTTAGGGTTGTTTATCAAATCGAACCTTCACGGGTTTGGTTTGGTATTCCCCGTGTGACTCGCTTAGTGCTGGTTTCGTCCAGGTCGGGCTAAGGGGGTTATATTTGGTGGTATCAGAGCCAGGTTGAATAAAATATGTGATTGGTTTGAATAAAATGTGTTGTTGGTTTGAAAAATGTGTAGTTGGTTGGTTAAAGCGTGTATACGGTTGCTAAGTTGTGTGTTTAAATGTGCGATTGATCATGATGTATGAGATGGAGCATGATATGTTGTTGGTATGTGAGAATCTATTTGTGACGATTGTACTTTGAGTAATGATGATTAAACTGGGGATTATCGGTTACACATTGCCATTGCCAATATATTTTCAGTTGCTCTCAGATTTCCCTTGGTTCTTGCCCGAATGTAAGTTTATTTTACTTGGATATTATGTTTTAAACTGCATGTTTAAAATTTTTAGAATATGCTTATGAGACATGAAACGCGAGCTAGTGTTGGTATGAACATTAATGGTCAAGATTTTGGATGAAACGACTGCTAGGGAAGAGTAAATTCTACTTCCTCTATGAGTGTGCCTTCTGTTAGGTCGGAAGGTTAGTTTATGGTGTTGCACTATTCTTTCGGTTGTGTTTTAGTCTGCTGAAGCAGGTACGGATGTTGCTAATCTTACTTGGGAGTTGTCAATAAGATGGTAGTTGAAGTTGTTGGAATTGAGGATGTTTTTTGTGGGTGTGAACAATAATCATGCATAGAATAAGAGCACATATATGTATATATCTATAGATAATGTAGGACATGCATGCATCTTTGAGCATGACATTAGAAATTGCATTTACATGCACATGCATTTGCATAGGCATTTATGAGGGCATATAGGAAATCATGCATACATTTTTTCACACTTGCGAGTAGCTCTTTGAGGGTGAAGGGGGAGTGTGGTTGGTTCTTTTAAGGTGAAGGTGTGGAAAAAAAGAGAGGTTGAAAGAACTTTCTTGTGGTATTAAGCTGAATGTGTAGTGGGCAAGCTATCATTTTGGTTAAGGAATGGTCATGATGAACAATGAGTAGTTGGTTTCGGAGATGTGAATGTTTGAAACCAAGGTAAGTACACTGTGTTATGGTTAGTTTGAGTTGGTCATTACTAAAGGAAGGGCTGAGTTTTGCGGATTCTTTCTAGTTAAGATTTGGAGGTTGTAACAAGGTTGTAGCATATCTTATAGAGTAAGGCGGGTCGGTGTTTTTCTGAGTGATATGAAATTATTTTGTGGAAATTACATGGAATTCTTTGTAATGTGGTTAGTGTGCAGTTAGATCGGAGGTTGTGACCAATCTAGTATGGTCAGGATGGAAGTAAAATATGAGATACATATTGGAATGAGAGTTGTGGAATCAAGGGTTTGAATCATAGGTTGTTGTGATCTTGAGAGGTTTGGTTGTACTATAAAGAAGAAAAGTGTACACGTTGTGTTTATAGGATGTTAAGTTGGATATACTTTGGGTAAAGTTAGTTTTTGATGATGTCTGAGTGGTGTGATATGGATCGCTGGACGATTTATGGTTTGCAGCAATTGTTCAGTCTTATGAGTTTGTTTTTATCGGAAAAGTGTTTTGAGGTTTTGTATTCGGTGGGTTCGTGTTTGTGGATGTTTCATCAATATGGTTACCACTTTGGCAAGTTTATAAAATAAGAGATGTTGGAGCAAGTGGAAGGAATGATTCTACAAGTTTGGATTTTGTTGTGGTATAGCTAATGTAGGAGTTGGGTTGTCGATAAGTTGATAATGAAAAAAAAGTCTTGGGTTAAGTATCAAGGCACTTAATAATATGTAGATTTTAAAGTTTGAACCATGGTGTTGAGTTGGTTGTGGTGGCTAAACCTTAAGTTGGAAAAAAATATTGAGGTTGTGATGAGTATAATGTTGAGGTTGACACAAAGTTGGTAAGTTTCTTGTATGATATGTTTGGTAGGATGTTAGCAACTGGGGATGACTTGGCTTACATAAGGATGCTTGCAATGGGAGTTTGTTGTGTGAGATAAGCCTGGGTTGTTGTGGAGTTACAAGGGAAGATGTTCGGTTAAACTATAGGGAGACCTAGTTATATGGTGGATCTGTGAGCGAAATTCAACTTTGGTAAAGTTGATCGGGGACAAGTCGTGGCAAAGTGTTTGTTGAGGGTCTAGTGAAGGATATGTTCTTGGCAAGGTTTAGTTTTGTGTTGAGAATCTTTTTGTGTTATGTTAACCGCATGGTTGCTACGGAAAGTGTCGAGATGGAATGGTATCTTGAGCAGGGCGTATGGTAATCTTTTTCCATGGGTTTGGTGGTGAATGTTGTGGTAGGAGTTGGGAAAAACATGTGTATTTGACTAAGCTAGTTTGGATTATGTTGAAATCATATGTAAATGTTTGTCATGCTAATAAGGTAAGTGAGTATCAATTTTCTTGGGTTATTAGTAGTAAGGGTACCAAGAATGAAGTCAAAAAGAATCGTCATAAGTTTGGTAGTAAGTTCTATCGATGGTATGGAGTTTTCTTATGAGGGTTGTTGGGTCAATCGTTTGTTTGAGTACGGTTTTCTTGGGTTTCTAAGTTCCGTTGGGAAGTTGTGTGATTGGTGTATCTATAACATGATAAGATTTGAAAGTTTTTAGGACCGACATAGGTTGCTGTTTGGATGTTGGATTTTATCATTTATAGGTTAGTGAATGATATGTTGTGACATTGTGATATGGTTAATATGACTCATAATGAAGTTTGTTTTGTGGAGTGGAGGTTGGTGAGAGGCTTAGTTGGTTACCTGGTATGTGGGAGGATGTCAAAAGTAAGGTAAGTTCGATGGTGATAGTGTGGAAACCGTTGCGGTTATCAAGAGTTGGTTATCAACCTTATGGGGTTTTCTTTTGAGTTATGTTTTCTATAGAGGTTGAGATGGTGTGGTGGTTGGTGCATTGTTGCTTTGGTGTAGGAAAAGAATTTGTTGGTTGTCCAAAGAGGGTAAGTGTGGGTTGTCTGTTGTGTATCATCCAGGAAAGTTAAGGTGATGGCTGAATCTTTGAGCCGTAAGACGGCGGTTGAGTTGAGAGTGATGCTTGCTAAGTTGGGTATTTCAAAGGAAGGTGGTTGAGTGATGGAGTTGTAAGTAAAGCCTATCTTGGTTGAGATGATAAGGTGAAACAGTTGGAGGATGTGACGTTGGTACCTTTTGTGGAGGATATGGCTAAGGGTAGACCGACCGAATATCGTTTTGATGAGGAGGAGATGTTGTGGTTTAGGGGTCAGATTGTGGTACCGGATGAGGTTGAGTTGAGGTAAGCTATTTTAGCAGGAGCACATACCGGTCCGTTTGCTATGCATCCGGGTAGTGTGAAGATGTATAGAAATCTCAAAGGTGTGTACTTTTGGGTTGGTTTAAAGGAGGATGTAACGGAGTTTGTATCTCGTTGTATGGTGTGTCAGCGAGTGGAAGCTAAACATCAGTTCCCTTCATATTTGTTACAGCTGGTTCAAGTTCCAGAATGGAAATGGGAGAGAGTTACCATGGATTTTGTGACGGGGTTACCTTTAACACCGTCCAAAAAGGATTCTATATGGGTGATTGTTGATAGATTTACGAAGTGTGCACATTTTCTTGCTGTGCATACGACGTACTCCATGGATAAGTTGGCAGATTTGTATGTTTCTGTGGTGGTGAGATTGCATGGTGTGCCTAAGTTGATCATATCGGATAGGGATCCGCGGTTTACATCCAAGTTTTGGAGGAGTTTACCGACAGCTTTGGGTACGAGGCTTAGCTTTAGTATGGCTTATCATCCACCGACGGATGGACAGTTTGAGCGTGTTATTCAAACTTTGGAATATATGTTGAGGGGTTGTGTCATCGAGTTTCAAGGTTCTTGGGAGAAATAGTTGTCTTTAGTGGAGTTTGTATATAACAGCAGCTCCAGGCGAATATACAGATGGCACCGTTTGAGGCTTTATACGGGCATAGGTGTTGTACACCTTTGTGTTGGAAGGAAGTTGGGCAAAAGTATGTTTCTTTGCCTCAAGTGTTGAAGGATACGGATTAGGAAGCTAAGTTGGTATGTACTAAACTTAAGGAAGCTTTGGATAGGCAGAAGTCCTATGCCGATTTGAAACGTAGGGAGATAGAGTATGATGTTGGGGACAAAGTGTTTCTTAAGGTTTCTCCATGGAAGAAAGTGATGAGGTTTGATCGTAAGGGGAAGTTGAGTCCTCGTTTTATTGGACCATATGAGGTGTTGGAGCGTGTTGGTCCTGTTGCTTATAGGTTGAGGTTACCGGAGGAGTTGAGTAAGATGCATGATGTTTTTCATGTATCGATGCTTTGTAGATATAGATCGGATCCTACTCATGTTGTACCGGTTGAGGAGATCGAGTTAAGAGAGGATATGAGTTATGAGGAAGAACCGGTGAGGATTTTGGATGTGGATACAAAGGTTCCTCGTGGGGAGACCATAGACTTGGTTAAAGTGCTTTGGAAACACCGAGGTGTCGAAGAGGAAACTTAGGAGACATGGAAAAGTATTGAGGAGCAGTTTCCTCACTTGTTTATTTCAGGTAAATTTCGAGGACGAAATTTTCTTAAGAGGGGGAGAGTTGTAACATCCCGTTTTTGGGGTTATTAGTTAGGCTTAGTTAGGTGAATTCGATTCAGGATGAATCGGGTTCTCCGGTTCATTAATTCCGGGAAAAATAAAATAAGGATATTTTTAATTAAGAAAAATAATAATTTGGAAGGTGGTTTGAAATATTAGAAATATGTTTCTAATTTAAAAGGAAATAATTTGGATTTTATAATGATTTTTAATTATGCTTAATTATGCATAAATGACCAATTTGTAATTTTTGGAAAATTGAGGGACTTAATTTGGAATTTTTGGCAATTATGATGATTTAGTGACTAAATTGAAAAGCAAGCTAAACTTAGAATCCTTAGAGGGCCATAAACCCATTTCTAATTTTGATGATGATTTATTCACCAAAATATATTTTTAATTACTTTAATTTGGTTTTTAATCATTTTCTCTCAAAACCACTTTTCTCATCTTTTTCTCTCATCTTTTTCTCTCATTTTCTCTCCACTTTCTCTTCATCTTTTCTCTTCAATTCCTTGCTGATTTTTGCATCTTTTTCCACAAAGATTACATCACTTGCATCATCTTTCCATCATTTACAAAACCTATGCATTGAGTTCATCAAATCTACATCAAATTGCAAGGAATCAAGAAGGGGAAAATCTCATAATTTTGGTGAATAGATCTTGGAGGTAATTTTCTGGATTTTCATTCTTTTCTAAGGTTCTTTATTGAAATTCCCAAGTATTAGCCTGCTCATCTTTGAATAAACACTTGATTCTATGTTTTTAAAGTTAGATCTAATGTTTTTGTGATGTTTTTGTGAGATCTTTTTGGATCTTGTTTAATGCTGGAAATTATATGAGTTCAATCATGTTTTATGATGATTTAATGATTAATTGAGTCTTGATTTGGTATCACATTAATTTAATCCCGGAATAATGAAATCGGTGTAGTTTTAAGGTGCTTTTCGGTTGTTTTATGGGCTGTTTTAGATGCTTAATTGTTGCTGGAGATATAAGGATGTTTTGGAAGTGTTTTTGGATCATATTTGAGGTGGATTAGGTGTTAGATTCATTAGGTTTTGGGCTGATGTTGTTCGGATGCGTTTCGGCTTAGTTTTCGGTCTTTTCGGCTAAGTTTTTGGTAGTTTAATGGTGATCGGATATGGCTGTTGGTTTGAGCATGTTACGATGTGAGAATGCTCTGTTTTTAATGTTGTAGAAGAGGTACAAGAAGAAGCTTGATTGCTGGTGCATTTGGTGCGATCATCGGAAAGCGACGAAAGCTCGTTTTGCTTGTCGGTGAGTGGTTTTCGGATTTAAAGCGAATCGCGTTTGGTACATTCTGTTTTTGGGGGCTATGGAAGAGTGTGAAAACCTTCCATAGTTCAAGAGTAAGTAAAGTATTTGTTTTTGATGAACCGATATAAGTTTCGGCAATTTTGACAAAGGTATTTTATTGGTAATGCAATGGGATTTATGGAAGTGCATGAGCATGTTTTGATTTGATGCATACATGAGAGATACTTGCTGAAAATGCATGGTTTATTTAGCATCCATGATTATGGAAAAATTATGAGAAATGATTTGGAGAATCACATGGTTATTTGCCTTATATTTAATGGTGCCTTTGGGCATGGCTTTTGGTTCATTTGTTGAACAATTTAGGCATGCATTATGAGCAGCAAGTTATTTGATTTGGAATACAATATGGTTATTTGCCTTATACATGATGGTGCCTTTGGGAACGGCTTTTGGTTCATTTGTTGAACATATTATGCATGCATTATGAGCACCAAGTTATCATGCACATTTGATTATGATATTGGCTTAGTGACACTACTTTGATTCAAATACGAATGACGTTATTAGGATTGTTTTAAGTGCACTATAATCAAAGCCGAGAATACAGAATATTGCCTACACGTAACAAGGGAGACTTTGTGTCCAACCGTGCGTGGTAGAGCCGCCTACACGTAACAAGGGTGACTATGTGTCCGATCGTGCGTGGTAGTGCTAAAAGTTGACTTAGTGTCATGTTAAAGTTGACTTTGTGTCATGTTACAGGGGACTTTGTGTCCTGACGGGACGAATGTCTCAAGATCCGTGTATTCGGTGAGCTCAAGGTTCACATTAAGTGTTCACTTCAAAGCCAATATACATACATGAAATTGAGAAAAGGTTTGAGCATCATTTACAAATTGTTTTGGTAAAGTTATGTGAATTTAAGAATGCATATGATTTATGGAATATGAGCATGAGATGTTAGCATGCATGACTTAACTATGATTTGCAAATTATGTTTTCTTCATGGTTTTAAATAGATGCATTGATGATTATTTGTGGAGCTACCTCACTAAGCAAGTTTGCTTAAGCTCTCTTTTCATCCTTGCAGAAAAATAAGGGCACTTGGAGCTTCGTTCGGGGCAAGAAGACCAAAAGGAAGATCACTTGATTTTTGGTATGTTTTTGGCAATAGTTGGGCAAGGCAATGTGTAACACGATTTATGAGAGAAGTGAGGATTTAGGCCTTGTTTCATGATGTAATAAGAACATTATCAATTGAACGATACTTGATGAACTTTGGATATGTTTGAAATGAGAAGCATGGCTTAGCATGATAGTTGTCACTATTCAATCTTAGGGAGCATGCCTATAGGTTTTCGTGTGATCTTTACTTTTGGTTTAAGGTTTGTTTATGTTGATGAATATGCCTAGGAATCTTGCATATAGTTTCGGGTTGTTAACATTTGTGTTTGGGTAGCTTAAACGAGCTTGAAATGTCCCACCCCAGTCTCGAACACAAGGGGTATCGATACACCCTGTGGCTGTATCGATACCATTATGCCACTGGACGTGCTGGTATCGAACCAGGGTTCAGTACCAATATGCTACTGGAATTGCCTGTTCCGATACACTTTTTGGCCAGTATCGAAATAGGTGAGGTGTTCCGAAACAACCCAAAGGCTGTTTCGAAACACGTGGCTTGAGATGAGCAAATTGAGAGTTTTGAATGCATGAAACGTAGGATTTAACTTAGTAATGAATATAGTGGTCTTATGTGTGTTTTAGATGATGTTGAGACACCATGATTCATGTTCTAATCCGAATATACATTGCATGATTTAAGATGGATGAAAGACTTAATGTCACTGACCTTGCATCAAGTCCTTAAATGCTAGAACATAGAATCGATGAATTAAGATGCTTTGTTTGATCTGAATTGTTGTTGAATGTGATAAGCTTGCTTAGTTGTAATCCAATGGTTTAATTATGAACATGGTGATGTAATTTAGTTTCTTACATTTTGGTCCTCAATCATGCTTGCGCTTAATTGTATGACTCATAACGGTTGAACCGCGTTCGACTCTGCTTTACTTATGTTAATCACACATAGGGAATTAATTATGCATCTAGATAAGATAAGATAAAAAAATATAATAGTTTTAGGGTTGTTTATCGAATCGAACCTTCGCGGGTTTGGTTTGGTATTCCCCGTGTGACTCGCTTAGTGTCGGTTTCGTCCAGGCCGGGCTAAGGGGGTTACATTAATCATTCTCTAGGGAGCATGCCTATAGCTTGAATGATGTCCATGATGTAGTTGATTATGTGCCATATGTTGCTAATCATGTTTAGGATTGATGCATTTAGTGGTTCTAATTAATGGTTGAGTATTGAGTAATTGGTGTGCACTTAGTGTAATAAAACTTTCGGTTCCAGAACCAAAGTTTCGAAACCTTTGATTGAAGGTTCCGAAACCTTTGTCAAATAGTTTCGAAACCTTCATAAGGTTTCGAAACCTTGCGGGCAGTTTCAATTCTGGAAAGTTACTGGACGCGATAAGTTTCGAAACCTTTTTCAAAAAGTTTCGGAACCTCTGGGAAGGTTTCGAAACCTTTGATCACCTAGAATTGAAAGTTGCTAGAAATTATATTTTAGTCCCGGATATCTTCCTTTGTTCGGTTAAGGTACTTACCGATGTTATTCAGAGCTGAAATTTTGCATGCATGCATAAAGTTGATTCAATTTCAAGATGGTTAATCTAATTTTGATGAAGTCCTTGTATTTTGGAAGATTTACGTTTTGGTCCCTAAATTATAGAAACATGCAATTGATGATGTTAGAATGATCCGTTTGAGTTAAAATTTGCTGTGAAGAATACTTGGGTGTTTAATTGAACATTGATGGAGAGAATTTCTACTTTGCTAATCGTATTTAAAAGTTTTACGTTTTAGTCCTTAATTCATGTTGGTGTTTAATCGGATGTATGTTTTAATTAATGTGTTATCGGTAATGCTTCATATGAGACTTTGACATGTAGGAATAAGATTGTGCATCTAGGTAAGATAAAATAAAAAAAATAACGGTTTTAGGGTTGTTTATCGAATCAGATCCTCGCGGGTTTGGTTTGATATTCCCCGTGTGACCCATTAGTGTCGGTTTCGTCTAGGCCGGACTAAGGGGGGTACATAATGGGACTTTTGCTCTTGTATCTAAGCTAAATACAATTAGAGTTCTCTTAAGTTTGACAGTAAACAAGGACTGGATGCTGCATCAACTTGACATTAAGAATGCCTTTCTTAATGGAAAATTGGTAGAAGATGTGTACATAAGAGTACCTTCGGGTTTAAAGTCGATAAAAGGTGATCAGAAAGTTTATAGACTTAATAAATCCATCTATGGTTTGAAGCAGTCACATAGAGCCTGGTTTGATAGATTCACCAAGGTGATTCTGAAAGCTGGATACAAACAATCCTTAGCAGATCACACACTCTTCATTAAGAGAACCTTTAACAATAAAAGGGTTATTTTAATAGTGTATATGGATGACATAATTCTGACAGGTGATGATGAGGAAGAGATAAGTCACTTAAAAAGGTTATTAAATACAGAGTTTGAAACAAAAGACCTAGAAAAACTTAGATACTTTCTACGCATGGAGGTTGCTAGTTTGAGCAAAGGTTTAATAATAAATCAAATAAAGTATGTACTTGATTTACTTAATGAAACAAGGAAGCTAGGATGCAAACCAATTGATACTTCCATGGAAGCAGGATTAAAATTTAATAAAGATGACTCAAGTCATAAAGTTGATAAGGGTAAATTTCAAAGATTAGTGGGAAAATTGATTTATTTGTCATTAACCAGACCAAATATTGCCTTTCTAGTTAATGTTATCAGTCAACACATGACTGATCCAAGGGAAGATCACATGGAAGCTGCAATTAGAATTTTGAGATACTTGAAAGGGACATCAGGGCATGGACTGCTATTTAAAAAGACTCAAGAAAGTATTGTTCAGATTTTTTCAGATTCAAGCTGGGCAGGCGAACTAACAGAAAGAAGATCAACTAGTGTCTATTGTTCCTTTGTTTGGGATAATCTAGTGACTTGAAGAAGTAAGAAACAAATAGTTGTATCTATAAGCAGTACTGAAGCAGAATATAGGGCTTTAACATTGGGAATGTGTGAAGAAATTTGGTTATTAAAGCTACTGGAAGAGCTAGATGTGAACCAAGAGAAAAAGTTTGAGATTTTTTGTGATAATCAGTCTTCCATACAAATTGCTCAAAATCCAGTTCATCATGATAGGACAAAACATGTGGAGATTGATAGATATTTTATCTCAGAAAAGATTACTAATGAGACAACTTCTTTATCCTATGTTCCTATAGAAGAACAAGTGGCAGACGTGTTTACAAAAGCAATACCAAAAGTTTCTTTCGACAAATTTCTATTCAAGTTGGGAATATACAATATATATTCTCCAACTTGAGGGGGAGTGTAAGATTATATATATATAGGACTAGTAGGAATTTGAGTTAGGATCTATTACTTAGAGATAATTTTAGTATAATTAAAAGTCTTAAGTTAATAGGATTAAAAGTCTAAAGTAATTAGGACTTCTAATCCTATTCAAAATCCTATTCTAAAGCCTATAAAAAAGGCATTAGCTTGTGTAAACAAATTCATTCATTCAACAACAAAAAATCAATTATGTTTTTTCTTTCTTTTCACAAAAAGCTTAAATTTTCTTTTTTCTACATTATTTTATTTTTCCATAAAGTTGGAAGTTGATTTTCTACATAATCATCCATAAGTGCAACCACCTAAACAAAGCTCACATGGTGGTGCTAAATGTTAAAGTAATATCATCTACATAAAACCTTAAACATTCAAAAATCATCCTCATAAAATATGAAAAATAAAGCAAAGGAAGGAGGACTAGAAGACACCCTCGGATGCACAGGCCACTGATTTCTTTAACCACCACGAGACGCCTTGGTGTGCTAGTCCCTTCCGGGTGCTTAGAACCTCACTCCCTTTGAGTTCTATCAATGGAGGACTCCTTGGCCGAAGTTTGGAGGAGAAATGTGGGAGCTTTCCTCCGCCGCAAACAGCTCCAAAGGTACCTATTTTCTTGTGTTTTTGCTCCTCTAAAAGGCCTCTCTTTTCTTCTAGGTCACCATGTGAAAAACCCTAAAAGATAGGCAAAATTCCATTTCTGCCTCTTTCACGTGATAGTATTTATGTAGGGCTGACAGTGGTGACAGTGGTCCCTACTGAAGTGGCTCGTATTCAGGCTATATTGTCTATGGTCCCCTACTGGGGTTGTAACCCCCTTAGCCCGACCTAGATGAAACTAGCTCTAATGGGTTACAAGGGAAATATCGAACAAAACCCGCGAAGGTTCGATCCGATAGACAACCTTGAGAACCGATATTTTTTTCTAGATGCATAATTAAATTCCTACAAGTTTTGGTCTTATAAAAAGCAAGAACGGAAGCATTCCAATCACAATCGAGCACTCGATTGAACATGTAATCATATTAAGGACTAAAACGCAAGTCTTTTAAATTTTATTGACAAAGTTGAAATTCATTCCATCAAAGTTCAACTAAGCATGCAAGTATCACTCATGACAAATTTCAATCCAAATGGAGTATTCTAACATCATCAATTACATGCTTCACCAATTAGGGACCAAAATGTAAATATTACAAATTATAAGGACTTGACCAAATTAAGTTAACCAACTTGAAATTAAGTCAACTTTAAGCATTTATGTGAAATTTTAGCTCAAAATAACATCTATAGCTACCATAATTGAGCAAAGAAAGATTTCCGGGACTAACATGTAATTTCAAAACCTAAAAGTCATTAATCAGTCAGGGGTATCGATACCAGCCAAGCCTTGTATCGATACCATGACGTGGCAAAAACCATATTACCTATTAAAGCTCAGGGACGACCAGTAAGGAAATGGCATCGCATCATGGTTCGAAACACCCAAAATTTTGCCTTGGGGTATCGAGACCTGATTCAATACCCCATGTGTCCAGAATCAATTCGGATAATTTTGAGTGGTTTGCACCCAACCAAAACATAACCAAAGTTCATTATCAACTAAATGTATAATCCCCTAATCATAATGTGCTATTTAAACACTCCAATACAACCTTCATCACCCCATAACCTCTATAGGCATGCACCCTAACTTTGACTCAAAACCATAGACCACACAAGTTAAACATGCTTCCATGAAAATTCAACAATATTTTATTTAACCCAACCATTAAGCAAACATGTTTATAGGTGGTTCATACAACTCATTCACTAACTCCAAAACACACTCAAAAAGGTAAAGGATTTACACATTGCCAAGTACTACTTATTTGCCAAAGCATACCAAAATATGAGAAGCCTTTCCCTTGAATCCTCTTGCCCAAAATATTGTCCGGAGAGCCTTTATTTTTCTGTAAAGATAAAAAGAGAGCTTAAGCAAAACATGCTTAGTGAGGTAGCTCTAAACACAAGTTCATCGATGCAACATTTAAAACCAATTTAAATCCATCACTTGTATTTTTTCATGCTAAATCAAAGTATGCTTGATCAAAATCATTAACATCTATATAACCAAATCATTTCATATCTCCTATATATAACCAAATCATTTCACGTCTCATGTATATAACCAAATCATTTCATGTCTCATGTATATTGGCAACCTTTAGTTCACTGAATACTCGGATTCCTTATCATAATTGGAGACTCTTGGTCTCAACATGCATCGGTCGGACATTTAGTCACCCTTGTATACATGTTACCCCCACTACGCACGGTCGGACACAAAGTCACCCTTGTCTATGTATGAGTCATCTATATGCACGGTCGGACACAAAGTCACCCTTGTCTACATATAGCCAAGCTCTACACACATGGTCGGACACAAAGTCACCCTTGTTTACGTGTAGGCGACATATACACGCACGGTCGGACACAAAGTCACCCTTGTTTATATGTAGGAAACCTCATTATTCTCATAATCTTTATAGTGCACTTAATCCTAATGATATGTCATTTGTATTCGTAACTATTGTTAGTGCCACTAAGCCAATATCATTTCCAATCATGCATGCTAACTTGCTACTCATAATGCACTCATAATATGTTCATCAAGTAAATCAAAATCATACTCAACAGCTTAATCAAATGTAAGGCAAATAACAACATATTGTTCCAACATATTTTCATGCTTCAACAAGCCATGAATATTATTCTAAACCATGCATTTTCAGCGAGTAATACATGCATGCATCATATCAAAATCCAAGATATGCATTTCCAAAAATCTCTTAGAAATCTTCTTCATTAAATCCATTGGCAAAATAGCTGAAACTTAAGAAAATGCATCGATACAATTTAAATCACTTACTCTTGAACTATGGAAACTTTTCACACTATCCCATAGTCCCAAAAACAGAATTGAACCATTGTGAAACACTTTTAACCGATATTCACTCACCGACAAGCGAAACGAGCACTCGCCAATGCTCTAACGGAAACGCCAACGCACTATCCACTTAAGGGACTTCTTGCACTTCCTCTACAACATTAAAAACAGAGCATATACATATCATTATATGCTCAAAACAGAAGCCACATCAAACCTCCACAAAACTACCGAAAACCTAGCCGAAAAGACCGAAAACTAAGCCAAAACACATCCGAAACAGCACCAGCCCCTAATCTAATGAATCTAACCTCTAAACCTCCTCAATTATGAACTAAAACACTTCCAAACCATCCTTAAATCTCAAGCAAAAGCAAAGCACCTAAAACAGCCCATAAAACAACCGAAAACCACCTCTAAACAATACCGATTCAATTATTCCGGGATTAAATTAATGTGCCATCAATTCACGACTCAATTAATAATAAAAGTAAGTTTACTTTCATAGGAAATCATCCTAATTACAGCCTTTAATTAGATCTAACCTAGTTTCTTAAAAATTCCCCAAAAACATTAAAATCTTGAATTAAAACATGAAATTAAGTTTAGATTAATGATTTGTAAGCCACATACTTGGGAATATCAAATAAAGAACCTTAAAAATATAAAGAAATCAGAAAAATACCTTGAGATCAAACCAACAAAAAGATGAGAATTACTCTCTTGATTTTCCTTGAAATTGGATGATGATTTTGCAAAATTGATGAGTAGGTTTTGTAGAGAATGTAAAGATGAGTAAAAGGAGATAAATCTTGATGAAAATGGAGAAGAATTCAGTAAGTAATTAAAGAAATCTTGAAGAGAAAATAGAGAGAAAATTTGGGAGAAAAGATAAAAAAAATGAGAAGTTAAGAAAGAAAATGAAATTAATCACCAATTAAAAACTAATTAAAAACTTATTTTGGTGGAAAATCTTTAATTAAAATAATTTGGGTTAATGACCCTCTAAGGATTCTAAGCTTTGACTTACTTTTTAATTTAGTCACCAAAAATCTCAAATTTCCGAAAATTGCAATTTAACCCCTAAATTTTCCAAAATTTACTATTTAGTCACTAATATAATAATTAGGCTTAATTAAATCCAATTAAAACTCAAATAATATTCCTTTAACTCAAAAATCCTATTTTAACATTTTTAAAATGTTTCTACACATTTATTATTTATCTGATTAAATTATTATCATTTTAAATTTCCCAGAATTAATGAACTGAAGAATCTGATTTGATTCGACCCGAATCGAATCCTTCCTAACCAACACTCTTTCTATTAACCCCAAAACCGGGATATTACAGCTCTCCCATCTCAAGAAAATTTCGTTCTCGAAATTTACCTGAAGCAAACAAGTGAGGAAACTGCTCCCTCATGCTTTCTCTCGTCTCCCAAGTTGCTTCTTCCACACCTCGGTGTCTCTAAAGAACTTTTACCAAGTCTATAGTCTTCCCTCGAAGAACCTTTGTCTCTACATCTAAGATCTTCATCGGTTCTTCTTCATAAGTCATATCTGCCCTTAACTCAATATCCTCAACCGGAACAACATACGAAGGATCTGGCCTATACTTATGAAACATCGACACATGAAAAACATCATGCATCCTATCCAACTCTTCTGGAAATTTCAACCGATAAGCAATAGGGCCAACATGCTCTAACACCTCGTACGGTCCAATAAAACGAGGACTCAACTTACCCTTACGACCAAACCTCATCACTTTCTTCCATGATGAAACCTTCAAGAACACCTTATCCTCAATATCATACTCTATCTCTCTACGTTTCAAGTCAACATAAGACTTCTTCCTATCCAAAGCTTCCTTAAGCTTAGCACATATAAGCTTAACCTTCTCATCAGTATCCTTCAATACTTGCGGTAAAGAAACATCAGTATCCTTCAATACTTGCGGTAAAGAAACATACTTCTGTCCAATCTCCTTCCAAGACAAAGGTGTACGACTATTATGAGTCTCAGAAACATACTTGCGGTAAAGAAACATACATCTTTACAGTACTAGAATGAATAGCAAACGGGCTAGTATGAGTCTCAGTTAAGATAGCCTGTCTCAACTCGACATCATTTGGTACCACTATTCGACCTCCAAAGCAAAGAACCTCATCATCATCAAAATAATACTCGGTCGGTCTACCTTCAGTAATGTCCTCCACATGAGGTATGATGAGTGCCTAAAAGGCAGTAATTTACTACCCTTCTTATGGTACTTTATGCACCTATTATACACCCACTTGAACTGAATCATATACTCTTTGCTCAAATATTGGATATTCCGTTATCACCACATACAAAGTTAATATTTATAGAGAATGTAGATATTACTACAATTTCTGTACATGCAGGAATATCCAGAGCCGAAGCGGCAAAAAAGCTATGTTGAGGCCGAGGCAGAGGACTGACCGCGGCAGAATCCAGTGTGGCAGCACCAACAATGGAGACGCATTGAAAGATAAAAATCTAGAGAATATTCTGGAAGATACAACGCATCAATTGGACCAGGCTAGCGTGCTCAAAGCCCAATTCAAAGACCAAGCGAGAAACCCTTTCTAGAAGGCGACAAACTTGGAAATATCAAAATCCTTGAAGAAGACTTGTTCCCTACTCCAAGTTGAAGTCTATTTAGGAAAGATTTACCCTAGGTTAGGACTATAAATATACTAGCCGGCCACATTGTCTAGGAGAGCCGATTTGTAGAGAAAACCCTTCCTCCCTAAGAGTTGTACTTTCACGATAACATGTTCTAAACTTCTTAGGGATAGGTGAAGGTTGTTGATATTAGTGAGAGGAGATTGATTCTTGTATTCTTGTTCTTATGCAATAAAATCAGAGTTTGCTTATCCTATTGCCATTCCTTGTTCTTGTATCCAAGCCCGAGAGGGAAGTTTGCAAGTAATCTATTTATCTAGCATCGAGAGGTGTAGATTCACAAAAGGGATAAGTACGGTGTCGGCGACACTAACTCGGCCTGTACTCTTATGGAGGCACTAAGAGATGGGTTAAGAGTTTCAGCAACTAAAAGAAGTGTTGGATTGTTTGGTGGTCACCTTTGGTTTACATCGAGAGGTATCGTCAAGGACAGAGCATCAACAGTACTTTGACTCAGAGATGAGCGGAGTCACTTACGGACACTTTGTTGAACTTTGATACTTCTGCCCACGAGTAAGAGAGTGCCGCGGCAGAGGAGCACCAACATTGCCGAGGCAGTATCTGTAGTACTATCGAAGTAGTGTTGTGCGATTGCATTGGACAAGAAGAAGATCAATTGAATCCACTAATTAACGCAACTGGATCCTATCCGCTTTCTCTATAATCGTTCTCAACTCTTTATTTTATGTTTTGTTATTTCATTATTTAGTTAGATAAAAAAACCATCTTATTTGTGTTTTTATTTTATTCTCAGGAGCAAGGGAATGAAGGAAGACATATTAAGTATACCAATCCCTGTGGAGATGATACACGATATACTTATCATTTTATTACTTGACGACGTGTACACTTGCACTCAAAATAATGCTTATACCACACCTATCAAGTTTTTGGCACCATTGCCGGAGATTGGCAACTAAATTTGCCTTCTTTATTTATTATTTTTACTAATATATTTTTGTTTTCTTTTTCTTAAAAAAAAGGTTTATAGGTATGTTTCAAGTTGAAGGTTCAAAATGCAAGGAGAAAGAAGCAAATCTATTCGGGAGTTGAGGTTAGAAGATATGAATCGAACCAATCAAGAATTTCCTAAATTAATTGATGATTATCTATGCCAACCAAGAGCAACCCAACAAGTTTATGCCTGGGCAAATTTTTGTTTTAATTGTGGAGATGATCATTTGGTTAACAATTGCCCATACAATACTAGAACCTATAACCACAGAGAGGACCATGCATGGAACCAAGAACAAAATCCTTCATGGTATGATCAAAATGCTCAAATTTTTTATCATGACAATTTTGTTGATGTTACAGATATGCCATGTCAATATAATTCTTCTCAAGAGTATCCAAATTCATTGGAGGAAACATTGAAAGCATCAATGGCTAGAATTGAAGAATTTATGGCAGAACAATCAAGGTTCATGGATGCATCCTTGAGGGATTCGGAAAATCAATTGCAAGCCAGGGAAAACATAACCCAAAAATCAATCATTGGGGATACTGAAATCCTAACACTAGAGGACAAAGAGGAAATTTCAGAACCTCTGAGTCCAGAACATGTTGATGAGAAAGACTGTCAAACAATGGATGAGTATGCCGAGAGTCCTACCGCGGCAGTAGAGAAGCCTGGACAGGGAAATGTCATGATACCATTCAACGAGGCCGATGAGAGTAATATACTAGAAAATTTTGAGGAGTTTGATTCCCAGGATGTTACGACAACAATGATGCTGAAAAAGGAAGTTAAGGACCACTCACACTCACAGCTGCCAGGGCAGTTACACGAAGATATGTTCGATCAACAAGATGACAATGCCGTGATAATGAAAAAAGAGTTGGTACTGAATGAACCTTTTGAATTCTTTAAAAAGTCATCTCTTCCATTGCAGGTATATTTCGAGGAGTCAAAGTTACAAGATTTGAAGTCATCAGAAATAGGATATGATTGTTTGGAAGATGATACTTCTGTGGTAATTCCATCTAATGTTAGTTGCAAGGTAGAACCTCTACTGATGGAGATTATTGAGAAGCATAAAAAACAATGTGGGTTGATTCTTGAAGACTTCAAGAAAGATGATTCTTTACTTGACTTACACCGAATTTTAGCAAAAGATTGCCACGACAATTGGCTATCACAACAATGGCCACGACAACGAAGTCTATATCCAACTATGATGGAAGTTAATAGCAATGAGGTAATTAAGTGGTTGGATGTTGATAAAATTTTTTCTAACAATTTATTTTTGCCTTCGGAAACAATATCAAGATGGAGGACATGCATGGACTACAATAGAAAACGAAAGAAAGATACCCCCACCATGATAATACAAAGGAGACTATCCGTATTCGTTATTGCCTAATCCTTTTTGGGAAAAATTTTCACTCGATGGAGGGTGCGGATGGACTATAAGAAATATTGGAAACGACTCTCCATAAGTTTTCTTTATATTCTTTATTATATTAATTTTCTCTTTTATTTTATTTGGTATTTTCATGAATTCTCTTAATTATGGTATTTAAGAATAATTATCTTCTCATTATTTGAATGTTTCTTAATGTTTATATTTTTAGGTTAGGACAATAAAGCAAGAATAACAGAGAAGTAGTTCACAACAGGAAGTCTGCTGCCGTGGCAGTACACAGTGTCAGAGCTGCAACAGTCCCAACGAGAAGAACAGGGTAACAACTAGTCTGCCGAGATTCTTGCCGCGACAGTAAATACAAACGGCAATAAAGACCAAACGGCTACATAGCCAAGGCCTATATAAGCACGTTCTTTCTCTTGAACTATTCACTCTTGCATTCTTGTTTCTTTAGAATTGTTTACTCAATCTCTTTCTTGTTATATTCGTTACAATCTCAAAACTCTCTTATTTTTCTCAGAATCGTTCCAAGAAACTCTCCTTTTACAATCTTTACTTGTTTTATTAATTTTATCTGCTGTGTGATTTGAGCACTGAGGACAATGCTCGGTTTGAGTTTGGGGGAGATTGAAGGTGTAGAAGCACTGCCGAGGCTACCCAATACCGCGACATTACCATAAAAGGGAGTAAATTTTAACCGATTTTTTTTCAATATTCTCTTTCCTTGAATTTCTATTTGTAATCTTGTACTACCTTATGTCAGCTTTGCTTCAGTTTACTCCTTTAAGGCTATAGAAAATTTTCTCCTTACCATGGCCAAGTACTGTTTTGAAGGGATAACCATAGGATACTCATGGAATAAAACTTAGAAGCTTGGTTTAGGGTTAGAAAGAAAATAAACACTTTTTGGACTTGTTTGATTTAGGAGTTCTTTTAATAAACTTAGGTGATAAAGACTTAGAACTTGTTGGAAAAATAACTAGAGGTGCCTATCACCGGCTCTAGTTTTGCTCTCCTTCGTACTAGAGGTGCCCGAAATTGGCTTTAGTATGCTAAATAGGTGTTTAATAAGAAAAAGAAGGAAAATAGAAAACACATATCTTAAGGTACCCGAAATTGGCTCAAGACTTGTCGTTTTAAGGAGATAGCTAATCCAAGATTCTACTTGTCTTAAACTTAGAGCTTATCTAAGAAAGCCTTGAATCAGCCTTGTCCATTAAACGCACACACTCACCTAGCCCTAGAGTTTGTTTCTTAGTAGAAGTCCTTGGGTAAACTAGTGGCTAAAACGGAGAGATAGACATGATCATGGTGGGGAGAATAGATGGAAGAGTAAGACCAAAGGGGAGTAAGGTTTAGCAATTTGATATTTGGCATTGCTTGAGGACAAGCAATAGTTCGAGTTTGAGGGTATTTGATGAGTGCCTAAAAGGCAGTAATTTACTACCCTTCTTATGGTACTTTATGCACCTATTATACACCCGCTTGAACCGAATCATATAGTCTTTGCTCAAATATTGGATATTCTGTTATCACCACATACAAAGTTAATATTTATAGAGAATGCAAATATTACTACAATTTCTGTACATGCAGGAATATCCAGAGCCGAAGCGGCAAAAAAGCTATGTTGAGGCCGAGGCAGAGGATTGGCCGCGGCGGAATCCAGTGTGACAGCACCAACAATGGAGACACATTAAAAGATAAAAATCTAGAGAATATTCTGGAAGACACAACGCATCAAATGTACCAGGCTAGCGTGTCAAAGCCCAATTCAAAAACCAAGCGGGAAACCCTTTCTAGAAGGCGGCAAACTTGGAAATATCAAAATCCTTGAAGAAGACTTGTTTCCTACTCCAAGTTGAAGTCTATTTAGGAAAGGTTTACCCTAGGTTAGGACAATAAATATACTAGCCGGACGCATTGTCTAGGAGAGCCAATTTGTAGAGAAAACCCTTCCTCCCTAAGAGTTGTACTTTCACGATAACATGTTCTAAACTTCTTAGGGATAGGTGAAGGTTGTTGATATTAGTGAGAGGAGAATGATTCTTGTATTCTTGTTCTTATGCAATAAAATCAGAGTTTGCTTATCCTATTGTCATTCCTTGTTCTTGTATCCAAGCCCGAGAGGGAAGTTTGCAAGTAATCTATTTATCTAGCATCGAGAGGTATAGATTCACGAAAGGGACAAGTACGGTATCAGCGACACTAACTCGGCTTGTACTCTTGTGGAGGCGCTAAGAGATGAGTTATGCATTCCACAGGGTTCAATGCGTGATATTCTGATCCGTGAAGCATATGAGGGTGGATTGATGGGTCACTTTGGAGTCACCAAGACGTTACAAACATTGAAAGAACATCTATTTTGGCCTAAGTTGCTTAGAGACGTTGAAAGGTACTGTGAACATTGTGTGACATGTAAGCAAGAGAAATCGAAGGTTTCACCATATGGTATGTACTTGCCTTTACCTATTCCTGATTCTCCTTAGATTGATATTTCTATGGATTTTGTTTTGGGATTGCCAAGAACTAGGACAGGTAGAGATAGTATTTTTATTGTG
The DNA here is from genome assembly GCA_035048815.1 of Abelmoschus esculentus. NCBI lineage: Eukaryota > Viridiplantae > Streptophyta > Magnoliopsida > Malvales > Malvaceae > Abelmoschus > Abelmoschus esculentus. The sequence goes on from JAUCBN010000001.1 coordinate 16,157,718, forward strand.
GTTGATAGGTTCTCTAAGATGACACATTTTATTGTATGCCATAAGACCGAGGATGTTGTTAATGTGGCTAACTTGTTCTTTAGATATATTGTACGTTTGCATGGTATTCCTAGGTCGATTGTTTCTGACAGGGATGTAAAGTTTTTGAGTCACTTTTAGAGGACTCTTTGGAGCAAATTAGGTACGAAACTCATATTTTCTACTACTTGACATCCCCAAACTGATGGACAAACTGAGGTTGTTAATAGAGTTTTATCTACTTTACTTCGTTCCATCATTAAAAAGAATATTAAGACTTGGGAAAATTGTTTACCACATGTTGTGTTTGCGTATAATCATGTTGTACATTCTGCTACTAAGATGTCACCATTTGAGGTTGTTTATGGTTTTAACCCTATTACGCCTCTAGATTTGTTACCTTTGCCACAGGAACAAGTGACGAACAGGGATGGTCAAGCGAAAGTAGAATATGTGAAGAAGTTGCATCAACTGGTGAAGGAGAATTTAGAATGAAAGACTCAACAATATGAAAAGCAAGCAAACAAAGGAAGGAAGCGAGTCACCTTCGATGTTGGTGATTGGGTCTGGGTTCATTTTCGAAAGGAATGTTTTCCATCCCAACAATGATCAAAGTTGTTACCAAGAGGAGATGATCCTTTTCAGGTTTTGGCGAAAGTGAATGTCAACGCCTACAAGATAGACTTACGGGCGAGTACACACTAAGTGCCACATTTAATGTTTCTGATTTAATCCCTTATGATGATTCTACAGATTTGAGGTCAAATCCTTTTCAAGAAGGGGGGAATGATGTGAGCACATCGATGCAAGCACAATATAATCTGGAGGTCTTGCCACAAGGACCTATTACTCGTTCTAAGACAAAGAAATTCAGGGAAGTACTTTTCCTTACTTATGCTTCAATTCCAGATTCATTCGATAATGTTTATACCTTAAGACATGGACTTTATAATGTGTTTCATGTTGATATGTGACATATTAGACTATACTACTTATTATATATGTTTAAGTATATTTTAAGGTTTGGTTTGAGAGTGTTTATTATGTTTCTCACTTATTTATATGTTCATGTGTGTTTTTGAATAAGTTTACAAGTGTTTCAAACTTGTGTTTATGAATGGATTCCTTGTGCTGTTTTCCAATATAGGTAAAAAGAGGTGTGCCAATGTAAGAGTTGGCCAAACACAACCCTCTTTTGGAATGATGGACGACAACAAAGGATAAAGATGAGGGGTTTCTAATTCAAATTCAAACAATTAACACTTGTTTAATGTGTTTTATGAGCCTAAACATGTGGCTGATATGAATGGAGCCTAGATGCAAGTTATTAAGCATTTGAATTTAATTTTAGCCAAGTATTCGAATTCGGCCAACTCCTTCATTCTCCTATATATTCTGAAATTTTTATAAAGACAAGGTTACACATTTTAAATAAAAATTATATTTGAGAGTTTTATCTTATTTGGTTCTTTTTAGAACTTTTTTGACATTCAAACTTGTTTTTGATTGTCAAATTCTTGATACTTCGGGTTCCTAGATTACTATCTAGAGGGTCCAAATCCTTTTGACGTTAACCAGATTCGATTCGGGTTTGCTCAGTATATTGTGCAGGTTTTTTCGAGTTTAGCATGTTCAATTCGATCCAGCAACTTTCCTCACCATTGTTGAATGTTCAGGTTGCTGCCATGGATGTTTCTTGAAGCATTCATCTTCCAATTTGAATATCATTCAAATGATCAAACTTTTATGTTCTCTATTTCATTTTTCGTTTTTATTTTTCTTTCCATTGTTTTCCTATATAGGTAAACAGTGAAAAATCTTGTTTTAGCGTCAACTTTTCTTTTCTCTTCCATTTTTCGTTATAATTTATTTCATTGTTTTCCTATGTAGGTAAACAATGTAAAAATTCTCTTCAAACGGCCAAGTTATTATACTTATTTCCTATATAGGTAATCAGTGTAAACACTTGACTGTTTATGTTTTTCTTTTGCAAGAACTTGCTTACAACATTCCTAGATCCGCAACATACGAAGAAAGTTTGTTTCGACAGGCTACCTCGTATCACTTATGGGCACCGGTTTCCAAGGGGTGTTGTTGTAATAAAGGTCATCTTTGATCAACTCGTAGTCTTGGGTGGTGATGTCTTCCATGAACTCAGCATGAATATCATGTTCTGGTGCTAGGCCGTAGAACTCGTTGATTGCTTCGGCATCAAGGCGGACAGGCTTGCCTCGGTAGTGGACATAAAGATTGTCCTTGCTCGGCCCATGTGCATAAAATTCGCATATTATGGTGGCATTTACTTGTTTAGGTTGTAGGCAGAAGAGTTGCAATTTTTGATATTGAATTCTTTCGAACAGGTAACATTCGATGCCGAAGTTTTCCTCATAAGATTGTTGGAATCCTTGCTCCTCCCACAAATGTCGAGCGACGAACGATCTGTTGAATCGGTCTGCAACAGTGGCGTGGGCAAATCGATTGTATGTTGCCATGGATAACTTGTAAGGATTGAGAGTTTTGGAAAGATTCTCAAAATCTCAAAAAGAATTGTGAGTAAGTAGAGAGTATTGTGAGAACAAGATTTAGTAGAATTTTAAAGAAATCAAAAATGCAAGAGTGAATAGTTCAAAAGAAGGATGTTGCTTATATAGGCCTCGACCTTGTAGCCGTTTAAACTACTAGTCGTTTTGTAGTCATTTTGAATTTACTTCCTGCTAGCATTTACTATCGTGACGTAAAACTCGGCAGATAGCCGTTCTGTTGGGACTACTGCGGCTTCTGGCACTGTTTACTGCCTCGATAGAAATCCTTTTATGAACTATTTCTCCCTTATTCTTGCTTTTATTGTCCTAAAAAAAACTTAACATAAAAATATCAATAAAAAGATAAAAACATAAATCCTAAACTAAAACTAATCCTAATATAATAAATAGAATAGAAGGGAAGAGATTTTGTTACTGGTGGAGTGCATGTAAATGCATCTCCCAATTTGCTCATCTCCTGCTGGCCTGGATTTTTCTTCAAGTGTTGGCCTTTCCCTTCTGTTTTGTGTCCATTCTTATTTTCTGCCTCCACTTTGGGCTTAATTTCTTACCAAATAATCTGTCGAGCGTGCTGCCAAGGTAAGATATTTTGGTATCTGCATCTATTGTGTGGAGGACTTTGCACTCTTCATGATCATCAAATTTTTTCAAATTGTAACATGCACTGAGTTTGACTTGTTGGTCATTGACCCTCATTGTCAACTCTCCATTTTCCACATCAATTAAGGTTCGTCCAGTAGCAAGGAAAGGTCTTCTCAGGATGATCGGTGCATTATCATCTGCTTCATAGTCAGGGACAAGGAAGTCGGCACAAAAAATAAATTTGTCTACCCTTACAAATATGTCCTTTATTTTTCCTTCAGGATGCACATAGGATCTACCCACAAGTTGGAGCAGCACTTTCGTAGGCTTTGCCCTTCCTATTCCAAGCTTTTGAAAGACTGATTTGGGCATGAGATTGATGCTTGCTCCAAGGTCACATAATGTCTTTCCTTCATAATTTATACCAATCGCACAAGGTATGGTAAAGCATCCAGGATCCTTCAGTTTCGGTTGTATGAGATTGTGTAGCATTGCCATGCATCATTCAGTTGCTGCCACTGTCTTAAACTCACATAGCTTCTTTCTTTTAGACACAATGTCTTTCAAGAATTTAGCATAGTTGGGCATCTGTTCAATTGTCTCAACAAATGGCAAGTTGATGTGGACTTGCTTTAAAATATCCAGGAATTTCTTAAACTGGTGGTCCTGCTTTTGCTTTTTCAACCTTTGTGGGAAAGGTGGTTGTGGTATCATATCTTCCAAGGTCTCATTGGTTTGAAATTTAATACCTGGAACCACTGTGTTTCTCGCTGTTTCGGCAGGTAGTTTAGGTGCTGCCGAGCTCTCTGCTGGGGTAGTGTTCTTATGTTCAGGCTGTTCAGCATCCAAGTCCTCCTTGTCTGATTCCTCATGTGTTGCTGGTGGAACTTTGGTTGCCGACTTGCCCGTTGTCTCCTTAAGTTGTAGGTCACTTATTGTAGTGATTGCTTTGCATTGTTCATGGCCCATTCCCTTAGCAACTTCAGTATTGCTAGGTGATGCCCCCTGTGGTCTAGTATTCTGTCAATGAGCAAATTGACCAACTTGGGTTTCTAATGATTTAATAGCAGCTTCCTGCTTTTATAGCCTCATCTTAGATCTATTCATGAAGTCAGCAGTTCTCTTCATGAAACTTCTGTTCTAGGCCATATATGATTCTATTTTCATTATGAAGGCCTTGAGAGTATTCTCCAACAAATTCAGGGGTTGCAGCTAATGCATTTATTTCCTTTTCGTTAATCCTCCTCGCCTAGAAGTAGGGAATTGAAAATCGTTCCTTGCGAGTTTGTTCAGAATCTCAATAGCTTCTTCCGGAGCTTTATCAAGGAATGTGCCATTTGTCGAGACATCCAACATCATCCTTGTCGGGGCATTGGTAGTATTATAGAACATGGTTACTTGTGTCTAATGAGTGCCTACAAGGCAGTTATTTACGATCCTTCTCATGATACTTTATGCATCTATTATACACCAACTTGAACTGAAATATGGACTCTTTGCAAAATATTGGATATTTCGTTATCACTACTTATAAAGTCAAAATTTATAGAGAATGAAGATATTATTACATATTCTGTACATCCACGAATATCCAGGGCCGAAGCAGCAGTGAAGCAGTATTGAGGCCGAGGCAGAGACGAGGCCGCAACAGCATCCAGAGTGGCAACATCAACATTGTAGGCGAATGAAAGACAAAAATATAGAGAACATTCTAGAAGATGCAGCGCACCAATTGGACCAGGCTAGCGCACTAAAAGCCCAAGTCAGAGACCGAACGGGAAAAGCTTTCTAGAAGGTTACAAACTTGGAAATATCAGAAGACTTGCTCCTTACTCCAAGTTAGAATCTATTTAGGAAAGGTTTCCCTAGGTTAAGACTATATATAGCCTAGCCAGCCACATTGTTAAGAGAGCCGATTTTAGAGAAACCCTTACCCTAAGATTTGTACCTATCGACATCTCTTAAGGATAGGTGAAGGTTGGGGATATTAGTGAGAGGAGATTGTTTCTTGTTTCTTTGTTTTAATGCAATAATAATATTAAAGTTTGCTTATCCTATTGCCATTCCTTATTCTTGCATTCAAGCTCGAGAGCGAAGTTTGTAAGTAATCTATTTATCTAGCATCGAGAGGTGTAGATTCACGAAAGGGATAAGTACGCTGTCGACGATACTAACTCGGCCAAGAGATAGGTTAAGAGTTTCAGAAGCTAAAAGAAGTGTTGGATTGGTTGGTGGTTGTCGTTGATTTACGCCGAGAGGTATCATCAAGGATCAATCACCAACAGCGCTCTGACTTATAGATAAGCAGAGTCAACTACGGACACTTTGCTAAACTTTAATGTATCTGCCCAAGAGCAAGAGATTGTCGCGGCAGAGAACACTAACGCTACCGAGGTTGTATCTGTAGTACTGTCGAAGCAGTGTTGTGTAATTGTATTGGACAAGAAGAAGATCAATCGAATCCACTAATTGACGCAGCTAGATCCTACCCACTTTCTCTATATCGTTCTCAATCCTTTATTTTATGTTTTGTTATTTAATTATTTAGTTATTTAAACAAATCCACTTATCTGTGTTTTTTACTTTATTTTTCAGGAGCAAGGGAACAAGGGGAAACATATTAAGTATACCAATCCCTGTGGAGACGATACACGATATACTTATCACTTTATTACTTGCGACATGTACACTGCACAGTTGCGCTATTATTACACGCATCAGTGTCCATAATGGAAATCCATGCAGTGGACATTTGTTCAGTAACTCTCTATAGCGTTATTCTGCCTCGTACATAGGTTTGTCATCATCCTATCTAAAAGAAGTAATCTCATCACGGATTTGATCATATAAATTTGTAGGGTTAAATCGCGTAATAAATTCTCGGTAGAGTTCACTCTAAGATCCAATAGATCCTGTCAGAATGCTATTTGACCAGGTCTTGGCCCTATCCCTCAGTGAATAGGGGAAAAGTTTCAATCTCAAAATATCTTCATGGACTCCTTGAATTTTGAATGAGTTGCATACTTCCATGAAGGATTTTAGATGCTGCCTGGCATCTTCAGTTGCAGTCCCACTAAATTGTCCAACAGTATTAAGCATATTGAACATCACAGGTTTAAGTTCAAAGTGAGTTGCTTCTATCTCTAGTGTAACAACTCCAGGGTTTAATCCATTTAGATCTTCCACCAGAAAATCTCTGACAGTTAACTGCTGCGGCAGAGGTGGCGACAGTGGTTATTGTGGAAGGCCTCCATTGCCTGCAGGTAGGTTCTGATTTCCTTGATTTACTGCCATGGCTCCTGGAATCCATCTTCTCAACCCTTGGTAGGTTCTCTCGATTTTAGGGTCAATCTCGTACAATGGATTGCTAGGGTTGGCCCTGGTCATGAACCAAATAAATTAAATAAAAATAAAATAAGAAAAATTAAAATAACTAAAATTAAAGCAAGAAAATAAAAAAAAAATAGTTGTCAATCCCTAGCAACAGCGCCAAAAACTTGTTACGTGTTGAATATGCACAATTGGAGTACAAGTGTACACGTTAAGTAATAAAGTGATAAATATTATCGAGTTATCGTCTCCTCAGGGATTGGTGTACTTAATATGCTTCCTTTGATCTTCTTGATCTGTAAAATAAAAGTAAACACAAATAAGTTGAGTGTAGATTAAACTAAATAAAATAAACTAAATAGGGTGAGATCAAATTTGAGAAAGAGGGTAGGATCCAGTTGTGTTGTATAGTAGATTTGATTGATCTATTTTCTGTCCAATGCAATTGCACTGCACTGCCTCAGTAGTACTGCAGATACTGTCTTCGGTAGCGACAGTGTTCTCTGTCGTGACAATCCCTTGCTCTTGGGCAGATTTACCAAAGTTCGGCAAGGTATCATTTGATGGCTCCACTTATCCCTACGAAACACTATTGATGGTCAGTACTTGATGATACCTCCCGGTGTTAATCAATTATAACAAACAACCAATCTCATACTTCTTTTAGCCGCTAAAACTCTAACTTATCCCTAGGTCGAGTTAGTATCCTCCAATCAAGTTGAATATCGTATTTACTCCTTTCGTGAGTCTAACTCTCCCGAGTCTAGCCAAATTAATTATTTACAAACTTCCCTCCCGGGCTTGGATGCAAGAACAAAGAATGACAAAGAGTAAGCAAATTTTGATATTTTATTGCATTGAAACAAGAGACAAGATACAATCTCCTCTCACTAATACTCAACAACTTTCACCTAAACCCTAAGAAAGCTTAGAACATGATAGAAAGAATTGTTCCTAGGGTGAATTCTCTCAAAATTCGGCTCTCTCTAGTCCTTTGGACGGCTATGCCTTACATAGGCTTAGTCTAGGGCAAACCTTTCCTAATTAGAGTACAACTTGGAGTGGGGAACAAGTTATGTACATAGGTTAAATATTTCAAAGTTTAATCTTCTAGAAGGTTTCTTTCCTGCGTGGCCTTGTCCTTGGGCTTTTAATATGTTGTTTAGCTCCGATCCTTAGACGTCTTGTTCAGTAACATTCTCCTCATTTTTCTCTTCAGTTTGTCTGCCATATTGCTTTTTATCTTTTGCTGCCTTGGCATCAGGTCCTGCCTCGGTCTCATTTTGCTGCCTCGGCAGTATTTATTCCTGCACAGATATAAAATTGCATTAAAGTATGCCATTTATACAAATATCATCTTAAATGGCATAATCCCCAAATATATAATATTAAGTACCTACATTGGTTCAAGTAGGTGTAAAATTGATGATAAGTGCCCATGAAAAGTGTAGAAAGTGATAGTGAGTTGAACACTTATCATGTCGTATAGTGGATTTGATTGATCTGTTTCTGTCTAGTGCAATTGCACTACACTGTCTCGGCAGTACTACAGATTACTGTCTTCGGTAGAGGTAGTGTTCTCTACCACGACAATCCCTTGCTCTTGGGTAGATTTACTAAAGTTCGACAAAGTATCCTTTGATGGCTCCGCTTATTCCTAACTCGAAACATTGTTGATGATTAGTCCTTGATGATACCTCCCGACGTTAATCAATTATAACCAACAACCAATCCTACACTTCTTTTAGCCGCTGGAACTCCAACCTATTCCTAGGCCGAGTTAGTATTTTCCAATCAAGTCAAATACCGTACTTACTCCTTTCGTGAGTCTAACTCTCCCAAGTCTAGACAAATGAATTACTTACAAACTTCTCTCCCGAGCTTGAATACAAGAACAAAGAATAGCAAAGAGTAAGCAAACTTTGATATTTTATTGCATTGAAAACAAGAACAAGATACAATCTCTTCTCACTAATACTCAACATCCTTCACCTAAACCCTAAGAAAGCTTAAAACATAATGGGAAGAATTATTCCTAGGGTGAACTCTCTCAAATTCGGCTCCCTTATTCCCTTGGACGGTTATGCCTTATATAGGCTTGGCCTAGGGCAAACCTTTCCTAAATAGAGTACAACTTGGAATAAGGAACAAGTTATGTACATAGGTTAAATATTTCCAAGTTTAATTCTTCTAGAAGGCTTTTTCTCGCGTTGCCTTATCCTTGGACTTTCCTCGTGTTGTCCAGCTTTGATCCTTAGGCTTCTTGTCCAACAACGTTCTTCTCATTTTTCTCCTCAGTTTGCCTGCCATATTTCTATTTATCCTCCGCTGCCTCGGCCTCAGTTTGCTGTCGTGACAATACTTGTTCCTGCACAGACATAAAAATGCAGTAAAGTATGGCTTTTCTATAAATATTATCTTTAATAACATAATCCCTAAATATATCACATTAAGTATATGCTTTGGTCCAAGTAGGTATAGAATTGATGATTAATGCCCATGCATAATGTAGAAAGTGATAGTGATTTGAGCACTTATCACAAAGCTCTTACTCGAACCACGATCGGGCAATACATATATGATTCAAAATTTCACAACCGGGATCATATCACTGGATGGGCAGCAAACTGCTCCCAATGGTGGCACGCCACTACATCCTTCACCTTGGAGCCCAACTCGTTAGAGAGGATGAAGCCAAGTTCAAGGAAAAGTCTTATATTTTTGCGAGTTTTAAAGCTTTCTTCTGTCGCATCGTCCATAAAAATGGCAGAAGCTGGTGGTGCGAATCCTAGAGGTCTAATTCGTACCATCTTTAGGTTTAAAGAGAGGAGAAAGAGTATGAAAGTGATGCGTGTAAAAAGTGCACAATTGGAGTACAAGTGTACACATCGTCAAGTAATAAAGTGATAAGTAAATCAAGTATAGTCTCCATAGGGATTGATGTACTTAATATGCTTTCTTTGGTCTTCTTGCTTCTGTAAAATAAAAGTAAAAAAACAAATAAGTTGGATATTGATTAAACTAAATAAACTAACTAAATAAAGAGAATATGAGAGAGAGATAGGGTAGGATCCAGTTGTGTTGTATAGTGGATTAGATTGATCTGCTTCTGTCCAATGCAATTGCACTGTACTGCCTTGGCAGTACTGCAGATACTGTCTCGACAGCGATAATGTTCTCTTCCACGACAATCTCTTGCTCTTGGGCAAACTTACCAAAGTTCGGCAAAGTATCTTTTAATGATTCCGCTTATCTCTAAGTCGAAATACTGTTGATGACCAGTCCTTGATGATACCTCTCGGCGTGAATCAATTATAATCATCAACGAATCCCACACTTCTCTTATTCGTTGAAACTCTTAACCTATCTCTAGGCCGAGTTAGTGTTTCCCGATTGAAACATCGTACTTATCCCTTTCGTGAATCTAACTCTCCCGATATTAGATAAATGGATTACTCACAAACTTCTCTCTCGACCTTGAATGTAAGAACAATGAACGGTAAAGAATAAGCAAACTTCGATATTTTATTGCATTAGGAACAAGAAACAAAATACAATCTCATCTCATAAATACTCTACAACCTTCACCAAACCCTAAGAGAACTTTATAACATGATGGGAAGAATTGTCCCTAAGGTGAAAGTTCTCTCGGTATAGGTGTGTTGGCCGAATCTAATGTCTCCCTAACTCCTAGGACGACAATGTCTTATATAGGCTTGGCCTAGGGCAAACCTTTCCTAATTAGAGTACAACTTGGAGTAGGGAACAAGTTATGTACATAGGGTAAATATTTCCAAGTTTGATCTTCTAGAAGGTTTCATCCCTTGTGGCCTTGTCCTTGGACTTTTCTTGTGTTGTTCATCTCCGATTCTTGGGTTTCTTGTTCAGCAACGTTCTCCGTATTTTTCTCCTTCAATTGCCAGCCATATTGCTTTTTCTCCTCTACTATCTCGTCATCAAGTCCTACCTCGACCTCATTCTACTGCCTCGGTAGTACTTGTTCCTGCATAGATAAGAAAATACAGTAAAGTACGCCTTTTCTACAAATATTGTCTTCAATGGCACAATCTCTAAATATATCATATTAAGTACATGCATTGGTTCAAGTAGGTGTAAATTTGATGATAAGTGCCCATGAAAAGTATAGAAAGTGATAGTGAGTTTAGCACTTACTAGAAAGCTTGAAGCTTTTGTCTAATGGAGGGGTATATTTCGGCTATGGAGGTTAGAGATGAGGAAGAAGATAGAAAGTAAAGATGAAAGAGAAAAGGAATAAAGGTTAGACCTTTATTTTCTTGGTGGGGAGATGGGAATAAAACGTATGGAAGGGGTTGATTGGGTGGTTGTGTCAGATTTTTAATGGGAGAGAGAGGGTTGATATTTGAAATTCAAAATAAAAATTGAAAACTTCCCCTTTTTGTCTTTTTGCCGCCTAATATTTTCTAGGTAGAGTTTCCTATTTTTCTCCTTTTCCTTTCAGCCTTCAGCCTCCAAGGGTGTATATTAACCTAAAAGAAAGGATTAAAGCTATTAAACAAAATAAATCAAATAAAATAATCTTTAAAGCAATTTATTTATGAACAAGAGTAAACTGAAAATGCTGTGACATTTCAGTGTGTTAGGCATCTATAAGATATACGGTAGGTTTATCTCGCATCAAGTGGGCTCCAGCATAGATCTTCAGGCGCTGACCATTGACTTTAAAGATTTTCCCACTATCAATATTCTTGATGTCTATAGGTCCATGGGGATACACATGATGTTTTTCAAATGGCCTGTACCACCTCGATTTAAGCTTCTCAAGGAAAAGCTTCAGCCTTGAGTTTTAAATAAGAGCACTTGTTGTCCTGCATGAAAATACTACGGCAAAATCGCTTGATCATGCCATCTTTTGGTTCGCTCCTTGTAGAGCTTAGAATTCTCATAAGCCTGGGTCTTGAATTCCTCCATCTTATTCAACTCTAGAAGTCTTTTTTCATCAGCTAACTCGGCATCAAAGTTAAGCTTCTTAATTGCCCAATAGGCCTTATGCTCTAGCTCGACTGGGAGGTGACATGCTTTGCCATAAACTAATTTAAATGGAGACATCCCTACTAGGATTTTGAAAGTTGTTCGGTATGCCCACAATGCTTCATCAAGCTTGGGTGACCAATCCTTTCTTCTTGAATTCACTACTTTTTCCAGAATTTGCTTGATTTCACTATTTGAAATCTTGGCTTGCCCATTGGTTTGGGGATGATATGCCGTTACAATTTTGTGTTGCACCCCATATCTTTGTAATGCCTTGGCAATCAACTTGTTGTCAAAGTGGGTGCCTTCATCACTGATGATAGCCCTTGGCACGCCAAATCTTGTGAAGATGTACTTATGAAGAAACTTAAACATTGTCTTTGAATCATTCCTTAGTGTCGCAATGGCTTCAACCCACTTGGACACGTAGTCCACTGCCAAAAGGATGTATAAATCTCCAAATGAGGATGGGAAAGGTCCCATGAAGTCTATGCCTCACACGTCAAATAACTCGATCTCCAAGATATTTTGTTGTGGCATTTCATGATGTCTAGAGATGTTCTCAGTCTTCTAACATCGGTCGCATGCTTGGTAAAATGTCTGGGCATCTTTAAATAATGTAGGCCAATAAAAACCTAATTGGAGGACCTTTGCAGTAGTCCTTATTCCTCCGAAGTGACCTCCACATGGGCCTGTATGACAGTGATGCAGAATATCGTGTTGCTCTTCTTCAGGCACACATATTCGGATAATTTGATCGGCACAATGCTTGAATAGGTATGGCTCATCCCAGAAATAGAACCGTGCATCATGTCTAAATTTCTTCCTTTCCTGGCTAGTCATGTCAAAAGGCAGAACACCACTAACAGAAAAATTAGCAAGGTAAGCGTACCATAGAATTGTCGTGGCATAAAGAATTTTCTCATCATTTATTTCAATTTTGTCATGACATTCTAGGTCAACTTCTAGCCTAGAAAGATGATCAACAACTTGGTTTTCGGTGCCCTTCTAATCTACCACCTCTAAATCAAATTCTTGCAATAGCAGTATCCATCTAATGAGCCTAGGTTTGGCATCCTTTTTAGTCACTAAGTACTTAATAGCTGAGTGATCGGTGTGAAAAATGACCTTAGTGCCTATCATGTATGACTTAAACTTGTCAAATGCAAATACCACGATAAGTAACTCTTTCTCTGTGATAGTATAGTTAAGTTGTGCGTCATTTAAAGTACGGCTAGCATAATAAACAACATGAAAATTTTTACCTCAACGCTGTCACAAGACTACTCCCACGACGTAGTCGCTCGTATCACACATCAGCTCGAATAGTAAGGTCCTATCTAGGGGAACAACAATTGGTCTAGTGATCAGGCTTTGCTTCAATTCTGTGAAAGCGCCATTGCATTTTTGATCGAACACAAAAGGCTGGTTCTACTACAAAAACATGCACAAGGGCTAGGAGATCTTGAAGAAATCCTTGATGAATCTTCGATAGAATCTCGCGTGTCCAAGGAAACTTCTTAAGCCCTTGACATTTGTTGGTGGTGATAGCTTATCGATCACCTCGATCTTAGCTCTGTCGACCTCAATGCCTTTGTGTGAGATCTTGTGGCCTAACACAATACCTTCTGTCACCATGAAGTGACATTTCTCCTAATTTAGCACAAGGTCAGCCTCTTCGCTTCACTTCCGGACCTTTGCTAAATTGCCAAAACATTTGTGGAAACTTTCTCCAGAAACAGAGAAGTCGTCCATGAATATCTCAAGAGAGTCCTCAACCATATTATTGCGTGTAGAAAGAGTTGCGCAATTTGTGCAAGTGTACACTTTACAAGTAATAAAGTGATAAATAAAGAATATCGACCCCATAGGAATTGGTGTACTTAATATATTTTCTTTTCTCTTCTCGCTCTGCAAAAGAAATAAAATAAAAACATAGATTAATTTGATTGTTCTGAATTAAACAAAATAAAAAGAGAACAGAGAATGAAAATAAAATCAAATTAAAAGAATGGCCAGGATCCAGTGGTATCGTATTGTGGATTCAATTGACTTGTTTCCATGTAATGCAATTATGCACACTACCTCGGCAGAACTGCAGTTTTGCTGCCTCGATAGTGAAGGGTTTCGTCCACCGCAACAATCCCTTGCTCTTCTGTTGACTTTACCAAGGTTCGGCAAAGTGTCCTCTGATGACTCCACATATCCCTAAGTCAAAGTACTGTTGATGATTAGTCCTTGATGATATCTCCAAGCGTGAACCAATTATAACCATCAACCAATCTCACACTTCTTTTAGCCGCTGAAACTCTAACCTATCCCTAGGCCGATTTAGTATTTTTCAACTAGAAAAATACCGTACTTATTCCTTTCATTAATCTAGCTCTCTCAGTATTAGATAAAAGTCTCTCACAAACTTCTTTCCCAAGCTTCAATGCAAGAACAATGAATGGCAAAGAATAAGCAAACCTTGATATTTTATTGCATGAAACAGAAGACAAAGTACAATTTTCTCTCACAAATACTCGACAACTTTCATCTAAGCCCTAGAAGAGTTTAGAACATAATGGAAATAAAGAAAACTCTAATATCTATGGTGAACTCTCCTCCTCCTCCCTTCTTGAATGACACATCGTTTATATAGGCTAAAATTAAGGCAACATCCGACTTGTAGAAAAAGCAAGGTTGGTTTGGACGTTTCCTTCCTAAAAAAGGTGAATCTCTTTAATTTGATTCTTTCCATCTTTACACCGTCTTCTCGAACTCTAGTTGCCACGTAGAGTGTCTAGAAAAATCCAGCTTTTATGCTCTTCAAGTCGATCACCACTTTAAATTTTGGTATTATGAAATTCCCCGCCTTGATAGGGTTCATCTGCTACCTTGATGAAGGTCTAACTCTATGTATTCTCAGCTTCCATCAGTAGAAGCTCCCATCTGTGGCTGGTTCGATCAAGGTCTGCTCATTGCCCTATTTTCGCTCATTGTCCGTCGCTGCTTTCCAGGCTTCCTTATCATGCTGCTGTGACCCTAGAGTTCAGTTACTACCCCGGCCCAAGTCTACATTAAGCTCATGTATTATCCCAAGTAGGAGTAGATTAAGTAATTATTGTCCATGAAAGGTGTAAAAAGTGATAGTCTTTTGAGCACTTATCACACCCCCAAACTCGAACTATTTCTTGTCCTCAAGAAATGCAAACCATCAGATTGCCATCCTTATTCTCTATTGGTCTTATATTCTCATATATTCTCCTCACCATTACTATGCTTATTCTGAGTCTTAACATTTCGGTTATCTAAGGACTTACCCGGAATCAAGCTATAAGATTTTGTGAGTGTGTGAGTTCTTGTGGACAAGTTTGATTAAATGCTTTCTTAGACAAACTCTATGTTCAAGGCAAATAGATTTGGAATTTAAGTTCTCTTCTTGTAACAATAACTACTTGAGCCAATTTTGGGCTTCTCAAGGATTGTGTTTTCTCATCAAGATATATTTTAAAATTTTTTAACCATACTAGAGCCAATTTCGGGCACCTCTAGCATGAAGAAGAGTGATTCCTAGAGCCGGTGATAGGCACCTCTAGTCAACATTCCCAACAATCTAAGCCTTTATCACCTAAGTTCATTAAAAAAATTCCTATAATCAAACAAGTCCCAAAATTGTTTTTAGAGTCAATCTTATAACAAGCTTCTAAGTTTTTCCTCTTCAAGTATCCTAAAGTTAATCCTTCTAAACAGGACCTTAAAACCAATGGTAAGAAGAAAGATTTCTATAGCCTAAGGAGAATAAACTAGGCAATAATGATGTAAAGCAGTGCACAAGTATGGACAATATTTCAAGTAAGGTGATAGACGAAAAAATTTAAAATAAACTTAAATTGCTTTCTTTCTTGGTAGGGCCACGGTAGTGGACTGCCTCGATAGTGAATCTATACCCCCAAACTCGAACTGAGTGTTGCCCCCAATGCCTATACTTATAGCAAGAAGCAGGAAACAAAACATGAAGATTAACAAGGAAAGAAAAGAGATCAAAGCAGAATAAAAGTGTAGAGATTAAATATCCTCCGAAGAACTGCTAGTAACGATCAGTTTTCGTGGCCTTGCTGCTGACAGTTTAATTCTCTGTCCCTGTGCTGGTGATTGCTTAGCTTTGGCTTGTCTGGGCGGTTGAACTCTGGTGGGTGGTGTCCTTTGCAATGGGGCGTTGACTTCTTCTCCTTCTTCCTCATCACCAATTTCTTCAGAGGGCATTATTTCTATCCCGCCCTCTTTTTCAGCTTCCATTACCTCTACCCAAGCGTGCTGAGTGCTTGGCCTAGCGGCTGCATGAAAGAGTCTATCTCCAACGATAAACTCCTCATGATTATAGGAGAGCCTGCTGGAGTGCTGAAGGCTGCTCTCTGCTTGGATGGCCTTCTACTGGTTGATGATGTCGCGACAGGCTCTGGTAGCTAAGATGGGCTAGCAACATGGAATGGTTGCGATGGTCCAGTGGCATAAAATGGCCACGATCCTCCTAGAGCCGGAGTTGTTTAAGTGTATGGTGTAGCTATGACAAACATATTAAGAGAGAATTCTGGGAACTGCATCCCTTGGTTCGGAAAATTGGTGATCATCATTTGGGCTAATGCAGTGTTGAAATTCCTCTGGTACTCCATGTACCGTTGTTGTCTTAGATCCATGGCTGTCATCTTCTGGAGTATCTCTTTGTAAGGATCCATCGTGGCAGTGCTGTGGGAAGCAGTAGGCATATCCGCCGTGTATTGGGCCTCGACAGTGGTATCAGCAGTGCTTGGTCTTGGACTGGTCCTGCTTGGGTTATTTGCATGACTTTGTGGCAAAACTCCCTTGTCCAACCGTGCCTTTGGGCAGTAAATTCATCCCTATCCGCAACTGGGAAACCCGTGGCAGTGCCAAGACCCGTTATTAAGAATGGAAAGTACAAGGGCCCCTTGTTCTTCCTACCACAATCGTAAATTTCCTGTAGGATCAAATCTCCCATATTGATGCTTCTTTTGTTTATAATGGATTGGATGAGAGCCAATATCCTCTTGTCTACTGTGCTGTTATGAGACGTTGGGATGAGTCATCATTTTACGAACGTGTTCCACAACTTGGCCTCGGGCCTTAGGTTTTGTCTTGCCACAGAGCCTTTGTGGGATCTGGTTTCCCAGTTGGTGTTATCATAGCAAAGATCATCTTTGATGAGTTCGTAGTCCTCGTTGCTGATGTCCTCCATAAACGCTGAATGATTATCACGAGTAAGGTGGAGGCTATAGAACAAATTGATGGTGTCGGCATCAACTCTAACTAGTCTGCCCCGACAGTGGACATAGAGTGAATCTCTGCTCGGCCCATGAGCGTAAAATTCTCACACAATGGTTGCATTGGCCTAGGCGGGTTGCAAGCAAAAGATTTGTCATTCTTGATGTACTATTTTATCGAACAAATAATGCTCGATTCCATAGTTTTCCTCGTTTGAATACTGGAAACCTTGCTCTTTCCATAATTGCCTAGCAATAAAGGATCTGTTGAAGCGTTCTTCAATAGCGGCGGGTGCGAATCTTTGTAAGCTGCCATTGAGAATTTGTGAGAGTTTGAGAGAAATCTGAGAGAAATAAGCAAAGAATTCCAAGAAATCAAGAATGTAAGAGTGAATAGTGCAAGGTGAGAAAATGTTTATATAGGCCTCGGCTTTGTACTGCCGTGTTGTTTTCATTAACCCAACTAGCCATTTTTAACCGTTAGCATTTATTGCCCGTTTGAAATTGCTGCAGCCCTGACACTGTGAACTGCCGCCACAACGGATCTTCAGTTATGAATGATTTCACCTTCATTCTTGATTCTTGTCCTAAAAATAAACACCAACAAGAAAAGATTAAAAAGAAACAAACATAAAAAAAATTTAATTCTAAAACTAATCCTAAAAGTACAATAAAATAAAGATAAGATGAAGAAATTATTTCATGATAGGAGTGCATACAAGTGCATCTCCTAAGGTAATGGTCTCCATAGTCCTCATATCATGTAGTTCAGTATAGTGCTTCAAACGTAGGTCATTCACTTTGAACTCATGCCTATCCCTTTGTGATTTGATCGTTATTGCACCATATGGGTAAGCCTGAATAACTTCAAATGGGCGTGACCATCTGGACTTGAGTTTGCCTGGAAACAATTTGAGCCTGGAATTGAAAAAGAGGACTTGCTGTCCAGGTAAAAATTGCCTCAGTAATAGCTTGTGGTCATGCTATCGTTTAGTTTTTTCTTTGTATATCTTGGCATTTTCATAGGTTGCTGCTCGAAATTTTTCTATCTCATTGAGGTCTAGCAGTCTTTTCTGGCCAGCTTTCTCCCATTCCATGTTCAAATTTGTTACTGCCCAATAGGCTTTGTGCTCAATTTCCACGGGCAAATGGCATGCTTTTCCAAATACAAGCTTGTATGTAGATGTTCCCAATGGGTTCTTGTAAGCTATTCTATATGCCCACAGGGCATCGTCGAGACGATGAGACCAATCCTTTCGATATGGGTTTACCACCTTTTCAAAGATTTGCTTTAATTCCCTGTTTGATATATCAGCCTGCACATTTGTTTGTGGGTGATAGGCCGTAGTAATTCTGTGTGTGATGCCTAGTTTCTTCAGGGCCGCGACAATATTTCTATTGTCGAAGTGATTACCTTCATCACTAATTATGCTCTAGGACTCCAAATCTGGTGAAGATATTTTTCTTGAGAAATTTCTGAATAATCTTGGAATCATTGTATGGTGTGGCAATTGCTTCGACCCATTTTGATACGTAATCTACCGCTAGTAGGATGTAGCGATTGCCTTGAGATGATAGGAATGGTCCCATGAAGTCTATGCCCCAAACATTAAATAGTTATACTTCCAATATGGGTTGCAATGGCATCTTATTACGTCTAGAGATATTGCCCGTGCGTTGGAATCAGTTACAGTGCTTGTAGTAAAGTTGTGCATCTTTGAAGAGTGTGGGCCAATAAAGGCCTAGTTGAAGCACCTGATCTCCATATTGCTTGAACAAAAGAGGGTCGTCCCAAAAATAATGCTTTGCATTATGCTGAAACTTCTTTTTTCATTATGGTTAAGGTTATAAGGCGGAACACCACTAGCTAAGTAATTGACAAGATCAACATACCAGGGAGTGGCTATGACTGCGGCAAGGTCTTTTGTCAATGTTGCCGAAATGTACTTAGTCACTATTGCGGTGGCACAATCTTATACTGCCGCGATCTTTGCTACGGCGGATTCTTCTGCTTCTACCGAGATGTGCAAGATGTGTTTATCTGGGAGTGTGTCTTGTATTTCTTCTAGTGGGTTGTTTTCTCCCCAGATTCTAGTCTGGAAAGATGATCGGCTACCTGGTTTTTCGTACCTCTTCTGTCCTTGATTTCTACGTCAAATTCTTACAAAGAAAGATCCATCTAATCAGTCTACGCCTGACATCCTTCTTTAAGAACAGGTACTTGATTGTCGAATGGTCAGTGTGGACAGTCACTTTTGTTTCGATAAGGTAGGATCGGAACTTGTCAAAGGCAAAGACCACTATTAGTAATTCCTTTTTCGTGGTGGTGTAATTGATCTGGGCATCATTGAGGGTTTTACTCGCATAGTAGGACATGGAATAGATTGTTCTTTCTCTACCCAAGTGCTACCCCGACAACATGATCACTTGCATCACACATTATTTCAAATGGCAGGACCCAATCTAGCGGGACTATAATTGGTGCGGTGATCAGCTTTTCTTTGAGAGCCTCAAATGCTTCAGTACATTCTTTGCTAAATTCAAATTTCTTGTCCTGTTCAAGCAAGTTACACAGAGGTTTAGAAATTTTTGAAAAATTAGATATAAACCTCCTATAAAAACCTGCATGACCCAAGAAACTTCGGACTCCTTAAATAAAATTGGTGGAGATAATTTCTTTATCACTCTATCTTGGCCTTGTCAACTTCAATTCCCCGTGATGAGATTTTGTGGCCCAAAACTATGCCTTCATTAACCATAAAATGACATTTTTCCCAATTGAGAACTAAATTGGATTCCTCACATCTTTACAACACCTTTTCTAAATTGCCGAGGCAGTAAGTGAAGTTGTCTTTGAAGACTGAAAAGTCATCCATGAATATCTCCAAGAAATCCTCTACCATGTCGGAAAAAATTATCATCATGCAACTTTAAAAAGTTGTAGGGGCATTGCAGAGGCCTAACGACATTCTTCTAAATGCATATATCTCATACAGGTAGGTAAAAGTGGTTTTTGCCTTGTCTTTTGGGTCTACGACAATCTGATTATATCCTGAGTAACCATCAAGAAAACAATAGAAAGGTTTACCAGCAAGTCTATCAAGAATTTCGTCAATGAAGGGTAACGGGAAATGATCCTTCTTTGTTGCCTTATTTAATTTGCGGTAATCCATACAAAACCTCCAACTGGTCACAGCCTGGTTGGGATCAGCTCATTGTTTTCATTGGTTATTATGGTCATGCCACCTTTCTTGGGTACACATTGTACCAGGCTTACCCATGCACTGTTAGAGATAGGGTAGATGATTCCGGCATTAAGTCATTTGATTATTTCCTTACGTATGACCTTCTTCATAGAATGGTTAAGTCTCCTCTGGGCCTCAACAGTGGGCTTATAATCTTCATCGAAAAGGATTTTTTGTATACAAACGGCTGGGCTTATTCCCTTCAAGTAATCAATTGACCATCCAATTGCCTTCCTATGTTGTCGCAACATCTCCATCAAGCTTTGTTCCTGTTTTGGCTGCAACTCAGAAGAAATAATTACGGACATTGTGTGGTTGGTTCCCAAATAAACATACTTTAATTTGTCAGGTAAAGATTTTAATTCAATAACCAAGGTTTCCTCACTTGAAGGTTTTTCATCCTTACCTAAGTAATTTAGTGGTTCGAAATACTTACCTGGAAGGTATGCTCTCTAGTTGGCTTCCTCAACCTCTTGTGTTTCTACTTCATTAGCTTTGGGCAAACTGTCTAAAACTCTACTACAACAGTCATCAACTATGCTGTTGAGGAAGATCTACGTTATATTGCCGGAACTGCTGTCTAGGCAATAGTTGTTGAGACAGGGTATTGTGCTGCCTGCATTTATGGTGTAGATAACCTGGCTCTCCTCTAGATCATTATGTCTTTTCAGAATCTGGAAAACATTGAGTTTGACTTGCTGATCGTTAACCCTCATTGTCAATTTTCCTTTTTACACATCGATAAGAGTATGTCCAGTAGCTAGAAAAGGTCTCCCCAAGATGATCGATGCATTGTTGTCTGCTTCACAATCAAGAACAAGAAAGTCAGCTGGAAAAATAAATTTATCCACCCTTACGAATATTTCCTCTATCTTTACTTCGGGTTGCACATACAATCTATCCGTCAATTGAAGCATCACAGTTCTAGGTTTTGCCCTTCCTATTCCAAGCTTTTGGAAGATGGATTTTGGCATCAAGTTTATGCTTGCTCCAAAGTCACATAGAGCCTTTTCTTCATAATGGTTTCCTATCGCACATGGTATAGTAAAGCATCTAGGATCCTTCAATTTGGGGGCATACGATTAAGAAGCATTGCCATGCATCCTTCGGTACCGGTAACAGTTTCAAACTCACCAAGCCGTCTTCTTTTGGACACAACATCTTTTAAGAATTTAGCATAATTCGATATCTGTTCTATTGCCTCAACTAATGGCAAATTAATGTGGACTTGCTTCAAGATGTCTAGGAACTTTTTAAATTGATAATCCTGCTTCTGCCTTTTCAGCCTCTGTGGGAAAGGTGGTGGGGGTCGCATTTCCTCCAGTGTCTCATTACTCTAGAATTTAATGCCTGGTACCATTGGTTCTCCTGCTGCAGCGACGGCTTGGCGTACGATTGTCGATTTCTCTACCAAGGCAGTGCCTTCTGCTAGGATTGATTTTTTTGTTGTGACATGATCACTTAGTTCAGCATCTAAGTCCTCTCTATCTGGTTCTTCTTGTTCCATTAGTGAGGCTTTGTCTACTGAAATGCTTGGTATCTCCTTAAGTTTTAAGCCACTCCTGGTAGTGATTGACTTACATTGTTCATGGCCCATTCCCCTTGCAACTTCAGTATTGCTGGGTAATCCTCCTTGTGGTCTAGTATTTAGATTTTGAGCGAACTGCCCAACTTGAGTTTCCAATGTTTTAATGGCTGTCTCTTGGTTTTGCAACCTCATCTCAATTCTATTTATGAAGGCAACGGCTCTCTTAATGAAATTACTATTCTCAACCATGTATGATTCTGTTTTTATCATAAAGGTCTTACGAGAATTTTCCAATGAACTTGCAGGCTGCTGTTGGGGCATCTGATGCTACGGCAGTGGTTGCTTTACCTGCTGCTGCGGTGGATGTTGTATTGTCATTGTCTGCTGGAAGCCTGAGGGTTGAGTAGTCAAATTCAGAGCATTGTTAGGATTACTCCATGAGAATTTTGGATGCCTTTTCCATGCTGGATTATATGTATTGGACATCATGTTGTTGTTCTGGTTGTAGTTTCCCACAAAAGACTAGATTTTTGATTCTACACACATTTAGATGAGCTATGGTTACGTCCACATAAATTACAGAAAGAATCTATTGCCTTGATCTCATGGGTACTATTTTACATTTGCATATTCTAAACCATCTTAGTAAGAGAGGCCAATTATGCTTCCGTTGAATTGGATATTTCTAACTGTAGCGACCCTTTTAGAAATCGTGTTATTAATTAATTAGGCGAATAGGGTGCTAATTTTGAAATGATTAAAAAGTTAGGGCTTAAAATGTCTCAAAACAAAATATTTAAGGTTTAATTTTAAAAATTGGGATTAGGCCTTAAAAGGGGAATTTAAATCTAAAATTTGGGAATTTAGGGTTTGAAATTGAAAAAGAGAATTTTGAATTAAAGGTATCTAAAATTAGGGTTGAAAAAGGGTTTGAGATTTTTAGAAGTTGAAATGGATTTTAAAATTGATTCTTTGAAAAAGTTGGAAAATGACTTAAAAAGGGTTGGGATTAAGTTTTAAAATTCGGAAATTGGGAGCGAATAATTTTTAAAAAAACGGATTGGAGTCGCCACCGGTCACTTTTGGTAGACCGGACATCGGAAAACCAGAGATTCAAAATGTTTGGGTTCGAGAGTCGGTTACGGTTTAAAAATGGGTTTAGTGTTTAAAAACCGCCCAAAAAATTGGTACCTTTAAAATAACCGCTTAATTAATTTTAGATTTTTCTGATTAAAGTGACACTTAAATTAATTTTTGTTTAAAGATTCGAATCAATTTCATTTTTACCGTGTCTTTACTCGGAGGCAACGTACACACCGCGACCGATACGTCGGAACACGGGCCCGTTACGACCGAACAAAGACGTTTGAAATTAAGTTCATTAATTATTGGGGTGAAATGTGAGTTGGGCAAAATAAATATAAGCAAAATATACAAGCATATAAATACAAAATGTTTACATGTCATACGACAGCAAAATAAATATGAGCAAAATATATAAATGATAAGCTAAGATGCATAAATAAATGTAAAGCAAACAAAATTAAAAAGGGACAAAACATGATACAATAAAAGACATAATAAAGTAAATATGCACAAATAAAAATACAACATAAATAATTAGAAACATGAATATAAATAAATAAGTAAGATAAAATGTAAATAATTTAAAGAGTAAACATGCATGTAATAAGGCAAAATTAAATAAAGCTCATTGACCTAAATATTATCAAAATAAGAACAAGATTAAATATTACATGAAAAATATGGTAAAAAAAATTTACATGACTGAAATACACGACATTAAAAAACAAAATAACAAAAAAGATCATAATTCTAACTATAAATAAAATATAAACCAAATATGAAACAAGTAGACATACATACCTAAAATAACAAATGAGGCAAAAGTAAAATAAATATTCATGGCAATATAACAAAAATGGGAAAGACATGCAATAATTTTAATAATGAATAATGAACCAAATCTAGAACAAAATAAATACCTAAAATTAAGGACAAATTTACAAATAAAAGAAAAAATCTATACAGCCTAAATATACATATTCAGATACCATAAAAATATAAACCTACCATTAAGAAATGCTAACCATACAGAATAGGCAACAATGCAACAAACGTAAACATCTCCTAAACTAATGACAATCAAGTAGAAACATAAATGGAAAGAAGAATAAAATTTTAAATATGCGTGGACAAGTAAATAAGTAAATGAATGTGCATGAATAAGTAAAGAAAATAAATAAGGTAAATATGTATAACAATAATAAAATACATACAATGTAATAAAATAAATACAATAAATAAAATGCATGAATAAAACAAAATGTGTATAGATAAAAGAATAAAAGAAAGTATAAATAAATAAATATGAGATAAAAGCATAAAGTAAAAAAAACAACATGAATATATATATAATATGTAACATGAAGATGAATAAATAAATAAATGGTTAAATAAAAGGTAAAAAAAGAAAAAAGAAAGTAAAAAAAAAAGAAAATGGTACTGGAAAGGACTTGATTAAAAGATTTTGAAAATAATCGAGCCCTCAAAATGCTATTTTGAAGCGAGGGAGGACTCGAAAAAATGTCCCAAAACACGGAGGGACCGATCCAAATAAATCCATTTCGAAATGGGTGATTAAATACGGAATAGGGACCGAATTGAAAGCTTTAGAAAACTTGGGGGCACTGAAGGTGTTATTACAACAACACGGAGGGCTTTATTACGCAATAAAACTATTTTCGAAGTTTTAAGTGACTATAAAAGTTAAAAAGAAATTAACTTTATCCCCATCTTTCATTTCTTTTACCCGAAAACAACTAAACATCCCATTTTCTCTCAATTATTCAAGCAAAACCCAGTAATAAGACAAGAACATTCTTCATGTTCATGAAGAAAACCAGAAACCGTCGCCTGAAACCCAAAAGCCATCGCGCCGTCCACCACTCGCGGTTACTGGCGAGTTTAAAAACTTACAATAAACCTTGCTTTTTGAGACTAACCCCAATTCAAACACTAAAAACCTCAAAATCAAAATAAAATCTCTCCTTTTGTAAAGAACCCAAGACAAAAAACAAATCGACAGAAAGAGAAACGAAAACCCCTTTATTTCGGCAAGAACAAAATCGAAAAGATTCATCTTTTCCCTTATGTGAAGTCTCTCGTGTGCCTATTCTTCTTTCTTGGCTCACCCTATTGATCCGAGGATCGGAGGGATTATCGTCGGTCGAAGAGGCAAATGAACTAGCGCTCAAAAGGGTAAGAAAACAGATCTCTAAAGCTTCTTCTTTTTTCTTTTTAGAGAAAAAATGATGCGTGTAAAATAAAAAAGGATATACCTCTAACGTTTCTGGTTTTTATATTGATGAAAAATGGTGGGATCTCCTAACCCCTTATAATTGTTTTCTTTCGGTTTAAATAGCCGAAACTACAAGAAACAATGAAAGGAAAAAAGAGGCTAAAATTCCTATTCGCTTCTTTATCGATTTTGCTGCTGTGATTCTTTTTGTGCCCATGGCCTCTAAAATTCACTGATATGTATGGGTTTGTCAGCCTTTGGTTTCTCTATTTTTGGCCTTTGAAACTTAGATGTAATCCTTTGTACGTTTGCTGTGATTTTTGGATGAACATGTATCTGCTATCTGCTCTGTTGGTGTACCATTCTGACATCTTCCTTTGTTTCTTTGCGAACGTGGCGGTTGTTGGACGAGAGGGGGCCATCGTAGCATCCACTGGCGACCGGAATCGGAGGAGACAACGGGAGATGAAGGGATTAATCCGGAAGCCGAAACGCCCACGCGTGGGCTACACGCGGAAACCGAAGCAACAACGCATGGCGTGTGAGGGGTCTGAATGGTCTTCTCCTTTTGATCTCAACTGTTAGATCTGATATTAGATCTAACGGTCGAAAATCGGCTGCACAAGGATGAACATAGGATTAGGGTTCTGTTGTAATCGGTTGGGCTAAGGGTTAAACAATTTGGGCTTGTAATTTTTTTAATTTCAGGCTTTAATTAATTTTAGGGTTGGATCTTAAAGTGAGCTGCTGATTATTCTAATGGACTGTTTAATATTAATAAAAGTTTGGGCTTTATTATTATGAGTTTTATTTAATATTTGATATTTAGTTATTCATAATAAACACAATAAATAAGTAAATAATATAATAATGTATAATCTTTTTGGATTTTTATTTGAATATGTAATGATAGTTACTAATAATAATAATAGAACAACAATAACAATAAGCAAGAATGAAAGGAAAGAAAATAATTATTTGTATATAAAATAAATTGGAAATATAATAATAAAACAATAATAATAGAATAACAATACTGGTAAACAAAAGGAAAGGACAAAAGATTGAAAAAGATTAAAATAAAAATAGGAATATAATATTTTTGATTTTTTATTTTAAATAACATAAATATAATAATAATAATAATATTAATATCTAAAAGTAAAAATAAGAAGATGTCAAATAATAATAATAATAATAGTTATAGAATATGATAATAAAAGCAATAAACTAAAGTAAACCAAAACTAAAAAGGAAATAAAATTAATACTATAATATTTTTAGACTTTTTAAATTTCAATAGGTAATAATACTTAATAGCAATAATAAAATGGTAATAATAATAATAATGGTAAAAACCGAAAAAATGGAAAGGAAAATAAATGAAATTTAGTATTGAACTTTTTAATTTAAATATGTAATAATAATAACAGTAATAATATTTATAATGAATAAAATAAATAAATAAATAAAACTAAAAAGAGTAAATAATTACATGATTTATTCAATAAAGTATGATAATAATAAATATTGAAATAGTGGTTAAAACGGAACCAAAAGCTAAATGAAAATTAAATATATTGTAACCATAATTCTATACTATAAAAATAAACAAAATACTACTAATACTACTAAGAAAAAATATAAGTAAAAACAAAATTAAATAATAATTTATAATATTTTTGGTGGAAAATTTTTAGTTTAATATATACATATATAATCTTTTTTATTTATTTTTTATTTTTTATAAATAGACAGAATTAAATAAAAAAAAGAAAAGAAAAGTAGCCCATTATTATACTTTTTTTTTATCTTTTGTCATAAAATCTAAAATTAACTAAAGCCCGCTAAAAAATATAAATTTGAAAAACAAACGGGTTTTTCCCGGATAAAATTAGTGATTACACTAACTCATGTACTATGGCTTGGCGTCTCACCCCTCCTCGCCTAAATGTAGGGAATTGAAAATCATTCTTTGTAAGTTTGTTCAAAATTTCTATTGCTTCCTCCGGTGGTTTGTCGAGGAGTATCCCATTGGCAGAGGCGTCTAGCATCATCCTTGTTGGGGCATTGGTTGCATTGTAAAACATAGTTACTTGTGTCCACAATTGAAATCCATGCAAAGGACACTTGTGTAGTAGCTCCCTATATCACTCCCATGCTTCATACATCGGTTTATCATCTGCCTGTCGAAAAGAAGTAATTTCATTACGTATACGATCATATAGATTAGTAGGATTGAAAAGTGTCATGAAATTACGACATAGTTCACTCCAAGATCCTATAAATCCTGCTGGAATGATATTTAACCAGGTCTTTGCCCTATCCTTCAATGAATAGGAAAACAGTTCCAGTCTCAAAACATCTTCATAGACTCCTTGAATTTTGAATGAATTACGCATCTCCATGAATGATTTGAGTTGTTGTCTAGCATCTTCAATTAATGACCAACCAAATTGTCCAATGGTATTGAGCATATTAAACATGACAGGTTTTAGCTCAAAGTGGGCTGCTTCGGTTTCTGGTGTAACAACTCCTAGATTTAACGCATTCAAATCCTCTTCTAGGAAATCCTGAACTGTAAGTTGTTGCGGCAGTGGTGGCGGCTGAAGTCCTTCATTGCCAACGGGTAAGTTCTGTTATACAAGGTTATCTGCCATAACTACTCGGATTTGTCTTCTCAACCTTTGACGCGTGCGTTCAATCTCTGGATCTAGCTCGCACAAAGGATTGCTTGGGTTTGCCCTGGTCATACACCAGTAAAAACTGAAGTTTAATAAAACTAACTGAGACACGAGAAAATAAAGATAATAAAAAATTTATTTGTCAATCCCCAGCAACGGCGCCAAAAACATGTTGCGTGTAGAAAGAGTTGCACAATTTGTACAAGTGTACACTTTGCAAGTAATAAAATGATGAATATAGAGTATCGTTTCCATAGAGATTGGTGTACTTAATATGTTTCTTTTTCTCTTCTTGCTCTGCAAAAGAAATAAAATAAAAACACAGATTAATTTGATTGTTCTGAATTAAACTAAATAAAAAGAGAACAGAGAATGAAAATAAAATCAGATTAAGAGAATGGCCAGGATCCAGTTGTATCGTATTGTGGATTCAATTGACTTGTTTCTATCTAATGCAACTATGCACACTTCCTCGGCAGAACTGCAGTTTTATTGCCTCGACAGTGAAGGGTTTTGTCCATCGCGATAATCCCTTGCTCTTTGGTTGACTTTACCAAGGTTTAGCAAAGTGTCCTCTGATGACTCCGGTTATCCCTAAGTCAGTACTGTTGATGACTAGTCCTTGATGATACCTCTAGGCGTGAACCAATTATAACCATCAACCAATCTCACACTTCTTTTAGCCGCTGAAACTCTAACCTATCCCTAGGCCGAGTTAGTATTTTTCAGCTAGAAAAATAGCGTACTTATTCCTTTCAAGAATCTAACTCTCCTGATATTAGATAAATTAATCTCTCACAAACTTCTCTCCCGAGCTTGAATGCAAGAACAATGAATGGTAAAGAATAAGCAAACCTTGATATTTTATTGTATGAAACAGAAGACAAAGTACAATTTTCTCTCACAAATACTCGACAACTTTCACCTAAGTCATAGAAGAGTTTAGAACATAATGAAAACATAGAAAACTCTAAGATCTATGGTGAACTCTCCTCCTCCTCTCTTCTTGAACGATATATCCTTTATATAGACTAAAATTAAGGCAACATCGGTCTTGGAGAAAAAGCAAGGTTGGCTTGGACGTTTCCTTCCTTAAAAATGTGAATCTCTTTAATTTGATTCTTTCCATCTTTACACTGTCTTCTCGAACTTCAGTTGCCATGTAGAGTGTTTAGAAAAATCCAGCTTTTATGCTCTTTAAGTCGATCACCACTTTAACTTTTGGTATTATGAAATTCCCCGCCTCGGAAGGTTGCATCTGTTGCCCCGACGGAGGTCTAACTCTGCATCTGCTCAGCTTCCATCAGTAGAAACTCCCATCTATGGCTGGTTCGATTAGGGTCTGCTTCATTGCCCTATTTTCGCTCATTGTCCTTCGTTGCTTTCCAGGCTTTCTTATCATGCTGCCGTGACCCTAGAGTTCAGTTACTGCCCCGACCCAAGTCTATATTAAGCTCATGTATTAGCCCAAGTACGAGTAGATTAAGTAATTATTGTCCATGAAAGGTATAAAAATTGATAGTCTTTTGAGCACTTATCACATATTAGAGAAGATAGCTTGCATGCAGCGCTAGAAAGATGTCGGGTGATGCGTGTCAAATATGCGCAATTTGTGCAAGTGAACACGTCGCCAAGTAATAAAGTGATGAGCAAATCAAATATCGTCTCCACAAGGATTGGTGTACTTAATATGTCTTTTTTTATTTTCTTACTCTGTAAAAAGAAATAAAATAAAGAATACAAATAGTTGAGTTTTGATTAGACTAATAAAAGGAATTAAAAAAAGCTAAATAGAATGAGATCAAATTGAGAAAGAGGGCAGGATCTAATTGTGTTGTATAGTGGATTTGATTGATCTGTTTCTATCCAATGCAATTACACTACATTGTCTCGGCAGCACTGCAGATTACTGCCTCGACAACGATAGTGTTTGTTTGTCGTGGCAATCCCTTGCTTTTGGGTAGATTTTACCAAAGTTCAACAAAGTGTCCTTTGATGGTTTCGCTTATCCCTAAGTCGAAACACTATTGATGACTAGTCCTTGATGATACCTCGCGACGTTAATCAGTTATAACAAACAACCAATCCCACACTTCTTTTAGTAGCTGAATCGAAATTAGTTCTTTTAAGAACTGATTACGAGAGAAAGAGAGGTAAAAGGCATTTGAGAGTGTGAGAACAGAAGGGGAATCAAAAGAGCCATTCAAGTATTCCCGAGTGAAAGCACGAGCGTTGAGTGCCATATCTACTTTTCTTGGAGCGAAATTATGAGTTTTTTGCGAGTGTGCAGTGAGGTTTCTTTTATTTCGTTTTACTAACAATGGCAGGTTCAAACGGTGATCATGATGATGAACACTTAGATGGAGAACCACAGAGTCTTTTAATGCGAGCCATGCTTCGAGAAGTTCAAAAAGTAGTGCAAGCAGAACTAGAACAATTGCATAGACGTATAGATAGAATTGAAGGATCCCAAAACAATTCAACCGGTGATAACAATGTTGAAAAAAATGTGGATCCATTGTTGAGACAGAATGCACCAAGGAATAATGAAGGACGTGCACAACCTGATAATAATTTGAATAACATCAAAGTTGTCATACCTCCTTTCCAAGGACAATCAGATCCGGATGCATATCTTGCATGGGAAAGCAAGCTTGAACATGTCTTCGATTGCTAATATTATTTAGATCAGAAGAAGGTCCGATTAGCAGCAATGGAATTTGTTGATTATGCCTTGATTTGGTGGGATCAATTGCTGATTTCCCGAAGACGATCTGAAGAAGGTCCTGTTGTAACATGGGCTAAAATGAAAAGAATCATGCGCAAGAGATTTGTACCATCCCATTACTATCGAGACTTGTTTCAGAAATTGCAAAATTTGAAACAAGGAAGTCGAACCGTAGAGGACTATTTTAAAGAAATGGAGATGGCTATGATGCGTGCTAATGTTGTGGAGGATCGAGAAGCAACCATGGTGCAATTCCTTTCAGGTTTGAATGTCGAATTTGCCAATGCTGCTGAGTTGCAACATTATGTTGAATTAGACGACATGGTGCATATGGCGATCAAAGTAGAACGTTAGCAATGGAGGAAGATGTCATCATCCCGAGGTATTAATTCTTTCAAATCTCCTTCATCTTCTGTTTTCAATCCTTCTAACAATTTCAGGAAGCAAACACCGTTTCAAGTTAAAGAAAAGGATGACACGAGCAAGCCAAAGGCCCCGGTTGTAGATAATGGGTGTGGAAAGCAACAAGTGCACCCAGAACATTCAAAACGTAACTTAGACATCCAATGCTTCAAGTGTCTTGGTAGAGGGCACGTTGTAAATCAATGTCCAAACTGGAGGACTATGTTGTTGTTAGAGAATGGGGAGATCGAGTCTGACCATGAAGATGATGAGCAGGACACCCAAGAAGAGGACATTGAAGAAGAAGAAGGCCAAGTGCAAACAATTCTCATAAGTGAAGCACTTGTCGTGAAGAGGAGTTTAAATACCCAACCGATTCAAGATGAACAACAGTGAGAGAACATTTTCCATACGAGATGTCTGGTACACGATAAGGTATGTGTTGTGATTATCGATGGCGGTAATTGTACTAACGTTGCTAGTTCTTTTATGGTTGAGCTAGGGTTAAAGCCGATAAAGAATCCACATCCATACAAACTACAATGGCTGAATGATGGGTGTGAGGTGAAAGTACAAAATAGGTGGTAGTACCATTTGCCATTGGAAATTACAGGGATGAAGTCCTTTGCGATGTTGTATCGATGGATGCGACTCACTTGCTGTTGGGACGTCCGTGGCAGTTCGATAAAAAGGCGTGACATGATGGCTTCACAAACAGATATTCTTTTATGCATGTAGGCAAAAAGATCATTCTAGCACCTCTGACGCCAAGTCAAGTACAAGAAGATCAGATTCGCTTGAGAAAGAAGGCTGAGGAAGCAAAGGAGAGGAAAAACATGAACATCTACGCAAGTGGAAAAGCAATCAGAAAATGTCTTTCCACTCAACAAACTTTGCTTATTTTGATGTATAAGGAGACTTTATTGTTGACTGGACTGCCTGATGATTTACCTACTCCTATTGCATCTCTTTTACAGGAATTCGAGGATATATTTCCGGATGAAAAACCAAGTGGGTTGCCCCCTATTCGAGGGATTGAATATTAAATTGATCTCATTCTGGGAGCTACTATCCCAAATCGACCAGCCTACCGAAGTAACCCTGAAGAAACAAAGGAACTTCAAAAGGAAATCACTGAGTTGATTGAGAAGGGTTATATTCGAGAAATCTTGAGTCCTTGTGCTATACTTGTGCTTTTAGTACCTAAGAAAGATGGTTCTTGGAGGATGTGTGTTGATTGCTGAGCAGTGAATCCAATCACCATCAAATACCGACATCCCATTCCTCGCCTTGATGACATGTTGGAAGAGTTGTGTGGAGCATGTATTTTCTCCAAGATAGACCTAAAGAGCGGATATCATCAGATTCGGATGCGAGAAGGTGATGAGTGGAAGACAGCCTTCAAAATGAAACTTGGTTTGTATGAGTGGTTAATGATGTCCTTTGGTTTAACTAACGCACCTAGTACTTTTATGAGGCTGTTGAATCATGTTTTATGACCTTACATTGGTAAATTTTGTGTCGTTTACTTTGATGATATTTTAGTTTATAGTCGATCATTGCAGGAACACGAGGGACATTTGAGAAGTGTTCTAGGCACTTTACGAAAAAAAAAGGTTGTACGGCAATTTACAGAAGTGTATGTTTTGTATTGACAAGGTTACCTTTTTTTGCTTTATTGTTAGTACACAAGGAGTGGAGGTTGATCCAGAGAAGATAAAGGCGATCCAAGAATGGCCACGACCGATATCGATTAGTCAGGTTAGATCGTTTCATGGTTTAGCTAGTTTCTATCGTAGGTTTGTTCCCAATTTCAGTTCCATTACCTCCCCCTTGATCGGGATTGTAAAGAAAAATTCCACTTTCTCATGGGGTAAGGAACAAGAGGATGCCTTTCTGAAAATAAAGGAATGTTTGACAAAAGCCCCTATTTTAGCATTACCTGACTTTGATAAAATGTTTGAAATTGAATGTGATGCTTCAAGTGTTGATATAGGTGTTGATTTGTCATAGGAAAAGAGGCTCGTTGCATTTTTCAGCGAAAAACTTAGTGGTGCAACATTGAATTATCTCGTCTACGACAAGGAGATGTATGCACTGATTTGGGCATTGGAGACGTGGCAGCATTATTTGTTGCCTAAGGAGTTCGTGATTCATACCGATCATGAGGCATTATGACATATCACGAGCCAGAACAAGTTGAATAAGAGGCATGCTAAGTGGGTTGAGTTTTTAGAATCTTTTCCTTATACCATTCGATACAAGAAGGGTAAAGACAATATTGTTGCAGATGTCTTATCCCGTAGGTATGTACTTCTAAATTATTTGGACTCTCATTTAATTGGATTTGCTTATATTAGAGAGTTATACGCTACTGACCTTGATTTTGGAGAAAGATATGCATTGTATGGAAAAAGGTGCAGATGAGAAGTTCTATCGTCAC
This sequence comes from Abelmoschus esculentus, assembly GCA_035048815.1. Taxonomy (NCBI): domain Eukaryota; kingdom Viridiplantae; phylum Streptophyta; class Magnoliopsida; order Malvales; family Malvaceae; genus Abelmoschus; species Abelmoschus esculentus. Next base: position 16,190,814 of record JAUCBN010000001.1, read on the forward strand.
GATGGTTATCTTTTCAGGGAAGGAAGACTTTGCATTCCTCAAGGGTCTATTCGAGAGGTCCTTATTCGCGAAGCACATGAAGGCGGACTCATGGGACATTTTGGAGTCACTAAGACGTTGCACATTTTGAAGGAGCATCTATTCTGGCCTAAGATGTGAAGGAACGTTGAACGGTTATGTGAACGTTGTGTGACATGTAAGAAAGCGAAATCGAAGGTTCTACCACACGGTTTGTATATGCCTTTACCTATTCCTGATTCTCCCTGGACTGATATATCTATGGATTTTGTGTTGGGATTACCTAGAACTAGGAACGATAGAGACAGTATATTTGTTGTGGTTGATAGGTTCTCTAAGATGGCACATTTCATTCCATGCCATAAGAATGATGATGCTGTTAATGTGGCTAATTTGTTCTTTCGAGAGATTGTATGTTTACATGGTATTCCTAGGTCAATTGTTTTTGACAGGGATGTGAAGTTCTTAAGTCACTTCTGGAGGACTCTTTGGTGTAAATTAGGTACGAAACTCATGTTTTCCACTACTTATCATCCCAGACTGATGGACAAACAGAGGTTGTTAATCGAATTTTATCTACTTTACTTCGTTCCATCATTAAAAAGAACATTAAGACTTGGGAGGATTGTTTGCCATATGTTGAGTTTGCTTATGATCATGTTGTTCATTCTGCTACTAAAATGTCGCCTTTCGAGGTTGTTTATGGATTTAATTCTATCACTCCACTCGATTTGTTGCCTTTGCCACATGAACAGGTGATGAACAGGGACGGTCAATCCAAGGCTAAATTTTTGAAGAAGTTGCATCAACAGGTTAAGGAGAACCTTGAGCGAAGGACTCAGCAGTACGAGAAGCAAGCTAATAAGGATCGTAAGCAAGTTACCTTCGATGTTGGTGATTGGGTTTGGGTTCACTTCAAAAAGGAACGTTTTCCAGCTCAGCGTAAATCTACGTTGTTACCACGAGGAGATGTTCCTTTTCAAGTGTTGGAGAAAGTGAATGACAACGCTTACAAGTTGGACTTACCGGGAGAATTCAATGTAAGTGCTACATTCAATGTTTCAGACTTATCCCCATTTGATGATTGTGTAGATTTGGGGACAAATCTTTTTCAAGAAGGGGGATGATGTGACACATCTATGCCAGCTAAGGAAGCTGATCCGTAGGTCTTACCATTAGGACCAATCACTCGATCCAAGGCAAAGCAATTTAGGAAAGTTCTTTCACTCAAATTTTCAGTCATTCTTAATACCTTTAATGATGCATGTACCTTAGGAGATAGGCCTTTTAACGTGTTACATACTGATGTGTAACAACTTTAGTTATACTTAGTATTTATATTTGTGTTTGCATTAGTTAGAGTTAGTACATAAGTGTGTGCATTATATATATTAAGTATTACATGTTTCAATAAGTTTCATAGCTCATAAACATGTTTGCATCATGTTTTCAGCTTGTTTATACGTTTTCATACATATATCAATAAGTTTGCATACTTTTGAAGGATGGTTGCTTTGTTTTCTCATAGGTACAAGGAAGGGTACTAACTTAAGGGTTTATCCTCAGCTCGGGAGAAGCTCATGAGATAGTATGCAGCTTATTTCAGCTCAACTAAGTTCAATACACTTCAGCTAGCTGAATTCAGCTCACCTTAGCTCCAATCAGCTCAACTCAAGCTCCACTAGCTCAACTCTAGCTGACAAGTCCAAAAGTTGTTGAAAGGTGTCCTACACATGGGAGAGTGTCCTCCAAGTATGTGACCAGCATGTGGGGCATCCTATACCACTCCAAGCATGTGCACGACATGTGTAAGGATCTCCACATGTGTGTGTGCAAGGCATGTACGAAAATTGAAAGGATAAGCACAAGACTTTGAATTTCAAACAATAAACCACATGTTTATAGTTTGAATTTAAAGTTTTCCCTCCTTGAAAGATACAAGCCGAATTTTTAAAGGAATAAAGCACATGTTTTTTGTGAAAATTCAAACAAAATGCACATGATTAATTTTGTTTAAATTTCAGCCACACCTTTTGAATTTTTAGCCTTGTATTTTGGTAGCCTTTATCCTTGTATTTACTTATATATATGTGTATTTTGTAATGATAAAAGGTTAGACATTTTTTGAATAAAAATTTTCTTTGGGAGATATTCTCTCAAATTGGTTCTTTTTAGAACTTCTATCTTGACATTTCAAGTTTGTCTTGTTATGCCAAAGAAATACTTGATACTTTGGGTTCTTGAATTTTTATTCAACGGGTCCAAGTCCTAATCAACATAGAATGTTTAAGGTTTGGGTTTATACTTTTTAGTATAGGTTCTTCCTTGTTCTTCGTTTTGTGTGTTTTATTTTATCTTAGAACACTTTAGGTTCGAGTTTATACTCTTTAGTATAGGTTCTTCCTAGTTCTTGGTGGTACAAATAAAACCCAAATTTCCAGCAACATATCACCCTCTTTTATTCATCATTTCGTTATTTTTTCTTCACAATTTCTACCCACTAACCTAGCCATGTCCCAATCACCATCTTGTTTTCATTTTAGTTAGTTTATTGCAAGGAATTGCTTACTTCTTTCCTTGATCCGTAACAATCAAATAAGGAGTCATCTTCAATAAGGCTGCCCCCTTATCATGCAAGAAGTCCCCTAAGTGGCTGGTGCGTTGGCATTGCCGTTGGAGCATCGGCGGAAGCTTGTTTGGCTTGTCGGTGTGTGGATTTTGGCTAAAAGTGGTTCACAAGTGTACGGTTCTGTTTTGGGTACTATGGAATAGTGTAAAAGCTTTCCATAGTTCAAGAGTAAGTGATTAAAATGGTTTTTATGCATTCACTTAAGTTTTGACTAATTGACAATGGCCTTGAGGAAGATGTTTTTATAGATATTTTTGGAAATGCATTACTTTTATTTCAAATTGATACATGAATGTGTTAGTTGCTATAAATGCAAGATTTGGAATGACATTCATGATTTGTGAAAGCATAAGAAGGATTTGGATCATTACGTGGTTATTTGCCTTCACTTAATTAAGCCGTTGAGCATGATTTCGGTTCATTGATGAACTTATTATGACTGCATTATGAGCAGCAAGTTAGCAGGCATGATTGGAATTGATATTGGCTTAGTGACACTAACTATAGTTACGAATACAAATGTCATGTCATTATGATTAAGTGCACTATAAAGATTATGAGAATAAAGATGTTGCCTACACGTAAACAAGGGTGACTTTGTGTCTGACTGTGCGTGTAGAGTTTGCCTATATGTGAACAAGGGTGACTTTGTGTCCGACCGTACATATAGTTGATCCATACATAAACAAGGGTGACTTTCTGTCCGACCGTACGTAGTGGGGGGTAACATGTATACAAGGGAGACTATTTGTCCAACTGATGCATGTTGAGACCAAGTTCACAACAAGTTGTCACTAGAATGCCAATATGCATGATACATGAAATGATTTCGTTATGTGGATGAGCATGATTTGATTAAGCATACTTTGATTTTAGCACAAGAGTGTAAGTTATAGATTTAAATTGGTTTTAAATTGTTGCATTGATGAACTTGTTTTAGAGCTATCTCACTAAGCATGTTTTGCTTAAGCTCTCTCTTTTCATCTTTGCAGAGAAATAAAGGCACTAGGAATTTTTGCATCTAGTTACTGATGATCTTTGGTTATGTTTAGGCTAGGCTAGGCCATCTCAGATTGCTCAAACATGTGATCTGGGCACAGGGGTATCGAAACACCCAAGGCTGGTATCAATATCCTAGGCAAAATCTCAAGTGCCAAGGGTACACTGGTCGCCCGAGCATCGATACTGCCTAGGGAAGTATTTATACCCTCTGGTTCTTGAAGCTCACTGGTCGCCTTAGCATTGATACTGTCCAAGAGCAATATCGATACCCCTGGGCTTAGGTAGTTAATTTGGTTATTGCCACGTCATGGTATCGATACAGGGCTCAGCTGTATCGATACCCCTGTGAAAACAATGAGCTTTAGGTGTTGAAATTTCACATTAGTCCCGAATATATTTCTTTGTTTAATTATGGCAGTTACAAATGTTATTTTGAGCTGAAATTTCACATGGATGCATAAAATTGACTTAATTTTAAGTTGGCTAATTTAATTTGGATGAAGTCCTTAGAATTTAGAATATTTACATTTTGATCCCTAATTAATAAAACATGAATTTGATGATGTTAGAATGCTCTGGTTGGTTTGAAATTTATCATGAGTGCTATTTGCATGTTTAATTGAACTTTTATGGAATGAATATCTACCTTGCCAATAGTATTTAAAAGATTTACGTTTTGGTCCTTAATATACTCATGTGTTTAATCGAGTGTTCGATTGTGATTGGATTGCTTTCGTTCTTGCTTTGCATAAGACCAACACATGTAGGAACTTAATTATGCATCTAGATAAGGGAAAAATATATAACAGTTTTCAGGGTTTATCGAATTGGACCTTTACGGATTTGGTTCGGTATTCCCTATGTAACCCATTAGTTTTTGGTTCCGTCTAGGGTGGGCTAAGGGGGTTATACTTGGTGGTATTAGAGCGTGGTTTATTATGTGTGTGGATATATTTTGTTGTTAATATGTTGATAATTATGAATGGTGAATGTGTTTTAAGTGGTGGTAATTTAAAAGAGTCAAAGGTTACACATTACAATGTCAATACATTTTTTTAAATGCTTTACAGGTTTCCCTTGGATTTTTCCCGAATGTAAGTCTAATATATTTTTATCACATGTTTTAATTTCATGTTTAAAGTTTCTGAGTATGCTTCCGAGACGTGAGACACGAGAAAGTGCTGGTATGATCACTGATGGTTAGAATGAAGGCGAAGCGATTGCTAGGGAAGAGCAATTTCCTCCTCCTCCTGTGGGTGTACCTCCGATTCCACAAGGTGGTCAGTTTAGAGAGTTTGCACCGTTTATTCAGGCTATGACGGGTGCATTTCAGGCTGTTATTGCTAGAGTGCGTATCCCGGCTCCTGCCCCTACTATTGTTGTTACCCTTGGGCTACCTTTAGAGCGACGACATGGCTTGGGTGGTGTTGAGTTTCGTGGTTCAGACCCGAGTTCAACTGAGGAGTGGTTGGCTAGTACTGAAATGATCTTGGATCAGATGGATTGCCAGGATGCTAGGAGGTTGGGTTGTGTAGTTTCCTTGCTTCAGGGAGATGCTTATCATTGGTGGACGACAACGAAAGCTGGTGTAGCTGCTGCTAATCTGACTTGGGAGTACTTCCGAACCACTTTTGTGCGAAAGTTTTTGGGTCCACAGTATGAGGATGCAAGGAAATGTGAGTTCATGTCGTTGGTTCAGGGTTCGATGACGGTGGCAGAGTATGAGATACAGTTTTTCAGGATGAACCACTATGCCCCTAAGTTGGTCCCACTGATAGGAAGAGATGTGATAGGTTCCGGTATGGGTTGGTCCTGAGATTAAGACATACATGTTGGCCACCGAGTACACTGAGTTTGATGAGCTAGTGAATAGGGCCAAGGATGTTGAGGAGTCTCTAAGGGAGGCTAGAAAGTCTTCCGATGTTGGTACGAGGCCTGCTGAGGCTAATTCTCAAAGTAAGCAGGGTAAGAGGTTTCGTGATCATCGATAAAGAGCTGATCGACACCGAGGTGACTTTGGACGCGGTGGTCGAGCTCAACAATTTGGTAGAGGTGGTGGAGATGTTCCAATTTGTAATCTGTATTCTAGGCGCCATCTAGGAGAGTGTTGGTGGGTCACTGGTGTTTGTATGGGTTATGGATCGAAGGATCACATGAGGCGTGATTTCCCGAGGTTTGCTGGTGAGTCTGGTGATAGTGCTGAGAATGTTGTGGTGCCTGGTAGAGGACGTGGTCAAGGCAGAGGTCCTTTCCAGAGTCAGGGAGATGGGCGCAAGGTTTATACTCAGAGTGGGTGATATGTGTACGCCCATCCTTAAAATTTTCCCATAACCTAAGTCACACAAGTCCAATCAGGGAGTTCTACTTAATCCTCTTTATTTATTCAATTCATGTGCTACACTCACTTTCTATCTCATATTATATACCAATAATGTTTATTTCCTTATATTACTATTGATAACTTAGTAATTGGTATTGAACCACAGCTTTATCTAGCTTATATTATACATTATTAATATTCAACACGTGTTTAGTAACATCATACTTATTAGTTTAAGTTATTTTTTTGCAGGTTATGTTAAACACAGCTTAAGAGACTATTGACCAGCTCCATTTTAGCTAGAATGCACCATTTGAGCTTAAAACAAAGAATGGTTGTTTGAGGTATTTACTAGCTTCCGATCAGCATTAAAATGTACCAAACACTCCTAGGCAGCGCAATGAAGTGGATGCTAGCTTCATTCCAGTTCACAAATCCAGAATGAGCTCAAAATGGCAAATGGTGAATTTCCATCCATATGGAATTCAGGTCAGCTCCTACCCAATCTTATGGATTGAGGAGAGTATTATGGCCCTAAGGATAAGTTCACTCAACTAGGGGGTCAGCCGTTCAGCTCAAATCATCACTCAAAGATGGTGAACTTTCAGCTAGCTAAATCAGTTAGCTAACTCAGCTCAAACCAGCTCAACCTTAGTTCATCCAGCTCATCTTAGCTCACCCTACAACCTACAACTCAACCATGGAAGGACATGTTCCCTCCCCAAGAGACACAATCGACCAACATGGAGGGAAACATGTTTTGGGCACCAAAACAAAGAGATAACACTCTTCATTGGACAGATTTATGATGGTCCACTTGTGTGCCGATTTCGAGAAGGATACGAGTGTAATTGGACTTTGGTGTCTTCATGAAAGTTGTTCCTCTGTTTCTTATCTTTCCAGGGCATATTCAATCTCATCAATCTGATATCGGGAACTCGAGATATGTCCAATTGACTGAAGTCTATGCAGGCTGGAGTTTTAAACCAAAAAGTTACAACAATCATTGGGATGAGATACCATTCAACCGAACAGTTAAAGAGGGAGACACCAAGAATTGAATAGAAACCAAGGCCACTATTCGGCCACCCTTTCAAAGGGAAATGTCCCTTGTCCACACCCTTTCATTTCCTATAAATATGTAGCCATTTTGGCATTTCAAACAACAACTTTGAATCAGATTATTTAGTTTGTGAGTTAATCTCTCATTCTTGTTCTTTTTAGAACTTTATCGACTTACCAAATCATCTCTTTGATTGGTGGCGTCACCCTCCATCCTTTATACTTTAGGTTTTTGGAATTATATTTCCAAGAGGTCTAAGTGCATCTACCACCCTCAGAGTTGCAACTAGATTGGGTTTATGTTCCTGTAACATAATTTAAACCTTTTCCCCTTTGAATACTATCATTCCAACACCTCATAATCATCATCCATCTTCCATTTTTGTCCACCGTTCTTCACCAGCCCTTTACATATCCTTTCATATCATTTACATCACTTAAACACCTCTATTTCCTTCCTTAATCAACCATCAACATCCCCCACGCCATACCCCCTTCTTGTATCATCCTTATCTTATTTCTAGCATCTTTGAACATTCTTTTGTTCAGGAAACAAGCGTGATACAGGGCTTGTTTGCATTCTAAGGACCAGGCAATCAAAGCTTCTCTCTACAAGCATCTTTGGAGAGTTGGAGCATATCATGTGGTAATCCGAGCAAAGAAAGAATCAAGTAAGCCCCATTTCTTGTTATTTCAATTCTGAGCAAAAAAGAAAGAAAGAGAATAAAATAAAAGAAAGAAAAGAAAAAAAAAACAAATTCAGATTGTTCTAGCATATAAGGAATCTGAATTAGATTTATAAAAAAAGAAGAGAAAAGAAATTAGAATTGCAAAGGTTGAAGATTCAAGTACAAATGTTCAAGCAACCAACTCCAAGAAGTTCCTCAAGTTTGATTGTTCAAGACCAGTTTGTAAGTTGAGTTTTGTGGTAACATTTCTGTTTTCTTTAGACTTTGAAAATTTTCTTTTACTATTCAATCCCTAAAATTTTTGTTTCTTCTTTTTAAACTTTTTCCTTCTTTCTATTTGCACACCTAACCTTTGTTTCAGCCCAAACACCATATTTCTTAGGATATTTGACTCGTTTTGATTAAGTTCTTCTAAGAACTTGATTCGAGAGATTTGAGAGGTAAAAGGTAAGAGAGTGGTGAGCACCGAAGGGGAAATAAAAGCCAGAATTCCCAGAGTGTAAAAACGAGTGAATTGAGTGCCATATTTCTTTCTTTGGAGTGACCATGAGGATTTTGTGTGTGTGAACTGGTGAGGTCCTTAAACTTTTTCATTTATTCATACTAATAATATGTTGCAGCATTCAGTTGAAAACAATCGGGAAGAATGACCAATCCAGAACCTCCAAACACAAGCTCTAATAAGGGAAATGCAAAAGCTCTTACGTGCTGAGTTAGAACCAATTCATGAGCGGATGGATCGTATTGAGGAGTCTAGTGAAGGGCGTTCAAGGGGCCAAGATGGACAGAATCATAGAAGGAAGCCCATGCAACATGTGATTGAAGAGAGTGATGGAGAAGATGTCATTTTTGTTCAGAACAATGCAAGGAACCATGGCTAATTGGATGACAATTTTAGAGCATCCGAGTTAACATCCTTCCTTTTCAAGGAAAATCAGACCCGAAGGCATATTTGGAATGGGAAAGCAAAGTGGAGCACATCTTCGAATGCCATAACTACTTCGAGCAAAAGAAGGTGTGCCTGGCTGCCTTAGAATTTATTGAATACGCACTTGTATGGTGGGATCAACTAAGATCAAAAAGGAGACGCAATGTTGAACGACCTATCAACACTTGGAGAGAAACGAAAGGTATTATGAAGAAATGTTTTGTGCCTACTCATTATCACCGTGATCTCTATTGTAAGTTGCAGAATCTTAAACAAGGAAGTATAAGCGTGGAAGACTACTACAAAGGGATGGAGATAGCCATGAATCGAGCAAGTGTGGATGAAGGCCGTGAAGCCACCATGGCAAGGTTCTTGTCCAGATTAAACAAAGAGATTGCTGATGTAGTGGAATTACAACACTACATTGAAATTGAGGATATGGTGCATATGGCTATCAAAATTGAGAGACAACAACGCAAGAGATCATCTTCTAGAGTCGTTACTAATGCAGCCCCTAAATGGAGTCCAAACACACCTTGGAGAAATACTCCTTTCCAAGGCAAAGAACAGGCTGAAACGTGCAAAACCAAGCCTATGGTGGAGAATGTTCGAGGAAAGAAACAAGAAGTGTCCATACGATCCCGAGAGATCAAGTGTTTCAAGTGCTTAGGGCATGTCCATATTGCTAGCCAATGTCCAAATAAAAACACGATGTTGTTGGTGGAAAATGGAGAGATTGCATCGGATAATGAGGAAGAAATTTTGGAAGAATCAGAGCAAGAGGAAGAAGAAGAAGAATTCACCCCTGCCGTTGAAGTCAACTTATGGTTGTTAAAAGTCTTTTAAACACTCAAATGGCAGAACAAGAGGAGCAACGAGAGAACATATTTCACACTAGGTGTTATATTAACAACAAAGTGTGTTTTATGATAATCGATGATGGAAGCTGCATCAACGTGGCCAGCACTCTTATGGTGGATAAACTCGGCCTCAAAACTTTAAAGCATCCAGACCCATATAAACTCCAATGGCTCAATGATTCGGGGAATTAAAGGTCACCAAACAGGTTTTTGTATCTTTCACTATTGGTTCATATAAGGATGGGGTTTTATGCAACGTAGTTCCTATGCACGTAAGTCACATTTTACTAGGAAGGCCATGGCAATATGATCGAAGAACGACGCATGATTATCACACCAATCAGTTCATCTTCAAGAATGGAGGCAAGAAGATAGTGCTTGAACCTATGACGCCAAAACAAGTGCAAAGTTACCAGATTCTGATGAAACGAAGTGTGGAGGCTTGGAAACAAGAGAAGATCCAAACCAAGCTTAAAGAAGGAAGACCTAAGGAAGAAAAGGCGTCTGGCAGCATCAAGTTGATTAAGGAATGTCTTTTGACACATCCCATGATCACTTCTGAATTTTCTAACCCAAAAGTAGCCAAAATATTCTCATCTTCTTTTCAGAAACTCAAGGAGTTAGAAGACCATGCAGGGAAAACCCATGTCATTCCCATTGCTAAGGGAGATTCCAGCATCAAGGGGTTCGATTTGAGGACAAATTGCCCCAAAGAAGGAGGGTATGATATGTGCACTCCCAACCTTAAATTCTACCCATACCCCCTAAGTCACACAAGTCCAATCAGGGAGTTCTACTTAATCCTCTTTATTTATTCAATTCATGTTGAAATGCCAAAATTGCTACATATTTATAGGAAATGAAAGGGTATGGACATGGGACATTTCCCTTTGAAAAGGTGGCCGAATAGTGGCCCTGGTGTCTTTTCAATTGGTGGTATCTCCCTCTTTAACCATTTGGTTTAATGGTGTCTCCTCTCAATAATTGTTATAAGTTTTCGGTTTAAAATTCCAACCTGCACAGTCTTTAGTAAATTGAACATATCTAAAGTTCCCGATATCGGATTGATGAGATTAAACATGCGCTGGAACGATAAGAGACAGAAGAACAAGTTTCACGTAGACACCAAAGTCCAATTCCACTCGTATCCTTCTCGAAACCGTCACACAAGTGGACCATCATGAATCTGTCTAATGAAGAGTGCTATCTCTTTGTTTTGGCGCCCAAAACATGTTTCCCTCCATCTTGGTCGGTTGTGTCTCTTGGGGAGGGAACATGTCCTTCCATGGTTGAGCTGTAGGTTGTAGGGTGAGCTAAGATGAGCTGGATGAACTAAGGTTGAGCTGGGTTGAGGTGAGCTAGCTAGCTGATTTAGCTGGATGAAAGTTCACCATCTTTGAGTGATGATTTGAGCTGAACGGCTAAACCCTAGCTAAGTGAACTTATCTTTAGGGCCATAATACTCTCCTCAATCCGAATTTCATATGGATGGAAATTCACCATTTGTCGTTTTGAGCTCATTCTGGATTCGTGAACTGGAATGAAGCTAGCATCCACTTCATTGCGCTTCCTAGGAATTTTTGGTACATTTTAGTGCTGATCGGAAGCTGGTAAGTGCCTCAAACAACAATTTTTTGTTTTGAGCATAAATGGTTCATTCGAGCTAAAACGGAGTTGGCCAATAGTCCCTAAGCTGTGTTTAACATAACCTGCAAAGAAACAACTTAAACTAATAAGTATGATGTTACTAAACATGTGTTGAATATTAATAATGCATAATAGAAGCTAGATAAAGCTGTGGTTCAGTACCAATTACTATCAATAGTAATATAAGGAAATAAACATTATAGGTATATAATATGAGATAGCAAGCGAGTGTAGCAAACAACTTTGAATCAGATTATTTAGTTTGTGAGTTAATCTTCATTCTTGTTCTTTTTAGAACTCTATCGACTTATCAAATCATCTCTTTGATTAGTGGCGTCACCCTCCATCCTTTATACTTTAGGTTTCTGGAATTACATTTCCAAGAGGTCTAAGTGCATCTACCACCCTCAGAGTTACAACTAGATTGAGTTTACGTTCCTATAACATAATTTAAACCTTTACCCCTTTGAATACTATCATTCCAACACCTCATAATCATCATCCATCTTCCATTTTCGTCCACCATTCTTCACCAGCCCTTTACATATCCTTTCATATCATTTACATCACTTAAACACCTCTATTTCCTTCCTTAATCAACCATCAACATTCCCCACACCATAACCCCTTCTTAAATCATCCTTATCTTATTTCTAGAATCTTTTAACATTCTTTTATTCAGGAAACAAGCGTGATACAAGGCTTGCTTGCATTCTAAGGTCCGGGCAATCAAAGCTTCTCTCTACAAGCATCTTTGGAGAGTTGGAACGTATCAGTGGGACTCGTAATGCCACAAATGTGGTTGTAGGTACTTTTTCTTTGCAAAATGTACCATTGTTTTCTTTGATAGATTCCGGATCTACACATTCTTATGTTTTGAGTGAGCATGCGCATTTGTTGGATTATCATGTACAGGTTCTAAATGTTGGTTTGGTGGTTACCAATTCTTTGGGTGAAACAATCACAGTTAGGAGGTTGTATAAAAGGTTTCCATTGGAGGTGCAAGGGCATGTTTTTGAAGTTGACTTGATAGAGTTATCTTTCCATGGTTTTGATCTTATCTTAGGTGTAAACTGGTTGACGGAGCACTGAGCGGTGGTGGACTTTGAAAAGAAGAAGGTTACGTTGAGGTTGTTGGATGGTAATGAGGTTGTGGTGAAGAGTGAATATATTGGAGTTTTGTCCAATGTGGTTTCGACTTTGCAAGCGGAAAAGATGTTGCAAATGGTAGTATGGCGTATCTAGCCTATGTGATGAATCTGAGTATAAGAGATATTAAGGTGTAAGACATTCGAACAATGTGCGATTTCCCGGATGTATTTCTTGAGGAGTTGGCAGGATTGCCTCCCGATCGCGAAGTGGAGTTTAGTATCAAGATCTATGCTAGTACTGAATCGGTGTCTTTTACTCCTTATCGTAAGGCACCTAAGGAGTTGAAAGAATTGAAGATGAAGTTGCAAGAGTTACTTTACTGCGGGTTCATACGACCGAGTGTATCACCTTGGGGTGCGTCGGTGTTGTTTGTGAAAAAGGATGGCACCATGAGAATGTACATTGATTACCGGCAATTGAATAAGTTGACCATGAAGAATAAGTATCCTTTACCGAGGATTGATGATCTGTTTGATCAGTTTCGAGGTGCAAGCGTATTCCCAAAGATTGATTTAAGATCAGGGTATTATCAGTTGAAAGTGAAGGAGGCAGATGTGTTGAAAACGGCTTTTCGGACAAGGTATTGTCACTATGAGTTTTTGGTGTTGTTGTTTGGGTTGACAAATGCCCCTGCTGCTTTTATGGACATGATGAACCGAGTGTTTCATGAATACTTGGACCAGTTTGTGGTAGTATTCATAGATGATATCCTTGTGTATTCGCGTACCGAGGAAGATCATGATCAACATTTGCGAATTGTGTTGCAAGTGTTGAAAGAAAATCGGTTGTTTGCTAAGCTAAGCAAATGTGAGTTTTGGCTAAGGGAAAAGGTGTTTCTGGGTCATGTGATGTCGGAAAAGGGTATTAGTGTTGATCTGAAAAAGATAGAAGCTGTTATGGGTTGGAAGCAACCAAAGTCGGTGCTAGAGGTTATAACATCCCGGTTTTGGGACTAGAAGTTAGAGTATGGATTAGGGAGGTTCGATTCGAGTTGAATCGGGTTTCTCCGGTTCATTAATTTTGGGTAAATTAAAATAATAATATTTTAATTGGATAAATAATAAATATTTAGAAAAGTTTTAAAAATATTAAAAAGGTGTTTTAAAGTTAAGGGAATAATAATTGGGTTTTAATTTGATTTAATTAAGTTTAATTATCATATTAGCGACTAAATTATAAATTTTGGAAAGTTTAGGGGTTAAATTATAATTTTCGGAAATATGGGAATTTTTATGACTAAATTGAAAAGTAAACTAAAACTTAGAATCCTTAGAGGGTCATTAACCCAAATTATTTTAATTAAAGATCATCCACCAAAATTAGTTTTAATTGGTGATTAATTCCATTTTTCTTTTCATTAAAATTCTCTCATCTTTTCTCCTAAATTTTCTCTCTATTTTCTCTCCCTGATTTCTCAAGCAAATTGCTGAATTCTTCTCCATTTTCATCAAGATTTATCTTATTTTACTCAATATTTTATTCTTTACAAAATCTACCCATTTATTTTGCAAAATCATCATCCAATTTTAAGGAAAATCAAGAGAAGAATTCACATCTTTTTGTTGGATTGATCTTAAAGGTAATTTTCTGATTTTTTTTTTCATTTCTAAGGTTCTTTATTTGATATTCCCAAGCATTTGACTTACAAATCGTTAATCCTAAATTGATTTCATTTTTAATTCAAGATTTTGATGTTTTTATGAAATTTTCAAGAAATTAGGTTAGATCTCATTCAAGGCTTTAATTAGGATGATTTCCTATAAAATTATACTTACTTTTATGATTAACTGAGTCTTGAATTGATGGCACATAGTTTTAATCCCAGAATAATTGAATCGATGTTGTTTAGAGGTGGTTTTCGGTTGTTTTATGGGATGTTTTAGATGTTCTGCTTTTGCTGGAGGTATAAGGATGGTTTGAATGTGTTTTAGTTCATAATTGAGGAGGTTTAAATGTTAGATTTATTATGTTAGGGGCTGGTGTTGTTTCGGATGTGTTTCGGCTTAGTTTTCGGTCTTTCGGCTTAGTTTTTGGTAGTTTTGTGCAGGTTTAATGTGGTTGTTGTGTTGAGCATGTCTTGATGTGTATATTCTCTATTTTTAATGATATAGAGGAAGTTCAAGAAGTCTCTTAAAGTGGTTGATGCGTTAGCGTTGCCGTTAGAGCATCGACGAAGGCTCGTTTCGCTTGTCGGTGAGTAAATTTTGGTTAAAAGCGATTTGCAATTGAATGGTTCTGTTTTGGGGATTATGGAATAGTGTAAAAACTTTTCATATATCAAGAGTAAGTGTTACAAAGGTTTTGATGCATTTTCCTATGTTTCGGCTATTTGGTAATGGCTTTAAGAAAGATATTTTCATAGAGTTTTTATTGAAAATGCATAACTTGGATTTTGAAATGATGCATACATGTGCTAATTGCTGTAAATGCATGGTTTAGAAAGAGATTCATGGCTTGCGGAAGCATGAAAATGAATTGGAACAATATGTTGTATAGTGGATTTGATCAACTTGTTTCTGTCCAATGTAATTGTACAACACTGCCTCGGCTGTACTGCAGATGACTACCTTGACAGTGAAGATACTCGCCCGCCGCGACAATCTCTTGTTCTTGGGAAGACTTTATCAAAGTTCGGGAAAATATCCTTTAGTGCCTTCGCTTATCTCTAAGTCAAAGTATTGTTGATGATCAGTCCTTGATGATACCTCTCAGTGTGAATCAATTATAATCACCAACCAATCACACACTTCTTTTAGCCGCTGAAACTCTTAACCTATGTCTAGGCCGAGTTATTGTTTCCCGATTGAAACACCGTACTTATTTCTTTCGTGAATCTAACTCTCTCGATATTAGATAAATGAATTACTTACAAACTTCTCTCTCGAGCTTGAATGTAAGAATAATGAATGGCAAAGAATAAGCAAACTTCGATATTTTATTGCATTGGAAACAAGAAACAAAGTTTGACTTCCTCACACTAATACTTTACAGCCTTCACCTAAGCCTAAACAAAATTAGAACATAATGTAAAAGAAAAGAAAAACTAAAAGACGAAATCTAAGCTCTCTAATTTTATGAATTGGTCGAATGCCCCTCTCCTTGGACGGCTTGGTCTTATATAGGCTTGGTCTAGAGCAAACCTTTCCTAAGTAGAATACAACTTGGAGTAGGGAACAAATCATATACAAAAATAAAATATTTCCAAGTTTATTCCATCTAGAAGGTTTTTCGCGTGGCCTTGTCTTTGGACTTTCCACGTGTTATTCAGCTCCGATCCTTGGGCTTTTTGTCCAGCAATGTTCTCCTCATTTTTCTCCTCATCTTGCCTGCCACATCACTACTTGTCCTTTGCTGCCTCGACATCAGGTCCTGCCTCGGCCTTTAGTTGCTGCCGCGGCAATACTTCTTTTTGCACAGATATAAAAATGCAATAAAGTATGTATTTTCTATAAATATTATATTTAACAGCAAAATCCCTAAATACATCACATTAAGTATATGCATTGGTCCAAGTAGGTATAGAATTGATGATTAATGCCCATGAAAAGTGTAGAAAGTGATAGTGAGTTAAGCACTTATCACACCCCAAACTCGAACTATTGCTTATCCTCAAGCAATGCAAACCATCAATTTGTCAAAATTTATTCCCACTTGGTCTTATGTTTCCATCTATTCTCCCCATCATAACTATGTCTATTCTTTAGACTTAACTTTTCGGTTACCTAAGGGTTTACCTAGAAGACAAACTATAAGGTTTTGTGAGTGTGTGCGTTTTTATGGACAAGTTTGATTAAAGGCCTTCTTAGATAAACTCTAAGTTCAAGATAAATAGACTTGGATTTAGTGTACTCTTCTTTTTTCTAAACAACCAATTCTTGAGCCAATTTTGGGTACCTCAAGGATTGTGTTTTTCTCTTTATTATTTTCTTATTTCTTTTCTATTTTTTAAACATACTAGAGCCAATTTTGGGCACCTCTAGCAAGAAGAAGAGTAGTTCCTAGAGCCGGTGATAGGCACCTCTAGTCACCTTTCCAAAGATCTAAAAGTCTTTATAACCTAAGTTTATTAAAAGAATTCTTATAGCGAAACAAGTCCCAAAAGTGTTTTAAGATCAACCTTATAGTAAGCTTCTAAGTTTTTCTCCTTGAATATCCTAGAATTAAGCCTTCAAAACAGAACCTAACTATGGTAAGGAGAAAGATTTCTATTACCTTAAAAGAATAAACTAAAACAATATTGATGATGGGCAGTGCAAGAGTATGTGCAATAATTTCAAGTAAAATGGTGGACATAAAAATATAAAATTTATCACTTAAAAACTCCCTTTTGATGCCAAGGCCGCGATAGTGGATTGCCTCGGTAGTGGCTCTACACCCACAAACTTGAACCAAACATTATCCTCAATGATTAAATTAGGGGCAAACGGTAGGCAACAAAATATGAAAAGTAGACAAGTAAGAAAAGCAGTATAAAATAAATTTATAAGGACTCCAAAGACCTGTCCTCCACAATTAATTTTCTGGATCTTACTGCTGATTGTTGCATCCTTGGTGATGGTGATGGCTGAGTCTTTGCTTTTCGTGGTTGCTGGACTCTTGTAGACGTTGTTCGTTGCTTGAGAGCGTTCACTTGTTCTTCTCCTTCATCTTCGATCACTATTACATCAGTCCCTCTATTGTTTTCTAGATCTACCTAGGCATGGTGAATGGTCGGCCCGATAGCGTCTGAACTTTAATGTACATAGGCATGTATCTCTTCTGATAGACTGCCCATGATGATGGGGGATCTTGGGGGAGTGCTGAAGACTTCCCTCCTCTTAGAAGGTCTTTTACTGGCAGATGATGCTGCGACAGAATCTGCTGCCTTAGATGGGCCAGCAGCGTGAAACTGTTGTTGAGGGAATGTGGGAAAGAATGGTCTCGGTCTTCCTTGAGCTGGTGTTATCTCGGTATATGGTGCAACTGTTATGAACATATTGGTGGGGAACTCTGGAATCTGCACCCCTTGGCCTGGAAAGTTGTGGAGCATCATTTGGGCAAGTGTGCGGCCTAAGATCCATAACTGTCATCCTTTATAGTATTTCCTGGTACTGGTCTGCTACGGCAGTGGTGTGGGCAGTGTCAAGCATGTCTACCGTGTATTGGGCCCTAACAACAGTGTCAGTAGTTAACTGTTGCGACGTTGCCTGGACTGGTTCTGCTTGCGTGATCTGCATGATCTTGTGGCAGAAGTCTCTGGTCCATCCTTTTCTATTGGTTGTGAATTGATCTGTGTCGGAAGTGAGTATACCTGTAGCAGTACAAATACCAGTAATTAAAGAAGGGAAATATAATGGGTCTTTATCCTTCTTACCGCATTCATAAATTTCTCATAAAATAATTTCTCGAATGTTGATGCTCCTTTTGTTGATGATTGATTGGATGAGCACCAATCTCCTTCGGTTCACCGTACTGTTTTGAGAGGTTGTAATGAGTCGTATCTTTACAAAGGTGTTCCAAAGCTTAGCCTCGGGTTTCAGACTTTTTCTTGCTATGGATCCTTTATGGGCACCGATTTCCCAAGGGGTATTTTCGTAGCAAAGGTCGTCCTTTATTAGCTCATAATCTTCAGCTGTGACATCCTCCATGAATTCGGCATGGACATCACGAATAGGGACAAGGTCGTAGAAATCGTTGATTATCTCAGCATCGAGCTTGATAGGCCTGCCTCGGCACTGGACAAAGAGAGAGCCCTTGCTTGGCCCGTGCACATAGAATTCTTGCACGATAGTGGCGTTGGCCTGGATCGTCTAGAGGCAGAAGATCACCCAATCTTGATATTTTATCTTATCGAACAAGTAGTGTTCGATGCCGAAATTTTCTTCATCAGGCTATTAGAACCCTTGTTCCTCCCATAATTGCCGAGTAATGAAAGACCTATTGAATCAGTCTTCAACAGTGGTTGGGGCAAAGCTTCTGTAGGTGGCCATAAGTAAGTAGATTGAGAGTTGAGGTTCTTGAAGATTTTCTTTGAAGGGTTTCTGAAAATTGCAAGAAGGCTTGTAAGTAGGCAGAGAATATTGTGAGAGCAAGATCAGCAAAGATTCTAAAGAAAACAAGAATGCAAGAGTGAATAGTTCAAAAGGGAGAGATTGCTTATATAGGCCTCATCCTTGAGACCATTTTAACCACTAGACGTTTTGTAGCCGTTTAACTTTTACTATTGCTTGCATTTATTGTCGCGGCAAAAATCTCGGCAGACTAACCGTTATGCTGTTTCTGCCCGTTGGGACTACTGCGACTCTGACACTATTTTTCTGCCTCGGTTGAATTCCTGCTGTGAACTATTTCTTCTTTATTCTTGCTTATTGTCCTAAGAAAAATTAAACAATAAAATTAATTAAAGCAATAAAAAAAATTAACTTTAAACTAAACTAATCTTAATATAATAGTAAAAAGAGAGGGGAGAGATTATATCACTGGTGGAGTGCATGCAAATGCATCTTCCAAGGTGATCATCTCTTGTTGGCCAGAATGATTCTTTAAGTGTTGTCCATTGGCTTTATATCCATCCCTTTTTGTCCTAATCTTTACTGCACCCTGTTTGTCTGGACAATATGATGTTCTGTTGATTTCCTCCACGTCTGCCTTAATTTTTCGGCCAAAAATTTTGCCATAACAAATATCTAATTTTTTGTCAAGCATGCTACCCAGGTAGTGGCTGTTGAAACAGGATAGCTTTGTGTTTGCATCTGTGGTGTGAAGGACTTTACACTCTTCTGCATCATCATACCTTTTCAAATTTGTGAAGGCATTGAGTTTGACTTATTGGTCATTTACCCTCAGAGTCAAGTCTCCTTTTTCTACATCAATTAATGTTCGTCCATTTGTAAGAAAAGATCTTCCAAGGATGATCGGCGCATTCTCATCTGCTTTACAATCAAGGACAAGAAAATCAGCAGGAAAAATAAATTTGTCTACTCTTACCAGTATGTCCTTGATTTTTCCTTCGGGTTGTACATATGGTCGATCCGCAAGTTGGAGCATCACAGTAGTGGGTTTTGCCCTTCCAATTCCAAGCTTTTGAAAGACAGATTTGGGCATTAGATTGATGCTTGCTGCAAGGTCGCATAGAGCCTTGTAGCATTGCCATGCATCCTTCTGTAGCAGCCAATGTTTCAAACTCATCGAGCCTTTTTCTCTTAGACACAATGTCTTTCAAGAACTTAGCATAATTACGCATTTGTTCAATTGCCTCTACAAAGGGTAAGTTAATGTGGACTTGCTTTAAAATATAAAGAAATTTCTTGAATTGATGATCCTGTTTTTGCTTTTTTAACCTTTGTGGGAAAGGTGGTGGTGGTATCATCTCTTCCAGGGTTTCTTTGGTTTGGATTTTAATACCTGGAACCACTGTATTTGTCGCTGTCTCGACAGGTTGTTCAGGTACTGCCGAGTGCTCTGCTGGGGCAGTGTTTTCTGCTGTGATATTATCAATTGATTCAGCATCCAAGTCCTCTTTTTCTGGTTCTGTTGATGGGACTTTGTCTGCTGGCCTTTCTACCTTCTCTTTCTGCTGTAGACCACTTCTAGTAGTGATTGCTTTGTACTGTTCATGGCCCATTACCTTAGCAACTTCAGTATTGTTAGGTAATCCTCCATGTGGTCTAGTGTTGATGTTCTGGGCCAAATGCTCAACCTGGGTTTCCAGTGCCTTTATTGCTTCCTATTGATTCTGTTAACCTCATCTCAGCCCTATTTATAAATGCATCTATTCTTTTGATGAAGTTACTGTTCTCTTCCATTTATGATTCAGTTTTCATCATGAATGCTTTCAGAGAATTTCCAGAGAACTTACAGGCTGTTGCTGATGCATCTGCTGCTAAGGCATGGGTTGCTGGACTTGCTGCTACGACAGATGTTGCATTTGTTGCTAGAATCCTGGGGATTGAGTAGTTGGATTCACGGTATTGTTTGGATTGCTTCATGAAAAGTTTGGATGCCTCTTCCATGAGGGATTGTATGTGTTGGACATCATGTTATTTTTGTTATAGTTTCCCACATACATGCTAGACTCTTGATTCTGCATATACTTAGAAGAATTTTGGTTACCTTCACATAAATTAAAGTAAGAATCATTAGCCTTAACCTCATGGGTGTTTTGCTGTAGTTGCATATTTTGCACCATTTTAGTAAGAGAGGCCAATTGTGCTATCACTGAATTTGATGTTTCTAATTCATTCACTGTGACTTGGCGTCTTACTCCTCCTCGCCTAGATGTAGGGAATTAAAAATCGTTCTTAGCAAGTTTATTTAGTATCTCAATAGCTTCCTCGGGTGCTTTTATCCAAGAGTGTTCCATTTGCCGAGGCATCTAACATCATCCTTGTCGGGGCATTGGTGGCATTGTAAAACATTGTCACTTGTGTCCACAGTGGGAATCCATGCAATGGGCACTTGTGAAATAACTCTCTGTAGCATTCCCATGCCTCGTACATCGGTTCGTCATCAGCATGTCAAAAAGAAGCAATTTCTTTACGAATTCTATCATATAAATTAGTAAAATTAAAGCGCATAATAAAATCTCGGCATAATTCACTCCAAGATCCTATTGATCCTACTGGAATGCTATTTAGCCAAGTTTTTTCCCTATCCCTCAGTGAATAGGAGAACAACTTCAATCTTAAGACATCCTCATGGACTCCTTGGATTTTGAAGGAATTGCATATTTTCATGAATGACTTAAGATGTTGCCTGACATCTTCTGTCATTAACCCACCAAACTGTCCAATAGTGTTTAGCATATTGAACATGACAGGTTTTAACTCAAAGTGGGCCACTTCTATTTCTGGTGTAACAACTCCAGGATTTAGCCCATTTAGATCTTCCTCCAGGAAGTCTCTGATAGTTAACTGTCGTAGCAGTGGTGGCGGCGGAAGGCCTCCATTGCCGGCAGGTAAGTTCTGTTCTGCTTGATTGCCTTGATGGCCTGCCATAGCTTCTTGGATTTGTCTCCTCAACCTTCGGTGTGTCCTTTCGATTTTTGGATCTAACTCGTACAAAGGATGGGTAGGGTTTACCCTGATCATATACCAAAAATAAACCAAAGTAAAATAAAAATAAAATAACTAAAAAGCAAGAAAATATATAAAACAAAATTTAGTTGTCAATCCCCAGCAACGGCGCCAAAAACTTGATGCGTGTTAGATATGCGTAATTTAGTGCAAGTGAATACGTCGCCAAGTAATAAAGTGATAAGTATCAAGTATCGTCTCCATAGGGATTGGTCTACTTAATGTTCTTCCTTTAGTTTTCTTGCTCTGTAAAAGAAATAAAGTAAAAACACAAGTAATTGGATTGTGATTGAACTAAATAATAAAAACTAAATAAATATAAAAAATAAGATAAAGAAGGTGGCCAGGAATCAGTGGTGCTGTATAGTTGATTTGATCAATTTGTTTCCGTCCAATGTAATTGTATAATACTGCTTCGGCAGTACTATAGATTACTGACTAGACAGTGAAGATACTCGTTCGCCACGACAATCTATTGCTCTTGGGAAGACTTTATCAAAGTTCGACAAAGTGTCCTTTAGTACCTTCGCTTATCTCTAAGTCAAAATACTGTTGATGATCAGTCCTTGATGATACCTCTCGGCGTGAATAAATTATAATCACCAACCTATCTCACACTTCCTTTAGTCGCTGAAACTCTTAACCTATGTCTAGGCCGAGTTATTGTTTCCCGATTGAAACACCGTACTTATTCCTTTCGTGAATCTAACTCTCTCGATATTAGATAAATGGATTACTTACAAACTTCTCTCTCGAGCTTGAATGCAAGAACAAGGAATGACAAAGAATAAGCAAACTTCGATATTTTATTGCATTGGAAATAAGAAACAAAGTTTTACTTCCTCACACTAATACTTTACAACCTTCACCTAAGCCTAAACAAAATTAGAATATAATGTAGAAGAAAAGAAAAACTAAAAGATGAAATCTAAGCTCTCTAATTCTATGAATTGGTCGAATGCCCCTCTCCTTGGACGACTTGGTCTTATATAGGCTTAGCCTAGGGAAAACCTTTCCTAAGTAGAATACAACTTGGAGTAGGGAACGAGTCATATACAAAAATAAAATATTTCCAATTTTATTCCATCTAGAAGGTTTTTTCGTGTGGCCTTGTCTTTGGGTTTTCCACGTGCTATTCAGCTCCGATCCTTGGGCTTTTTTTCCAGCAACGTTCTCCTCATTTTTTTCTCCTTATCTTGCCTGCCACATCACTACTTGTCCTTTTCGGTCTCGGTATCAGGTCCTTCCTTGGCCTTTAGTTGCTGCCGCGACAATATTTCTTTCTGCACAGATATAAAAATGCAGTAAAGTATGCCTTTTCTGTAAATATTATCTTTAACAGCAAAATCCCTAAATATATCATATTAAGTATATGTATTGGTCTAAGTAGGTGTAGAATTGATGATTAATACCCATGAAAAGTGTAAAAAGTGATAGTGAGTTGAGCACTTATCAGTGGCATCGAACTATGGTGCGACTTTCGGATCTCACTGGTCATCTGAGTATCGATACTGCCCAAGGCAGTATCGATACCCCTGAGCTTTGGTAGGTAATATGGTTACTGCCACGTCATGGTATCGATATAGGGCTTGGCTGTATCGATATCCCTGACTGATAAATGAGCTTTAGGTGTCGAAATTACATGTTAATCTCGGATATCTTTCTTTGTTCAATTATTGTAGCTATATTTGTTATTTTGAACTGAAACTTCACATGGATGCATAAAGTTGACTTAATTTCAAGTTGGCTAACTTAATTTGGACAAAGTAGTTAGGATTTGGAGTATTTACATTTTGGTCCCTAATTAGTGAAGCATGTAATTGATGATGTTAGAATACTCCCTTTGGTTTGAAATTTATAATGAGTGCTACTTGCATGTTTAATTGAACTTTGATGGAACGAATTTCTACCTTATCAATAGAATTTAAAAGATTTACGTTTTAGTCTTTAATATACTTATGTGTTTAATCGAGTGCTCGCTTGTGGTTGGATTGCTTCCGTTCTTGCTTTCTATGAGACTGACACATGTAGGAATCTAATTATGCATCTAGAAAAGAATATATATATATATCGGTTTTCAGGGTTATTTATCGAATCGGACCTTTGCGGGTTTGTTTCAATTTTCCTCGTGTAACCCATTAGAGCCAATTTCGTCTAGGCCGATCTAAAGGGTTATAGAGGTTCGGAGTTTCTTAGAGTTGGCTGGATACTATCATAGGTTTTTTGAAGGATTTTCGAGCATTGCTGCTCTTATGACCAAGCTTTTGCAAAAGAAGGTTCCTTTTGAATGGAAAGAAAGTCAACAAAAGAGCTTTGAGAAGTTAAAAGAGGTCTTGACTAGTTCTCCGGTGTTGGTTCAACCCGAGTCGGGTAAGGACTTCGTGGTTTAGAGTGATACGTCTTATGTTGGTCTCGGATGTGTATTGATGCAAGAAGGGAAAGTTGTGGCGTATGCCTCTAGACAATTAAGAGTGCATGAAAGGAATTATCTGACGCATGATTTGGAGCTTGCGGCGGTAGTTTTTGCTTTGAAAGTTTGAAGAAACTACTTGTACGGTGAAAAGTGTACCATATACACGGATCACAAGAGTTTGAAATATCTCATATCGTAGAAGGATCTAAACCTTAGGCAACGAAGATGGATGGAGTTGCTTAAGGACTATGATTTGACTATTGAGTATCATCCGGGAAAAGCTAACGTGGTGGCAGATGCTTTGAGCAGTAAGACAGCAGTGGAGTTGAGGGTTATATTTGCTAAGTTGAGTATTTCAATGGAAGGTGGTTTAATGGCGGAGTTGTAAGTAAAACCTGTGTTGGTTGAGATGATAAAGGCGAAGCAGTTAGAGGATAAGGCTTTGGTACCTTTTGTGGAGGACATTGCTGAAGGTAGACCGATCAAGTATTAATTTGATGATGATGAGGTTCTTTGCTTTGGAGGTCGGATAGTGGTGTCAGATGATGTCGAGTTGAGACAGGTTATCTTAACAGAGGCTCATACTATCCCGTTTGCTATACATCCGGGTAGTGTGAAGATGTATAAGGATATCAAAAGTGTGTACTTTTTGGTTGGTTTGAAGAAGAATGTGGAGGAGTTTGTGACACGGTATATGGTGTGTCAGCGAGTGAAAGCTGAACATCAGTTTCCTGCGAATTTGTTGCAACCGGTTCAAGTTCCGGAATAGAAATGGGAGAGAGTGACTATGGATTTTGTGACGGGGTTACCGTTAACGCTGTCCAAAAAGGATTTTATATGGGTGGTTGTTGATAGGTTTACGAAGTGTACGCATTTTCTTGTTGTGCATACGACGTATTCGATGGATAAGTTAGCGGAGTTATATGTTTTTGAGGTGGTGAAGTTTCATGGTGTGCCAAAGTTGATCATATCGGATAGAGATCCGTGTTTTACCTCTAAGTTTTGGAAGAGTTTGCATGGAGCTTTGGGTATGAGGCTTAGTTTTAGTACAACTTATCATTCTGAGACAAATGGTCAGTCTGAACGTGTTATTCAGGCTTTGGAGAATATGTTGAGGTGTTGCATCATTGAGTTTTAATGTACATGGGGGAAACAATTGCCTTTGGTGGAGTTTGCTTACAATAATAGTTTTCAGGCAAACATACAAATGGCATCGTTTGAGGCTTTATCTGGACGTAGATGTCGTACTCCTTTGTGTTGGAAGAAGGTTGGACACAAGTATGCTTCTTTACCGCAAGTGTTAAAAGACACCGATGAGAAAGTTAAGCTTATATGTGCTAAGATTAAGGAGGCTTCGGATAGGTAGAAGTCTTATGCTGATCTGAAGCGTAGAGAGGTTGAGTATGTTGTCGGGGATGAAGTGTTTTTGAAGGTTCATGGAAGAAAGTGATGAGGTTTGGATGTAAGGGTAAGTTGATTCCTCGTTTTATTGGGCCTTACGAGGTGTTAGAGCGTGTTGCCCTGTTGCTTATCGGTTGAGGTTTCCAGAGGAGTTGGATAGGATGCATGATGTTTTTCATGTGTCGATGTTTCGTAAGTATAGGTCAGATCCTTCCCATGTTGTTTCAGTTGAGGAGATTGAGTTAAGAGCAGATATGACTTATGAAGAAGAACCGGTGAGGATCCTAGATGTAGATACAAAGGTTCATCGAGAAAAGACCATAGATTTAGTGAAAGTGCTTTGGAGGCACCGAAGTGTTGAAGAAGCTACTTGGGAGACAAGAGAAAGTATGAAAGATCAGTCTCCTCACTTGTTTGTTTCAGTTAAGAATTTCGAGGATGAAATTTTTTAAGAGGGGGAGAGTTGTAACATCCCAATTTTGGGTCTAGAAGTTTGAGTGTTGGTTAGGGAGGTTCGATTCGGGTCGAATCGGATTTCTTTGGTTCATTATTCCGGGTAATTTAAGATAATGATATTTGAAACGGATGGGTGATAAATCTTTAGAAAAGATTTTATAAATGTTCAAATGATATTTTAAAGTTAAAGGAATGTTAATTGAGTCCTAATTTGATTTAATTAAGCTTAATTTCAATTTTATTGACCAAATTGTGAAAATTGGAAAGTTAGTATTTTCTGATTTCTTTTAATTTTTAAGGTTCTTTGTTTGATATTCCCAAGCATTTGGCTTATAAATCAATAATCCTAACTTAATTTTATGCTTTAATTCAAGATTTTGGAGTTTTTATGGAAATTTCAAGAAAATGAATTAAATCTTGTTCAAGGTTGTAATTAGGGTGATTTTCTATAAAATTATACTTACTTTGATGATTAATTGAGTTTTGTATTGATAATAAATAGTTTTAATCCTGGAATAATTGAATTAGTGTCGTTAAGAATGGTTTTTGTATGGTTTTATGGGCTGTTTTAGGTGCTCTATTTTTGCTGGAGGTATAAGGATGGTTTGAGGGTGTTTTTAGTCCTTAATTAAGGTGGATTAGGTGTTAGATTCATTAGGTTAAGGGTTGGTTTAGTTTCGGATGTTTTCGGTTTAGTTTTCGGTCTTTTCGAATTAGTTTTTGATAGTTTTGTGGTGGTTCAATATGGTTGTTGTGTTGAGCATGTTTTGTTGCGTATATGCTCTGTTTTGACGATGTAGAGAAAGTGCAAGAAGTCACTTAAGTGGCTGGTGTGTTGGCGTTGCCGTTGGAGCATCGGCGAAAGCTTGTTTGACTTGTTGGTGAGTGAATTTTGGCTAAAAGTGGTTCGCAAGTGTACGGTTCTGTTTTGGGGAGTATGGAATAGTGTAAAAGCTTTCTATAGTTCAAGAGTAAGTGATTAAAATGGTTTTATGAATTCACTCAAGTTTTGACTAATTGGCAATGGCCTTGAGGAAGATGTTTTTATAGAGATTTTTGGAAATGCATTACTTGGATTTCAAATTGATACATGCATGTGTTAGTTGCTGTAAATGCAAGATTTAGAATGATATTCATGATTTATGAAAGCATGAAAAGGATTTGGATCATTACGTGGTTATTTGCCTTACACTTGATTAAGCCATTAGGAATGATTTTGGTTCATTAATGAACTTACTATGAATGCATTATGTGTAGCAAGTTAGCATGCTTGATTGGAATTGATATTGGCTTAGTGGTACTAACTATAGTAATGAATAAAAATGAAATATCATTAGGATTAAGTTCACTATAAAGATTATGAGAATAAAGATGTTTTCTACACAAAAACAAGGGTGACTTTGTGTCCGACCATGCGTGTAGAGCTTGCCTATATGTAAAAAAGGGTGACTTTGTGTCCAACCATGCATATAATTGACCCATACGTAAACAAGGTGACTTTGTATTCGACCGTACGTAGTGGGGGGGGTAACATGTATACAAGGGAGACTATGTGTCCAACCGATGCATGATGAGACCAAGTGTCTCTAATTATGATAAGGAATCCGAGTATTTGGTGAGCTTAAAGTTCACAACAAGTTGTCACTAGAATGCCAATATGCATGATACATGAAATGATTTGGTTATGTAGATGAGCATGATTTGATTAAGCATACTTTGATTTTAGCATAAGAGTGCAAGTTATGAATATAAATTGGTTTTAAATTGTTGCATTGATGAACTTGTTTTAGAGCTATCTCTCTCTTTTCATCTTTGCAGAGAAATAAAGGCATTAGGTGCAGCATTTGGAGCAAGTGATCCAAGGGGATAGACTTCACATATTTTGGTATGCTTTGACAAATAAAATAAAAGGGCTCGGCAATGTATAAACCAATTCTTTAAAGAGTGTGTTTTGAGTTAGCTAAAGGATTGTATTTGGACTCCTAAGTTTGCAATGTTTGTTGGTTTGATGGAGTGGCATGTTATGGGATTTGATTGAAATATGTTTAAGTATGAATGTTTCTTTGGTTTGGGTCAAAAATTAGGGAGCATGCCTATAGGTATTAAGCAGTCTTGGATGATTTTAATTGAGTGTTTAAATCGCCTATTGTGTTAGGAATTTTTGCATCTAGTTGTTGATGATCTTTGGTTATGTTTAGGCTAGGCTAGGCCATCTCAGATTGCTCAAACCTGTGATCTGGGCACAGGGGTATCGAAATACCCAAGGCTGGTATCGATACCCTAGGCAAAATCTCAAGTGCCAAGGGCACACTAGTCGCCTGAGCATCGATATTGCCTAGGGCAGTATCGATACCCTTTGGTTCTTGAAGCTCACTGGTCGCCCGAGCATCGATACTGTCTAAGAGCAGTATCGATACCCCTGGGCTTAGGTAGTTAATTTGGTTATTGCCACGTCATGGTATTGATACAGGGCTCAGCTATATCGATATCCCTGTGAAAACAATGATCTTTAGGTGTTGAAATTTCATATTAGTCTCAAATATCTTTCTTTGTTCAATTATGGTAGCTAAATATGTTATTTTGAGCTAAAATTTCACATTTACGCATAAAATTAACTTAATTTCAAGTTGGATAATTTAATTTAGATGAAGTCCTTAGAATTTAGAATATTTACATTTTGGTCCCTAATTAGTAAAGCATGAAATTGATGATGTTAGAATGCCCGGTTGGTTTGAAATTTATCACGAGTGTTATTTGCATGTTTAATTGAACTTTGATGGAATGAATTTTTACCTTGCCAATATTATTTAAAATATTTACGTTTTGATACTTAATATACTTATGTGTTTAATCGAGTGTTCGATTATGATTGGTTTGCTTCCGTTCTTGCTTGGAATAAGAGCAACACATGTAGGAACTTAAATATGCATCTAGATAAGAAAAAATATATATAACGGTTTTCAGGGTTCTTTATCGAATCAGGCCTTCGCAGGTTTAGTTCGGTATTCCCTATGTAACCCATTAGAGCCGGTTCCGTCTAGGCGGGGCTAAGGGGGTCACAAGAAAGAAGAGTTATTTTAGAAAATAAGAATAAAGTTTATTAGTTAATTAAGAGTTGTAATTCCTTTCTTTTAAGAACTCTTTCCTTGCATGGAAAACTTTAACCTAGGGCTTAGACTATATAAACCCCCCTTAGGTCTAGGTTTATGAGAGAGTCGGTTTACATACATATCATACCTTTAGCCGCCGACCATATTATGTTCTAACTTCTTCGGAGGTTTAGGTTGATTATGTAGTAGTTGGAGAAGAAGGTTATATTGTTCTTGATATTTATTAATGCAAAACTTATTTCATAATTTATTCTCTCTTGGTACTTAACTTTCTTTGCATATGAGCTCTAAATGATAAGTATGTGAAGAAAAATCTATTTTTCTAATATCGTAAGAGTTAGGCTCACGAAATGAGAAAATACGGTCTTTGCTCAAGAGCATCAACTAATCTGGTTAAGAGATTAACCGCCTCGGATTTCAGCGACTAACAAGACACATGTTTGGTCGTTGTTCTCCCTTGATTCACACTGAGAGGTATCATCAAAACATGGATTTCAACAGTTCTCTTCGCTTAGGGATAAGGAAGAAAGACATACAAGGATACTCTGTCGAACTATGGAAAGTTGAATTGTCGATAAGGCATAACCCCGTCTAGGCAGTTGCGACGACCCTTTGTGCTATCTGCCGAAACGGCAGTTCAACCCATTACATCAATAAGTGGATAAATAATACAATTGGATTCTCCTCTACAAAGCACTCAACCTAACCTCATCCTTCTTATAACTATCTTTCTGTTAATTAGTTTATATTAGTTAATTTAGTTAATCTAATCCAACAAATTATTTGTGTTTCTACTCTTTCTTAGTGTAGTCTTAAGAAGTAGTGAAGTCGACACAGTCCCTGTGGGTTCAACAACCTAAAGTATTACAATCCAACAAAGGTGGAAATAGACAAGCCTTCCGAGCCTCCATCAAACATTTCCATTATTTATTCAATTGTCTTTCAAATAACATTATCCAAGTTTCTTAATACAAAAGCAATGTCCATAACATTCTATCACAAAAACATTTATCTTGCTACTTTCAAGATATTCATATCATATGAACAAACAAATATACATATCATGTTGCCAAATAATGTCCATAACATCAATTAAATGCTCCATGCATGATTCACATACCTGACATCCCGTAGCCGTGTGCCATAGCTTACCTCGACATTTCCTAACTATGCAAATGTATTAGCTAGTCTTAACAATCTAGCATTCAAACATGTATCACACAAGTCCTTTAACAATTAAACCTCCTTCCCTTTTTACCAAATATGTGATTAGTCCAATTATATGACAAATCAAATAGCAAAACGGGTGGTTAGGACCTAGGTACTAACCATAAAGTTTGCCACACTCACAAATGGTTCCAAGCAAATTAAGGGTTGTAGATGGTGATCCCTTTGCCCCTCTACCTAGCTAACTCGAGCCTTTCTTCTTCTTCGATGTTCTCTTCTCTTGGATTATCTAGCAGACCATATTCGCATAGCAAATCATTAGGACATATCCAAATAATTTAATTCAAGTGATCACATGCGTAACAAATGTAAACATTCACAATTGTTCATTAGGGACAACATTGCTATCCTTTAAAGAATCGATCATATCTCTTAGCTCCCATGTCCGAATCGAGCTTATTTTATATCGTTAGAAAGATAAGAAGATCGTCTAGAAGGAAAAATTAACCACACATTTTAATTCTCAACCAATCAATACCATATTTAATCCGAAATAGACTTGTCCAGATTCGGGACTACTCGAACAGCCCCTATAGAA
This sequence comes from Abelmoschus esculentus, assembly GCA_035048815.1. Taxonomy (NCBI): domain Eukaryota; kingdom Viridiplantae; phylum Streptophyta; class Magnoliopsida; order Malvales; family Malvaceae; genus Abelmoschus; species Abelmoschus esculentus. The sequence goes on from JAUCBN010000001.1 coordinate 16,221,319, forward strand.
AGACTTATAACTTTTCCTATGAAACTCTAAATGAGGTCCCGTAAATTTTTGATTAAACTAGATATATGTCAGGATTCTACTGCAAAATTTCAGCCCTTAGTTTCCTCAAATTTGACCTAGGAAATTTTTCAAAGATGACTACCCAGAATTGCACTTTCTAGGCAAATAAAGCTATCTTTCGTTTCATGTCTCTAATTCATACTCCAATTGCTCTCATGAATTTCCAGCTCTTTAAATTTAAAATCAATATCAACAAATCAACTTTTTTCAGAACTTATCAAATCAAATATCACAATTAACACATTTACAAAAACCCAAATTCGAAATTCCCTAACTTTTTGTTCATGCTTCTAAACTCATAACCAAACAAATTCTAACTTTTGATTAGGCATTCTAATAACCTAATATAGCATAAGATAATCATGGTAGGTTTCAAGAATCAAGATCTTAAGCTTTCAATATTTAGGTTATGGAAAAAGAAGCTTACCAAGACCTTTATACTTAATTTTTTAGACCAAATGCCTATCCATGCAAACCTTTGAAATCCCCTTCAATGGCTTCTTTCTAATTTCTCTGAAGTCTCTCTCACTCTTCTCTTTTCTTTCTCACATGAGAATGAGTGAGGAAGAAGGAATTTTTTTGCTAATTTTGTTTCATCATTTTTGGGTGTAAAAAGCCCATTTTGCCATCACTTTAATCTCTTGAGCAATTATATGACTAAGGGAAACCAAGGGAAATTGAAATTTAGCATGAAATCCTCTTGTTCTATCTTTATTTCATTCTAGTCATCCAAATTTAATCCTTTTGATTTTTCTTTTATTTCAATTAAATCCAAATCTTTTCAATCTAGATGATATTTAATTCGATTGATCTTTAATTTATTCGAATCATCCTTCTAACCCGGTTTTAAGATGTTACACTGCAATTCAGTATCTAACCTCTTATCAGACCATTCCTATATGTATTTCCTGTCTAAGAAAGAAAACCATCAAATGTATCTATGATGCATGCACTAAGGCCCTTACATCTGATGGGCTTACGTTACCACATGGCTCGATGATAAGAACAAAATCAAGGCAACTCAAAGACAAGATACATTCAGCAATCCAAGATTTTGTAAACAAGGGTTTGCAAGCCTTCTTGACGAATCAAGCATTTAATAAAAAAATCCTATGTCCTCAAACTCTCAAGATACATTCCTCGTTCATTCACGGATTTAGGATTGTAGCAAGTATTCCTCTGTAGAAAAAAAAATGATGTTGTGTTAGGATGTTAAAAAGATTAAAAATAAAATGAAAAATCAGAATTGAGAGAGAAAGAAGTTACTGGAAATTTTTGGACAGATTTGAAGGTTAAAGATGAAGTTCTTCAAGCATTCATCAATGGCAGCAACGTTCTTGAAGTTTGAACAAACTCCAAGGAAGAACCCAAACAATCTACTGAACGGACCTGAACCTTATCTTGAATCTACTCGTAAACGGACTTGGACCCTTCAATTATCGAACAATTGAGAACCCGAAGTATCAAGTAACTTGACAACAATTCAGAATTGATAGTCAAGGAAAAGTTCTAAAAAGAACCAAGTTTGAGAGAAAATCTCACAAAAGAATTTATTTATCAAAAGGTCTAACCTTGTCATTACAAAATTATGGAAATATATAGGAATAAAGGATAAGTTGGCCAAAATTGAATTTGTGGCCATTATTTAAAAGAAAATAACTAAAATAAACCACTCAAAACTTCATTTAATTTTAGCCAAGTGATTTGGCACATAAAACACATTTAACATGTGTTAAATGTTTGAATTTGAACACAAAATCACTCATTATTATCCCTTGGGCTTTTGGTCTTCAAGAACAAGGGCTTTGTTTGGCTGAAAATGCATCTACACACCCACACATGTGCAAAAGGCTACCATATGTGTCCCATTTGCATGGCACATGCCTAGGACACATTCCCTTCGTGTAGGATAGGTTTTAGCTGTTGTAGGTCACTTTAGCTTGAGTTGAGCTAGCTGGAAATTGAGTAGAGCTTAAACGAGCTAGCTGAGAGTGTAAGAAACTAAACGGAGTTGGGAGCTAAGCCTCTAAGATGCCTCGAGCTAAGGTGAGCTACGTGCACTCCATTGAGCTTCTTCTAAGCTGAATAGACTCACTTGAGTTGGTGTTCAGCTGCATATACTCGCTTGAGTTGGTGTTTAGCTGCATCCACTCTCTTGAGCTGGAGATGAGCTGAGTATGCCCACTTGAGATAAGGTTCCCCTAAGTACCTATATTAGAACAAGGCAAACACATCTAAAAAGCCTTGTAGTCTGATTTTAACCATACAAACACACTTAAAACCAAATGCAAACATACTTAACATAGTATATACATACATAAGCACACATATTAATATATATAGCTAAATATGTCAAATATCAACATGCAGCACATTATAAACAACATATTCTAAGGCATAAACATTCTCAAATGAATCTGAAATGTTAGCACAAGGAGAAGAGCTTCAACGTATTTCTTTGCCTTAGAACGTGTGATAGGTCCTAATGGTAAGACCTCCGGATCAAATTGTTGGACTTGACATGATGTGCTCTGATCATCCCCCTTTCTTGAAAAGTATTTAACCTCAAATCTGCAAAATAATCATAAGGGGTTAAATCAGAAACATTAAATATAGCACTTATATTATACTCACCCGGTAAGTCTATCTTGTAGGCATTGTCATTCACTTTCGCCAATACCTGAAAAGGACCATCTCCTTGTGGTAACAACTTTGATCGTTGTTGGGCTAGAAAACATTTCTTTCGGAAATGAACCCCAACCCAATCACCAACATCGAAGGTGACTCGCTTCCTTCCTTTGTTTGCTTGCTTTTCATACTGTTGAGTCCTTCATTCTAAATTCCTTCACTTGTTGATGCAACTTCTTTACATATTCTGTTTCCGCTTGACCGTCCCTGTTCGTCACTTATTCCTGTGGCAAAGGTAACAAATCTAGAGGCGTAATAGGGTTAAAACCATAAACAACCTCAAATGGTGACATCTTAGTAGCAGGATGTACAACATGATTATATGCAAACTAAACATGTGACATACAATCTTCCCAAGTCCTAATGTTATTTTTAATGATGGAACACAACAAATGAAATAAAACATGATTAACAACCTCGATTTGTCCATTAGTCTAGGGATGACAAGTAGTAGAAAACATGAGTTTTGTACCTATTTTGCTCCAAAGAGTCCTCCAGAAATGACTCAGAAACTTAACATCCCTGTCAGAAATAATTGACCTAGGAATACCATGTAATCAAACAATCTCTCTAAAAAACAAGTTAGCCACATTAACAACATCATCAGTCTTATGGCATGCAATGAAATGTGTCATCTTAGAGAATCTATCAACCACAACAAAGACACTATCTATACCATTTCTAGTTCGAGGCAATCCCAAAACAAAATCCATTGAAATATCAGTACAAGGAGATTCAGGAATAGGTAGAGGTAAGTATAAACCATATGGTGAAACCTTTGATTTCACTTTCCTACATGTCACATAACGTTCACAATACCTTTCGACATCTCTGCGTATCTTTGGCCAAAACAGATGCTCCTTCAATGTGTGTAACATCTTAGTGACACCAAAATGACCCATCAATCCACCTTCATGTGCCTCACGAAGCAGAATATCACGCATCGAACCCTGGGGAACACATATCCTATTTTCTTTGAAAAGATAGCCATCATGCCTGTAAAACTTTCCATTTGCGCCTTTCTCACAAGCATTAAACTTATCTCTAAAATCAGAATCATCATGGTATAAATCACGAATATACGCAAAACCAATCAAATGTGAATCAAGATAACTCAACAATGCATATCTATGTGATAAAGCATCAACAATGACATTTTCTCCCTTTTCTGTAACGAATGACATAAGAAAAAGATTCTAAGAATTCAACCCACTTAGCATGTCGTTTATTCAACTTATGCTGACCTGTAATGTAACGTAAGGCCTCGTGGTCAGTATGGATCACAAACTCCTTAGACAGCAAGTAATGCCGCCACGTCTCCAAAGCCCGAATTAGTGCGTACATCTCTTTGTCATAAACTAGATAGTTCAAAGTAGAATCACACAATTTCTCACTGAAATAGGCAACGAGTCTCTTTTTCTGCATCAAAACAGCACCTATACCAATTCTAGAAGCATCACATTCAATTTCAAACGTTTTATCAAAATCAGGTAATGCTAACACAAGTGCTTGAGTCAAATATTCTTTTATTTTTAGAAAGGCATCTTATTGTTCCTTACCCCCAAAAGAAGCTAAAATTCTTCTTAATAATCCCAGTTAAGGGGGTAGTAATAGAACTGAAGTTAGGAACAAACAGTCGATAAAAACTCACTAAACCATGAAACGATCTAACATGAGCAATCGATGTCGGTTGTGGCCATTCCTGAATTGCCTTTATCTTCTCAGGCTCAACTTCAACTCCCTGAGAACTGACAATGTAACCAAGAAATGTGAGTTTGTTAGTACAAAATACATATTTCTCCATATTACCAAACAATCTTTCTTCTCCCCAAACCTGCAAAACAGCTCGCAAATGTTCTACGTGATCCTGTAAAGACTTGCTATAAATCAAGATATCATTAAAGTAGACAACATAGAATTTACCAATAATTGATCGCAGAACATGGTTCATCAATCGCATAAAAGTACTAGGTGCATTTGTTAATCCAAAAGGCATCAGTAACCATTCATACAAACTAGCTTCGTCTTGAAGGTTGTCTTCCACTCATCACCTTCTCTTATACGAATCTGATGATAACTACTTTTCAAATCAATTTTGGAGAAGATGACGGATCTGCAAAGCTCATCCAACATGTCATCAAGTCTTGGAATGAGATGACGATACTTAATTATAATCTGATTCATAATTCTGTAATCTACGCACATCCTCCGAGATCTATCTTTCTTCGGCACTAATAGCACCGGAACAACACACGGACTCAAACTTTCTTGAATGTAACCCTTGTCCATTAACTCAGTAACTTGGCGTTGAAGCTCTTTAGTTTCTTCGGGGTTAGTTCGGTAAGTTGGTCGGTTCAGGATAATAGCACCTAGAATAAGTCAATCTGATGCTCAATGCCACGAAGAGGTGGCAATTCCTTTGGTGTTTCATCCGGAAACACGTCCTCAAATTCCTGCAAAAGAGACAAAATCGGTGCAGGCAGATCAGAAGGAAAATCTGCCAACAAACAATAATCTTTAAACATCAAAATAAGAATAAATTGTTGAGAGGAAAGACATTTCTTGATTTTGATACTACTTGCATAAACGGACATCTTCTTCTTCTTCTTCTCTTTTATAGCTTCTGAAGGTTGCAGCCACTGAAGGTTGCATGGCCATGCTATATAATCGCATGCTGCCTAATCTAAAGGATCCTGGATGCTTTATAATCCCCTGTGCGATTGGGATGGTTAAGGTCGGTCCTATGTGCATCCTGAAGGCAAAATTGAGGATATTCTGGTTAAGGTCGACAAGTTTATATTTCCTGCCGACTTTCTCTTCCTTGATTGTGAGGCCGATGACAATGAACCAATCATATTGGGTCGACCTTTCCTTGCTACTGGATGCACCATCATCGATATGGAAAATGACGAGCTCACGATACGTATAAACGATCAACAAGTTAAGTTGAACGCCTTCCACAATCTTACAAATTCAGACGCTCCAGCAGAATGTAAGGTTCTCCATACACCAGACCAGGGTAATAAAAATCCTACCTAGGAAGCACGCTCGGCAGACTATTCGGTAAGCGAATAAAGCCCAATGGAGAAGTCGAATGCACTGAAGGGACTGGCCAACACGCGAAGAAAGATACGAGCCAGAAAGAGATAATCAAATTGGGAGATGCATTCACATGCACTCCATAAGTAACATAATATCTTCCCTTCCATTTTATTTATTATATTAGTACTAGTTTTATATGTTATTATGTTTTACTTTCAGTATTTTATGTTTTTAAGTTTTTTGTAGGATAAATAAAGCAACGATTGTAGAAAAATTATTTCACAGCAGGAAGTCTACCGCCGCGGCAGAGCAATATGTTAGAGCCACAGAAATCCTAACAGGCAGAAATAGTGTAACGGCTCTCTGTCGAGAAATCCACCGCGACAGTAACTGTTTAGCAAGGCAGTAATTGCCTAACGGCTAATTTTTAACAGTCATATTTTTTACAGCCTATATAAATAACTTCCTTGCTTAGAATTACCCACTCTTGCATTCTTGCTAATCTTCTTTCTTTCACAATCTTGCTCTTCATTACTTTAGCTCTAATCTACTTCTTGAAATTTTCATATGTCTTTTCAAGTACTCCAGATTTCGCTCAAGGCATTCAATAATTACAATCATGGCCGCCTACAATCGCTTTTACTCTGCCGTCATTGAAGAGCGATTCAACCGTTCTTTTGTTGCTCGGCAGCTATGGGAGGAGCAAGGATTTCAGCACTTGGATGAAGATAATTACGGCACCGAACAGTTCTTGTTCGACAAAATTAAATACTAAGATTTGGAAATCTTCTATCTCCAACCTCCCCCAGCGAATGCCACGATCGTCCGAGAGTTTTATGCCCACATGTCGAGCGAAGGAAATTTATATGTCCACTGCCGAAGGAAGCAGTAGCCCTTAATGACGAAGCAATCAACTAACGCTATGGCCTCACTTCGTTGTCCAATGCACATAGTGATTTTGAAGAGGAAGTCACCGATGTCGACTCTGATCTAATCAAAGAGGATCTTTGTTACGATGATACCCCTTGGGAGACCGGTAACCATAAAGGATCCGTAACAAGATTGAGCCTCAAACCCGAGGATAAGATGTGGTGTACCTTCGTCAAAAGACGTCTAATGCCCACATCGCATAACAACACAGTCGACAGGAGACGTTTGGTGCTCATCCAGTCCATAATCAACAAGAGGACCATCAACGTTGGAGAAATTATTCTGCAAGAGTACACATCGAATCGGACGGGATGGTATAAAGATTTCTATTACCGAGTCATACAAATAACCCAAGCAGAACCTGTCCAAGCAACACCGCAGCAGTTCACTGCAAACTTTATTGCTAGAGGGCAATACTCGGTAGAAGTACCCACATCTGCCTGTAGCCTTGCCACAACAGACCCTTACCAAGAAATTCTACAGAGGATGGCAGCCATGGACCTTCGCCAGCAACTCTACATGGAGTACCAGTGCGACTTCAACACATCTCTCGCCCACATGGTGATGACAAGCTTTCCAAATCAAGGGGCACAAATCCCAAAATTCCCAATTAACATCTTTGTCACTGTCGCCCCTTATATCGAGACAACACCTGCCCCAGGGCCACAACCATTTTTCCAACCACGTCCGCCTCAACAGTTTCATGCTGTCGGACCTACCAGGCTAGCCATTTCTGCCAGAGTATCCACTACCAGCCAAAGGCCGTCCAAGAGACGAGCTATTTTTAACTCTCCTCAACGAAATCCAATCCCTATACCCAGTCTCAGTAGAGATAATCTGTCTCACGAGATTAACGAATACCACAGTTCGTCACATGAACCAGCAATACCCACTGCCATGGTAGAGGGCAGGATAGAAATCTTGCACACAGAAAATATTGACGAAGTGGAAGAAGGAGATGAAGTTACTGCACCACCGTACCGTACACTGCCCAGTCGAGTTCAACCATTTCGACAAGCCAAACAACAACAATCACCAGAACAAGGATCTAGATGGAAGGAGTCAACAACACGGCCTAGGAGAATGCTCCGTACAAGCAGTTCCTCGAAATCATTCTAAATAATTTTTTTATGCTTCTGTCTATTTCCTTATTGAAATTATTGTTTACCTTATATGTTGAGCATTGGGGACAATGCTCGGTTTGAGTTTGGGTGTATTGTAGGTACAGAAGCACTGCCGAGGCATCCCACTGTCGCGACATTACCATGAAAAGGGGAGTATTTTTTTGAAAAGCACTGCCGAGGCAACCCACTGCCGCGGCATTACCATGAAAAATGGAGTATTTTTTTTGAAATATTTTTGGTAATATTCTCTTTTCTTGAATTATTGTTTTTAATCTTGCATTGCTCTACATCAGCTTTGCTTTAGCTTACTCCTTTAAGGCTATAGAAATCTTTCTTCTTACCATGGCCAAGTTCTGTTTGAAGGGATAACCATATGTACTCATGGAATAAAACTTAGAAGCTTGCTTTAGGGATAGAAAACAAACACTTTATGGACTTGCTTGATTTAGGAGTTCTTTTAATAAACTTAGGTGATAAAGACTTAGAACCTTTGGAAAAATAACTAGAGGTGCCTATCACTGGCTCTAGTTTTGCTCTACTTCATGCTAGAGATGCCCGAAATTAGCTCTAGTATGCTAAATAGGTGGTTAAAAAGAAAAGAATAAGAAAAAAAAGAAAATAGAAAACGCATATCTTGAGGTGCCCGAAATTGGCTCAAGACTTATTGTTTTAAGGAGACAGCTTTAGTCCAAATTCTAATTGTCTTGAACTTAGAGTTTATTTAAGAAAACCTTGAATCAACCTTGTCCATAAAATGCACGCACTCACCTAGCCTTAGAGCTTGTTTCTTAGTAAAAGTCCTTGGGTAAACTAGTGGCTAAAACGGAGAGATAGAGATGACCATGGTGGGGAGAATAGATGGAAAATTAAGACCAAAGGGGAGTAAGGTTCGGCAATTTGATGTCTTGCATTGCTTGAGGACAAGCAATAGTTCGAGTTTGTAGGTATTTGATGAGTGCCTAAAAGGCAGTTATTTACTACCCTTCTCATGGTACTTTATGCATCTATTATACACCAACTTGAATTGAAATATGGACTCTTTGCATAATATTGGATATTCCATTATCACTACTTACAAAGTCAAAATTTATAGAGAATGCGGATATTATTACATATTCTGTACATGCAGAAATATCCAAGGCCGAAGCAGCAGTTAAGCAGTGTTGAGGCCGAGGTAGGGACAAGGCTGCGGCAGCATCTAGAGTGGCAGCATCAACAATGTAGGCAAATGAAAGACAAAAAATATAAAGAACATTCTGGAAGATGCAGCGCACAAATTGGACCAGGCTAGCGCACTAAAAGCCCAAGTCAAAGACCGAACGGGAAAATCTTTCTAGAAGGTTGCAAACTTGGAAACATCAGATCTCATGTAGAAGACTTGCTCCCTACTCCAAGTTAGAGTCTATTTAGGAAAGGTTTGCTCTAGGTTAAGATTATATACAGCCTAGTCGGCCACGTTGTTAAGAGAGTCGATTTTAGAGAAACCCTTCCCCTAAGATTTGTACCTATCGATATTATGTTCTAAATCTCTTAGGGATAGGTGAAGGTTGTAGATATTAATGAGAGGAGATTGTTTCTTATTTCTTTGTTCTAATGCAATAATAATATCGAAGTTTGCTTATCCTATTGCCATTCTTTGTTCTTGCATCCAAGCTCGAGAGAGAAGTTTGTAAGTAATCTATTTATCTAGCATCAAGAGAGTTAGATTTACGAAAGGTATAAGTACAGTGTTGACGACACTAACTCGGCCTAGAGATAGATTAAGAGTTTCAAAAGCTAAAAGAAGTGTTAGATTGGTTGATGATTATCGTTGATTCACGCCGAGAGGTATCGTCAAAGACCAGTCATCAACAGCGCTCTGACTTAGAGATAAGCGGAGTCAACTACGGACACTTTGCTGAACTTTAATGTATCTGCCGAAGAGCAAGAGATTGCCACGGCAGAGAACACTAATGCTGCCGAGGTTGTATCCGCAGTACTGCCAAAGCAGTGTTGTGTAATTGCATTGGACAAAAGAAGATCAATCAAATCCATTAATTGATGCAGCTGGATCCTACCCACTTTCTCTATATCATTCTCAATCCTTTATTTTATATTTTGTTATTTAATTATTTAGTTAGTTATACAAATCAACTTATCTGTGTTTTTACTTTATTTTTTTAGGAGCAAGGGAACAAGGGGAGACATATTAAGTATACCAATCCCTGTGGAGCCGATACATGATATACTTATCACTTTATTACTTCCGACGTGTATACTACACACTTGCACTATTATTACATGCATCAAGTTTTTGGCACCGTTGCCGGGGATTGACAACTAAATTTTTGTTTTTTTTATTTTCTTGATCTTTAACCATTCTTTATTTAACTTTAATTCTAATTATTTTTTTATTAACTTTGACTTATCTGGTATATGAACAGGGCAAACCTGAGTGGTCCATTGTACGAATTGGATCCTGAAATCGAATGCACAGGACACCATCTAAGGCGCAACCTATTTCAAGTCATGGATGATCCACCAAGAGGACAAATTCCACCTGTTGATCATAATATACTGTCGCGACCATTGCCGAGGCAGCTCACTGTTAGAGACTTTCTGGCGGAAGACCTAAACGGACTAAACCCTAGCGTAGTCACCCCGGAAATTGAAGCAACTCACTTTGAGCTCAAACCAGTGATGTTCAACATGTTGAACACAATTGGATAGTTTAGTGGGTCTTCTACTGAAGATGCAAGGCAGCATCTTAAATCTTTCATGGAAGTGTGCAATTCTTTCAAGATCCAAGGAGTCCATGAAGATATTTTACGATTAAAAGTTGTTCCCTTATTCATTGAGGGATAGGGCGAAAACCTGGTTAGATGGTATTCCAGCATGATCCATAGGATCTTGGGATGAACTCTGCCGAGAATTTATTACGAGGTTCAACCCGATAAATCTCTATGATCGCATCCGTAATGAAATCACATCATTTTGGTAGGATGATGATGAACCAATATATGAGGCGTGGGAACGCTATAGAGAATTATTAAACAAATGCCCATTACATGGTTTTCCCTTGTGGACACAAGTCTCCATGTTCTATAATGCTACCAATGCCTCCACAAGGATGATGCTAGATGCTTCCGCAAATGGAACACTTTTGGATGGAGCACCCGCGAATGCCATTGAGATTTTGAACAAACTCGTAAGGAACGACTTCCAGTTTCCCATATCAAGGCGAGGAGGAATGAGACGCCATGCCACGACCCATGAATTAGACACAACCAGTTCAGTGGCAGCACAATTGGCTTCTCTGACCAAGATGGTTCAGAATATGTAAGACCAGCAAAATATACATGAGGTTAAGGCAGTCAACTAATCCGATTACATGCAAGATGAGGAAATCAACCTATATGTTGGAAATTATAACAGGAACAATCATATGATGTCCAACAATTACAACCCATCTTGGAAAAGGCATCCAAACTTTTCATGGAGTAACCCCAACAATCCCTTAAATCCAATCAACCAAGCCCCTAGATTCCAGCACCAAAGTCAAAACCTGTCGCAGCAGCACACTCAGCAATCCATGCCACAACAGCAAGTACAACAGCAACAATCTCTGAACGCACTGACAGATTCTCTTACGGCCTTCATGTCAAAGACTGATTCATACATGGCCGAGAATAATCGCTTCATGAAGCGTACTGATGACTTCATGAATCGAACTGAGATGAGACTACAGAACCAGGAGGCTACAATCAAGTCTTTAGAAACCTAAGTTGGTCAATTTGCCCAATGACAAAACACTCGACCACCAGGGGGTTTACCTAGCAATACTAAGGTTGCTAAGGTGTTAGGCCATGAGCAATGCAAGGTAATTACGACAAGATGTGGCCTACAATTAAAAGATAAAGAAGAGCCCTCAATCGATAGAGTCCAACCAGAAAAGCAATATCACGAGGACTTCGAAGCTGAGCAGGACCCTACCGAAAGCATAGCCCCGACAGTAGAACCAGCAGTACCAGAAAATCCTGCCGAGGCAGCTGTAGATAAGTACACCCTAGGAATTAAACTCAATATCCAAGGAAACCTGGAGGACTTAAGACCATCACCTCCTTTCCCGCAGAGGTTAAAAAACACAAACAGGATCACAAATTTCAGAAATTCCCAGATATCTTAAAGCAAGTCCATATCAACTTGCCATTAGTTGAGGCTATTGAACAAATGCCCAACTATGCCAAGTTCTTAAAGGACATAGTATCCAAATGACGAAGGCTATAGGAATTTAAAACGGTGGCAGCCACTGAAGGTTGCATGGCCATGCTACATAATCGCATGCTGCCTAAGCTAAAGGATCCTGGATACTTTACAATCCCCTGTGCGGTTGGGGATGGTTACAAAAGAAAGGTCCTATGCGACTCGGGAGCAAGTATCAATTTAATGCCCAAATCAGTTTTTCAAAAACTTAGAATAGGGCGGGCAGAACCAACAACAGTGCTACTCCAACTTGCAGATCGGTCCTATGTGCATCCTGAAGGCAAAATTGAGGACATTCTGGTTAAGGTCGACAAGTTTATATTTCCTGCCGACTTTCTCTTCCGTGATTGTGAGGCCGATGACAATGCACCAATCATATTGGGTCGACCTTTCCTTGCTACTGGATGCACCATCATCGATATGGAAAATAACGAGCTCACGATACGTATAAACGATCAACAAGTCAAGTTGAACGCCTTCCACAATCTCACAAATTCAGACGCTCCAGCAGAATGTAAGGCTCTCCATACACCAGACCAGGGTAATAAAAATCCTACCTAGGAAGCACGCTCGGCAGACTATTCGGTAAGCGAATAAAGCCCAATGGAGAAGTCGAATGCACTGAAGGGACTGGCCAACACACGAAGAAAGATACGAGCCAGAAAGAGATAATCAAATTGAGAGATGCATTCACATGCACTCCACAAGTAACATAATATCTTCCCTTCCATTTTATTTATTATATTAGGACTAGTTTTATATGTTGTTATGTTTTATTTTCAGTATTTTATGTTTTTAAGTTTTTTGTAGGATAAATAAAGCAACGAATGTAGAAAAATTATTTCACAGCAGGAAGTCTGCTGCCGCGGCAGTGCACTGTGTTAGAGCCGCAGAAATCCTAACGGGCAAAAACAGTGCAGCGGCTCTCTACCGAGAAATCTGCCGCGGCAAAAACTGTTTAGCAAGGCAGTAATTGCATAACGGCTAATTTTTAACATTCATATTTTTTACAGCCTATATAAACAACTTCCTTGTTTAGAATTACCCACTCTTGCATTCTTTCTAATCTTCTTTCTTTCAAAATCTTGCTCTTCATTACTTTAGCTCTCATCTACTTCTTGAAATTTTCATCTATCTTTTTCAAGTACTCCTGATTTCGCTCAAGGCATTTAATATTTACAATCATGGCCACTTATAATCGCTTTTACCCTGCCGCCATTGAAGAGCGATTCAACCGTTCTTTTGTTGCTCGGCAGCTATGGGAGGAGCAAGGTTTTCAGCACTTAGATGAAGATAATTACGGCATCAAACAGTTCTTGTTCGACAAAATCAAATACCAAGATTGGGAAATCTTCTGTCTCCAACCTCCCCCAACGAATGCCAAGATCGTCCGAGAGTTTTATGCCCATATGCCGAGCGAAGAAAATTTTTCATATATAAGGCAAATAACCATATTGTATCCCAAATAACATCATTATTCTCGTTATTTTATAGTGCACTCAATCCTAATGACATGTCATTTGTATTCGAATCTAAAGTTAGTGTCACTAAGACAATATCATAATCAAATGTGCATGATAACTTGCTGCTCATAATGCATGCATAATATGTTCAACAAATGAACCAAAGCCATGCCCAAAGGCACCATCATGTATAAGGCAATTAACCATATTGTATTCCAAATCATATAACTTGCTGCTCATAATGCATGCATAATATGTTCAACAAATGAACCAAATCCATTCCCAAAGGCACCATCATATATAAGGCAAATAACCATATTGTATCCCAAATCATTTCTCATAATTTTTCATAATCATGGATGCTAAATAAGCTATGCATTTCAGCAAGTAATTCTCATGTATGCACCATTTAAAAAACATACTCATGCATTTCCATAAATCTCATTGCATTACCAACATAATGCCTTTATCAAATGTAGCCGAAACTCATATCGGTTTATTAAAAACATTTACTTTACTTACTCTTGAACTATGGAAGGTTTTCACACTCTTCCATAGTCCCCAAAACAGAACCGTACCAAACGCGATTCGCTTTAAAACCGTAATCACTCACCAACAAGCGAAACGAGCTTTTGCCGCTATCCGATGATCGCACCAACGCACCAGCACTCAAGCTTCTTCTTGTACCTCTTCTAGAACATTAAAAACAGAGCATTCTCACATCATAACATGCTCAAACCAACAGCCATATCCGATCACCATTAAACTACCAAAAACTTAGCCGAAAAGACCGTAAACTAAGCCAAAACGCATCCGAACAACATCAGTCCAAAACCTAATGAATCTAACATCTTAAATCTACACCGATTACATTATTTCGGGATTAAATTAATGTACTATCAAATCAAGACTCAATTAATCATTTAATTAACATAAAAATATAATTGAATCCATCTAATTCCAGCATTGAATGAGATCCAAATAGATTTCACAAAAACATTCACAAAATCACTAGATCTAACATTAAAAACATAGAATCAAGTTTTTATTAAAAGATTAGCAAGCTAATACTTGGGAATTTCAATAAAGAACCTTAGAAAAGAATAAAAATCCAGAAAATTACCTTCAAGATCTATTCACCAAAAAGATGTAATTTCCTCTTCTTGATTCCTTGCAATTTGATGTTGATTTGATAAAATTGATGTTTAGGTTTTGTAAAGGATGGAAAGATGATGAAAATGATGTAATCTTTGTTGAAAAAGATGCAAAAATCAGCAAGGAATTGAAGAGAAAAGATGAAGAGAAAGTGGAGAGAAAATGAGAGAAAAGTGGTTTTGAGAGAAAATGATTAAAAATATCTAATTAAAGTAATTAAAACATATTTTGGTGAGTAAATCATTATTAAAAATTAGAAATGGGTTTATGGCCCTCTAAGGATTCTAAGTTTAGCTTGCTTTTCAATTTAGTCACTAAAACATGTAATTTTTCAAAAATTACAAAATAAGTCCTCCAATTTTTCCAAAAATTACAAATTGGTCATTTATGCATAATTAAGCATAATTAAAAATCAATATAAAGTCCAAATTATTTTCTTTTAATTTTGAAACATATTTTTAATATTTCAAACCATATTAAACCATATTCCAAAATTATTATTTTTCCTAATTAAAATATTTTTATTTATTTTTCCCCGGAATAATGAACCAGAGAACCCGATTCAACCCGAATCGAATTCTCCTAACGAAGGCCAAACTAATAACCCCAAAATCGGGATGTTACACCATCTCTCTTGTCCAAACAAGACTGCAAAGGCTCTAATGCATTCTCTAATAGACGTTACATAGTACGTGTAAAAGCCTGCATTTGCAAATCTGGTGGTTGGTCTCCACCATGACTACGATCATCTGACCCTATCATATTTAAACAAAAGAAAACACAAAGAAGCACAAATAACGAGTTAAGTAAAAAAAAACATCCTCACTGCACACTCACAAAACCTCTCGATTTTCACTCCAAAGAAAAAATATGCACTCAAAATGTAACACTCAACGCTCGTGTTTCACTTGGGAGAATGCTTGAATGGCTCTTTTTGTCTCCCCTTCTGTTCTTACAACACTCAGTGCCTTTTTCCCTCACAATTTCTCAATTTCAGTTCTTTAAAGGACTAAACCAACGTTTCAAAACCTGTTACAAATGTGTTACTAACAAGAAACACAAATAAGGAGAAACAAAGATAAAACAAAAAAAACAAGAAACAAATGTAAAAGGGCTGGAATTGGCAAAAAGGAAATAAAAAGACGGAAATATAATTCTTACTACAAAGAAGTGCTTTACAACGCTCCTATCACCGAACAAATAAGAACAATTCTTTTCGGTTGATTTCCAAGCACTTCGAATCACATAGTACAAAAACTTGTACAATCAACATGATATAACAATAGGAGAACATTTTTTATCAATTTCTTTGCAAAAATTCGAATCTGACTTTTTTTATAATTTCGAATTTTGTTTTTTATGACTTTTTTGGGTCAAACTTTGACTTTGACTTCTTTTTTTTGAATTTTTGAATATTTTTTTTGTATTTTTCTTTTGTACTAAATTGTAGAAAAAAATACAACAAATCCGAATCTAAGCTATGATTATCATATGATACGAGGTAGCCTATCGAAACGGACTTTCTTCGTATGTTGCGGATCTAGGAATGTTGTAAGCAAGTTTCTACAAAAGAAAAACATAAACAGTCAAGTGTTTACATTGATTACCTATATAGGAAATAAGTAAAATAACTTGGGCGTTTGAAGAGAAGTTTTTACATTGTTTACCAACATAGGCAAACAATGAAGTAAAATTATAACGAAAAATAAAAGAGAAAAGAAAAAGTTGACACTGAAATAGGATTTTTCACTGTTTACCTACATAGGAAAACAATAGAAAGAAAATTAAAAACGAAAAATGAAGTAAAGAACATAAAAGTTTGAACGTTTGAATGATATTCAAACTGGAAGATGAATGCTTCAAGAAACATCTATGGCAACAACTTGAATGTTCAACAATGGTGGGGAAAGTTGCTAGATCGAATTGAACATGCTAAACTCGAAAGAACCAGCACAATATATTGAGCAAAACCGAATCAAATCTATTTAACGTCAAAAGGACTTGGACCCTCTAGATAGCAATCTAGGAATCCGATGTATCAAGAATTTGACAATCAAAAACAAGTTTGAATATCAGAAAAGTTCTAAAAAGAACCAAATAAGAGAAAACTCTCAAATATAATTTTTTATTTAAAATATGTAACCTTGTCTTTACAAAAATTTCAGAATATATAGGAGAATGAAGGAGTTGGCCGAATTTGAATACTTGGCTGAAATTAAATTCAAATGCTTAATAACTTGCATCTAGGCTCCATTCATATCAGTCACATGTTTAGGCTTATAAAACACATTAAACATGTGTTAATTGTTTGAATTTGAATTAGAAACCACTCATCCTTATCCTTTGTTGCCGTTCATCATTCCAAAAGAGGGTTGTGTTTGGCCTGCTCTTACACTGGCACACCTTGTTTACCTATATTGGAAAACAGTACAAAAATCCATTCATAACTCACTGGCATACCTTTGTTTACCTATATTAGAAAACAATACAAGGAATCCATTCGTAAACAAAAGGTTGAAACACATGTAAACTTATTAAAAAACACACATGAACGTATAAATAAGTTAGAAACATAATAAACACTATTAAACCAAACCTTAAAACATACATAAACATGTATAATAAGTTGTATAGTCTAATATGTCACATATCAACATGCAACGCATTATAAAGTCTATTTCCTAAGGCATAAACATTATCGAATGAATCTGGAATTGAAGCACACGCAAGGAAAAGTACTTCCCTGAATTTCTATATCTGAGAATGAGTAATAGGTCTTTGTGGCAAGACCTCCGGAACATATTGTGCTTGCATTGATGTGCTCATATCATTGAGAGTATGTCGCGATGATTGACCCCACTCTTTGAGCGTATGTTATATTGAACGATCCCTTTCTTAGAACGTATATAGTGATGGACGACCCTTTTCTTTGAGCGTATGTCGCGATGAATGACCAATCTCTTCGAGTGTATGTCATAGTGAATGGTCACTTTCTTAAAGTGTATATTTTGATGGACGAGCCCTCTCTTTGAAAGTAAGTCATGATGAATGACCCCTCTCTTTGAGCGTATGTTATAATAAACGGTCCCTCCCTTTGACGTATACCATGATGGACGACTCATATCTTTGAGTGTATGTTGCGATGAACGACCCCTCTCCTTGAGTGCAAGACATAATTATCGGTCCCACTATTTTAGCGTATACCATGATGGATGACCCCTCTCTTTGAACGTATGTCGCGATGAATGACCCATCTCTTCGAGTACATGTCATAACGAACGGTTCCTCTCTTTGTGCGTATACCATGATGGATGACCACTCTCTTTGAGCGTATATCGCGATGAATAACCCCTCTCTTCGAGTACATATCATGGTTAACGATCCCTCTCTTTCAGCTTATAACGTTATGGATGACCCCTCTCTTTGAGCGTATGTCGTGATGAATAACTATTCTCTTTGACTGCATGTCGTAATGAACGGTCCCTCTCTTTAAGCTTATACCGTGATAGATGATCCTTTTCTTTGAGCGTATGTCGCGATGAATGACCCCTCTCTTCGAGTACATGTTATAGTGAATGGTGACTTTCAAAAAGCGTCTATTTTGATGCACGAGCCCTCTCTTTGATCGAATGTCGCGATGAATGACCCCTCTTTTTAATTGCATGTCATAATGAATGCTCCTTCTCCTTGAACGTATACCGTGATGGACGATCCATCTTTTTAAGCGTATGTTGCAATGAATGACCCCTCTCTTCGATTGTATGTCATAATAAATGGTCCCTCTCTTTGAACGTATACCGTTATGGATGACCCCTCTCTTTGAGCGTATGTCACGATGAATGACCCATCTCTTCGAGTACATGTCATAATGAACGGTCCCTCTCTTTGAGTGTATACCGTGATGGACGACCACACTCTTTGAGAATATGTCACGGTGAATGACCCCTCTCTTCGAGTACATGTCATGGTCAACGATCCCTCTCTTTCAGCTTATACTGTTTGGACGATCCCTCTCTTTGAGCGTATGTTATGTTGAATGACCCCTCTCTTCGACTGCATGTCATAATGAATGGTCCCTCTCTTTGAGCGTATACCATGATTGAAGACCCCTCTCTTTTAGCGTATGTCGCGATGAATGACCCCACTCTTCGAGCATATGTCATTTTGAACGGTCCCTTTCTTAGAGCGTATATCGTGATGGACGACCCTTCTCTTTGAGCATATGTCGTGATGAATGACCCCTCTCTTGGAGTGCATGTCTTAGTGAATGGTCACTTTCTTAAAGCGTATATTGTGATGGACGAGCCCTCTCTCTGAGAGTATGTCGTGATAAATGACCCCTTTCTTTGAGCGTATGTCATAATAAATGGTCCCTCACTTTGACTTATACCATGATAAACGATCCATATCTTTGAGTGTATATCGCGATGACTGACCCCTCTCTTTGAGTACATGTCATAATTAGCGGTCCCACTCTTTCAGCATATACCGTGATAGACGACCTCTCTCTTTGAATGTATGTTGCGATGAATGACCCATCTCTTCGAGTGTATGTCATAGTGAATGGTCACTTTCTAAAAGCGTATATTGTGATGTAAGAGCCCTCTGTTTCAGCGTATGTCGCGATGAATGACCCATCTATTCGAGTACATGTCATAACGAACGGTCCCTCTCTTTGAGTGTATAACGTGATGGACGACCACTCTCTTTGAGTGTATGTCGCGATTAATGACCCCTCTCTTCAAGTACATGTCATAATGAGCAGTCCCTCTCTTTGAGTGTGTACCGTGATGGACGAATCCTCTCTTTGATCGTATGTCGCGATGAATGACCCCTCTCTTCAATTACGTGTCATAATTAATGCTCTCTCTCCTTGAGAGTATACCGTGATGGAAGACCCATCTCTTTAAGCGTATGTCACAATGAATGACCCCTCTCTTCGATTATATGTCATAATAAACGGTCTCCCTTTTTGAATGTATACAGTTATGGAAGACCCTCTCTTTGAGCGTATACCGTGATGGACGACCACTCTCTTTGAGCGTATATCGTGATGAATAACCTCTCTCTTCGAGTACATGCCATGGTCAACGATCCCTCTCTATCAGCTTATGCCGTTATGGATGACCCCATTCTTTGAGCATATATCATGATGAATGACCCTTCACTTCGACTGCATGTCATAATGAAGGGTCCCTCTCTTGAGCGTATACTATGATGGACGACCCCTCTCTTTGAGAGTATGTCGTGATGAATAACCCCACTCTTCGAGCGTATATCATATTGAACGATCCCTTTCTTAGAGCATATATCATGATGGACGACCCTTCTCTTTGAGCGTATGTCGCGATGAATAACCCCTCTCTTCGAGTGCATGTCATAGTGAATGGTCACTTTCTTAAAGAGTATATTGTGATGGACGAGCCCTCTCTTTGAGAGTATGTCGTGATGAATGTCCCCTCTCTTTGAGCATATGTCGTAATAAACGGTCCCTCCCTTTGACGTATACCATGATGGACGACCCATATCTTTAAGTTATCTAGTGTGAGGAGTGTTTTGGAGCTAATCCGAATCTCTTAAGGCCTCGTTTTAAATTATGCTTCATTTGAGCTCGTATGGGTCTTGTGAGCTGAAATGGAACTATCCTTTAGTCTTTTAATTACTGTAGGAGTGTTCCATGCATTTCAAGCTATTCTGAAGTTGGCTCCTTGTGTTTCTAGTATTGTCTTTCGTTTAGCTTCTTCTGAGCTGACTAAGCTGACACCGAACTACTATTTACTCCTTGATCTGTAGGTAAGACCTATGAAGAAAACATAACAATGGAAATAATTAGAATACTTCAAATACTTGACATGAGTTTAGAACTAAGCTAAAACTTTAATCAATGTGGTTATATAACTATTGATTTTTATGGCTAAAGTAATATAACTCTTAAGTAGCTTAATATAAAGTATATATAAGTAATAAATACTAAGATCATTAAAATAACTTCCCTTTGAACTCATGCGTGAAATAAACCATGAAAGCATGAGATAAATGAGCAGAAACGTGCACGCATCATTATATCGTGATGAATGACCCCTCTCTTCGAGAGCATGTCATAATTAATGGTACCACTCTTACAGCGGATACCGTGTGGACGACCCTACTCTTTGAGTGTATGTCGCGATGAATGACCCCTCTCTTCAAGTACATGTAATAATGAAGGACTCTCTCTTTGAGCGTACATCGTGATGGACGACCACTCTCTTTGAGGGTATGTTGCGATTAATGATCTCTCTCTTCAAGTGTATGTCATAATGAACGGTCCCTCTCTTTTAGCATATACCATGATGGAAGACCCCTCTCTTTGATCGTATGTCGCAATGAATAACCCCTCTCTTCAAGTACATGTCATAAGGAACGGTACCTCTCTTTGAGCGTATACCGTGATGGAAGACCACTCTCTTTGAGCGTATATCGCGATAAAGGACCCCTCTCTTCAAGCATATGTCATAGCCAACGGTCCCCCTCTTTCAGCTTATACCGTGGTGGACGACCCCTCTCTTTGAGCGTATGTCGTGACGAATGACCCCTCTCTTTGACTACATATCGTAATGAACGGTCCTTTTCTTTGAGTGTATAACGTGATGGACGACCACTCTCTTTGAGTATATGTCGCGATGAATGACTCATATCATCGAGTGTAGTCATAATGAACGGTCCCCCACTTTGAGCGTATACCGTGATGGACGAACCCTCTCTTTGAGCATATATCGCGATGAATGACCCCTCGCTCAGAGTGCATGTCATGGTGAGTGGTCTCTCTCTTTGAACGTATATCGTGACGGACGATCCTTCTCTCTGACAGTATATCACGATGAATGACCCATCTCTTTGAGTGCATGTCATAATGAACGACCCTCTCTTTGAGTGTATACCGTGATGGATGACCCCTCTCCTTGACCGTATGTCACGATAAATGACCCCTCTCTTCAAGTGTATGTCATAATGAACGGTCTCTCTCTTTGAGCGTGTACTGTGATGGACGACCCCTCTCTTTGATCGTATGTCGCGATAAATGACCCTCTCTTCAATTGCATGTCATAATGAATGCTCCCTCTCCTTGAGCGTATAACGTGATGGAAGACCCATCTCTTTAAGCATATGTCGCAATGAATGATCCCTCTCTTCGATTGTATGTCATAATAAACGGTCTCTGTCTTTGAGCGTATGGCGCGATGAATGACCCTTCTCTTCGAGTACATATCATAATGAACGGTCCTTCTCTTTGAGCGTATACCGTGATGAACGACCATTCTCTTTGAGCGTATGTCGCGATGAATGACCCCGCTCTTCGATTACATGTCATGGTCCACGACCCCTCTCTTCGAGTACACGTCATGGTCCACGACCTCTCTCTTTGAGAGTATGTCGCAATGAATGCCTCACTCTTCGAACGTATGTCATATTGAATGGTCCCTTTCTTAGAGTGTATATCGTGATGGACAAACCTTCTCTTTGAGCGTATGTCGCGATGAATAACCCGTTTCTTCGAGTGTACGTCATTGTGAATGGTCACTTTCTTAAAGCATATATTATGATAGACAAGACCTCTCTCTTAGAGTATGTCGTGATTAATGACCCATCTCTTTGAGCGTATATCATAATAAACGGTCCCTCCCTATGACGTATACCATGATGGACGACTCATATCTTTGACGTATGTTATGATGAATGACCCCTCTTTTCGATTGCATGTCTTAATTAACGGTCTCACTCTTTAACGTATACAGTGATGTACGACCCCTCTCTTTGAGCGTATGTCAGGATGAATGACCATTCTCTTCGAGTGCGTGGTATTATTAACGTTCCCTCTCTTTGAGTGTATACCGTAATGGATGACCCCTCTCTTTGAGTGTATGTCGCGATGAATAACCCCTCTCGTCAAGTACATGTCATAAGGAACGGTCCCTCTCTTTGAGCGTATGTCGCGATGAATGACCCCTCTCTTCAAGTACATGTAATAATGAACGGTCCATGTTTTTGAGCGTATATCGTGATGGACGACCACTCTCTTTGAGCATATGTCGCGATGAATGACCCCTCTTCATGTGCATGTCATAATGAACGGTCCCTCTCTTTGAGCGTATACCATGATGGACGACCACTCTCTTTGAGCGTATGTCGCGATGAAGGAACCCTCTCTTCAAGTATATGTCATACCCAACGGTCCCCCTCTTTCAGCTTATACCGTGATGGATGACCCCTCTCTTTGAGCGTATGTCGTGATGACGGACCCCTCTCTTCGACTACATGTCGTAATGAACGGTTCTTTTCATTGAGCGTATATCATGAAGGACGACCACTCTCTTTGAGTATATGTCGCGATGAATGACTCCTCTCTTCGAGTGCATGTCATAATAAACGGTCCCTCACTTTGAGCGTATACCGTGATGGACGACCCCTCTCTTTGAGCATATGTCATTATGAATGATCCCTCTCTTTGACTGCATGTCGTAATGAACGGTCCCTCTCTTTGAGCGTATACGGTGATTGACGACCCCTCTCTTTGAGCATATGTCGTGATGAATGCCTTCTCTCTTCGACTGCATGTCATAATGAATGGTCCCTCACTTTGTGTGTATACCGTGATGGACGACCCCTCTCTTTGAGAGTATGTCACGATGAATGACTCTTCTCTTCGAGCGTATATCATATTGAACGGTCCCTTTCTTAGAGCATATATCGTGATGGACGACCCTTCCCTTTGAGCGTATGTCGCGATGAATGACCCCTCTCTTTGAGTGCATGTCATAGTGAACGGTCACTTTCTTTAAATGTATACCACTATCGACGACCCCTCTCTTTAAGCATATGTCACATTGAATTACCCCTCTCTTCGAGTGTATGTCACGTTGAACGATCCCTTTCTTTGAGTGTATACCGTGATGGACAACCCCTCTCTTTGAGCTTATGTCGTGATGAATGACTCTCTCTTCAACTGCATGTCGTAATGACGGTCCCTAAAATAATCTCGGTTGTGAAATTTTGAATTATATATGTGTTGCCCGATCATGGTTCTAGTAGGAGGTTTGAGTAGCATTTTTCGTGGGAAGTTACTTGCCTTGACAATTAGGATGTAAAGAAAATATGAATGCGGAAGATAGTAATGGTGATGTTATGTGTCGATCTTGCTGATGATGCTGAACGGTACACTTTGATTGTAGAACCTAGGAAGGAAGGAAGTCTCTCGCAAGAAGTGGCTGCAAAATAAAGAATTAAGGATAAGGAATGAAAGGAATAGGTGAAATGAATGAAAGGAATAGTTTAGGAACTGATATGGAAGCTGAAGGATGTGTGGTGTTGATAAAGATGAATGGATGTTTAGGACATTTTGTGGGGATGACAAAGGACTGAGAATGATGAATGGAATAAGAGGAAATGTAAGGAATGGTGAAATGGAAGTAGTATCTTAAAGATACTCAAGGAAGAAACTAGGTTATAGAAAACCTAATCTTGAACCTTATATCAATCTTTAAGGGATGGTGATAAACGGACTTTGACCCTTTTATTATATTAAACCAAAAGAACCCGAAGTATCAAGATGGATAGAAAAGGGTTGACGCCACAAGTACAAAAGTTCTTGATAAGTCGATAAAGTTCTAAGAAGAACTAAACGTGAGAAAAATCTCACAAGTAATTTTATATAATCTCAATGGTTTCTTTAAAAAATTAAATCCAAGTCCTATTTATAGTTTTCTAAGGGTTTTGGACGAAATGTCCTTTATGTATTCGGATAACCATTCATTTGAATGGTGTCTCCCTCCAAAACTATTCGAAAAGATGTAACTTCTTGGTCCAGCCTGCACTATCTTCAGTAATTTGGCCATATCTCAAGCTCCAGATATCGGATTGATGCAAATCAACATGCGTTGGAAAGATAAGAGATAGGAGAACAACTTTCATGAAGACACCGAAACCCAATTCCTCTTGTATCCTACTCTAAAATGGAAAACAAGTGGACCATCATGAATCTGTCCAATGAAGAACGATGCCTCTTTGTTTTGGCGTGAAATTCATATTTCCCTCCAAGGAGTGGCGCCCAAACATGTTTCCCTCCATGAATGATTGATTGTATCCCATGGGAGGGAACATGTCCTTCCATGGTTGAGCTTAAGGTTGTAGGGTGAGCTGAGATGAGTTAATTGAGCTGAGAGTGAGCTGACTTGAGTTGAGCTAGCTAGCTGACTTAGCTAGCACAAATCTTGCTTCTAATTTGAGCTTTATGGACCTGACTTTAGCTGGTTGAGCTAGGCATTTAAGTTCGTGAGCTCCTCTACATAGTTCCTTTAAGTTTACGACCTGAAATAATCCTCAATTTGAGCTCATTTGCATTCCTTTACGTTTTAGTCATTCTTGAGCTGCTACTAGCTGTCATAATCCTTTCCAAGTAGAGTTGAGCTACCTTTAATGTCTTTGAGCTTCCTCGGACTATTATCTTTACTTAAAATAGCTGAAACGAATGTAAATAAGCTAAAAAGAGCTAAAAATAATATAGTTTAGCCAATATTAAGAATACGATGACTTAGAATAATTATAAAGATGTAGTTATGCAATCACGAAGCATCATTTAAATACAAAAAGCATGCTTGTCAAATTATAAAATGCATAAATTAGATAATAGAAGATAAAGTACGGTAGAACTCCTTTAGAATCAGTCTGGAAGATTTTCAATGATGTGATTAAACCATAGAGAAAATAGGTGCCGATTAGAATCATATCAGGTGACGTGGGGTTTGTAGATTTAACAAGGATGCTGAATTGTGACCCGTTAGCTATATAGAGCTAAGAACCAACAATGTAAAATGATGAAATTGAAGTGATAGAGAATGGAACGTGACCCACTAGCTACCGAGAGCTAGGAACCAACGCTATAAACATATGAAATGGGTAGAATTGCCAAAAGAATCCACTTGAAGCTGATAAAGTTCTTGTAGAACAAGAAAAAGAGAAGACTCTCAAAATTTAATCTATGATCAAAGTTATACCTTTACAATGGAATAGACAACCTATTTATAGTAACCATAGGCTAGATATGAAGAGTCTTACAAAGGAGATAATTTCTTAATCTCAATACTAATAAAAATACATGAATGTATTGTTTCACATTTTTCCTCATAATGGCTGAAAATACCAAGAGTCTTGTATGATTTGACATTCTCTAGAATGAGTCTAGACTCATATATATCTAATGGAGAAGACTCTTGCACTTCCATGGTTTGCTCACTCATGTAGAATTGATGAATACAACATAGGATATATGTGGACATCCTGTTTGTCCAAAGGAAAATGTCTCTTGCAATTCCAAGCTCATCACCATGTAATTATCCAACTTGACTTGCTTTGATGAAGAGAATAAAGTAGACTTTCAATGCATGTGTCCTTGTAGAATATGAAAAGCCTCTCCAAATGATGATAATGATGGACATTATTTGTTTGTCTCTCATGCATCATTTTCCCGTAATAAAATTAAAACCTTTACTGTCTTCGGTAAATCGATCATCTTAAGCTCTTGTTATAGGATTTAGGTGATTCAAAATGTGTTGGAAAGCTAAGACATACAGGAATAAATTTCAAGAAGACTTCAAGACTCAAATCTTCCCGTATCCAGTTCGAATATAATGAACAAAATGTCTCATATTCCAATTTGATGTGATTGTTCATCTCCCTCCACGCACTTCAATGAAGAACATGTTTACTGAATGCAATGTAACTTTATACAAATTTTAATTTCTCATGCAAATTAATGAATGAGTAAAAGATGGAATAAGGAAGAACTCACTTAGAAATATCCTTAAAGATCTTCATGATGGTGGAGGTTCCTCTTTCGAGTTGAAATACACCTCCATAAATATGATCTTTGTTTGAACATCCCATATTAAGAAAGAATAAGTTTCTTGAAGCTTCTCGAATGAGAACAACTTGCCTCGATCAAACGGTCTTAGTAAGGTTGTAGAAAATAATGTAAGGAACGTAGTCATGCTCACATCAGTCCCGCTCTTTGAGCATATACCGTGATGGACGACCTCTCTCTTTGAGCATATGTCGCGATGAATTATTCCTCTCTTTGAGTGCATGTCATAATGAATGGTCCTCACTTTGAGCGTATGCCGTGATGGACGACCCCTCTCTTTGAGCATATGTATGAATGACACCTCGCTTAGACTGCATGTCATGGTGAACGGTCCTTCACTTTAAGCGAATACCGTGATGGACGACCTCTCTCTTTCAGCAAATGTCGCAATAAATGATCCATCTCTTCGATTGTATATCATAATAAACGATCCTCTCTTTGAGCGTATACCCTGACGGACGACAACTCTCTTTGAGCGTATGTAGCGATAAATGACCCCTCTCTTCGAGTACATGTCATGGTCAACGGTCGCTCTCTTTGAGAGTATACCGTGATGGACGAGCCCTCTCTTTGAGCGTATATCACGATGAATAACCCCTCTCTTCGAGTGCATGTCATAATGAATGGCCTCTCTTTGAGCGTATACCGTGATGGACGATAATTCTCTTTGAGCGTATGTTGTGATGAATGACCCTTTTCTACGATTGCATGTTATAGTGAACGGTCTCTTTGTTAGAGCTTATATCGTGATGGACAAGCCCTCTCTTTAAGTGTATGTCGTGATGAATGACCCCTCGATTCTAGTGTTTGTTATAATGAATGGTCCATTTCTTTGAGCGTATACCATGATGGACGAACCCTCTCTTTAAGTGTATGTCGCGATGAATGACCCCTCTTTGTGTGCATGTCATAATAAACGATCCCTTTCTTTGAGCGTATACCGTGATGGCCGACCACTCTCTTTAAGCGTATGTCGGGATGAATGAACCCTCTCTTCGATTATATGTCATAATGAATAGCCTCTGACTAAAAGCATATACCGTAATGGACGACCCCTCTATTTGAGCATATGTCGCGATGAATGACTCTTCTCTTCTAGTGTATGTCATAATGAACGGTCCCACACTTTTAGCGTATACCATGAAGGACGACCCCTCTCTTTGATCATATGTTGCGATGAATAACCCATCGCTTAGAGTGCATGTCATAATGAACAGTCCCTCTTTTTGAGCGTTTACCGTGATGGATGACCCCTCTCTTTGAGCGTGTCCTGTGATGGACGACCCCTCTCCTTGAGTGTATATCACGATGAATAACCCCTATCTTCCAGTGCATGTCATAATGAACGGTCCCTCTCTTTGAGCGTATACCATGATGGACGACCCTTCTCTTTGAGCGTATGTCGCGATGAATGAACCCTCTCTTAGAGTGCATGTCATAGTGAACGGTTCCATTCGTGGAGCATATATCTTGACGGAAGAGCTCTCTCTTTGTGTGTATGTCGTAATGAATGACCCCTCTCTTCGAGTGCATGTCATAATGAATGGCCTCTCTCTTTATGTGTATACCATGATGGACGACCCTTCTCTTTGAGCGTATGTCGTGATGTGATACGGGGCTGGTTGTGAAGAAACGACATTCCTCGTTCATTCACGGATCTTGGATTGTAGCAAGTATTCCTATGCAGCAAAAACAAACATGATGTTGTGTTAGGATGTTAAAAAGACTTAAAATAAAAAGAAAAATCAGAATTGAGGGTGAAAGAAATTGCTAGAAATTTTTGGACAGATTTGAAGGTTGAAGATGAAGTTCTTCAAGCATTCATCAATGGTAGCAACGTTCTTGAAGTTTGAACAAACTCCAAGGAAGAACCCGAACAATCAACTGAACGGACTCGAATCTTATCTTGAATCTGCTCGTAAATGGACTTGAAGCCTTCAATTATCGAACAATTGAGAACCCAAAGTATCAAGTAACTTAACAATAATTTAGAATTGATAGTCAAGGAAAAGTTCTAAAAAGAACCAGGTTTGAGAGAAAATCTCACAAAAGAATTTTTTCATCAAATGGTCTAAACTTGCCTTTACAAAATTATGGAAATATATAGGAATAAAGGAGAAGTTTGCCAAAATGTAATTTGTGGCCATTATTTGAACGAAAATAACTAAAACAAACCACTCAAGGCTTCATTTAATTTTAGCCAAGTGATTTGGCACATAAAACACATTTAGAATTGTTAAATGTTTGAATTTGAACACATAATCACTCATTCTTATCCCTTGGGCGTTTGGTCTTCAAGAACAAGGACTTTGCTTGGCTCAAATGCATTTACACACCCACACATGTACAAAAGGCTGCCATATGTGTCCCACATGCATGGCAAATACCTCGGACACATTCCCCACGTGCAGGATAGGTTTCCGTTGCCGTAGGTCACTTTAGCTTGAGTTGAGCTTGCTGGAAATTGAGTAGAGCTGAAACGAGCTAGCTGAGAGTGTAAGGAACTAAATTGAGCTGGGAGCTAAGCCTCTAAGATGTCTCGAGCTAAGATGAGCTGCGTGTACTCTATTGAGCTTCTTCTGAGCTGAATAGACTCACTTGAGCTGGTGTTCAACTACATATACTCGCTTAAGTTGGAGTTTAGCTGCATCCACTCTCTTTAGCTGGAGATGAGCTGAGTATGCCCACTTGAGATAAGGTTCTCCTAAGTACCTATATTAGAACAAGGCAAACACATCTAAAAAGCCTTGTAGTCTTATTTTAACCATACAAATACACTTAAAACCAAATGCAAACATACTTAACATAGTATATACATACATAAGCACACATATTAATATATATACCTAAATATTTCACATATCAGCATGCAACACATTATAAACAACATATTCTAAGGCATGAACATTCTCAAATGAATCTGAAATATTAGCACAGGTAACGAAAAGAGCTTCCTTGTATTTCTTTGCCTTAGAACGTGTGATAGGTCCTGATGGTAAGACATCAGGATCAACTTGTTGGACTTGACATGATGTGCTCACACCATCCCCCCTTCTTGAAAAGGATTTGACCTTAAATCTGCAGAATCATCATAAAGGGTTAAATCAGAAACATTAAATGTAGTACTTATATTATACTCACCCGGTAAGTCTATCTTTTAGGCATTGTCATTCGCTTTCTCCAACACCTTAAAAGGACCATCTCTTTGTGGCAACAACTTTGGTCATCGTTGGGATGGAAAATGTTCTTTCAGAAATGAACACAAACCCAATCACCAACATCGAAGGTGACTCGCTTCCTTCCTTTGTTTGCTTGTTTTTCATACTGTTGAGTCCTTCGTTCTAAATTGTCCTTCACCTATTGATGCAACTTCTTCACATATTCTGCTTTCTCTTGACCGTCCCTGTTCGTTACTTGTTCCGATGGCAAAGGTAACAAATCTAGAGGCGTAATAGAGTTAAAACCATAAACAACCTTAAATGGTGACATCTTAGTAGCAGAATGTACAGCATGATTATACGCAAACTCAACATGTGACAAAAATCTTCTCAAGTTTTAATATTCTTTTTAATGATAGAACGAAGTAAAGTAGATAAAACTCTGTTAACAACCTCAGTTTGTCCATCAATCTAGGGATGGCAAGTAGTAGAAAAATGAGTTTCGTACCTATTTTGCTCCAAAGAGTCCTCTAGAAGTGACTCAAAAACTTTACATCCCTATCAAAAACAATCGACCTAGGAATACCATGCAAACGTACAATATCTCTAAAGAACAAGTTAGCCACATTAACAACATTATCAGCCTTATGGCATGAAATTAAATGTGTCATCTTAGAGAATCTATCAACCACAACAAAAACACTATCTCTGCCATTTCTAGTTCGAGGCAATTCCAAAACAAAATCAATTGAAATATCAGCCCAAGGGAAATCAGGAATAGGTAGAGGTAAATACATACCATGTGGTGAAACCTTCGATTTCGCTTTCCTACATGTCACACAATGTTCACAATACCTTTCGACATCTTTACGCATCTTTGGCCAAAACAGATGCTCCTTCAATGTGTGTAACGTCTTAGTGACACCAAAATGACCCATCAATCCACCTTCATGTGCCTCATGAAGTAGAATATCATGCATCGAACCCTGGGAAATGCATATCCTATTTTCTTTGAAAGATAGCCATCATGCCTGTAAAACTTTATATCTACGCCTTTCTCACAAGCATTAAACTTGTCTCTAAAATCAAGATCATCAGGGTATAAATCACGAATATACGCAAAATCAATCAAATATGAATCAAGATAACTAAACAATGCATATCTATGTGATAAAGCATCAACAACAACATTTTCTTTCGCTTTTTTGTAACGAATGACATAAGGAATAGATTCTAAGAATTCAACCCACTTAACATGTCGTTTATTCAACTTATGTTAACCTGCGATGTAACGTGAGGCTTCATGGTCAGTATGGATCACAAACTCCTTAGGCAACAAGTAATGCTTCCACGTCTCCAAAGCACGAATTAGTGCGTACATCTCTTTGTCATAAATCGGATAGTTCAATGTAGCACCACTCAATTTCTCACTGAAATAGGTAACGAGTCTCTTTTCATGCATCAAAATAGCACCTATACCAATTCCAGAAGCATCACATTCAATTTCAAATATTTTATCAAAATCAGGTAATGCTAACACAGGTGCTCGAGTTAAACAGTCTTTTATTTTTAGAAAGGCATCTTCTTGTTCCTTACCCCAAAAGAAGCTAGAATTCTTCTTAATAATCCCAGTTAAGGGGAAATAATAGAACTAAAGTTAGGAACAAACCGTCGATAAAAACTCGCTAAACCATGAAATGATCTAACCTGAATAATCGATATCAGTTGTGGCCATTCCTGAATTGTCTATATCTTCTCAAGATCAACTTCAACTCCCTGAGAACTGACAATGTAACCAAGAAATGTGAATTTGTTAGTACAAAATACAAATTTCTCCATGTTACCAAACAATCTTTCCTCTCGCTAAACCTGCAAAATAGCCCACAAATATTCTACGTGATCATGTAAAGACTTGTTATAAATCAAGATATCATCAAAGTAGACAACACGGAATTTACCAATAAATGATCGCAGAACATGGTTCATCAATCGCATAAAAGTACTAGGTGCATTTGTTAATCCAAAAGGCATCACTAACCATTTATACAAACCTAGCTTTGTCTTGAAGGTTGTCTTCCACTCATCACCTTCTCTCATGCAAATCTGATGATAACCATTTTTCAAATCAATTTTGGAGAAGATGACGGCTCCGCAAAACTCATCCAGCATGTCATCAAGTCTTGGAATATGATGACGATAATTGTAATCTAATTTACAACTCTACAATCTATGCACATCCTCCAAGATCTATCTTTCTTCGGCACTAATAGCACCGGAACAGCACACGGACTCAAACTTTCTCAAATGTAACCCTTGTCCATTAACTCAGTAACTTGGCATTGAAGCTCCTTAGTTTCTTCGGGGTTAGTTCATTAAGCTGGTCGGTTTGGGATAGTAGCACCTGAAATAAAGTTAATCTGATGCTCAATGCCACGAAGAGGTGGCAATCCCTTTGGTGTTTCATCCGGAAACACATCCTCAAATTCCTGGAAAAGAGACAAAATTGGTGCAGGTAGATCAGTACGAAAATCTGCCAACAAACAATAATCTTTAAACATCAAAATAAGAATTGATTGTTGAGAGGAAAGATATTTCCGGATTTTGCTACAACTTGCATAAACGAACATCTTCTTCTTCTCTTTTACAGCTTCTATACTCTTTTTCATGCTCGCTTGATCTTCAAACACTTGACTCGGTGCCAAAGGAGCCAAAGTGATCTTTTTACCTGCATGAATAAAAGAGTAACGATTTGTATATCCATCATGCATTGCTCTCTTATCATACTGCCAAGGGCGTCCCAATAACAGGTGAGTAGCATCCATGGAAACAACATCACAAAGGACTTCGTCCTTGTAGTTTCCAATTGAAAATGGTACAACAGCTTATCTAGTCACTTTAAGTTCACCACCATTATTCAACCGTTGCAATTTATATGGATTAGGATTCTTCGTCGTCTTTAGACCTAACATGTCAACCATCACTAAACTAGCAACGTTAGTACAACTACCTCTATCAATAATCATTACACATACCTTATCTTGCACCTTGCATCGTGTGTGAAAGATATTCTCACATTGTTGATCATGCGGTACCTGTTGCGCATTCAAACTTCGCTTAATAACCATTAATTCCATCACCTTACCAGTTTCAGTAACCTCTAGGTCATCCTCTTCTTCCTCTTCATTAGGGACGTCATGCACTTCTTCCTCTGAATATGATTCAATCTCTCGATCGTTCAGCATAACCCTCCGATTAGGACACTAGCTAACAACATGTCCTCGACCAAGTCACTTAAAACACTAGATATCTCTCGATCGTTCTTGTGCCAGCACTTGTTGTTTGCCTCGCCCATTATCAACAACGAAAGGCTTTGGCTTGCTTGATTCGCCTTGCTCTTGAATCCATAGTGGCGCTTGTGGTGCTTGTTTCCTGGCATGGTTAGGGGTATACAATGAATTTGAAAAATATTTAAATGTAGTAGTATTACCCTTTAGTAGAAACATTTCTACGTTGTTGTCGCTCAATTTTCATTGCCATATGCACCATGTCATCCAATTCGACATAATGCTGCAATTCAACAAAGTTAGCAATTTCAGAATTCAAACCTGTGATAAACCGAGCCATAGACGCCTCACGATCCTCAACTATGTTCGCACGCATCATGGACATCTCCATATCCTTGAAATAGTCCTCGACACTCCTATTGCCCTATTTCAAAGTCTGTAATTTCTAAAATAAATCACGATGATAATGTGAAGAAACAAACCGTTTCCGCATGATACGCTTCATTTTGTCCCATGTTCTCACTGGTCCATCACCCATACATCGTCGACTTATCATTAATTGATCCCACCATAACATTGCATAGTCAACAAATTCCACAGTTGCTAGTCGAACTTCTTTTGTTCTGAGTAATTGTAACATTCAAAAACGTGTTCAACCTTGCTTACCCATGTTAGATAAGAATCTGGATCTGAACGTCCCTGAAAAGAAGGTATAGCAACTTTTATGTTAAAAATTTGTCATCAACTTGTTGATCACGTCTAGCGGTAGGTCTAGGGGATTGATTGACTTCATTTTCATTGATTTCATCATGGGCTGAATTGGAACCTCCATCAATTCTATCCATTCGGGACTCTAATGGCTCTAAAGCACCAGTCACTACTCTTTGCATCATTCTCTCTAAAGCTTGCATTTGCATGTCTGGTGGTTGTCTTTCATTAGAATGATCACCAAAACCTATCATTTTTGTTCTTCAAACAACAAAAATAAATAAGAACAAACAAACAGATTAAAGGTTAGTGTAAAAGAAAATAGACCTCACAAATCACACAACAAAATCCTCACTGATCGCTCCAAGGAATTTGCACTCAAGAAAAGAGAAAAATAGCACTCAACACTCGTGTTTTATTCGGGAGAATACTTGAATGGCACTTTTTGTCTCCCCTTCTGATCTCACATGCTCATTTTGCCTTTTCCCTCAATCTCTCGTACTAAGTTCTTTAAAGGAATTAATTCCGATGTTCAAATTCTATAAATTTATCAAATTGAAAGAAAGAACAACAGGTGAAGGAAAATAATGCTAGAAAAAGAAATAAGGGTCAGAAATTGAAGAAACAAATAACAAAAGTTAAGAATTAGGGGCTGAAAAAGAGAAAATAAATGAAATGTAAGAACGAATGCTAAAAGAACGAGAAATTAGCAACTTAAGCAGTAGAAAAGCTTACCACCATCCTATTTCTGGAATAAGCAAGAAAAGTTGATCTCAGGTGATTACAAAGCATTCCAAGGTAAGATAAACACATCCTTCAACATGTTAAACATATCAGCACTGTTGTTTTCCATTCTACACAGTTCGGTACTGTTTTTGTTCTTTTTTTTGAATTTTCTTTTTTTTTCTTTTTTCTTTAGAATTTTGAAATTTTAACTTTAACTACTGAATTTTCCAGGAATAAATTCGAAACTTTTTTTATATTTGCTTTTTGTTTTGTTTTGTGGTTTTTTTGGGTTCAGAACATGCACACATGAGATAAGGTTCTCCTAAGTACCTATATTAGAACAAAGCAAACACATCTAAAAAGCCTTGTAGTCTTATTTTAACCATACAAACACACTTCCAAATGCAAAAATACTTAACATAGTATATACATACACAAGCACACATATTAATATATATACCTAAATATATCATATATCAGCATGCAACACATTATAAACAACATATTCTAAGGCATGAACATTCTCAAATGAATCTGAAATTTTAGCACATGTAAGGAACAGAGCTTCCATGTATTTCTTTGCCTTAGAACGTGTGATAGGTCTTGATGGTAAGACATCCAGATCAACTTGTTGGATTTGACATGATGTGCTCACATCATCCCCCTTCTTGAAAAGGATTTGACCTCAAATCTGCAGAATCATCATAAGGGGTTAAATCAGAAACATTAAATGTAATACTTATATTATACTCACTCGGTAAGTCTATCTTGTAGGCATTGTCTTTCACTATCGCCAACACCTGAAAAGGACCATCTCCTCGTGGTAACAATTTTGATCGTTGTTGGGATGAAAAATGTTCCTTTCGAAAATGAACCCAAACGCAATCACCAACATCGAAGGTGACTCACTTCCTTACTTTGTTTGCTTGCTTTTCATACTGTTGAGTCCTTCGTTCTAAATTCTTCTTCACATGTTGATGCAATTTCTTCACATATTTTGCTTTCGCTTGACCGTCCATGTTCTTCACTTGTTCTTGTGATGGATGACCCCTCTCCTTGAGCGTATATTGCGATGAATAACCCTTGTCTTTGAGTGTATGTCATAATGAATGGTCCCTCTCTTTGAGCGCATACCGTGATGGACGACCTTTCTCTTTGAGTGTATGTCGCGACGAATGACCCCTCTCTTCGAGTGAATGTCATAGTGAACGGTTCCTTTCTTGGAGCATATATCTTGATGGACGAGCCCTCTCTTTGAGCGTATGTCGTGGTGAATGACCCCTCTCTTGTAGCATTTATCAAAACGAACGGTCCCTCTCTTTGAGTGTATACCGTGATGGACGACCCCACTCTTTGAGCGTATGTCGCGATAAATGACCCTTTCTTCGAGTGTTTATCATAATGAACGGTACATCTCTTTGAGCGTATACCTTGATGGAGAACCCCTCTCTTTGAGCGTATGTCACGATGAATGATCCCTCTCTTTGAGTACATGTATTAATGAAAAGTGGTCCCTCTCTTTGAGCGTATACCGTGATGGACGACCCATCTCTTTGAGTGCATGTTATAATGAACGCTCATTCTCTTTGAGCGCATACCATGGTGGATGACCTCTCTCTTTGAGCGTATGTCACGATAAATGACCCCTGTCTTGGAGTGCATGTCATAATGAACGGTCTCTCTCTTTGAAGTATACCGTGATGGACGACCCCTCTCTTTGAGCGTATGTCGCGATGAATGACAACTCTGCTCGAGTGCATGTCAAATTGAATGGTCCCTTTCTTAGAGCGTATACCATGATAGACATCCATTCTCTTTGAGCGTATGTCGCGATGAATGGATGTCTATATTTATCCTAGTGTTAAGAATCTTAAGAATCTTACTATAAAGTATATAAAAGTAATAAATACTAAGTTCAATAAGATAACTCCCCTTTGATCCCATGCATGAAACGAAGCATGGTAGCATCAGATAAATGAGTAAAATTGTGAACACATCAGAGACACTCTCCCTTGGACAAATGGATGTCTATATTTATCCTAGTGTTGTCTACATTCATCCTACATATTCTATAAAACTATTCAGCAATCAAACAAGATGGAAGAACACAAGCCGTAATTTCTTGTCATCATTGTCTTGTTTCTTTGTTATACCTTCTATTTTTATTTTTTTTCTTATAAATAGTCCCTAGCATTTCATTTGTAAGAAGACAAATTTGATTCTAATATACTTTAGAGTGAGAGTTTTATCTCTTTGTTCGTCATTGAACTTATCCAACTTATCAAGGAATTCTCCTTTTGGTGTCATTCCTTATTTCAATATACCAAGATTCCTAGTTTTCTAACTAGAAGGTCACAGTCTTTTGTTTATGAACATTATAGGAAATGGGTCTTCACTTTTATACAGGGTTGGTTCCTTCCTCGTTCCTCTAAACATCCAATATGATTCGGGTCGACATTCTCTATAGTGTCGATTCTTTCCTGGTTACTTACTATCATTACTTTTCCTCATTTACACATATGCCTTCATCATTATCTTCTATTCATCTTATACATTCTCATCAAATCACTGAATTAGCTTCCGCAATCATACCAATCCCATCATCAATGTAACATCCCGTTTTTGGGGTTATTAGTTAGGCTTAGTTAGGTGAATTTGATTCGGGTTGAATCGGGTTCTCCGGTTCATTTATTCCGAGAAAAATAAAATAAGGATATTTTTAATTAAGAAAAATAATAATTTGGAAGGTGGTTTGAAATATTAAAAAAATATGTTTCAAAATTAAAAGAAAATAATTTGGATTTTTATAATGATTTTTAATTATG
The DNA here is from genome assembly GCA_035048815.1 of Abelmoschus esculentus. Lineage (NCBI taxonomy): Eukaryota > Viridiplantae > Streptophyta > Magnoliopsida > Malvales > Malvaceae > Abelmoschus > Abelmoschus esculentus. Next base: position 16,258,620 of record JAUCBN010000001.1, read on the forward strand.
CTTAATTATTCATAAATGATCAATTTATAATTTTTGGAAAATTGGGGGACTTAATTTGTAATTTTTGGCAAATACGTTATTTTAGTGACTAAATTGAAAAGCAAGCTAAGCTTAGAATCTTTAGAGGGTCATAAACCCATATCTAATTTTTAATGATGATTTATTCACCAAAATATATTTTTAATTACTTTAATTGGATTTTTAATCATTTTCTCTCAAAACCACTTTTCTCATCTTTTTCTCTCATCTTTTTCTCTCATTTTCTCCCCACTTTCTCTTCATCTTTTCTCTTCAATTCCTTGCTAATTTTTGTATCTTTTTCCACAAAGAATACATCACTTGCATCATCTTTCCATCCTTTACAAAACCTATGCATTAATATCATCAAATCTACATCAAATTGCAAGGAATCAAGAAGGGGAAAATCACATATTTTTGGTGAATAGATCTTAAAGGTAATTTTCTGGATTTTTATTCTTTTCTAAGGTTCTTTATTGAAATTCCAAAGTATTAGCTTGCTAATCTTTGAATAAAAACTTGATTCTATGTTTTTAATGTTAGATCTAATATTTTTGTGATGTTTTTGTGAAATCTTTTTGGATCTCATTTGATGCTGGAAATTAGATGAGTTCAATCATGTTTTTATATTGATTTAATGATTAATTGAGTCTTGATTTGATATCACATTAATTTAATCTCGGAATAATGCAATCGGTGTAGTTTTAAGGTGTTTTTCGGTTGTTTTATGGGTTGTTTTAGATGCTTAAATGTTGCTGGAGATATAAGGATGGTTTGGATGTGTTTTTGGATCATAATTGAGGTGGATTAGATGTTAGATTCGTTAAGTTTTGGGCTGATGTTGTTCGGATACGTTTCGGCTTAGTTTTCGGTCTTTTCGGCTAAGTTTTTGGTAGTTTTATGGTGATCGGATGTGGCTATTGGTTTGAGCATGTAATGATGTGAGAATACTCTATTTTTAATGTTGTAGAAGAGGTACAAGAAGAAGCTTGATTGCTGGTGCGTTAGTACGATCATCAGAAAGCGCCGAAAGCTCGTTTCGCTTGTTGGTGAGTGATTTCGGATTTAAAGCGAATCACGTTTGGTATGTTCTGTTTTTGGGGGGGGCTATGGAAGAGTGTGAAAACCTTCCATAGTTCAAGAGTAAGTAAAGTATTTGTTTTAATGAATCGATATGAGTTTCGGCTATTTTCGACAAAGGTATTTTATTGGTAATGTAATGGAATTTATGGAAGTACATGAGCATGTTTTGAATTGATGCATACATGAGAGATACTTGCTGAAATGCATAGCTTACTTAGCATCCATGATTATGGAAAATTATGACAAATGTTTTGGAATACAACATGGTTATTTGCCTTATACATGATGGTGCCTTTGGGCATGGCTTTGGTTCATTTGTTGAACATTTTTTGCATGCATTATGAGCAGCAAGATATCATGCACATTTGGTTATGATATTGGCTTAGTGACTCTAACTTTAGATTCGAATACGAATGACATGTCATTAGGATTGTCTTAAGTGCACTATAATCAAAACTGAAAATACAGAATATTGCCTACACGTAACAAGGGTGACTTTGTGTCCAACCGTGCGTGGTAGAGCCGCCTACACGTAACAAGGGTGACTATGTGTCCGATCGTGCGTGGTAGTGCTAATGGTGACTTCGTGTCATGTCAATGGTGACTTCGTGTCATGTCAATGGTGACTTCGTGTCATGACGAGACAAATGTCTCATGGATTCGTGTATTCGGTGAGCTCAAGGTTCGCATTAAGTGGTCACTAGAAAGCCAATATACATACATGAAATTGAGAAAAGGTTTGAGCATGATTTATAAATTGATTTGATAAGGTTATGTGAACTCAAGGATGCATATGATTTAATGAATTTGGGCATGAAATATTAGCATGCATGATTTAACAAAGTATTGCAAATTATGGTTTCAATATGGATTTAAATAGATGCATTGATGATCTTTTGAGGAGCTACCTCATTAAGCATGTTTGCTTAAGCTCTCTTTTCATCTTTGCAGAAAAATAAGGGCACTTGGAGCTTCGTTCGAGGAAAGGAAACCAAGGGGAAGATCACATTGAATTTGGTGTGTTTTTGGCAAATAAATTGGGCAAGACAATGTGTAACACAATCTATGAGAGAAGTGAGGATTTAGGATTTGTTACATGTTGTAATAAGACCATCATTGTTGGTTATTAATTTTTGAACTTTTGTTTTGTTTAAGTTGTGGAAGCATGAACTAGTATGGTTGTTATGTTGCTATTCAATCTTTAGGAAGCATGCCTATAGATCTCCTTGTGATCTTTTCTGATGTTTGAGGTGTGGTTATGTTGATGATGATGCCTAGGAATGTTGCATATAGTTTCGGGTTATTAATGTCTATGCTTGGGAGGTTTAAATGAGCTTAACATCCCTCACTCGGCCCAGGATGCAGGGGGTATAGATACACCATGTGGCAGTATCGATACCCTTATGCAACTGGACATGCCTGTATCGAACCAGTGTTCGGTACCAAATGCTACTGGAGTTGTCTGTTCCGAAACACTTTATTGCCTGTTTCGAAACAGGTGACATGTTCCGAAACACCTCAAGTGCTGTTTCGAAACACCTGGCCTAGAAAGGGCAATTCGAGAGTTTTAAATGCAAGAAACGTAGGATTAAAGATTAGTAAGTGAATACAATGAATCTATGAGTAGTTTAGGAGATGTTGTGATACCTTGATTCATGTTTTAATCCGAATACATATCGTATGATTTAAGATGGATGTAATACCTAATATTACATACTATGCAACTAAGTCCGTCAATGCTAGTCTGTAAAATCGATTAAGTAGAATACCTTGTATGATCTGAACTATATGTTGAATGTGTTAAGTTTGTTTATTTGTTATTCGGTGGATTGATTATGAATATGGTGATGTAAATTAGTTTCTTACGTTTTGGTCCCTAATCATGTATGCGTTTGATTGAATTACTTATAATGAATGAACTGCGTTTGTCTCTATCTTATTTGAGTTAATTACACATATGAGGTTAATCGTGCATCTAGGTAAGATAAAATAAAAAGAAAAAAAAAGTTACGTTTTTTTTAGGGTTGTTTATCGAATCGAACCTTCGCAGGTTTGGTTTGATATTCCCCGTGTGACCCATTAGTGTCGGTTTCGTCCAGGCCGGGCTAAGGGGGTTACAATCAATAACCCCTTTGAATTCATTTCATCACCTTTTGAATTACTTACAAACATTCACGATCGGGCAACTAGTGAATTCCAGAAACTCATGTAACCGGGATCATATCACCTCTTTTCAAGTGCATGTCATAATTAACGGTTCCTTTCTTAGAGCGTATATCGTGATGGATGACCCCTCTCTTTGAGCGAATGTCACGATGAATGACACCTCTCTTCGAGTGCATGTCATGGTGAATGGTCCCTCTCTTAGAGCATACATCGTGATGATGACCCCCTCACTTTGAGTGTATGTTATAATAAATGGTCTCTCACTTTGAGCGTATACCGAGATGGATGACCCTTCTCTCTGCGCGTATGTCAGAATGAATGACCCCTCTCTTCGAGCATCTATCATAGTGAATGGTCCCTCTTTTTGAGCATATACCATGATAGACGACCCCTCACTTTGAGCGTATGTCGCGATGAATGACTCCTATCTTCGAGTGCATGTCATAATGAACGGTCCCTCTCTTTGAGTGCATGTCATAATGAACAGTTACCTTCTTAGAGCGTATGTTGCGATGAATGACCCCTCTCTTCGAGCGTTTGTGATAGTGAATGGTCACTATCTTTGAGCATGTACCGTGATGGACGAGCACTCACTTTGAGCGTATGTCCTGATGAATGACCCCTATCTTCGAGCGTTTGTCATAGTGAACGGTCCTTCTCTTTGAGCATATACCGTCATAGACGACCCCTCTCTTTGATCGTATGTCGCGATAAATGACCCATCTCTTTTAGTGCATGTCATAATGTAAAATCATTTTCTTAGATCGTATACCGTAATGAACGATCCCTCTCTTTGAACGTATGTCGCGATGAATAACCCCTCTCTTCGAGTACATGTCATGGTGAAAGATCCCTCTATTTGAGCGTATACTATGATGGACGATACCTCTCTTTGAGCGTATGTCGTGATAATTGACCCCTCTCTTCGAGTGCATGTCATAATGAACAATCCCTTTCTGAGAGCGTATACCAACTTGGACGACCCTTCTCTTTGAGCATATGTCGCAATGAATGACCTCTTTCTTCGAGTGCATGTAATGATGGTGAACGGTCCCTCTCTTTGAGCGTATTCCGTGATGGATGATACCTCTCTTTGAGCGTACGTCACAATGAATGAACCCTCTCTTCAAGTAAATGTTATAATGAACACTCCCTCTCTTTGAGTATATACCGTGGTGGACGACTCCTCTTTGAGTGTAATTCACGATGAATAACCGCTCTCTTCGAGTGCATCTCATAATGAGCGATCCCCTTCTTAGAGCGTATACCATGTTGGACGACTCTTCTCTTTGAGCTTATGTCGCGATGAATAACCTCTCTCTTCGAGTACATGTCTTAATGAATGATCCCTCTCTTTTTGCGTATACCGTGATGGACGACCCTTCGCTTTGAGCATATGTCGTGATGAATGACCCCTTTGTTCTAGTGCATATAATAATGAACAGTCCCTTTCTTAGAGCATATAGCGTGATGGACGACCCTTTTCTTTGAGCGTATGTCACGATGAATGACCCCTCTCTTCGAGCTTTTATGATAGTGAACGGTCCTTCTCTTTCAACATATACCATGATGAACGACACCTCTCTTTGAGCGTATGTCACGATAAATGACCCCTCTCTTCGAGTGTTTATTATAATGAATGGTCTCTATCTTTGAGCGTATACCGTGATGAACAACCCTTCTCTTTGAGTGTATGTCGCGATGAATGACCACTCTCTTCTAGCATTTTTCATAGTGAATGGTCCCTCTCTTTGAGCATATACCGTGCTGGACGACCCCTCTCTTTGTGTGAATGTTGCGATGAATGACCCCTCTCTTCGAGTGCATGTCATAATTTATAGTCCCCTTCTTAGAGCGTTTGCTGTGATGGTCGACCCATATCTTTGAGCATATATCGCGATGAATGACCCATCTCTTATAGCGTTTGTCATAGTGAACGGTCTCTCTCTTTGAGCATATACCGTGGTGGACGACCCCTTTCTTTGTGTGAATGTCGCGATGAATGACCCTTCTTCGAGTGCATTTCATAATTAATGGTCTCTCTTTGAGTGCATGTCATAATTTACAGTCCCCTTCTTAGAGCGTATGCCGTGATGGACGACCACTCTCTTTGAGCGTATGTCACGATGAATGACCCCTCTCTTTGAGCGTTTGTGATAGTGAACGGTCCCTCTCTTTGACGCTTCATTTTGAGCGTATGTTGCGATGAATGACCCCTCTCTTTAAGTGCATGTCATAGTGAACGTTTCCTTTCTTAGAGCGTACATCGTGATGGACGAGCCCTCTCTTAGAGCATATGTTGTGGTAAATGACCCCTCTCTTCGAGCGTATGTCATAATGAACAGTCCCTCTCTTTGAGCGTATACCGTGATAGACGACACCTCTCTTTGAGTATGTCAGGATGAATGACCCCTCTCTTCAAGTACATGTTATAATGAATGGTCCCTTTCTTTGAGCGTATACTGTGATGGACGACCCTTATGTTTGAGCGTATATCACGATGAATGACCCTCTCTTCGAGCGTTTGTCATAGTGAATGGTCCCTCTGATACGCTCCAACACTCCAATGGTTGTTGTAGAGAGAAGCTTTGGTTATCCCGCCCATGATTGCAAGCAAGCCTTCATCCTCGTACGTTTTCCTTATTGTTTGATGATGAAAAGATGGTGAAATATTTTAAAGAGGGTCGCGGAAGTATAGGTTATATGTGTAATTGGTAAGGGATGGTTGGGTGATATTTTGGTTAGGGAAATAAATGGAATAGGTGATAGTGAAGGCTAGGGAAGTCGGATATGGTGATGAACGAAATAGTTAGATGGAATGCATGTAAGGTGATAAAGAAAGTGTATTCAAAGGTAACAAAAGTAGAACTTATGCTATGAAAGAATAAACCCAACTTATAGTATTCTTTGAAGGTTGTATAGGACTTAGACCCTTAGGAAATAAATTCCTAGAATCTTAAGTATCGATGGAAAAGAATTGGAGAAACCACAAACCTATATAATAGATTTGATAAGTCGATATAGTTTTAAGAAGAAAAAGTTTGAGAGTAAACTCGCAAAGTAATTTTTGTATTGATCAAAGATGTGATTTACAAATGAATTTAAGTCTTATTTATAGTTTTCTAAGAGCTTTGGACGAAATGACCTTTAACTATTTGGATAACCATTCATTTGAATGGAGTCTCCCTCCAAATCTATTCAAAAAGATGTAACTTCTCGGTCCATACTGCACTATCTTTAGTAATTTAGCCATATCTCAAGCTCCCGATATCAAACTAATGCAATTCAAAATGCGTTGGAAAAAAAAAGAGATAGGGGAACAACTTTCATGAAGACACCAAAACCCAATTATGCTTGTATCCTGCTCGAAATTGGCAATCAAATGGACCATCATGAATTTGTTTAATGAAAAGTGTTATCTCTTTGTTTTGGCGCCCACTTGCTTTCCCTCCATGATCTTGGCGCCCAATGTGGATGATGTACAGACATGATGATTGGTGAAGAGTAGGTGACCTTCGGGTGTTGAGTTGAGAGTGATAGCTGGAGTTGAGGTGAGCTAATCGAGCTGGGAGTGAGCTGGAATGAACTGAGCTATCTAGCTGAAAGACTTAACTAAAATTTCAAGCTGAAATAAGCTAATCTAAGCTGCATTTAACAAAGTGAGTTAGTCCATTAGCTTACTTATACTCTCTTTTAGTGTGAGGAGTGCTTTGGAGCTGATCCGAATCTCCTAAGGCCTCGGTTTGAATTATGCTTCATTTGAGCTCGTATGGGACTTGTGAGCTGACATGGAGCTATCCTTTAGTCCTTAAGTATTGTAGGAGTGTTCCATGCATTTCCAAGCTATTCTGAAGTTGGCTCTTTGTGATTCCAACATTGCCTTCCATTTAGCTTTTTCTGAGCTGATTGAGTTAACACCGAGCTAATATTTACTCCTTGTGCTGTAGGTAAGTCCTATGAAGAAAACATAATAATGAGAATTCTTAAAATAATTTAACATGAGTTTAGAACTAAGCTGAAACTTTAATCAATGTGGTCATAATAACTATTCATTCTATAGCTTAAGTAATATAACTCTTAATTAGCTTAATATAAAGTATATAAAAGTAATAAATACTAAGATCAGCAAGATAATTCCCCTTTGATCCCATGTGTGAAGTAGCTTAATATAAGATACGAGCAAAAACTAATGTTGGGCGTGCACATATCATTCCCTCCTTCTTTTGGGCGATTTGTCCTCAGATTGAAAGGGTTTTCCAATGAATATATCCTTGATGCAGGGGCGGTCAATTGCTTCAATGATGGAACAAGTTGTTAAAACTTTTGCTTTAACTAGAGGCCTCCAAAAGTGTAACATCCCGTTTTTGGGGTTATTAGTTAGGCTTAGTTAGGTGAATTCGATTCGGGTCGAATCGGGTTCTCCGATTCATTAATTCTGGGAAAAATAAAATAAGGATATTTTTAATTAAGAAAAATAATAATTTGGAGGGTGGTTTGAAATATTAAAAATATGTTTCAAAATTTAAAAGAAAGTAATTTGGATTTTATAATGATTTTTAATTATGCTTACTTATGCATAAATGACCAATTTGTAATTTTTGGAAAATTGGAGGATTATTTTGTAATTTTCGGCAATTATATGTTTTTAGTGACTAAATTGAAAAGCAAGCTAAACTTAGAATCCTTAGAGGGTCATAAACCCATTTCTAATTTTTAATGATGATTTATTCACCAAAATATATTTTTAATTACCTTAATTGGATTTTTAATCATTTTTCTCAAAAATTACTTTTCTCTCATCTTTTTCTCTCATTTTCTCTCCACTTTCTCTTCATCTTTTCTGTTCAATTCCTTGTTGATTTTTGCATCTTTTTCAACAAAGATCACATCACTTGCATCATCTTTCCATCCTTTACAAAACCTATGCATTAATTTCATCAAATCTACATCAAATTGCAAGGAATCAAGAAGGGGATAATTACATATTTTTGGTGAATAGATCTTGAAGTTAATTTTCTGGATTTTTATTCTTTTCTAAGGTTCTTTATTGAAATTCCAAAGTATTAGCTTGCTAATCTTTAAATAAACACTTGATTCTATGTTTTAATGTTAGATCTAGTGATTTTGTGATGTTTTTGTGAAATCTTTTTGGATCTCATTTAATGCTGGAAATTAGATGAATTCAATCATGTTTTTATGTTGATTTAATGATTAATTGAGTCTTGATTTGTTATCACATTAATTTAATCCCGGAATAATGCAATCGGTGTAGTTTTAAGGTACTTTTCGGTTGTTTTATGGCTGTTTTAGATGCTTAAATGTTGCTGGAGGTATAAGGATGGTTTGGATGTGTTTTTGGATCATAATTGAAGTGTATTAGATGTTAGATTCGTTAGGTTTTGGGCTGATGTTGTTCGGTTACGTTTCGGCTTAGTTTTCGATCTTTTCGGCTAAGTTTTCGGTAGTTTAATGGTGATCGGATGTGGCTGTTGGTTTGAGCATGTTATGATGTAAGAATGCTCTGTTTTTAATGTTGTAGTAGAGGTACAAGAAGAAGCTTGAGTGCTGGTGCGTTGGTGCGATCATCGGATAGCGGCGAAAGCTCGTTTCACTTGTTGGTGAGTAATTTCGGATTTAAAAGCGAATCGCGTTTGGTACTTTCTGTTTTTGGGGCTATGGAAGTGTGTGAAAACCTTCCATAGTTCAATAATAAGTAAAGTATTTGTTTTGTTAAACCGATATGAATTTCGGCTACATTTTATAAAGGCATTATGTTGGTAATGCAATGAGATTTATGCAAATGCATGAGCATGATTTGAAATGATGCATACATGAGAATTACTTGCTGAAATGCATAGCTTATTTAGCATCCATGATTATGGAAAATTATGAGAAATGATTAGGAATATAATGTGGTTAATTGCCTTATACATGATGGTGCCTTTGGGCATGGCTTTGGTTCATTTGTTGAACATTTTATGCATGCATTATGAGCAGCAAGTTATCATGTACATTTGATTATGATATTGGCTTAGTGACACTAACTTTAGACTCGAATACGAATGACATGTCATTAGGATTGAGTGCACAATAAAATAAAGAGAATATTGATATTGCCTACACGTAAACAAGGGTGACTTTATGTCCAACCGTGCGTGGTAGTGCCACCTACACGTAAACAAGGGTGACTTTGTGTCCGACCGTGCGTGTAGAGCTTCCCTATATGTACACAAGGGTGACTTTGTGTCCGACCGTGCATATAGTTGACCCATACGTAAACAAGGGTGACTTTGTGTCCAACCGTGCGTAGTGGGGGATAACATGTATACAAGGGTGACTAAGTGTCCGATCGATGCATGTTGAGAAAAAGGATCCGTGTATTCGGTGAACTTAAGGTTCACACTAAGTGGTCACTAGAAAGCCAATATACATACATGAGATTGAGAAAAGGTTTGAGCATCGCTTATAAATTGTTTTGATAAGGTTTTGTGAACTCAATGATGCATATGATTTAATGAATTTGGACGTGTAATATTGGCATGCATGATTTAACAAAGTATTGCAAATTATGTTTTCATCTTGGTTTTAAAATAGATGCATTGATGATTAGTGTAGAGCTTCCTCACTAAGCATGTTTGCTTAAGCTCTCTTTTCATCCTTGCAGAAAAATAAAGGCACTTTGGGCATCGTTCGAGGCAAGGAAACCGAGGGGAAGTTCACTTCAAATTTGGTATGTTTTTGGCAAATAAATTGGGCAAGGCAATGTGTAACACAATCTATGAGAGGAGTGAGCATTTAGGCTTTGTTTCATGTTGTAATAAAACCATTATTGATTGAATGTTAATTGTTGAACTTTGTTTGTTTGAGTTGTGGAAGCATGTAATAGTATGGTTAATATGTTGTTGGTCATTCTTTAGGAAGTATGCCTATAGGTCTCTTTGTGATCTTTCCTAATGTTTTAAGGTGTGTTTACGTTGATGAATATGCCTAGGAAAGTTGCATATAGTAACGGGTTGTTAAAGTTTATGTTTGGATTGGTTTAGGTGAGCTAATACGTCTCACTCAGTTCAGAATACAGGGGGTATCGAAACACCCTGTGGCAGTATCGATACCCCTATGCCTATTTGAGCATCTGTATTGAACCAAGGTTCGGTACCAAATTGTAACCACCTTAGCCCGACCTAGATGAAACCGGCACTAATGGGTTACACGGGGAATATCAAACCAAACCCGCGAGGGTCCGATTCGATAAACAACTCTAAAATCGTTATATTTTTTTATTTTATCTTACCTAGATGCACAATCTTATCCCTACATGTCAAGGTCTAATACTAAGCATTACCGGTAGCACATTATTGAAGAACATACATTCGATTAATCACTAACGCAGATTAAGGACTAAAATGTAAAACTTTTAAATTCAAATAGTAAAGTATAAATTCATTCCATCATTGTTCAATTATACACTCAAGTGTTCTTCACAGCAAATTTCAACTCAAACGGATCATTCTAACATCATCAATTGCATGTTCTTCTAATTAAGGGACCAAAACGTAAATCTTCCAAAATACAAGGACTTCATCCAAATTAGGTTAACTATCTTGAAATTAAATCAACTTTTATGCATGAATGCAAAATTTCAGCTCAAAATAACATCGATAAGTACCTTAATCGAACAAAGGAAGATATTTGGGACTAAAGCATAATTTCTAGCAACTTTCAATTCTTGGTGACCAAAGGTTTCGAAACCTTCCCAAAGGTTTCGAAACTTTTTGTAAAAGGTTTCGAAACTTTCCTGGAAAGTTTCGAAACTTTTCGCATCCAGTAGCTATCCAGAATTGAAACTGCCCGCAAGGTTTCCAAACCTTGTGAAGGTTTCGAAACTATTTGACAAAGGTTTCGGAACCTTCACCCAAAGGTTTCGAAACTTTGGGTCTGGAACCAAAAGTTTCGTTACACTAAGTGCATACCAATTACTCAATACTCAACCATTAAATACCACCACTAGATGCATCAATCCTAGGCATAATTAACAACATATGGCACATAAACAACAACGTCACGGACATCATTCAAGCTATAGGCATGCTCCCTAGCAAAAAATTAACAACATATCAATCATGCTAGTACATGCTTCAACAATCCAAACAAATCCAAAGTTCAACAATTAACAATCGAACAATAATGGTCTTATTACAACATAAACCAAAGCCAAAGTACACACTCCTCACATAGGTTGGGTTACACATTGCCTTGCCCAATTTGTTTGCCAAAAACATACCAAATTCAAATTGATTCTTCTCCTTGGTTTCCTTACCTCGAACGAAGCTCCTAGTGCCTTTATTTCTCTGCATGGATGAAAAGAGAGCTTAAGAAAACATGCTTAGTGAGGAAGCTCTACACAAATCATCAATGCATCTATTTAAAACCATGATGAAACCATAATTTATAATACATTGTTAAATCATGCATGCTAACATCTCGTGCTCATGTTCTTTAAATCATATGCTTCCTTGAGTTCACATAATCTTATCAAAATAATTTATAAATGATGCTCAATGTCCAATTCAAATTCATGTATGTATATTGGCATTCTAGTGACCACTTTAATGTGAACCTTGAGTTCACCGAATACACGGATCCATTGTTAGAGACCATTGTCCCATCATGACACGAAGTCACCATTGACATGACACGAAGTCACCATTGACATGACACGAAGTCACCATTGACATGACACGAAGTCACCATTAGTACTACCACGCACGATTGGATACATAGTCACCCTTGTTACGTGTAGGCGGCTCTACCACGCACGATTGGACACAAAGTCTCCCTTGTTACGTGTAGGCAATATTCCGTATTCTCAATTTTGTTTATAGTGCACTAAGCCAATATCATAATCAAATGTGCATGATAACTTGCTGTTCATAATGCATGCATAATATGTTCAACAAATGAACCAAAAGCCATGCCCAAAGGCACCATTATATATATAAGGCAAATAACCATATTGTATTCCAAATCATATAACTTGTTGCTCTTAATGGATGCATAATATGTTCAACAAATGAACCAAAAGCCATGCCCAAAGGCACCATCATATATAAGGCAAATAACCATATTGTATCCCAAATCATTTCTCATAATTTTTCATAATCATGGATACTAAATAAGCTATGCATTTCAGCAAGTAATTCTCATGTATGCACCATTTCAAAACATGCTCATGTATTTCCATAAATCTCATTGCATTACCAACATAATGCCTTTATCAAATGTAGCCGAAACTCATATCGGTTTATCAAAAACATTTACTTTACTTACTCTTGAACTATGGAAGGTTTTCACACTCTTCCATAGTCCCTGAAACAGAACCGTACCAAACGCGATTCGCTTTTAGTCCGAAAACACTCACCAACAAGCGAAACGAGCATTCGCCGCTATCCGATGATCGCACCAACGCACCAGCACTCAAGCTTCTTCTTGTACCTCTTCTACAACATTAAAAACAGAGCATTCTCACATCATAACATGCTGAAACCAACAACCATAACCGATCAACGTTAAACTACCGAAAACTTAACCGAAAAGACCGTAAACAAAGCCGAAACGCATCCGAACAACATCAGCCCAAAACCTAACGAATCTAACATCTAATCCACTTCAATTATGATCCAAAAACACATCCAAAACATCCTTATATCTCCAGCAACATTAAAGCATCTAAAATAGCCCATAAAACAACCGAAAAGCAACTTAAAACTACACCAATTGCATTATTTCGGGATTAAATTAATATGCTATCAAATCAAGACTCAATTAATCATTTAATTAACATAAAAACACAATTGAATCCATCTAATTCCAGCATTGAATGAGATCCAAATAGATTTCACAAAAACATTCACAAAATCACTAGATCTAACGTTAGAAACATAGAATAAAGTTTTTAATAAAAGATTAGCAAGCTAATACTTGGGAATTTCAATAAAGAACCTTAGAAAAGAATAAAAAACCATAAAATTACCTTCAAGATCTATTCACCAAAAAGATGTAATTTCCCCTTCTTGATTACTTGCAATTTGATGTTGATTTGATGAAATTGATGCTTAGGTTTTGTAAAGGATGGAAAGGTGATGCAAATGACGTAATCTTTGTTGAAAAAGATGCAAAAAAATCAGCAAGGAATTGAAGAGAAAAGATGAAGAGAAAGTGGAGAGAAAATGAGAGAAAAATGGTTTTGAGAGAAAATGATTAAAAATCTAATTAAAGTAACCAAAAATACATTTTTGGTGAATAAATCATTATTAAAAATTAGAAATGGGTTTATGGACCTCTAAGGATTCTAAGTTTAGCTTGCTTTTCAATTTAGTCACTAAAACATATAATTTTTCGAAAATTACAAAATAAGTCCTCCAATTTTTTCAAAAATTATAAATTGGTCATTTATGTATAATTAAGCATAATTAAAAATCAATATAAAGTCCAAATTATTTTCTTTTAATCTTGAAACATATTTTCAATATTTTAAACCATATTCCAAAATTATTATTTTCCCTAATTAAATATTCTTATTCATTTTTTCCCCGAAATAATGAACCGGAGAACCCGATTCGACCCGAATCGAATTCTCCAAACTACTAACCCCAAAATTGGGATGTTACAACTCTCCCCCTCTTAAGAAAATTTCGTCCTCGAAATTTACCTGAAATAAACACGTGAGGTATTACTCCTTCAAACTTTTTCCTTGTCCCCCAAGTTGCCTCTTCGCCACCTCGGTGCTTCCAAAGCACTTTAACCAAACCTATGGTTCTTCCTCGAAAAACCTTTGTATCCACATCCAAAATCCTCACTGGTTCCTTTTCATAACTCATATCTGCCCTTAACTCAGACTCCTCAACTAGAACAACATGAAAAGGATCTGAACGATACCTACGAAGCATCGATACATTGAAACACATAATGCATCTTACTCAACTCCACTAGCAACCTCAATCGATACAACCAATTGGCTCTAACACCTCATATAGCCCAATAAAACGATGACCCAACTTACTCTTACGTCCAAACCTCATCACTTTTTTCCACGGAGAAACCTTAAGAAACACTTTGTCCCCAACAGTATACTCTATCTCTCTACACTTTAAATCGGCATAGGACTTCTGCCTATCCAAAGCTTTCTTAAGTTTAGTACATATCAACCTAACTTTCTCATCCGTATCCTTCAACACTTAAGGCAAAGAAACATACTTCTGTCAACTTCTTTCCAACACAAAGGTGTACGACACTTACTCCCATATAACGCCTTAAACGGTGCCATCCGTATACTCGTCTGAAAACTATTATTATAAGCAAACTCTACCAACGGCAATTGCTTCTCCCAAGAACCTTAAAACTCGATGACACAACACCTCAACATATCCTCTAAAGTCTGAATAACACGCTCAGACTGTTCATCCGTCTGTGGATGATAAGCCGTACTAAAGCTAAGCCTCGTAGCCAAAGTAACCTACAAACTCCTTCAAAACTTAGATGTAAACCGCGGACCTCTATTCGATATGATCAACTTAAGCACACTATGCGACTTCACCATCTCAGAAACATACAACTCTACCAACTTATCCATAGATCACATTGTATGCACGGCAAGAAAATGTGCACGCTTTGAAAAGCTATCAATAATAACCCATATAGAATCCTTCTTGGACTCCGTCACATCTTCCTTTAAACCAATCCAAAAGTACACACTTTTAAGATCCCTATACACCTTCACTCCACTCGGATGCATAGCAAACGGACTAGTATGTGCTCCCGCTAAAATAGCTTACCTCAACTCAACCTCATCCGGCACCACAATCTGACCCCTAAACCATAACATCTCCTCCTCATCAAAACGATACTCGGTCGGTCTACCCTTAGCCATATCCTCCACAAAAGGTACCAACGTCTCATCCTCTAATTGTTTCACCTTATCACCTTAACCAAGATAGGCTTTACTTACAACTCAACCACTCAACCACCTTCCTTTGAAATACTCAACTTAGCAAAACATCACTCTCAACTCTACTGCCGTCTTACGGCTCAAAGATTTAGCCATCACCTAAGCTTTCCCGGGATGGTAAGCAACAGACAACCCACACTTACCCTCTTTGGACAACCAACAAATTCTTTTCCCACACCAAAGCAACAATGCACAAACCCCTACACCATCTCAACCTCTATAGAAAACATAACTCAAAAGAAAACCCCATAAGGTTGATAACAAACTCTTGATAACCGCCATAGTTTCCATACCATCACCATCGAACTAACCTTAATTGACATCCTCCCACATACCAGGTAACCAACTAAGCCTTTCACCAACCTCCACTCCACACAACAAACTTCAGACTAACTTTGCACAAAACTGTCAACATTGTCTTAAGCAAGCTCCACCAACAACAACAACTTCATTATGAGTCATATTAACCATATCACAACGTCACAACATATAATCCATTTACCTATGAATGATAAAACCCAACATCCAAACAACAACCTATGTCGGTCCTAAAAACTTTCAAATCTTATCATGTTATAGATACACCACTTACACATCTTTCCAATGGGACTCAGAAACCCAAGAAAAACCGTACTCAAACAAACGATTGATCTAACAACCCTCATAAGAATACTCCAAACCATCGATAGAACTTACTACCAAACTTATGATGATTCTTCCCGACTTCAACCCTGGGCACCCTTACTACTAATAATAACCCAAAGAAAATTGATACTCATTCTAACCTTATCAGCAAGATAAACATTTACATATGATTCAAACATAATCCAAACCAACTTAGTCGAAAACACATGTTTTTCCCCAACTCCTACCACAACACTTACCACCAAACTCATGGAAAAAGATTACCATAAGCCTTGCTCAAGATACCATTCCATCTCGACACTTTCCGTAGCAACCATGCGGTTAACATAACACAAAAAGATTCCCAATACAAAACTAAACCTTGCCAAGAACATATCCTTCACTAGACCCTCGATAAACACTTTACCATGATTTGTCCCCGATCAACTTTACCAAGGTTGAATTTCGCTCATAGATCCACCATATAACTAGGTCTCCCTATAGGTTAACCAAACATCTTCCCTTGTAACTCCACAACAACCCAGGCTTATCCCACATAACAAACTCCCATTGCAAGCACCCTTATGTAAACCAAGTCATCCCCGGCTGCTAACATTCTACAAAACATATCATACAAGAAACTTACCAACTTTGTGTCAAACTCAACATTATACTCATTATAACGATAATATCTCCAACTTAAGATTTAGCCACCATAACCAACTCCACCAAGGTTCAAATTTAAAATCTACACATCATTAAGTACCTTGACACTTAACCCAAAACTTTTTTTTCATTATCAACTCATCGACAAACCAACTCCTACATTAACTATACCAAAACAAAATCCAAACTTGTAGAACCATTCCTTCCACTAGCTCCAACATCTCTTATTTTACAACCTTGCCAAAGCGGTAATCATAATGATGAAACATCCACAAACACGAACCCACCGAACACAAAACCTCAAGACTCTTTTCGATAAAAGCAAACCCATAAGACTGAACAATCGATACAAACCATAAATTGTCCAGCGATCCACATTACACCACTTCAGACATCATCAAAGACTAATTTTATCCGAAGTATATCCAACTTAACATCCTGTAAACACAACGTATACACTTTCCTCCTTTATAGTACAACCAAACCTCTCAAGGTCACAACAATCTATGATTGAAACCCCCGATTTTACAACTCTCATACCAATATGTATCTCATATTTTACTTCTATCCTGACCATACCAGATTGGTCACAACCCCCGATCTAACTGCACACTAACCACACTAAAAAGAATTCCATGTAATTTCCACAAAATAATTTCACATCACTCAGAAAAACAACAACCCGCCTTACTCTACAAAACATGCTGCAACCTTGTTACAACCTCCAGATCTTAACTAGAAAGAATCCGCAAAACTCAGCCCTTCCTTTAGTAATGACCAACCCAAACTAACCATAACATAGTGTATTTACCTTGGTTTCAAACATTCACAACTCTGAGACCAACCACTCATTGTTCATCCAAGACTATTCCCTAACCAAAAGAGTAGCTTGCCCACTACACATTCAGCTTAACACCACAAGAAAGTTCTTTCAACCCCTTTTTTTTCCACACCTTCACCTTAAAAAAACCAACCACACTCCACTTACACCCTCAAGGAGCTACTCGCAAGTGTGAACAAATGTATGCATGATTTCCTATATGCCCTCATAAATGCCTATACAAGTGCATATGCATGTAAATGCAATTTCTAATGTCATGCTCAAGAATGCATGCACGTCCTACATTATCTCTAAATATATATATATGTGCTCTTAATCTAAACATGATTATTGTTCACACTCACAAATAACATCCTCAATTCCAACAACTTCAACTACCATCCTATTGATAGCTCCCAAGTCAAATTAGCAACAGCCGTACCAGCTTCAGCAGACTAAAACACACCCGAAAGAATGGTGCAACACCACAAACTAACCTTCCCGCCTAACCGAAGGCACACTTACAGGGGAGGAAGAATTTACTCTTTCCTAACAGTCGTTTCATCTTCAATCTTGACCATCAAAGTTCATACCAACAGTATCTAGTGACTTACGTCTCAGAAACATATTCAAAAACTTTAAACATGCAGTTTAAAACATAATGTTCAAATAAAACAAACTTATATTCGGGCAAGATCTAAGGGAAAATTGAGAGCATCTGAAAATATGTTGGCATTGACAATGTGTAACCGATAACCCCAGTTTAACCATCATTACGCAAAGTACAATCATCACGAATAGATTTTCACACTCCAACAACATATCATGCTCAATCACACATATCATGCTCAATCACACATATCATGATCAATCACACATTTAAGCACATAACCTAGCAATCCTATACATGCTTTAACCAACCAACTACATACTTTACAAATCAACAACACATTTTACAAACCTTACAACATACTTTTCAAACCTGGCTCTAATACCACCAAATGTAACCCTCTTAGCCCGACCTAGATAAAACCGGTACTAATGGGTTACACGGGGAATATCAAACCAAACCCGCGAGGGTCCGATTCGGTAAACAACCCTAAAACCGTTATATTTTTTTATTTTATCTTACCTAGATGCACAATCTTATCCCTACATATCAAGGTCTCATACTAAGCATTACCGGTAGCACATTATTTAACATACATTCGATTAATCACTAACGCAGATTAAGGACTAAAATGTAAAACTTTTAAATTCAATTAGTAAAGTATAAATTCTTTCCATCATTGTTCAATTATACACTCAAGTGTTCTTCACAGCAAATTTCAACTCAAACGGATCATTCTAACATCATCAATTGCATGTTCTTCTAATTAAGGGACCAAAATGTAAATCTTCCAAAATACAAGGACTTCATCCAAATTAGGTTAACTATCTTGAAATTAAATCAACTTTATGCATGCATGCAAAATTTCAGCTCAAAATAACATCGATAAGTACTTTAATCGAACAAAGGAAGATATCTGAGACTAAAGCATAATTTCTAGCAACTTTCAATTCTTGGTGACCAAAGGTTTCGAAACCTTCCCAAAGGTTTCGAAACTTTTTGTAAAAGGTTTCGAAACTTTCCTGGAAAGTTTCAAAACTTTTCGCATCCAGTAGCTATCCAGAATTGAAACTGCCCGCAAGGTTTCCAAACCTTGTGAAGGTTTCGAAACTATTTGACAAAGGTTTCGGAACCTTCACCCAAAGGTTTCGAAACTTTGGGTCTGGAACCAAAAGTTTCGTTACACTAAGTGCATACCAATTACTCAATACTCAACCATTAAATACCACCACTAGATGCATCAATCCTAGGCATAATTAACAACATATGGCACATAAACAACAACGTCACGGACATCATTCAAGCTATAGGCATGCTCCCTAGTAAAAGATTAACAACATATCAATCATGCTAGTACATGCTTCAACAATCCAAACAAATCCAAAGTTCAACAATTAACAATCGAACAATAATGGTCTTATTACAACATAAACCAAAGCCAAAGTACACACTCCTCACATAGGTTGGGTTACACATTGCCTTGCCCAATTTGTTTGCCAAAAACATACCAAATTCAAATTGATTCTTCTCCTTGGTTTCCTTACCTCGAACGAAGCTCCTAGTGCCTTTATTTCTCTGCATGGATGAAAAGAGAGCTTAAGAAAACATGCTTAGTGAGGAAGCTCTACACAAATCATCAATGCATCTATTTAAAACCATGATGAAACCATAATTTATAATACATTGTTAAATCATGCATGCTAACATCTCGTGCTCATGTTCTTTAAATCATATGCTTCCTTGAGTTCACATAATCTTATCAAAACAATTTATAAATGATGCTCAATGTCCAATTCAAATTCATGTATGTATATTGGCATTCTAGTGACCACTTTAATGTGAACCTTGAGTTCACCGAATACACGGATCCATTGTTAGAGACTATTGTCCCGTCATGACACGAAGTCACCATTGACATGACACGAAGTCACCATTGACATGACACGAAGTCACCATTGACATGACACGAAGTCACCATTAGTACTACCACGCACGATTAGACACATAGTCACCCTTGTTACGTGTAGGCGGCTCTACCACGCACGGTTGGACACAAAGTCTCCCTTGTTACGTGTAGGCAATATTCCATATTCTCAATTTTGTTTATAGTGCACTTAAGACAATCCTAATGACATGTCATTCGTATTCGTATCTAAAGTTAGTGTCACTAAGCTAATATCATAATCAAATGTGCATGATAACTTATTGTTCATAATGCATGCATAATATGTTCAACAAATGAACCAAAAGCCATGCCCAAAGGCACCATTATATATATAAGGCAAATAACCATATTGTATTCCAAATCATATAACTTGCTGCTCTTAATGCATGCATAATATGTTCAACAAATGAACCAAAAACCATCCCCAAAGGCACCATCATATATAAGGCAAATAACCATATTGTATCCCAAATCATTTCTCATAATTTTTCATAATCATGGATGCTAAATAAGCTATGTATTTCAGCAAGTAATTCTCATGTATGCACCATTTCAAAACATGCTCATGTATTTCCATAAATCTCATTGCATTACCAACATAATGCCTTTATCAAATGTAGCCGAAACTCATATCGGTTTATCAAAAACATTTACTTTACTTACTCTTGAACTATGGAAGGTTTTCACACTCTTCCATAGTCCCCAAAACAGAACCGTACCAAACGCGATTCACTTTTAGTCCGAAAACACTCACCAACAAGCGAAACGAGCATTCGCCGCTATCCGATGATCGCACCAACACACCAGCACTCAAGCTTCTTCTTGTACCTCTTCTACAACATTAAAAATAGAGCATTCTCACATCATAACATGCTGAAACCAACAGCCATAACCGATCAACGTTAAACTACCGAAAACTTAGCCGAAAAGACCGTAAACTAAGCTGAAACGCATCCGAACAACATCAGCCCAAAACCTAACGAATCTAACATCTAATCCACTTCAATTATGATCCAAAAACACATCCAAACCATCCTTATATCTCTAGAAACATTAAAGCATCTAAAACAGTCCATAAAACAACCAAAAAGCAACTTAAAACGACACCGATTGCATTTTTCCGGGATTAAATTAATGTGTTATCAAATCAAGACTCAATTAATCATTTAATTAACATGAAAACACAATTGAATCCATCTAATTCCAGCATTGAATGAGATCCAAATAGATTTCACAAAAACATTCACAAAATCACTAGATCTAACATTAAAAACATAGAATAAAGTTTTTATTAAAAGATTAGCAAGCTAATACTTGGGAATTTCAATAAAGAACCTTAGAAAAGAATAAAAAACCAGAAAATTACCTTCAAGATTTATTCACCAAAAAGATGTAATTTCCTCTTCTTGATTCCTTGCAATTTGATGTTGATTTGATGAAATTGATGCTTAGGTTTTGTAAAGGATGCAAAGGTGATGCAAATGACGTAATCTTTATTGAAAAAGATGCAAAAAAATCAGCAAGAAATTGAAGAGAAAAGATGAAGAGAAAGTGGAGAGAAAATTAGAGAAAAAGATGAGAGAAAATGAGAGAAAAGTGGTTTTGAGAGAAAATGATTAAAAATCTAATTAAAGTAACCAAAAATACATTTTTGGTGAATAAATTATTATTAAAAATTAGAAATGGGTTTATGGCCCTCTAAGGATTCTAAGTTTAGCTTGCTTTTCAATTTAGTCACTAAAACATAAAATTTTTCGAAAATTACAAAATAAGTCCTCCATTTTTTTCAAAAATTACAAATTGGTCATTTATGCATAATTAAGCATAATTAAAAATCAATATAAAGTCCAAATTATTTTCTTTTAATCTTGAAACATATTTTCAATATTTTAAACCATATTCCAAAATTATTATTTTCCCTAATTAAATATTCTTATTCATTTTTTCCCCGAATTAATGAACCGGAGAATCCGATTCGACCCGAATCGAATTCTCCAAACTACTAACCCCAAAATTGGGATGTTACACAAATGCTACTGGACGTGGCTGTTCCGAAACACCCCTAAGGTTGTTTCGAAACAGGTGGCCATACTTCGAATCATGAGTCCACTGGGCACTCGTGTTCCGAAACACTTCAGGGCTGTTTCGAAACACCTGGCTTTAAAAGGGCAATTTGAGAGTTTTAAATGCATGAAACGTAGGACTTAGTTCATAAATGCTAGAATGTAAAATCAATTAACTAAGATACCTCATTTGATCTGAATTGTATGATGAATGTGTTAAGCTTGCTTAATTGTTATCTGGTGGATTGATTCGGGATATGGTGATATATGTTAGTTTCTTACATTCTGGTCCCTAATCATGTATACGTTTAATTGATTTACTTTTAATGGTTGAACTGCATCCGTCTCTGTCTTGCTTGAGTTAATTACACATAGGAGATTAATCGTACATCTAGGTAAGATAAAAAAATATTACGTTTTTAGGGTTGTTTATCGGATCGGACCCTCACGGGTTTGGTTCGATATTCCCCGTGTGACCCATTAGTGCTGGTTCCGTCTAAGCCGGGTTAAGGGGGTTAAGAAAAGGGTCATTTTTGAAGAGATCTTCCAAATATCCCTTTTCGAGATAGTCATTCATAACATGTTCTATTTGGATCCTTCTCTCATACCTCTTGGAATCTTCATACCCCTTGGTGTAGAGACTTTTCTTTTGGATGTGTTGTCCAGAAGCATCATAATTGTTAGTGTATAGATATTTCCTTTGGCTCGAATCATCACATTTCTTGGAATCGGTATTTGTACAGTGTATTTTGGTGAAGAATTGAATCACAGTTCGACGTAAATCATCATTCCCTTTTCTGGATGTACATATATTTTTAACACTTTTAAGCTTTGTACCTTTCCAAATGATGTCCCTTGAGTAGATGGATATTGCTCTCATAATTTCCTTGAAAAGATAGACTATGTATAGATATGTCCCTTGAGTATATGTTATGATAATTTCTGATAAGTGCTTAACTCACTATCACTTTTTACACTTTTTAAAGGAATTATTCATCAATTCTACACCTACATGGACCAATGCATATACTTAATGCGATATATTTAGGGATTATACTATTAAAGATAATATTTACAGAAAAGACAAGTTTTACTACATTTTTGTATCTGTGCAGAAAGAAGCATTGCCGCGGTAGCAAACTGTGGCCGAGGCAGGACCTAATGTCGAGGCAGCAGAGGACAAGTAGCAATATGGTGGGCAAGCTGAGGAGAAAAATGAGGAGAACATTGCTGGACAAGAAGCCCAAGGATCGGAGCTGAATAGTCTGAAGAAAGCCCAAAGACAAGGCCACGCGGGAAAACCTTCTAGAAGAAATAAACTTGGAAATATTTGATTTATGTATATGACTTATTCCCTACTCCAATTTGTATTCTACTTAAGAAACGTTTGCCCTAGGCCAAGCCTATATAAGGCATAGCCATCCAAGGGAAGGACACACATTAGATTCATAGCTTAAAATATAGAATTAGATTTAGTTTCTCTTTTCTACATTATGTTCTAGATTTGTTTAGGCTTAGGTGAAGGTTGTAAAGTATTAGTGTGAGGAATTCAAACATTGTTTCTTGTTCCCAATGCAATAAAATATCAAAGTTTGCTTATTCTTTGCCATTTCTTGTTTTTACATTCAAGCTCGGGAGAGAAGTTTGTAAGTCATCCATTTATCTAATATCGAGAGATTTAGATTCACAAAAGGAATAAGTACGGTGTTTCTTCCATGGAACACTACTCGGCCTAGGGATAGGTTTAGAGTTTCAGCGGCTAATAGAAATGTAGGATTGGTTGGTGATTATAATTGATTCACACTGGGAGGTATCATCAAGGATTGATCATCAACATTACTTCGACTTAGGGATAAGCGGAGTCATCTAAGAACACTTTGCCGAACTTTGGTAAAGTCTGCCCAAGAGCAAGGGATTACCACGGCAGATGAGTATCATCATTGTTGAGGTAGTAATCTGCAGTTCTGCCGAGGCAGTATTGTACAATTGCATTGGATAGAAACGAGTTGATCGAATCCACTATACAGTACAACTGGATCCTAGCCATCTTCTTTATTCAATTCTTCTATCTTTATTTAGTTTTTATTATTTAGATAAAACACAACCCCAATTCACTTGTGTTTTTATTTTCTTTACAGAGCAAGAAGATCAAAGGAAGCATATTAAGTATACCAATCCCTGAGGAGACGATATTTGATACTTATCACTTTATTACTTGGCAACGTGTTCACTTGCACTGAAATTGCGCATATCTAACACATCAATTCCTCTCTTTGAACGTATATCGCAATGAATGACCCCTCTCTTCGAGTGCATGTCATAATGAACGGTCCCTTTCTTAGAGCATATACCGTGACGATCGACCCCTTTTTTTGAGCGTATGTAGCAATGAATTCCCCACTCTTCGAGTGTATGTCATAATGAATGGTCCTTTTTTTAGAGCGTATACTGTGATGGATGACCCCTCTCTTTGAGCGTATATCGCATTGAATTACCCCTCTCTTTGAGTTCATGTCATGATGAACGGTCCCTTTCTTAGAGTGTATACCGTGGCGAACGACCCCTCTATTTGAGTGTATGTCGAGATGAATGACCCATCTCTTTGAGTGCTTGGCATAATGAGCAGACCTTTTCCTAGAGCGTATACCGTGATGGACGACCCCACTCTTTGAGCATATGTCATGTTGAATTACCCCTTTGTTCGAGTGCATGTCATGGTGAACGGTCCATCTCTTTGATCAATTACCGTGATGGACGACCCCTCACTTTGAGCGTATGTCGGGATGAATGACCCCTCTCTTCGAGTGCATGTGATAATGAACGGTCCCTTAGAGCGTATACTATGATGAACGACCCTTCTTGATATGCTCCAACTCTTCAAAGATGCTTGTAGAGGGAAACTTTGATTGCTCGGACCTTAGAATGCAAGCAAGCCTTGTATCACGCTTGTTTCCTGAACAACAAAATGTTAAAAGATACTAGAAATAAGATAAGGATGATTCAACAAGAGGTTATGGTATGGGGTATTGTTTAGACGAAAAGGAAGATATTTAGGTGAAGGAAATGCATGGGGGATGTTGATGATTGATTAGGGAAGGAAATGGAGGTGTTTAAGTGAAGTAAATGATATGGAATGATATATTAAGCGCTGATGAAGAATTAATATGTGCATTCCCAATCTTAGTTTCTACCCACACCTTAAGTCACGCAATTTCAATCAGGGAGTTCTACTTAATCCTCTTTATTCAACACATGTTTAGTAACATCATACTTATTAGTTTAAGTGTTTTCTTTGCAAGTTAAGTTAAACACAACTTAAAGGACTATTGGCCAGCTCCGTTTTAGCTCAAATACACCATTTGAGCTCAAAACAAAGAATCATTGTTTGAGGCACTTACCAGCTTTCGATCAACACCAAAATGTTCCAAACACTCCTAGGCAGCGCAATGAAATGGATGCTAGCTTCGTTCCAGCTCACGAATCCAAAATGAGCTCAAAACGATAAAATGGTAAATTTTCATCCATATGGGAATCAGATCAGCTCGTACATACTCTTATGGATTAAGGAGAGTATTATGGCCCTAAGGATCAGATCAGTCAGGTAGGGGGTTAGCCGTTCAGCTCAAATCATCACTTAAAGATGATGAACTTTCAGCTAGCTAAATCAACGAGCTAGCTAAGATCAAGTCAGCTCACTCTCAACTCAATTAGCTCATCTTAGCTCACCCTACAACCTTCAGCTCAACCACGGAATGACATGTTCCCTCCCCAATAGACACAACCGACCAACCATGGAGGGAAACATGTTTTGGCACCAAAAAATAAGAGATAACACTCTTCATTGGACAGATTCATGATGGTCCACTTGTGTACCAATTTCGAGCAGGATATAAGAAGAATTGGGCTTCAGTGTCTTCCTGAAAGTTGTTTATCTATCTCTTATCTTTCCAGCATATGTTGAATAGCATCAATCAATTGTTTCTCTATGCAGGTTGGAATATTAAACTGAAAAGTTACAACAATTATTGGAAGGAGACCTTTCAAACGAACGGTTAAAGAGAGAGACTCCACAAATTGAATAGACACCAAGGCCATTATTTGGCCACCTTTTCAAAGGGAAATTTCCATTGCCCACAGCCTTTCATTTCCTATAAATATGTAGCCATTTTGGCATTTGATAGACAACTTCGAATCAGATTATTTAGTTTGTGAGTTAATCTCTCATTCCTTTTCTTTTAAGAACTTTATCGACTTATCAAATCATCTCTTTGATTTGTAGCGTTACCCTCCATCCTTTATACTTTAGGTTTCTAGAATTACATTTCCAAGAGGTCTAAATGCATCTACCACCCTCTAAGTCGCAACTAGATTGGGTTTATGTTCCTATAACATAAGTCCAACCTTTGCCCCTTTGAATATTATCATTCCAACATGACAAAAACACCATCCATCTTCCATTTTCGTCCATCATTCTTCACAAGCCCTTAACTTATCCTTTCATATCATTTACTTCACTTATACACTGCCATTTCCTTCCCTAATCAACCATAAACATCCCCCACGCATTTCCTACACCTAAATATCTTCCTTTTCGTCTAAACAATACCCCACACCATAACCTCTTGTTGAATCATCCTTATCTTATTTCCAGCATCTTTTAACATTCTTTTGTTCGGGAAACAAGTGTGATACAAAGCTTGCTTGCATTCTAAGCTCCGGACAATCAAAGCTTCTCTTTATAATTATCTTTGGAGAGTTGGAGCGTATCAAGAATGGTGGACAAAAATGGAAGATGGATGGCGATTATGTGATGATGGAATGATAGTCTTCAAAGGGGCAAAGGTTGAACTTATGTTATAGGAACATAAACCCAATTTAGTTGCAACTCTGAGGGTGGTAGATGCACTTGGACCTCTTAAAAATGTAATTTTAGAAATCTATAGTATAAAGGATGGAGGGTGATGTCACAAATTAAAGAAATGATTTGATAAGTCGATAAACTTCTTAAAAGAACAAGAATGAGATATTAACTCATAAAATAAATAATCTGATTTAAAGTTGTGTGTTCAAATGTCAAAATGGCTACATATTTATAGGAAATGAAAGGGTGTGGCCAAGGGAAATTCTCCTTTGAAAAGGTGGTTGAATAGTGGCCTTGGTGTCTGTTCAATTGGTGATGTCTCCCTCCTTAACCGTTCGGTTGAATGGTGTCACCTTCCTAGAATTGTTGTAACTTTTCGGTTCAAAATTTTTGCCTGTATAGTCTTCAGTAAATTGGACATATCTCAAGTTCCCGATATCGGATTGATGCAATTCAACATGCGTTGGAAAGATAAGAGATAGAGGAAAAACGTTCATGAAGACACCGAAACCCAATAATACTTGTATCTTGCTCGAAATTGGCAAACGATTGGAACATCATGAATCTGCCCAATGAAGAGTGCTATCTCTTTGTTTTGACGCCCAAACAGGTTTTCCTCCATGGTTGGTCAGTTGTGTCTCTTGGTGAGGGAACATTTCATTCCATGGTTGATCTGAAGGTTGTAGGATGAGCTAAGATGAGCTAGATGAACTAAGGTTGAGATGAGCTACCTAGCTGATTTAGCTAGCTTAAAGTTCACCATCTTTGAGTGGTGATTTGAGTTGAACAGCTAAAACCCTAGATGAGTGAATTGATCCTTAGTGATACGCTCTGATACATGAATGAGATGGCTAATGCAATGCTTATCGGACAGAAAGTTGAATCATTTTGAAAAGTTTGGAAAATCAGCCAACTTTTAATGACTTTTTAGATGGGATCCGAGCATTTTTGGCCAGAGTTGTTTTCTAATATATTGACCTTCATTCAGTTACCTTTTCAACGCATATTGAAACGCATCAATCGGACATCGGGAGCGCAAGATATATTTGTTTTGTTAAAGACCGTGCATACAGAAAACTGGATACGAGATTTTGTATAATTTATCCCAAAAACTAATATATAAAGCTTTTGGATGAATTAAATATTAAAATAAAATAATTCAAATCTTGATTAAAAAGCTTTGACTATATTTATTAGTATTTTAATTTATTTCATAGGATTCCTTTTAATTAGCATATGGTGATTTTAGGGGATTCATTTCTATTAAGCTATCAATTTGATGATTTTTATGGATTAAAAAGCTATTTCTTAGGATATTTTGTTGTCTCCTTTAGGCTATAAAAGTAGGTAGTCTATTCTCTTGAAAAACATACAACTTGAATCTTTCTTTTGAGAATAAATGTTATTGGTTAAATTTTTACAAGTATTATTTCTTGTGAATTTTAGAAGTGTTTCAACACAATCTCCTCTATAGATTGTTGGTGATTCTTCACACTCTCGCTTGCCTAGGTAATTGCGTCTAGGAGGGTGAGTTAGAGCCTATCATGGAGTTTGCTTAATCAATCGCGATCAAGAGGGTTTCTAGGACACAACAATCATCACATCACTATCAAGCCATCTTCATCTTCAACATTAAGCCATCATACCATCAATCGAACACCACCATTTCATTAACCACACTGTTTCTGCACCACTTCGTTTGGTATCAGATTCAATTCGATTCCTTGGGATTGAGTTTGTTTTTTTTCTTTTCTTTTCACGTTAAATTTTCAAGTTGACTTCTCTTCCATGGTACTTTAATCTTTGATGAACTTCCTCCAATCATTGGTTTAGATTCGAGGGCGAATATTTTTGAGGAGTGGGGGAATGATACATGCATGAGAGAGATAATGTAATGCACACTGAGAATAAATCTGAATATGTTGGAAAAGTCTGGAAAGTCAGCGAACTTGCATTGACTTTTTCAATGGGTTCCGTGCATTTCTAGGCAGAGTTTTCTTCTAACAAATTGACCGTCATTCAGTTAATTTTTCAACGCATATTGAAACGCATCAATTGGATATCGGGAGCTTAAGATATGTTTGTTTTACTGAAGATTGTGCGTGTAGAAATCTAGATACGAGATTATTATTGGATTTTGTAAAATTCAGCCCAAAAGCTAATATATAAAGTTTTTGGATGAATTAGACATTAAAATAAATTAATTCAAAGCTGGATTATAAAGCTTTGACCATTATTATTAGTATTTTATTTTATTACTTAGGATTCCTTTTAATTAGCTATCCATATGCTGATTTTAGGGGATTCATTTTATTAAGATATCAATGTGCTGATATTTAGGGATTGATCAGCTATCTATTAGGGCTCCTTTAGACTATAAAAATGGACAACCTCTTCTCTTATAAAAACATGAAGAATATGAATTTTTGATTTATAAAACTCTTGGCCTTGGGCCATTTTATTTGCAAGGTTGTCACCTTGCTATTTTTCTTATCAGAAGTCTTCTTCAACGTAAGTACTTCAAGTTTTTATGAGGGAGATTATCTTCACACTCTCGCTTGCCTAAGCAATCGGGTTTTATAAGGGTGAGTTAGAGCCGATTGTGGTGTTTACCTATCTAATTATGTATAGAAGGGTGCCTAGGACAATAATACATCATCAATTCACCGGAGAGATTCGTTTCGTTTGCAGGTGTTTGCATATTCAATTGCGATTAGGAGGGTGCCAAGAACAAATCTATCCAACATCATACCACCACCACCATCTATCCCGCTATATTTTATATCACGCTCCAACTCTTCAATTGTTGTTGTAGAGAGAAGTTTTGATTGTCCCGACCGTGATTGCAAACAAGCCTTGATCCTCATATACTTTCCTTGTTGTTTGATGAAGAAAAGATGGTCAAGTGTTGTAAAGAGTGTTGCGAAAGTGTAGGTTATATGTGTAACTCGTAAGGGAACTTAGGTTGATATTTTAGTTAGGGAAATAAATAGAAAAGGTGATAGTGAAGGCTAGGGAAGTAGGCTATAGTGATGGACGAAATGGATAGGATGAAATGTATGTAAGGTGGTAAAGAAATAGTATTAAAATGTAACAAAAGTAGAACTTATGCTATTGAAAGCATAAACCCAACTTATAGTATGCTTTGAAGGTGATATAGGACTTATACCCTTAGGAAATAAGTTCCTAGAATCTTAAGTATAGATGTAAAAGAATAGGAGACACCACAAACCTATATAATAGTTTTGATAAGTCGATATAGTTCTAAGAAGAACAAGTTTAAGAGTAAACTCACAAAGGAATTTTTATATTGATCAAAGATGTCTTTTACAAATGAATTTAAGTCCTATTTATAGTTTCTAAGAGGTTTGGCCGAAATGGTCTTAACTATTCGGATAACCATTCATTTGAACGGTGTCTCCTTCCAAATCTATTAGAAAAGATGTAACTTCTCGGTCTAGCCTGCACTATCTTCAATAATTTGGCCATATCTCGAGCTCCCGACATCTGATTGATGCCATTGAAAATGCTTTGGAAATATAAAAGATAGGGGAACAGCTTTAATGAAGATACTGAAACCCAATTCTGCTTGTATCCTGCTAGAAAAGGGCAAACAAGTGGACCATCATGAATCTGTTCAATGAAAAGTGTTATCTATTTGTTTTGACGCCCACTTCTTTTCCCTCCATGATCTTGCCACCCAATGTGTATGATGGACGAGAATGATGCTTGGTGAAGGATAGGTGACCTTCGGGTGTTGAGCTGGGAGTGATAGCTAGAGTTGAGGTGAGCTAATCGAGCTGGGGGTGAGCTGGATTGAAGTGAGCTATCTAGCTGAAAGACTTAGCTAAAGTTTGAAGCTGAAATAAGCTAATCCGAACTGCCTTTAACAAAGTGAGTTGGTCCATTAGCTTCCTTATACTCTCTTCTAGTGTGAGGAGTGTTTTGGAGCTGATCCAAATCTCCTAAGTCCTCGTTTTGAATTATGATTCATTTGGGATTATATGGTATTTGTGAGCTGACATGGAGCTATCCTTTAGTCCTTTAAGTACTGTAGAAGTGTTCCATGCATTCCCAAACTATTCTGAGGTTGGCTCCTTGTGTTTCTAGCATTGCCTTCTATTTAGCATTTTCTAAGCTGATTAAGCTGACACCGAGCTAATACTTACTCCTTGAGCTGTAGGTAAGTCTTATTAAGAAAACATAATAATGGAAATAATTAGAATACTTAAAATAACTTAATATAAATTTAGATCTAAGCTGAAACTTAATAATATGGTTAAAATGACTATTCATGTTTATAGCTTAATTAATAAACTCTTAAGTAGCTTACTATAACGTATATAAAAGTAATAAATACTAAGATCAGTAAGATAACTCCCCTTTGATCCCATGCGTAAAATGAAGCGTGAAAGCATGAGATAAATGAGAAGAAATGTGAAAACATCACTTAGGGCCATAATACCCTCCTTAATCCATAAGAATGTGTAGGAGTTGATCTGAATCCCATATAAATGGAAATTCACCATTTGTCGTTTTGAGCGCATTTTGAATTCGTGAGCTGGAACGAAGCTAGCATCCACTTCATTGCGCTGCCTAGGACTGTTAGTACATTTTGGTGCTGATCGTAAGTTGGTAAGTGCCTTAAACAATGATTCTTTGTTTTAAACTCAAATGGTGCATTTCAGCAAAAGCGGAGCTAGCCAATAGTCCCTTAAGCCGTGTTTAACATAAGTTGCAAAGAAACAACTTAAACTAATAAGTATGATGTTACTAAACGTGTGTTGAATATATATTATGCATAATATAAGCTAAATAATGCTGGGTTCAATACTAATTACTAAGTTATCAATAGTAATATAAGGAAATAAACATTATAGGTATATAATATGAGATAGCAAGTGAGTGTAGCACATGAATTGAGTAAATAAAGAGGATTAAGTAGAACTCCCTGATTGGAATTGTGTGACTTAAGTTATGGGAAGAAACTAAGGTTGGGCGTGCACATATCACTTCTTTTTGAGCGTATGTCGCAATGAATAACCCCTCTCTTCGAGCGTTTGTCATAGTGAATTGTCCCTCTCTTTGAGCATACACCGTGGTGTATGATCCGTATCTTTGAGCACATGTAGCGATGAAAGACCTCTCTCTTTGATTACATGTCATAATGAACGGTACCTTTCTTAGAGCTATACCATGATGGACGACACCTCTCTTTGAGCGTAAGTCACGATGAATGACACCTTTCTTCGAGTGCATGTCATGGTAAACGGTCCCTCTATTTGAGCGTATATCATGATGGACGACCCTTAACTTTGAGCGTATGTTATGATTAATGACCCCTCTGTTCTAGTGCATGTCATAATGAACGATCCCTTTCCTAGAGCATATAATGTGATGGACGATCTATCTCTTTGAGTGTATATCGCGATGAATGACCCCTCTCTTCCAATGCATGTCATAGTGAATGGTTCATTTCTTAGAGTGTATATCATAATGCATGAGCCCTCTCCTTGAGCATATGTCGTGATGTATGACCCCTCTCTTCGAGCATATGTCCTAATGAATGATCCTTCTCTTTGAACGTATACCGTGATGGACAACCCCTCTCTTTGAATATATGTCACGATGAATGACTCCTCTCTTCGAGTGCATGTCATAATGAATGGTCTCTCTCTTTCAGAGTATACCGTGATGGACGAATCTTCTCTTACAGTGTATGTCGCAATGAATGACCCTTTCTTCGAGTGCATGTTAGAGTGAACGGTCGCTTTCTTAGAGCATGCATCGTGATGGACGGGCCCTCTCTTTGAGCGTATGTCGGGATGAATGACCACTCCTTTCGAGCTTATGTCATAATGAACGGTCCCTCTCTTTGAGCGTATACCGTGAAGAACAACCCCTCTCTTTGAGCGTATGTCGTGATGAATGACCCCATTCTTCGAGTGTTTTTCATAGTGAACGGTCTCTCTTTTTGAGCATATACTGTGGTGGACGATCCCTTTCTTTGATTGCATGTCGTGATGAATGACCCTGATCTTCGAGTGCATGTCATAATAAGTGGTCCCTTTCTTAGAGCTATATCGTGATGGAAGACCCCTCTCTTTGAGCCTATGTCGCGATGAATGACCCCTCTCTTCGAGTGCATGTCATGGTGAATGTTCCCTCTCTTTGAGCATATATCATGATGGATAACCCTTAACTTTGAGCATATATCGAGATGATTGACCCCTCTTTTCTAGTGCATGTCATAATGAATGATCCCTTTCCTAGACCATATTCCGTGATGGACGACCCATCTCTTTGAGTGTATGTCGCGATGAATGACCCCTCTCTTTCAGTGTATGTCATAGTGAACGGTACATTTCTTAGAGTGTATATCATAATTGATGAGCCCACACTTTGAGCATATGTCATGATGAATGACCCCTCTCATCGAGCATATGTCATAATGAACGATCCTTCTCTTTGAGCGTATACCGTGATGGACAACCCCTCTCTTTGAATATATGTCGCGGTGAATGACCCCTCTCTTCGAGTGCATGTCATAATGAACGATCCCTCTCTTTGAGCGTATATCGTGATGGACGAATCTTCTCTTAGAGTGTATGTCGCAATGAATGACCCTTTCTTCGAGTACATATCAGAGTGAACGGTTGTTTCTTAGAGCATACATCGTGATGGACGAGCCCTCTCTTTGAGCATATGTCGGATGAATGACCACTCCTTCCGAGCTTATATCATAATGAATGGTCCTTCTCTTTGAGCGTATACCGTGAAGAACGACCCCTCTCTTTAAGCGTATGTCGCGATGAATGATCCCTCTCTTCGAGTGTTTGTCATAGTGAACGGTCCCTCTTTTTGTACATATACCGTGGTGGACGATCCCTTTCATTGAGTGCATGTCGCGATGAATGACCCCTATCTTCGAGTGCATGTCATAATGAGTGGTCCCTTTCTTAGAGCTATACCGTGATGGAAGACCCCTCACTTTAAGCCTATGTCGCGATAAATGACCCCTCTCTTTGAGCCTATGTCGCGATGAATGACCCCTCTCTTTGAGCCTATATCGCGATGAATGACCCCTCTCTTCGAGTGCATGTCATGGAGAATGATCCCTCTCTTTGATCGTATATCGTGATGGACAACCCTTAACTTTGAGCATATGTCGCGATGATTGACCCCTCTTCTCTAGTACATGTCATAATGAATGATCCCTTTCCTAGAGCATATACCGTGATGGACGACCCATCTCTTTGAGTGTATGTCGTGATGAACGACCCCTCTCTTCCAGTGCATGTTATAGT
Organism: Abelmoschus esculentus; assembly: GCA_035048815.1. Taxonomy (NCBI): domain Eukaryota; kingdom Viridiplantae; phylum Streptophyta; class Magnoliopsida; order Malvales; family Malvaceae; genus Abelmoschus; species Abelmoschus esculentus. The sequence continues at coordinate 16,292,787 of JAUCBN010000001.1, forward strand.
GAATGGTTCAATTCTTAGAGTGTATATCATAATGGATGAGCCCTCTCTTTGAGTATATGTCTTGATGAATGACCTCTCTCTTCGAGCATATGTCATAATGAACGATCCTTCTCTTTGAGCGTATACCGTGATGGACAACCCCTCTCTTTGAATATATGTCGCGATGAATGACCCCTCTCTTCGAGTGCATGTCATAATGAATGGTCCCTCTTTTTCAGCGTATACCGTGATGGACGAATCTTCTCTTACAGTGTATGTCGCAATGAATAACCCTTTCTTCGAGTGCATGTCAGAGTGAACGGTTGCTTTCTTAGAGCATACATCATGATAGACGAGCTATACCGTGAGCATATACCTTGATGGACGACCCCTTAAGCCGTGTTTAACATAACCTGCAAAGAAACAACTTAAACTAATAAGTATGATGTTACTAAACATGTGTTGAATATTAATCATGCATAATATAAGATAAATAATGTTGGGTTCAATACTAATTACTAAGTTATCAATAGTAATATAAGGAAATAAACATTATAGGTATATAATATGAGATAGCAAGTGAGTGTAGCACATGAATTGAGTAAATAAAGAGGATTAAGTAGAACTCCCTAATTGGAATTGTGTGACTTAAGTTATGGGAAGAAACTAAGGTTGGGCGTGCACATATCACTTCTTTTTGAGCGTATGTCGCAATGAATAACCCCTCTCTTCGAGCGTTTGTCATAGTGAATGGTCCCTCTCTTTGAGCATATACCTTGGTGGACGACCCCTCTCTTTGAGCGTATGTTACGATGAATGACTCCTATCTTCAAGTGCATGTCATAATGAACGGTCCCTTTCTTCAAGCTATACCATGATGGACAACCCCTCTCTTTGAGCGTATGTAGCGATAAATGACCCCTCTCTTCAAGAGCATATCATGGTGATCGGTCCCTCTCTTTGAGCGAATATTGTGATGGAAGACCCCTCTCTGTGAGCGTATGTCATGATGAATGACCCCTCTCCTCGAGTGCATATCATAATGAATGGTCTTTTTCTTAGATTGTATATCGTGATGGACGACCCTTCTCTCTGACCGTATGTTGCAATGAATGACCATCTTTTCGAGCATTTGTCGCAGTGAACGGTCCCTCTCTTTGAGTATATACCGTGTTGGATGACTCCTCTCTTTGAGCGTATATCGCGATGATTGTCCCCTCTCTTCAAGTGCATTTCATAATGAATTGTCCCATTCTTATAGCGTATACCGTGTGGACGAACCCTCTCTTTGAGCGTATTTCATGTTAAATTACTCCTCTCTTCGAGTGCATGTCATGGTGAACGGTCCCTCTCTTTGATCGTGTACTGTGATGGACGACCCCTCTCTTTAAGCATATGACGGGATGAATGACCCTTCTTTTCGAGTGCATGTCATAATAAATGGTCATTTTCTTAAAGCATATACTGTGATCGACGGCCCCTCTTTTTGAGCGTAAGTCACGATGAATGACCCCTCACTTTGAGTACATGTCATGGTGAATGGTCACTTTGTTTGAGCATATACCGAAGTGGACGATCCTTCTCTTTGATCATATGTCGCGGTGAATGACCCCCGATGCGTGTAAAATAAGCACAATTAGGTACAAGTGTAAACGTCAGGTAATATAATAATAAGTATTTATCGAATATCGTTCTCCACAGGGACTGATGTACTTAATATGACTCCTTTTACTTCCTTGCTCTTGGAATTATTAAAATAAAAACATAAGTAAAAAGGTTTGTTGAATAACTAAAGAATAAAAGCATAAATAAAAGGTTGAGAACGAATAGAGAGAATGAGTAGGATCCGGTTGTGTCATATAGTGGATTCGATTGATCTGTCCTTGTTCAATACATTGGGATTGCACTACCTCGGCAATACTTCAGATACTTTCTCGGCAACGACAATGTTCTCTGCCGCAGCAATCTCTTTCTCTTGGGCAGAATTACCAAAGTTCAGCAAAGTGTCCTTGAATGATTCCTCTTATCTCTAAGTCAAAATATTGTTGATGATCAATCCTTGATGATACCTCTCGGCGTGAATCAATTATAATCACCAACCAATCCCATACTTCTTTTAGCCGCTAAAACTCTTAACCTATCTTTAGGCTGAGTTAGTGTCTACAACACCGCACTTACCCATTTTGTGAATCTAACTCTCTCGATATTAGATAAATGAATTACTTATAAGTTCCTCTCTCGAGTTTGAATGTAAGAACAAAGAATGACAATAGGATAAGCAAACTTTGATATTCTTATTGTATTGAAACAAAGAAAAAAAATACAATCTTCTCACACTTATATTCAACAACCTTCACCTAACCCTAACAAAGCTTAAAACATATTGTAGTGAAGCACACAATTCTTAGGGTAAAGCTTTCTCTCTAATTCGGCTCTCCCCTATACATTGGACGACTCATGTATTTATAGTCTAGATCTAGGGTAACTTTTCCTAAGTAAAATATAACTTGGAGTAGGGAACAAGTAATAAAAATATAATATTTCTAAGTTTAATTCTATCTAGAAGACTATTCCCACGTGGCCTTTGATTTGGTCTTTTCACGTGCTATTCTGCTCCAACCCAAATGCTTTATGTCCAGGTATTCTCAGCTCATTTTTCTCTTTCAATCGCCCAGCATCAGTATTGGAACTTCTGCTGCGACGGCATTGCTTCTACCTTCGGCATTGCTGCTTCGTCGGCAGGTAATTCCCGCAACTACACAAAAACATGCCATAAAGCCTTCTTTTCTCACAAATATCATCTTTATATGTTGTGGCAGCAAAATATCAATTATTGAACAATAAGTATATGTATCAGCTTGAATTATTGGGTAAAGAGTACATATTGTTTAGAAAAAGAATAGTAAATAATTGCATTTTTAAACACTCATCAAATACCCCCAAACTCGAACTATTGCTTGTCCTCAAGCAGAGCAAAATATCAAATTGCCGAACCTTATTCTCCCTTGGTCTTATTTTTCCATCTATTCTCCCCACCAAACTATGTCTATCTTTCAGTCCTAGCCTTTAGTTTACTCAAGGATTTCTACTCGGAAACAAACTATAAGATTACGTAAGTGTGTGGGGTTTTGTGGACAAGGTTGATTAAAGGTTTTCTTAGATAAACTCTAAGTTCAAGACAAGTAGACTTGGAATGGTTATTTCTCTTCTAAAAGACATCAATCTCTCGAGCTTGTTTTGGGCACCTCAAGAGTTGTGCTTCCTTTTTAAGATCCATTCTATTTTTCTTTCTTTTCCTTAAGCATACTAGAGCCAGTTTTTGGGCACCTCTAGCATGAAGAAGAGTAATTTTCTAGAGCCAGTGATAGGCACCTCTAGTCACATTCCTTTAGAATCTAAATCTTTATCACCTAAGTTTATTAAAAGAACTCCTAAATCAACCAAGTCTCAAAAGTGTTTGTTGATTCTAACCTTATAGTAAGCTTCTAAGTTCTATTCCTTAAGTATTTCAAGGTTATTTTTTCAAAACAGAACCTAATCATGGTAAGGAAAAAGATATCTAAAGCCTTAAAAGAATAAACTAAGGCAAAGCTGATGTAAGACAATGCAAAAGTAGAGACAATTATTTCAAGTAAAGGCAGGCATAAAAAATTTTGAATTAAGGCATCAAATTACTTCCTTTTCTGATATTGTCGCTCGGCAGTGAGCTGCCCTTGGCAGTGCACTCATATACCCTAAACTCATACTGAGTATTGTCCTCAATGCTTAAATCTCACAACAAGTAAAGGAAATAAATAAAAAAAGAAACAAGGCAATAATTTATTCTAATTCTGAAGAGCTGCTGGAAATAACTGCCCTTATAGGTTTTCCTACCGACGCTTTTATTCTGGACCCTTGTCCTGGTGAGTTCTGTATTTTCGCCTGTCGAGGCGGCTGCACTCTTTTGGGTGTTGGCTTCGGCCTTGGGGCAGTAACTTCCTCGCCTTCTTCATCGTCGCTAAGAAATTCTATTTGCATCATGTGCGTTCCTCCTTTTGCCTCAGCAAATGGGACTCCTTGCTGAGTATGTGGTAAGTTGTGATGGACATACTCAGCAATCTCCCTAGATAGACTGTCCCCTAGAGAGGCTGGCGATTGGGATGGGGCAGTTTGGTGGAGAGTTGTAAATAACTCTTCTTTTTTATGGTCGCCTGCTGGTGGATGATGCTGTGACAGTGTCTACTGGTCTGGATAGTCCGACAGCGTGGAATTGTTGTTGTGGTCTTGTAGTGAAGAATGGTCTTGGCCTTGTGGCAGGGGTAGTTTCTGTGTTGGGTGAGGTAGTGACAAATATATTTGCTGAGAATTCTGGAAATTGCATCCCTTAAGAGGGGAAATTTTGTGTCATCATGTGTGCGAGAATGTTGTTGAAGTCTCTCTGATAATCTATATATTGTTGTTGTCGGAGGTCAATGTCTTTCATCCTCTGTAGAATCTCCTGGTATGGATCTACTGCGGTAGTGGGTTCGGCAGTGCCTGGCATGTCTGTTGTGTACTGCCCTCGGCAGTGTAGTTGGCAGTGAACTGTTGGGGTGTTGCCTTCACTGCTTCTGCTTACGTTATCTGTATCACTCTGTGGCAGAATTCTCTAGTCTAGCCTTGCCTTTGATTTGTGTATTCATTCGTTTCTTCTATTGGGACACCTACAACAATGCACAAGGCAGAGATTAAACAAGAGAAATATAAAGGACCTCGTTCTTTCTTACAGCAATCATAAATTTCTTGAAAAATGATCTCTCCAACATCTATGGTCCTCTTGTTGATGATTGAGTGGATCAACACCAATCTTCTTCTATCAACCGTGCTGTTCTGAGATGTAGGCATGAGGCGTCTCTTGACAAATGTGCACCAAAGCTTGGATTCGGGCTTGAGGCTGAGCCTTGTTACATAACCCTTATGGGCATCGGTTTCCCATAGAGTGTTGTCGTAACAAAGTTTGTTCTTGATTTCTTCATACTCCTCATTAGTAACTTCTTCATAAAATTCACCGTGTTCATCGCGTGTGGGGGTAAGGATGTAGTGTTGGTTGATTATTTTGGCATTAAGGGCGACTGACTTGCCTCGACAGTGAACAAATAGGTTACCTTCGCTCGGCATATGTGCATAGAATTCACACACAAGTGTTGCGTTTGCTGTGGGAGGCTGTTGGCATAAGATTTCCCAATTTTGATATTTGATTTTATCCATCAAGAAGGGTTCAATGCCATAGTTGTGTTCATTCGAATGTTGGAAACCTTGCACTTCCCATAGCTGCCGAGCAACAAATGATTTGTTGAATCTTTCAGCAACTCCGGCAGGATAGAAGCGGTTGAAAGTGGCCATGGATGATTCTTGAATATTTGGGATGTTGATGAGAGATTCTTTGAAAATTGTTCTGAAAGATACAAGAATGCAGATAAGATTGCAGAGAGTATTGTACGGAAGATTTGGCTAGATTAACAAAGAATACAAAGTGAATAGTTTCAGCAAGGAAGTTGCTTATATAGGCCTCGGCAGATATAGCCATTTGGATTCTAGCTGTTTGGCTTTTCTGCCATTTCAAATATTGATTGCCTGCTGGCATTAACTACCGTGGCAGAAAATTCGGCAGATAACTGTTACATTATTTCTGCCCGTTGGAACTATTGCGGCTCTGACATAGTGTACTGCCGTGGCAGCGAACTTCCTACTGTGCACTATTTCTCTGTTATTCTTGCTTTATTGTCATAAAAATGAAGTGAGATAAAAATATTTTAAAGATAATTACTGATATACTTAAATAAATAAATAAAAACAAAATTTTAAAATTATTAACCTAAATTAATCCTAATATAATAATATAAAGAGTAGGGGAGAAATAAAGTTACTGGAGGAGTGCATGAAAATGCATCTCCCAATTTATCCTTCCTTTTATGGCCAAGATGATGTTTCTGTGCTTGCTGGCCATTCTTATCAGGTTCTTCTTTATGTGCAGCCTCTGTTGTGAATTTAATTCTTTTTCCAAACATTCTGCCCAGCATGCTGCCAAGGCAGGATATTTTGGTGTTTGTGGCATAGATGGCCTTGCACTCTTCTGAATCCTCAGAATTGTTTAGATTGTGGAAGGCATTAAGTTTGACTTGTTGGTCATTGACCCTCATAGTCAACTCTCTATTCTCCACATCAATTAAGGTGCATCCAGTAGCAAGAAAAGGTCTGCCCAGGATGATCGGAGCTTTTTCATCTACTTTACAATTAAGGATAAGAAAGTCAGCTGGAAAAATAAATTTGTCGACTCTTACCAGTATGTCCTTGATTTTTCCTTCGGGGTGCACATATGATTGATCCGCAAGTTGGAGAAGCACTGTTGTTGGTTTTACCCTTCTTATGTTGAGTTTTTGGAAAATTGATTTGGGCATTAGGTTGATGCTTGCTCCAAGGTCACATAGGGCCTTTCCTTCATAGTTATTCCCAATCGCACAAGGTTTAGTGAAACAGTCAGGGTCCTTTAGTTTTGGTGGCATGCGATTATGTAACATTGCCATGCACCCTTCAGTTGCTGTCACTGTCTCAAACTCACCTAGGCTCTTCCTTTTAGACACAATTTCCTTCAAGAATTTAGCGTAGTTGGGCATCTGTTCAATTGCCTCAACAAGTGGCAAGTTGATGTGGACTTATTTCAGAATATCAAGAAATTTCTTGAATTGATGGTCCTGTTTCTATTTGTTATGCCTTTGTGGGAAAGGTGGTGGTGGTCTCATCTCATCCAGGGTTTCATTAGATTGGAATTTAATACCTGGGACCACTGTTTGTCTTGCTGTCTTGGCAGGAAGTGTAGGTACTGTCGAGCTTTCTACCGGGACATTGTCTTCGTGCTCAGTCTGTTCAGCATCCAAGTCCTCCTTATCTGTATCGTCTTGTATTGTTTGTGGAGGTTTTGGTTGTTGAATTGCCCATTGCTTCTTTCAGTTGTAGGCCACTTCTTATTGTGATTGCCTTGTACTGTTCATGGCCCATTCCCTTAGCAACTTCAGTATTGCTAGGCAATCCCCCTTGTGGTCTTGTATTTTGTCTTAGAGCTAATTGACCAATTTGGGTTTCTAATGATTTTATTGCAGCGTCTTGGTTTTGTAGCCTCATTTCTGTTCTGTTCATGAAATCATCAGTCCTCTTCATGAAATTACTGTTCCCAGCCATATATGATTCAGTTTTTATAATAAAGGCCTTGAGAGTATTTTCTAGTGAATTCATAGGTTGTTGCTGCTGTTGCATCTGCTGTTGCGGCAATGACTGCTACATCTGCTGCTGCGGTAGTGGCTGATAATTGGAGGTCTGGTTGGTGGGGTTTAAGGAATTATTTGGGTTGCTCCATGAAAAGTTTGGGTGTCTTTTCCAAGCCGAATTGTATGTATTTGACATAATGTTTTTATTTCGGTTATAATTTCCCACATAAAATCTAGTTTTCTCGTCTTGCATATACTCAGAAGAATTTATAGCCTTCACTTCTTGAGTATTCTGTTGTACTTGCATGTTCTGAACCATTATTGTTAATGATGCCAATTGTGCTGCCACCGAATTATTGGTTCTAACTCATTTACTATGACATGGCGTCTTAATCCTCCTCGCCTAGAAGTAGGAAATTGGAAATCGTTCCTCGCGAGTTTGCTCAGAATCTCTATAGCTTCTTCCGGGGCCTTGTCAAGGAGTGTATCGTTTGCTGAGGCATCCAACATCATTCTAGTCGGGGCATTGGTGGCATTATAGAACATGGTTACTTGCGTACATAATGGGAATCCATATAGTGGACATCTGTTCAGTAACTCTCTGTAGCGTTCCCAAACCTCATACATAGGTTCGTCATCAGCCTGTCTAAATGAAATGATTTCATTACGGATTCTATCATATAAATTTGTAGGGTTAAATCTCGTAATAAATTTTTGGCAGAGTTCACTCCATGATCCAATTGATCCTGCCGGAATATTGTTTAAGAAGGTTTTGGCCCTATCCCTCAGTGAATAGGGGAAAAGTTTCAACCTCAAAATATCTTCATGTACTCCTTGGATTTTGAAAGAGTTGCATACTTCCATGAAGGATTTGAGATGCTACCTGGCATCTTCTGTTGCAGCCTCACTGAATTATCCAATAGTATTGAGCATATTGAACATTAATGGTTTAAGTTCAAAGTGGGTTGCCTCAATCTCTGGTGTAACAACCCCAGTGTTTAATCCATTTAAATCTTCTACCAGAAAATCTTTGATAGTTAGTTATCGCAGCAGTGGTTGCGGCAGAGGTTGCTGTTGCTGGCCTCCAATGCCTTCATGTAGGTTCTGATTTCCTGGATTTACTACCATGGCTCCTTGGATCTTTCTTCTCAGTCTTTGGTAAGTCCTTTCGATTTCTAGGTTGATATCATGTAAGAGAGTGCTAGGGTTAGCCCTGGTCATACACCAAAGATAAAATAGATTAAAAATTTTAAAAATATTATTTTTTAAGATGCTTAAAAGCAAAAAATTAGAGAAAACAAAATTTAGTTGTCAGTCCCCGACAATAGCGCCAAAAACTTGAAGCGTGTAAAATAAGCGCAATTAAGTGCAAGTGTACACGTCAAGTAATATAATGGTAAGTATTTATCGACTATCGTTCTCAACAGGAACTGATGTACTTAATATGCCTCCTTTTACTTCCTTGCTCTTGAAATTATTAAAATAAAAACACAAGTAAAAAGGTTTGTTGAATAACTAAAAAGTAAAAGCTTAAATAAAAGGTTGAGAACAAATAGAGAGAATGAGTAGGATCCAGTTGTGTCATATAGTGGATTCGATTGATTTGTCCTTCTTCAATACAATGGTATTGCACTGCCTCGGCAGTACTGCAGATACTGTCTCGGCAGCGACAATGTTCTTTGCCGCAACAATCTCTTGCTCTTGGGCAGAATTACCAAAGTTTGGCACAGTGTCCTTGAATGATTCCGCTTATCTCTAAGTCGAAATACTATTGATGACCAATCCTTGATGATATCTCTCGGCGTGAATCAATTATAATCACCAACCAATCTCACACTTCTTTTAGCCACTGAAACTCTTAACCTATCTTTAGGTCGAGTTAGTATCTACAACACCGCACTTACCCCTTTCGTGAATCTAACTCTCTCGATATTAGATAAATGAATTACTTACAGGCTCCTCTCTCGAGTTTGAATGTAAGAACAAAGAATGACAATAGGATAAGCAAACTTTGATATTCTTATTGTATTGAAACAAAGAAACAAAATACAATCTTCTCACACTAATATTCAACAACCTTCACCTAACCTTAAGAAAGATTAGAACATATTGTAGTGAAGCATACAATTCTTAGGGTAAAGCTTTCTCTCTAATTCGGCTCTCCCCTATACATTGAACGGCTCATGTATTTATAGTCTAGACCTAGTGTAACTTTTCCTAAGTAAAATATAACTTGGAGTAGGGAACAAGTAATAAAAATATAATATTTTCAAGTTTAATCCTATCTAGAAGACTATTCCCACGTGGCCTTTGACTTGGTCTTTTCATGTGCTATTCTGCTCCAATCCAAACGCTTTAAGTCCAGGCATTCTCATCTCATTTTTCTCTTTCAATCGCCCAACATCAGTACTGGAACTTCTGCTGCCGCGACATTGCTTCTTCCTTGGCAGGTAATTCCTGCAACTGTAACATCCCGTTTTTGGAGTTATTAGTTTAGGCTTAGTTAGGGGAATTCGATTCAGGACGAATCGGGTTCTCCGGTTTATTAATTCCGGGAAAAATAAAATAAGGATATTTTTAATTAAGAAAAATAATAATTTGGAAGGTGGTTTGAAATATTAAAAATATGTTTCAAATTTAAAAGAAAATAATTTGGATTTATTTTTGATTTTTAATTATGCTTAATTATGCATAAATGACCAATTTGTAATTTTAGGAAAAATTTGGAGGACCGATTTGGTGATTTTCGAAAATATGATGTTTTTAGTGACTAAATTGAAAAGCAAGCTAAACTTAGAATCCTTAGAGGACCATAAACCCATTTTTAATTTTTAATGATGATTTATTCACCAAAATATATTTTTAATTACTTTAATTGAATTTTTAATCATTTTCTCTCAAAACCACTTTTTCCTCATTTTTCTCTCATCTTTTTCTCTCATTTTCTCTCCACTTTCTCTTCATCTTTTCTCTTCAATTCCTTGCTGATTTTTGTATCTTTTCCAGCAAAGATTACATCATTTGCATCATCTTTCCATTCTTTACAAAACCTAAGCATCAATTTCATCAAATCTACATCAAATTGCAAGGAATCAAGAAGGGGAAAATCTCATATTTTGGGTGAATAGATCTTGAAGGTAGTTTTCTGGATTTTTATTCTTTTCTAAGGTTCTTTATTGAAATTCCCAAGTATTAGCTTGCTAATCTTTGAATAAACACTTGATTCTATGTTTTAATGTTAGATCTAGTGATTTTGTGATGTTTTCGTGAAATCTTTTTGGATCTCATTTAATGCTGGAAATTAGATGAATTCAATCATGTTTTTATGTTGATTTAATGATTAATTGACTCTTGATTTGATAGCACATTAATTTAATCCCGAAATAATACAATCGGTGTAGTTTTAAGGTGCTTTTCGGTTGTTTTATGGGCTGTTTTAGATGCTTAAATGTTGCTGGAGATATAAGGATGGTTTAGATGTGTTTTTGGATCATAATTTAGGTGGATTAGATGTTAGATTCGTTAGGTTTTGGGCTGGTGTTGATTGGATGCGTTTCGGCTTAGTTTTCGGTCTTTTCGGCTAAGTTTTTGGTAGTTTAATGGTTATCGGATATGGCTGTTGGTTTGAGCATGTTATGATGTGAGAATGTTCTGTTTTTAATGTTGTAGAAGAGGTACAAGAAGAAGCTTGAGTGCTGGTGCGTTGGTGCGATCATCGGATAGCGGCGAAAGCTCGTTTCGCTTGTCGGTGAGTGATTTCGAATTTAAAGCGAATCGCGTTTGGTACGTTCTATTTTTGGGGACTATGGAACAGTGTGAAAACCTTCCATAGTTCAAGAGTAAGTAAAGTATTTATTTTGATAAACCGATATGAGTTTCGGCTACATTTTACAAAGGTATTTTGTTGGTAATGCAATGAGATTTATGGAAATGCATGAGCATGTTTTGAAATGGTGCATACATGAGAATTACTTGCTGAAATGCATAGCTTATTTAACATCCATGATTATGAAAAATTATGAGAAATGATTTGGGATACAATATGGTTATTTGCCTTATATATGATGGTGCCTTTGGGCGTGGCTTTTGGTTCATTTGTTGAACATATTATGCATGCATTATGAGCAGCAAGTTATATGATTTGGAATACAATATGGTTATTTACCTTATATATAATGGTGCCTTTGGGCAAGGCTTTTGGTTCATTTGTTGAAGATATTATGCATGCATTATGAGCAGTAAGTTATCATGCACATTTGATTATGATATTGGCTTAGTGACACTAACTTTAGATTCGAATACGAATGAAATGTCATTAGGATTATCTTAAGTGCACTATAATCAAAACTAAAAATACAGAATATTGCCTACATGTAACAAGGGTGACTTTGTGTCCACCCGTGCGTGGTAGAGCCGCCTACACGTAACAAGGGTGACTATGTGTCCGATCGTACATGGTAGTGCTAATGGTGACTTAGTGTCATGTCAATGGTGACTTAGTGTCATGTCAATGGTGACTTCGTGTCATGTCAATGGTGACTTCGTATCATGACGAGACAAATGTCTCATGGATCCGTGTATTCGGTGAACTCAAGGTTCACATTAAGTGTTCACTAGAAAGCCAATATACATACATGAATTTGAGAAGAAGATTGAGCATCATTTATAAATTGTTTTGATAAGGATATGTGAACTCAAGGATGCATTTGGTTAAAAGAACATGAGCATGAGATGTTAGCATGCATGATTTAACAAAGTATTGCAAATTATGGTTTTATCATGGTTTTAAATTGATGCATTGATGGTTTGTGTAGAGCTTCCTGACTAAGCATGTTTGCTTAAGCTCTCTTTTCATCCATGCAGAGAAATAAAGGTACTTGGAGCTTCGTTCGAGGCAAGGAGACCAAAGAGAAAGATCACTTTGAATTTGGTATGTTTTTGGCCAATAAATTGGGCAAGGCAATATGTAACACAACCTATGAGAGGAGTGTGTTCTTAGGCTTTGAATCATGTTGTAATAAGACCATCAATGTTTGATTGCTATTGTTGAACTTTGGAAATTGTTTGAATTGTTGAAGCATGTACTATCATGATTGCTATGTTATTAGTATCTTCTTAGCGAGGATGCCAATAGCTTGAATGATGTCCATGACGTAGTTAATTATGTGCCATATGATGTTAATCATGTTTAGAATTGAAAGTTGCTGGAAATTATATTTTTGTCCCGGATATCTTCCTTTGTTCGATTAAGGTACTTACAGATGTTATATTGAGCTGAAATTTTGCATGCATGATTAAAGTTGATTTAATTTCAAGATGGTTAACCTATTTCGTATGAAGTCGTTGTATTTTGGAATTTTTACATTTTGGTTCCTAAAATAGAGAAACATGCAATTGATGATGTTAGAATAATCCGTTTGAGTTGAAACTTGTTGTGTAGTATACTTGGGTGTCTAATTGGACTTTGATGGAAAGAATTTCTACTTTGCTAATCGTATTTAAAAGTTTTACGTTTTAGTCCTTAATCCATGTTAGTGTTTAATCGGATGGTTGTTTTTAATTAACGTGTTACTGATAGTGCTTCGTATGAGACCATGACATGTAGGAGTAAGAATATGCATCTAACTAAGATAAAATAAAAAAAATATAACGGTTTTAAGGTTGTTTATCAGATCGGACCCTCACGGATTTAGTTCGATATTCCCCGTGTAACCCGTTAGTACCGGTTTCGTCTGGGCCAGGCTAAGGGGGTTACATTTGGTTGTATCAGAGCCAGGTTGAATAAAATGTGTAGTTGGTTTGAAAAGTATGTTGTAAGGTTTGTAGAATATGTTGTTGATTTGTAAAGTGTGTAGTTGGTTGGTTAAAGCATGCATAGAATTGCTAAGTTATGTGCTTAAATGTGCGATTGATCTTGATATGTGTGATTGAACATGATATGTTATTGGAGTGTGAAAATCTATTCTTGATGATTGTACTTTGAGTAATGATGGTTAAACTGGGGTTATTGGTTACACATTACCAATGCCAACATGTTTTTAGATGCTCTCAGATTTCCCTTGGTTCTTGCCCGAATGTAAGTTTGTTTTATTTGAACATTATGTTTTAAACTGCATGTTTAAAGTTTTTGAATATGTTTCTGAGACGTAAGTCACTAGATACTGTTGGTATGAACTTTGATGGTCAAGATTGAAGATGAAACGACTGTTAGGGAAGAGTAATTTCTTCCTCCTCTGTAAGTGTGCCTTCGGTTAGGCCGGAAGGTTAGTTTATGGTGTTGCACCATTCTTTCGAGTGTGTTTTAGTCTGCTGAAGCTGGTACGGATGTTGCTAATCTGACTTGGGAGTTGTCAATAAGATGGTAGTTGAGGTTGTTGGAATTGAGGATGTTATTTGTGAGTGTGAACAATAATCATGTTTAGATTAAGAGCACATATATGTATATATTTATAGATAATGTAGGACATGCATGCATTCTTGAGCATGACATTAGAAATTGCATTTACATGCATATGCACTTGCATAGGCATTTATGAGGGCATACAGAAAATCATGTATACATTTGTTCACACTTGCGAGTAGCTCCTTGAGGGTGTAAGTGGAGTGTGGTTAGTTCTTTTAAGATGAAGGTATGGAAAAAAAAGAGGTTGAAAGAATTTTCTTGTGGTGTTAAGCTGAATGTCTAGTGGGCAAACTACCCTTTCGGTTAGGGAATGGTCTTGGATGAACAATGAGTGGTTGGTCTTAGAGTTGTGAATGTTTGAAACCAAGGTAAATACCCTGAGTTATGATTAGTTTGAGTTGGTCATTAGTAAAGGAAGTGCTGAGTTTTACGGATTCTTTCTAGTTAAGATTTGGAGGTTGTAACAAGGTTGCAGCATGTTTTGTAGAGTAAGGCGGGTTAGTGTTTTTCTGAGTGATATGAAATTATTTTGTGGAAATTACATGGAGTTCTTTGTAGTATGGTTAGTGTGCAGTTAGATCGGAGGTTGTGACCAATCTGGTATGGTCAGGGTGGAAGTAAAATATAAGGTATATATTGGTATGAGAGTTGTGAAATCGGGGGTTTGAATCATAGATTGTTGTGACCTTTAGAGGTTTGGTTGTACTATAAAGGAGGAAAGTGTACACGTTGTGTTTACAGGATGTTAATTTGGATATACTTCGGGTAAAGTTAGTTTTTGATGATGTCTGAAGTGGTGTAATGTGGATCGCTGGGTAATTTATGGTTTGTATCCATTGTTCATTCTTATGGGTTTGCTTTTATCGAAAAGTGTTTTGAGGTTTTGTGTTTGGTGGGTTCGTGTTTGTTGATGTTTCATCATTATGGTTACCGCTTTGGCAAGGTATAAAATAAGAGATGTTGAAGCTAGTGGAAGGAATGGTTCTACAAGTTTGGATTTTGTTGTGGTATAGTTAATGTAGGAGTTGGTTTGTCGATGAGTTGATAATGAGAAAAAAGTTTTGTGTTAAGTGTCAAGGCACTTAATGATGTGTAGATTTTAAAGTTTGAACCATGGTGTTGAGTTGGTTGTGGTGGCTAAACCTTAATTTGGAAATATTGTTGTTGTGATGAGTGTAATGTTGAGGTTGACACAAAGTTGGTAAGTTTCTTGTATGATATGTTTTGTAGAATGTTAGCAACCGGGGATGACTTGGCTTATCTAAGGATGCTTGCAATGGGAGTTTGTTATATGGGATAAGCCTGGGTTGTTGAGTTACAAGGGAAGATGTTCGGTTAACCTATAGGGAGACCTAGTTATATGGTGGATCTATGAGCGAAATTCAACCTTGGTAAAGTTGATCGGGGATAAGTCGTGGCAAAGTGTTTGTTGAGGGTCTAGTGAAGGATATGTTCTTGGCAAGGTTTAGTTTTGTGTTGAGAATCTTTTTGTGTTATGTTAACCGCATGGTTGCTACGGAAAGTGTCGAGATGGAATGGTATCTTGAGCAGAGCTTATGGTAATCTTATTCCATGGGTTTGGTGGTGAATGTTGTGGTAGGAGTTAGGGGAAAAACATGTGTATTTGACTAAGCTGGTTTGGATTATGTTGAAATTATATGTAAATGTTTGTCATGCTGATAAGCTAGGTGAGTATCAATTTTCTTTGGGTTATTAGTAGTAAGGGTGCCCAGGGTTGAAGTTGGGAAGAATCATCATAAGTTTGGTAGTAAGTTTTATCGATGGTATGAAGTTTTCTTATGAGTTTTGTAGGATCAATCGTTTGTTGGAGTACGGTTTTTCTTGGGTTCCTAAGTCCCATTGTAGGGGATGTGTGAGTGGTGTATCTATAACATGATAAGATTTGAAAGTTTTTAGGACCGACATAGGTTGTTGTTTGGATGTTGGGTTTTATCATTCATAGGTAAATGGATGATATGTTGTGACGTTGTGATATGGTTAATATGACTCATAATAAAGTTGTTGGTGGTGGTAGTGTTTGCTTAAGACACTGTTGGCAGTTTTGTACAAGTTAGTCTGAAGTTTGTTGTGTGAAGTGGAGGTTGGTGAAAGGCTTAGTTGGTTACCTGGTATGTGGGAGGATGTCAAAAGTAAGGTTAGTTCGATGGTGATGGTATGGAAATCGTTGCGGTTATCAAGAGTTGGTTATCAACCTTATGGGGTTTTCTTTTGAGTTATGTTTTCTATAGAGGTTGAGATGGTATGGTGGTTTGTGTATTGTTGCTTAGGTGTGAGGAAGAAATTGGTTGGTTGTCCGAAGAGGGTAAGTGTGGGTTGTCTGTTATATATCATCCGGGGAAAGCCAATGTAGTGGCCGATGCTTTGAGCCGTAAGGCGACGGGTGAGTTGAGAGCAATGTTTGCTAAGTTGAGTATTTCTAAGGAGGGTGATTTAGTGACGGAGTTGTAAGTAAAGCCTATCTTGGTTGAGAAGATAAGGTGAAACAGTTAGAGGATTAGACGTTGGTACCTTTTGTGAAGGATATTGCTGAAAGTAGACCGACCAAGTATCGTTTTGATGTGGATGAGATGCTGTGGTTTGGGGGTCAGATTATGGTGCCGGATGATGTTGAGTTGAGGTAAGCTATTTTTAGCAAAAGCACATACTAGTCCGTTTGCTATGCACCTGGGTAGAGTGAAGATGTATAGTGATCTTGAGGGTGTGTACTTTTGGGTTGGTTTAAAGAGAGATGTGACGGAGTTTATTTCTCGTTGTATGGTGTGTCAGCGGGTGGAAGCTGAACATCAGTTCCCTGCAGGTTTGTTGCAACCGGTTCAGGTTCCGGAGTGGAAATGGGAGAGAGTTACCATGGATATTGTGACGGGGTTACCTTTAACACCGTCCAAAAAGGATTCTATATGGGTGATTGTTGATAGGTTTACGAAGTTTGCACATTTTCTTGCCATGCATACAATGTGATCTATGGATAAGTTGGCAGATTTGTATGTTTCTGAGGTGGTGAGATTGCATGGTGTGCCTAAGTCGATCATATCGGATAGGGATCTGCGGTTTACATCCAAGTTTTGGAGGAGTTTGCAGACAGCTTTGGGTACGAGGCTTAGCTTTAGTACGGCTTATCATCCACAGACGGATGGACAGTCTGAGCGTGTTATTCAGACTTTGGAGGATATGTTAAGGTGTTGTATCATCGAGTTTCAAGGTTCTTGGGAGAAGCAATTGCCGTTGGTAGAGTTTGCTTACAATAATAGTTTTCAGACGAGTATACGGATGGCACCGTTTGAGGCTTTATACGGGCATAGGTGTTGTATACCTTTGTGTTGGAAAGAAGTTGGGCAAAAGTATGTTTCTTTGCCTCAAGTTTTAAAGATACGGATGGGAAGGTTATTTTGATATGTACTAAACTTAAGGAAGCTTCGGATAGGCAGAAGTCCTATGCCGATTTGAAGCGTAGGGAGATAGAGTATGATGTTGGGGACAAAGTGTTTCTTAGGGTTTCTCCGTGAAAGAAGGTGATGAGGTTTGGACGTAAGAGTAAGTTGGGTCATCATTTTATTGGGCCATATGAGGTGTTATAGCCAATTGGTTGTTATCGGTTGAGGTTGGTGGTGGAGTTGAGTAAGATGCATTATGTGTTTCCATGTATTGATGCTTCGTAAGTATCGTTCAGATCCTTTTCATGTTGTTCTAGTTGAGTAATCTGAGTTAAGAGCGGATGCGAGTTATGAGGAAGAACCGGTGAGGATTTTGGATGTGGATACAAAAGTTCTTCGAGGAAGAACCATAGGTTTGGTTAAAGTGCTTTGGAAGCACCGACGAGGCGAAGAGGTAACTTCGGAGACATGGAAAAGTATGGAGGAGTAGTTTCCTCACTTGTTTACTTGAGGTAAATTTCGAGGACAAAATTTTCTTAAGAGGGGGAGAGTTGTAACATCCCGTTTTGGGGATTATTAGTTTAAGCTTTGTTAGGGGAATTCGATTCGGGACGAATCGGGTTCTTCGGTTCATTAATTCTGGGAAAAACAAAATAAGGATATTTTTAATTAAGAAAAATAATAATTTGGAAGGTGGTTTGAAATATTAAAAATATGTTTCAAATTTAAAAGAAAATAATTTGGATTTATTTTTGATTTTTAATTATGCTTAATTATGCATAAATGACCAATTTGTAATTTTTGGAAAAATTTGGAGGACCGATTTGGTGATTTTTGAAAATATGATGTTTTTAGTGACTAAATTGAAAAACAAGCTAAACTTAGAATCCTTAGAGGGCTATAAACTCATTTATAATTTTTAATGATGATTTATTCACCAAAATATATTTTTAATTACTTTAATTGGATTTTTAATCATTTTCTCTCAAAACCACTTTTTCCTCATTTTTCTCTCATCTTTTTCTCTCATTTTCTCTCCACTTTCTTTTCATCTTTTCTCTTCAATTCCTTGCTGATTTTTGCATCTTTTTCAACAAAGATTACATCATTTGCATCATCTTTCCATTCTTTACAAAACCTAAGCATCAATTTCATCAAATCTACATCAAATTGCAAGGAATCAAGAAGGGAAAAATCTCATATTTTTGTTGAATAGATCTTGAAGGTAATTTTCTAGATTTTTATTCTTTTCTAAGGTTCTTTATTGAAATTCCCAAGTATTAGCTTGCTAATCTTTGAATAAACACTTGATTCTATGTTTTAATGTTAGATTTAGTGATTTTGTGATGTTTTTGTGAAATCTTTTTGGATCTCATTTAATGCTGGAAATTAGATGAATTCAATCATGTTTTTATGTTGATTTAATGATTAATTGACTCTTGATTTGATAGCACATTAATTTAATCCCGGAATAATGCAATCGGTGTAGTTTTAAGGTGCTTTTCGGTTGTTTTATGGGCTGTTTTAGATGCTTAAATGTTGCTGGAGATATAAGGATGGTTTGGATGTGATGTGGATTCGTTAGGTTTTGGGCTGGTGTTGATTGGATGCGTTTCGGCTTAGTTTTCGGTCTTTTCGGCTAAGTTTTTGGTAGTTTAATGGTGATCGAATATGGCTGTTGGTTTGAGCATGTTATGATGTGAGAATGTTCTATTTTTAATGTTGTAGAAGAGGTACAAGAAGAATCTTGAGTGCTGGTGTGTTGGTGCGATCATCGGATAGCGGCGAAAGCTCGTTTCGCTTGTCGGTGAGTGATTTCGGATTTAAAGCGAATCGCGTTTGGTACGTTCTGTTTTTGGGGACTACGGAACAGTGTGAAAACCTTCCATAGTTCAAGAGTAAGTAAAGTATTTATTTTGATAAACCGATATGAGTTTCGGCTACATTTTACAAAGGTATTTTGTTGGTAATGCAATGAGATTTATGGAAATGCATGAGCATGTTTTGAAATGGTGCATACATGAGAATTACTTGCTGAAATGAATAGCTTATTTAACATCCATGATTATGAAAAATTATGAGAAATGATTTGGGATACAATATGGTTATTTGCCTTATATATGATGGTGCCTTTGGGCGTGGCTTTTGGTTCATTTGTTGAACATATTATGCATGCATTATGAGCAACAAGTTATATGATTTGGAATACAATATGGTTATTTACCTTATATATAATGGTGCCTTTGGGCATGGCTTTTGGTTCATTTGTTGAACATATTATGCATGCATTATGAGCAGCAAGTTATCATGCATATTTGATTATGATATTGGCTTAGTGACACTAACTTTAGATTCGAATACGAATGAAATGTCATTAGGATTATCTTAAGTGCGCTATAATCAAAACTGAAAATACAGAATATTGCCTACATGTAACAAGGGTGACTTTGTGTCCACCCGGGCGTGGTAGAGCCGCCTACACGTAACAAGGGTGACTATGTGTCCGATCGTACGTGGTAGTACTAATGGTGACTTAGTGTCATCTCAATGGTGACTTCGTGTCATGTCAATGGTGACTTCGTGTCATGTCAATGGTGACTTCGTGTCATGTCAATGGTGACTTCGTGTCATGACGAGACAAATGTCTCATGGATCCGTGTATTCGGTGAACTCAAGGTTCACATTAAGTGTTCACTAGAAAGCCAATATACATACATGAATTTGAGAAGAAGATTGAGCATCATTTATAAATTGTTTTGATAAGGATATGTGAACTCAAGGATGCATTTGGTTAAAAGAACATGAGCATGAGATGTTAGCATGCATGATTTAACAAAGTATTGCAAATTATGGTTTTATCATGGTTTTAAATTGATTCATTGATGGTTTGTGTAGAGCTTCCTCACTAAGCATGTTTGCTTAAGCTCTCTTTTCATCCATGCAGAGAAATAAAGGTACTTGGAGCTTCGTTCGAGGCAAGGAGACCAAAGGGAAAGATCACTTTGAATTTGGTATGTTTTTGGCCAATAAATTGGGCAAGGCAATGTGTAACACAACCTATGAGAGGAGTGTGTTCTTAGGCTTTGAATCATGTTGTAATAAGACCATTAATGTTTGATTGCTATTGTTGAACTTTGGAAATTGTTTGAATTGTTGAAGCATGTACTATCATGATTGCTATGTTATTAGTCTCTTCTTAGGGAGCATGCCTATAGCTTGAATGATGTCCATGACGTAGTTAATTATGTGCCATATGATGTTAATCATGTTTAGAATTGAAAGTTGCTGGAAATTATATTTTTGTCCCGGATATCTTCCTTTGTTCGATTAAGGTACTTACAGATGTTATATTGAGCTAAAATTTTGTATGCATGGTTAAAGTTGATTTAATTTCAAGATGGTTAACCTATTTCGGATGAAGTCCTTGTATTTTGTAATATTTACATTTTGGTCCCTAAAATAGAGAAACATGCAATTGATGATGTTAGAATAATCCGTTTGAGTTGAAATTTGCTGTGTAGTATACTTGGGTGTCTAATTGGACTTTGATGGAAAGAATTTCTACTTTGCTAATCGTATTTAAAAGTTTTACGTTTTAGTCCTTAATCCATGTTAGTGTTTAATCGGATGGTTATTTTTAATTAATGTGTTACCGATAGTGCTTCGTATGAGACCATGACATGTAGGACTAAGAATATGCATCTAGCTAAGATAAAATAAAAAAATATAACGGTTTTAGGGTTGTTTATCGGATCGGACCCTCACGGGTTTGGTTCGATATTCCCCGTGTAACCCGTTAGTACCGGTTTCGTCTGGGCCGGGATAAGGGGGTTATAGCAACTACACAAAAACATGCCATAAAGGCTTCTTTTCTTACAAATATTATCTTTATATGTTGTGGCAGCAAAATATCAATTATTGAACAATAAGTATATGTATCAGCTCGAATTAGTGGGTAATGAGTACATATTGTTTAGAAAAAGAATAGTAAATAATAGCATTTTTAAACACTCATCAACCTCTCTCTTCGAGTGCAAGTCAGGGTAAACTGTCCCTCTCTTTGATCATGTACCGTGATAGACGACCCCTCTTTTTGAGCATATATCATGATGAATGACCCCTCTGTTCGAGTGCATGTCATATTGAATGGTCTTTTTCTTAGAGTGTATACCGTGGTGGACGACCGTTCTCTTTGAGCGTATATCTCGATAAATGATCCCTATCTTCTAGAGTTTATCATAGTGAACGGTCCCTCTCTTCGAGCATATACTGTGATGGACGATCCCTCTCTTTGAATGCATGTAACGGTGAATGGTCCCTCTCTTTGAGCGTATACCGTGATGGATGACCCCTCACTTTTAGCGTATGTATGAATGACCACTCTGTTCTAGTGCATATCATAATGAACGATCCCTTTCTTAGAGCGTATACCGTGATAGACAACCCATCTCTTTGAGCGTATGACGCGATGAATGACCCATCTCTTCGAGTACATGTCATAATGAATGGTCCCTTTTTTAGAGCGTATATCATGATGGACGAGCACTCTCTTTGAGCATTTGTCGTGATGAATAACCCCTCTATTGAAGTGTATATCATAATGAACGGTCCCTCTATTTGAGCGTATACCGTGATGGACGACCCCTCTCTTTGAGCGCATGTCGCGAACAATAACCCCTCTCTTCGAGTGCATGCCATATAGAATAATCCCTTTCTTAGAGTGTATATCGTGATGAACGAGGCATCTCTT
Source organism: Abelmoschus esculentus (assembly GCA_035048815.1). Taxonomy (NCBI): domain Eukaryota; kingdom Viridiplantae; phylum Streptophyta; class Magnoliopsida; order Malvales; family Malvaceae; genus Abelmoschus; species Abelmoschus esculentus. The sequence continues at coordinate 16,314,531 of JAUCBN010000001.1, forward strand.
TGAGCATATGTCGTGATGAATGATCTCTCTCTTTGAGTGTATACCGTTATGGACGACTCTTCTATGTGAACATAAGTCGCGATGAATAACCCATCTCTTCGTGTGTATGTCATAGTGAACGGTCCCTTTCTTAGAGCGTATATCTTGAAGGAAGAGCCCTCTTTTTGAGCGTATGTCATGATGAATGATCCTCTCTTTGAGCATATACCGTGATGGAGGACCCCTCTCTTTGAACGTATGTCGTAAAGAATGACCCCCCTCTTTGAGCGCATGTCCATAATAAATGGTACCTTTCTTAGAGCATATATCGTGATGGATGACCCTTATCTTTGAGCGTATGTCGCGATGAATGACCCTCTCTTTGAATGTTTGTCATAGTGAACAGTCCCTTTCTTTGAGTATATACCGTGGTGGATGACCCCTGTCTTTGAGTGTATGTCGCGATGAATGACCTCTCTCTTCGAGTGTATGTCATAATGAACGATCTCTTTCTTAGAGCGTATACCGTGATGGACGACCCCTCTCTTTGTGCTTATGTTGGGATAAATGATCCCTCTCTTCGAGTGGATGTCATAATGAATGGTCCCATTCTAAGAGCATATACCATAATGGATGACCCTTCTCTTTGAGCGTATGTCGCGATGAATGACCCTCTTTTTAAGCGTTTGTCAAAGTAATCGGTCCCTCTCTTTGAGCGTATGTCACGATGAATAACACCTCGCTTTGCGTGCATGTCATAATGAACGGTCCCTTTCTTAGAGCGTATACCGTGATGGACAACCCCTCTCTTTTGAGCGAATATAGAGATGAATGACACCTCTCTTCAAGTGCATGTCATGGTGATCGATCCCTCTCTTTCAGCGTATACCGTGATGAACGACCCCTCTATTTGAACATATTTCGTGATGAATGACTCCTCTCTTCGAGCACAAGTCATAATGAATGCCTTAGAGTGATACGTGCATGCCTATCCATAAATTCTACCCACACCCTGAGTCATACAAGTCCAATAAGGGAGTTCTACTTAATCCTCTTTATTTTTTCAATTCATGCGCTACACTCGCTTGCTATCTCATATTATATACCTATAATATTTATTTCTTTATATTAATATCTATAACTTAGTAATTGGTATTGAACTAGAGCTTTATCTAGCTTATATTGTGCATTATTAATATTCAACACATGTATAGTAATATCATACTTATTAGTTTAAGTTGTTTCTTTGTAGGTTATGTTAAACACAGCTTAAGGGACTATTGGCCAGCTCTGTTTTATCTTGAATGCATCATTTGAGCTCAAAACAAAGAATCGTTGTTTGAGGCACTTACCAGCTTCTGATCAGCACTAAAATGTACCAAACACTCATAGGCAGCGCAATGAAGTGGATGCTATATTCATTCCAGTTCACGAATCCAGAATGAGCTCAAAACGATAAATGGTGAATTTCCATCCATATGGAATTCGGATCAGCTCCTACCCACTCTTATGGATTGAGGAGAGTATTATGGCCCTAAGGATAAGTTCACTCAGCTAGGGGGTTATCCATTCAGCTCAAATCATCACTCAAAGATGGTGAACTTTCAGCCAGCTAGATCAGTTCAACCTAGCTCAACATTAGTTCATCCAGTTCATCTTAGCTCACCCTACAACCTACAGCTCAACCTTGGACGGACATGTTTCCCTCCCCAAGAGACACAACTGACCAAAATGGAGGGAAACATGTTTTGGGCGCCAAAAGAAAGAGATAGCACTCTTCATTGGACAGATTCATGATGGTCCACTTGTGTGGCCGATTTCGATAAGGATAAGTGTATAATAGGACTTTGGTGTCTGCATAAAAGTTGTTCCTCTGTCTCTTATCTTTCCATCGCATGTTGAATCTTATCAATCCGATATCGGGAACTCGAAATATATCCAATTTACTGAAGACTGTGCAGGCTGGAATTTTAAACCGAAAAGTTACAACAATTACTGGGAGGAGACACCTTTCAACCGAACGGTTAAAGAGGGAGACACCACCAATTGAACAGACACCAAGGCCACTATTCGTCCACCCTTTCAAAGGGAAATGTCCTTTGTCCACACCCTTTTATTTCCTATAAATATGTAGCCATTTTGGCATTTCAAGCAACTTTGAATCAGATTATTTAGTTTGTGAGTTAATCTCTCATTCTTGTTCTTTTTAGAAATTTATCAACTTATCAAATCATCTCTTTGATTTGTGGCTTCACCCTTCATCCTTTATACTTTAGGTTTCTAAATTACATTTTCAAGAGGTCTAAGTGCATCTACCACCCCCAGAATTGCAACTAGATTGGGTTTATGTTCCTATAACATATGTTCAACCTTTACCCCTCTGAATACTATCATTCCAACACCCCATAATCACCATCCATCTTCCATTTTTATCCACCATTCTTCCCCAGCCCTTTACATATCCTTTCATATCATTTACATCACTTAAACACCTCTATTTCCTTCCTTAATCAACCATCAACATCCCCCACACCATAACCCTTCTTGAATCATCCTTATCTTATTTCCAACATCTTTTAACATTCTTTTGTTCAGGAAACAAGGGTGATACAAGGCTTGCTTGCATTATAAGGTCCAAGCAATCAAAGTTTCTCTCTATAAGCATCTTGGAGAGTTAGAGTGTATCATATGGTATTAGAGAAAAGGAAGAATCAAGTAAGCCCTATTTTTTTATTTCAATTCTGATCAAAAAAGGAAAGAAAGAAAAGAAAAGAAAGAAAAGCAAAAAAAAAAAGAAATTCAGATTATTCTAGCATATAAGGAATCTGAATTAGATTTTTAAAAAAAAAGAGAAAAGAAATCAGAATTTCAAAGGGTGAAGATTCAAGTAAAAGAGTCCAAGCAACCAACTCCGAGAAGTTCCTCAAGTTTGATTGCTCAAGACCAATTTGTAAGTTGAGTTTTGTGGTAACGTTTCTGTTTTCTTTAGTCTCTGAAAATTTTCTTTTACTATTCAATCCCTAAAATTTTTGTTTCTTCTTTTAAACTTTTTCATTCTTTCTATTTCAACACCTAACCTTTGTTTCAGCCCAAACGCCTTAATTTGTTAGGATATTTGACAAGTTTTGAGTAAGTTCTTTTAAGAACTTGATTTGAGAGATTTGAGAGGTATAAGGCAAGAGAGTGGTGAGCATAGAAGGGGAAATAAAAACCAGAATTTTCTGAGTGTAAACACGAGTGAATTGAGTGCCATATTTCTTTCCTTGGATGACCGTGAGGATTTTGTGTGTGTGAATTGGTGAGGTACTTAAACTTTTGTTTCATTTATTCATACTAACAATATGTTGCAGCACTCAGATGAAAACAATCGGGAAGAACGACCAGCCCAGAACCTCCAAACACAAGCTCTAATAAGGGAAATGCAAAAGCTCTTACGTGCTGAGTTAGAACCAATTCATGAGCGGATGGACCATATTGAGGAGTCTAGTGAAGGGCGTCCAAGGAGCCAAGATAGATAGAATCATAGAAGGCATCCCATACAATATGAGATTGAAGAGAGTGATGGAGAAGATGTCATTTCTGTTCGGAATAATGCAAGGAACCATGGCCAATTGGATGACAATTTTGAGAGCATCCGAGTTAACATCCCTCCTTTTTAAGGAAAATCAAACCCGGAGGCATATTTGGAATAGGAAAGCAAAGTGGAGCACATCTTCGAATGCCATAACTATTCTGAGCAAAAGAAGGTGCACATGGCTACCTTAAATTTATTGAATACGCACTTGTATGGTGGGATCAACTAAGATCAACAAGGAGATGCAATGGTGAACGACCTATCAACACTTGGACAGAAATGAAAGTTATTTTGAAGAAGCATTTTGTGTCTACTCATTATCACCGTGATCTCTATTATAAGTTGCAGAATCTTAAACAAGGAAGTAGAAGCGTGGAAAACTACTACAAAAAATGGAGATAGCCATGATTCGAGCAAGTATGGATGAAGACCGTGAAGCCACCATGACAAGGTTCTTGACCGGATTAAACAAAGAGATTGCTGATGTAGTGGAATTACAATACTACATTGAAATTGAGGACATGGTGCATATGGCTATCAAAATGGAGAGGCAACAAAGCAAGAGATCATCTTCTAGAGTCATTACTAATGCAACCCCTAAATGGAGTCCAAACACACCTCGGAGGAATACTCCTTTCCAAGGAAAAGAACATGCTGAAACGTCCAAAACCAAGCCTATGATGGAGAATGTTCGAGGAAAGCAACAAGAAGTGTTCACACGATCCCGAGGGATCAAATGTTTCAAGTGCTTAGGGCATGGCCATATTGCTAGCCAATGTCCAAATAAAAACACTATGTTGTTGCTGAAAAATAGAGAGATTGCATCAGATAATGAGGAAGAAATTTTGGAAGAATCAGAGCAAGAGGAAGAAGAAGAATTCACCCCTGCCGTTGAAGGATAACTTATGGTTGTTAAAAGGCTTTTAAACATCCAAATGACAGAAGAAGAGGAGCAACGAGAGAACATATTTCACACTAGGTGTTATATTAACAACAAAGTGTGTTTTATAATAATCGATGGTGGAAGCTGCACCAACGTGGCTAGGACTCTTATGGTGGATAAACTCAGCATCAAAACTTTAAAGCATCCAGCCGCATATAAACTCCAATGGCTCAATGATTCGGAGGAATTAAAGGTCACCAAACAGGTTCTTGTCCCTTTCACTATTGGTTCATATAAGGATGAGGTTTTATGCAACGTAGTTCCTATGCACGCAAGTCACATTTTACTAGGGAGGCCATGGCAATATGATCAAAGAACGATGCATGATTGTTACACCAATCAGTTCATCTTCAAGCATGGAGGCAAGAAGATAGTGCTCGCACCTATGACGCCAAAACAAGTACAAAGTGACCAGATCTTGATGAAACAAGAGAAGATCAAACCAAGCTTAAAGAAGGAAGACCTAAGGAAGAAAAGGCGTCTGGCAGCATCAAGTTGATTAGGGAATATCTTTTGACACATCCCGTGATCACTTGTGAATTTTCTAACCCAAAAGAAGCCAAAAAGTTCCCATATTCTTTTTAGAAACTCAAGGAGTTAGAAGGCCATGCACGAAAAAACCATGTCATTCCCATTGCTAAGGGAGATTCCAGCACCAAGGGGTTCGATTTGAGGACAAATCTCCCAAAAGGAGGGAATGATATGTGCACGCCCAACCTTAAATTCTGCCCATACCCTAAATCACACAAGTCCAGTCATGAAGTTCTACTTAACCCTCTTTATTTATTCAATTCATGTGCTACACTCGCTTGCTATCTTATATTATATACCTATAATGTTTATTTCTTTATATTAATATTTATAACTTAGTAATTGGTATTGAACCAGAGCTTTATCTAGCTTATATTTTGCATTATTAATATTCAACACATGTTTAGTAATATCATACTTATTAGTTTAAGTTGTTTCTTTGCAGGTTATGTTAAACACAGCTTAAGGGACTATTGGCCAGCTCCGTTTTAGCTTGAATACATCATTTGAGCTCAAAACAAAGAATCATTGTTTGAGGCACTTACCAGCTTCCGATCAGCACTAAAATATATCAAACACTTTTAGGCAGTGTAATGAAGTGGATGCTAGATTTATTCCAGTTCACGAATCCAGAATGAGCTCAAAGCGATAAATGGTGAATTTTCATCCATATGGAATTCGGATCAGCTCCTACCCACTCTTATAGATTGAGGAGAGTAGTATGGCCCTAAGGATAAGTTCACTCAGCTAGGGGGTTAGCCGTTCAGCTCAAATCATCACTCAAAGATGGTGAACTTTCAGCCAGCTAAATCAGTTCAACCTAGCTCAACATTAGTTCATCCAGCTCATCTAAGCTCACCCTACAACCTACAGCTCAACCTTGGATGGACATGTTCCCTCCCCAAGAGACACAACTGACCAAAATGGAGGGAAACATGTTTTGGGCGCCAAAAGAAAGAGATAGCACTCTTCATCGGACAGATTCATGATGTTCCACTTGTGTGGCCGATTTCGATAAGGATAAGTGTAGAATTGGTGTCCTCATGAAAGTTGTTCCTCTGTCTCTTATCTTTCCATCGCATGTTGCATCTCATCAAACCGATATCGGGAACTCGAGATATGTCCAATTTACTAAAGACTGTACAGGCTGGAATTTTAAACCGAAATATTACAACAATTATTTGGAGGAGACACCATTCAACCGAACTGTTAAAGAGGGAGACACCACCAATTGAACAGACTCGAAGGCCACTATTCGGCCACCCTTTCAAAGGGAAATGTCCCTTGTCCACACCCTTTCATTTCCTATAAATATGTAGCCATTTTGGCATTTCAAACAACAACTTTGAATCAGATTATTTAGTTTGTGAGTTAATTCCTCATTCTTGTTCTTTTTAGAACTTTATCGACTAATCATATCATCTCTTTGATTTGTGGCGTCACCCTCCATCTTTAATACTTTAGGTTTCTGGAATTACATTTCCAAGAGATCTAAGTGCATCTATCACCCTCAGAGTTGCAACTAGATTGGGTTTATGTTCCCTATAACATAAGTTTAACCATTGTACCTTTGAATACTATCATTCCAACATCCCATAACCACCATCCATCTTTCATTTTCGTCCACCATTCTTCACCATCCTATTACATATCCTTCCATATCATTTACATCACTTAAACACCTCTATTTCCTTCCTTAATCAACCATCAACATCCCCCACACCATAAACCCTTCTTGAATCATCCTTATCTTATTTCCAGTATCTTTTAATATTCTTTTGTTTAGGAAACAAGTGTGATACAAGGCTTGCTTGCATTCTAAGGTCCGGGCAATCAAAGCTTCTCTCTACAAGTATCTTGGAGAATTGGAGTGTATCATAGAGCGTATACTGTGATGGATGACCATTCTCTTTGAGCGTATGTCGGGATGAATGACCCCTCACATCGAGTGCATATCATAATGAATGGTCGTTTTCTTAGAGCGTATACCATGATGGACGACCTATCTCTTTGAGCGTATGTCACAATGAATGAACCTCTTTTCGAGCGTTTTTCATAGTGAACGGTCCATCTCTTTGAGCATATACCATGGTAGACGACTCCACTTTTTGAGCGTATATGACGATGAATGTCCCCTCTCTTCGAGTGCCTTTCATAATAAACGGTCCCTTTCATAGAGCATATACCGTGATGGACAACGCCTCTCTTTGAGCGTATGACGCGTTGAATTACCCCTCTCTCTGAGTGCCTATCATGGTAAACAGTTCCTCTCTTAGAGCGTATACCATGATGGACGACCCCTCTCTTTGATCGTATGTAGTGATGAATGAACCCTCTCTTCGAGTGCATGTCATGGTGAACGGTCACTCTCTTTGAGCGTATACCGTATGGACGACCCCTCTCTTTGAGTGTATGTCGTGATGAATAACCCCTCTTTTTGAGCCCATGTCATAATTTATGGTCCCTTTTCTTAGAGTGTATACCGTGATGGATGACCTTTCTCTTTGAGCGTTTGTCGCGATGAATGAACTCTCTCTTCGAATGTATGTCATAATGGATGGTCCCACTTTTTGAACTTATACCATGATCGAGGATACCTCTCTTTGAGCGTATGTCCTGTTGAATGAACCCACTCTTTGAGTACATGTCATGGTGAACGGTCCCTCTCTTTGAGCGTATACCTTGATGGAGGACCCCTTTCTTTGAGCGTATACCTTGATGGAGGACCCCTCTCTTTGAGCGTATGTCGTGATGAATGACCCCTCTCTTTGAGCGCATGTCATAATGAATGGTACCTTTCTTAGAGCGTATAGTGTGATGGATGACCCTTTTCTTTGAGCGTATGTCGCGATGAATGACCCTCTCTTTGAGTGTTTGTCACTGTGAATGGTCCCTCTATTTGAGCATATAAAGAGGAGGATGACACCACTCTTTGAGCGTATGTCGCAATGAATGACCCCTTTCTTCGAGTGCATGTCATGGTGAATGGTCCCTTTCTTAGAGCTTTTATCGTAATGGACGACCCCTCCCTTTGAGCGTATATCACGGTGAATTACCCCTCTCTTCGAGTGCATGTCATGGTGAACGGTTCCTCTCTTTGAGCGTATACCATGATGGAGGACCCCTCTTGATATGGTCCTAATCAACATCTTTTTTCTCTATGGTTTGATCACATCATTGAAAATTTTCATGACTGATTCTAAGGGAGTTTTACCTTACTTTATCTTCTATTATCTAATTTATGCATTCTATAATTTGGCAAGTATGCTTTTTCTTTTTGAAGTGATGCTTCGTGATTGCATAACTACATCTTTATAATTGTTCTTAGTCAGTGTATTCTTAATATTAGCTAAACTATTTTATTTTTAGCTCATTTTAGTTTATTTCAATTCGTTTCAGCTTAAACATTGTTTGCTTATTTTTCAGCTATTTTAAGTAAAGGTAATAGTCTGAGGAAGCTTAAAGTCATAAGGGTAGCTCAACTTTGTTTGGAAAGGATTATGATAGCTCATAGCAGCTCAAGAATGACTAAAACGTAAAGGAATGCAAAGGAGCTCAAATGGAGGATTACTTTAGCTCGTGAACTTAAAGGAACTATATAGAGGAGCTCAATAACTTAAAAGTCTAGCACAACCAGTTAAAGTGTCAGGTCAAGAAAGATCAAATTGGAAGCAAAATTTGAGCCAACTAAGTCATCTAGCTAGCCCAGCTCAAGTCAGCTCACTCTCAGCTCAGTTAGCTCATCTCAGCTCACCCTACAACCATCAGCTCAACCATGGAAGGACATGTCCCTCCCTAAGGAACACAACCAAACAGCCTTGGAGGGAAACATTTTTGGGCGCCACTCCTTGGAGGGATATATGAATTTGACGCCAAAACAAAGAGGCATCACTCTTTATTGCACAGATTCATGATGGTCCAATTGTTTGCCATTTTTGGGCAAGATCCAAGTAGAACTGGGTTTCGTTGTCTTCATAAAAGTTGTTCCCCTATCTCTTATATTTCCAATGCATGTTGAATCGTATCAATTCGATATCGGGAGCTCAATATATGACCCAATTACTTAAGAATGTGCAGGTTGGATCAAAAAGTTACAACTCTTCTAATAGATTTGGAGGGAGACACCATTCAAATGAATGGTTATCCGAATAGTTAAAAGCCATTTCGGCCAAAAACCTTAGAAAACTATAAATAGGACTTGAATTTCATTTTGTAAACACACCATTCTGATTATATAAAATTACTTGTGAGAATTTTCTCTCGTTTAGTTCTTCTTAGAATTTTATCGAATTATCAAGTACTTTTGTACTTGTGGCGTCAACCCCCTTCTATCCATCTTGATACTTCTGTTTTTTTTAGTTTAATATACTAAAAGGATCAAAGTTTGTTTATCACCACCCCTTAAATATCAATAAAAGGTTCAGGACTAGGTTTTTATAACCTAGTTTCTTCCTTGAGTATCTTTAAGATACTATTTCTATTTCATCATTCATTACATATCCTCTCATTACTTTCATCATTCTCAATCCTTTGTCTTTACCACAAAACATTTTAAACATCCATTCACCTTTATCAACACCACACATCCTTTTCGCTTCCAAATCAGTCCCTAAACTATTCCTTTCATTCATCTCACCTATTCCTTTCATCTTTTATCCTTAATTCTTCATTTTGTAGCCATTTCTTGTGATAGACTTGCTTCCTTTCAAGGTCCCTCAATCAAAGTTTGCCATTCAACATCCTCAACAAGATCGACACATATCATATGGTAATCAGAGCTTTGGTGGAAGAAGCAAAGTGCAACAGAAAGCTCGTTCAAGCAATTGTAAGTTACTAAACTTTGTTATTTTCAATTTTTGTGCAAAAAAAAAACAAATAAAAGAAAGGAAAAAGAAAAGTCAGTTCGAACAAAAAATAGAAAAGTCAGTTTCAAAAAAAAGAAGAAAAATTAGATTCAAAAGTACAAGATCAAGGGTGAGAAAGCATAACAACATCATCTTCAACATCAAGCCGAAAAGCCATTTCATCTTTAAGACTTTGATTGTTGGTGAAGGAAGGTTATAAGTTTTTTGTCAAGTAACCCTGTTTTCATTTTTTTCATTCTAAACATTTCTTTTCATCCTATTTCCTTTTTTTCTTTAAAACTAACAATTTCAGCGACGCACAAGTACATTTTACTTGCCTAAGTCTTGAGTAAGTTCTTCTAAGAACTATACATGATTGAAAAGAGTGGAAAAAGGCATGAGAGTTGTAAGATTAGAAGAGGACAGTAAAAGCCATTAAGTCCTAGAGTGCAAACACGAAGAGAGCATAAGAGAGAAATTTTTCTTGGAGTGAATTAGTGAGGCTTTGTTGGGAAAAATATTGGGTAAGGATTTTATTTTCGGTATTCTAACCATGTCACCAAAATCTTGTGATTTTTCTTCCACATCAGGACAAGTTCTCGTTGTGAAAAGAACATTAAGATTAAAAGCGATGAATGAAGAAGACCAACAAAGGAAGAACATTTTCTACACTAGATGCCATGTGAACATCAAGATTTGCTCTTTAATAATTGACGGAGGAAGTTGTACAAACGTCGCAAGAATTTTAATGGTAGAACAACTCGGTCTTGAAACCACCAAACATCCAAATCCGTATAAACTACAATGATTGCATGATAGGGGAGAATTAGAGGTTAACAATCAAGTGAAAATTTTGTTTTCCATTGGTAGATACACAGATGAAGTCTTGTGTGACATATTACCTATGAGTGCAAGTCATATTATACTAGAGAGACCTTGGCAATATAACAAGAGAATAGTTCATGAAGGATTTACCAATTAGTTCTCATTTATGTTTGAAGGAAGAAAGATCATCTTAACACCTTTGAACCCAAGTCAAGTACATCATGACCAGGTAAAATTGTCTAAGCAAATTGTAGCATGGAATGAAAATAAAAAGGGGAAAGAGGAAGTCAAAGAAGGTGCGATGGAACAAGAGCATTTTAAAGAAAAAAATCACCGGAGTTGAAAATGAAAATGAGGAAATGAAAATAGTTGGAGTTGAAAATGAAGAGACTAAAAATGAAATTGTGAATGAAGAGTATGTTGGAGTTGAAAATGCACGAATTAAGAAGGAAGAGTGTGAAGAAGAAAATCAGATTTTATCTAACAATTTTTTCTTCCTATTTTTGAATTTTCATTTTTACAGGATGAGAAAAGAAGACCCCGAGAGATGTTCCAATTGCATTGTCGATCTTAAAGGAAACTCAAAAACCAACACCCATTAAACATCCACTATGGTTTGCTATTTCCATTCATTTTGTTAATAGTTACCCATTCTCTAACTATGATTTCTTTCGAAGCAAATGGATTCACATACTTGGTGTTATCCTATCAAACTACGATGGCAAGTTCTTTTGTCATACTAGGGATGATTGGTGCATCAAAATCTTTCATTCCAAAAGAGCTCAATAGTTAAGACTCTTCAACCATTATGATGATTCGAAGAGTGGAGGTGAAGAGTTACATATCTTATCCAAAGAACATGTTTTTCGAGCCGAAGAATGACTCAAATAACATGTTTTGTTTCGAGAAGGCATGACGTTACAAAAGGAGGTTCCAAAGAATTAGTGTCTATTTAGAGAACTATGACTCGAGAAGATTGAACATATCACTTGGAAGGAGTAAAAGAATTCATCCTCCCTAACAACAAGGAGGTGTCCATTAAAGAACAATTTTGATTTGAGGACAAATCACCAAAAAGAAGGGGAGAATGATATAATCTTAATCGACACCTATTTTCTCTATGGTTTGATCACATCATTGAAAATTTTCATGACTGATTCTATAGGAGTTCTACCTTACTTTATATTCTATTATCTAATTTATGCATTCTGTAATTTGACAAGTATGCCTTTTCTTTTTAAGTGATGCTTCGTGATTGCATAACTACATCTTCATAATTATTCTTAGTCAGCGTATTCTTAATATTAGCTAAACTATTTTATTTTTAGCTCATTTTAGCTTATTTCAATTCGTTTTAACTTACACATTGTTTACTTATTGTTTCAGCTATTTTAAGTAAAGATAATAGTCTGAGGAAGCTTAAAGACATAAAGGGTAGCTCAACTTTGCTTCGAAAGGATTATGGTAGCTCGTAGCAACTCAGGAATTACTAAAACGCAAAGGAATGAAAGGAGCTCCAATGGAGGACTATTTTAGCTTGTGAACTTAAAGGAACTATGTAGAGGAGCTCACGAACTTAAAGGCCTAGCTCAACCAGCTAAAGTTTTAGGTCAAGAAAGCTCAAATTGGAAGCAAAATTTGAGCTAGCTAAGTCATATAGCTAGCCCAGCTCAAGTCAGCTTACTCCCAGCTCAATCAGCTCATCTTAGCTCACCCTACAACCATTAGCTCAACCATGGAAGGACATGTTCTCTCCCCAAGGGACACAACCGACCAGCCTTGGAGGGAAACATTTTTGGGCTCCACTCCATGGAGGGAAATATGAATTTGATGCCAAAACAAAGAGGCATCACTCTTTATTGGACAGATTCATGATGGTCCAATTGTTTGCCATTTTCGAGCAGGATCCAAGAAGAACTGGGTTTTGTTGTCTTCATCATAGTTGTTCCCCTATCTCTTATGTTTCCAATGCATGTTGAATCGCATCATTCCGATATCGGGAGCTCAAGATATGACCTAATTACTAAGGACTGTGCAGGTTGGACCGAAAAGTTACAACTCTTCTAATAGATTTAGAGGGAGACACCATTCAAATGAATGATTATCCGAATAGTTAAAAGACATTTCGGCCAAAACCCTTAGAAAACTATAAATAGGACTTGATTTTCATTTTTTAAACATACAATTCATATTACATAAAATTACTTGTGAGAATTTTCTCTCTTTTAGTTCTTAGAACTTTATCAAATTATCAAATACTTTTGTACTTGTGGCGTCAATCCCCTTCTATCCATCTTGATACTTCTGGTTCTTTTAGTTTAATATACTAAAAGGGTCAAAGTCTATTTATCACCACCCCTTAAAGATCAATATAAGGTTCAGGATTAGGTTTTCTATAACCTAGTTTTTTCCTTGAGTATCTTTAATATACTATTTCCATTTTATCATTCATTACATATACTCTCATTCCATTCATCATTCCCAATCCTATCAACACCACACAACGTTTCCGCTTCCAAATCAGGCCCTAAACTATTCCTTTCATCCTTTATCCTTAATTCTTTAGTTTGTAGCCACTTCTTGCGAGAGGCTTCCTTCCAAGGTCCTACAATCAAAGATTGCCATTCGGCATCCTCAAGAAGATCAGCACATATCACCTCTCTCTGAGCGTATGTCGCGATGAATGACCCCCTCTCTTCGAGTACATGTCATAATGAATGGTCTCTTTCTTAAAGCGTATATCGTGATGGACGACCCCTATCTTTGAGTGTATGTAGCGATGAATGAACCCTCTCTTTGAGTGCATGTCATAATGAACGGTCCCTTTCTTAAAGCGTATATCGTGATGGACGACCCCTATCTTTGAGTGTATGTAGTGATGAATGACCCCTCTCTTCGAGTACATGTCCTGGTGAACGGTCCCTCTCTTTGAGCAAATAGCATGATGGAGGACCCCTCACTTTGAGTGTATATCGTGATGAATGACCCCCCTGCTCGAGCGCATGTCATAATGAATGGTACCTTTCTTAGAGTGTATACCGTGATGGTTGACCCTTCTCCTTTAGCATATGTCACATTCAATGACCCTCTCTTCAAGCGTTTGTTATAGTAAACGGTGCCTCATGAGCATATACAATGGTGGACGATCGCACTCTTTGAGCGTATGTTGCGATGAACGACCCCTCTCTTCGAGTGTATGTCACGGTGAACGGTCTCTTTCTTAGAGCGTATACCGTGATGGACGACCCCTCTCTTTTAGCATATGTCGCAAAGAAAGACCCCTCTTTTCGAGTGCATGTCATAATGAACGGTCCCTTTCATAGAGCAAATATCGTGGCGGACGACCCCTCTCTTTGAGCGTATGGCGCGAAGATACGATGTAGCCTATCGAAACAGACTTTCTTCGTATGTTACAGATCTAGGATTTTTGTAAGCACGATCCCGCAAAAAGAACAACATGAAAACAACAATGAATCAAAGTTATATCCATGAAGAAATTAGGAAATAAATGTAACCCCCTTAGCCCGGCCTAGACAGAACCGGCACTAACGGGTTACACGGGGAATATCAAACTAAACCCACGAAGGTTCGATTCGATAAACAACCCTAGAACCGCTATATTTTTTTTATTATCTTACCTAGATGCGCAATCTTTTTCCTACGTGACAAGGTCTCACAAAAAGCATTATTGGTAACACATTAACTAAAAACAAACATCCGATTAAACACTTGAGTAGATTATGGACTAAAATGTAAAACTTTTAAATTCAATTAGTAAAGTAGAAATTCTTTCCATAAATGTTCAATTAAATATACAAGAGTTCCTCATAGCAAATTTCAACTTAAACGGATCATTCTATCATCATCAATTGCATGTTCTTCTAATTTAGGGACCAAAATGTAAATCTTCCAAAGTATAAGGACTTAATCCAAATTAGGATTACCATCTTGAAATTAAATCAACTTTATACTTACATGCGAAATATCAGCTCAAAATAACATCGGTAAGCACCTTAATAGAACAAAGGAAGATATCTAGGACTAAAGTATAATTTCTAGCAACTTTCAATTCTTGGTGATCAAAGGCTTCGAAACCTTCCCAAAGGTTTCGAAACTGTTTGTAAAAGGTTTCGAAACTTTTCGCGTCCAGTAGCTATCTAGAGTTGAAACTGCCCGCAAGGTTTCGAAACCTTGTGAAGGTTTCGAAACTATTTGACAAAGGTTTCGGAACCTTCACCCAAAGGTTTCGTGTAACCCCCTTAGCCCGGCCTGGACGAAACCGGCACTAATGGGTCACACGGGGAATATCAAACCAAACCCGCGAAGGTCCGATTCGATAAACAACCCTAAAAACAGTAACTTTTTTTTTCTTTTTCTTTTATCTTACCTAGATGCACGATTAACCTCCTATGTGTAATTGACTCAAGTAAGACATAGACAGTCGCAGTTCATTCATTATGAGTAAATCAATCGAATGCATACATGATTAGGGACGAAACACGTAAGGAACAAATATGCATCCCATATCCACAATCAACCCATCGGATAACAATCAAGCAAGCTTAAAAACATTTATCACACAATTCAGATCATACAAGGTATCTTAATTATTTAATTTTAAGTTCTAGCATTTATGGACTTAATTGCAAAACATCTAACATTAGGCATTTCATCCATTTTAAATCATACGATATGTATTCGGATTAAACCAAGAATCATGGTGTCACAACATCTCCTAAACTGCTCATAGATTCATTGTATTCACTTACTAATCTTTAATCCTACGTTTCATGCAATTAAAATTCTTGAATTGCCCATTTTAGGCCAGGTGTTTCGAAACAGCCCTTGGGGTGTGTCGGAACACGTCACCTGTTTCGAAACCGTCCATAAGGTGTTTCGGAACAGACCACTCCAGTAACATTTGGTACCGAACCCTGGTTCGATACAGCCACGTCCAGTAGCATAATGGTATCGATACAGCCTCAGGGTGTATCGATACCCCCTGTGTTCAGGACTGGGGTGTGACGTTTCAACTCATTTAAGCCAGCCAAACACACACATTAATAAGCCAAAACTATATGCAACATTCCTAGGCATACTCATCAACATAACCGCACCTCAAACATCAGAATAGATCACAAGGAGATCTATAGGCATGCTTCCTAAAGATAGAATATCAACATAGCAACCATACTAGTTCATGCTTCAACAACTTAAACAAAACAAAAGTTCAACAATTATTAACTACAAATGATGGTCTTATTACATCATGAAATCAAAGCCTAAATCCTCACTCCTCTCATAGATTGTGTTACACATTGCCTTGCCCAATTTATTTGCCAAAAACATACCAAAGTTAAGTGATCTTCCCCTTGGTTTCCTTGCCTCGAACGAAGCTCCAAGTGCCCTTATTTTTCTGCAAAGATGAAAAGAGAGCTTAATGTCACCGCCCATCTCTTTTTCCCACAAGTCCAACCGAGGTTTTGGCCATCCTTTGGCCATTTTGTAGCAAGCAAGCACCAAGGAAGGCACTAGAAGCATTTAGGACGGCCAAGCATAACCCACCTTGTTCTAGAAAGGTCCGGGACGTTCTACACTAGTCCAGACTCACCCAGGAGGACCCAGAAGGCTCGGGAAGGTTCGGGACTACTCCGGAAGACCCTGGAGTTCTCTAGAACATTTTGGAACCTTATGAATATGTATAGACATATGTAGAATACTCTAGATCCATGTAGATAGGCTAGATATTTCAAGAGGTATAATTGTAGCCGTTGGATCAAAGCGATCCTAGCCGTCCATTCGGGGGAAGGGTGCCTATAAATAGGGCCACCCCATTCATTTGCTTATCACCTTGCACTTGTAAAGCATACTTGTAAAGCTCACTTAAGCTTGATACAAAAGCTCTCTTTGTAATTCCTTTGCCTTCTCTTGTCTTTCTCAAGCCAAGCCATCAAGTAAATTCAAGTAAGGCTTACTAACAAAGCTCGAGAGTTGTTAGTGCCGCACGGATCGAGTTTGGGTGAAAGTAAGTCCGTGAAATTAAGAAAACATGCTTAGTGAGGCAGCTCCACAAAAGATCATCAATGCATCTATTCAAAACCATGTTGAAACCATAATATGAAATACTTTATTAAATCATGCATGCCAATATTTCATGTCCAAACTCATTAAATCATATGCATCCTTGAGTTCACATAACCATATCAAAACAATTTGTAAATGATGCTCAAACCTCATCTCAATTTCATGTATGTATATTGGCTTTCTAGTGATCACTTAATGTGAACCTTGAGCTCACCGAATACACGGATCCATGAGACATTTGTCTCGTCATGACACGAAGTCACCATTGACATGACACGAAGTTACCATTGACATGACACGAAGTCACCATTAGCACTACCACGCACGATCGGACACATAGTCACCCTTGTTACGTGTAGGCGGCTCTACCACACACGGTTGGACACAAAGTCACCCTTGTTACGTGTAGGCAATATTCTGTATTTCCAGTTTTGATTATAGTGCACTTAAGACAATCCTAATGACATGTCATTCATATTCGAATCTAAAGATAGTGTCACTAAGCCAATATCATAACCAAATGTGCATGATAACTTGCTGCTCATAATGCATGCATAAAATGTTCAACAAATGAACCAAAAGCCATGCCCAAAGGAACCATCATATATAGGCAAATAACCATGTTGTATTCCAAAACTTTTCTCATAATTTTCCATAATCATGGATGCTAAATAAGCTATGCATTTCAGTAAGTATCTCTCATGTATGCATCAATTCAAAACATGCTCATGCACTTCCATAAATTCCATTGCATTACCAATAAAATACCTTTGTCGAAAATAGCTGAAACTCATATCGATTCATTAAAACAAATACTTTACTTACTCTTGAACTATGGAAGGTTTTCACACTCTTCTATAGCCCCCAAAAACAGAACGTACCAAACGCGATTCGCTTTAAATCCAAAAACCACTCACCAACAAGCGAAACGAGCTTTCGCCGCTTTCCGACGATCGCACCAACGCACCAGCAATCAAGAACCTTCTTGTACCTCTTCTACAACATTAAAAACAGAGTATTCTCACATCATAACATGCTTAAATCATCAGCCACATCCGATCACCATTAAACTACCAAAAACTTAGCCGAAAAGACCGAAAACTAAGCCGAAACGCATCCGAACAACATCAGCCCAAAACCTAACGAATCTAACATCTAATCCACTTCAATTATGATCCAAAATCACATCTAAACCATCCTTAAAAACATGATTGAATTCATCTAATTTCCAGCATTAAATGAGATCCAAAAAGATTTCACAAAAACATCACAAAAACATTAGATCTAACATTAAAAACATAGAATCAAGTGTTTATTCAAAGATTAGCAAGCTAATACTTGGGAATTTCAACAAAGAACCTTAGAAAAGAATAAAAATCCAGAAAATTACCTTCAAGATCTATTCACCAAAAATATGAGGTTTTTCCCCTTCTTGATTCCTTGCAATTTGATGTAGATTTGATGAAATCAATGCTTAGGTTTTGTAAAGGATGGAAAGATGATGCAAGTGATGTATTCTTTGTGGAAAAAGATGCAAAAATCAGCAAAGAATTGAGAAGAAAAGATGAAGAGAAAGCGGAGAGAAAATGAGAGAAAAAGATGAGAGAAAAAGATGAGAAAAAGTGGTTTTAGAAGAAAAATGATTAAAAATACAATTAAAGTAATTAAAAAGATATTTTGGTGAATAAATCATCATTAAAAATTAGAAATGGGTTTATGGCCCTCTAAGGATTCTAACTTTAGCTTGCTTTTCACTTTAGCCACTAAAATATTATAATTACCGAAAATTACAAAAATAGTCTTCCAATTTTCCAAAAATTACAAATTGGTCATTTATGCATAATTTAGCATAATTAAAAATCATTACAAAATCCAAACTATTTTCTTTTAATTTTGAAACAATTTTTTAATATTTCAAACCATATTTCAAATTATTATTTTTTTCTTAATTAAAAATATCCTTATTTTATTTTTCCCGGAATTAATGAACCGGAGAACTCGATTCAACCCGAATCGAATTCACCTAACTAAGCCTAACTAATAACCCCCCAAACGGGATGTTACAACTCTCCCCCTCTTAAGAAAATTTCGTCCTCGAAATTTACCTGAAGTAAACAAGTGAGGAAACTGCTCCTCCATGCTCTTCCTTGTCTCCCAAGTTGCTTCTTCAACACCTCGGTGTTTCCAAAGCACTTTAACCAAATCTATGGTCTTCCCTCGAAGAACCTTTGCATCTACATCCAAAATCCTCACCGGTTCCTCCTCATAACTCATATCCTCTCTTAACTCGATCTCCTCAACCGGAACAACATGAGAAGGATCCGATCTATATCTACGAAGCATCGATACATGAAAAACATCATGCATCTTACTCAACTCCTCCAGTAACCTCAACCTATAAGCAACAGGACCAACACGCTCCAACACCTCATATGGTCCAATAAAACGAGGACTCAACTTACCCTTACGTCCAAACCTCATCACCTTCTTCCATGGAGAAACCTTAAGAAACACTTTATCCCCAACATCATACTCTATCTCCCTACGCTTCAAATCGGCATAGGATTTCTGCCTATCCGAAGCTTCCTTAAGCTTAGCACATATCAACTTAACTTTCTCATCTGTATCCTTCAACACTTGAGGCAAAGAAACATACTTCTGTCCAACTTCCTTCCAACACAAAGGTGTACGACACTTACGCCCATACAACGCCTCAAACGGTTCCATCTGTATACTCGTCTGAAAACTATTATTATAAGAAAACTCTACCAACGGCAAATGCTTCTCCCAAGAACCTTGAAACTCGATAACACAACACCTCAACATATCCTCTAAACTCTAAATAACACGATAAGACTGTCCATCCGTCTGTGGATGATAAGCCGTACTAAAACTAAGCCTCGTACCCAAAGTTGTCTGCAAACTCCTCCAAAATTTGGATGTAAACCGTGGATCTCTATCCGATATGATCGACTTAGGCACACCATGCAACCTCACCATCTCAGAAACATACAAACCCGCCAACTTATCTATGGAGTACGTCGTATGCACGGCAAGAAAATGTGCACACTTCGTAAACCTATCAACAATCACCCATATAGAATCTTTTTTGGACTGTGTTAAAGGTAACCCCGTCACAAAATCCATGGTAATTCTCTCTCATTTCCATTCCGGAACTTGAACCGGTTGCAACAAACCTGCAGGGAACTGATGTTCAGCTTTCACTCGCTGACACACCATACAACGAGAAACAAACTCCGTCACATCTCTCTTTAAACCAACCCAAGAGTACACACTTTTGAGATCTCTATACATCTTCACACTACCCGGATGCATAGCAAACGGACTAGTATGAGCCTCCACCAAGATAGTTTGCCTCAACTCTTGATCATCGGGCACCACAATTCGACCTCTAAAACACAACACCTCATTATCATCAAAATGATATTCGGTCGGCCTACCCTCAGCAATATCCTCCACAAAAGGTACCAAAGCCTTATCCTCCAACTGTTTCACCTTAATCATCTCAACCAAAACGAGTTTTACTTGCAACTCTGCCACTAAACCACCTTCCTTAGAGATACTCAATCTCGCAAACATCGCTCTTAACTCAACCGCCGCCTTACGGCTCAAAGCATCGGCCACTACATTGGCTTTTCCCGGACGATACTCAATCGATAAATCATAATCCTTAAGCAACTCCATCCATCTTCGTTGCCTAAGATTCAAATCCGTTTGTGACATGAGATACTTCAAACTCTTATGATCCGTATATATAGTACACTTCTCTCCATACAAGTAATGTCTCCATATCTTCAAAGCAAAAACCACCGCCGCCAACTCCAAATCATGCGTCGGATAGTTCTTTTCATGCACCCTCAACTGTCTAGAAGCATAAGCTACAACTTTCCCCTCTTGCATCAAAACACATCCATGACCAACGTATGATGCATCACTATAAACCACAAAATCCTTACCAGATTCGGGTTGTACCAACACCGGTGCACTAGTCAACACTTCCTTCAACTTCTCAAAACTCTTTTGTTGACTTTCTTTCCACTCAAAAAGAACCTTCTTTTGCAACAACTTAGTCATAGGAGCAACAATGCTCGAAAAAACCTCAACGAACTTACGGTAATACCCATCCAAACCTAGGAAACTCTGAACCTCCGACACTGAACTCGGTTGCTTCCAACCCATAACCGCCTCTATCTTCTTTGGATCAACACTAATACCCTTTTCCGACACCACATGACCAAGAAACACCACCTCTTTTAACCAAAACTCACACTTACTTAACTTAGCATACAACTGGTTCTCTTTCAACACTTGCATCACCAACCGCAAATGACGATCATGATCTTCCTCGGTACGTGAATACACGAGGATATCATCTATGAACACCACCACAAACTGATCCAAGTACCCATGAAACACCCGGTTCATCATATCCACAAAAGCAGCAGAGGCATTCGTTAAACCAAACGGCATCACCAAAAACTCATAATGACCATACCTTGTCCGAAAAGCCGTTTTCAACACATCCTCCTCTTTCACTTTCAACTGGTAGTACCCCGATCTCAAATCAATCTTCGAGAACATGCTTGCTCCTTGAAATTGATCAAACAAATCATCAATCCTCGGCAAAGGATACTTATTCTTCACGGTCAACTTATTCAGTTGCCGATAATCAATGCACATCCTCATTGTGCCATCTTTCTTCTTCACAAACAACACCGGCGCACCCCATGGTGAAACACTCGGTCGTATGAAACCACGGTCAAGCAACTCTTGCAACTGCATCTTTAACTCCTTTAACTCCTTAGGTGCCATGCGATACGGAGCAATAGACACCGGATTAGTACCAGCGTAAAGCTCGATACTAAACTCCACATCACGATCGGGAGGTAATCCTGGTAACTCCTCAAGAAAAACTTCCGGAAGGTCACATACCGAAGAACATCTAAAAACATGTTGGCATAGGCAATGTGTAACCGTCCATCTCTTTTACTCATATTAATTCTAGATGCACTCGCAATGTATAGGTATGCATGCAACATCAACATATCATGTTCATTCTAACATTCTAACACACACCAATGCAAACATAGCAAACCAACATATACTTTGACAAACCAACAACGCACTATATAAACCAATAATGTATTTTACTCAACCTGACAACACACTTTTCAAACCGACAACACATTTTATTCAACCTGGCTCTGATACCACCAAATGTAACCCCCTTAGCCCGGCCTGGACGAAACCGGCACTAATGGGTCACACGGGGAATATTAAACCAAATTCGCGAAGGTCCGATTCGATAAACAACCCTAAAAACCGTAACTTTTTTTTCTTTTTATTTTATCTTACCTAGATGAACGACTAACCTCCTATGTGTAATTGACTCAAGTAAGACATAGACAGTTGCAGTTCATTCATTATAAGTAAATCAATCGAATGCATACATGATTAGGGACCAAATACGTAAGGAACAAATATGCATCCCATATCCACAATCAACCCACCGGATAATAATCAAGCAAGCTTAAAAACATTTATCACACAATTCAGATCATACAAGGTATCTTAATTATTTAATTTTAAGTTCTAGCATTTATGGACTTAATTGCAAAACATCTAACATTAGGCATTTCATCCATTTTAAATCATACGATATGTATTCGGATTAAAACAAGAATCATGGTGTCACAACATCTCCTAAACTGCTCATAGATTCATTGTATTCACTTACTAGTCTTTAATCCTACGTTTCATGCAATTAAAATTCTTGAATTGCCCATTCTAGGCCAGGTGTTTCGAAACAGCCCTTGGGGTGTTGCGGAACACGTCACCTGTTTCGAAACCGTCCATAAGGTGTTTCAGAATAGACCACTCCAGTAACATTTGGTACCGAACCCTGGTTCGATACAGCCACGTCCAGTAGCATAATGGTATCGATACAGCCTCAGGGTGTATCGATACCCCCTGTGTTCAGGATTGGGGTGTGACGTTTCAACTCATTTAAGCCACCCAAACACACACATTAATAAGCCAAAACTATATGCAACATTCCTAGGCATACTCATCAACATAACCACACCTCAAACATCAGAATAGATCACAAGGAGATCTATAGGCATGCTTCCTAAAGATAGAATATCAACATAGCAACCATACTAGTTCATGCTTCAACAACTTAAACAACACAAAAGTTCAACAATTATTAACTAACAATGATGGTCTTATTACATCATGAAATCAAAGCTTAAATCCTCACTCCTCTCATAGATTGTGTTACACATTGCCTTGCCCAATTTATTTGCCAAAAACATACCAAAGTTAAGTGATCTTCCCCTTGGTTTCCTTGCCTCGAATGAAGCTCCAAGTGCCCTTATTTTTCTGCAAAGATGAAAAGAGAGCTTAATATCACGGATTTACTTCTCTCAAACTCGATCCGTGCGGCGCTAACAATCTCGAGCTATGTTAGCAAGCCTTGTTTTCACGCAACCTTGTGGCTTGGCAAAAGAAAGACAAGAGAAGGCAAAGGAATTTGAAAGGAAGCTTTGATATTAAGCTTAAAAGGATGTTTACAAGGATGCTAAACTTCTCAGGCTATGTACAAAATGAAGGGAGTGGCCCTATTTATAGGCTCCCTCCTCCCGAATGGACGGCTAGGATCGTTTTGATCCAACGGCTACAATTATGCCTCTAGAAATATCTAGCCTATCTACATGGATCTAGAGTATTCTACATATGTGTATACATATCTATAAGGATCCAAAATGTTCTAGAGAACTCCAGGGTCTTCCAGAGTAGTCCCGAACCTTCCCGAGCCTTCTGGGTCCTCCCGGGTGAGTCTGGACTTGGGTAGAATGTCCCGGACCTTTCTAGAACCTTGTGGCATATGTTGGGCCGTCCTAGTCCTTTCTAGTACCTTCCTTGGTGCTTGGCCATGCTACAAAATTGCCCAAGGGTGGCTAGAACCTCGGTTGGACTTTGTGGGAACATGAATTGGCCTTGCTTGGCCAATCTAGCATCTCTTTTGATGCATGCGTTCCTTGGATCTGCCCAAGGGTGCTCGGTTAGCCTCGGTGCTTGGTGGCGAGATGTGACATCCTCCCCCACCTAAGCTTGCGACGCCCTCGTCGCGCTTACAATGAGCTTTTGGACTTAGTTCCTTGATTGTTGAGTGCTTCCTCGAAGTCTCGGCTAGGTCTCGTGTTGGACGGACCCTTGTGTTAAGTGTGGCTTGGAATGCCCTTCCTTTGGTGTCCAATGAGGGTGCTCTCTTCTTTGCTCGGGTCTTCGTTTGGTACCCTTGTGTCGCTTCGCTTTGCTCGAATTGGGTGTGGTCTTATGACCATCTTTCCCCTTTGGTGGTAGCTTCTTTGGAGAGTTTGGAGGTGCATTCTTCGGCACTGCACGCTCCTCCATTCTAAGTGATGAAATCACTTTAGAAGTTGGTTTGGTGGCCCTAATGGTTGGCACAACACAAGATTGGTGGCCCTCCGTGATGCACAAAGAGTTAGCGTGTGGCATCAGAATGGCTTTGACCCTATCGAAGAAGTCAATGCCTAGGACGAGCTTGTAATCGTCCATTGAAGCTACCGTGAAATCTAGGTGGCCAGACCATGTCCCTATATTGATCTTGACCCCTCGAGTGATGCCTTGGATAGGTGATGCGGCAGAGTTAACTGCCTTGATGGATCCTTCACCTTTGGTTGCCTTAAGACCAAGCCTCTTGGCTTCATCAAGAGAAATGAAGTTATGGGATGTACCTGTGTCGAGCATGGCCCTTGATGCCTTTCCATTGATGGTAACGTCCACATAGAGCAACCCCTTGGCTTGGGTCTTTGGAGTGGATTGCATGACGTTGAGTAATTGCAAGGATCCCATTTGCGCATCGTGCTCGGGCTCCTCGGCATCACTGTCTTCTTGATGCATGGCTAAGAGAAAGCTAAGTGCTTGCCGCTGCGGGCACTCTCGAACCCAACGATCACCATCGCAAATGAAGCATGCACTTGGTGGTGATCTTCTTGTGCCTCGAGCCTCTTGGGACTTAGCATTGTCCTTGCTTTTCCATGAGGGTGAGTCTTTGTGCTTGCTCGGGCGCTCCTCATGGTGACTATCTCTACGAGGGCTCTTGTCTCTCCAACCAACGGCTTGGTTACTCTTCACATCCTTCGTCCTAGATGGTGGCTCCTTGTGGCTAGAGTAGTCAATTAGGCTCTCGGCCCAGCGATAGCATCAGCAAGGGTTTGGACTACTCGGCGTCTTAGCTCGGTTTTTTCCTATTGTTGGAGTCCATCCATGAAGTTGAAGAGTGAATCTTTCTCAGAGAGATCGGGGATCTCGAGCACTAAGTTGGTGAACTCCTTGACATAGTCATGGATGCTCCCCGATTGTTTGAGCCTTCGCAAGCGAGCTCGAGCCTCATCTTCGGCATTCTCCTGATAGAATTGCCGTTTGAGCTCTCGTTTAAAATCATCAAAGGTGGTGAGGGTGAACGTACCTTTCTCAATGTCTAGACGCCTTCTCCTCCACCAAAGCATGGCGGTGTCGGTGAGGTATAAGGTGGTGGTTTGGACCTTGGTTGCCTCGTCCATAATCCCAGCAACATTAAGATATTGCTCTAGCCCCACAAGAAGTTGTCTACTTCTTTGGCGTTGCGTGTCCCTGAGAAAGTTTTTGGCTTGGGCACTTCGACCCTTCTAGCCTCACAGGTGGTTCTTGGCCCGGCTGCCAATGCACGCTTGCACAAGGCAACGTCGCCTTGTAGTGCCTCGACTTGGGCACGAGTATGGTCTAGCTCTTGTTCAAGGGAAGCACGTACCTTCGAGAGCTCTTCCATGAGAAGGTCGCGGGTCTTGTCTAATTCCGCGAGCATGGTTTTCTCTAGTTTGAGCATCATGGCCCTCATGGTCGTGTGGATCTTGGCATCCTCCGCCTCAAGGCCTTCTACTCTTCCTTGAAGGTCGTCCACTTGGGAACCCATGCCCCCAACGCTCTCCTCCACATGAGTTAAGCGTGACTCAATGCTAGAAATGATGTCCCTCGATTTGGCTCGTGGCCTAGCTGTTGCGGGATCAACTTCCTCCTCGCGCCCTCGTTGTTGCTCCTGTGTGAACTCGGCCTCGGTGGAGCTAGCTACTTGGTTCTTCCCAGTTTTGGCCATATCCCGAACAAGATCGAACACGCTCTGATACCAACTGTCACGGGCTTACTTTTCTCAAACTCGATCCGTGCGGCGCTAACAATCTCGAGCTATGTTAGCAAGCCTTGTTTACACGCAACCTTGTGGCTTGGCAAAAGAAAGACAAGAGAAGGCAAAGGAATTTGAAAGGAAGCTTTGATATTAAGCTTAAAAGGATGTTTACAAGGATGCTAAACTTCTCAGGCTATGTACAAAATGAAGGGAGTGGCCCTATTTATAGGCTCCCTCCTCCCGAATGGACGGCTAGGATCGTTTTGATCCAACGGCTACAATTATGCCTCTAGAAATATCTAGCCTATCTACATGGATCTAGAGTATTCTACATATGTGTATACATATCTATAAGGATCCAAAATGTTCTAGAGAACTCCAGGGTCTTCCAGAGTAGTCTCGAACCTTCCCGAGCCTTCTAGGTCCTCCCGGGTGAGTCTGGACTTGGGTAGAATGTCCCGGACCTTTCTAGAACCTTGTGGCATATGTTGGGCCGTCCTAGTCCTTTCTAGTACCTTCCTTGGTGCTTGGCCATGCTACAAAATTGCCCAAGGGTGGCTAGAACCTCGGTTGGACTTTGTGGGAACATGAATTGGCCTTGCTTGGCCAATCTAGCATCTCTTTTGATGCATGCGTTCCTTGGATCCGCCCAAGGGTGCTCGGTTAGCCTCGGTGCTTGGTGGCGAGACGTGACATTAAGCAAACATGCTTAGTGAGGCAGCTCCACAAAAGATCATCAATGCATCTATTCAAAACCATGTTGAAACCATAATATGAAATACTTTATTAAATCATGCATGCCAATATTTCATGTCCAAACTCATTAAATCATATACATCCTTGAGTTCACATAACCATATCAAAACAATTTGTAAATGATGCTCAAACCTCATCTCAATTTCATGTATGTATATTGGCTTTCTAGTGATCACTTAATGTGAACCTTGAGCTCACCGAATACAGGGATCCATGAGACATTTGTCTCGTCATGACATGAAGTCACCATTGACATGACACAAAGTCACCATTGACATGACACGAAGTCACCATTAGTACTACCACGCACGATCGGACACATTGTCACCCTTGTTACGTGTAGGCGGCTCCACCACGCATGGTTGGACCCAAAGTCACCCTTGTTACGTGTAGGCAATATTCTGTATTTCCAGTTTTGATTATAGTGCACTTAAGACAATCCTAATGACATACCATTCGTATTCGAATCTGAAGATAGTGTCACTAAGTCAATATCATAACCAAATGTACATGATAACTTGCTGCTCATAATGCATACATAAAATGTTCAACAAATGAACCAAAAGCCATGCCCAAAGGCACTATCATGTATAGGCAAATAACCATGTTGTATTCCAAAACTTTTCTCATAATTTTCCATAATCATGGATGCTAAATAAGCTATGCATTTCAGCAAGTATCTCTCATGTATGCATCAATTCAAAACATGCTCATGCACTTCCATAAATTCCATTGCATTACCAATAAAATACCTTTGTCGAAAATAGCCGAAA
Organism: Abelmoschus esculentus; assembly: GCA_035048815.1. NCBI lineage: Eukaryota > Viridiplantae > Streptophyta > Magnoliopsida > Malvales > Malvaceae > Abelmoschus > Abelmoschus esculentus. The sequence continues at coordinate 16,342,051 of JAUCBN010000001.1, forward strand.
CTCATATCGATTCATTAAAACAAATACTTTACTTACTCTTGAACTATGTAAGGTTTTCACACTCTTCCATAGACCCCAAAAACAGAACGTACCAAACGCGATTCGCTTTAAATCCGAAAACCACTCACCAACAAGCGAAACGAGCTTTCGCCGCTTTCTGACGATCGCACCAACGCACCAGCAATCAAGCACCTTCTTGTACCTCTTCTACAACATTAAAAACAGAGTATTCTCACATCATAACATGCTTAAACCATCAGCCACATCCGATCACCATTAAACTACCAAAAACTTAGCCGAAAAGACCGAAAACTAATCCAAAACGCATCCGAACAACATCAGCCCAAAACCTAACGAATCTAACATCTAATCCACTTCAATTATGATCCAAAAACACATCCAAACCATCCTTATACCTCCAGCAACATATAAGCATCTAAAACAGCCCATAAAACAACCGAAAAGCACCTTAAAACTACACCGATTACATTATTCCGAGATTAAATTAATGTGATATCAAATCAAAACTCAATTAATCATTAAATCAACATAAAAACATGATTAAACTCATCTAATTTCTAGCATCAAATGAGATCCAAAAAGATTTCACAAAAACATCACAAAAACATTAGATCTAACATTAAAAACATAGAATCAAGTGTTTATTCAAAGATTAGCAAGCTAATACTTGGGAATTTCAACAAAGAACCTTAGAAAAGAATAAAAATCCAGAAAATTACCTTCAAGATCTATTCACCAAAAATATGAGGTTTTTCCCCTTCTTGATTCCTTGCAATTTGATGTAGATTTGATGAAATCAATGCTTAGGTTTTGTAAAGGATGGAAAGATGATGCAAGTGATGTATTCTTTGTGGAAAAAGATGCAAAAATCAGCAAGGAATTGAGAAGAAAAGATGAAGAGAAAGCGGAGAGAAAATGAGAGAAAAAGATGAGAGAAAAAGTGGTTTTAGAAGAAAAATGATTAAAAATACAATTAAAGTAATTAAAAAGATATTTTGGTGAATAAATCATCATTAAAAATTAGAAATGGGTTTATGGCCCTCTAAGGATTCTAAGTTTAGCTTGCTTTTCACTTTAGTCACTAAAATATTATAATTGCCGAAAATTACAAAAATAGTCCCCCAATTTTCCAAAAATTACAAATTTGTCATTTATGCATAATTTAGCATAATTAAAAATCATTACAAAATCCAAACTATTTTCTTTTAATTTTAAAACATATTTTTAATATTTCAAACCACATTTCAAATTATTATTTTTTTCTTAATTAAAAATATCCTTATTTTATTTTTCCCGGAATTAATGAACCGGAGAACCCGATTCAACCCGAATCGAATTCACCTAACTAAGCCTAACTAATAATCCCAAAAACGGGATGTTACATTTCGAAACTTTGGGTCTGGAACCAAAAGTTTCATTACACTAAATGCATACCAATTACTCAATACTCAACCATTAATTGAAACTGCCCTGGAAAGTTTCGAAACTTTTCGCGTCCAGTAGCTATCTACAATTGAAACTGCCCGCAAGGTTTCGAAATCTTGTGAAGGTTTCGAAACTATTTGACAAAGGTTTTGGAACCTTCACCCAAAGGTTTCGAAACTTTGGGTCTGGAACCAAAAGTTTCATTACACTAAATGCATATCAATTACTCAATACTCAACCATTAATTAGATCCACTAAATGCATCAATCCTAGGCATATGTAGTAACATATGGCACGTAATCAACAACGTCACGGACCTCAATCAAGCTATAGGCATGCTTCCTAGAGAATGATTAACAACATAACAATCATGCAAGTTCACACATCAACAATCCATACAATCCCAAAGCTCACAATTAACAATCATACAATAATTGTCTTATTACAACATAAACCAAAGCCTAAGTACACACTCCTCACATTGGTTGTGTTACACATTGCCTTGCCCAATTTATTTGCCAAAAACATACCAAATTCAAAGTGATTCTTCCCCTTGGTTTCCTTGCCTCGAAAGAAGCTCCAAGTGCCTTTATTTCTCTGCATGGATGAAAAGAGAGATTAAGCAAACATGCTTAGTGAGGAAGCTCTACACAAATCATCAATGCATCTATTTAAAATGATGATAAAATCATAATTTGTAATACATTGTTAAATCATGCATGTTAACATCTCATGCTCATGTTCTTTAAATCATATGCATCCTTGAGTTTACATAACCTTGTCAAAACAATTTATAAATGATTCACAATCTTCTTCTCAAATTCATGTATGTATACTGGCATTCTAGTGATCACTTTAATGTGAACCTTGAGTTCACCGAATACACGAATCCATTGTTAGAGACCATAGTCCCGTCATGACACGAAGTCACCATTGACATGACACGAAGTCACCATTAGCACTACCACGTACGATTGGACACATAGTCACCCTTGTTACGTGTAGGCAACTCTACCACGCACGGTTGGACATAAAGTCACCCTTGTTTACGTGTAGGCGGCTCTACCACGTACGGTTGGACACAAAGTCACCCTTGTTGCGTGTAGGCAATATTCTGTATTCTCAATTTTATTTATAGTGCACTTAAGACAATCCTAATGACATGTCATTCGTATTCGAATCTAAAGTTAGTGTCACTAAGCCAATATCATAATCAAATGTGCATGATAACTTGCTGCTCATAATGCATGCATAATATGTTCAACAAATGAACCAAAGCCATGCCCAAAGGCACCATCATGTATAAGGAAATTAACCATATTGTATTTCAAATCATATAACTTGTTGCTCATAATGCATGCATAATATATTCAACAAATGAACCAAAAGCCATGCCCAAAGACACCATCATATAATAGGCAAATAACCATATTATATCCCAAATCATTTCTCATAATTTTCCATAATCATGGATGCTAAATAAGCTATGCATTTCAGCAAGTAATTCTCATGTATGCACCATTTCAAATCATACTCATGCATTTCCATAAATCTCATGCATTATCAACATAATGCCTTTATCAAATGTAGCCGAAACTTATATCGGTTTATCAAAAACAATTACTTTACTTACTCTTGAACTATGGAAGGTTTTCACACTCTTCTATAGTCCCTAAAACAGAACCGTACCAAATGCGGATCGCTTTAAATCCGTAATCACTCACCAACAAGCGAAACGAGCTTTAGCCACTATCCGATAATCGCACCAACACACTCGCACTCAAGCTTCTTCTTGTACCTCTTCTACAAAATTAAAAACAAAGTATTCTCACATCATAACATGCTCAAACCAAATGCGGATCAAAAACAATTACTTTACTTACTCTTGAACTATGGAAGGTTTTCACACTCTTCTATAGTCCCCAAAACAGAACCGTACCAAATGCGGATCGCTTTAAATCCGTAATCACTCACCAACAAGCGAAACGAGCTTTAGCCGCTATCCGATGATCGCACCAACACACTCGCACTCAAGCTTCTTCTTGTACCTCTTATACAAAATTAAAAACAAAGTATTCTCACATCATAACATGCTCAAACCAACAGCCATAACCGATCACCGTTAAACTTCCGAAAACTTAGCCGAAAAGACCGTAAACTAAGCCGAAACGCATCCGAACAACATTAACCCAAAACCTAACGAATCTAACATCTAATCCACTTCAATTATGATCCAAAAACACATCCAAACCATCCTTATACCTCCAGCAACATTAAAGCATCTAAAACAGCCCATAAAACAATCGAAAAGCACCTTAAAACTACACCGATTGCATTATTCCGGGATTAAATTAATGTGCTATCAAATCAAGACTCAATTAATCATTTAATTAACATAAAAACATAATTGAATCCATCTAATTCCAGCATTGAATAAGATACAAATAGATTTCACAAAAACATTCACAAAATCACTAGATCTAACATTAAAAACATAGAATCAAGTTTTTATTAAAAGATTAGCAAGCTAATACTTGGGAATTTCAATAAAGAACCTTAGAAAAGAATAAAAATCCAGAAAATTACCTTCAAGATCTATTCACCAAAAAGATGTAATTTCCTCTTCTTGATTCCTTGCAATTTGATGTTGATTTGATAAAATTGATGCTTAGATTTTGTAAAGAATGGAAAGATGATGAAAATGATGTAATCTTTATGGAAAAAGATACAAAAATCAGCAAGGAATTGAAGAGAAAAGATGAGAGAAAGTGGAGAGAAAATGAGAGAAAAAGATGAAAGAAAATGAGGAAAAAGTAGTTTTGAGAGAAAATGATTAAAAATCTCTAATTAAAATAATTAAAAAAATACATTTTGGTGAATAAATTATTAAAAATTAGAAATGGGTTTATGGCCCTCTAAGGATTCTAAATTTAGCTTGCTTTTCAATTTAGTCACTAAAACATATAATTTTTCGAAAATTACAAAATAAGTCCTCCAATTTTTCCAAAAATTACAAATTGGTTATATATGCATAATTAAAAATCAATATAAAGTCCAAATTATTTTCTTTTAATCTTGAAACATATTTTCAATATTTTAAACCATATTCCAGAATTATTATTTTCCCTAATTAAAATATTCTTATTCATTTTTCCCCGGAATAATGAACCGAAGAACCCGATTCGACCCGAATCGAATTCTCTTAACTAAGGCCTAACTAATAACCCTAAAATTGGGATGTTACAACTCTCCCCCTCTTAAGAAATTTTCGTCCTCGAAATTTACCTGAAGTAAACACGTGAGGAATTACTCCTCCAAACTTTTTCCTTGTCTCCCAAGTTGCCTCTTCGCCACCTCGGTGCTTCCAAAGCACTTTAACCAAACCTATGGTTCTTCCTCGAAAAACCTTTGTATCCACATCCAAAATCCTCACTGGTTCCTTCTCATAACTCATATCCGCCCTTAACTCAGACTCCTCAACTAGAACAACATGAAAAGGATCTGAACGATACTTACGAAGCATCGATACATTGAAACACATAATGCATCTTACTCAACTCCACCAACAACCTAAACCGATAACAACCAATTGGCTCTAACACCTCATATGGTCCAATAAAACGATGACCCAACTTACTCTTACGTCTAAAGCTCATCACCTTCTTCCACGGAGAAACCTTAAGAAACACTTTGTCCCCAACAGTATACTCTATCTCTCTACGCTTTAAATCGGCATAAGACTTCTGCCTATCCAAGCTTCCTTAAGTTTAGCACATATCAACTTAACCTTCCCATCCATATCTTTAAAACTTGAGACAAAGAAACATACTTTTGCCCAACTTCTTTCCAAGACAAAGGTGTACAACACCTATGCCCGTATAAAGCCTCAAACGGTGTCATCCGTATACTCTCTTGGAGTTACTGTTATATACAAACTCCACTAAAGACAACTGTTTATCCCAAGAACCTTGAAACTCGATGACACAACCCCTCAACATATCTTCCAAAGTCTGAATAACACGCTCAGACTGTCCATCCGTCTGTAGATGATAAGTTGTACTAAAGCTAAGCCTCGTACCCAAAGCTGTCTGCAAACTCTTCTATAACTTGGATGTAAACCGCAGATCTATATCCGATATGATCGACTTAGGCACACCATGCAACCTTACCAACTCAGAAACATACAAATCCGCCAACTTATCCATGGAGTACGTCGTATGCACGGCAAGAAAATGTGCACACTTCGTAAACCTATCAACAATAACCCATATAGAATCCTTCTTGGACTCCGTCACATCTCCCTTTAAACCAACCCAAAAGTACACACTTTTGAGATCTCTATACATCTTCACACTACGCGGATGCATAGCAAACAGACTAGTATGTGCTCCCGCTAAAATAGCTTACCTCAACTCAACCTTATCCGGCACTACAATCTGACCCCTAAACCACAACATCTCCTCCTCATCAAAATGATACTCGGTCGGTCTACCCTTAGCCATATCCTCCACAAAAGGTACCAATGTCTCATCCTCTAACTGTTTCACCTTATCATCTCAACCAAGATAGGCTTTACTTACAACTCCACCACTCAACCACCTTCCTTTGAAATACTCAACTTAGCAAACATCACTCTCGACTCAACCGCTGTCTTACGGCTCAAAGATTCAGCCATCACCTTAGCTTTCCCCGGATGGTAAGCAACAAACAACCCACACTTACCCTCTTCGGACAACCAACAAATTCTTTCCCCACACCAAAGCAACAATGCACAAACCACCACACCATCTCAACCTCTATAGAAAACATAACTCAAAAGAAAACCCCATAAAGTTGATAACCAACTCTTGATAACCGCGACGGTTTCCATACCATCACCATCGAACTAACCTTAATTGACATCCTCCCATATACCAGGTAACCAACTAAGCCTTTCACCAACCTCCACTCCACACAACAAACTTCAGACTAACTTTGCACAAAACTGTCAACATTGTCTTAAGCAAGATCCACCAACAACAACAAATTATTTATGAGTCATATTAACCATATCACAATGTTACAACATATCATCCATTTACCTATGAATGATAAAACCCAACATCCAAACAACAACCTATGTCGGTCCTAAAAACTTTTAAATCTTATCATGTTATAGATACACCACTCACACATCTTTCCAATGGGACTTAGGAACCCAAGAAAACCGTACTCCAACAAACGATTGTTCCAACAAACCTCATATGAAAACTCCATACCATCGATAGAACTTACTACCAAACTTATGATGATTCTTTCCGACTTCATTCTTGGTACCTTTACTACTAACAATAACCCAAAGAAAACTCTCATTCAAGCTTACCTTATCAACATGACAAACGTTTACATATGATTCAAACATAATCCAAACAAGCTTAGTCAAATACACATGTTTTCCCCAACTTCTACCACAACACTTACCACCAAACCCATGGAAAAAGATTACCATAAACCCTGATAAAGGTACCATTCCATCTCAACTCCTTTCGAAACAACCATGCGGTTCACCTAACACAAGAAGATTCTCAATACAAAACTAAACCTTGCCAAGAAAATATCCCTCACTAGACCCTCAATAAACACTTTGCCACGACTTGTCCCCGATCAACTTCACCAAGGTTGAATTTCGCTCATAGATCCACCATATAACTAGGTCTCCCTATAGGTTAACCGAACATCTTCCCTCGTAACTCCAAAACAACCCTGAATTACCTCACATAACAAACTCTCATTGCAAGCATCCTTATGTAAGCCAAGTCATCCTGGTTGCTAACATTCTACAAAACATATCATACAAGAAATTTATCCACTTTGTATCAAATCCAACATCGTACTCATTTCCACGATAATACCTCCAACTTAAGGTTCAACCACCACAACCAACTCAACACCATGGTTCAAACGTTAAAATCTAAACATCATTAAGTGCCTTGACACATAACCCAAAACTCCTTCCCATTATCAACTCATTGACAAACCAACTCTTACATTAACTATACCACAACAAAATCCAAGCTTGTAGAACTATTCTTCCATCAGCTCCAACATCTCCTATTTTATAACCTTGTCAAGCAGTAACCATATTGATGAAACATCCACAAACACGAACCCACCGAACACAAAACTCAAAACACTTTTTGATAAAAGCAAACCCATAAGACTGAACAATTGTTATAAACCATAAATTGTCCAGCGATTCATATTACACCACTTCAGACATCATCAAAAACTAACTTTACCCGAAGTACATTCAACTTAACATCCTGTAAACCAACATGTACACTTTCCTCCTTTATAGTACAACCAAACCTCTCAAGGTCACTACAATCTATGATTCAAACCCCCGATTTCACAACTCTCATACCAATATGTATCTCATATCTTACTTCCATCCTGACCATACCAGATTGGTCACAACCTCCGATCTAACTGCACACTAACCATACTACAAAGAATTCCATGTAATTTCCACAAAATAATTTCACATCACTCAGAAAAACACCAACCCGCCTTACTCTACAAAACATGCTGCAACCTTGTTACAACCTCCAGATCTTAACTAGAAAGAATCCGCAAAACTCAGTCCTTCCTTTAGTAATGACCAACTAAAACTAACCATAACACAGTGTATTTACCTTGGTTTCAAACATTCACAACTCTGAGACCAACCACTCATTGTTCATCCAAGATTATTCCCTAACCAAAAGGGTAGCTTGCCCACTACACATCCAGCTTAACACCACAAGAAAATTCTTTCAACCTCTTCTTTTTTTTTCCACACCTTCACCTTAAAAGAACCAACCACACTCCACTTACACCCTCAAGGAGCTACTCGCATGTGTGAATAAATATATGCATGATTTCCTGTATGCCCTCATAAATGCCTATGCAAGTGCACGTGCATGTAAATGCAATTTCTAATGTCATGCTCAAGAATGCATGCATGTCCTACATTATCTATAGATATATACATATATGTGCTCTTAATCTAAACATGATTATTGTGCACACTCACAAATAACATCCTCAATTCCAACAACCTCAACTACCATCCTATTGACAGCTCCCAAGTCAGATTAGCAACAGCCGTACCAGCTTCAGTAGACTAAAACACACCCGAAAGAACTGTACAACACCACAAACTAACCTTCCGGCCTAACCGAAGGCACACTTATAGAGGAGGAAGAATTTACTCTTCCCTAACAGTCGTTTCATCTTCAATCTTGACCATCAAAGTTCATACCAACAGTATTTAGTGACTTACGTCTCAGAAACATATTCAAAAACTTTAAACATACAGTTTAAAACATAATGTTCAAATAAAACAAACTTACATTCGGGCAAGATCCAAGGGAAAACTGAGAGCATATGAAAACATGTTGGCATTGGTAATGTGTAACCGATAACCCAAGTTTAACCATCATTACGCAAAGTACAATCATCACGAATAGATTTTCACACTCCAGTAACATATCATGCTCAATCACACATATCATGATCAATCGCACATTTAAGCACATAACTTAGCAATCCTATACATGCTTTAACCAACCAACTACACACTTTACAATTCAACAACACATTTTACAAACCTTACAACACACTTTTCAAACCTGGCTCTGATACCACCAAATGTAACCCCCTTAGCCCGGCCTAGACGGAACCGACACTAACGGGTTACACGGGGAATATCAAACCAAACCCGTGAAGATTCAATTCGATAAATAACCCTAAAACCGCTATATTTTTTTTATTATCTTACCTAGATGCGCAATCTTTTTCCTACGTGACAAGGTCTCACACAAAGCATTATTGGTAACACATTAACTAAAAACAAACACCCGATTAAACACTTGAGTAGATTATGGACTAAAACGTAAAACTTTTAAATTCAATTAGTAAAGTAGAAATTATTTCCATCAATTTTCAATTAAACATACAAGAGTTCCTCATAGCAAATTTCAACTTAAACGGATCATTCTATCATCATCAATTGCATGTTCTTCTAATTTAGGGACCAAAATGTAAATCTTCCAAAGTACAAGGACTTCATCCAAATTAGGATTACCATCTTGAAATTAAATCAACTTTATACTTGCATGCGAAATTTCAGCTCAAAATAACATCGGTAAGCACCTTAATCGAACAAAGGAAGATATCTGGGACTAAAGTATAATTTCTAGCAACTTTCAATTCTTGGTGATCAAAGGTTTCGAAACCTTCCCAAAGGTTTCGAAACTTTATGTAAAAGGTTTCGAAACTTTCCTGGAAAGTTTCGAAACTTTTCGCGTCCAGTAGCTATCTAGAATTGAAACTGCCCGCAAGGTTTCGAAATCTTGTGAAGGTTTCGAAACTATTTGACAAAGGTTTTGGAACCTTCACCCAAAGGTTTCGAAACTTTGGGTCTGGAACCAAAAGTTTCATTACACTAAATGCATACCAATTACTCAATACTCAACCATTAATTAGATCCACTAAATGCATCAATCCTAGGCATATGTAGTAACATATGGCACGTAATCAACAACGTCACGGACATCAATCAAGCTATAGGCATGCTTCCTAGAGAATGATTAACAATATAACAATCATGCAAGTTCACACATCAACAATCCATACAATCCCAAAGCTCACAATTAACAATCATACAATAATTGTCTTATTACAACATAAACCAAAGCCTAAGTACACACTCCTCACATTGGTTGTGTTACACATTGCCTTGCCTAATTTATTTGCCAAAAACATACCAAATTCAAAGTGATTCTTCCCATTGGTTTCTTTGCCTCGAAAAAGCTCCAAGTGCCTTTATTTCTCTGCATGGATGAAAAGAGAGATTAAGCAAACATGCTTAGTGAGGAAGCTCTACACAAATCATCAATGCATCTATTTAAAACCATGATAAAACCATAATTTGTAATACATTGTTAAATCATACATGCTAACATCTCATGCTCATGTTCTTTAAATCATATGCATCCTTGAGTTTACAAAACCTTGACAAAACAATTTATAAATGATGCACAATCTTGTTCTCAAATTCATGTATTTATATTGGCATTCTAGTGACCACTTTAATGTGAACCTTGAGTTCACCGAATACACGGATCCATTGTTAGAGACCATAGTCCCGTCATGACACGAAGTCACCATTGACATGACACAAAGTCACCATTAGCACTACCACGTACGATTGGACACATAGTCACCCTTGTTACGTGTAGGCGGCTCTACCACGTACGGTTGGACACAAAGTCACCCTTGTTTATGTGTAGGCGGCTCTACCATGCACGATTGGACACAAAGTCACCCTTGTTGCATGTAGGCAATATTCTGTATTCTCAATTTTGTTTATATTGCACTTAAGACAATCCTAATGACATGTCATTCGTATTCGAATCTAAAGTTAGTGTCACTAAGCCAATATCATAATCAAATGTGCATTATAACTTGCGGCTCATAATGCATGCATAATATGTTCAACAAATGAACCAAAGCCATGCCCAAAGGCACCATTATGTATAAGGCAATTAACCATACTGTATTTCAAATCATATAACTTGCTGCTCATAATGCATGCATAATATGTTCAACAAATGAACCAAAAGCCATGCTCAAAGGCACCATCATATAATAGGCAAATAACCATATTGTATCCCAAATCATTTCTCATAATTTTCCATAATCATGGATGCTAAATAGGCTATGCATTTCAATAAGTAATTCTCATGTATGCACCATTTCAAATCATGCTCATGCATTTCCATAAATCTCATGCATTATCAACATAATGCCTTTATCAAATGTTGTCGAAACTTATATCGGTTTATCAAAAACAATTACTTTACTTACTCTTGAACTATGTAAGGTTTTCACACTCTTCCATAGTCCCCAAAATAGAACCGTACCAAACGCGGATCGCTTTAAATCCGTAATCACTCACCAACAAGCGAAACGAGCTTTAGCCGCTATCCAATGATCGCACCAACACACCCGCACTCAAGCTTCTTCTTGTACCTCTTCTATAAAATTAAAAATAGAGCATTCTCACATCATAACATGCTCAAACCAACAGCCATAACCGATCACCGTTAAACTTCCGAAAACTTAGCCGAAAAGACCGTAAACTAAGCCGAAACGCATCCGAACAACATTAACCCAAAACCTAACGAATCTAACATCTAATCCACTTCAATTATGATCCAAAAACACATCCAAACCATCCTTATACCTCCAGCAACATTAAAGCATCTAAAACAGCCCATAAAACAATCGAAAAGCACCTTAAAACTACACCGATTGCATTATTCCGGGATTAAATTAATGTGCTATCAAATCAAGACTCAATTAATCATTTAATTAACATAAAAACACAATTGAATCCATCTAATTCCAGCATTGAATAAGATACAAATAGATTTCACAAAAACATTCACAAAATCACTAGATCTAACATTAAAAACATAGAATCAAGTTTTTATTAAAAGATTAGCAAGCTAATACTTGGGAATTTCAATAAAGAACCTTAGAAAAGAATAAAAATCCAGAAAATTACCTTCAAGATCTATTCACCAAAAAGATGTAATTTCCTCTTCTTGATTCCTTGCAATTTGATGTTGATTTGATAAAATTGATGCTTAAGTTTTGTAAAGAATGGAAAGATGATGAAAATGATGTAATCTTTATGGAAAAAGATACAAAAATCAACAAGGAATTGAAGAGAAAAGATGAGAGAAAGTGGAGAGAAAATGAGAGAAAAAGATGAAAGAAAATGAGGAAAAAGTAGTTTTGAGAGAAAATAATTAAAAATCTCTAATTAAAATAATTAAAAAAATATATTTTGGTGAATAAATCATTATTAAAAATTAGAAATGGGTTTATGGCCCTCTAAGGATTCTAAGTTTAGCTTGCTTTTCAATTTAGTCACTAAAACATATAATTTTTCGAAAATTAAAAAATAAGTCCTCCAATTTTTCCAAAAATTACAAATTGGTCATTTATGCATAATTAAGCATAATTAAAAATCAATATAAAGTCCAAATTATTTTCTTTTAATCTTGAAACATATTTTCAATATTTTAAACCTTATTCCAAAATTATTATTTTCCCTAATTAAAATATTCTTATTCATTTTTTCCCGGAATAATGAATCGGAGAACCCGATTCGACCCGAATCGAATTCTCCTAACTAAGGCCTAACTAATAACCCCAAAATCGGGATGTTACAATAAAGGGGAAAAAGGAAATTAAAAGAATAATAAGAAAAAGATGGCGTTTTGATAGATTTCAAAACGAGGAAGATGAATGCTTCAAGAAACATCCATGGAAGCAACTCGAACTTTAAACAATGGAGAATATTGTTGCTGGAATCAAATGAAATGCTAAACTCGAAAGAACTTGCACAATCTACTGAGCAAACCCGAATCGAATCTGTTTAACGTCAAAAGGACTTGGACCCTCTAGATAGCAATCTAGGAACCTGAAGTATCAAAACTTTGACAATTCAAAAACAAGTTTAAATGACAAAAAGTTCTAAAAAGAACCAAAGAAGAGAAAAACTCTCAAGTATAATTTTATTTCAAAGTGTTTAACCTTTTTACAATGTTTGTAGTACAAATATATAGAAACAAGAGTGCCAAACTGAAATTACATATGTGTCTAATATTAAAAAAGTTCAAAAATTGAATTTGAATGAAAATAACTCCTTTTGGCAGCCATGCTTACTTAGCCACATATTTTGAACAAAAATGACACTTAAAACACATTAAACATGTATTTAATGTTTGAATTTGAATGAGAAACCACTCATTCTTATCCCTTGGACGATTTGGCCATCAAAAGCAAGGGCCTTGTTCCGCTTGCACTCCCGTGAACGCCCACACATATGCACAAACCTCCCATGTGTCTCTCACATGCATGGCACATGCCCAGGACACCACCCTTCGAGTAGGATAGGTTTCAGATGCTGTAGGAAACTTTAGTTTGAGTTGAGCTAGCTGGAAATTGAGTAGAGCTGAAACAACCTGATATGTGCACGCCCAACTTTAATTTCTATCCATACCCTAATTCACACAATTCCAGTTAGAGATTTCTACTTAATCCTCTTTATTTATTCAATTCATGTGCTACACTCTCTTGTTATCTCATATTATATACCTATAATGTTTATTTTCTTATATTACTATTGATAACTTAGTAATTAGTATTGAACCACAACTTTATCTAACTTATATTATACATAATTAATGTTCAGCATATGTTTACTAACATCATACTTATTAGTTTAAGTTGTTTCTTTGCAGGTTATGTTAAACATAGCTTAAGGGAGTATTGGCCAGCTCCGTTTTAGCTTAAATGCACCATTTGATCTCAAAACAAAGAATCATTATTTGAGGCACTTACAAACTTTTGATCAGCACTAAAATGTACCAAACACTCCTAGGCAGCATGATGAAGTGGATTCTAGCTTCGTTCCAGCTCACGAATCCAAAATGAGCTCAAAACGAAAATGGTGAATTTCCATCCATATGGGATTCGGATCAACTCGTACACACTCTTATGGATAAAGGAGAGTATTATGGCCCTAAGGATCAGTTCACTCAGCTAGGGAATTAACCGTTCATCTCAAATCATCACTCAAAGATGGTGAACTTTCAGCTAGCTAAAATAGCTAGCCAGCTCAGCTCAAGTCAGCTCACTCTGAACTCAATCAGCTCATCTTAGCTTACCCTACCACCTTCAGCTCAACCATAGAAGGAAATATTCCTCCCCAAGAGACACAATCGACCAGCCATGGAGGGAAACATGTTTTGGACGCCGAAAACGAAGAGATATCACTCCTCATTGGACAGATTCATGATGGTCAACTTGTGTGCCAATTTCAAGCAGGTACAAGAAGAATTTGTCCTTGGATAATTTTGCTAAAGTAATACACATTGAGCATAAATTTGAATTTGTTAGTATAGTCAATTAAGTCAGCCAACTTGCATTGAATGTTTTGATGGGTTTCGTACATTTGTGGGCAGAGTTGTCTACTAACATATTGACCGTCATTCAATTACCTTTTCAACGCATCTTGAAACGCATCAATTGGATATCAGAAGATCAAGATATGTTCGTGATCCTAAAGATTGCGCGTGTAAAAAACTGGATACATGATTACTATGGGATTTTGTAAAATTCTGCCCAAAAGCTAATATATAAAGCTTTTGATTGAATTAGACATTAAAATAAATTAATTCAAAGCTGGATTATGAAGCTTTGACCATTATTATTAGTATTTTATTTTATTACTTAGGATTCCTTTTAATTAGCCATCCATATGCTGATTTTAGGGGATTTATTTTATTAAGATATCAATGTGCTGATATTGAGGGATTGATCAGCTAACTATTAGGATCCTTTAGACTATAAAAAGGGGTAGACACTTCTCTTGTACAAACATGAAGAATATGAATTTTTGAGTTATAAAACTCTTGTCCTAGGGCCATTTTATTTGCAAGGTTGACACCTTGCTATTTTTCTTATTAGAAGTCTTCTTCCACATAAGTACTTCAAGTTTTTATGAGGGAGAATATCTTCACACTCTCGCTTGCCTAAATAATCGCATTTAAGAGGGTAAGTTAGAGCAGATTATGGTGTTTGCCTATCTAATTACAGATAGGAGGATGCCTAGGACAACAATATATCATCAATTCACACAAGGGCTCGTCCATCACGATATACGCTCTTAGAAAGGGTTTGTTCACTATTACATGAACTCAATGAGCTGGGTCATTCATCGCGGCATACACTCAAAAAGGGATCGTCTATCACGGTATACGCTTTTAGAAAGGGACAAATGACTTGCACTCGAAGAGAGAGGTCATTCAATGCGACTTACGCTAAAAGAGAGGGGTCATCCATCACGGTATACGATCAAAGAGAGGGACCGTTTATTATGACATGCACTAGAAGAGAGAGGTCATTCATCGCGACATACGCTCAAAGAGAGGGATCGTCCGTCATGATATACCCTCTAAAAAAGTGATCGTTCACTATTACATGCACTCGAAGAACGGGATAATTCATCGCGACATACGCTTAAAGAGAAGGGTCGACCATCATGGTATACTCTCTAAGAAATGTACAGTTCATTATGTATTGCACTCGAACAGAGGGGTCATTCATCACGACATACGCTAAAAGAGAAGGGTCGTCCATCACGGTATATGCTCAACGAGACCGTTTACAATGACATGCACTCAAAGAGAAGGGTCCTTCAATGCAACATACGCTCAAATATAGGGGTCGTCCATCACGGCATGTGCTCGAAGAGAGGTTTCATTCAACGCGACATACACTCAAAGAGAGGGGTCATCCATCATGGTATATGCTCAAAGAGAGGGATTGTTCTCCATGACATGCACTCAAAATGAGGGGTCATTCATCACGATATACGCTCAAAGAGAGAGATCGTCGATCACGATATACGCTCAAAGAGAGGAACTGTTCATTATGACATGCACTCAAAGAGAGGGGTCATTCATCGCAACATAGGCTCAAAAAGAGTGGTCGTCCATCACGGTATATGATCAAAGAGAGAGACTATTCATTATGACATGCACTCGAAGAGAGGTGTCGTCTGATATGAATCCGGTTGCGGAATATCCAAATTTGTATTTGTGATTTCTCGATCGTGATTCTAGTAAGTAATTGAAATGAAAAATAGGAATTTTGAACTGAAACTTACAAGATGATATGAAATGGATGGATAGTATGGTGAAATGGAATGATGATAAAATGGTTGTTGTGTTTAGGATGAAGTATGGAAAATATGGATGTATGGATGATGGAAGTAAAGAGAAGAAATGTAATTGAGGGTGCTGTTTAAACAAAGGAGGAACCAAAATTAAAAAATGAAGACCCGTTTCTTAAGAGTTTTTAAACCGTGATTTGGGTGAAAGGTTAATAGATTGTAACCCTCTAGTTATAGGAACTAGGAACCAGCAATATAAGAGAAATGAATAGGGATGAATGCCACAAGAACAATCTTGCAAGCCGATAAAGTTCAAAAAGAATCATAAAAGAGAAACACTCTCAAGTTATAATATATGTCAAAAGTTGTATCTTTTATAATGGAATGAGTGCCTATTTATAGGTGTAAGACAACAACAAATTGATTCGCCTAGACAAAGATTAAAGACTCATTATTCTAGTGTTAAAGGCCTTTTAATTTGTAGGTTATCTCATCTCCAATTGATAGCCAAAAGTTTGATCTAGAAGGATGAATGTGGACATTCTTAGAATGTAACCCCTTAGCCCGTACTAGACGGAACCGACACTAACGGGTTACAGGGGCAATATCAAACCAAACCCGCGAAGGTTCAATTCGATAAACAACCCTGAAACCGTTATATTTTTTTATTTTATCTTACCTAGATGTACAATTTTATTCTTATGTGACAAGGTCTCATACAAAGCATTATCAGTAACACATTAACTAGAAACAAACATCCGATTAAACACTTGAGTAGATTAAGGACTAAAACGTAAAACTTTTAAATCCTATTAATAAAATATAGATTCTTTCCATCGAAGTTCAATTAAACACTCAAGCGTTCTTAACAGCAAATTTCAACTCAAACGGATTATTCTAACATCATCAATTGCATGTTTCTCTAATTTAGGGACTAAAATGTAAATCTTCCAAAATACAAGGACTTCAACCAAATTAGGTTAACCATCTTGAAATTAAATCAACTTTATGCATGCATGCAAAATTTCAGCTCAAAGTAACGTCTATAAGTACCTTAATCGAACAAAGGAAGATACCCGGGACTAAAATATAATTTCTAGCAACTTTTAATTCTAGGTGCTCAAAGGTTTCGAAACCTTCCCAGAGGTTCCGAAACTTTTCGCGTCCAGTAGCTATCCAGAATTGAAACTGCCTGCAAGGTTTCGAAACCTCCTGAAGGTTTCAAAACTATTTGACAAAGGTTTCGGAACCTTTACCCAAAGGTTTCGAAACTTTGGCTCTGGAACCAAAAGTTTCGTTACACTAGTGCACACCAAATACTCAATACTCATCCATTAATTAGAACCACTAAATGCATCGATCCTAAACATAATTAGCAACATATGACACATGATTTACAATGTCACGGATATCAATCAAGCTATAGGCATGCTCCCTAGAAAATGATTAACAACATAACAATCATGCTAGTACATGCTTCAACAATTCACACAATTCCAAAGTTCAACAATTAAAAATCAAACAATAATGGTCTTATTACAACATAAACCAAAGCCTAAGTACACACTCCTCACATAGGTTGTGTTACACATTGCCTTGCCCGATTTATTTGCCAAAAACATACCAAATTCAAAGTAATTCTTCCCCTTGGTTTCCTTGCCTCGAACGAAGCTCCAAGTGCCTTTATTTCTCAGCATGGATGAAAAGAGAGCTTAAGCAAACATGCTTAGTGAGGAAGCTCTACACAAATCATCAATGCATCTATTTAAAATCATGATGAAACCATAGTTTGTAATACATTATTAAATCGTGCATGCTAACATCTCATGCTCATGTTCTTTAAACCAAATGCATCCTTGAGTTCACATAACCTTATCAAAACAATTTATAAATGATGCACAATCTTCTTCTCAAATTCATGTATGTACATTGGCATTCTAGTGACCACTTTAATGTGAACTTTGCGTTCACCGAATACACAGATCCTTTTTCTCATAATTGGAGACTCTTGGTCTCAACATACATCGGTTGGACACTTAGTCACCCTTGTATACATGTTACCCCCACTACGCACGGTTGGACACAAAGTCACACTTGTTTACGTATGGGTCAACTATATGCACGGTCGGACACAAAGTCACCCTTGTTTACATATAGGCAAGCTCTAAACACACGATCGGACACAAAGTCACCCTTGTTTACGAGTATGCATCATTATTCTCTTTATTTTATAGTGCACTCAATCCTAATGACCTGTCATTTGTATTCGAATCTAAAGTTAGTGTCACTAAGCCAATATCATAATTAAATGTGCATGATAACTTGCTGCTCATAATGCATGCATAATATGTTCCACAAATGAACCAAAAGCCATGCCCAAAGGCACCATCATGTATAAGACAATTAACCACATTGTATTTCAAATCATTTCTCATAGTTTTCCATAATCATGGATGCTAAATAAGCTATGCATTTCAGCAAGTAATTCTCATGTATGCACCATTTTAAATCATACTCATGCATTTTCATAAATCTCATTGCATTACCAACATAATGCCTTTATCAAATATAGCTAAAACTCATATCGGTTTATCAAAAACAATTAATTTACTTACTCTTGAACTATGAAAGGTTTTCACACTCTTCCATAGTCCCCAAAACAGAACCTTACCAAACGCGATTCGCTTTAAATCCGTAATCACTCACCAACAAACGAAACGAGCTTTTGCCGATATCCGATGATCGTGCCAACGCACCAGCACTCATGCACCTTCCTGTACCTCTTCTACAACATTAAAAACAGAGCGTTCTCACATCATAACATACTCAAACCAACAGCCATATCCGATCACCAATAAACTACCGAAAACTTAGCCGAAAAGACCGTAAACTAAGCCGAAACGTATCCGAACAACATCAGCCCAAAACCTAATGAATCTAACATCTAATCCACTTCAATTATGAACCAAAAACACATCCAAACCATCCTTATATCTCCAGCAACATTAAAGCATCTAAAACAGCCCTAAAACAACCAAAAAGCACCTTAAACTACACCGATTGCATTATTTCGGGATTAAATCAATGTGCTACAAATAAATATTCAATTAATCATTTAATTAACATAAAAACACAATTGAATCCATCTAATTCCAGCATTAAATGAGATCCAAAAAGATTTCACAAAAACTTTCACAAAAACACTAGATCTAACATTAAAAACATAGAATTAAGTTTTTATTCAAAGATTAGCAAGCTAATACTTGGGAATTTCAATAAAGAACCTTAGAAATTAATTAGAATCCAGAAAATTACCTTCAAGATCTATTCACCAAAAAGATGTAATTTCCTCTTCTTGATTCCTTGCAATTTGATGTAGATTTGATGAAATTGATGCTTAGGTTTTGTAAAGGATAGAAAGATGATGAAAATGATGTAATCTTTATAGAAAAAGATGCAAAAATCAGCAAGGAATTGAAGAGAAAAGATGAGAGAAAGTGGAGAGAAAATGAGAGAAGAAGATGAGAGAAAATGAGAGAAAAGTGGTTTTGAGAGAAAATGATTAAAAATCTCTAATTAAAATAATTAAAACACATTTTGGTGAATAAATCATTATTAAAAATTAGAAATGGGTTTATGGCCCTCTAAGGATTCTAAGTTTAGCTTGCTTTTCACTTTAGTCACTAAAACATCATATTTTTCGAAAATTACCAAATTGGTCCTCCAATTTTTCCAAAAATTACAAATTGGTCACTTATGCAAAATTAAGCATAATTAAAAATCAAAAATAAATCCAAATTACTTTCTTTTAATTTTGAAACATGTTTTTAATATTCCAAACCTTATTCCAAAATTATTATTTTTCTTAATTAAAAATATCCTTATTTTATTTTCCTCCGGAACAATGAACCGGAGAACTCGATTCGACCCGAATCGAATTCTCCTAACTAAGCCTAAACTAATAACCCAAAAACGAGATGTTACATAGAATGAATGTTGACATACATATCATCCACATGTAAAAATCCTTGGGTTGACTCTTGATTAAGTTGTCATTCATCCTCCTTTAATGGGATATTGGTAAAGTATTGAATTCAGCAATTGAATGGTCTCTTGAATTTTTGAAAGAAGCATCTTGTGACTATTCCCGTATTGAATTTCCATGATGAATTATATTTAACAATTTAATGATATATTAAACTCCTGATATCGTATTGAGGTGATTCAAAGTGTGTTGGAAAGCTAAGGAATCGGGGAATAAGTTTGAAGAAGACCTCAAGACTCAAATATGCTCGTATCTAATCCAAAAATGGCGAACAAGTTGACTGATATTCCTTGAATTCCCTCCTTAAGTGTTGTTTAAATTCTTTCTTTTACTCTTCCTTAAAAGGTGATAATGAAGGCTTTCATTGCATGTCTTTTCTTTCTTGGTTGCTGAAATTGACAGCCTTAAAGTGATGTAAAGACTCTCTGAAAAGCCTTAAAACTATTGCTAGAAATAACAACATTCAAGTGGTGTAATTGCTCCAATAAATTGCATTGTAACCAATCCAGACTTGATGGGTCTTCAAGGAACTTTAATTGATATAAATGCCTTGTCATTCCTGAGAATATAATCAATCATTTGCTCCAAAAGAATATCCTAGATGAAATAATATATAAGCAATTATTAGATAACAACTTTATTCAATAAAAATAAAAGTGAATGCATGAAACAGATTTAATGAGCTAGTTTAATTAATGAAACTAGTTCCATTGAATGATCTAGTTTAATTAATTAACTCACACACTAAATGAACTTATAAACATAAGAAAACTAACATGCTTTAAGTGAACTTATCATGCATTAATTAAGCTAATGAAGTTTATTGAACTAACATGCTTAAATGAACATCAAGAAATATTTATTCATGCAAACATGCTAAAATTAAATTTAAAAACTTAAGAAAGAACTCATGCAAACTCATACACAAGTAGGAGGTTGTATTGTTCCAAAAAATTTGGTGTTGCATTCTCTAATTTCCAGCCTTGAATAAATAGATTTCCCATGGCCTCTTGAAATTTCTTGGTTTTAGCACGCGTCATAGGTCCAATAGGAAATTCTTCTAAATTATTGTTGGTTGTGATCATATCATCGTCCATCACGGTATACGATCAAATAGATGGATCATTCATTATGACATGCACTCGAAGAGAATGGTCGTTCATCGTGAAGTACGCTAAAAGAGAGGGGTCGTCCATCAGGGTACACGCTCAAAGAGAGGGATCGTTCATTATAAAATACGCTCAAAGAGAGGGGTCATTCATCGTGACATATGCTCAAAGAGAGGGGTTGTCCAGCACGGTATACACACTAAGAAAAGGATTGTTCATTATGACATGCACTAGAAGAGAGGGGTCATACGCTAAAAGAGGGGGGTCGTCAATCACGATATATTCTCAAAGAGAGGGACTGTTCATTATGATATACACTCGAAGGGAGGGGTTATTCATCGTGACATACGCTCAAAGAGATGGTTCGTCCATCATGGTATAAGCTTAAAGGGAGGGACCGTTCATTATGACAAACACTCGAAGATAGGGGTCATTCATCGTGAAATACGCTCAAAGAGAGGGATTGTCTATCAGGGTATGCGCTGAAAGAGAGGGACCATTCATTATGATATGCGCTCGAAGAGAGGGGTCATTCATCCTGACATATACTCAAAGAGAGGGGTCGTCCAGCATGGTATACGCTCTAAGAAAGGGACCGTTGATTATGACATACACTCGAAGAGAGGGGTCATTCATCGCAACATATGCTAAAAGAGAGGGGTCATTCATAGAGGGGTTGTCGATCACGGTATACGCTCATAGAGAGAGACCGTTTATTATGACATGCACACGAAGTGAGGGGTCTTTCATCGACACATGCACTCAAAGAGAGGGGTCATCCATCATGGTATACGCTCTAAGAAAGGGACTATTCATTATGACATACATTTGAAGGGACGGATCATTCATCGCAACATACGCTCAAAGAGTGAGATTGTTCATCACGGTATATGCTCAAAGAGAGGGACCGTTCATTATGACATGCACTTGAAGACATGGGTCATTAATAGAGGGGTCGTCGATCACAGTATACGCTCAAAGAGAGAGACCATTCATTATGAAATGCACTCAAAGTGAGGGGTCCTTCATCAAGACATGCGCTTAAAAAGAGGGGTTGTCCATCACGGTGTACGCTTAAAGAGAGAGACCGTTCAGTATGACATGCACTCGAAGTGAGGGGTCTTTCATCGAGATATACGCTTAAAGAGAGGGGTCGTCCATCATGGTGTATGCTTAAAGAGAGGGATTGTTCCTTATGATATGCACTAGAAGAGAAGGGTCATTCATCGCGACGTACACTCAATGAGAAGGGTTGTCCAACGAGGTATACGTTCAAAGAGAGGGATCATTCAATATAACATGCACTCGAAGAGTGGTGTCATTCATCGCGACATACGCTCAAAGAGAGGGGTCGTCCATCAGGGTATACTCTCAAAGAGAGGGACCATTCACCAAGACATGCACTCAAAGAGAGGGGTCGTTGATCATGGTATATGCTCTAAGAAAGGAACCGTTCATTATGACATGCACTCGAATATAGGGGTCATTCATCGCGACATACGCTCAAATAGAGGGGTCATTCATTATGACATGCATTCAAAGAGAGAGGTCATTCATCACGACATACGCTAAAAGAGAGGTTTCGTCCATCACGGTATACGCTCAAAGAAAGAGATCATTCACCATGACATGCAGTCAAAGTGAGGGGTCTTTCATCGCGACATAAGCTCTGCTACGCTCCAACTCTCCAATTGTTTTTGTAGAGAGAAGCTTTAATTATCCCGACAGTGATTGTAAGTAAGCCTTGATCCTCGTATATTTGTTGTGTTTGATGAAGAAAAGATGGTGAAGTGTTGTAAAGAGGGATGTTAAAGTGTAGGTTATATGAGTAACTAGTGAGGGAATGTAGGGTGATGTTTTGGTTAGGGAAATAAATAGAAAAGGTGATTGTGAAGGCTAGGGAAGTCGGCTATAGTGATGGACGAAATGGATAGGATGGAATGTATTTAAGGTGGTAAAGAAATAGTACTCAAAGGAAACAAAAGTAAAACTTATACTATGAAAGCATAAACCCAACTTATGTTATGCTTTGAGGGTGGTATAAGACTTAGACTCTTAGGAAATAAGTTCCTAGAATCTTAAGTATGGATGGAAAAGATAGGAGACGCCACAAACCTATATATTAGATTGGATAAGTCGATATAGTTCTAAAAAGAACAAGTTTGAGAGTAAACTCACAAAGGAATTTTTATATTGATCAAATATGTGTTTTACAAATGAATTTAATTCTTATTTATAATTTCCTAAGAGGTTTGGACGAAATGACCTTTAACTAATCGGATAACCATTCATTTGAATGGTGTCTCCCTCCAAATCTATTAGAAAAGATGTAATTTCTCGGTCCAGCCTGCACTATCTTCTATAATTTGGCCATATCTTGAGCTCCTGATATCGGATTGACGCAATTCAACATATGCTGGAAAGATAAGAGATAGGGAAACAACTTTATTGAAGACACCGAAACCCAGTTCTGCTTGTATCCTGTTTGAAAATGGAAAACAAGTAGACCATCATGAATCTATCTGTCCAATGAAAAGTGCTATCTCTTTGGTTTGGCGCCCATTTCCTTTCCCTCCATGATCTTAGCACCCAATATGGATGATGGACGGACATGGTGCTTGGTGAATGGTAGGTGACCTTCGGGTGTTGAGCTGGGAATGATAGCTAGAATCGAGGTGAGCTAATCTTGTTGGGAGTGAGCTGGATTGAACTCGGCTATCTAACTGAAAGACTTAGCTAAAGTTTCAAGCTGAAATAAGTTAATCCGAGCTTCCTTTAGCAAAGTGAGTTGGTCCATTAGCTTCCTTATACTCTCTTCTAGTGTGAGAAGTGTTTTGGAGTTGATCCGAATCTCCTAAGTCCTCGTTTTGAATTATGATTCATTTGGGATTATATGGGATTTGTGAGCTGACATGGAGCTATCCTTTAGTCCTTTAAGTACTGTAGGAGTGTTCCATGCATTCCTATGCTATTCTGAAGTTGGCTCCTTGTGTTTCTAGCATTGCCTTCCATTTAGCATTTTCTAATCTGATTGAGCTGACACCGAGCTAATACTTACTCCTTGAGCTGTATGTAAGTTCTATGGAGAAAACATAATAATGACTATTCATGTTTATAGACTAAATAATATAACTGTTAAGTATCTTATTATAAAGTATATAAAAGTAATAGTTACTAAGATCAGTAAAATAACTCCCCTTTGATCTCATACGTGAAAAGAAGCATGAAAGCATGAGATAAATGAGCAGAAATGTGAGCACATAACGCTCAAATAGAGTGACCGTTCACCAGGACATGCACTCAAAGAGAGGGGTTATTTAACGCGACAAACGCTCAAAAGAGGGGTCGTCCATCACAGTATACGCTCTAAGAAAGGGATCATTCATTATACATGCACTCGAAGAGTGGGGTCATTCACCGCGACATACGCTCAAAGAGAGGGGTCGTCTTCCATGGTATACGCTCTAAGAAAGGGACCGTTCACTATAACATACACTCGAAGAGATGGGTCATTTATCGCGAGATACGCTCAGAGAGCGGGGTCGTCCACAACGGCATATGCTCAAAGAAAGGGATCATTCACTATGACAAGCGCTCGATGAGAGGGTCATTCAAAGTGACATATGCTCAAAGAGAAGGGTCATCCATCACGGTATACGCTCTAAGAAAGGGAACATTCATTATGACACTCACTCAAAGAGAGGAGTCATTCATCACGACATATGCTCAAAGAGAAGGGTCATCCATAACAGTATACGCTCAAAGAGTAGGACCGTTCACATTTACATGCACTAAAAGAGAGGGATCATTCAACGCGACATACGCTCAAAGAGAGGGGTCGTCCATAACGGTATACGCTCTAAGAAAAGGACTGTTAATTATGACATGCAATTGAAGAGAGGGGTCATTCATCACGATATACGCTCAAAAAGAAGGATCGTCTATCACGGAAAACACTCTAAGAGAGGGGTTAATCATCGCGACATACGCTAAAAAAGGGGTCGTCAATCATGGTATATGCTCTAAGAAAGGGACCGTTCATTATGACATGCACTCGAAGAGAGGGGTAATTCATCGTGACATACGCTCAAAGAGAGGTGTCGTCCATCACGGTATACACTCAAAGAGAGGGACCGTTCACCATGACATATACTCTAAGAGAGGGATAGTCGATCACGGTATACGCTCAAAGAGAGGGACCATTCATTATGACATGCACTCGAAGAGAGGGGTCATTCATCGCAACATACGCTCAAAGAGAAGGGTTGTCCAACATGGTATACCCCAAAAGAAAGGGACTGTTCATTACCGCATGCACTTGAAGAGAGGTGATGTGAGCACATCAATGCAAGCACAATATGATCCGGAGGTCTTGCAACAAGGACCTATTACTCGTTCTAAGATAAAGAAATTCAGGGAAGTACTTTTCCTTACTTGTGCTTGCATTCTAGATTCATTCAATAATATTTATGCCTTAGGACATAGGCTTTATAATGTGTTGCATAGATATGTGACATATTAGACTATACTACTTATTATATATGTTTAAGTATGTTTTAAGGTTTGGTTTGATAGTGTTTATTATGTTTCTTACTTATTTATACGTTCATGTGTGTTTTTGAGTAAGTTTACAAGTGTTTCAACCTTTTGTTTACGAATGGATTCCTTGTGTTGTTTTCTAATATTGGTAAATAGAGGTGTGTCAGTGAGTTACGAATGGATTCTTGTAGTGTTTTCCAATATAGGTAAACAGAGGTGTACTAGTGTAAGAGCAGGCCAACACAACCCTCTTTTAGAATGATAGACGGCAACAAAGGATAAGGATGAGGGGTTTCTAATTCAAATTCAAACAATTAACACGTGTTTAATGTGTTTTATGAGCCTAAACATGTGGATGATATGAATGGAGCCTAGAAGCAAGTTATTAAGCATTTGAATTTAATTTCAGCCAAGTATTCGAATCTAACAAACTCCTTCATTCTCTTATATATTCTGAAATTTTTGTAAAGACAAGGTTACACCTATTGAATAAAAAATTATATTTGAGAGTTTTCTCTTATTTGGTTCTTTTTAGAATTTTTCTGACATTCAAACTTATTTTTGATTGTCAAATTCTTGATACTTCGGATTCCTAGATTGCTATCTAGAGGGTCCAAGTCCTTTTGACGTTAAACAGATTTGATTCGGGTTTGCTGAATATATTGTGCAGGTTCTTTCAAGTTTAGCGTGTTCAATTCGATCCAGCAACTTTCCTCACCATTGTTGAACGTTGAGTTGCTGTCATGGATGTTTCTTGAAGCATTCATCTTCCAGTTTGAATATCATTCAAACGTTCAAACTTTTATGTTCTTTGCTTCATTTTTAGTTTTTATTTTTCTTTCGATTGTTTTTCTATATAGGTAAACAGTGAAAAATCTTGTTTCAGCGTCAACTTTTTCTTTTCTCTTTCATTTTTCGTTATAATTTTACTTCATTGTTTTCCTATGTCAGTAAGCAATGTAAAAATTATCTTCAAACGCCCAAGTTATTATACTTATTTCCTATATAGGTAATCAGTGTAAACACTTGACTGTTTATGTTTTTCTTTTGCAGGAACTTGCTTACAACATTCCTAGATCCGCAACATACGAAGAAAGTCTGTTTCGACAGGCTACCTCGTATCAGTTGTCTTTTGGATGTATCATTCTGAATCATCACAACCGTTGGCGTATAGATGTTTCCTTTGGAATACTTTAAGTAGGTATATTTTTCTAACTTTAATCCTTGTGCCTTTCCATATTATCATTCTAGAATAGATTGATAGTGTTGTTTCATCTCCTTGAATTGGTCGTCACAAACAAGTGCAATTCCATGTAGATTGATGAATTTACATGGTGGATGTTTAATGGGCATTGGTTGTTGAATTTTCTTCAAGATCTGCAAGACACTTGGAATGTCAAAGATTGCAACTATTGGAACTTCATAAGTCACAACTTTTGAAACATCAAAAGACTTGTCTTGTGTGTCTCCAAAAGTCATGACTATTGACGCTTCAAAGGACACATCCTTTAGTTCTCCAAAAGGCATGATTCTTGAATCATCTGTTGGAAAAGTTGTGTCCCATGGATTGTCTTGCAAAACAAAAGAAGTAATGGGAGAAAATGTAAGGTTAGATAAAATACATGTTTCTTTCTTTTCTTCTTTTTCATCCTTCTTCTTTTCAACAATATCATTTTCAACTCTATTATTTTTATTCAATGTATTTTCAACCCCAACTGTTTCTTTTCTTTTGATTTTTTCAACTTTCTCACTCTCTTTCGTGGCTTCACTCTATGTGGCCATTCTTTTAGAAACTTGCTCTTGGTCATGGTGAACTTGGCTTGGGTTTAAAGGTGTTAAAATGATCTTTCTCCCTTCGAACATGAACGAGAACTGGTTGGTAAATCCGTCATGGGTCGCTCTCTTGTCATATTGCCAAGGTCTTACTAGAAGAATATGGTTAGCATGCATCGTTAGTACGTCACATAAGACTTCATCCTTGTAGCTGCCGATTGAAAATGGAATCTTCACATGTTTCGTGACCAAGAATGATTTTTCATCATTTAACCATTGCAAATAATATGGGTTCGAATGCTTGGTCGTCTTGAGTCCTAACGTCTCCACCAAATAAGAGCTTGCAATGTTCGTACAACTTCCATCGTCTATAATAATAGAGCATACTTTACCATTTACATGGTATCGTGTCTGAAAGATGTTCGTTCGTTGTTGATCATCTACCATATCCTGAAACTTATTTTCTCTTTTTCCCAGGGATGATTGATTGTTATAAGAATTTTGGGACATAGTTAGTGAAAATAAAAGAAAGAGAAAAAATATAAACCTCACAACACACTAAAAAAAATCCTTACGATCACTCCAAGGAAAAGAAATTGTTACTCAAATCACTCGTGTTTGCACTCTAGGATTTAATGGCTTTTATTGTCCTCTTCTGATCTCACAACTATCTTGCCTTTTACCACTTGAACTCTCGTCACAAATTTTTAATGGAGCTAACTCAAAACCTGTTAAAACTATTAGTATAGATGTTGTTGACGTTTTGGGTACAAGATAAAGGTTAGGTTAAAGAAAAAAAAAAGAAAAAAGAAAAAAAGGAGAATAGAAAAGTATAGGGATTAATATGAAAATGGTATAAGAATAGAATGAAATAATAAAACAAAGATAGTACGTTACCACAAAACTTACTTACAAACCAATCGTGAACAATCAAACTTGAGGAACTTCTCCGAGTTGGTCATATACTTGTTTTGTGCTTCTTGCCTTCACTTCAAATGTGAATCTGATTTTTTTTTAACTTTTTTTAACTAATTAAGACTCTTTGAGAGAAATCTTAATTTTCAACTTCTCTCTCTTTTTCTTTTGAAAATTTCAAAAACTCTTCTTTTATCAGAACTTAAATTCTCAAGAATGAGGCTTACTTGAATCTTCCTTTGCTCTGATACCATATGATACGCTCCAACTCGCCAATGGTTGTTTTAGAGAGAAGCTTTGATTTTCCCGACCATGATTGTAAGCAAGCCTTGATCCTCGTATACTTTCCTAGTTGTTTTATGAAGAAAAGTTGGTGAAGTGGTGTAAAGAGGGTTGCGAAAGATTTATGTATAATTGATAAGGGAAGGTATGTGATGTTTTGGTTAGGAAAATAAATGGAAAAGATGATAGTGAAGGCTAGGAAAATCGATTTCGGTGATGGAAGAAAGGGTTAGAATAGAATGTATGGAAGGTGGTAAAAAAATAATATTCAAAGGTAACAAAAGTAGAACTTATGCTATGAAGCATAAACCCAACTTATAGTATGCTTTGAGGGTGGTATAGGACTTAGACCCTTAGGAAATAAATACCTAGAATCTTAAGTATGGATGAAAAAGATAGGAGATGCCACAAACCTATATAATAGATTTCATAAGTTGATATAGTTCTAAAAAGAATAAGTTTGAGAGTAAACTCACAAAGAAATTTTATATTGATCAAAGATGTGACTTACAAGAAATTTTATATTGATCAAAGATGTGACATAGAAATGAATTTAAGTCCTATTTATAGTTTTCTAAGAGGTTTGGCTGAAATGTCCTTTAAATATTCGGATAATCATTCATTTGAATGGTGTCTCCCTCCAAAACTATTCGAAAAGATGTAACTTCTCGGTCCAGCCTGTACTATCTTTAGCAATTTGGCCATATCTCGAGCTCCCGATATCAGATTGATGCGATTCAACATGCGTTGGAAAGATAAGAGATAGTGGAACAACTTTCGTGCAGACAGCAAAACCTAGTTCTGCTTGTTTTCTGCTCGAAAATAGAAAACGAGTGGACCATTATGAATATGTCCAATGACAAGTGTTATCTCTTTGTTTTGGCACCCACTTCCTTTCCCTCCATGATCTTGGCGCCCAATGTGGATAATAGACAAACATGATGCTTGGTGAAGGGTAGGTGACCTTCGGGTGTTGAGCTGGGAGTGTTAGCTAGAGTTGAGGTGAACTAATCGAGCTGGGAGTGAGCTGGATTGAATTGAGCTATCTAGCTGAAAGACTTAGCTAAAGTTTGAAGCTAAAATAAGCTAATCCGAGATGCCTTTAGCAAAGTGAGTTGGTCCATTAGCTTCCTTATACTCTCTTTTAGTGTGAGGAGTGTTTTGGAGCTAATTTGAATCTCCTAAGGCCTCGTTTTAAATTATGCTTCATTTGAGCTCGTATGGGACTTGTGAGCTGACATGAAGCTATCCTTTAGTCCTTTAAGTACTGTAGAAGTATTCCATGCATTTTTATGCTATTCTGAAGTTGGCTCCTTGTGTTTCAAGCATTGTGTTCCATTTAGCTTCTTCTGAGCTGACTGAGCTGACACAGAGCTACTATTTACTCCTTGAGTTGTAGGTAAGTCCTATGAAGAAAACATAATAGTGGAAATAATTAGAATACTTAAAATACTTAACATGAGTTTAAAACTAACCTAAAACTTTAATCAATGTGGTTATATAACTATTCATTTTATGGCTTAAGTAATATAACTCTTAAGTAGCTTAATATAACGTATATAAAAGTAATAAATACTAAGATTTATAAGATAACTCCCCTTTGATCTCATGCGTGATATAAACCATGAAAGCATGAGATAAATGAGCAAAAATGTGTACACTTTACCATTTACATGGCATAGTGTCTGAATGATGTTTGTTTGTTGTTGATCATCTAGCATGTCTTGAAACTTATTTTCTCTTTTTCCCAGGGATGATTGATTGTTATAAGAATTTTGGTACATGGTTAGTGAAAATGAAAGAAAGAAAGAGAAAAAAATATAAACCTCAAAACACACTAAAAAAAATCCTCACAGTCACTCCAAGGAAAAGAAGTTGTTACTCAAATCACTCGTGTTTGCACTCTAGGACTTAATGGCTTTTACTGTCCTCTTCTGATCTCACAACTCTCTTGTCTTTTCCACTCGAATTCTCGTCAAAAATTCTTAATAGAACTAACTCAAAACTTGTCAAAACTATTAGTATAGATGTTGTTGGCGTTTTGGCTATAAGATAAGGGTTAGGTTAAAGAAAAGAAAAAAAAGAAAATAGAAAAGTGCAGGGATTAATATGAAAATAGTATAAGAATAGAACGGAATAATAAAAGAAAGACAGTACGTTACCACAAAACTTACTTACAAAACAATCGTGAACAATCAAACTTGAGGAAATTCTCTGAGTTGGTTATTTGCTTGTTTTGTGCTTCTTGCCTTCACTTCAAATGCGAATCTGATTTTTTTTAAACCCTTTTTTTACTAATTCAGACTCTTTAAGAGAAATATGAATTTACAACTTCTCTTTCTTTTTTTTTTTGCAAATTTCGAAAACTCTTTTTTTATCAGAACTGAAATTCACAAGAAGGAGACTTACTTGAATCTTCCTTTGTTCTGATATCATATGATATGCTCCAACTCTCAAATGGTTGTTGTAGAGAAAAGCTTTGACTGTCCCGACCGTGATTGCAAGCAAGCCTTGATCCTTGTATGTTTTCCTTGTTGTTTTATGAAGAAAAGTTGATGAAGTGGTGTAAAGAGGGCTGCGAAAGTTTTATGTGTACTTGATAAGGGAAGGTATGTAATGTTTTGGTTAGGAAAATAAATGAAAAAGATGATAGTGAAGGCTAGGAAAATCGATTTCGGTGATGGAAGAAAGGGTTAGAATAGAATGTATGGAAGGTGGTAAAAAAATAATATTCAAAGGTAACAAAAGTAGAACTTATGCTATGAAGCATAAACCCAACTTAAAGTATGCTTTGAGGGTGGTATAGGACTTAGACCCTTAGGAAATAAATACCTAGAATCTTAAGTATGGATGGAAAAGATAGGAGACGCCACAAACCTATATAATAGATTTGATAAGTCGATATAGTTCTAAAAAGAACAAGTTTGAGAGTAAACTAACAAAGAAATTTTATATTGATGAAAGATGTGACTTACAAATAAATTTAAGTCCTATTTATAGTTTTCTAAGAGGTTTGGCCGAAATATCCTTTAACTATTCGGATAATCATTCATTTGAATGGTGTCTCCCTCCAAAACTATTCGAAAAGATGTAACTTCTCGGTCCAGCCTGCACTTTCTTCAGTAATTTGGCCATATCTCGAGCTCCCGATATCGGATTGATGCGATTCAATATGCGTTGGAAAGATAAGAGATAGTGTAACAACTTTCGTGAAGACAGCGAAACCCAGTTCTGCTTGTATCCTGCTCAAAAATGAAAAATAAATGGACCATTATGAATATGTCCAATGAAAAATGCTATCTCTTTGTTTTGGCGCCCACTTCCTTTCCCTCCATGATCTTGGCGCCCAATGTGGATAATAGACAAACATGTTGCTTGGTGATGGGTAGGTGATCTTCGGGTGTTGAGCTGGGAGTGATAGCTAGAGTTGATGTGAGCTAATCAAGCTGGGAGTAAGTTGGATTTAACTGAGCTATCTAGCTGAAAGACTTAGCTAAAGTTTGAAGATGAAATAAGCTAAACCGAGGTGCCTTTAGCAAAGTGAGTTGGTCCATTAGCTTCCTTATACTCTCTTCTAGTGTGAGGAGTGTTTTGGAGCTAATCTGAATCTCATAAGGCCTCGATTTAAATTATGCTTCATTTAAGCTCGTGTGGGACTTGTGATCTGACATGGAGCTATCCTTTAGTCCTTTAAGTACTATAGGAGTGTTCCATGTATTTCCAAGCTATTCTAAAGTTGGCTCCTTGTGTTTCTAGCATTGTCTTCCGTTTAGCTTCTTTTGAGCTGACTGAGCTAACACAGAGTTACTATTTACTCCTTGAGCTGTAGGTAAGTCCTATGAAGAAAACATAATAATGGAAATAATTAGATTACTTAAAATACTTATCATGTGTTTAGAACTAATCTAAAACTTTAATCAATGTGGTTATATAACTATTCATTTTTATGGCATAAGTAATATAACTCTTAAGTAGCTTAATATAAAGTATATAAAAGTAATAAATACTAGATCAATAAGATAACTCCCCTTTGATTTCATGCGTGAAATAAACCATGAAAGCATGAGATAAATGAGCAGAAACGTGCACGCATCAGCATACTCAGCTCATCTCCAACTCAAGCGAGTGGATGCAACTAAACTCCAACTCAAGCGAGTATATGCAGCTGAACACCAACTCAAGTGAGTATATGCAGCTGAACACCAGCTCAAGGGAGTCTATTCAGCTCAGAAGAAGCTCAATGGAGTGTACGCGACTCACATTAGCTCGAGGCATCTTAGAGGCTTAGCTCCCAGCTCCGTTTAGTTCCTTACACTCTCAGCTAGCTCGTTTCAGCTCTACTCAATTTCCAGCTAGCTCAACTCAAGCTAAAGTGACCTACGGTAGCTGAAACCTATCCTACACGAAGGGAATATATCCTAGGCATGTGCCATGCATGTGGGACACATATGGCAGCCTTTTGCACATGTGTGGGTGTGTAAATGAATTTTCAGTAAAACAAAGCCCTTGTTCTTGAAGACCAAACACCCAAGGGATAAGAATGAGTGATTTGGTGTTCAAATTCAAACATTTAACACATGTTAAATGTGTTTTATGTGCCAAATTGTTAGAGTATGCACAAAGACCAATCATATGATGATTGTATGGATACTTTCATTTACCAATTTTATTGAATAAAGGCATTGCCATTGTTGTTTTCAGATATATGTGTCACATAAACTGAGAAACAATAAGGTCCATATAATAATATATGTATTATTATTAAAAGATCCTTAGTCAAGTATTATTATGGGTATGGACAATAATAATACGCTTAAGACTAACATGTGATAAATTGATGACAATGAGTTGTCATTGACATAGAGATGTCAGAATTAATACATGAATATATTAGTAGAGAATAATATATTGGATTGACCCACTATGAGCATATATCTTGGATTATTATGTGACGGTCACGATATTGCTCATAATGACAACTATATGTATAATCCTTAGACTTGAGATTATTACTATCTCAACATATATTGTTTTATGTTTTGATACAGTTAAATGTGTTTCGTAATTAGTTACACTATAAAAACTGACATTGGACATATTACAATATATGTAGTGAGATATGAATAATCAAGATAGGATTTGTCTTTCCTACATAATAGGAAAATATATCAAAGGCTACTTGATTGAGTGAGACTTAAAATGCATGGTCATGCTTGAATATGTTGATATGAGATATCACAAATTATTCATTAATAGTAGTCCACTCTAGATATCAAGAAACACTAATAATAGGCTATACAAGTGTGACTATTCCAAGACTTGTGCCTATTAAAGATATAAAAGGACAAAAGGATATAATACATTAAAAGAGTTGGTCACGGACATGATACATCGAATCATGATCTCTTGTAACTTAGATGACAATGATATATTGCTAGATGTCACTCATTATTTTTAATATTAGAATTGTTCTAATATTATTACTAACGTTACAATGAGCCTACAGGGTCACACCAAATGGTTGAAACAGAGCAAAAATATATAAGTATAAGTAGATTATATTTAATCCTGAATTTTAAATAAAGAATATAATTAAAGTAATTATATCCCTTTTAAATTCGAATTAAATATAGATTCTGATATTTAAGGAATTAATTAAAGTAATTATTTCCTATAAACCAAATCAGAATCAAACTCTTATACCTAGGGTTACACCTATATAAAGGATCAATTGGTCTAGCAGCCAAGATAGAGAATTCTAAATTCCAAACCCTAGAATCACGAGAAACAGGTTTTTGGAGATTTGCTCTCTTAACCGGGTGAACTGAGTAGAGGCCGAGACGATATTCGTGGAGGCTAAAGATTCGAATTGTCGAACAATCGTGATTATCACAAATCTAGTTGTTGTTTTTGCTGCTTATCTAGGAACCCAATGTAAGTCATCGTATCTCTTCCTCTCGATTTCGGATTAAACGTACATGGATCACTGGAAAGACCGACGTAATTTTGTTCCGCTGCGCCATAGGGTGTGCCGGCGGTCCAAACACAAATCACTTGGCTAAAATTAAATGAAGCCTTGAGTGGTTTATTTTAGTTATTTTCGTTCAAATAATGGCCTCAAATTCAATTTTGGCCAACTTCTCCTTTGTTCCTATATATTTCCATAATTTTGTAAAGACAAGGTTAGACCTTTTGATGAATAAAATCTTTTGTGAGATTTTCTCTCAAACCTGGTTCTTTTTAGAACTTTTCCATAACTATCAATTCTAAATTGTTGTTAAGTTACTTGATACTTCGGGTTCTCAATTGTTCAATAATTGAAGGGTTCAAGTCCGTCTACGATCAATAATTGAAGGGTTCAAGTCCGTTTACGAGCAGATTCAAGATAAGGTTCAGGTCCGTTCAGTAGATTGTTCGGGTTCTTCCTAGGAGTTTGTTCAAACTTCAAGAACATCACTGCCATTGATGAATGCTTGAAGAACTTCATCTTCAACCTTCAAATCTTTCCAAAAATTTCCAGCAACTTTTTTCTCCCTCAATTCTGATTTTTATTTTTATTTTTAGTCTTTTTAACATCCTAACACAATATCATATTTGTTTTTGCTGCAGAGGAATACTTGCTACAATCCTAGATCCGTGAATGAATGAGGAATGTTGTTTCTTCACAACCAGCCCCGTATCATATGTTAATCAGAGCTTAGGTTGGATTTAGCACATTCTGCACCAAAAAAACACAAAACAAAACAAAACAAAAGGCGAATATCAAAAAAAAATTGAATTTATTTCTTGAAAATTCAGTAGTCAAAGTCAACATTTGATCTTCCAAAAGTCAACATTTCGAAATTCAAAAAAAGAAAAAAGAAAAAAGAAAAAAAATAGTACTGAATTGTGTAGAATGGAAAACAACAGTGCTGATATGTTTAACATGTTGAAGGATGTGTTTATCTTACCTTGAAATACTTTGTAATCACCTGAGATCAACTTTTCTTGTTTATTCCGAAAATAAGATGGTGGTAAGCATTTCTACTGCGTAAGTTGCTAATTTCTAGTTCTTTTAGCATCCTTTCTTACATTTAATTTGTTTTCTCTTTTTCATCCCCTAATTCTAACTTTTGTTCTTTGTTTCTTCAATTTCTGGCCCTTATTTCTTTTTCTATCATTATTTCCCTTCACTCGTTGTTCTTTCTTACAATTTGACACATTTATAGAATCTGAACGTCGGAATTAGTTTCTTTAAAGAACTAAGTATGAGAGATTGAGGGAAAAGGCAAATTGAGCGTGTGAGGTCAGAAGGGGAGATAAAAAGAGCCATTCAAGTATTCTCCCGAGTGAAACACGGGTGTTGAGTGTTATTTTCTCTTTTCTTGAGTGCAAATTCGTGAGAATTTTATTGTGTGATTTGTGAGGTCCATTTTCTTTTACACTAACCTTTAATTTGTTTGTTTGTTCTTATTTGTTTTTGTTGTTTGAATAACAAAAATGAAAGGTTCTGGTGATCATTCTAATGAAAGACGACCACCAGACTTGCAAATGCAAGCTTTGGAGAGAATGATGCAAAGAGTAGTGACTGGTGCTTTAGAGCCATTACACTCCCGAATGGCCAGAATTAATGGAGGTTCCAATTCTGCCCATGATGAAATCAATGAAAATAAAGTCAATCAATCCCCGAGACCTACCGCTAGACGTGATCAACAAGTTAATGACAATTTTTCTAACATAAAAGTCGTTATACCTTCTTTTCAGGGACGTTCAGATCCAGATGCTTATCTAACATGGGAAAGCAAGGTTGAACACGTTTTTGAATGTTACAATTACTCGGAACAAATAAAAGTTCAACTAGAAACTGTGAAATTTGTTGACTATGCATTGTTATGGTAGGATCAATTAATGATTAGTCGACGACGTACGGATGACGGACCAGTGAGAACATGGGACGAAATGAAGCATATCATGCAGAAACGGTTTATTCCTTCACATTATCATCGTGATTTATTTCATAAATTACAAACTTTGAAATAGAGCAATAGGAGTGTCGAAATCTTATTATTGTGAATGAAGAAAAACTGAATTAAAAGGGTTATCCCCGTATTAGGCCTTTGTAAAATCCAATCTAAATTAGTTGACTAATAAATAAAATATTGGTGATTAAACCGATATATATATATAGGGACGTGATCAAGTTATACAGTGTAAGACTTAAAATTTATACTAATCAATGACCATTAGATGAGTGAAATGAATGGATGAGATTAATAATAAAAAATGTAAAAATTATCACTTGGGGAAAAAGATAAAAAAAAATAATCTTAACTATTTATTGTCATCATCCAATGATCTAAGTTTTACATCATGTAAGTTGAACCTAACATACATATATATATATATAAATATATAAATATATATATACTATTGAACAAAAAATAGATTTAGTGGGTAAAGCATATGATTCTGTGAAAAAGTTCAGGTTCAAATCATAGTATTGTGAATGAAAATTTGAGTTGAAAAGGTTATCCCATATTATACCTTTGTAAAATTCGATTTAAATTAGTTGACTAATTAATAGATATAAGTGATTAAACCAATATATATACTAAACTATACCAAGCATTATACGATTAAATTTGATACAATTGTGTGAAGAGACTAATGGTTTTCCTGTATTTTCAAGGAATTTCAATCCCACCTTCATTGTACATGATGATCTCTCCACTAGATCTTCTTACAAAGTAGCATAACCATCAACTCCGACTTCAAAGATTCCTTTGACTTATAACCTTTCTTTCTGCAAATGTTGAAAGCAACTGAAAAAATGGTTCTCTTTCAATCAAAACCCACAAGCTCCTACCTCTAGATTTGCTGTTGCTCTAAGCTCAATCCCCCGTCCATACCATTTTCTTTTTTATGATGATAGCAATCCGGGGCCATTTCTCCACTATCCAACAGTGTTTACTGCATTACAAAGAACTTCCTGGACTCGAGGAGCCAACTAAGGATGAGTATTTTATTAAATCGAGTCGAGTCTAATAAAATTAAATTAATCAAGTTGACAGGTTATATATTATCAATATTAAATTTTATTTTAAATTTTTTGAGTCGAGTTGACAAGTTATAATTTACCAATCAAGCTTTATTTAAAAATTTTCAAATCGAATTATTTCAGATTTTGTATAAATTTAATGTGACTGTCTTATATTATGAATGTTATGACTTAGGCTCTCTTTTATAATGCTTTTGAAAAGTATTTTTGGGATTAAAATTGATTTTAGGACAAAAAAATAACGAAGAACGTATAGCTTTTAATGTCAAAAGTGTTTTTCAACTTGATTTCGCAAGTATTTTTCAAAAGTTAAAATTTTTAGTTTTTAACTTTTCTAAAATTATTTTTAAATAAAATTAGTCATTTATTCTTGTTTATATTACTGATCCTTTTATATTTTTAAAAATTATTTGTTTATTCTCATTTATATCATCGATTATTTTGTCTATCTAAAAGTACTTCTTGATAATAATATCAAACACTCCTATTTAAATCAAATAATCTAAAAATATTTTTTAATTGTATTTCCCCTTTTGCAGAATAAGGATCATACATTTATTTCATTGATTAATAAATTAAATTGATGAAAAAATATACTTTGCAGTTATAGTCAAAGGATCAAAATAAATAAAATAAAAATTGAGAGAATAAATTACAAAAGAAGAAATTTTGTTGCCAGAAGATAAATGAAATTACATAGCTATTCTACAAGGATTGGAGAGCATATCGTTCATATTTGGTTGGAATAAGCTTAAAATAAAATAATTATTGGAAAAACAACATATCAGGTAAAATTCAAAGATTAAAAAAAATAGGGATAAAGATAAATTTAACTCTTAATGTTTATAGTTTTTATTATTTTAACCTTATTTTTTATTTGGGATAAATTTTGTTCTTAACTTAAGTCTTTTTGACAAATATCTTATTTTTAACTATCATGTTGACCGTTCCATTAAAAATTTAATGATAATGACATAGAATAAATATGTGATAATATATTTTAAATGATATGATATCTAACCTATCAAATATATACACATAAAACATAATTTTATTCTAATATAAAATATAAAATAATTAAAATTCAAATAAAATATTATAACATAATTAAATCTAAAATATTTTTACTATTAAACCTTAAATAAATTTATTAGTCTATTTTTTATATAATTTTGGGGGTTTTAGATTTAATTAAGAATTTTTAGTATACTTTTTTTAGATTTAATTAATTTTTAATATTTATTTAAATTTTAATTATTTTATATCTTATATTAGTTAAAAAATAAGATATTTGTTAAAATGACATAAGTTAAAGGCTAAATTTATCTAAAAAATAAGGGCCAGAATGATAAAAAATTTAAACGTTAAAGGTTAAAATTATCTTTATGCCAATAAAATAATATTTTAAAAATGAGAAACTAAAGTTGCATAGTTGTTTTATATGGATCGAAGAGCATGTAATTTAAATTTGGTTAAAATAAATTTAAAACAAACAATGAATTTAATAAACAAATAGAATTTTATTTTTATTTTTTAAATTGATAAAATTTAATTTCGAGACAAAGAATTCGAATAAATCATATAAATCGACTCAAATAATTTCAAATCAAAGGAAATATTTTTTAAAATCTAATTGAAGGCTTCTATAGCTAGGTAGTTCGCCATTCCATTCTGCAATGAGGGATGTAGTCCATGGTTGAGAGACTGATCTGGACAATAACTTTTTTATAATCATCGATATTTAATATATTAATTAATTAATTTAAATCGAATATTATAAAGATTTGTTATAGAATAATATTATTTAACGGATCTGTGGCAATGAAAACCTACAATTTCAACCATCAAATGTTGAGCAAACAGTCCTCTCAAGTCGAAGAATTTAAGCAGTGGTTCTTAAGAAAGGCACAGAATTCAGCAGACGATCAAGTTGGAAAGGTTTGATGAGCAGTTGTTCGAATTCGGTACGACGGGATAGGTACATAATTAATTATAATACTTCTTTTGTCCTGTGAAAAATATTTAATATTGATTTTTTATTTTTTTTAAATTTTGATTTATAATTATTTTAAATTTATTATTGATAAAAATATGAAAATATATATTTTAGAAACATCTGATAAATTTTTTAAAATATATATCTTATAAAAATTAATTATTTAAAATATTTAATATAATTATAATTAAACTTTAAAATTTTGACTTTAAAAAAATAAAAAAAAAATAGATAATTTTAGTACGACGGAGGTAGTAATAATATAACAATAAATTATGATTTTTCAAAATCAAACTAAAGTTATTAAACCTTTGGATTAAATTAAAAATTTGTAAAATTTTTGGGGTTAGTTCATAAATTTTAAAAGTTTTGGTCATTTCAGTAAATTCTAGAGTGCTCAAGGGCTGAACACATAATTTTCTTCTTTGAGTTAAGTGGGCCATATATTTGACTTTATTAAGTGTTAAATAAGTATTAAATTATATTTTTAAACAGATATTTAAAATATTTCTTAAATCAAATAATCATTTAATATTTTTAATATTATTTAAATAGATATTTATTGTGACTGTCTATTAAAAAATCATGACACGTGATAATATTTTTAAGAAAATAAATTAAAATTTTAAAACATCCAAAATTTTTTGAATAATCTTAAAATAGTTTTTAAATTTTTAACCTCAAATCCGGAAACTACCACGGATGTTGATTGTATTTTTTACGATAAAATGAAGCATCACCCCCTTATCGAATGAATTACACATCGTTTATTTTTTGTTATGTCTCTATTCATCAGGAATTAATCAAATAAATTATCTGATGATTTTGATATTTTGTACGACGTCGACCGATTTTCGATAATGAAATGGTAGGGTAAATGATTATGATGTTCTGACAACATATGTGATCGACAACGATGTGACAATCAAAGATAAAATCAAATCAAATCGAGATTTAGATTTTAGTGCGTTATGTATTTTAAATTTTAGAATTATTTTATTAATTTTTATTTTTTAAATATTATAATTTAAAAATTTTAAGAAGCTAACACTTGTCTTATAATATAAGTTAATGATAAAATTAGATTAAAAAATAACAACATACATATATTTAAATAACATTAAAAACGTTAAATAACCTACTTAAATTAAAAAATAATTTAAAAGATATTTGAAAAATATATATATAATTAGGAACTTATTAACCACCTAACCCTTACTTTAAAACGTATTGTTTTAAAACTCATTTAGCAATTCGGGTTTGCGCTGTTTTAAATTTTTATAGTTTCTTTTTTTTTACTCCTTTTCTCCTCACCTTCCTCTAAAACTATGATAGCCGTGACGTCCTGCACGGTGTTATAGAACAAAAATCTTTTATTTTTTTTCTCTTTTTATGTTTTCTTTAATTTTTTAAAAAAATAATAATTTTAAACCCTAAACCCTTATTTTCTATATCTTAAACCCTACACCCTACACTCTAAAAAATACCTTACCTCTAATTCACTAAACCCTAACCAAAACCCTTAACCTAGAACCCTAAACCCTAAATCCTCTAATTTGAAGTGGGACATAAATGGAGGCATGGAAAATGTGCAAATGATTTTCAATAGGTTTTTATTTCACGTTTTGGGTCTTCAGTCGTAAGGTTTTTGCGTTTCTAGAAACTATGATACCAACCGTCTTAATTTAAGATTAAGATTTTGAGTTTTGATTTTAAGTATTTAAGAATTATATATTTTTAAAATATTATAAAAAACAATAAGATTTATAATTTATAAGTAAAAAGGAAATAAGTTCATGGAATTATAGATAAGAAAAATTAATTCATTTAAAAATTGTGCTGCTTTGAACTTAAAGGGATCGATCAAAGTGGAACAGTGATGTTTTTCTGTATAGAGTATCCAGGTTTGTGCAGTTCTTTCTGCATCTAGCACGTGAAATCTGATGCATGAACAGTAATTCCATGAACTTTTGAAGGCAGATTCCATGGAGCAAATCAAGACAAGTCAAGCATATATTGGTTATTGGT
This sequence comes from Abelmoschus esculentus, assembly GCA_035048815.1. Classification (NCBI taxonomy): domain Eukaryota; kingdom Viridiplantae; phylum Streptophyta; class Magnoliopsida; order Malvales; family Malvaceae; genus Abelmoschus; species Abelmoschus esculentus. The sequence goes on from JAUCBN010000001.1 coordinate 16,383,997, forward strand.
TGTCTACCAGAAAAATCTCTTTCAGATACCGAATTCCCACCATCTCAAAACCACAAGGGATTCAAATTTTATTAATGATTTCCATCACAATTGTGATTTTATTTCCTTATTTTACACGAGTCAGTGTAAACTTTGTAATAATTATAATTACAAATTTACAATCTCCTCTTTTATGCAATTCCGACATGGAGAAGAGCGAAAATGCAATATAGTTGCATGGGACATGCAAAAGCAGCAGCCACGCTCAGATTCATTGAATATGGGGGAATATACTGAACCTGTCGTTTCGAATGAAATCCAACAGGACATGTATCATAATAATAACCCACAAGACTGGGTTCGCAAGTTGCAACTTGCAACTTGCAACTTGCAAGTTGCAACAATTGTATTCGTTTAACTTTGAATAGTTGTTAACAATAGCTAGGCATAGGTAGCTAGTCCTGCTGGCTGCCGTCCATTTTTTTTTTTTATATAATCACTTGTATCGGACTCGTTTTGAATAAGTTTATTATACAATCTAATATTCTTCGTTCACGATATCAAGATTTAATTTGAACCATTAATTTGATTTTAAAGGACCTAACACTTCTTTCGGATAGATCAAGTAGCCGCCGTCTTTCTAACGTCTATAAATACTAAAGTGGCAAAGTGCTTAAAGCACATACAACAGATATATACATATACACATTTCTCTTTGAGCTTTCTAATTCTCCATTCTTTAATATTCATTTGCCTTCCTTCCATGGCCAAAATCAACCTCGTTTTAGCTGGTTTTCTGGTCTTTGTGTTATTGTTTTGTTTTGGGATCACGGTTACTGAGGAAAGGCTTTTGAGAGATGACAAATTAGATGAGCCTGGAAACGTTAACGTGACAAATATGATGAACAACTTTAGCCGTGACATTTCAGAAGAGGATTCGTCGTCCGGCAATGTCAATAACAGAACTAAAGATTTCAGTGCGGACGATTTCCAGCCCACGACTCCCGGTCACAGTCCCGGCGCCAGTCACTCTAACGGACCTGCCAGTAATGATAATAACTAAATTTGTTAGTTTTATCCCAAGTATTATTATACATTGTGTGAACTGTGAAGTAATGTTGTGTTTCATCTGTTCAACTTCAATCTCATCGACTATCCTATGATTATGTATTAGCTAGCAGTGTTGTAAATATATTCTGATGAACTTAATTTCGTGTAACATTAATTGAAAAAGAAATGTATCTCAAATCTTTGTACATTACTCCTTCGACTACTCGACGAGATTAATCTTTGTTCATATCGTTAAAATATGTAGACAAAAACACATGTGATTGTACATAAACAGTAAATAATAATTTGTTTTTGCAAGTACTTGTATTTGCATGTTATATTTTTGGGCGAGTTATCTCTTTTTTTCCCTAATACAGATTGTGAGACTAAGTTGATGATAGAGATGGGCACGCGTCGGATATTCGGCCCACCCGCACCCGACCCCAAAAAACATATCATTCACCCGTCACTTGATCCAATCCGAGTTTAGGTGAAAAAAATCCGATCCGACCCGACGCGACTTTTAAGCTTTAAAATCCGACCCAAATCATTAAAACTTTTTTAATTTTAGGGACTTAATTGTAAAAAAATAAAATTTAAGGATCTAATTATAAATAAAATAAAATTTCAATGACTTAATTATAAAAAAATTAATTTTAGTGACCTAATTGTATAAAAAAAATATATAAAGAGGATCATTATTGAAAATATTCCTAAAATATATATAGAAAAATCTCTCGGGTCGGGTCGGGTCAGATTTTTTCCATCCTAAACCCAAACCCAACACGATCCGAAATCACGAAACCGACACGATACGACCCCAGATTTTTTTAAAAAAATGCAACCCATTCGGACCGGGTTTTAGGGACTTGTATTTGCATGTTTTATTTTTGTAAATATTATATCGAAAATAAACCAAATGAAGAATAGTATTTATTTTAAATAAATTGATTGTACAAAAACTTAGAAATAATTGTTTGAAACAATTGTTTTTCATTTTTAAATTAAAAATTTATAATATGAACTATCTACTTTTAATCAAACGGTATGATATTGAAACGAAAAAGAACTAATTCAAATTTCTTTTAAAAACTAAATAAACAATAATATAATTAAAGATTCATATTAAAAGAAATAAATACGATATTCAATTTTATTTAATTTCTATTAATTCAACATTTAAAAAAATATTAAGAGTCATTGCTTTAAAAATAATTTAACCAGGCTAGAATTATTAAAGAAAAGGAGAAAAAGTTTTATTTTTAAACTTGAGATGTCGTTTTTTGGTACACTTGTTGCGAATTAACAACTCACTCTCTCCATTCTCTGAAGAATCGTATCAACCTTTTTTAATTTTTTAAATTATCTGGCTCAAATTCATGTGCTCTATTCTTAACTTTTTAATTAATTTTTTATTACATTTTTAATTTTTATCTATATTTTTTTATGATCTAACAATTAGAATAATATGTTAAAAGAGTTTAATAGCGTTTTTATTTAAATATTACTGTTAATATTTTAGATAAGTCTATAATATGTGTCGAATATTGTTAAACATCACTAACGATGAACATTGCTGAACACCATTAAACTAATTAATAAGTATTAAAAATTTTAAGGATTTAATATATATTTAATAAATATTTAAAATAAAATTTTAATTAAATTATTTTCTATAAGGAAAACTACACAAATGCTCATATAACTATCACTCATTTTTTGGGTTGGTCACCAAACTAATTTTTTTCATCAAAATCATTATTAACATTTTACTTCATTATTATTTTGTTCATCGACTGTTAAATATTTAACAAAAATTATGACATGACATGGTTTAATAATAATTTTAGTCCTTAAAATTATTATATTATATCAGATTAATTCTAGTAGAATATAATTCATCAAATATTTGAACTAAACCTCAATTTTTTTTTTCTCTTGTAATATTACTTTAAAAAATTAATTTATCAACTCTCTTTATTTCTCTTGCGTTTTTGAACAATTTATTAAATTTTAGATTATATAAAATCACTTTAATTTTATGATTTATTATTTTAAAATTTAATTTAGTTTTTTAACTTTTCTCAAACTACTAGTATATATATTTTTTATCATTTTTTATGTTTATCGGATCTATAAAATAATTTGATTTATCAATTCACATAAAAGTTTATATAGATCAATAGTCATAAAATCTTTAACAAGTAAATATAGATCAATTTGACGCATGTCATAAAATTTTTCTTGGGATTAAATAAAATTTGGTTTCACTTAAATTTTCATTGAGCAGCCCAACTTTTCGATCTTCATATGGATACTCCTACAACTTCACACAAATTTGGTATCAGTAACTTTTTAGATGACGGAACACAACCCTCTTTAGACTGAAAAAGAAATTATTCAAAAAAACGTCATCCCGATTTGAAAAAAATATTCTTTTAACATAGATTTTAAAAGAATAAATTATAAAATCAAAATGATTTTTTATAATCTTAAACTTAATAAGTTGTTCAAAGACACAAGAAAAAAAAGAGAGAGTTGACAAATTAATTGTCAAAGTAGTGTTGCAAGAGGAAGAAGAAAATAGATAAAAAAAATTGGGGTTTAATTAAAATATTTGATGAGTTATTTTTATTTGAATTAATTTGATATAATGTAATAATTTGAAGGACTAAAATTATTATTAAACCATATCATATCATAATCTCCGTCAAATATTTAATAGTTGATGACCAAAATATAACAAAATAAAATTTTAATGATGATTTTGATGAAAAAAATTAATTGAGTGACCAATACAAGAAAAGAATGATAGTTGGATGACCATCCATATTATTAAACCATGTCATGTCACAATTTTTGTTAAATATTTAACAGTAGATGACCAAAATAATAATGAAATAAAATGTTAACAATGATTTTGATGAAAAAAAAATAGTTTGGTGACCAACCCTAAAAATAAGTGATAGTTGGATGATCATTGTGTAGTTTTCCTTATAAAAAATAATTTAATTAAAATTTTATTTTAAATATTTATTAATTATATATTGAATCCTTAAAATTTTTAATATTTATTAATTAATTTAATGGTGTTCAACAATGTTTATCGTTAGTAATGTTCAACAATATTCGACGCCCGTCATAAAATTTTTTCTAATATTTTTCTCTTAAATACGGCAACACTCAAATTATTTACAGAAACATTGTTATTTCTATTATAGTTTAAAACACAAACTTAAACCGTAATTTGAATAATTCAAATAAAAAAAATAAAGATGATACTAGAAGGTTTTGACTTTAATATTTTTAGTATAAAAATGTGTTTATTGTTTAAAGTTAGATCCTCTTAGTTCTAACTTCATTTTTACCGTAAAAAGTATCGTATTTTTTAAAATAAGTAAATATGAAATATAATTTTGGATTTCTAAAAATTGATTATCATATTTTTGAAAATTTTCATTTAATCTTATTTTATGATTAATCAATAAAATTTTAAATTAATAATTTAAATAGATAAAATTTATTTTTGATCTATAGGAATTATTTTTTTAATTTTCAGTCAAGACCCAAAAATATCTGAGACGACTTACGGGGACATTACCAATTGGATTCCCCAGTACCAAGTGGTATATTACCCTTTTGCAATGGAGAAAGTCTCCAGGTATTTCACTGATAGGTGTTGACTGACTTGAACTAAGTCATGATCTCGATCAACATAATTAACATTTAATAACGCATGACATCGCCTTTTCAAAGAAGCCAACATATAATTGGGAACTTAGTTTCTAATTCACTCTTATGTTACATATCAAAATCATCAAATCCATAAATATTTAATTTCAACCATCTAATAAAAGATAAATCATAAAATAATAGAATCTATTCTGTTATATTAGACATTCCAAACTCTCTTTGTTATTGTGTAATATCGCAAAATATAATGACACTCTCAACTAATTCATTACATATAGCATACATTTTTAAAGATGTGATGCATAGGATGATGAAATCCTAACATTTGTGAGAAACCATTTGTAGGAACAAGCCACGTAAAGTCATTCACGCATTGTGATAACTTTAAATCCTAAATTAAATTATAGTTACGTATAATTTAAACTCTATTCTCAAATGATATACATGTCGATTTCAATGAGAATCAGTTATCTGTCTCTCATTGTGTTAAGAGGATTCAAGGTTGTTAGCTAGTAGTTAATTAGTTGAGGTAGTTATTCCATGTGTATAAATAAAGAAGTTGTAATTGTGAATAATATACAAAATATACAAGACTTATTGCCTTCTTCTTCATCTTTCAATACTCTTTCTTCTTCCTCTCGACCACCAGCCATCCACCACCGGTCACTTAACATGGTATCAGAGCTACCACCGACGGCCGATCGGAGCTGACGACCAGGTCAAACAGTCCTTATCAACCAGAAGCTAAAAGAAAGACAATCTGTGGTACATTGCATAAGCCATGACGGTTTCGCAAATTGATCATTCGCACAAGTTGTACCTTCACCCTTCAGATACTCCAAGTACAGTTCTTGTCTCTTATCAGCTCACCGGAGTTGAAAACTATAGTGTTTGGAGTCGTTCGACGAAAATTGCTTTGTTGGCGAAGAATAAACTAGGGTTTATAGACGGGTCTTGTTCTCTGGAAGAAACTGAAGAAGCCTTGAAAGAACAGTGGTAGCACTGTAATGCCTTGATTCTTTCTTGGATCTTGAACTCGGTAAGCCAAGAACTCTCTGCCGAAGTTGTGTTTGCCTCCAATGTTACGTTAGTATGGGCAGATTTAAAGGAACGCTTCGATAAAATGGATGGATTACGCATTTTTCATTTGCATCGAGAAATAACTACATAGACTCAAGGTACTTCTTCTATTACTGTTTATCACACCAAGTTGCGTCTCTTATGGGATGAGTATGATTCAATAGCACGCTTTGCGGTATGTGATTGTGAGGCAACAAAGAGAAACAACGAAAACTTAAAAAGGCAAAGGTTGTTTCAATTCCTCATGGGACTAAATGAGTCTTACTCGATGGTACAAAGCCAGATATTGCTTATGGCACCCTTGCCGACTATAAACCAAGCATATTCTATGCTTGTTCAAGAAGAAGGACAACGGCAGAATGCGGCTAATCTTCAAAGCTTGCAATAACTTTGTACACCAATGTTGGGCCAAGCTATCCACGGGAAAATAAGAAGAAGTTTAATGGCATTTGTGACTACTGTCATGTTAAGGGTCACAAAAAAGAAACTTGTTACAGGTTGATTGGATATCCAACTGACTTCAAATTTACCAAGAAAAGGCCTTCAGCCAACAATATTTCAATGGTAGATCAAGAGAACACACCAGTTCCAGCAGTTGCTCCGAATTCTTTGTCAAATCTTCCTTCAGTTACAACTTTTACACCAGAACAATATCATCAAATCCTAGAGTTGCTGGGAAAAGATTCAAGAGTACAAGCCTCGACTCATATGACAGGTACCAATCTCGAAACCTCTCATAGCTGGATTTTTGATACAAGAGCTACTAATCACATGACCTTTGACTTGAATTGTTTGAATTCTGTTGCTGAATGTGATTCGTCCTCCTTTGTTTAGTTGCCAAATGGTAAAACAGCACCCATCACTCACATTGGAACCTATAATCTTTCCTCTTCAAAAGTATTATCTAAAGTCTTGTACATACCAGATATTCGATATAATCTTTTATCTGTTTCTTAACTCACCAAGAAACTCAATTGTTGTGTTCTTTTTTATCCCCATTTCTATATATTATATTACATGACCTTTGCAGTGGAATAGTAAAGGGGATTGGTAAGGGCAAAGGAAGTCTATATACATTTCAAATACTAAAGCCTGCTTCCCAATTTTGTAAAACTTGTATACTCTGTAACCCGAAACCATGTACGTTTGCAAATCTTACACAAAACAAGGTTGATTCTAGTATGTTGTGACATGCTCGCCTAGGACATTCCTCCTTGAGTACTACGAATAAAATGAAACAATTGGTTATTTTTTCCACTGATAATGATCATGTTAAGAAATATGGTGTGTTTCCTCTTACCAAACAATCATGTTTGCCATTTTCAGTAAGTAATACTCGAGAGTCAGACATTTTTCCCTTATCCATGTTGATCTCTAGGGGGCATATCGTGTGGCCACACATAGTGGATATAGATATTTTTTGACAATTGTGGATGACCATTCACGTATGACTTGGATCTACCTTCTTCGACTCAAAAGTGATGCAATAGACGTTCTACAATAGTTTATACTCTTAATTCAAAATCAGTTTGCTAAACGAGTCAAAATCATCCGAAGTGATAATGGTTCAGAGTTTTTTAATACTGAGGATAAAAAATTCTTCTCTTCTCAAAGGATAGTTCACCAAAGTTCTTGTGTTCACACTCCTCAACAGAATGGAGTGGCTGAAAGTAAATATAAATACCTTCTTAACATAGCACGAGCCCTCAGGTTTCAAGCTTTTGTTCCTTTAAGATTTTAGGGGGAATGTGTCTTGGCAGCTTGCTACATACTCAATCGTTTTCCTACTATTATTCTCGGATGGAAATCTCCTTTTGAGATTCTTCATAAAATTGTCCCAGACTTGTCTCATTTAAGAGTCTTTGGTTGTCTTTGTTATGCAACTGTCCTCAATGATCATGATAAATTTGCCTTCAAGGCAACACCTTCAGTCTTCATGGGTTACTCTAGTGTACAGAAAGGGTATTTGTTGTTCAATATTGCATGATAGAAATTTTTTGTTAGTCGAGATGTGGTATTCCATGAAACGATCTTCCCATTCCATGACCCATCAAAGAGCCATCTAGTGTTTCCCTCTAATACTAATTCCTTTGATCATGAGTTTATGCACATACCAGTTATATCAGAATCTAGACCTTCAGATGATTCACCTACACCAGAATTCAGCCCTTTGCAACAACAAGCAAGTCCATCCCATTCATCTCAGTCATCCTTTGCCCCAAAACAATCACCTGAATCAAAACAAACTACTACAGATCATACCCCACCACAACAACCTCAACTTTTTTTCTTGACTCTTAATCTCAGTCACAGCTACCACAACCTCATTCTCCATCGCCACTTCCACATTCACCTCAACCTCAACCTTAACCCCTCTTGTTCGAAAGTCATCTCATATTTCCAAACCACCTTCCTAGTTAGCTGACTTCATTTGTTCCTCCAATCTTTCTTCATTCACACTGAATACAAGTACTCAACCTATATCTAATGTTGTTTCTTATTCACATTTACCTTTTCCCACACGTACCTTTGCTTTATCTCTCTCTTCTATTGTTGAATCTCAAAACTACCAAATGGCAATCATGGATAAAAGGTGGATTGAAGCCATGCAGCAAGAGGTTCAAGCACTTGAAGCCAATGGTACTTGGGAGGTTGTTGATTTACCAACTGGTAAAACACCAATTGGATGCAAATGGGTGTACAAGATAAAATATAATTTTGATGGTACGATCAAAAGGTTCAAAGCCAGATTGGTTGCTAAAGGGTATAACCAAAAAGAAGGGATGGATTTTCATGAAACTTTCTCACCAGTGGCCAAACAAGTAACGGTTCAAACTGTGATTTCATTATCAGCTATGTTTCATTGGCCATTGTTTCAGATGGATGTTTTTAATGTATTCCTTTAAGGAGATCTCCATAAAGAAGTGTATATGACTTTACCTGAAAGGTTTCGCAGCCAGGGAGAGTCCAGGTCTCATCAGTTTTGCAGGCTTCTCAAGTCATTATATGTCTTGAAACAAGCCTCTCGACAATGGAATCTCAAGTTAAGTGAGACACTCACAGCAAGTGGTTACACACAGAGCTTGCATGATTACTCACTTTTCACTAAGATCAAAGGTGAAAGGATTGTTTTGCTACTCATCTATGTAGATGATCTTTTGATTACTGGGAATGACGAGGAGTTGATTAATGAGCTGAAAAACATCTTGCACCAAAATTTTAAGATGAAGGACTTTGGTCGATTGAAATATTTCTTGAGAATTGAGGTGGAACGATCTGAGGAAGGCATTGTATTGCATCAAAGAAAATATACACTGGAACTAATAGCTGACTCAGGCTTAGGAGGAGCTTGGAGTGCTTCAAAACCAATGGAGCAAAATACTCGTCAAACTTCAATTGAATTTGATAAGCAAGTTAACAATTGTGAGAAAGGAGAACCAATGGAAGATGTTTCATTATATCAAAGGTTGGTAGGAAGGTTACTCTACTTGACAAACACTCGACTGGACATCATGTTTAGAATTCAACATTTGAGCCAATTTATGCACAATCCAAAGAAAGTTCATTACAAGGCAACATTGCGTATTGTCAGGTATGTAAGGAAGAATCCAGCACAAGGTATCTTCTTTCCAGCTAGCTCAAAACCTGAGCTTAAGGCATACTGTGATTCAGATTGGGCTAGTTGCCCCATGACATGAAAATCTGTCATTGGGTACTGTATCAAGTTAGGAGAATGCTTGTTATGTTGGAAATCTAAGAAGCAAAGCACAGTGTCACGTTCTTCGGCAGAGGCTGAGTACATGTGCATGGCTAGCACTGTGGCAGAGTTGATTTGGCTGAAAGGCTTAATTGAAGAACTTGGAGTTAAGCATGGGCAACCAACACTTCTTTTCTATGATAGCCAAACAGTTCTACAGATTGTAACCAATTCAGTTTTTCATCAGAGGACTAAACATATTGAGATTGATTGCCATTTCATGCGAGAAAAAATTCAAAATGGTATTGTTAGAGCACAACATGTTTCGACCAAAGATCAGCAAGCAGACATCATGACAAAAGGCTTGGGGATAATACAACATGAACACCTTGTTAATAAGTTGAGGATGAAAGACATTTATCATCCACCAACTTGAGGGGGAGTGTTAAGAGAATTCAAGGTTGTTAGCTAGTAGTTAATTAGTTGAGGTAGTTATTCCATGTGTATAAATAAAGAACCTGTAATTGTGAATAATATACAAAATATACAAGGCTTATTGCCTTCTTCTTCATCTTTCAATACTCCTTCTTCCTCTCGACCACCAGCCATCCACCACCGGTCACTTAACACATTGTCGCTTCAGTAAACCATGATTTTTTTACAATCAATGGTTACACTGCTGTGATCTTTTGAAAAACAATAATAGAGAACAAATAATTCAATCAAGATTAATCTCAATTCTTATTCTCATAAATCATACACAAACTGCTACAAGTGTAGGGGGTTCAACCAATATACGCGAGTATACTAATCGATTATCTGAATCCAACCGATGATCATACTAAAAATCTATCTTGCTCATTATTATCCGTAAAAAGATAAAAATCTCTTACCTTTTTAGAATTTTTTTATACTTTAATATTAAAAAATAAATTATAAAAAAAGTATATAGATATATCTTATCTTTAATTTTTTAAATTCTAACTTTAAACTCTAATCTTAAATTTAAACCTTAAAGAAAAATTTTAATATAAAATCATAAATAAATACACTAAAAAAACACAGAATTTTTATTTAAAATAAAATTCGGTCTATGTTTAGTTAAATTAAGCCAAGTTGAAGCATTAAGATCGAAAAAAAAATATTTTTTTTGATAAATTATATTTTCATTTTACGATAATTTATGTTTGAGATTTGTGATTTTTTTTAATAATGTTTTTTTTTTGAAGTTTAAACTTAAATCTTCATTTTGGAAGAATAATATATTTTACCATTATACCTAATATTTATTAAAAGATCGAAAAATACTTTTATTTTGCACGAAAGGACTAATTCGAGAAGTATTTAGTTTTTAATAAAATTGTAATTTTACCAACCATTGCCTTAGTGATGGTAATAATTCGTTCCTTTTCTACAAAAAAATTAATGATGTCTTCAAATCAATGTCACTAACACTACAGTTAAATGTTCGTTGGCAAATTTTCACAGTATTAGTTAAATTGAGGCGTATATAAATGATTATATAGATGTATTTGTGTAGATTTTAGTATAAGTTTATTTGATTTATGATATAAAAGTTTAGATTGTAAGATTTAGATTTAGAGTATAATTAGGGTTTAAGGTTTAGATTTTAGAGTTAATAATTTAGAATTTAAATTTTAAAGAATGATTGTGTAATATTTTTTTATATATCTTCTATATCAAAATGTAACTTAGAAAATTTTGATACTATTTTTTAAATTAAGGTAACTGTAAATAACTTTTTGATACATATGTTTGTATAAATTTTAGTGTTAGTATATATAAATTTATTGGATTTATGGTTTATGAGTTTAAATTGTAACATTTAGAGTTATAGTTCAAAGTTTAGATTTTAGAGTTTTAGAGTTAATAGTTTAAATTTTAAAAAATAATTTGTAGGAATTGATTTCGGTTCCTTTATGGGAGTTTCCCACGTTTCCATGATCCTCAATTCCCACAATCCATTTACATGTTTGAGGAGGTGAATGTGTTGATGAATGGATGGCTAAAGTGATAGTGTTGTGTAGTTGAGGGGTATTTTTATCTAATAGGTTGGTGATTTTAATGGTAAATCACTCTTATAAATACTCTATTAGCCTAAAGTTTTTAAGCATCAAATACAAAAATCAGATATTTATCAAGTGAGTTTTTGAGTGCTTAGAAGATCTTGGTATTTTATGTTTTGTGTAGCCGAGTTCTATAATTTTTACGGTGGTCCAAGGTGATACCACGGTGGTTTGACGAACTAGACAGTGGGTGCAATCACATCTTAATTTGACATACGATTTTGACAATGGCTGAAGGTATTTATTTTAATCTTTTCCGCTATATTTTGCTTGATTCATCCTTATATTTGATATCAGAGTCATCTTAAATCTCTACCTTATCATTTTAAAGTTTGTATTTTCTCAAAATAAGAATATCATTTTGATCTTTAAATTCTAAAATTTAAAGAAAAATTATGTTGCACAACTTTTATTTTAAAACCATAAGATTAATTTTTAAATTTTATTAATTTATTTTTATTTAAATAAATTTTAAAAATTAATATATAGTATGTGCCTAAATTAGGATATGTTATAATTTATCTAATAATTAGTTATATACATAAAATTAGGTACATAAAACCTTACGACTTATTGCATAAAGCTTTAGCATAAAACTATAAAATATGTTTAGAGATCCAAATGAAGCATTATTAAAATTTAAGGGGTATTTAACCTATTACGAAACAACGCCGTTTTGGCGCTTGGTTATAGGGTCCAAAACGACATCGTTTCGCCATGAGACCCATCAGCCAAACCTGGTCCAGGACTCGAACCTAAGTGTAACCGAAAAAAGGGAAAATTATAGTCGCAGTCCCTGGAGTCTTAGCATCCTCGCATTGCAGCATTCCAGTTTCAGTTTTCATTTAATTTGGTCATTGTTTGCTAATTTTGGTCACATAATTTTTGTTTTTATCGATTTTAGTCCTTTATTTTTATTATTTTAACCTTATAATTTTCCTTTTTGCAGATTTGGACCTGATTTTTCAAATTATTATTATGTTTTTATTATTTTTATTAAATATTTACTAACTATTTTTTTATCACAGATTAAAATACCGAGGTTATATTTTATTCATATAAAATATCGTATAACCGACATATACTAATTTTAGGCGTTGTGAGGGTGCTAACCCTTCCACTCACTTAACAGAATCCCGAATCCACTCTGGTGCGCAAATTTGATTTGGTATTCCAATTGTATTGTAAAAAGATTGGTGGCGACTCCCCAAATCAATTATGGTGATTATAGCTATAAGCTACCTATGTCTTTATGGGTTGAATCTCTCAAGACGACTGTGTATATATTAAATCGGTTTTCAACCAAGGTTGTCTCAAAGACACCTTTTGAGTTATTCAAATATCGAAAAATTGAGTTTACGACATATACGCATATGGGGATGTCCGTATGAAGTGAGAATTTATAACACAATAAATAAATTAGAACTAAGACTATTAATGTGTATTTCATTGATTATGCAAAATTATTCAACAACATGATCCAATCAGTGGATCATCTAATAGCACTAGAATTGTGGAATCAAGAAATGTAAAATGTCTTTAGAATGACTCAATCAGTAGGAGTGATCTATCTTGGGATTCGATACCCTTAGATCAACCATCCACTTCTAGTGAGAGATTGGTTGTCATATATAACACTCTTCAAGCTCAATCGGGTGTTGAACAACCAATCAATGAAGTTTCACAAGTTATTGAAAATACTCAAATAGATCAAGTTATTCAAGAAAATCCAGAAATTATTGAACAACATGATCCACAAGAGAATGTTGTTTCAACATTAAAAAGATCTATTAGAGAAAGAAAATTAGCAATTTCTAGTGATTATTTTTTGTACTAATAAGAATCGGACTATAATGTTGAAGCTGAAAATGATCCTGAGTCATTTTTAAGTATCATGAGCTGCAATGAATCAAAATTATGGTATGATGCTATGAAGGATAAGATGAATTCTATGAAGAGCAACGAAGTTTAGAATCTTGTATCATTGCCTAATGGTATAAAAGTTATTGGATGTAAATGGATCTTCATAACAAAAAGAGACTCAAAAGACAACATAGAAAGATATAAAGCAAGACTCGTTGCTGAAGGATTCACTCAATGAAAAAGAGTCAATTACACTAAAACTTTTAATCTAGTATGTAAGAAGGATCTCTTGCGCATAATGTTAATACTAGTAGCTCAATTTGACCTTGAGTTACAACAAATGGATGTAAAAATTATCTTTCTTAATGGTGATCTAGAGAAAGAGATATACATGAAATAACCTGGAGGATTTTCCTCTAGTGGTGGTGAATACTTAGTTTACAAGCTAAAGAATTTTATATATGGATTAAAACCGGTTTTTCGACAGTGGTATTTGAAATTCTATGAAGTTATTTCTTCATTTGTTTTTATTAAGAATATCATGAATCAATGTATATACCAAAAGATCGATGAGAGTAAATTTTATTTCTTTATTCTATTTGTAGATGACATTTTACTTGCAATGAATGACAAGGATATACTACATGAGGTAAAACAATTTATTTCTAAAAATTTTGATATAGAAGATATGGGTGATGCATCTTATGTCATTGACATTAAAATTCATCGTGATAGACATAAAAGGTATCTTAGGTATATCTCAAGAAACCTATATAAATAAAGTTTTAGAAAGATTTTGGATGAAATATTGTTCACATATTGTTACTCCTATCGTGAAGGGTGATAAGTTTAATCTGAACCAATGCCCAAAGAATGAATTTGAGAAGGAAAAAATCAAAAACATTCTATATAATTCTTCTGTTGGAAGCCTGATGTATGTTAAAGTCTATACAAGACCTGAAGTTGCATTTAATGTTGAGATGTCGAGAAGATATTAAAATAATTCGGGTATAGACCAATGAAAAGCTACGAAAAACGTTTTGAGATACCTCAAAGGGACAAAAAAATACATGCTTATATATAGACAATCCGATCATTTAGAGGTGATTGGATACTTCTATTTAGACTTTATTGGTTGTGTTGATTTACGTAAATCAACATCAAGATACATATTTATGTTTACCGGTAGAGCTATTTCTTAGAGGAGCATTAAGCGAACCTTAATTGCTACTTTCACTATGGAGGTCGAGTTCGTTTTATATTTTGAGGTTACCTTACATGGAATATGGTTAAAGAGTTTTATTTTTGGGCTTAGACTTGTGGATTCAATCTCTGGGTCATTAAGGACATATTTTGACAATTTAGTTATTGTCTTTATGGTTAAAAACAATAGAAGTCGAAGTAAACACATCGATATTAAGTATCTAACCATAAGAGAACATATTAAAGAAAAGAAAGTGGTCATTGAGCACATTAACATTGAGTAGATGTTAGTTGATCTTTTGAATAAGGGCATGACACCACATAAATTTAAGGATCATGTTGTCACTATGAGACTTATTCCTACTTTATAATTTTTTATTGTAAGAATAATTATGTTGAAACTCTAATGAAGTTTGATATTTCTCATATATGTTTTGTACACATTAAGTTAATTATTTCGAAAAAAATACTAAAGTTTGGACTTAGAATAAATATTAGGTTTATTCATTAAGTATATGGACTAGCGTTAAGACTTGATGTATTGTGATATATGAAAGATATAACTCAATCATAAGAGAAGAAGTTGTCATGATTTAGACATTATGTTTTAACTTTAAGTTTTCTTGGACAATACGAACCGAGTGAGGGAATGTAGGAACTGATTTCTGTTCCATTGTAGGAGTTTCCCACGTTTTCACAATCCACAATCCATTTATATGGTTGAGGAGGTGAACGTTTGGATAGGTGGACGATTAAGGTGATAGCGTTGTGTAGTTGAGGGGTATTTTTATCCAATAGGTTGGTGACTTTGATGGTAAAACACTCCTATAAATACCTATTAGCTTAAGGTCCCTAAGCATCAAATACAAGAATCACATATTTCATCTAGTGAGTTTTTGAGTGCTTAAAGATCTTGACATTTTAAGTTTTGTGAGCTGAGTTCTATAAGTTTTACAATGGTCCGAGGTGTTACCATGGTGGTTCGACGAGCTAGACGATAGTGCAACCACATTTCAATTTGGCGTACGATTTTGACAATGACCGAAGGTATTTATTTCGATCATTTCTGCTACGCTTTGCTCTATTTATACGTATATAATTATGTAATATTTTTTTCATAGCTTATATATCAAAATATAACTTTTTAAAATTCTGACTATTTATTTAAATCGAGCATATGTAAATGATTTTTTTATACACATGTTTGTGTAAAAAAATATCACACAGATTTGTTAGATTTATGGTCTAATCTAAAGTTAGAGTTTAGATAAGTTGTATAATTTATTTATCCAAGAAAAACATGAAAAAAACTTGTAACAATATCAAAACATGTGTCCTGTGCAACTATCTCTTAGAAAATTCCCCAAGCGAGACAAAGTGTTCTATTTATCGTATCTATGTGAATATCTCTACTGCTAATCTTGATACTAACAATATCTCGTATGCATCGAAACAAGTTGCAGCAGTCCCTACTAATAGTCCTATATTTCCTTCGATTCCGTTCTTCCCAAATGAAATACACAAAGGAATTTCAAGCAAGCCCAAGGATGAAAACAATCAGCGATCTCCCCTTCAGGTTGGAACATAGCCAATCTATAGTTAGAGTTTAGGATTTTTGTTTAGAATTTAAAGTTTAGATTTTAGAATTTTAGAGTTAATAGTTTAGAATTTAAAATTTAAAGAACGATTATATAACATTTTTATACGATTTATATATTAAAATATAAATAAATATAAATCTAAGATTATATTTTGATACACAAGTTTTGTAAAAAATTTATACAACCCTTCATATTAAGCTAAACCCTAAATCTTTAGTCCTAACACCCTAAAAACTAAATCTTAAATCTTAAACTCTAAATTTTAAGTATATACCATAAATTCTACACCGTATAGACTAAAACCTTAAACTCTAACTTAAAAATCTTTAATTCTTAAAATATTTATGTATCAAAATCTTTTCCATAAATCTATACTCAAACAATAAGAAAGTATACATACAACTTTTTATGTTGAATGAATAAAAGCTAATGGTTGAGATTAGTGATAAATAATAATAATTTTTTTACGAATATAAAGCAAATAATCTTTAATTAAAAATGTTTAATTTCAACCATAAATCTTTACCGCTAAGATTAAAAAAAAAAAGAAAAAAAAACGTAAGACATGCAACTAGAGGCTTTTTCCGGAAGAATTTTTTGGTAAAGGGAAAAACTTCATTTTTGCCCCCTATAAAAACCTCATAATTCAATTAAAATCATTTAATTCTAAATTTTTAGCTTTGGTCTCGTTATGTTCTCCTGGTTAGGCCATGTTTTGTCAAGAAAATGCAAGGCTTTCGATTTCCCTGTGAATCACAAATGAAGAAACTTCTGTACGAGTATGGGAATTTTTTGAAAAATAAGCAGTTTTAACAGCACTGTAATTCATGTCACAGTCATGAAAACTTGGAGATGCCACAGATTTTTTCACTGTATCAGATTTGTTGAAAATGAACCGGGGCACCGACAAGTTCGACTGGTTTAATTCGGCATTTTGGCTTAGTTTTTACATGGAAGATGCACTTAAATAGAAACATGATAATACATTGCAAGGGTATTCCTTCTACTTCGGTTTAACTTGTATGAAAAGTCACACAGAGAAAGCATACGAGCTTGGCAATAAACTTGTGGCGTTTCGAGTATACGATTGTTACCATGCTACAAGTACCACAGAGGGTTATCAATGAGGTTTATTAGGAGGGAGGAACTCCAGGAGGCAGTTTCCCCTGAAGGAAAGATGTGATCATGGTAAGTGCTCGCTCCGGTTGGTAGCTTGGAACTGTGTGTCCTGCTCCCTGAACTGTCGTAAAAACCACTCCCTTGTAGCCAACGACATATCCACCAACCTGCCACCAGCAGTGTATGAAGTATGCATAGAAGTTACAGCTTGGTATTTATCAAATTCAGGAAAGACCATATTACCTCACTATTAGAGTACCATGGCCGCCAAGGTGTCTCTACTGGAAGTTCTAGGCTCTTGATGGCATATCTAGATGATGTCACCGGAACTCAACCATCTGTGTCGCCACTAAAAACAGATTTGTTACATATAAAATAACCAGTTTAGGCCTTATCAGTTAATATGTAAATCTCTCCTAGCTGTAATAGATTGCTTGTTGACAAATCATGTTAGATAACTTTTTAATTTCTACCTGTATATCCACACCCTAATCTTTCTTGATAAGTGTCGTATTTCAGGAAGAATCGATGTTGGGCTGTCGGTCCATCCAACGTCACTGAACATTGAACAGAAGCGGATTGGTAAGGAATTTTGATTTCAACCTTTGAATTCTTAGAAGATATCATAAAAGCAAGAAACTAGTGGCATGCCTACCTGCAACCTGACCATTTTGTGATTTTGGCATTGAGGGCTGCTTGTACCTTGGCAAGATTTAAATACGAGACGACATGAAATTCCGAGCAGGGATCAAAGTTCATGGCCTAGCTATTCACGACATCATATAATCAGTAAAAGAATTGTTATGAACCATGCAATGAACGTTTAGGAGTATGATACTTACATCACCATTTAAACCATGTTTTGGTGCTGATAAATTGCATTGAGGGGAATAAATACCATATAAATCAATGACTCCCATCTCCATAAATCCCTGACTTTGATGCTTTCCACATCAGATCGTATTGTCGTCTCCATCTTCCTTGTTAACTGAATCTTCACTAAAAAAGTTGCAATACCTGTTAATTCCTTCATTGGTTTCATCCAAGTTGAGAGCGTGCGTCCATAAATAATCGTACAATCCCTTTGTACAAATGGTATCATCTACCCAAGCATTTCCAATCTGCAATATCCATAACAATTTTCAACTCTAAGCTTTCAAATTCCCTCAATTAACATGTACATAGATAAGGTTCATAGTAGTAGAATGGTCGATTTTGCAAGGAACTCACCGCGATTCCTTTGAGATTGATGAAGGTATGATTTACGTTTTTGTTTCTTGAGAGAATATAATAGGCAAGTTGAGGAACATAATGGCCGGCATAGCTCTCACCGGTTATAAAAAAATCGCGATTCTTGTACTGTGGAAATCTTTCAAGCCAGTTGGTGAGGAAAATGTAAGAGTCCCTTGCTGTTCTCTTGTCACCTACTTTGGTGTAATCAGAGGAATCATTTGAATAAGAAAAACCAACTCCTGCTGGTGATTCCAGAAACAGCACATTGGCAACTGAAATTTTTCATGTAATGTGTCAATTGAAAATCAAAAGAATCAATCTGTTCTGGTGTTGTTAAACCAAAGAAGAAGAGACTTCATCTACCATTTTTCCATGCATATTTATTTCTGTAAAGGGTTTTTCCATCACTGTTTACTCTGAAAGGTCCGAGTTCTTGCATTGCTCCATATCCGAACGATGAGCACCCTGGACCTGTACAGCCTAGTCAATCAACGTTTTCTGTTCTTCTCCAATAATATCTATATATCAACGAAACTACACTATATTTTTGTAACAGATAGGGCTAAGAAAAAAAGGGTTTTAAGAGATATACGAATTAGGTAGAAGGAGAAAAAAAATATTTCATTGATAATTCTTTTCATGCCTGGTACAACTCACTGTTCTTACTAAAATAGGTACATTGTTAGTTATTTTTGCACGGGTATCCTTTCACAATTGGCACACATGGCCCATACATAAAAAAGAAATAAAAACTAAACTGACTCATTTCTTCCTCAGCAAACCGGTTCACGTTTTCTTCTTATCCGGTCTGGTCCTCTTGGTCCGGTTCATTTAATCCCAAAGCCATCATACGCTGTCGTTTCCTCTCAATTCCCAGCCATTCCTTTTTCCCCAATTCATCTCGAATGAGCTCTAATTCAGTATCTCCCCTTCCATCCGATTTCTTCGATTCTTCAGCTTTACCCATGACAATACCCCCGCTGTAGTAGATCCTTGTACCCAAGGATCAAAATCAGAAAATTGTGATTTAAGGGCTATATAATCCTCCCATGTTGCATTGGCCGGACCAAAATTTGTCCATTGGATCAATAATTGGGTGACTGCTTGGTTATGGCGTTTAACCATTCTCTTATCCAGAACCAAAGCAGGGTAAACCTTCAGAGTTCCATCAGTAGCGAGTTCAGGGGGATCACGCGAGGTAACAATAGCATCTCCAATTTTCTTTTTTAATAGACTCACATGGAAGACTGGATGAAGTTTCGAGTGAGCTGGGAGATGGAGTTTGTAGGCAACTGATCCTATTTTTGCTGTGATTTTGTAGGGCCCGAAATACTTTGCCGAGAGCTTGAGATTCTTGTGGATTGCTAAAGATGTTTGTCTATATGGTTGCAGTCGGAGATAAACCAAATCACCCACTTCAAAGGTACGTTCACTGCGCCTTTTAGCTGCTTGTTGTTTCATTCTATTTTGTGCCTTAGCGAGATTTTCTTTAAGCAATTGCTGAAGATTACTGCGATCCTGTAAAACCTGCTGAACTCCTTGAACTCTAGAATCTTCAAAAGGGAGCATCTCTCTTGGTGGAAAACCATAGAGTGCTTCAAAAGGTGTTACACCCAAGGTTGTGTGATGGTTGGTATTATACCACCATTCCGCTTGGGGAAGTAGTTTAGCCCATGTATTAGGTTTCAGAAAACATAGACTGCAAAGATATTGTTCCACACACTGGTTGAGGCGTTCAGTCTGACCATCGGATTCCGGATGATAAGCAGTGGTGAAATGTGTTGCTGTTCCCAGTTGTTTAAACAATTCCTTCCAAAAAACACTAGTAAAAGTACGATCTCTGTCAGATATTGCCACTTTAGGAGATCCATGTAATCTGTAAACTTGATCTAGATAAGCCCGAGCTATATCAGTTATAGAATAGGGGTGAGCCAAGGCAATAAAATGTCTAAATTTTGTAAATTTATCAACAACCACTAAAATGCAATTGAATTTAGAAGAGATTGGTAACCCTTCTATAAAATCCATGGATATTACCTCCCAAGCATACTGAGGAATGGAAATTGGTTGTAAAAGGCCAGGTGTTGTCACATGTTCACCCTTAATACGTTGGCAAGTGTCAAACTGGCTGACGTGGTTCTTTACTGCTGTCTTCATTCCTGGCCAATAAAAATATAATTTGAGCCTATAGTATGTAGCCTGAACTCCTGAGTGACCTCCTTGTGGAGTGTCATGAAGGGTGTGTAGAAGTTGAGCCCTTAGATTTCCTGTACTGCCAACATAGATTCTGTTTTTGAATCGCAGAATCCTTTTTCTAAGGGACCAGTCTTGTATAGACTGAGGTTGAATAGCCAAGGCTATCAACTTTCCTTTAGCAAAGTCATTCCCATTGTAGCTAGCCTCTATATCCAGTACCCATGATGGAGTCAAAACAGTAGCCTCAATTTGGCAAAGTTCTGATTGGAATTCATTTTTTCTGGACAAGGCATCCGCAGCCAAATTAGTCCTTCCCTTGCGAAATTGAATTACATAATCCAAGCCCAAAAGTTTGGTCAAACCCCTCTTTTGGATAGTGGTTGTCAATTTCTGTTCTAACAAATATTTAAGGGGTTCGTGATCAGTTTTAATCACAAATGAACCACCCTCAAGATAGTGCCGCCACTTGTCAATAGCCATTAATATAGCTAAATATTCCCTCTCATAAACAAGCAAAGTAGCATTTTTAGGGCTAAGAGGCTTGCTAAGATAAGCAATTGGACGACCCTCTTGAGACAGAATAGCACCAATGCCCTTGGAACTGGCATCAGTTTCCAAACAAAAGGGCTTACTGAAATTAGAAAGGGCTAAGACAGGGGCTGAACACATTGCAACCTTTAATTTCTCAAATGCAAAAGTAGCTTCTGGATTCCAAGAAAATGAATCCTTTTTTAACAGAGAAGTTAAAGACTTGCTGATTTTCCCATAATTGCGCACAAACTTCCTGTAATAACCCGTGAGGCCTAAAAAACCTCGTAAGGCTTTTAAATTAGATGGTATAGGCTAGTCTCGCATTGCTTGAACTTTAAAAGGATCAGTAGCCACTCCTTCAGCAGAGATTATATGGCCCAAGTACTCCACTTGGGATTGGCCAAAAAAATATTTGCTTCTCCTAGAAAATAACTGGTTCTATTGAAGTAGGAGCAGGACATATTCCAAATGAGCTAAATGATCTTCCCAAGTAGTATTATAGATGAGAATATCATCAAAGAAAACCAAAATAAATTTTTGAAGTACAACAGCAAAAAGATCATTCATAAGGAATTGGAATGTGGATGAGGCATTAGTGAACCCAAAAGGCATGACTTTGAACTCATAGTGACCTTGATGAGTTCGAAAGGCAGTCTTGTAGATGTTTACAGGCTTGATTCGTATCTGCCAATAGCCAGACCGCAAATCAATTTTAGAAAAAAATCTAGCACCTTGGAGTTCATCCAATAGATCCTCAACAATAGGAATTGGAAACTTGTTTTTCACAGTCATGGCATTAAGCTGCCTGTAATCCACACATAGGCGCCATGACCCATTTTTCTTCTTGACAAGTAAACAAGGTGAAGCAAATGGACTTTTACTTGTTTGTATAATAGAGGAAGCAAGCATAGCAGCAATCTGTTTTTCTACTTCTGACTTTTGATAGTGAGGAAACCTATAGGGTCTGAGGTTTACTGGCTGAGAATTTGGTTGAAGTGTAATAGCATGATCATGTGATCTAACAGGTGGAACTCCTTGAGGTTCCTCAAAAACTGCATTATACTTAGACAAAAGAAGTTCCAAATCTGGAGAAATAACAACATCAACTTCATGTCCTGCCAAGAAATAAATTTCCCCCATTAATTCAGTCTCCTTAGTAGTAAGTTTCTGAAGTTTGTCACTGGAAATAAGCTTGAGTGAGGGTTGCTGTCTTCCTCCATATAACTGAATTTCAGTTCCATCCTTGGTGAAAGTGATAGTCATGGAACTAAAGTCTATTAAAATTGGACTATACTTCTTCATCCAATCCACACCCAACACCATATCTGTACCTCTCATTTGTAAGACACGAAAGTCATGTTGGAAAGAATGGCTCTGCATCTTCCAAGTCAACTGTTTACTAGTGGTTAAACTGTATAATTTTTCACCATTAGCCATTGTAATTGCTAAAGGAGTAGTAGATACAACTTCTAACCCCTCTTTAGCCCATACTGAAGTAACAAAACTGTGTATTGCTAGAGTCAATTAAGATATTCAATGGTTTACATTTAATTGTACCTTGAATTCTTAATGTGTGATGCCCAATATTTCCAGTCAAAGCATGAATTAAAATTTCCAAATCCTCTTCACGTTGTTGTTGTGGAGAAGAATCAATATTAGTGGAAACTTGTTCCTCAGAATTGATTGGTGAGTCCTCTTCCATTAAATGCAATTGTTTCATTCTGCATTGATGGCCTGGTGCATATTTGTCTCCACATTTATAACAAAGATTATTAGCTCTGCGATAATCTAGTAATGATTGTTTTTGGTTGGGCATGGATTGTTGTAGTGGTCTTGTAGGAGGAATAGGTGGTGTAGGCTTAGGCACAAGTGTACTGGAGGAATAAGCTACTGGTTTAGGACTGAACTTGTGTCGTCTACCCTCAATATTTGCTACTAACTCATAAAGTTTGGCTTGTCTGCTTGCTGTAGCCACTGTTTGAGGTTGTAAAACTTTCACCTTGAGTCTGATATCTTCTTTCAGGCCACTGACAAAGCTAGAGACAAAGTAAGTCTCATCCAAGGAGTTGTTATGGAGCAACATGTAAGGTTTCAACTCATCAAACCTTTCATGGTAAGACTCCACAGATCCTGTCTGAACTAACTTGTTAAATTCTTCAATAGTGTCATCTGCTTTTCTGGAACAGAAACGATTACATAAATCCATTGTAAATTGTCTCCAAGATACTTTTTGTTATTGCATAACGTAGCCATCAAACCACGTTTCAGCCTTGCCTATTAGATGCATAGCAGCAACATCCAACCTTTGGTCATCAGGAACATCAAATACAGCAAAGTATTTTTCATATTTTCTCAGCCAACCTCTAGGATTATCTTCCTCAAAAAATTGTAACTCCATCTTAGGTTTAAACTTGAAAGAATTCCACTGATGAGAAGAAGCATGAGGGTCACTTGTTGGAGGGTCTTGTAAGAGAGAGGTATCACCTTTCTCTAACCATTGAGGACCGAGTTTGAGCTTATCTCGAGCAGTAGGTGGTTTGAAAGCCAAAAGGCCTGGCTCATCAAGCTTCATGGTATATTGTTCTTTCTCATCAATAATTGTTAAATGGACTGGGCGTTTACCTTCCTGATGTGTTGATGCAGGAGCTTGGACAGGTGGATTCTTCTCAGGAATGTCATTGTCTCCTCGTTCAGCTACCTTTTTGACAAGATCAATGAGAGTTTGGAGATCGGCCTGGGTGCTCTCCATGGTAGACTCAAACTGGTCCAATCGATGCTCCAGGTTGCCATGACTAAGTTTCATCTCATCCAACTAGCGCTGAATCGGTGTGAGGTTAACTGAATCTGGCATTTTCTGAGGTTTCTTGGTTTTTCCCAGCGTGAAGGGTGGATCAGTTGCTGGAATCTGATACCAATGTAACAGATAGGGCTAAGAAAGAAAGGGTTTTAGGAGATAGAGGAATTAGGTAGAAGGAGAAAAAAAATATTTCATTGATAATTCTTTTCATGCCTGGTATAGCTCACTGTTCTTACTAAAATAGGTACACTGTTAGTTATTTTTGCACAGGTGTTCTTTCATAATTGACACACATTGCCCATACATAAAAAAGAAATAAAAACTAAACTGACTCATTTCTTCCTCAGCAAACCGGTTCACGTTTTCTTCTTATCCGATCTGGTCCTCTTGGTCCGGTTCATTTAATCCCAAAGCCATCATACGCTGTCGTTTCCTCTTAATTCCCAGCCATTCCTTTTTCCCCAATTCATCTCGAATGAGCCCTAATTCAGCATCTCCACTTTCATCCGATTTCTTCGATTCTTCAACTTTACCCATGACAATTTTGCTCGGTCAGAGTGATCAATAATAATATATGAGACCTTCAATGACCGTGGACATTAAATGTTTTTAGTTGTTTCAACAAATTCACAGAAAGATGTTACTGGTGTCTTTGTTTATGCTATTCTTTTTCTCTTATCGTTTATTGATCAAAATGTTCCTAGTCAATGAATATGTCTACTCTAAGTGTAGATGCAGACAAAAGGGAAGATAGAACAAATGACAAATGTTTGTGCAGGTTCAAAAAGAAGTAGTGTCATATAGCAAGAAATATCCAAGCAATGGCAATTCATGCCATGAAATCCGCTTAATTAGTTCAATTAGTGGTGGGACAAAGACAATCACTAGTCATGCATTTTTCTTTTCTTTTTTTTTTTGGTGGGAAAGAGCTTGAGTTTTGCTTGAAAAATAGCAGTGCTATGGGATTTCTTGCTGAAGTGGGCTCCCTACTTAGCTGGTCTCGGTCACCGACCTATCGCACAACTCGATAGCCCTTGCAAGGTGGAAAGTTGAAGATTCCATGTCCCTTGTTTCTAACATGCAGGACAGCAGGAGTGTCAAGTTGTTTAGTTCTCAACAGTGATGTTTTTTGACGCCAAAAGTTCTCTGTTTCTATAGAAAGCTGAAGAATGATCGATTAAGTATGATTCTATAGAGGGGTTAAGCATGGGAGTTGTGAATCGACCCCTTCACCGGAACTACCTTCAATCTTATTTCGCATAGGTTCGAGTAAGCAAATACTTCTGTTTTCTAGCATATACTCATGCATATCATTTGCAGGCAATATATAACATGCAGTAAATGAGAGATCAGATAGTTATTATATTCAGGTGTGATTTAATATGAGACTATGTATAAATGAAATATAAATAAATTTGGTACCTCCATTTAACCATAAAACGAGAGGCTTTCCGGAAGAATGTTCAGGTGACTCCACGAAATAATAGAACAATGCTCGATGAGCTATTGGATCAACAGTCACATAACCTGCATATTGATCGAAATCCACTCCTTTGGGCTGTCTCGGAAGTGCGTTGATCTTATCACCTTGCATCAACCCTGTCTGGGATCCTACATACACTGGAGAGTTGTAACCATCTTCTTGATCACCTAGTTGATCCCATAATTCGGGGCGAGGAGGGTTCGAGGATTTGCGAGATTCGATCAACCTGAGATTGTCAATCTAGTTTCCCTTGCATAAAAAGAGGAAACCTGAAAAGAAGCAAGACAGTAGTAGCAACAACCATTTGATGGTAAGTTTCATGGCGGCCTCACGACTCGAAAGCTTGTGCAAGTTTCTAGTAGCATAAAAGAGTATATGCAAAGATAATATTGGTACCAATTTATGCTCCCCAGGATAACTTTTCATGTTCCTCTCTTACATTTTGTAGCCAAGTCAAAGCTTAATGCACTTGCAAACAAATCTGCTGGGACCGGGGACACTTTTCATATTTTCTACCTCCTGTACTAACCCAAGTATATCAAAGCAAAAATATTGATTGGAAAAATACTGCTAAATTTTCCACTCTATCAGTGCTCGAAGTTCTGCTTGATCAACATTGAATAATTTTCCAAAAGCAGTAATTAGATTAGAAACAATTGAGTTCAAATTACCTCCCCAGTTAGTTTTATGGCATATATGCTACATGTTACAGGCAAGTGTCACGGGTCTAGACTCGATCTAGCAAAACCGTGCGGCCTTAGGACTCGACTCGCCTAAGTCAGCCTCTACACAAAGCCCTCAAAGCTTTGTAGCTTGCGGAAGCAAACAAGTGAAGAAAGACAAACAAAGAGAGAGAGAGCTTATGAGTGAAATGCTTTATATTTCTCAAAGATGAAGTGACAAATGATGGAGGGGTGAGCCTATATTTATACTTGGCCCCCATTACATCCAACGGTTACAAATAAAATACATCAATGGCCAGGATTAATTCCCACCAACCACAAGGGCATCATTCCAAGAATATTCCTATCTAAATAAGGAAAAGAATCTCCTATGTTTACATAGGATAAGTGGGCTATCTTCATGGGCTTGACAATCCCAATACCTTGGTGAGATAGGCTTGGGCGGATTGGACTGCAGCAATCTCACTGTTGGGCTCGTTGAGCTCGCGGCCCGTGACACAAGGCACCAGTTGTGTCACAACTGAAATGCTACGAGTAAACTTGATTAGAAAGTGGATCCGAACCCGAACTCCGATTTCCATTACTTCCTTTCTATTAATTGTTTTTCTTTCCAGCTTCAATTTACTTCACTGTTTTCAAGCATATTTATCAGGAAACGACCAGGCTTAACAAATCAACACGAACTGAAACATGGATACAAGAAATAAACTACATAATGAGGAAAACTTAAAAGAGGGATGTCGGTCAGTGCCAGCAGGATTTCCATGGATAAGGAAGAGCAATAACATTTAGTAAAGGATCCTGACATGAATTTCATCAAAAATATCAAATTTGCACTTTCTCACATATTGAGATCACTAGTCTAAACTAAATCTCTAATTTAGTAAATTTAACCTCTAAGATTATATCTACCTTTCATGAATTAGCTCAAATTCGATAAATAAGAAATATGTCGTTGGTGAAAGACTAATAACAAGTCGACCATGGATCAAGTACACGCCTACAAAATATTAACTTTCCGACATTCTGACTGAAGGAATGAAAATGTAAGATTTTTTTTTGAACAAATGTACTAATTCAGAAGCTGTCCAAATCTTGGTCTGATTACTGAAACCTGTTGAAGCATGCAACATATACCATATAAACTGATATGTCACATGGAAATCAAACAGATCAATCAAGTTAAAAGATAAGAACTCTATCATTTCCAATGAGTTATCTTGTGGAGCTAATCTCTTCGAATGAGTTATATTCAAAAACTGCTACAGATGCAGCAAAACATGATTTGAGCAACTTCTCAATTAATACACTTGTCTGAAAAGTATAACTAATCCTAAAAATAATGCATACCATTTGCCACAGCCATAGTAACACTCCGAATTTTTCCCGATTCGAAATTTAATTTTGAAATCCTTAAATTTTTAAAACCCTAATAATTTTTAAAATTGTGGTTGAAAACACTAATTTTTTTATTTGGGACCAAATTGTTTTAATTTAAATACTTTGAGTTTATTTCAGAAAAATCAGTAATCACTTTATTTAAAAGGTAAAATGGTGTGGTTGTTATAAAAATCTTAAGGTAAATACTTTGCACTTTGACCTTGACCTTGGACCAATTGACTTTTGACCATTGACTAGTCAAGTTGACTTTAACTTTGACTTTCGAGTTGACCATTGACTTTTGACTAGTCAGGTCAAAATTTACTTTGATAGTTGACTTTAATTTTGACTAGAGTTGATTTTTGACCAAGAGTTGACTTTTTGAAGAACCTTCTCTTTGATCTTTTTTGATGTTCTAAGTCCGAATCCGCTATCTGTTTTGTCAAATTCGAACATGAAAGTCTTGTTTTAGTGTTTTCTTTTGAGTCGTTCTTATAGTTTGAAAAGTTGTTTAAGTGGAAACTAATTCAGAATATTCTTCCATTCAGGTAACGTTTCTGAGGCCTCTAAGTTACCTCCTGATTTTCGGACTGATCAGACATATTCTTTGAGATCGTCACGTGAATAAGCTTTTGGATCAGAGCTTTGTTTTAGTCGATGACTTAGTATTATTTTGTTTAGTAATATAATTATGTTACATCATAGGTACTGTTTCAGCTAGACCGAAACGCGAGACGCGTCCATCTCAAAGTTAAACTTCAGTTGTTTAAGGTGTGTCTCTTCCTGTGGTACATGATTTTGTGTCTGATATACTATGTTATGCTTTATTATATTATGTGTATATCTGAAACGTTAACTGTACACTGTTTGATTGAATATGTGAGTCTATTTATTTGACTATACATGATAACAACATGCATGACATGTGTAATTGTGTTTTCAAATCAAGTATATGATTTTCGGAAAAATAGTTACTCGTAAGAGTTCGGTTTATGATTTTATAAATCATGTCATGTTTACGGCTTCAGAAATATTTTCGAATTGTAATCGGAATTATGAGAGAAACCTCCACTTTGGATAGGATAATCCTTCATTCTGTATGATTTTAAATATCGGATCTCGAATTTTTAGTCATGCATCAAACATCATAGCATCATGCTTAAAATTTTCTTTAAATTCAGAAACTTTTTAGAAATGTAAAATATGTTTTTGTTTGAGATTGTTTGCACCTAGAGTCACACTAAGCCCTTTAGCTTACACGCATTTAGTCTGTTTTTAGATTCTCAGACATGTTTAGGTGAATCGGTACTTGAAGCATCTCGCACAACACTCGGATAATTTATTCTTCAGTATGAACTTCTTTCAATTATTTCTGTTTAATATTTTTATCTGTTATAGAATATGTTGTATTTTCGAACTATGGGATATTTTCATTTCAAACCTATTGGATGCATGCTTTTGTGAAACTATTTTTAGATGTCTTATTGATCATTAAGATACTATTTAAAGCATTTTAATTATAAGATTGAAATTTCCAAAATGTTTATCAAATTATCAAATTAAACCTAATTTTAAAATTATTTAATCTAAAATACTTACTTGAGGGGAAAGTTTTGATAACTTGATTCTCAAGTTTCGATCTAAGAAATTAAGTCGGAATTAGGGGTTACCACCCTCTTCATGCTTTCAGAAAATGCATACCACCATAAGACCAGGAGTATCTCGAGCCACCACTCCAAAAGCTGCTGCTCCAATCACCACAATGAATGCACCGTCAACGTCGACATTAAAGATACCTTCAAGAGGCACTTCCCGGCTGCAGACCGGTTACAAATTATATTTGAAGCAAAAGGATCATGAGCTGCATTGAAATCAAAACCCAATAATTGAGCATACTCCAAGAACACTCTACCAGGGAGCAATACTGAGGTATGTTCCAATCTTTTTCTCCTACCCCATAGGTTCCACATCAAAACAAGTAGCAAGGTGGATTGATCTTTTTCTAATTTTTTAAGCACAACTCTATCCAACTGCTGCAGCTATTAAAAATGCCATCAGGAAGTAGACTATGAAGACCACAAATCGCAAAGGCATCTTTCACAGAGGAGCAACTTTTGAAGGCAAGAAGGATAGATTCTGTCTCAGCATAACACATTGGACAGATTCCAGGTCCAAGATGGGCAGCAGCCAACTTTTGTCCTATTGGAATTGCATTGCTACAGAGCCTCCAAACAAAAATCTTGATTTTTGGCAAAGTATGAAGCTTTTGAATTGCCTTCCAAATAGGCGACAAATATCGTTCCACATTTCTAATTCTTTGCAGCCAATTATACCCAAATTTGGTAGAATACATCTCCTTGTACAGGGGCAATAGGGAAACTTAAAATCTTCCTAGCATCCTCAGGAATGAACATGTTCTTCACATTGCTAGAGTCCCAGTTTGTTTTATTTGGCAGTAGAAATTCCTCACATAAAACAGGATTTACAGGACTGTCCGAATAGTTCCCAATTAATAAAACAACAGAACCACATCCCCATGTACTATGAAAAACATTTGCTTTACTAGTAATTCCAACGGAGCCAAAGCTTGTTGTAGACCGGGGCGGATGCACCCAGCTCTGGAGAGTATCAGAATCTTCACTTTTTTAAAAAAAAAAATAGATTTAATTTAGTGTTTTTTTTTAAAAAAAAAAATCTAATTTTATTTAATGTACAAAGGAATATCGACTATCCTAGATGATTTAGTGAGAGGAACCTTCTTTGGGATTTCTACTATGGATGATAATGGATCGGACTTTATAAAATTTAAGTTTAATCTAATTATTAATTAAAATTTAAAAAAATTCAAGTTCGAATTCAAGTCCAATTACATAAATTCAAGTTCAATCCAATAAAATATCTAAAATTAAAATCCAAATCCTAAAGTCTAAATCTTATTATTTTTTTTAAAGTAACAACATAAGTAAATATTTTTAAATAAATAATAATTTTTATCAAACAAATATATTTAAATTAGCACAAACAAATTTCAACAAATATTACAATCTAATATAAAACAAATTAAAGTAATAACTCAAACTACAATTAAGAAACTTAATAATAAATAAATTATCCTTACATAAACTATTATTGTCTTAGTAGTATACTAACATCACTACTTTCCAAATCATAATTATAAAATATCTAATAAATATTATAATCCAATAAAATAAATTAAAAATAGAATTAAAATATTCAACTATTAACATTTGACATAGAAAAAAAGTTTAGAAATAAAATTATAAAAAATATTATCTAAAATATTAGTCATATATAAACCTAATTAGGATATTAATATATATATATATATATAAATGTAAGAATTTTAAATATTTTTGTTTTAATTTATATATAGATCAAACTAGGGGTGTTCATGATAGGTTAATCGTACCGTTTAATCTAAGCAGACGGTTAACCATTATAACATTTATTAAATTTTTTCTAACCGTAACTTAAATATTAAAAAAGATTAACCATAACAATTAACAGTCAAGATGCGGTTAGTCAACGGTGTAATTATTGGATAACCTATAATCTACTACAATTTTTTCCACATGATCATTATTTTTTTTTAGAAAATAGTATAACTACCTCTGTAATAAATAATATATTAAAATATTCATAAAAATACTTAAATATTTTTAATTATATATTATAAATAATTATATGTTATAAAATTTTAACACAAGACAAAACACACAAACTTTGTAACATTTTAAAGTTTAAAAAAATTATGGTACATAAAATTGTAGCAATATATCATCAAAGTCAAGACATAAAAATCATCATCATATTTTTTAAAGATAATTGTTTAACTAATGTATAATAATCAAATTTCAAGACATAAAAATCACCGTCAAAGTTTAAAAAATTATTTTATATTTTAAATATATATATAAATAATTTGATAACGATTAACCTGTAGGTTAACTATTAGTCAAAATTCATAACTGTAACCGTAACCATTAATCATCATTTTTAATAATCCGGTTAACTGAAACCGTTTAATTTTAATAGTTCGGTTAATTAACTTATAAAATGTAACAGTTATACCAGTTAACAGTTACGATTAATTATGCACACCCCTAGATCGGACTCATTTGATATAGATTCAAATTGAATCATAATAATATTCATATTTGATCTATCTAACTTTTATTAGAATTTGGACTTTTTCGGTTTGAATTTGGATTTTTTAATAAAACTTATATTAATTTTTTAAAAATTAAATCATATTTAAATTATATTGTTATCCTTAATTTTTGCTCGTAATCGATAATATCATCGGTCATTCACCAAACTGAAATGGGCCTAAGTTCGTCCAAAAGTAAAGCGTCCAAATAGTTTGATTAAGAATTGAATTAAATTACTCAAAATCAAAATATTAAATTCTTAACAACTTTAATTATTAATTGAACTGAAATAATGTTGGTTATATAGACTGCAAAATAGGGCGTTAGCACTGACGGAAAAAATAAAATGATCGAACTGAAAGATAATGAGATCGTGTCGTAGTATGGAGGTCAATACCTTAGAAAAAATTCGCCCCGATGCGTGTACTCACTACTTTAGGCGGTTGTCCCCCGAAAGTTAGCACGGTCCTCCAAGCAGTGTACACTCAAAGTTTGGAGTGGACTATGGCGGTAGTGCTCGTCTGAACCGAAGTCGAACAAAAGTTACCAGAAGCTTTTAAAGAATGCTCTCAGTTTCTCTTAAAGAAGCAGAATGAATTCTGAATGGGATGATTAAAAATCAGAGAAAAGCCTTTTACTTATAGGTTGAAAGCAAGGGCAAATCTGTTCAAGAATCAGATAAAATCTGATTTAAATAACAAATTATATCCTATTAAATCTCTAATAATATCAGATAATATCCATTTAAAATCTTGGATAATATTAGATAATATCTATCCAAAAATAGTATATTTGATAACCAAAAATATCTATTTAAATCTCGGATAATATCTATTAAAAATTAGATTTAATAACAGATAATATCAAATTAAATCTATAATATTTATTAAATCTAATCGGTTACATATTTAAAATTCAAAATGAATTTTAACTTAACCAAACTGCTTTCATGTCTCCTATAAATACGGAGTGTGGGATTTAAGTATTATACCCATAATCCCCCACTAATGCGAAGGAATCCTCCTAAAAAATCACAGAGTTCGACCAACATAAGACGAGCACTAGCGAGATTAGTTACTTAAGTACATAGTGAACGAATCTTGAACTAGTACATAATGATAATGAGTAATCCTCCTCTTAGATAAGTGAAACTAGTCTTGAACTTTCTAAGATCGGGGTGAACTCATAACACATAACTAATCCCTTCATCCACCATAGTCCGCGATGTGAAGATATATGTATATACATGAAGTATATATTTAGCCATCTTACTTCGGGATTTTAGTAAGTGTACTAGAAAAACAACCCATCGTTTTTTCATAGAAGGCGGCTAACCCTTCTCACTAACATATGTTATTTCATCAAGTTTATGTCAACATAAATCACCCAAAATCGGGCTATGAAATAATTAAGAGCTTTGTATAAAGCTCAACCTCACAAGAAAATAAGGTGATTTTCTTCAAGTTCATATTAAATGAACCACCCAAACTTTGGGTTAAGAAATCATTAAGAATAAAAAAGCAACCTCTTTGTTCGATAAATTTAATAATGTTCTTCTCAATAGAACAATTCAACCTCTTTGGATAGAATTTATTAAGAGTTAAAATAAACTCATCCTTCCGAGCGGTAAGTTCAATTAATCCTTCGCAATAGGTGTAAGAACTTATTAAGAGTAGTTATTCAACCAAAATCGATAAATTTATCAAGTCTTTCTCACTAAGACCACCCAAAATTTGGGCTATGAATTTAGTAAGAGCATTTAAGCTCAACCTGGGCATGTACATAAAACGTCATAGGGATTGGGTAGATGGACATGTACACTACGAGTCGTTCCATAGTTTCGTTTGACCACATTGAACTTAGAGAACTAAGTTGGGTATCCACCATGAATCACTCAACCAATAGGCTTAAGACCCATCTCCCTCGACGAATCCAAAATTTGTTTCATGCGCAATCCTTTGGTAGGAGGATCAGCCAAATTCATCTCTGACTTAACATACTCTAAGACGAGTACTCCGTTCTTTATTAGGTGTCTCACATATTCGTACCTTATGTGAATGTGTCTCTTCTTACCATTGTAAGCTTGGTTTAAAACCACATGTATCGCAAATTATGAATCGTACAATATAGATATCGGAGAAGTCGGTTTTCCCCATAAAGGTATCTCTGTTAAAAGATTTCTTATTCACTCAATTTCTTGCCTAGTTAAGTCTAGAGTTATAAACTCTGATTCTATGGTGGAGCATACAATACAAGTCTACTTGGCAGACTTCCACGAGATTACAACTCCACCTAAAGTGAAAACATATCCATTCATAGAGCTTACCTCATCACTATCAGGAACCTAGTTGGCGTCACAACATCCTTTCAAAGAAACATGATAGCCAACAAAAATGAGTTTCCAATACATAATACCCTTAAGGTACTTTAGTAAGCGTCTGAGAGTCGTTCAATGTTTAACACTTGGATTATGAGTATATCTACTCAATCTACTCATAACATAGACAATATCAGGCCAAGTATAGTTCATTAAGAACATTAGGCTTTCTATAATTTTAGCATATTCAACCTGGGAAATACAACTTCCTTTATTTTTAACAAGATGAGTGCTAAAGTCAAATAGGGTTCGAGTAGAGATGACATCCTAACAGTCAACTCTTTAATATTTTTTAGTGAACCCTATGACTACTAGCCTAGCCTTATAACTCTGGATTGACCATCTGGCATGAGTTTCTTCCTAAAAACTCATTTAATGCTGATAGGTTTAAATCCTCTAGGCAAGTCTACCAATTACCAAGTATGATTTAGACATTATTGACTCTAGTTCTTCATTAACAACGTTTCTCCAAAAACTAGTGTCAATGGATCTCATAGTTTCTTCATAAGTTTTAGGATCCTTATTTAACAAGAAACTTAAGCAATAAGATCTGATAAGTTTGTCTAAATCATTTATCTCAAAAATAAAGGAAGTAACAAAGTTTTGTTCAAAAAATATTATCTTTGTTTAGGCTCTAACTCAAACTCTAGAACATCTCATATGACATTGTTGGTAACATACTCAATAAATACTACATCAACGATTTAAGGACCGATGGTGGACTTCTTAAAGTTAGGCAAACCTATTTTAGCCAGATACCCCCACACTTTTAGGTATTGCAATTTAGGTACATAACCTTTTCACAGTTCGTATGGGGTTAAGTCTAATTTCTTTATGAGGTACTTAGTTTAAGATTTACCGATAGAATGACTTCCCCAATATGTTATCAACTAACTCGGAACTTATCAACAATGAATTTATCGTCTCTTTTAAAGTTTTGTTTTTCCTCTTGACTATGTCGTTTTGTTGAGGAAAGTAAGAGGCAGAAGTTTCATGAACTATGTCATTCGGCTCATATACCTCTTTAAGAAATTTAGATCCAATCTCACCACCTCTATTGGACCTAACACTTTTTCATAAAGAGAATTTTCATGGAGATTTCTACACACTCCTGAGATAGACAAATCTTTTCTTCATTCTTAATACTCTGAAGAAAAGAGCTCAATGAGATTTAATGGATACAAATATCTTCTAGTAGCATTAATGTCTATCATTTTCTCTTTATTTAGGTCTTTTAAAAGTTATGCTTAATATATATATTCCTCACTAAAAATTATTTTTAAGTACACTCAAGATAAGTTTTCTACTCAAAAAGGTCATCTAGCCTTCTTTTACAACCTTGTCTAAAAGATATCCACTAAGCTTACAAACTAGGTAAAGGCTTAAAATAAATTCATGTATCATAAATCATGAATTAAATAATCTAACCTTATAAGTAGAAACATAATTCATGTAGACTGTCTATTTTGGTCATGCTTGCAGCTTCATTCCTTGTATCATGATCCCAAAAATCCATCGTGACAGATATTTCTCATATATTTTGAATCTACAAAATTCAAATAAAATTATATATGGTTAGTCACCAAAATAATTTACTAACAGTAATAATAAATAAATAAAATTCACTGATAGTAAAATATCCTTATCTTTAGGATTTTGGTTCTTATCTTCAACTTCACCACCACCTTCGATTATTGACCCTTCAAGTGCGTCAAGCTTGAACAAAGCCAAAACCATCTTGACAATAATATCATTTTTGCAGCCGAATAGTTTCTAAATTATTGGTTATGTAAACTGCAAAATAGGACGTTAGTACTAACAGGAAAAATAAAATGAACAAACTGAAAGATAATTAGACCGTGTCGTGGTAGGGAGGCCACTGCCTAAGAAACAATTCGCCCCGATGTGTGTACTCGTTACTTCAGGCGGTTGTCCCCCGAAAGTTAGCACGGTCCTCCAAACAGTGTACACCCAAAGTTTATATTGGACTTTGGCAGTAGTGCTCGTTTGAACCGGAGTAGAACAAAAGTTAGTAGAAGCTTTTAAAGAATGTTCTCAATTTCTCTTAAAGAAGCAGAATGAATTCTGAATGAAATGATTAAAAATGAGAGAAAAACCTCTTATTTATAGGTTGAAAGCAGTGACAAATCTATCCAAGAATCAGATAAAATCTGATTTAAATAACAGATTATATCCAATCAAATCTCTAATAATATCAGATAATATCCATTTAAAATATCGGATAATATTAGATAATATCTATCCAAAAATAGTAGATTTGATAATCGAAAATATCCATTTAAATCTCGGATAATATCTATTAAAAATTAAATTTAATAACAGATAATATCAAATTAAATCTATGATATTTATTAAATCTAATCGGTTACATATTTAAAATTCAAAATGAATTTTAACTTAACCGAACTGCTTTCATGTCTCCTATAAATATGGAATGTGGGATTCAAGCATTATACCCACAAATAATTCGTCCAGTTTTTGAATTAATTAAAAATTTTAATACTTTTTTAGTTTTATTCAAAATAGAAATAAATTAAAAATGAGTTTTTTATTAGATATATATTTATTTTAAATTTTTTTCCTTCAGTTGGATTTAATAGATGTTGCAGAAGTAGGTAAAGCTTTTCCTCCGGTACTCATATACAATTCAAGTTTTCTTCCCACAAAGTCTAACCATCTAGAACTACATGAATCAGTCAATTGGTAATCCTGTACGACATGTTTGTTCTTACTTTTAAATATTGTAATTCAGACAGGCAAAAAAACAAATCATTTACCAATTCAATCTAAGCAACATAAACAATTGTCTTGGCATCCACATCTTGTTGTATAGCTGAATCTGTTTCACACTTTCCCTGATAAACAGATAAACAAGCCCGTCTCCCATTGTTAAAAGGCGGCTGCTTTGGTCAATAAACTCTACCTTCCATTGTTCTATTTTTAACCCCCTTCAATCTGTGCTGCATAGGTCTATAAGCATATTGTGAAGTGAAACAAACATGGAAGTGGTGATATCAAGCTCGCCGGTTATGGATTTTGATTTCTATAGTGCTCGGTCATCTCCGGTGTCGACTGCTCCTTCTACGCCTAGACGATTCGGTGATTGTTCCATTAGTGCCCCGTCGAGTCCCACGCGGTTGTTCGAGTTTTATCGAGAATTCGATCGATATGATCTGGATACACCAAAGTCACCAGGATCAAGAACGAGGAATATTCATGTTGCGGATGAAGTAGACGATTTCGCTTTTGATTTTAGTGTGGAATTGGAGAAAACATCTCGATCAGCTGAAGAACTCTTTGATGGAGGGAAAATCAAGCCATTGGAGCCTCCATCTGGGTTAAGGGTCGACGGGTATGACCAGAAAAGCTCGCTTTTGTCACCCGGAAAGCAAAAGGTTGATCGGGAGAATGGGAGAGGTAGAGAAAGGGTTCAAGATTTTACGTTAAGGAATTCAAGCCGTCGAGCAACAAGATCGCTTTCGCCTTACCGAGTCTCGGACAATCAATGGGAAGACGAAGAAGAAGAAAGAGCGCAGCAACGAGAACCCACCACCAGTACCGGCATCGGCACCAGCACCAGCACCAAGCAAGCATCTTTGAATTCAAAACCATCTTTTTCTTCATCTTCCTCGAAGGGATCTTCCCGGAAATGGAGATTAAGAGATTTGTTATTGTTTCGAAGCGCATCGGAGGGCCGTGCAAGTGATAAAGATCCATTAAGGAAGTATTCTGCGAGTTCTTTCAAGAAACCTGAAGAGAACAAGAGTTCAGGTGGATATAGAAGGAAAGTTTCGGCTCATGAGCTACATTACACAACGAACAAAGCAGTATCTGAGAACATGAAGAAGAAAACTTTCTTGCCATACAAACAAGGTATTCTGGGAAGACTAGCGTTCAATCCTCTTTCCAATGGGTTCGGAAAATAATCATTTTGTAATTTGGTTATTTCATTCTTCTCCTTGTTGTTCCTAAAAGTGTATAATCCATACAGAGAACTGTAATAATGAATTTTGAATTATGAATATAATTTTATTTTTATTTTATCTTTTATTTTTTAAAAGGAAAAAAATATTGTCTAACAAATGTGCTAAGATTTTATCAACGTGATTGTTTCAAATTGATAAGTTTGATACCATTTAAGCATTTATCAAATTTAAATTTTTATTATACCCTTTTCAATGTTTTTATTATAAAATAATGAGTTTAGGGTTTAAAGTTAAAAGTTGTGGTTTGAGTTTAGGGGTTAGGAATATGATATAATTTTTAGAGTAAAAAATTTGGGATTTAAGAAGTGAAAATTTGATTTAGTGTTTAGAATTTAATTTTTAGTGTGAGACATAGAAATGATTAGAAATTTCTTGCCTCTTAACGGTGTCTCCTTTCATACATCCTATTAAAAAAATTCTAAAAAATTAAATTTTAAACCTTAATCTTAATTTTATATATTTTAAATACTAAATCCTACCCCCTAAAAAATATTATACCTCTAATTCCCTAAATCAAGACCATAAACCTAACTTTAAACCCTAAACTCACTAATTTAAAATAAAAACATCAATGAAAGAACGATTAGAAAGTAAACAATTTGCACCCAAAGAGACATAATCAGAAGATATAAATATTTTGTTTTATCAAAACCAATCAATCCAGATTAATCAACATTAAATTTTGATAACTAAGATTATAAAATAATTTTTAACTTTTATTATTTAAAAATAAATATCTTTAAATCGTAAAATAATTTTAAAATATCCTTATTTCCTAAAATTAAAAAAATCAAGATCATTATCTAGAAAAATTATCCCCCACAAAACGTCCTACACTCATTGATTGTTAAAATATGTTTTTGTGTTCATATTTATGAAGATTAAGTGGTACTCTGAGAAAGGAAATTCGAAATATTTTAATTATTTCGTGATGTTATTTAAATTTTATTTTTATGTGAATTTTGTTTTAGTAGTCATATCCAGATAGAATTCAAAATAATATAGAATTAGAGATCCTAATAGTTTATGATATTTTAAGTAGAATTCAGATGTTTATTCTAGAAAAACATATTTTAATTCCAATTTAATTATGCCTGGCCGGTCGTTTACTTCAAATCATTTTCAAGTTTATTTAAAACCAACATTTTCCACTACATATATAATAATCGGCTAATATGATAGTGAAAAGGTCAACTTCTAGATTGATGGATGAGGGGAGGTAATCACCCGAAATATAAAATTTATATGTGATTTAATTTTTTTAAAATATATATTTTTTAAATTTTAAAGACCCACTCTCTTAATATAAAATTATATATTTGTTCTAATTTGATAATTGAGACTGAATTCAAATTTTCTTTTTGTATCTGGATTAAAAGTAGCCGACGAGTGTTTATTAGGAAAAATAGAAATAATAAATTGAGGATTGAAATCAACATAGGGACTTAATTGAGTCAAACAAAAATTTCAAGTACCAAAGTGAAAAACTCAGATACCAATTTGGAACAAAAAAAAGTCGATTACAAATTTAGACATTAAAACTAAACTTAATCATCAAATGATATATTAAACCCTAGTGATGATCTAGTGGAATAAGGGTCAAAGTCGTGTATTAGTCTAAAATTTTTGTATAATAATGTTTTAGATTCTTTTTATTTTAAATTTTAATTAAATAATATTTTTATTTTTCTAAAATTTTAAATTTAAAAATTTAATAAAATTTTA
Organism: Abelmoschus esculentus; assembly: GCA_035048815.1. Taxonomy (NCBI): domain Eukaryota; kingdom Viridiplantae; phylum Streptophyta; class Magnoliopsida; order Malvales; family Malvaceae; genus Abelmoschus; species Abelmoschus esculentus. The sequence goes on from JAUCBN010000001.1 coordinate 16,423,953, forward strand.
TTACTTTCAATATTTGATATTAATTTCAAATGATATAGTACTCCGTCTGTCAACATATAGCTAATCTTTGTCTAGGTAGACAATTGGCAGTGTACATCGAGGACAGACACTGCCTGCTGATGCGTTGAGTTTCCGTCTGGTCGCGCTCAATATGAAAGCATTAATCAATCTTAGATGGAATCAGATCTGTGTCGGTGGAGGGATGAGCTCCCAAGCAAGGAGGTTCATTTAGGTACTTTACATAAATAACATCCATTTATGACGGTTGGATTCAGATTAGGATAGATAAAGACAGAGTTGTTAAAACTTGAGGAAGTAATTTAAAAAATAAAAAATAAATACATAATTAATTCATATTTTGAAAATTATCTACATTAAAAAATTAAATTGAGATATAGAAACTCCTGAACGTCCTTTCGTTAGGGGTGTCCAAATTACCTGACTCGACGATCCGAAATAAAAATACCGAATAATTTTTAAAAAAATTATGCGATCGGACGGATATTTGACCCAAACATTATTGGGTCAAACTTAGCAAAAAAATTTTAATTTTTGAGTATCCGACCCGACTAGTTTTATTATATATATATATTAGTTTTAAATTATATTTTTATTTTAGATTTCTTTAATATTTATACTTAAAATTAAATTTAAATTTTTAAATTAGTATTATGCTTGTATTATATACTTTTAAGTTTTAAAAATTTTAAATATATTTTTATTAATTTATTAATACCAAAAGAAAAAACGAGATTAATATTTTTAATGTCATTTTATTGATAAAATTTAATAAATATAAATGTATATATAAATTCAAATATTCTAAAATTAACTTTAAATCACTTATTCGTATGTTTGGTTATATATTATAAAATTTTAAAATTTATATGTTTAATATATAATTTTTTTATTTTTAAAATATAATAATAATAATAATAATAATAATAATAATAATAATTATGAACCGGATACGCATTACTCGATTAACTGGATACCTAATAATAAATACCCGATTTAAAAAAGACCAGGACACGAGCGATTTTTTTACTACTCAAAAAAATGAGTATCCAATAATAAATACCCGAATCAAATAGATCAAGATACGAATCAATTTTTTACTAAAAAAAACGAGAACCCGATACTTAACATCCCTGCCCTTCATCACTGAATATAGGTGCATTAATGTACAGAACTAACTTAAGATAAAATTTTATAGTATAATATTTGTTTTTATCAAGTTTTACCTGTAAACTTAAGGTAAAATTGGATTATTTCAAAGCTAACAATTCATTGAGTAGTCGATTAATGAATATAATTTGGGGTCTGTGAGAGGAAGAAATTGAGCCGACCTAGAAACATAGTTTCTTTTGCACATTTAAGGTTGCAATAGTAGAAATTAGAAATACGCATTCATTTGTATTGATCACATGCTTTACCATCTAGGAAATTAAAATTTCTCGAATTTTTCTATGTAGAAAGATGAACAGAGCTTACTACTAGGAAAGATGTTGCCGGGTAAAATATTACTCCATTTATTTTTTAAAGTCAAAATTTTTAAATTTTAATTATAATTATATTAAATGTTTTAAATAATTAAATTTTATAAAATGTATATTTAAAATTTATCCGATTAAAAATTTTTAAAATATATTTTTTATATTAATAAATTTTAAATAATCATAAATTAAAATTACAAAAATAAAAATAAAAAAATTCAATCAAAAACGATATTTATGGATATAAAGAGTAATATATCTTAAAATATGAAATCATGATTTTTGATTTCCTAGCTGGGAGTACTTTAAGCATAATTTTACAATAATTCAAGTACTATTTTCTTACCTATTAAGGGGTGTATGTTATTTTAGGGTTGTATGGTTGATTTTAAGTATGTACTTTGTGAAAGTTTTATTAAAACAAGAGATTAATATTTTTTTGATTGTCAATTTGCATATGATGTTTGGCAATTAATTATGCAAACTAGTGATATTAGGTCTATATAGAGTGGATGAAAAGTTTTACTCGACTGAATACAAAATATAGTAAAGATAAATCTTTGAGGACTGCTATTGTTCGTATAAATTTGGGAGCCTTTTGTATTACTTTTAACAAGAAATAAACAATAGATTGTATAGTAAAGGTGCAAGAAGTGCTTGGGTTATTATGATACAAATCAAATCTGATGTTGGATGCAATTGCGAGACTTCAAGAAACTTGTTTACTTTTCTACTTCTCTCATTGTTTTATGTGTCTTAATATTTTTAATATTCTTGTTGAGTTTTGACGTATAGAAGTTTGTAAACTCTTTCTTGGTATTTTGATAGTTCTTTGGATGGAATGAAAACAAATCATTATGCAAAAAAAAATTAAAATAAAAAATAAATAACCCCAATAAATTTTAAAAATTGAGTGACTAAAATGAAAATATCTTAAAATTTTAATGATCATTTATATAATTTATCTTTAAAATAAGTAAAACTAACGGATATGTCAATATTTTTTAACAAAAATTAATGCAAAAGACCAAAATGAAAACAAAATAAAAATTTAAAAACCTCAATAAAAATTTAAAAACCTCAATAAAAATTTTAAAAGTTCAATAACTAAAATAAAAATATCTTAAAAATTTAATGGCCATTGGTGTACATTACTCTAAATTCTTTTGTTCTTAAAAATTCAACAGAATATCCTCCTTAATTCTTGAAATTATATAAACATAGTTTAGAATAAAGGAGTAGAAATCTATTATCTCCTAATAGTATTTTATTGTATGTCTCACATTAAAAAAAATAAAAATAAATTTTAGATTCTAACCTTAATTTTTTATATCTTAAATTTCAAACCATACACCTTAAAAATACACCCTACCCCTAATTCCCTAAACCCTAACCATAATCATAACTTTTAAATCTTAAATTCACTAATCTGAAGTAAAAACATTAATAAAAGCATTGTTAAAAAATAAACGATTTACGTCTAAAATAATAAAGATAACTCAAAACTAAATAATCTTTTGTCTCTAATTCAGTAATACATAAATAACATCTACCATCAGTTTTAGTTCTTCATCTTAAAAGACTATTGTTACCACACAATAAATGTTGCTAGGCAAATCAATTTGTCATAAAAATTAGGCATAAAGATACTTTTAACCCTTAAGGTTTATAATTTTTGTCATTTTGACTCTTATTTTTTTTAGGATAAATTTAACCCTTACCCTATATCTTTTTAACAAATAGCTTATTTTTTAATTACTATGATAATTGGACTATTAAAAATCTAACAATGATGACATGTCATATGGATATGATAATATATTTTAAATGACATGACATCTAACCTATCAAATACATATATATGAAATATAATTTTATTTCAATATAAAATATAAAATAATTAAAACAAATAAAATTTTAAAAATTAATTAATTTTAAAATAAAAACTATTAAAATATTAAATATAATTGAATTTGTGTAAAAAATATCAATGATCAAAATTAATCGAACTAAAAATGGGTCGACATTTAAAAAATTGCCGAACCGTATACCCTAGTTTTTATTTATATGTAAAAATTAAAATTTTAAAATTCCATGTCATAACAGCGGTATATTTATATAGATTATGTAGTTTGAAATTCATAATGTATAATTACTTTTAATATGTTAGGTGATTATATGAAAACATCTATTTAATTTTTTAATAAAATATATACATTATAATATTTAAATTCGAATCATAAATAAAATATATTATTCTTTATAATTAAGATCACCAAATAGATTTTTTAAACTATTTTCTAAAAAAATCAACTGTTTAAACATATTAATAAATACAATATTATGGATCAATATGATAGAGATATTAAATTAAATTAAAATTTACCTGTAAAATAAATACAATTATATTAATAAATTTGACGGTGGGATTACCATAATATTAACAATAAAAGAAAAGTTGATGAAAGATATAAAACCACTATAGTTTTACATTATAATATTAATAATTACTGAAAATCTCTTAGTAATAATAAATCAAAGGAAAATTCTACGACGAGTGTTAAATACTGTTGAACACCGCTAATAATGAATACTATTGAATATTATTAAAATAATTAAAAAATTTAAAAAATTCAAGAACTTAACATATAATTATAAATTATTTGAAATAATTTACTTTACATATATTATTTTATTTTTTAAATAATTGAATAAAATATTAATTTAAATTCATTTTAAAAAATAAAAAAATCCTAAAATCTAAACCCTAAAACCAAAATCCAAAACCTAAATCACTAAACATTAAACTCTAAACCCTAAAATATAAAATCTCAAAAATTTAAATGCAAAACTTAAAATCAAAAACACTAAAAATTAAACCATAAACATTAAGTCTAAACTCTAAAATAACCAAACCCCTATATCTAAATCTTAAAGTAATTTTGGGTTTCAAGTTTAGGGTTTATACTTTTTGGAGTTTCAAATTTTCTATTTTAGGGTTTAGGTTATGGTTATATTTTTAGATTTTATAGTTTATGATTTTGTAGGGTTTAGAGTTTATGATTTAGTGATTTAAATTTTAGTACTTTTGTTTAGTATTTTTTAGCTTGATTCTATCATAGTTTAATAAAAACTATTAATTTTGATCATTAATTAATTAATTAATTATATTCTAAAATATAAATATTCTAACTATTAAATTCTTTTTAGTTTAATTCAATTGAATATCGATTTAGATTAATTTAATTAAAATTTTATATTTAGTTTTAGAATTCTTTTAATTATGTCCGTGAGTATTTTTTAAATTTTAGTTTAACTCAATTAGATCCTAAATTTAATAAGTTAATTCAATTCATACATTATTATTATTATTATTATTATTATTATTATTATTATTATTATTACGTATAATAAACTTGTGACACCCTCGCTCCAGGTTAGGAGACGGAAGTATCGACCGGACTTTCAAACTTGTAATTAGATCAAACCTGTATTCTTTTCTAGAATTTTTCAATTACTTGTATGTCAATTCAAGTATAGCTTGTGTGATACAATCCCCAAATTCATGTTGTGCATATCAAAATCGAGGGCAAATTAAAACTTTTTTCAAATTCAATATATTCATTAATCGATCTTGAGCTTATTTTATTTTTCAATCGTAATTCATCTAATACTTGATCTCATTATCCAATCTTAACTTATTCTCAATTACGGGGGTCCAATATAGACTTTAATCTAACTTAATTTCTAATGGTTAAACCAAAGACTGAGTGTATCAGAACACCTATATGGTGTATCGAAACAGGAGGTATCGAAACACTCCATTTATGTTTTGATACGCTAACTCATTGACTTATTGACTTAAGGTTAGGATAGCATGATTCGATACGGGTATCGAATTGAAGAGCTCACTGGACAACTTGATATCGATACGAGTATCGAACCAATTTTTTCTATTAGACATACTAGTATCGAAACGCATGCCAGGCGTTCTGATAAACATGGTATACTTGCTTAGACTTTTCAAGGGGGCATCGATACACATGGAATTGGTATTGATACCCCTACTCGAATTGGCAGGTTCAAGTCTCTAATTCACTAAAACACTATCCAAAAGGCCTCTAATATAGCCTCAAATCATCCCTAAACCTTAAGGGGCAATTTTAACTTGTTAGACAATAAGTAGCAACTTACTAATTTTAATTATTTGACCATACCATTTCCATGTTAATGTTCAAGCCAACCAACATTCAAGATAACCTTTATTCCATGTACTTTCACCATGGCAACCAACACAATCATGACACTACCTTAAGGTTCACATGTTTTAGATGCCAAGATATTTAACCCACATACCAAATACATATAACTAAGGCCAACATGTCATTCATAGGCCAAATCTCAAAATGCATCAAACTAGCCTAACATGATCACGATGCCTTAAGGCTTACATACCATATGCTCAAAAGAAATTATATAATTACAAACCATATGCCAAAACATGATTACTATGCCACCATAATCTAAGAGTTACCACAATTACAAAATACCATACTTGACATGCTTGATGTCCTTATTCTCGACCGATCTCAATCTAGATCCTTGGCTCGATAACATGTTGTTTTGGGAAGGAGGAAACAAACAGTGGTAAGTACTTATTAGGTACTTAGTGAGACAATCCTAAGTCTAACCATTTTAGAAGTTAATCAATTAAACAAATAACATGCTTCAATTAAGCAATCAATCAAGTTCATATTAACAATTCAACCAAATATGCAAGAGCATCAAGCGCCAATAACATGCTTGTCTTGTGTCATACTGCTCATGCTTATTATGTCGTTAGCATGCAATCTAAGTTCACAAACTATATGCTCAAGTATAAGCTAACATATTTAGGTACATATGTCTCATTAGCCAATTTCTATGTTTCAAAGCTTTCATAGTCAAAAATCATATCAAAGGCTACTTATAACCACATATTCATTCCAAATGCTCAATAGCAATTTCATATTCAGATGCTATTCATAGCAACAATCTATCTCAAATGCTTCATTAGCAATTTCATATTCAAATTCAAATGCTTCATAAGCAAATACCTATACAAATGATCTTTCCATATCTTAAGCTTAAACTTTCAAATTAGTTTCATATGATGCCTTGGTATAGTTAGACTAGGTAAGCGAGTCATCAAAAGTATCACGAAAGCACTGACAGAAGTACCACAAAGGCACTAACAAAAGATACCCAATGTATCTAACAAATGGTGACTAACCACCAATCAAAGGTACCCAAAGTACCAAACATAAGTACCGAAGTACTAAACATAAGTACCGAAGTACTGGGCAAAAGTACCAAAGTTTAACAATGAGCTTAGACCCTAGGCATAGTTTTCTATCTATGACCAACTACCGACCAAGGCTCAATAAGGATTCCATTATTCTTTTGATCACCATTAGATTCATATTAACCAAGCGTCTTATTAAAAATGCATGAGTTCGTAACATGCTATCAACAAAACATTTTATCTCATGCTATCAAAACAAAAGCATTATTATCAGGCTATTAATAAAACATGTATATCATGTGAACAAACAAACTTGCATATCATGATACCAAACAAATATTTATATCATCATAAAAATGCTTCATATATGATTCACATACCTGACATCCCGTAGTCACATGATATAACTTACCTCGACATTTCCGAGCTATGCAAATTCACTAAGCTAGCCTTAACGATCTAGCATTCAAACATGTTATCACACAAGACCTTTAACAATTAAACCTTCTTCCCTTTTTAAGAAATATAGGATTAGTCCAATTACATGAAAATCAAATATCAAAAGGGTGGTTAGGACCTAGGTCCTAACCCTAAAGTTTGCCACACTCACTAACGGTTCCATGTAAATCAAGGATTGTAGATGGTGATCCCTTTGCCCCTCTTACTAGCTAGCTCGAGCCTTTCTTCTTCCTCGATATTTTCTTCTCTTGGGTTCTCTAGCAAACCATATAAAAATATCCATTCATTAGAACATATCAAAGTCACTTAATTCAAGTGATCATAGGCTTAACAAATGCAAACATCATATTTGTTCGTTAGGGACAACTTTGCTACCCTTTAGAAAATCGATCATATCTTATAGATCCCATATCCGAATTGAGCTTATTATATACCCTTAGAAAGCTAAGAAGATATTTACAAGGAAAAATTAACCTCAAATTTTAATTCCGAACCAATCAGTACCAGATTTCATTCGAAGTCAGTTTTGTTCAAATTCGGGACTGCTCGAATAGCTCATACTAAAATGCTTATAACTTTCTATAAGAAACTCTATATGATGTTCCGTAAATTTTCACCTAAACTAGATACATGAGATTATTTGGATGCAAAATTTCAGCCATTAATTCCCTCAAATCCGTCCTAGGAAATTTTTCCAAAATGGTTACCCAGAATTGCATTTTTAGGCAAATTGACTAGATTTCATTCTATAGATTTAATCCCTAATCCCAAACTTATTCTCATGAATTTTCAGCACCACAAACTTAAAATTTAGAATCATTAAATCCCTTTTTCAGCAACTTATCGAATCAAATAACACACTTGTAATATTTACAAAATCCACATTTCAAGTTTCCTAACCTATTTGTTCATGCTTCAAAAACCCATAATCAAGTGAACACTAACTTCAGATTAGACCTTCTAATAACCTAATCTAACATAAAAACATCATAGAATAGTCAAAATCCAAAAGCTTAAACACCCATAAATTTTGGTTATGGAAAGAAAAGCTTACCGAGATCTTTAGATTCTATTTTCTAGTTTATTTGCTCAACCATGCAAAGCTTTTAAGTTATCCTCCGTAAAATCTCAAGAAATTTTTTCTCTTATCCTTTTTTTGTTATTCATGTGAAATGAGGAAGAAGAGAAGAATTTTGGTCTGATTTTTCTTGCTTATCAATAGGGTGTGAAAGGACCAATTTTCCTTTTAGTCATAACTAGACTTAGTTTATTAGGAAGGGTAGTTTATGGAATCCGTGTATTTACCATGCAACCTCCAAATTTCTCATTTAATTCAATTTAGTCCTTTACTTCTAATCCAATTAACACATGATTCATTTTAATTTATGAATTATTTAGATCATTCTTCTAACCCGGTTTTTGGGTGTTACAATTTTCCTCTCCTTAAAAAGAAATTCGCCCTCGAATTTACCTGAAGGGAATAAATGTGGATATTTCTCTTTCATTATTGTCTCAGATTCTCAAGTAGCCTCTCCTTCCTTGTGATTTCTCCAAAGAACTTTCACCAAGGAAACACTCTTGTTACGAAGTCTTTTAACTTCTCGATCAAAGATCTAGACCGATTCTTCTTTATAAGACAAGTCGAGATTCAATTCTAATTCTTCTGGTTCCAAAACATAAGAGGGATTGGACCTATACTTCCTCTGCATAGAGACATGAAAGACATTGTGTATATTATCACTCACTAGGGAGTGTAAGACGATAAGCCACAAGGCCAATTCTTTCAATAACTGTAAAAGGTCCAATAAACCGAGGGCTAAGCTTTCCTTTTCTCCCAAACTTGAAGACTTTCTTCCAAGGAGAAACTTTTAGGAAGACCTTGTCTCCCACATTGTACTGAATGTCTCTCCGTTTCAAATCTGCATAAGCCTTTTATCTGTCGAAGACTTGTTTCAATCGATCATGAATAATTCGAACTTGTTCCTTTGTTTCCCAGATCATTTGAGGTCCCAAAACCTTATCCTCTCCCAATTAAGAACAACACAAAAGAGTTCTACATTTTCTCCCATATAGAGCTTCAAAGGGAGCAATCTGAATAGATGCTTGATAGCTATTATTATAAATGAATTCCATTAAGGGCAAAGACTTCTCCCAATTCTTTTTGAAATCTATGACACAATCACGTAACATATCTTCCATTACTTGTATCACTCTTTCAGATTGACCATCAGACTGCGGATAAAAGCGATGCTAAGATGCACTTTAGTTTCGAGGGCTTTCTGCAAAGACTTCCAAAATCGAGAGGTGAAGTTCGAATCTCTATCAAAAATGATTGATGTTGGCACACCATGTAACCGAATTACCTCACGGATATACAACTTGTCCAAGGTCTCCGAGTTCATGTTCTTTCAAAGTAGAATGAAATGTGTAGAATTGGTGACTCTATCCACAATCACCCAAACAACATCATTCTTTCTTGGTGTGACAGGCAAGCCAATAACAAAATATATCGTTACTCGATCATCTCATTTCCATTTAGACAATTTAATAGGATAAAGCAATCCCGTAGAAGCTCGATGTTCAGCCTTAACTCTCTAACAACTCAAACATCGGGATACAAAGTCTATGATGGTTTCTTTCATGCCAAGCCACCAATACAAAGATTTTAAGTCTTTATACATCTTAACAGAACCATGATGGATTGAGAATGGACTTTGGTGTGCTTCTTGTAAGATATCTATTTTCAACTCTTCATTATTCGGAACACATACTCTATCTCTAAAGTAGAGCAATCTATTCGAATTGATTGAGAATTCCGTATTAGCTTTCGAATCAAGCTTTGAGACAATATTTTGAAGCTCAGAATCAGATTGCTGGAGATCTTTGATTCTCAAAATCAGATCAGACTGAACCTGAAGTTCAAACAAATATCCTTGCTTTTGATATACTCGAAGATAAGCATTAATCGTATTTGAGGATACAAAGAAATTTTCAAAATTAGACACGAAAATTCAAAGGAAGGTTTTAACATTTCAAAGTTATCAAATAGCTTACCCGACGTCGGTTTATGACTAAGAGTATCAGCCACCATATTGGCCTTTTCGGGATGATAATCAATGACTAAGCCTAGTCTTTTAGCAGTTCCATCCACCTTCTTTGCCTCAAATTCAAATCCTTCTGATTCAAGAGATATTTAAGACTTTTGTGATCGGTGTACAAGTAACACTTCTCACCATATAAGTAGTGCCTCAATATCTTGAGAGTAAATATAATGGTCGCTAACTTAAGATCATGAGTAGGGTAGTTTAGCTCATGAGGCTTCAATTTTCTTGATGCGTAAGCAACCGTATTATTTCCTTGCATCAGAACACAACCTAGTTCAAAATGTAAGGCGTCACTATATATACTGAATTCCTTGCCTGATTCTGGTTGAATAATGATGAGTGCCTAAAAGTCCTCAATTTTCATATTATTTTCCCACTCGTTTATTGCCAATAAAGACAGAATTAAATACAATGTTAGATATTTCTGATTATTTTCCATATCTCAGCATCCGAATACTACTTTTATGAATTTAACCATTAATTGGCATAAAATAAATATGTTTGATGGTTTTCTTTCTTAGACAGGAAACTAGATCATAGAAAGAGCCAAAGGAGAAAATAGATGCTGAATTGCAGAAGAAGCATCCGCCATGGTAGAGTTTTGAAGACCGTCGCGGTAACATAAAAAGACGGCAAGTGATGCTTAACAGGAAGAGGAAAAGACATCAAAAGACAAAAAGTTAAGAGGTCAAGCCCAAGCCAAACTACGAGAAAAGATATTTTAGGAAATGAGATTTATTTAATATAATTTAATTAGGAATTATATTTCTTTTCTGTTTAGAACTCTTTTCTTGCATGAAAAGATCAACTTAGGGCTTGGCCTATATAAGGCACTTATTAGGTTTAGGGAGGAGAAGTCGGTTTTCACACATAACATATCCTTAGCCGCCGACCATAATATTTTCTAAAATCCTTTTGAGTTTTAGATTGTTGTGGAGTAGATGGAGAGGAAGGTTACATTGTTATTCATATTTATTAACGCAAAACTTATTTCATAGTTTATTCTTTCTGGGTACTTAACTTTCTTTGCATATGAACTCGAGATGATAAGTATGTGAAGAAATATTCATTTGTCTAATATCAGGAGAGTTAGGTGATAAGTGCTCAACTCACTATCACTTTCTACACTTTTCATGGGAACTTATCATCAAATTTACACTTACTTGAACCGATGCATGTGCTTAATATGATATATTTAGGGATTGTGCCATTGAAGACAATATTTATAGAAAAGGCGTACTTTACTGCATTTTCTTATCTGTGCAGGAATAAGTACTAACGAGGCTGCAAAATGAGGCCGAGGCAGGACCTGATGCCGAGGCAGCGGAGGAGAAAAAGCAATATGGTTGGCAGTTGAAGGAGAAAAATACGGAGAACATTGTTAAACAAGAAGCCCAAGAATCAGAGATGAACAACATAAAAAAGCCCAAGGACAAGGCCACGCGGGAAGAAAACTTCTAGAAGATCAAACTTGGAAATATTTACCCTATGTACATAACTTGTTCCCTACTCCAAGTTGTACTCTAATTAGGAAATGTTTGCCATAGGCCAAGCCTATATAAGGCATAGCCGTCCTAGGGGTTAGAGAGACATTAGATTCGGCCAATACACTTATACCGAGAGAGCTTTTACCTTAGGGACAATTCTTCCCATCATGTTCTAAAGTTCTCTTAGGGTTTGGTGAAGGTTGTTGAGTAATTGTGAGAGGAGATTGTATTTTGTTTCTTGTTCCTAATGCAATAAAATATCGAAGTTTGCTTATTCTTTTCCATTCCTTGTTCTTACATTCAAGCTCGAGAGAGAAGTTTGTGAGTAATCTATTTATCTAATATCAAGAGAGTTAGATTCACGAAAGGGATAAGTACGGTGTTTCAATCGGGAAACACTAACTCGGCCTAGAGATAGGTTAAGAGTTTCAGCGTCTAAGAGAAGTGTGGGATTGGATGGTGATTATAATTGATTCACGCCTAGAGGTATCATCAAGGACTGGTCATCAACAGTATTTCGACTTAGAGATAAGAGAAATCATTAAAGGATACTTTGACGAACTTTGATAAATCTGCCTAAGAGCAAGAGATTGCCGCGATAGAGAACATTGTCGCTGCCGAGACAGTATCTGCAGTACTGCCGAGGCAGTGCAATTGCATTGGACAGAAGTAGATCAATCAAATCCACTATAAAACACAACTGGATCCTACTCTATTTCTCTCTCTTATTTGATTTCTCTTTATTTAGTTAGTTTATTTAGTTTAATCAATATCCAACTTATTTGTGTTTTTACTTTTATTTTACAGAAGCAAGAAGATTGAAGGAAGCATATTAAGTACACCAATCCCTGAGGTGACGATAACTCGATAAATACTTATCACTTATTACTTGACATGTACACTTACACTCCAATTGTGCATATTCAACACGTATCATTAGGCTCATGAAACGAGAGAATACGGTCTTTGCTCAAGGGCATTGACTAATCCGGTTAGGATTTTAACGACTAACAAGACGCATGTGAGGTTGTTATCTACCCTTGACTAATGCCGAGAGGTATCATCAAGATACGAGGATTTCAACAGTTCTCTTCACTTAGGGATAAAGAAGAAGACATATAAGGATGCTATGTCGAACTATGAAAAGTTGAATTATCGACAAGGCATAACCCTGCCTAGGTAGCTGTGGCGAACCTTTGTGCGATCCACCGAGGCGACAGTTCAACCCATTGCATTAATAAGTGGATTAGCAATATAACTGAATTCTCCTCTATAAAGCAATAAATCTAACCTCGTCTTTCTCATTATTATCTTTAGTAATATAGTTTAGTTAATACAATTAATTCAATCCAATTACTTGTGCTTTTAGTTTTCTTAAGTGCAGATATAAGAAGTAGTAGAATCGACTCGGTCTTTGTGGGATCGATATCTTAATTATTACAATCGGACAAAGATGGAATTTAACAAGGACTCCATAACCTCCATCAAATAAGAACAAGAGGATGGTTTAAAGCTTGTTTAAGCTGATCAAAGCTTTTTTTTTGTTCTCTGATCATTCAAACAATTGATTTTTTTGAAGGAGCTTAGTTAAGAGCAAAGCAATAGTGGAGAATCCCTTAACAGATCTTCTATAATACCCGGCTAAACCAAGGAAACTTCTGACCTCACCAACATTTCTCGGAGGTCTCCAATCCAAAATGGTTTGCACTTTCTTAGCATCAACCTTAATTCCGTCTGCCGAGATGACATGACCAAGGAATGATACTTCTGATAACCAGAATTCACACTTGGAGAACTTGACAAACAACTAACATTCACGAAGAGTCTTCAGGACAATTCTAAGGTGTTCTTAGTGTTCCTCCTTGTTTCGAGAATACACCAGAATGTCATCAATGAAGACGACTTCAAACTTATCAAGATGAGGCTTGGATATTCGATTCATAAGATCCATGAATGCAGCTGGGGCATTGGTTAGCGCAAATGGCATCAACAAGAATTCAAAATGGCCATATAAAGGTTTGAAAGCAGTCTTAGGGACATCTTCCTCTTTTATTCTCATCTTATAGTATCCCGATCGAAGATCAATCCGAGAGAATATCGTAGCATTCTTGAGTTGATCAAATAGATCTTTAATCCTAGGAAAAGGTATTTGTTCTTGATGGTAACCTGATTCAATTTCCGATAGTCAATACAAAGCCTCACCGTACCATCTTTCTTCTTTACGAACAAAATAAGAGAAACCCATGGAGAAGAGCTAGGACGAATGAATCCTTTATCTTGTAGCACTTGGAGTTGCTTCTTGAGCTCTTTCAATTAAAAAGGTTCCATTCTATATGGAGCAATTGACACTAGATTAGTCTCTGGTTGGACTTCTATCTTGAACTCTACTTCTCTAGCTGGAGGTAGACTAGGGAGTTCCGTAGGAAAAGCATCAACAAATTCAGATATCATAGGGATTTTTGGCAACCCGAAATCATATTCATCTTGCAAAACCATAGCAGTAAAGATCGAAGTTGGCTTCTTATCAATTAGGAGGATTGAATCCCTTTCCAAACCACAAAGAAACAATCTTCTATTCTAATAGTCGATCCAAGCTTCATGTTTGGTCAATTAGTCTAACCCCAATATTAGGTCCAACTCATATACTGGTAGTACAAATAGATCAATTCGAAATGGAGTGTTCCGAATTGTGATCAGAGAATTTTTATAAACGAGGTTAACATTCATTATACCTCTTATTGGGTTTGATACTACAAGACCCCTATCAACATTTTCAGATTTCAATTTAACTTTCATAAGCAAATCAGAGCATACAAAGAAGTGAATAGATCGTGAATCTATTAAAGCATATGCAGGACTCATATTTAATTCAACTGTACCTACAATCACTTCCGGAGACTCTTCCTCTCCTCTACCAAGGATGTTGTATATTCTAGCAGGGGCTCGTGATTCCTGACGAGGAGGGGCTAACCGATGGACTTTTCCTCTACTTTGATTCCCGGAATAGGTCTATCTTGAAACCTTATTTCTATTCTTAGATGAAGGACTCAGATAGGCACGAGACTGAGGTGTGACTCTATTAGGATTCTGAGGACAATCCCTGATAAAATGGTCTGATCCACCACATGCATAACATAGTTTCATCTGAAGTCAACAAGGACCAGCATGAAACTTCTGACAAAACAAAGAAGCAAGAGCCTTTCTAGAATTCCCTGTGCTATGAACTGAGGCAACCGAGGCTGAAGGTCTATTTGCCGACTGATGTCTCGGCATATAATGACTCTTGGGCTTATGATGGTAGGTCGATGAGCCTTCTCTCTAATGCTTGGCTTTCTTTATATTCCAATCAGACTTATCCTCATATTTCCACTTCTTGTCGTTTTTATTTGCACCATTTCTCTTTTCCGAAACTTTCATCTTGGCTTCGGTAGCAATAACCTGATTAAATAAAATCTGGAAATTAGTGATCCCCAAAGATGTGAACATAGGGCTCATCTCATCATTCAGCCCATCAATGAACATTTGACATTTTTGTTTCTCGTTCTTAATGTAATCTACACCATATTTGTAGTACTTGCAAAAGTTTGCCACATATTGCTCAATAGGCCTATTAGCCTGCTTTAGATAAAAGAATTGTCTTCTTCTTTCCGCCAAATATTGCTCACTAATGTACTTCTTGAACTCCTCTAAAAAAAGTCCCGAGTGATAGAGTCAACAGGAGTAGTAAAAATCGTAGTTTCCCACCAACTTAAGGCTTCATTAGCTAGAAGCGAGATTGCACATTAAAGCTTGTACTCATCGGAGCACTACAATTGCTTGGTTAGAATTTTGAGTGGTTTTTTCTAACCACTATTTAGGTTCCTCGAGTTTTTCCTCATTAAGACCCGCAATGTATAGGCTCAATATCGGATAAGTTTCTCAATAGGTGCCCTACTCGGTACAACATTAACAGGAGCAGGAGGGCGATCTTGCCTCAGGTCATACACTAACTGATCAAACATCCCCTTCATACTCAGAAGACATTCCCTCTGAACATCTTGTATAACTGGGGCTGCCTGCTAAAGGGCACCTTCCATCGGAGGTTGTTCTTGTTCTTGAGGAGGATTCGGTTCCATTCTCATACTTTCATTCTCACTAGAAGAAACCTCAAGACTTTTATCTACTAGGGCTAGTCTCGTATCAACTATACTATAAAAAATAGACAAAAATTATTTAAATAAGCAAGAACACAAGCAAGTACGGTATAAAACTTCTAGATGACATAGCTCAATCCTATATGATGCATGCATATTTGTTTCGGTCCGAGATTTATGTAACCAAAAACTCTGATACCAATGAATGTGACACCCTCGCCCCGAGTTAGGAGATAGAAGTATCGATCGGACTTTCAAACTTGTAATTAGATCAAACCTTGTATTCGTTTCTAGAACATTTCAATTATTTGTATGTCAATTCAATTATAGCTTGTGTGTTAAAATTCCCAAATCCATGTTGTGCATATTGATATCAAGGGCAAATTAAAACTTTTTCCAAATTCAATATATTCATTAATCGATCTTGAGCTTATTTTATTTTCCAATCGTAATTCACCTAATACTTGATCTCATTATCCAATCTTAACTTATTCCCAATTACGGGCCCCAATATAGATTTTAATCTGACTTAATTTTGAATGGTTAAACCAAAGATTGGTGTATCGAAACACCTATATGGTGTATCAAAACAGGAGGTATCGAAACACTCATTGACTTATGACTTAAGTCTAGGATAGCTTGATTCGATACGGGTATCAAATCGAAGAGCTCACTGGACAACTTGGTATCAATATAGGTATCGAACCAATTTTTGCTATTAGACATACTACTATCGATACCCCTACTCGAGTTGACAGGTTTTAAGTCTCCAATTCAGTTAAACATTATCCAAAAGGACTTTAATCTAGCCTCAAATCATCATCAAACCCTAAGAGACAATTTTAAATTTTTAAACAACGAGTAAAAACTTACTAATTCTAATCATTTAACCATATCATTTCCAAGCTAATGTTCAAGCCAACCAACAAGATAACCTTTATTCCATGTGCTTTCACCTTGACAACCAACACAACCATGATACTACCTTAAGGTTCATATGTTTTAGATGCCAAGATAATTAACCCACGTACCAAATACATATAACTAAGGTTAACATGTCATACATAGTCCAAATCTCGAAATGCATCAAACTAGCCTAACATGATCACCATAACTTAAGGCTTACATATCATATGCTCAAAAGGAATTATATAATTATAAACCATATGCCAAAACATGATTACTATGTAACCATAATCTAGGAGTTAACAACAATTACAAAATACCATACTTGACTTGCTCGATGTCCTTACCCTCGACCGATCTCAATCTAGCTTCTTGGCTCGATAACATATTTTTTTGGGAAGGAGGAAACAAACGGTGGTAAGTACTTAATAGGTACTTAGTGAGATAATCCTAAGTCTAACCATTTTAGAATTTAATCAATTAAACAAATAACATGCTGCAATTAAGCAATCAATCAAGTTTTTATTAACAATTCAAACAAATGTGCAAGAGTATCAAGCGCCAAATAACATGCTTGTCATGTGTCATACTGGTCATGTTTATCATTCGTATTATGCCTTTAGCAAGCAATATAAACAAAAGTACAAGCTAGCATATTTAGGTACATATGTCTCATTAGCCAATTTTCATGTTTCAAAGCTTTCGTAGTCTAAAATCATATCAAAAGCTATTTATAGCCACCTATTCATTCCAAATGTTCAATAGAAATTTCATATTCAGATGCTAGTCATAGCAACAATCTATCTCAAATGCTTCATTAGCAATTCCATAATCGAATTCAAATGCTTCATAAGCAAATACATATATAAATGATCTTTCCATAACTTAAGCTTAATCTTTCAAATTAGTTTCTTCTGATGCTTTGGTATAGTTAGACTAGGTAAGGGAGTCATCAAAAGTACCACGAAGGCACTGAAAAAAGTACCACAAAGGCACTAACAAAAGATACCCACGGTATCTAACAAACGGTGAATAACCACCAGTCAAAGGTACCAAAAGTACCAAACAAAAGTAACGAAGTACTAAACAAAAGTAACAAAGTATTGGGCAAAAGTACCGAAGTAATAACAAATGAGCTCATACCTAGGCATACCGTACTACCTATGACCAACTATCGACCACGGCTCAATAAGGATTCCATTATTCTTTTGATCATCATTCGATATATATTAACCAAGTGTCTTATTACAAAAGCATGAGTTCGTAACATGCTATCAACAAAACATTTATCTCATGTTATCAAAACAAAAGCATTCTTGTCAGGCTATTAATAAAACATGTATATCACGTGAACAAACAAACTTGCATATCATGATACCAAACAAATATTCATATCATCATAAACATGCTTCATGCATGATTCACATACCTGGCATCCCTTAGCCGCGTGCCATAACTTACCTTGGCATTTTCGAGCTATGCAAATATACTAAGCTAGCCTTAACGATCTAGCATTAAAACATGTTATCACACAAGTCCTTTAACAATTAAACCTCCTTCCCTTTTTACCAAATATAGGATTAGTCCAATTACATGAAAGTCAAATATCGAACCGGTGGTTAGGACCTAGGTCCTAATTCCTAACCCTAAATTTTATCACACTCACTAATGGTTCCGAGCAATTCAAGGATTGTAGATGGTGATTGCTTTGCCCCTCTTACTAGCTAGCTTGAGCCTTTCTTCTTCCTCGATATTTTCTTCTTTTAGGTTCTTTAGCAAACCATATACAAATAGTCATTCATTAGAACATATCAAATTCACATAATTCAAGTGATAATAGGCTTAACAAATGTAAACATTCATATTTGTTCGTTAGGGACAACTTTACTATCCTTTAGAAAATCGATCATATCTCCTAGCTCCCATATCCGAATTGAGTTTATTTTATATCCTTAGAAAGCTAAGAAGATCCTTTACAAGGAAAATCTAACCTTAAAGTTTAATTCCTAACCAATCAGTATCAGATTTCATTCGAAGTCAGTTCTGTCCAAATTCGGGGCTTCTCGAACAACACATACAAAAAGGCTTATAACTTTCTATAAGAAAATCCAAATGAGGTACATTAAATTTTCACTTAAACTAGATACATGAGAGTATTTTCATGCAAAATTTCAGCCATTAATTCCCTCAAATCCGTCATAGGGAATTTTTCCAAAATGGCTACCCGAAATTGTATTTCTAGGCAAATTGACTAGCTTTCATTCTATAGATTTAATCCCTAATCCCAAACTTATTTTCATGAATTTTCAGCAACATAAAATTAAAATTTAGAATCATTAAATCCATTTTTCAGCAAGTTATCTGTAAAACTAAAATTGATTTTGATATAACAAATAAATGTAAGGACTATTTTTGAAATAATTTTCTAGTCCTTAAGTCAAAACTTGATCTCTAAGTCAAATCCAAAAACTTTAAAATATTCTTACAAGTCTTTTTTACACGAGAGTATCGATACCATGAGGATAGGTATCGATACACCTGGGAATTTTCAAGGCTTGTTCTTGAGATCAAGAACAGGTATCGAAACAAGGTTCGATACCAAAACTTTCTGCCAACCAATGTTTCGATACTGGTATCGAAACATCTTGGTTAATTTTCAAATTATTTTTTAATTTTTAAAATATGACTCCTGGTATCGATACAAGTATCGATACACCCCTAATCCCCAACGGCTAGTTTTTGATTCAAATAAGTCAACCGTTGGTGTTAGTTAATTTTTGAATGATGGTTAGCCTGTATCAAAACAAGGTTCGATACCGGGCATCACAAAAAGTTTTTGTATTGAAACAGGTATCGATACATCCCTATTAAATGCACAACGACTCTTTCTTTTCTTGGCTTGTATCGAAACAGGTACCCCGTGTATCGATACCACCTGCTGCAGAGTGCATTTATGATGGAAAGATGAAGCTCCAACGTCCATATTTACTTTCCCAACAACTTCAACGGTTAGAAATCAATGAGAAGGTATAAAAAGAAGCATTTTCAAAAGCATATCAAGAAGAAAGAACATCAAGCAACATTCAAGCTCAAAAATCCAACTCAAAGCACTTTATTGAATACCTTGTCCTCCCAACTTGTATTTTTCATTTTGATTTATTGCAATTTAAGTTTGTGGAGAGTTTGCTTGTATCAAGGGCTAGTATTTCTTGTGAGAAGAATCCTTTTAGCCAACTTAAACTTTTTGTAAACCTTGTGAGTGGTAAAATCAATTTTGGGTAGAAATTGATTTGTTTGTAAAGGTTATCCCTTGAACCTAGAAAAAAGCTGAATTCAATAGTGAATTGCTTTCAAAATCCTTAGTGGGAGCTAAGGTAGTGGAGTAGAGCTTGTTCGAAGCTTGAACCACTATAACTCTTGTGTTCTTCAATTTTTATTTTTCACCAAATCTCTCCTATAATTTTTTTATATCCAATTCACCCCCCCTCTTGGCCATTATCCAAAACCGATCAACTCAACATTATCGAATCAAATAATACACTTGTAATATTTACAAAATCCACATTCCAAGTTTTCTAACCTATTTGTTCATGCTTTAAAAACCCATAATTAAATGAATACTAAATTTAGATTAGGCCTACTAATAACTTAATCTAACATGAAAACATCATAGAATAGTCAAAATCCAAAAGCTTAAATACCCATAAATTTCGGTTATGAAAAGAAAAATTTACCGAGATCTTTAGATTCGATTTTCTAGTTTATTTGCTAAACCATTCAAAGCTTTTAAGCTATTCTCTTTAAAATCCCATGGAATTTTCTCTCTTCTCCTTTTTTGTTGTTCATGTGAAATGAGGAAGAAGAGAAGAATTTTGAGTTGATTTTTCTTGCTTATCAATAGGGTGTGAAACGACCAATTTTCCCTTTTAGTCATAACTAGACTTACTTTATTAGGAAGGGTAGTTTATTGAATCCATGTATTTATCATGCAACCTTCAAATTTCTCATTTTATTCAATCTAGTCCCTTACTTCTAATTCAATTAACACATGATTAATTTTAATTTACGAATTATTCAGATCATTCTTCTAACTCGGTTTTTGAGTGTTACAAAACTTTAAGTAAATATAATTATACATAAAATTTTGATATGGATCTAAATATGTAATTATAAACATGTAATTATACATATAATGACAAGAACATGAAAGTTAAAACTTTAATTTAGTTCAAACTTGACAAATAATTTATATTGAATGAGATCCAATGATTAGCCTATTGATTAAGAATGCTCATATTATTGTATGCGATAGTATTTATCAGTTTGAATTATTGCTAAGCATTAAATTATTTAGCAAAATTTCAAACTTACTAATATCAAATAAATATCTAAATCTAATATTTCTTTATATATACCTAAATCTAATAATTTATCTAAATCTAAATCTAATAATTTACATTTATCAATACTTAACATTATTTTACGAACCATGTCACGACCCAAATTCAGATATGAGTGTCGAGATAACCCAAAGAGTTGGGCTTCAGTTTTGGGCCTCGCGTTTTGAGAATTTGAACCTTGTTGGGTCTTAGTCTTGTTGGATGGAGAGTTTAGGCCTTGATCAGTGGGGGCATTTTAGTAAATAACAAAATAAAATGAGAGGGGTTTGGGGTTTAATGTTTACAGGCAATGAACTCATCTTTTTCTCTTCTTTCTTTCCTCCCCCTCAACCTTGTAGCAAGAGAAAGAATAGCTAAAGGTTGGATCTTTGAAGGTGGTGTTAGAAATCTTGTTCTAGTGTTAGAAAAATAGTTGTAGAGCTATCAAGGATCTTTAAAACAAGGTAAGGATGGGTTGGTTTGGTGAAGATGAAGGTTTAAAAAGGGGGTTATGGAGTAGTTTGGGATTTGATGTTTGGGGCTTAAATATCATTCTTTTTGGTGCTTTTAAGCTCAAGAAAACATCCCATGTTGTTCTAATCCTTTGCTTATCATCCTCTTGTAGAGAAAGAGCTTGAAGAGCCTTTAAGTACTTTTGGGAAAGAGAAGGTTTGAGCCTTGCTTGGGAGCTCGGGTTTTCTATTGTTTTGCCAAGGTTGGTACTCCTCCAACCCTTAAACATCATTCGTTTCATGTTTTAAGCTTAGTTGCATGATTGTTGATTGTTTGGTATGTTCAGAAGCTTAAATTTCCCTTTAATGGTTATAATCATTCTTATAATCATGCTTATGATTTAAACATGCTTATAATCATTCTTCTAGAGTGTAGGATCGATTAGGGAGTCATTTGAATAAATTGGATAGAATCTTAACTGTTTGAAATTGCAAAACTGCATCTTTCGTGGAGGGGTATCGATTGATACCCTAGAGAGAAAACTTGGGCGAGAAAGGCAGGCATTTTGGAACGCCTAGGCTAAGTTTCGATACCAAACCCTCTAGTAGCCAAATTATTCCGATATCTCTTTAGGGTATATCAGAAAGGAGTCGAGTATCGATACAGCCATATAGGCGTATCGATAGGGGTATGTACTCCCTTATTCTTAAACAATCGTCGCAGCGTATTGAAACGCAAGAGAAGCATTTCGATGCAACCATTTAGGTGTATCGATACAAGTTTGTGTTCCCTTAATCTCGAACAATCATTGTAGCATATCAAAATGCAAGTGAAGTGTTTTGATACAGGTCATTCTGATACTGCCCCATAGGCATAATACCCTGGGCAATATGCCCCAAGTTTCAAGGATTGAGTCTAAGGTTTTCCATAATTCATGTAAGGGGCCCCTAAGAGTGAATTAAGCTATATAATAAATACTAAAACAGAAAAATGAGCCTTCAGCCCCAATTGATAGAGTAATGAATAATGGTTTGGGCCTTTGATAAGTTAAGTTAGTATGAAAACTAATTGGTTTTGAAGCTTATGATGAATTACAAGATGTGTATGATGAGTTGGTTTTGAAGTTCAAAGAATCGATTTTAAAAAGCAAGAAAACCATTTCCGATTTAGAAATGAAAAATGATTCTTTGACAAAAACAATTTTGGATTTGGAAGAAAAGGTTGTTGGTTTAAATGATGATTTAAAATTTTTTCAAAAAGAAAATGTTGATTTAAACAACCTTGTTTCAAGCTTGAGTGAAAATCACCACAAAGTGGTGAATGAGCTTAAAGAACAAATTAAAGTGGTTGGGAGTTCAACTTTTGAAAAAGGAAGCTCTTCAAAATCCAACCATGTCAAAAGAAATTTTCAAAACCACAAACAAAAAGGTTTTCAAAGGCATTTTAGACATAGAAAAATTAGGAGTGTTTGGGTTCCTAAGGAACTCATTGTTTCTAATAATATGAATGCCATTGCCTCTTGGATTCCTAAGGGAACCAAGCTTTTAGGGACTAACTCTCATGGACCCAAAATGATTTGGGTACCAAAAGTGAAAAACTAATTTTTGTTTGTAGGTTGAGCATTGCTTCAAGGCCAAAGCTTCAAGTCAAAACATGTGGTACCTTGATAGTGGATGCTCAAGGCATATGACCGGAGACAAGGGACGATTTAAGGAGTTAGAGCTCAAAAAGGGTGGAGTAGTGACTTTTGGTGACAACTCCAAAGGCCAAATTGAGGGTATAGGCTCTATTGGTAATCACTCCTCTATTCTCATTGAAAATATCTTACTTGTTAATGGTCTTAAGCATAATTTGTTGAGCATTAGTCAATTGTGTGATAAAGGTTTCTATGTCTCTTTTGATAAAAATGGTTGTAAAATTATTGACATAGAATCAAATAGAACAATGCTCATAGGTCATCGCATATGAAATATTTACATGGTGCATCTAGATGACATAAACATATCTCATGCATGCTTAGTTGCTAGTGATGAAAATGATGCATGGTTATGGCATAGGAAACTTGGTCATGCTAGCATAAGTGTTTTAGAGAAACTTGCCTCCCAAAATCTAGTTAGAGGTTTACCTAAGCTAAAATTTTCTTTGGATAAAATTTGTGATGCATGTGCTAAGGGTAAACAAAAGAGAGTTTCTTTTAAATCCATTAATGATGTTTCAACTAGTAGAGTGTTACAATTGATCCATATGGATCTTTTTGGACCTATTAGGACTACTAGCTTGGGTGGAAAATCATATGCTTTTGTTATTGTTGATGATTACTCTAGATACACTTGGGTTCTATTTTTAAGTTCTAAAGATGAGGCCTTAGAAAATTTCATCACATTTTCGAAAATTTCTCAAAATGATCTTGACCAAAAAATTTCTCATATTAGAAGTGATCATGGAACCGAATTTCAAAATTTAGGTTTTGAAAATTTTTGTAATGAAAATGGTATTAGCCACAATTTTTCGGCTCCTCTCACTCCTCAACAAAATGGGGTAGTTGAGAGGAAAAATAGAACTTTAGAGGAAATGGCTAGAACCATGCTTTGTGAAAACAATTTACCTAAGTATTTTTGGGCGGAAGCCACAAACACTTCTTGTTATATCATAAATCGAGTAATGATTAGGCCAATTTTGAAGAAAACTCCTTATGAGATTTTAAGATCCAAAAAGCCTAACATTAGCTATTTTCACCCTTTTGGGTGCAAGTGTTTGTTTTGAACAATGGAAAAGACAATTTAGGTAAATTTGATGCAAAAAGTGATGAAGCTATTTTCCTTGGTTATTCTTTAAATTCTAAGGCTTATAGAGTTTTCAACAAAAGAACCTTAGTTGTAGAGGAATCTATACATGTGGTTTTCGATGATAACCTCCTTCCTAGGAAGGATTCTTGTGATGATGATGATGTAGGAATCATTGAAACCATTGATGATGGACAAGCATCAAAGGTGGATGGGATTCCAAGCAATGAGGAAGCACAAGATCCTCCAATAGAAGCTTTGGGAAATGTAAATCTTGAAGAAAGGGAAGTGAGCTACCCAAGGGAATTCAACTATGTCAAAAGTGGTGAAATCTTGGGTGATCCATCCAAGGGGGTAACTACTTGTTCTTCTCTTAGATTAATGAACCATTTTGCTTTTATCTCATGCATAGAGCCTAAGAATATCAAAGAAGCCTTAAGTGATGATTTTTGGATTTTGGCTATGCAAGAGGAATTAAATCAATTTGAGAGAAGTAATGTATGGACATTAGTTGATAGGCCTAGTAATAAGTCTACTATAGGAACTAAATGGGTTTTTAGAAACAAACTAGATGAGAGTGGTAACATTGTGAGAAATAAAGCTAGATTAGTAGCTCAAGGTTACACTCAAGAGGAGGGAATAGATTTCAATGAAACCTATGCACCCGTAGCTAGAATGGAAGCCATTAGGATGCTACTTGCATTTGCATGTTATCATGATTTCAAGCTTTTTCAAATGGATGTCAAAAGTGCCTTCTTAAATGGTTTTATAAATGAAGAAGTGTATGTTGAACAACCACCGGGTTTTGAGGACTCAAAATTTTCAAACCATGTTTTCAAATTAACAAAAGTTTTATACGGTTTGAAACAAGCTCCTAGAGCTTGGTATGAAAGGCTTTCAACCTTTCTAATTGAAAAAGGTTTTGAAAAAGGGAAGGTGGATACTACACTTTTTATAAAAAGGTTTAAAAATGACATTTTAGTAGTTCAAATTTATGTTGATGATATTATTTTTGGATCTACTAATGAATGTTATTGTCAAGAATTTTCTAAGCTAATGCAAGGTGAATTCGAGATGAGCATGATGGGGGAGCTCTCATTCTTCTTGGGACTCCAAATCAAGCAAAGGAAGGATGGTACATTCATAAATCAAGCAAAATACATCAAGGATATGCTCAAGAAGTTTGGCTTGGAAAATGTGAAACCTCAAGCCACACCAATGAGCTCATCTACTAAGCTTGACAAGGATGAAGGAGGTAAGTGTGTTGATTCTAAGCTATATAGATCAATGATAGGTTCTTTGCTTTACCTTACCGCAAGTAGACCGGATATTATGTTTAGTGTTTGCTTGTGTGCTAGGTTTCAAGCTAGTCCTAGAGAATCACACCTTATAGCCATTAAAAGAATTTTTAGGTACCTTAGAGATACACCTTATTTAGGTCTTTGGTATCCTAAAGCTTCTTCCTTTGATCTTCATGCCTATTCGGATGCGGATTATGGAGGTTGTAAGATAGATAGGAAAAGTACTTCCAGAACGTGTCAATTCCTAGGTAGTATGCTCATATCTTGGTTCTCTAAGAAACAAAATAGTGTAGCTCTATCTACCACCGAGGCGGAGTATATTTCCCTAGGAAGTTGTTGTGCACAAGTGCTATGGATGAAGCAACAACTCTTAGATTATGACATTAAGGTAGATACCATACCTCTTAGGTGTGATAATACTAGTGTCATATGTCTTACCAAAAACCCCATTCAACACTCTAGAACCAAACACATAGAAATTAGACACCATTTCATTAGAGATCATGTGTCTAAAAATGATGTTGTTTTAGAGTTTGTTGACACCTTAAATCAATTAGCGGACATCTTTACTAAACCTTTGGATAAGGAGCGTTTTTGGACCCTTAGGAGAGAGTTAGGCCTAACTAGCCTATCTTGACTTTCTAAGTGTTATCTTTTTGCTTATTTTTGCTTGAATCTTGAATTGAATCATGCTTATGATAATCTTGTATCTTGATGACTCCATGCATGTTGCTAGGGGGAGTATGACTTTTTCATGCATAATAAACATGTCATTACATCATATGCATGCTTCTAGGGGCTTTAGAGACTCATTTCTAGTACTTTGAGTAGCCAAAATGCAAAGCAAAGGTCGAAGGTATCGATACAGCTAACCCCTGTTTCGATACCTGTTCATCAGCCCATCTGGGTTTTTGTCAAGAAGAACAGGCATCGATGCTTGCATCGATACCTCTGTTTCGATACCTGTTTCAAAACCTGGTGTTTCGAAACCAGTATCGATACACGAGGACAGAAGTTGTTTAAAACACTCTAAACCTAATTTTAATCTCATTAAAACACTTCCTAATTTAAAACCCAAAACCCCTAGCCGGCCTCCCTTTTAAATCCCATCAATTTCGCCTCTCTTAACAAGATTTCTTCACGATTTCTTTGAGGGATTTTGATCTACGCATCAAAGACTTCATCATATCAACAAACGGTGCTTCATAATCGCTAAATTCATCCTAATCTACACTCAAGGTATATTTTCGAAAAACTCTAATTTCGTTCAATTCTAGTTTGTTAAAATTCAGTTTTTGAGATTGTTTTAAATGTTTATCTTATGGGTTTCAATAATCCTATGATTTTATCTCAAAATATAAACTTGTTTTAATCGAATATAAATTTTTGTTCGAAAAGGTTTTTCGATAGTTTTTCAAAATTTTAATCCTTAAATACCTTGAATTGTTAGATTATTCCATAGGATTGAATTGGATTATATATATGCAAGCATACATATTATTTTTAACTAATCCAAAATTTTTGTTAATCCAATCCTAGATCATGGCACCAAAGAAGCGTTCTCGTACCGACGCCGGATCCTCTTCATCATCTCGTGTTGCACGAGTTGATTTTGATAAGGTCTATGCTAAGAGTCTAGACAATGATCGTAGATTGGACAATTACAATCTTTTCCGGAGCTATCCTCTCAAAAAGGAAAGATGTGTGGACATTCAATTTATTACGTCCCATAGATTTCCTTTCCGTTACTATGACCAACTCGTCGATTGGAAGTTCTTGCACTTTCTCACCCATACCGGCAAGTTCTTTCCAACTCTTGTCCTTATCTTCTACACTAATGCTAAATGTATTTTATCCCTAGACAAGAGTAAAGTAGTAGCCATTGAATCGTTTCTCATGGGAAAATCTTTCAAGATTAATGTCTCTACTTTCCTTGATGTTTTTGGTCTTGAGGATAAGGGTAATGATGATGAAGACTCCTTTGCTCCTTTCACCGGGTTGGTTACATCCCTTGACGCACACGACCGTTTTCTCCATCTTATCATCTCTTGGTGGATTCGTCCTTCTAATGGGAGATACTCTACGATCCGTCAAGTTGATAGTTTTTGGATCACTTGTTTCCGTGATAAAGTTCAACCCAATCTTGCTCGGATTGTCTTCTCGGATATTGTGTGGCACATCCAAAACCGTGCTACCCCCCTTGTTCAATCTTTTCCATATGCATGTATTCTAAGCACCATCTTTTTGCATTTGGACATCGATTGCTCTTATGACAAGGTGGGATCTTTGAAAGAGCCTATTGGAGAAACTTCACTCAACCGTGCTCACTTTGTCTATGCTTCCAATGGTGTGTGGACTCGAGGTGATCCTCCTTCTCCTCCTCATGCTCCGGTTGATCCGGAACCCCTTCATCAGTTTGACATGGTGACCTTCCTCACATCTAAATTTGATTCTCTCAACACCCGCTTGGACTCCATGGATGGCAAGCTTGACACCCTTTCCACTCAATTCACTTCGGGTTTTGATGCCATCACCACTAGGATGACAAGCCTAGAGGCTCAAGGACACTCCTTGAGAGTATCTCTTGAAGCTCTCCGTCAAAGCCAAAAGCTTACTCAAGATCAAGAGGAAGATAATGAGGATGATGAGGATGATGATGGAGATGACATGGCCGATGATTGATCGTGTTGACCTTTTATATGCTTTGCCTTTTAGTTATTAAGACTAGTTATGTTGCATTCATATTAGAACCTATGCACCTCTTTTATTTTCCTTATGTTTTGTTTTTTTTTATTTTTGTTGGATTATGCTTTGAATACTTTGCTTGTCATCATTTATGCTTAATATGAACTTTTATATGCTATGGATTATGCTTTATTTATGCTTATTTATGCTTCATTGATTTTGATCTAACAAAAAGGGGGAGAAAGTTCTAAGTTTTAAGTTTTCGAAACCATCAATGATTTTAAATTCTTTTTGGGCACATATTAAGGGGGAGTCTTTCAATCAAAATTATTTCAAAAACTTAAAATTTCCTTTTGGTTTTGTTATATCAAAAAGGGGGAGATTGTAAAACTAAAATTGATTTTGATATAATAAATAAATGTAAGGACTATTTTTGAAATAATTTTCTGGTCCTTAAGTCAAAACTTGATCTCTAAGTCAAATCCAAGAACTTTAAAATATTCTTACAAGTCTTTTTTACACGAGAGTATCGATACCATGAGGATAGGTATCGATACACCTGGGAATTTTCAAGGCTTGTTCTTGAGATCAAGAACAGGTATCGAAACAAGGTTCGATACCAAAACTTTCTGCCAACCAATGTTTCGATACTGGTATCGAAACATCTTGGTTAATTTTCAAATTATTTTTTAATTTTTAAAATATGACTCCTGGTATCGATACAAGTATCGATACACCCCTAATCCCCAACGGTTAGTTTTTGATTCAAATAAGTCAACCGTTGGTGTTAGTTAATTTTTGAATGATGGTTAGCCTGTATCGAAACAAGGTTCAATACCGGGGATCATAGAAAGTTTTTGTATCGAAACAGGTATCGATACACCCCTATTAAATGCACAACGGCTCTTTCTTTTCTTGGCTTGTATCGAAACAGGTACCCCGTGTATCGATACCACCTGCTGCAGAGTGCATTTATGATGGAAAGATGAAGCTCCAACGTCCATATTTACTTTCCCAACAACTTCAACGGTTAGAAATCAATGAGAAGGTATAAAAAGAAGCATTTTCAAAAGCATATCAACAAGAAAGAACATCAAGCAACATTCAAGCTCAAAAATCCAACTCAAAGCACTTTATTGAATACCTTGTCCTCCCAACTTGCATTTTTCATTTTGATTTATTGCAATTTAAGTTTGGGGAGAATTTGCTTGTATCAAGGGCTAGTATTTCTTGTGAGAAGAATCCTTTTAGCCAACTTAAACTTTTTGTAAACCTTATGAGTGGTAAAATCAATTTTGGGTAGAAAATTGATTTGTTTGTAAAGGTTATCCCTTGAACCTAGAAAAATGCTGAATTCAATAGTGAATTGCTTTCAAAATCCTTAGTGGGAGCTAAAGTAGTGGAGTAGAGCTTGTTCGAAGCTTGAACCACTATAACTCTTGTGTTCTTCAATTTTTATTTTTCACCAAATCTCTCCTATAATTTTTTTATATCCAATTCACCCCCCCTCTTGGCCATTATCCAATACCGATCAACTCAACATTATCGAATCAAATAATACACTTGTAATATTTACAAAATCCACATTCCAAGTTTCCTAACCTATTTGTTCATGCTTTAAAAACCCATAATTAAATGAATACTAAATTTAGATTAGGCCTACTAATAACTTAATCTAACATGAAAACATCATAGAATAGTCAAAATCCAAAAGCTTAAATACCCATAAATTTCGGTTATGAAAAGAAAAATTTACCGAGATCTTTAGATTCGATTTTCTAGTTTATTTGCTAAACCATTCAAAGCTTTTAAGTTATTCTCTTTAAAATCCCATGGAATTTTCTCTCTTCTCCTTTTTTGTTGTTCATGTGAAATGAGGAAGAAGAGAAGAATTTTGAGCTGATTTTTCTTGCTTATCAATAGGGTGTGAAACGACCAATTTTCCCTTTTAGTCATAACTAGACTTACTTTATTAGGAAGGGTAGTTTATTGAATCCATGTATTTACCATGCAACCTTCAAATTTCTCATTTTATTCAATCTAGTCCCTTACTTCTAATTCAATTAACACATGATTAATTTTAATTTACGAATTATTCAGATCATTCTTCTAACTCGGTTTTTGAGTGTTACAAAACTTTAAGTAAATATAATTATACATAAAATTTTGATATGGATCTAAATATGTAATTATAAACATGTAATTATACATATAATGACAAGAACATGAAAGTTAAAACTTTAATTTAGTTCAAACTTGACAAATAATTTATATTGAATGAGATCCAATGATTAGCCTAATGATTAAGAATGCTCATATTATTGTACGCGATAGTATTTATCAGTTTGAATTATTGCTAAGCATTAAATTATTTAGCAAAATTTCAAACTTACTAATATCAAATAAATATCTAAATCTAATATTTCTTTATATATACCTAAATCTAATAATTTATCTAAATCTAATAATTTACATTTATCAATACTTAACATTATTTTACGAACCATGTCACGATCCAAATTCAGATATGAGTGTCGAGATAACCCAAAGAGTTGGGCTTCAGTTTTGGGCCTCGCGTTTTGAGAATTTGAACCTTGTTGGGTCTTAGTCTTGTTGGATGGAGAGTTTAGGCCTTGATCAGTGAGGGCATTTTAGTAAATAACAAAATAAAATGAGAGGGGTTTGGGGTTTAATGTTTACAGGCAATGAACTCATCTTTTTCTCTTCTTTCTTTCCTCCCCCTCAACCTTGTAGCAAGAGAAAGAATAGCTAAAGGTTGGATCTTTGAAGGTGGTGTTAGAAATCTTGTTCTAGTGTTAGAAAAATAGTTGTAGAGCTATCAAGGATCTTTAAAACAAGGTAAGGATGGGTTGGTTTGGTGAAGATGAAGGTTTAAAAAGGGGGTTATGGAGTAGTTTGGGATTTGATGTTTGGGGCTTAAATATCATTCTTTTTGGTGCTTTTAAGCTCAAGAAAACATCCCATGTTGTTCTAATCCTTTGCTTATCATCCTCTTGTAGAGAAAGAGCTTGAAGAGCCTTTAAGTACTTTTGGGAAAGAGAAGGTTTGAGCCTTGCTTGGGAGCTCGGGTTTTCTATTGTTTTGCCAAGGTTGGTACTCCTCCAACCCTTAAACATCATTCGTTTCATGTTTTAAGCTTAGTTGCATGATTGTTGATTGTTTGGTATGTTCAGAAGCTTAAATTTCCCTTTAATGGTTATAATCATTCTTATAATCATGCTTATGATTTAAACATGCTTATAATCATTCTTCTAGAGTGTAGGATCGATTAGGGAGTCATTTGAATAAATTGGATAGAGTCTTAACTGTTTGAAATTGCAAAACTGCATCTTTCGTGGAGGGGTATCGATTGATACCCTAGAGAGAAAACTTGGGCGAGAAAGGCAGGCATTTTGGAACGCCTAGGCTAAGTTTCGATACCAAACCCTCTAGTAGCCAAATTATTCTGATATCTCTTTAGGGTATATCAGAAAGGAGTCGAGTATCGATACAGCCATATAGGCGTATCGATAGGGGTATGTACTCCCTTATTCTTAAACAATCGTCGCAGCGTATTGAAACGCAAGAGAAGCATTTCGATGCAACCATTTAGGTGTATCGATACAAGTTTGTGTTCCCTTAATCTCGAACAATCATTGTAGCATATCAAAATGCAAGTGAAGTGTTTTGATACAGGTCATTCTGATACTGCCCCATAGGCATAATACCCTGGGCAATATGCCCCAAGTTTCAAGGACTGAGTCTAAGGTTTTCCATAATTCATGTAAGGGGCCCCTAAGAGTGAATTAAGCTATATAATAAATACTAAAATAGAAAAATGAGCCTTCAGCCCCAATTGATAGAGTAATGAATAATGGTTTGGGCCTTTGATAAGTTAAGTTAGTATGAAAACCAATTAGATTCAGGATGTTATATACAAGTTATGTGGCTTAATAGAAACATTTCTTAGTGTTGATGGTTTGCCTAGAGTATGTTATACATATTTATGAGATATGATAACTAGTAACCTTGCTTAGTGCTAATGGGTTACTAGAGATAAATATTATATGAAAAGTACAACCGATAATCTTGCTTAGTATTGATGGGTTATCGGTATTATATTATGCGAAAGACCGGTTAGGACCTTGCTTAGTACTGATGGGTTCCTTAACGGATTACCTGGAGTGACATACCACAAACCTTGCTTAGTGTTGATGGGTCCCTTACTTCTATACTATTACGAGGTAATATAGACATCGTATATACATGAGTAAATATATGTGAGCTACAAATATAAAATAAAAATAATTGAGATGCTATGTGGACTTCTCTTAACATACGTATGCTATGTGCCGTAATATGCAAGCATGATATCTTCTATTTAGGCGATCATGTTATTGTCCTCGTACTCATGCCATGTCATCATTCATGTTAATTATGCTTATATATATGATTTGCTTAATGTGAATCGATTAATAGATTACCCGCTGAGCTTCTTAGTTTAGCATTTCGAAATGTGTTTTCGTGCGTAGGTTAAAGAAAGCTTGTTCGAAGGAGCATCATCGTGGTGGGTTTCGACATCGACATAGTTGTCAGAGTATTGTTACTAGATATAGTGGACTATGTACTTTAGGACATATATATGTAATTTCTAACTTTGTTTTAATATTCGAGTTAAATACTTTAAACGATTTGTAATAATTTGGGAGCTTCAACTACTTTAATTATCTGAATCTGAAACTTATGTTTTAACTTGAATTGGGTTTTATGAAAATGTATTGGATTTGAATTTGAACTTATTTTATTGGGCTTTTGAAAGAAATTTTAAAATAAGGAGTTTGGGTCAGAGGTCCAATGTGACATTGGGTTGACAGTGTTACAAACCATCTTGCCTTAGTGGTTAATATAAATTTTTTGTTCGTAAAAGTCATAGGTTTGAGTAGCAATATTTACAACGCAATATTTAAAGAATCAATATTTAATATTCAATTATTGTTATCGATTTAATGAAATATATCGATTATTTATAAGTCAGTCTCGAATTCACATATTCAAATAAAAACAATCAAATTTTCGAATGTGCCAACTTTTTACATTCATAGCTCTAAAGGCGGGGAGTAACATGTAACAACACTCCGTGCCTAGAGATGAATTGAAATGATGGATCCAACCACCATTGACAAAGTTGCATCATTTTTCCCATTTCAAGCATGCACGGATTAAATGCATTTCAGTCTGGAGAAATGATGATTTGACCTACCACTCTGCATCCTTAGTATCATTGGGAATTTGGGACAGACTACAACGGTTGAAAAAAAGTGGTATGAATTTGGCTACAACAAAGCCAACAGAAGATATTCTAAAATAGTCAAGTAAATAAATAAAACACCTGAAAACATGGTACCACGGGACATTGCTTTCCAACACAATACCAGCAGAACATCACATTGCTAAGCATAGTGATTTCTTAAATCTTAAAATTTCAGGATAACTATTACAATTTACAACCATGTGTGCTACTGCTATTCAAATCAAAACCCTTGTTCGAAACTACATGTTTAAGAAAAGGCATGGTTTGTCTGGTTGGACTGATCAAAGCTGTCAAAAGAGAAGAAAGGTTCTAACTTGGAATAACCCATTGTAGCCGTAGGGACAAGAAAGCAATTGTTTTTTCCATGAAGAAGAAGTGATTAAAACCGAATTAAGCCAATGAAATGGTGCAGCCAAGTCGGGTGGGGTTAGAATTATTACCAAACATCCTCTCGGAATGATTAAGTAGTAGTTGAGTAGTTGGTAACTGAAACCTGCAGGCATACGCATCACTCGAGAAACCCAACCTTTCCCTCCCCCAGACAAAGAAGAAAAAGAAATGGCATAACATAATTGGGACAATACGCATCAAAACCAAAGAAAATTCGTTGATGTAATAATAAAAACGAAACTAAAACTTCACAATAAAAACGACAAACGACACGAACCAGTAACCAGCAAAATGGAAAAACACGGAACCAATTGGCTAAAACAATGAACACGTTTTTTCTCGAAAATGGAGAAATCATTTCACTTCAGAGTTCAAACCTTCTCCTGGTGCAGAAATTGCAAGGCCTGGCCAAGCGAAGCAATCACCATCGACTAACCCTTCGCCGCCTTCAACATTGCTAGATGCTTTCCATGTGTTACACCCGGTGGTTCCACCAACAGCATCACACGGTTCATCGCCATCGCCACCAGTATAGCCACCGCGGTAACCATTTCCGGGATGCCCCCAAACCCCATCGAATCCAGAACCAGACCCAAGAACGTATCCACCTAGTGTTGGGTACTCTTCTCCATGGGAGTTCAAGAACGAAGTGAAGTCTCCATTCACGGTAAGATCTACAGTTTCATTCAAGTTCACGTCGGCCAAGTACATTTGATAAGGTTTAGCTCCGATTACAGGCAGATCTGCGGAGAAAGGGTTATTAACGCTCACGGGGACATGAGACTCGGATTCGTGGGTCAGGCTCGAGGAAGACGAGATTGCGACAGAGGGAGATGACCCAGAAGAGCTCCGGGAGCGCTTGGAAGCCTTTCGGGTCCCTCCACCGACGGGAACGTTACGGAGGGTGCCACCCCGAGTCCAGTAACGTCGGCAGGACTTGCAGAAGTATCGAGGCTGGGAGAGGTTGTAGTTGTTGTAGTAGCAGAACTTGGTGCTGGTCGAATCACACCTTGGGCAGTGCAGTTGGTCGGTGCCATTGAGCTGTGGATGCGAGCCCATGGTTCCGAGGACTCGAACCCCACGCCTGTCGCCGGAATCAGCAGGCATTTCTTTTGTCTGTATAAGGTCAGTTGAAACGGAGAATGGTGGTTATAGATGAAAGGGACAAAAGAGATGATTTTGAGTGACGGAGATGTTTTGAAAGTTGTAAAAGAGACAATATCATAGGATTTTGTTAATATTGGAATGGTGTTGGATAGAGGGAGATCAACAAAGACAAAACAGAACAACTGAGGAACTCAATAAATAAATAGTGTCTTCACAGCCAAACAAATAATAAAGCGGTGTACGATGTTTATAGCTTCCTAAAAAGAATAGAAATCATTTATTTCTCTTATTTATATTTAATATTATATTTTAAGATTAAAGGTTAAAATATTTAAAATATTAAATATATTTGATATTTATATTTGATAGTATAGTTCAATGTAGAGATACTTTAAAAATTTCAAGGTTTTGTATAATTCATTAAAATATGATTCATAAAAGTAATTGTTCATGATTTTAATGGTTTTAAAAATGTGATGCTTATAAATAATTGTCTTTTTTAAGGGTCCTATACGATATTGTAGCGACCCTTTTTTTTTAAAAAAAAAAAGTTTTATATTAGGTGTAAGTAAAAATAGGGGTCATTAGTTTGAAAATTAGGAATTAGACTAAAAAACAGAACCTTAAAATTTAGGGTTTAAAATTTGGGAGTTAAGGCTTGGAAAACCTAAAAAGGAAATTGAAAATTATATTAAAAATTAGGGATCTGAAAAATGTTTGGAATGTTTAAAAATATTGGAGTCGCCACCGGTCACTTTTGGGTAGACCGGACACCGGAAAACCAGAGATTCGAAGTGTTTGGGTTCGAGAGTCGGTTACAGTTTAAAAACAGGTTTAATGTTTAAAAACTGCCCAAAAATTGGCACCTTTAAAATAAATTACCGCTTAATTAATTTTGAATATTTTTAAATTAAAGTGACATTTAAATTATTTTTTGTTTAAAGATTCGAATCAATTTTATTTTTACCGGGTCTTTATTCGAAGGCAACGCATACACCGCGACCATTGCATTGGAACACGAGCCCGTTACGACCGAATAAAGATGTTTAAAATTAAATTCATTAATTAAAATAAATGATGTGACGTAGCAAAGATGATAACATTCACTGAATAAATGCACATGTGAACAATTAAATAAAATAACAATAAATAAAACATGAGGGCCAAAACAAAGATAAGAATGTACAACAAGTAGAGAGCAATATCAATGATAAAACAAATGATGACGATCCTACATACATTTAAGTGAATAAAATAACAGAACATTGATACAATGTGCGTGTAAGAATAATAAAATCGAGATCATATAGGATAAATTTCTTTGAAAAATAAATGCTACATGATAGAAGGAACTAATCACAAAGCGATAACCATATTCGAAATAATATATGTGAATAATTAACAAGAAATGATGGTGACAACACATAACATGACATAAAGGAAACATAGAGAGATGTATACCACAAAGGAAACTAAACTACAAATACGATATGTTAAAATAAGTTTGCAAGAATAAGAATTAGAAACATAGCAAAATAATAAAATAAAATAAAAAAGAAACATAACGGAATACAATTATACAAGAACAAATAATGGAAAAAGCACAAATATAAATAAGCATATGCAATAAAAATGAGATGTATCAATAACAAATAACATGAGAAACAATGCAAAAGAAGTAATAGAAATAAATATGTAAAAAAAAGAATACAAACATTAATCAGTGTAAGGGACTAAATAAAAAGCGAAATAATACGGAGGGACCTAGAGAATGAATAGACCAAGGGGAGCGGTTCAGAAAAATAGAGAAAAAACGCGGACGGACTAAAGAAGAAATAAACCAATTTTTAAAACGCAGTTATAATCGAAATCAGGACCAAAATAAAATCTACCGAAACTTTGAGGGACTAAGGGGGAGAATACTTTGACACGGAGGGGTTTAAAACGCTAATATCCCATTTCTTTTTTTAAATCCGAAGTATAAAACATAACTTTAAGCTTAACAAAAAACTCTCCTCATTATTTTCATCTGAAACCAAAACGAAAACCTCATTCCTCTGTCTCATTTCAACCCAAAAAACCCAGAAATTCAAATGAACCCATGAATGTTCTTCATGCTTTCCAGAAAATCCCTCTCCGGCCACCATAAAACCAAACCATAACCACCGCTGGCGGCAGTGACAGGAAGAAAAACGTTTTCTCCTTTGTTTTCAAAACCAAAGACGTCCTTTTTTCTGATCCTAAACCCCAAAAACAACCGAAAGAAAAATACTTCTTCAAAATGAAACAAGCATTCGACTCAACAAAAGGGAAACGACTGATCCTTCTTTTTCTGGCTCACCGACGACACCGAGAGGTGCGAGGCTTATCGCCGATCGAAGGAGGGACGTCAACGGAACAACCGGCTATTTTTCGGTAAGATTCTAACACTTTTTCTCTTTTTTTTAGCTACCAAAACAACGAAGAGATTTATTTCTACCTTCAAAAGTTCTCTGCTGTATTCGTCTTTTTAAAAAAAATCCCCCTTTTACAATATTTGTTCTCTCCTTTTTATAGTCTGATTACAAGATAACAATAAAAAAACTACTTGCTGTATATTTCTCTCTGGCTTTGTCGTCTGCCTCTGAATACTTTTATGCTTTTCTGCCATCTACTGGTGCAGCTAGGAATTGTCCTCTTTTTGCTTGAAAATTCTGAAATTATTGTGTTTTTGCTCTGCCAATTGTACGATTCTGACATGGTTTTTGTTTGTTTGTGTATATGTGGCTCCTGGACGAGTGATGAGGCCATCGGAGAATCGTCGCCGACGACCGAAGATGAACGGTCGTTCAGCAGCTGAACAGTCGGGAGCGTGGGAGACACGCGCGCGTGGGTACTCGAACAGCCAGCGCGTGGGGCGCGTGCACCATCTGGAGACTTCTTCTCCTCTATCCATGACCGTTAGATCAGATCTTGATCTAACGGTGGAGATGAAGCTGCGCATGGAGAAAAAAAATCAAATTAGGGTTGTTTGTATCCGGGTTGGATTAGGGTCAACCCGATTCGGGTTTATAGTTTGGGCTTGGATTGGGCTTTGTGATATTATGCATTAATTCGGATCTTGGGCTCATAATTGTAGCTGGACTCTAATAAGTAAAATGTTTGGGCTTTATTTCATTTTGGGTTTTAGTTTGAGTTTTATTTATTTAATAAATATAATAATAATACTAATATATTTATTATAATAATAAAACCAGATAAATAAAAATAATATAATAATAATAACAATAGTAGTAAAAATAATAATAGTTATAATAATAATAATAATAATAAGAAAATAAAAAATAATAATGATAAAAGAGATAAAAATAATAATAATAAAAATAAAAAAATGATAATAATAATAAATAATAACATAATAATAAAATAATAATGATAGTAAAAATAACAATAACAATAATAGTAATAAAAATAATAATAATAATAGTAGAAGATAATGATAATATAAAATAACAATAATAAAAAAAACAAGTAAAGAATAATAATAATAACATAAAGTGATAATATATTAACAATATCATTAACAAATGAATCAATAAAATAAAAGAAAAACATGTATATCACAAATAGGACGAAAATATTGATAATAAACAAAATGGAGTAATTTTTGATTCTTTTTTGACATTCTCAAGCCCGTTATTGAAATGAAAATTAAAATTAAATCCGAATTTAGGCACCGGATAAAATTAGTGATTACAGTTGCCCCTCTTTGCTTATCGTTGTAAAACAATGATGAAGCAAAGATAAAGAACACTAATTTTATCCGACTTCCCTGCTTGGAGACTGATTCGAAAGCCCTTTCTTCACCAATCGGATAGCCCTTCTTCTCCTTGAACCCCTGATTAGCTTGCCACGAACGATATTTCGACTTGAGGCCACCTGCACATATCAAAAGATATTTATCAGAAGTGAACTTTGATTCCCTTATTTTGATATTTTGGACAAATTAACAGATTCTGAGCTGTGGGTCCCCCCTCTATGAGACTTTAAGCCCTGAACTGTTGAAGAAGTTGATCCTTCCTATATAGAACCAACTTCTGAAAAAAACTTCGAGTCTTTCCTATATAAAACTCTTCGCAATAGTCTTCGATCTGAGTCTCTCCTATATGAAACCCTAAATCTAGAATTCTAACAATGTTGATCCCTTCTCCGTAGAATCCACATCTTCAAGATGCTCTGATTTCTAATCATCGCAGCATCTGACGGTCCCTCTCTTCAAGCGTATACCGTGGTGGGCGACCCCTCTCTTCGAGCGTATGTCGCAAAAACAATGTTGATCCCTTCTCCGTAGGATCCACATCTTTGAGATGCTCTGATTTCTGATCATTGCAGCATCTGACGGTCCCTCTCTTTGAGCGTATACCGTGGTGGGCGAGCATTGAAGTGCTAGTGTTCTTTTTCCTGTAAATGCATATGATATGATATGGTATGGGTTAGCATGTTCCTATTCTACATGATGCATGTTCGAGTCACAGACGAGAGTCGTTTGGATCTGGCCTCTCTGGTTTCACGTTTTCTCTATAATCGCTCCCTATGTCAGGACCCAAACCATCTTCTGACATTGTTTTTCGCCTCCAACAACGGGATTCCCAAATTTGCTTCTTTCGGGGCACCTGTTCACTTCGATAACTTTTCCTTCCCCCTTCTTCCTCTTCTTCTTCTTCTTTTTTTTAGGCGCCCTGTCGAGTTTTCACCTTGTAGAATTGAATCTTCGATGATCTCTGTTGGTTACTGCGGATCGATTTGGACTTCGCTCCTCTCTGACCTGTAGCTGATGGGATAAATCATAGCAACTTCGAAAAAAAACTTTGTTCATTGATGTTCCGGGTTGATTTATTTACGAATATACTAAAGGAATGAATATGATACAAAATAGAAATATTTAATATAGCTATTATATTCCAAAAGTCATGGCAAACACGGAATATGCAAGAAAAGGAGGAGAATTAAACTCTAAACAGACTTCACAATATTGAAGGTATGAATGATACGAGAACTCATCAACCGCATCAAAGATCTCACTTTCCGACTTGATCATAGTAGCCTCCAAGAGAGTTGATGAAGCGCCGGACCTTGCAAATATTTAAGCCGCCTTTTCGGGTTTTCAACTCAAAATCTCCTTCGGTTCTAAGGCGTCCTTTCCGGATTTTCACCTTAAACCCTCCTATGGTCCTAAGGTGCCCTTTTTGGGTTTTTACCCTAGACCCTCCGTTTTTTTTGTTTTTTTTTCTTTTTTTTTGTTTTCCTTTTCTTTTTTTTTCTCTCTTTTTTTTATTTTTTTTTATTTTTTTTTCTTTCTTTTCTCTTCTTCTCTTCTTCTCAAGCATAGTACCTCTTAATCCAATCAGAATTCACAGGATTACTCAACTCATTCCCCTCCATTTCTGCCAGAATGACAGCTCCCCCTGAAAAGACCTTCTTCACAACGTACGGTCCTTCCCACTTAGGCATCCATTTTCCTCGGAAATCCTTTTGGATAGGTAAAACCCTTTTTAGCACCATATCCCCTTCCTGGAACTCACGAGGCCTAACTTTCTTATTATAGGCTCGCATCATTCTCTTCTGATACATTTGACCATGACAGATGGCGTTCAACCTCTTTTCCTCTATCAGATTCAGATTGTCTATCTTGACTTGTGTCCATTCAGCATCTTCCAATTTAGATTCACTCAGGATTCGGAGAGAAGGTATTTCGACTTCAAGTGGTAGGACTGCTTCCACACCGTAAACCAGTGAGTATGGGGTTGCCCCGGTCGAGGTTTGTATTGAGGTTTGATAAGCAAACAACGCAAAAGGTAACTTCTCATGCCAGTCCTTGAAATTATCCGTAGTTTTTGCTATGATCCTCTTAATGTTCTTATTAGCAGCTTCAACTGCTCCGTTCATCTTAGGTCGGTATGCGGTAGAATTGTGATGCATGATCTTAAACTGTTCACACACCTCAGAAATCATCTTGTTGTTCAGATTAGTAGCGTTATCGGTAATGATTCTTTCTGGCAAACCATAACGACAGATGATCTTTTTTTTCAAAAACCTACAGACCGTGGCTCGCGTGATGTTGGCGTAGGAGGCAGCCTCTACCCACTTAGTGAAATAATCAATTGCTACTAAAATGAAACGGTGCCCGTTAGATGCCTTAGGATGAATCTGTCCGATGACATCTATCCCCCAGGCAGCAAAAGGCCAAGGTGCGTTCAAAGTATGTAACGACAACGGTGGGGAATGAATTTTATCCGCATAAATCTGACATTTGTGACATCTTCTGGCATGATTAATACAGTCTCCTTCCATCGTTGACCAATAATAGCCACATCTCATGATTTTTCTAGCCATTGCAAAACCATTAGCATGAGTCCCACATATGCCTTCGTGTATTTCTGTCACTATGGTTTTAGCTTCTTGGGCACCAACACATCTCATTAGCACCTAATCACTCCCTCTTTTGTACAAGATATCCCCATCAAGGACATACCCTGCTGCCATTCTCCTAATAGTCCTTTTATCAATATCCGTGGCTCCCTCAGGATAAACTTGAGATTTGATGTACTACAGAATATCATGATACCAAGGAT
Source organism: Abelmoschus esculentus (assembly GCA_035048815.1). Taxonomy (NCBI): domain Eukaryota; kingdom Viridiplantae; phylum Streptophyta; class Magnoliopsida; order Malvales; family Malvaceae; genus Abelmoschus; species Abelmoschus esculentus. Next base: position 16,465,842 of record JAUCBN010000001.1, read on the forward strand.
TCCCATCTTTCTCCTCTTCTACTCCATAGCAGTGGGCAGGCAGTTTGATGCTTTGCATTTCTAGTGACCTCATTTGAGCCTTCGTGTTTGTCTTAAAAGTCGCGGCCAGAGTGGCCAAAGCATCAGCCATTTGGTTATCCTCCCTCGGTAGATATTCAAAACTGATTCTTTCAAAATTCTGAATCAAATCCTGAATCAGATTATAATACTTGATCAACTTAGGGTCCTTGGTTTCCCACTCTTGCCGTAATTGATAAATGACTAGCGAAGAGTCTCCGAACACCTGAAGGACACGAACCTTTCGTTCGATAGCTGCATGCAAACCCATTATACAGGCTTCATATTCTGCCATATTATTGGTGCAAAAGAAATTCAATCTGCTCGTAAGCGGATAATGAACTTCTTCCGAAGAGACTAACATTTCCCCTATGCCGTGCCCGAGGGCATTAGAAGCCCCATCAAAATATAGTTTCCATGGCAATGCAGTCTCAGTTATTCCTCCCTCGACTGTGGCGGATATTAAATCTTCATCCGGGAAATCAAAGTTCAGGGGTTCATAATTATTTGTAGCCCGACTTGCCAAGAAATCGGCCACTGCACTGCCCTTTACAGATTTTTGATTTACATACACAATATCGAATTCAGACAAAAGCATTTGTCATCGAGCCATCTTTCTCGTCAATGTCGGTGCTTCCATTAGGGCTTTTAAGGGATCAGACTGTGATATCAGATAGGTGGTGTGATACAACATATACTGTCTCAACCTTTTAGTTGCCCAAACCAGGGCACGACACAACTTTTGAGTTTGCGGATATTGAGATTCGCCTTCTATGAACTTCTTACTCAAATAGTAGATTGCTCTTTCCTTCCTACCTGACTCGTCTTGCTAGCCTAACACACAGCCCATTGAGTTCTCAAAAACTGTTAGGTATAAAATCAACGGTCGGGCGGGCACGAGAGCCACTAAAACTGGGGCTTTAGTTAGATACTCCTTAACTTTCTCAAATGCTGCCTGACAATCTTCATCCCAGGTTCCCGGGTCATTTTTACGGAGAAGTCTGAAAATGGGGTCACACTTATCCGTTAACTAAGATATGAAACGGGAGATATAATTTAGCCTCCCTAAGAAACCTCGAACTTCTTTTTGTGTTTGCGGTGGCGGGAGGTCCCTTATGGTCTTGACTTTATCTGGATCAATTTCTATCCCTCTTCGGCTGACTACGAACCCGAGGAGCTTTCCGGATGTTACTGCGAAAGTACATTTGGCGGGATTGAGCTTCAACTGATATTTTCTTAACCTCAGAAACAACTTCTGCAGATTCTGAATATGTTCATTCTCCGTTTTGGACTTGGCGATCATGTCATCCACATACACCTCAATTTCTTTGTGCATCATGTCGTGAAAAAGAGTCACCATTGCTCTTTGATACGTGGCCCCGACATTCTTCAACCCGAAAGGCATTACTTTATAACAGAACGTGCCCCACAGTGTCACGAAGGTGGTTTTTTCCATGTCATCAGGGCACATCTTGATTTGATTATATCCCGAAAAACCGTCCATGAAAGAAAACCATGAGTGCCCCGTAGTATTATCAACAAGGGTATCAATATGCGGGAGAGGAAAATTATCCTTAGGACTGGCCTTATTGAGATCACGATAATCTACACACATGCGTACTTTCCCATCCTTTTTAGGCACCGGCACAATATTCGCAACCCACTCTGGGTACTTTGCTACTTTCAAGAACCCGGCTTCGAATTGCTTTCTCACTTCTTCTCTAATTTTCAACAACATATCCGTTCTCAACCTACGGAGCTTTTGCTGGACGGGCTTATTCTCCGGTCGTGTGGGTAGCTTGTGTACAACAATATCTGTATTTAGACCCGGCATATCTTGATACGTCCAAGCAAAAACATCTTTAAACTCTGAAAGCAACCCAACTAATCTTTCCCTTGAGTCTGATGCTAAAGTGGTGCCTATCTTAACTTCTCTTCTTTCTTCTTCGGACCCCAAATTTATTATCTCCAGATCCTCCTGATGGGGCAGTATTTGCTTTTCTTCACTGGCCATCAACCTTATTAACTCGTCGGGGATCTCTAACTCATCTTCCTCTTCTTCAGCTTCTGTGACAAGTACGGGTTGTTCGAAATTCAGTACAGGATTAAGTTCAGTATCATTCATACAATCGATATTATCGAACCTGCAAGAATTTAAATTTCCTATGTTGGGAAGTAGTATACATATTTTACAAATAAAGAATAAAGAGATAAAGAATGCAAGGAATAAAATGTATGAAAAGAAGATTGTTTGCCATTTGAGAAAAAGAGCATGAAGCCCTCTATTTTCATTGAAATGCAGATTAACATAGATGCCCTTTACAAAGAAATCCCATTGCTTTGGGCGAAAGCAAACGGGAGGTGTTTTTTAGACATTACTTTGATTCATTCTTAACAACTACAGGCAGATCGATGCTTGTCCAATTGCTGAGCTTTTCATCCGGGAGACATGGACGAATGGCAAACAGAGCAGACTTTCCCTTGGCATTCTGAGAGATCATATTTACATCCATCATTTCGAAGATTTCACTCATGAGCTCAGCCTCATAAAACTTTTGTCCTTCTAAATTGGCTTGGTGCACTTTCTCCCCAGAATTCTCAATTCCTCCGAAGGTGAAACTATTCTTGAGATCAGTTTTGACTATTGGTTTCCATGGGATGTCTTCTCCCCTGAGTCGGGCTCTTCTTTGCTCTTCCTTCCTCTTTCTTTCTTGTTTCCTTTGCAGATAGGTAGGGTGAAAGCCTAACCCAAACCTGTCCCTCTTGTCAATAACACTTCTGACTTTCAGACACCCTTGCAAATTCTTTCCGAGTCCTTTCCCTTTCCTAACCCCTTTTCCAACAGTCTCAGTCACCACCATCTTAGTGCAATTCGAGTATCTCGGGGCCAGAATCCGACTTCCCTTTGCCACAAAAGTAGCGTTGATGAATTCCAAGGCTCGGAAGGAGCATTCTAGGGCATCTTCAGTAGGGGGCACATAGGGAACATCCGAAGTTACAGCAGCGATAACGTCTTCTTCCGCATTGACTGTCACAAGTTTTCCTTCCATCACATATTTCAGCTTCTGATGAAGAGAAGAAGGGACAGCCCCGGCTGCATGAATCCACGGCCTCCCTAATAAGCAATTGTATGACGGTCGGATGTCCATAACCACAAACTCTATGACATATTCAACTGGGCCTATAAGCAGGGGTATCTCAATCTTCCTGGCCACTTCTCTCTGAGTACCATCAAATGCCCGGACAGTATTCTGACAGAACTTCATATGAGAGCCATCAATAGGCAGTCGTTGTAAAGTAGCAAAGGGCATAACATTAAGGGCAGACCCGTTGTCGATAAGTACTCCTGGCAAAACATGCCCCTTGCAGTGAGTTGTAATATTGAGAGCTTTAGTTGAACCTCTTCCTTTCTCCGGGATTTCATCATCACTAAAAGTGATATAATTATCAGCAGCTATGTGGTTCACAATCTGATCAAGCTTCTTGACAGTGATGTCTTGTTCTACGAAAGTTTGATTCAATACCTTTAACAATGCTTCTCGGTACTTTTCTAAATTCAGTAACAGGTCGAGCACCGTGATTCTGGCCGGTTGCTTTCGAAGTTGATCAACCATATTGTACTCACTGTGCTTTAGGAACCTTAAAAACTCTTGGGCCTGTGCCTCGGTTATGGGCTCGAGAATCTTCAAGGGAGGATCATCCCCGAATACTTTTACTACCTCTGGCTCAACGAGTTTGCCCTTACCTTTTTGTTCGTTGGGTTTCTTCTCCTCCTGAGGAGAGTAACATCTCCCGCTCCTGGTAAAGTGCCCCACTTCATTCACTATTTCAGAATTCTACCCCAATGCATCACTTTCCTAAAATGGCCTCCCCTCTTCTGGTGTAACGGCTTCTTGCGTTCTTGGATTTCCAGGTGTAGAGATATTGGTGGCGTAATTCCAAGGCACCCTCTGTGTGCTTTTAAAAGGAAAGGTCGAGGGAGGAGAAATTACGAGTCTTGGAGCATTTTGGCTAGAAGACCCCTCCTCGTCCACCCTACGACTGATGATAAAGGGTCTCTGAGCTGTGTATTTGTTACTTGGAATATCTGTCATACAGATTTCTGTCTTTTCCTCCTCACATTTTGCAAAGAACTCAATTTCTTTGGTATCCATGAGTGCCTGCACCTTACTCCGAAATTCCGTGCAAACCTGAATGTCATGATCACTAGACTGATGGTATTCGCAGTATCGACCACATCCTTCCTTTACAATTACCATCCCTCGGTCTATCAAACGAGCCATGCACAAATGTCGGAACACCCATCTCAAAGGGGATCGTATATCTGCTACCATAGATATGGCCTCTTTAGGGGATTCTTTTTCGATACTATTAACCCCCTGATTCCCGTGGTTAGGAAGTGGGTTATTAGTGGTACTTGGTTCTCCCAATTGTAAGACTCCCGTATTCAACAAATTCTGAACAAGCTTCTTGAAGGCTATACAGTTCTCAATGTTATGACCTGGAACGCCGGCATGATATTCGCAGTGTGCTTTTGCATCATACCATGCTGGATATGGTGGGCTGAAAGGAGTCACATGAAAAGGTCGTACCAAATCAGCTTTGTGTAGCTGAGCGTACAACTTCTTGTACGGGATTGGGATAGGGGTGAAGGTCGTCTTCTCAAATTCTTTCTTCGGCTTCCTATCATCTCTTCTACCGCCTCCCTGAGTATTGCTGGCCGGTTGTGGTTGCGATATTGTTAAATTCTGACATGTTTTGAAAGCATTTACCTCATGCTCTTTTCTCTTGAATTACTTTTTGAGCGATTCACCTCCCTCAATCCTACCGCTTTTGATGGCGGCCTCAATGCGTTCTCCGATCATGACTAATTCGGCGAAGTTACTTATTGGATTACTGATGAGTCGGTCATATAGCACTCCTCTCAAAGTATCCACAAACATGGGAGCGATTTCATTTTCACGAAGTGGCGGTTGTACTTGTGCTGCGAGATCTCGCCATCGCTGAGCATATTCGCGAAGGCTTTCACTTTTCTTCTGTTCTAAATTCTGCAGCATAAGTCTGTTAGGAATCATATCAGTAACATGCTTGTACTGATCAATGAAAGCTTTCGCTAAGTCTTTCCATGACTTAATCTGTGCACGGGTCAACTGATTATACCACCTCGCTGCAGATCCTATCAAGCTGTCCTGGAAGCAATGAATGAGAAGCTTTTCATTGCTAGTAAATCCTGCCATCTTCCGAAAAAACATAGTCACATGTGCAGTGGGACATGTTGTGCCGTCGTACTTTTCAAACTCAGGCGTTCTGAATTTCGGGAGAATTTCTACATCGGGGACTAGGCTAAGGTCGCCCGCATTCAGGCCAAGAGAATCTTCTTCTACTTCTCTAACCCGGAGTTTTTCTTCAAGGTCTTTCCTAGTCTCTTCAAGCTGTTTAGAGAATTCTGCCTTTACTCTACTGAACTTCTCAAGTTCGTCCAAATCGGGCATATTTTCGCCCGCATTCTCATCACTTTCGGCCGTTCTAAATAACGGATTCTGAATCGATGTTCCGGCCCGGAAACTAAACGTTGCTCCCTTTTGGGGGACAGGGGCTGAGCCAATAACCATGGGGGAATATGCCGGTTCTATCCCGGTTTGAAGCGGATTCTCCACCTTTCCTTTTCCTTTCGCATCATCTGATGACTTAAGTCCTAACATTTGGGTGAGCTGTTCCAACATATCTTGCTGAGCTTTCAACATGGTTTCTTTCAGTTCCAACTGCGATCTTTCTATCTGGGCTCTCAGATCTTCTTCTAACTTACTGAATTGTTCCTCCATCTTCCTCACTTGAGATCGAGTGCAATATTGATGCGGAACGATTGCAAGTTCTGTTTTACAACATTTCCTAAGTTAATTTAGTTGTATACATGATTAATGCATATAAAATGCATGAATGCATGCATGCAAATGATGGAATGCTTCAAAAAGACAAGCAATGCAAATAAAGGTGTTGACTCATTTAGTGATCGTCCTTGAACCAACTTTCATTAAATTCTAAAAATCTTCATTACAAAGGGAAATAGAAACTACAGATAGGCATCAACCCTAGTTCCTAAATCTTGAATTGCTTTGAGTAGTTGAGCGAAACGGGCTGCTTCTTTCATGTCCTGTGTCACAAAGGGTGTCAAGGCTTCAGCTTCCGCGGCTAGGTTTTTCATATATTGGCCATTTCTTGTACCCGCACCATTAGAGTGGTGTTATAATCATCTCGATCTTGTATCATGCGAGTAGCATCACGAAGGCGACGCAACCAATAACTGTCTCCTCCTTGTGCAGCCCCCTCGAGGACTACTAGTCGTCCCAAATAGTCTTGATCCCTTCTCTTCCATGCATTAGTATTTTCTCTTTCCTATACTATAGTTTGTTTTCCTTTCTCTTTCTCTTCCCGGTACCTTTCCCTCTCTTGACTGATTGCTCTCCTAGTATCCCTCTTTTCTTTCTCAATTTCGGCCTCTCGGATCTCTATTTCCTTATTCACGGCTTGCCTACCCCTTTCCTTTTCTTTCTCTAGGATACGAATCCCGTTCATCCTTTCCTTTTCTACGGCGAGAAATTTCTTTCGGTTAGCAGTTTGCACCTGAGTATACAGCTTGACGGTATCTTTCTGATAGAGGGCATTTTTCGCACTCAAATCTTCATTAGCCTTCTTTAGTTGTTTAATTGTCCCATCCTTGACATCGAGATCCAAACTTACTTTGTATAGTTCTTCCGCATACTGTGCCTTCATTTCCTCCATCTGTTTCCTGACTTCATCCATCTCGCTCCTTAGTATATCGGCTTCAGAAGGGACGATGCGCATGTGCTCTTCCAACGTCATTGTAGGCTCGTGGTCGGATATCAGGATTTTGTCATTAACCCTAATACGTCTCGAAAGATCATAGTCCGGTGTGGTCATTCCTTGATTACTTCCTTCTACTCGAATACGATAACAGTGACCCCACGCCCTTGTTATTTTCTGGACCTTAGGTCGATACTCATTCTTAAAAGGGAACTCGGCTTCACTCAATCCTGCCGTAAAAGGAACGAATTGACGAGATCCAAACTGTCTAGATACCAGAAGAGGTGTACAGGCAATTCCTCCATGTAAGCCAATCATCATGACCCAATTGTAGTCTCCGATTCTGTAAAGGAAATGAAATTCGTGACCCATCCACGAAACTCTCCACACAATATCATCATCCCGCAGATTCCTGAAGATTTCCGATCATTTTCTTTTATCGAGGTCCTCTCACCATTCTCTAGCTAAATATTCTCGCACCGGGGAGAAACTTCCTTGAAATATACCAGATAAGACCTGAGTTGGCTCCTTCCAAAAGTGACTCTGTATCCATATCTGAAGAAGTTGTGCGCACCCTCTAAAACGTCCTTCTTCATGTTTCCGACAAGCATTCAAAGAAATGAAGGTTTCTGTTAGTATGGCCATTACCGGATTAGCCTTCTTATTTAAACGATCGAACAAGTCAAGAATGGCCACATCTATGTTGCCCAATACTCGAGGAAAAATAATCAATCCGTATATGCCTATGGCAAACAAGTCCATCTTCATTTCCTCATCTGGATGCACTGATATTATGTCCCGGATGCTCTCCCATGAAAACGCAATACTTTCTCCCCGAACCTGAATTATTCCTTTAGCCCACGCATCACTCATTCCGGCTAGAGAACTCAACTTCGAATGGTAGTTCTAAGACTTAGGAGGCTTCGAGTAGATCCAATCTTTGTTGACATTCCTTCTATTTATCAAAGCTGTGTATTCTTCTATTGTGGGCATCAAATCGTTTCCATTGAAGGTGAAACAACAAAAAGCGGGATTCCAGAATTGAAAGGCGGCTCTGAGCAAAGGCTGATTAATTCTGACATATATTAACTGAGCTATATCCCCATAATTTTCACGGAACCGGTCTTATACTCTCGCTTCCCAACTTTCCCATATCTCTTTTAGCTCATATAAATCATTCTGTTGTAAACTGACATACGTGTACCCGGGCACAATGCGTTCACTTGGTTGACTGTCTCCAAAGGCCTTTTGGTTGACTTCAGACCAATGTCGAATTGCTGAGTTCTTATCTTGGTCACCTAGAAGACTTTTATCCATAATGAAAGCTCTCAAAGCGGGCAAACCACTCGAATCAACACCTTTAAAAAGGAATGCAAAAAGAATGCAAAGAAAGAAAAAAGAAAAAAAACAAAACAAACGACAGGAAAAGGGAAATGTGTTAGTAAGGATGCCATAAATAACAAAAGCACAAATAAATGATGTAATCAAATGACATAGAAGAAGAGCAAGATAAACAAAATCTAGATATTATACCTAATTCCCCTAGGTTATCTGCATGGCTCTAATGGGGTGGGTTTACTAGTTCTCTAAATGCAATTTTGGTTCTAGGAGGTACCCGAATTGTCCTTGCTGTCCTCTTCTAAGAGTAGCAAGGCCCCCGATCATCACCCATTATAGGCTCATCTCAATCGAGTTCAATTCGAGAGGACCCTTTCGCTATGCCCATACGAGGAAATAATATTCCTACGAAGATATAGGGTAATCGAGCCCCGAAGGTACTTTACTAGGCCCCTACGAAGGAACAATATCCTTACGAAAGCCTTAGTATTTTCCCCCCACTTAAAGAGACGGGTTAAAATGATATAACTTTGAATTAATAAACAAATGATAATTTAATTGCCACCTTAATTCAAAATATCCAAAATTAATTAAGCGGTATTTAAAAACAAGGCTTGACTCGTTTGAAAATTTTTGTCCCCAGCGGAGCCGCCAACTGTAGCGACCCTTTTTTTTTTAAAAAAAAAAGTTTTATATTAGGTGTAAGTAAAAATAGGGGTCACTAGTTTGAAAATTAGGAATTAGACTAAAAAACAGCACCTTAAAATTTAAGGTTTAAAATTTGGGAGTTAAGGCTTGGAAAACCTAAAAAGGAAATTGAAAATTATATTAAAAATTAGGGATCTGAAAAATGTTTGGAATGTTTAAAAATATTGGAGTCGCCACCGGTCACTTTTGGGTAGACCGGACACCGGAAAACCAGAGATTCGAAGTGTTTGGGTTCGAGAGTCGGTTACGGTTTAAAAATAGGTTTAATGTTTAAAAACTGCCCAAAAATTGACACCTTTAAAATAAATTACCGCTTAATTAATTTTGGATATTTTTGAATTAAAGTGGCATTTAAATTATTTTTTGTTTAAAGATTCGAATCAATTTTATTTTTACCGGGTCTTTATTCGAAGGCAACGCATACACCGCGACCATTGCATTGGAACACGGGCCCGTTACGACCGAATAAAGATGTTTAAAATTAAATTCATTAATTAAAATAAATGATGTGACGTAGCAAAGATGATAACATTCACTGAATAAATGCACATGTGAACAATTAAATAAAATAACAATAAATAAAACATGAGGGCCAAAACAAAGATAAGAATGTACAACAAGTAGAGAGCAATATCAATGATAAAACAAATGATGACGATCCTACATACATTTAAGTGAATAAAATAACATGGAACATTGATACAATGTGCGTGTAAGAATAATAAAATGGAGATCATATAGGATAAATTTCTTTGAAAAATAAATGCTACATGATAGAAGGAACTAATCACAAAGCGATAACCATATTCGAAATAATATATGTGAATAATTAACAAGAAATGATGGTGACAACACATAACATGATATAAAGGAAACATAGAGAGATGTATACCACAAAGGAAACTAAACTACAAATACGATATGTTAAAATAAGTTTGTAAGAATAAGAATTAGAAACATAGCAAAATAATAAAATAAAATAAAAAAGAAACATAACGGAATACAATTATACAAGAACAAATAATGGAAAAAGCACAAATATAAATAAGCATATGCAATAAAAATGAGATGTATCAATAACAAATAACATGAGAAACAATGCAAAAGAAGTAATAGAAATAAATATGTAAAAAAAAAGAATACAAACATTAATCAGTGTAAGGGACTAAATAAAAAGCGAAATAATACGGAGGGACCTAGAGAATGAATAGACCAAGGGGAGCGGTTCAGAAAAATAGAGAAAAAACGCGGAGGGACTAAAGAAGAAATAAACCAATTTTTAAAACGCAGTTATAATCGAAATCAGGACCAAAATAAAATCTACCGAAACTTTGAGGGACTAAGGGGGAGAATACTTTGACACGGAGGGGTTTAAAACGCTAATATCCCATTTCTTTTTTTAAATCCGAAGTATAAAACATAACTTTAAGCTTAACAAAAAAACTCTCCTCATTATTTTCATATGAAACTAAAACAAAAACCTCATTCCTCTGTCTCATTTCAACCCAAAAAACCCAGAAATTTAAATGAACCCATGAATGTTCTTCATGCTTTCCAGAAAATCCCTCTCCGGCCACCATAAAACCAAACCATAACCACCGCTGGCGGCGGTGACAGGAAAAAAAACGTTTCCTCCTTTGTTTTCAAAACCAAAGACGTCCTTTTTTCTGATCCTAAACCCCAAAAACAACCAAAAAAAAATACTTCTTCTTCAAAATGAAACAAGCATTCGACTCAACAAAAGGGAAACGACTCCTCCTTCTTTTTCTGGCTCACTGACGACACTGAGAGGTGCGAGGCTTATCGCCGATCGAAGGAGGGACGTCAACGGAACAATCGGCTATTTTTCGGTAAGATTCTAACACTTTTTCTCTTTTTTTTAGCTACCAAAACAACGAAGAGATTTATTTCTACCTTCAAATGTTCTCTGCTGTATTCGTCTTTTTGAAAAAAATCCCCCTTTTACAATATTTGTTCTCTCCTTTTTATAGTCTGATTACAAGATAACAATAAAAAAACTACTTGCTGTATATTTCTCTCTGGCTTTGTCGTCTGCCTCTGAATACTTTTATGCTTTTCTGCCATTTACTGGTGCAGCTAGGAATTGTCCTCTTTTTGCTTGAAAATTCTGAAATTATTGTGTTTTTGCTCTGCCAATTGTACGATTCTGACATGGTTTTTGTTTGTTTGTGTATATGTGGCTCCTGGACGAGTGATGAGGCCATCGGAGAATCGTCGCCGGCGATCGAAGACGAACGGTCGTTCAGCAGCTGAACAGTCGGGAGCGTGGGAGACACGCGCGCGTGAGTACTCGAATAGCCAACGCGTGGGGCGCGTGCACCATCTGGAGACTTCTTCTCCTCTATCCGTGACCGTTAGATCAGATCTTGATCTAACGGTCGAGATAAAGCTGCGCATGAAGAAAAAAAATCAAATTAGGGTTGTTTGTATCCGGGTTGGATTAGGGTCAACCCGATTCGAGTTTATAGTTTGGGCTTGGATTGGGCTTTGTGATATTATGCATTAATTCGGATCTTGGGCTCATAATTGTAGCTGGACTCTTATAAGTAAAATGTTTGGGCTTTATTTCATTTTGGGTTTTAGTTTTAGTTTTATTTATTTAATAAATATAATAATAATACTAATATATTTATTATAATAATAAAACCAGATAAATAAAAATAATATAATAATAATAACAATAGTAGTAAAAATAATAATAGTTATAATAATAATAATAATAATAATAAAAATAATAAGAAAATAAAAAATAATAATGATAAAAGAGATAAAAATAATAATAATAAAAATAAAAAAATGATAATAATAATAGTAATAATAATAATAAATAATAACATAATAATAAAATAATAATGATAATAACAATAACAATAACAATAACAATAATAGTAATAAAAATAATAATAATAATAGTAGAAGATAATGATAATATAAAATAACAATAATAAAAAAAAACAAGTAAAGAATAATAATAATAACATAAAGTGATAATATATTAACAAATGAATCAATAAAATAAAAGAAAAAACATGTATATCACAAATAGGACGAAAATATTGATAATAAACAAAATGGAGTAATTTTTGATTCTTTTTTGACATTCTCAAGCCCGTTATTGAAATGAAAATTAAATCCGAATTTAGGCACCGGATAAAATTAGTGATTACAGATATATTTTATTGTGCATGTCCAAAATATCATTTGTTCTACAGAAGTAATAGTAATAGAAATAATTTGTAATATTTTATAATCAATTGTCACATTTAATATGCAATTATACTTTTAACAATTATAATTTATCTCTTTTAAGAATATTTTCAAAAACTACAATTTAAGATTAAAAACTCATTTAGGACATAATTATTTATTTTTTATTTATATTAAATATTAAGGTTTAAGATTAAAATTTAAAATATTAAATATGTTTGATACTTATATTTAATAGTATAGCTCGGCGAATATAAAATCTCATGATGTTGCGTCCATTTAGGGTAGGAGTTGATAGTCTTATCACCTTTTTCGATGTACTTTCCACAACTTAATCAAATAACTATTAAATGTTATGGAACCCATAATTAAAGGACATACTAAGATAGTAGAAAAAGATGAACAATTGGAATTGACAAAGAATGATGAGACAGAGACGTTGAATGCAACGGAACCAGCTGTACGTAGAGGAAAAAGAGAGAGAAAGATGCCAAAGACCCTCACAGACTTTATCTTACATTAGCTGAGTTATTTTAAATAAAAGAGAATTGTATGGTGAAAGAATTGAAAAACTGAGAATCTTCTTTAATCTATCAATTTCCTTCTTTCTTTCGTTCTTTCTTTCTTTCTTTCTTTCTTTCTTCTGCTAGTTTCTGTTAGAATAAATTCTAACATTTGGTGCTATCATTTCCGTCTTCATGGTGAACAATATAGACGCCATCCGCAACTTGCAGGAAACTGCTTCTCGCCAAAATCAAATCCTTACGTCTTTTCAGCAATTTACCGATAACCAAAATCGTTGGAATGAGTTCACTCAACGCATCCTTGAACACTTAACCAAGCAAATGTCGGTCATATCTATTGCCATGGGTTTGACAGCACAGACGTCGCAAGCTGGTGAAATGGAACAAGTCTTTAATCGTGGTAAAGCACAGATCAAAGAGGAGGCAGATGATATTTTTCCATTTGCCCCACGACCAGTGCAAGTTGAGTTGTCGATCTTCACCGATAAAGATCCCGAGGAATGGCTTACCTCTGCTAATGATTTTTTGACTTTTATCACACCGAAGATCACTATCGGGTTGCTATAGCATCTTTTCGCATGGAAGGAAAAGCAAAAAAATGGTACCGTTGGATGCAACGACAACAAAAATTGGCCGCTTGGTCTCATTTGGTCGAAGCAATTCTCCATAATTGAAATCAAATCTCCGGAGGGACAGTTGACCAAACTCGTCCAAGTGACGACCGTGGAAGATTACCAAACCAGGTTTGAAGATATGGTCTTACGTTCTACGACCAACCTCTCTGATGCATTTCTTACCCAATGCTTTGTCTCCTGTTTGTTCCATGAAATTAAAATAGAGGTTTTGGCTCAGCGTCCCAAAACGATGATAGAGGTTTTGAATCTGGCACGTCTTTATGAAGCCAAACTGAATGATACAAAGAAGTTATTTTCTTGTTCTATCGGTTCTAAGCTTTCCCCACTTTTTCCTACTCCAACGACGACACCAATTGGACCAAAATCAATGCCAGGCTGACCCCCTCCTTTAGAAGCACCGTTGTTTCGCTCAAGTCCTACTCAACCACGACGTTTCTCCACCGTCAAAGTTCAGGCTTGTCGTGATAAGAGCCTCTATTATTAATGTAACGAAAAATTTGTTCCTGGCCACAAGTGTAAGGAGCCCCAGTTGTTTTTATTGGATGATGAGGATTCAACACCAACCACTACAGATGTGGTGTTTGAGAAAATGCCCGACTCTTCAGGGCCTTTCGATGCTTCAACCCACGAACAATGTTTGGTGTCTTTCAATACCTTGGAAGGTTGTATAACGCCTACCACTCTTCGCGTCCGTGGTGACGTACGGGGTCGAGAGGTGCGTATTTTGATTGCTGGTGGTAGTATCCATAATTTCATACAAACCAGAACGTGTTATTTGGGGTTGCCTATCACTGTAGCACCTAATTTTCGTGTTCTCGTGGGCAATGGCGAAAAACTAAAAAGTGAAGGTTGGGTTCAAAACCTCCAGCTGCGTGTTCAGGTTGTCGAGATCCAAACTGACTTTTATGTTCTATCGTTACAAGGCACAAAGATGGTCTTGGGCGTAGCCTAGATGACCATGTTAGGTCCTATTACCATGAATTTTGCAAACTTACGCTTCGTGTTTCGCCATGGGGGTTCTGATCATCAGTGTCAAGGCGAGACCAACTCTGACACTCAATCCATTTGTTTGTACACTTTGCATCGAATGAATGAGACAGAGGCAATGGCCGAATGTTATTATATCTATTCACTTCTCGAATCCGAGTCTACCACTTTGCATATACCAGCTGCTATACGCTTCTTATTAGATGAGTTTTCTAATGTTTTTAAGCCGCCTATAGAATTACCACCGCCACGAGATCGAGATCATGCTATCCATCTTGATCCTTCTAGCAAGCTTATCAATGTGAAGCCGTACCGTTATCCGTATTTTTAAAAACAGGAGATCGAATGCCAAATTACACAACTTCTCCAACAAAATTTTATCTGTAAGAGTAACAACCCCTTTTCTTCACCTGTGTTACTTGTTAAAAAGAAGGATGGTTCTTGGCATTTTTGTGTTGATTACAGGGCTTTGAATGCCATCACAGTAAAGGACATGTTTCCTATTCCGAAAGCCGATGATTTCTTTGATGAATTATGAGTCTCACAATTCTTTTCTAAGTTAGATTTATTGGCTGGTTATCATCAAATTCAAGTTCAGGCTGCTGATGTTCCTAAAACTGCCTTTCGGACACATGACAGACATTTTGAATTTCTCGTTATGCCTTTTGGCTTAACCAACACTCCATCCATATTTCAGGCGATAATGAATGATGTGTTTCGCCCTTACTTACGTAAATTTGTCTTGGTAATTCTAAACGATATATTAATTTATAGTTCGACATGGACAGATCACTTGGTATATCTTCGACTCGTCCTAGAGAAGCTACATGAATGTAGCCAAGCTATCTAAGTGTTCTTTTGTTCAGGACCAAGTTGAATATTTGGGGCATGTGGTCTCTCGTACAGGTTTATCCATTGATCCAACAAAGGTTGATGCTATTCGTTCTTGGCCTCCACCTACTTCAGTGAAAGATGTTCGAGCATTCTTCGGTATTGCAAGATATTATCGTAAATTTATCAAATGATTTGCCACAATTGCAACATCGTTATCTGATTTGTTACATAAAGGAATCGAATTTTTCTGGTCTGACATCTCCCAACAAGCTTTTGTTGACCTCAAGCAACGTTTATGTAATGCTCCTGTGCTAAGTTTACCAGATTTTACTATAACTTTTATGGTAGAAAAGGATGCCTCGAGGGTAGGCATTGGAGCGGTTCTTCATCAAGATGGTCAACCATTAGCTTTTTACAGCCAAAAATTGAGTCCCCATATGCAAGTATCTTCCACCTACCACAAAGAAATGTTTGCAATTACTCAGGCTATCGGTAAGTGGCGTCAATATTTATTGGGGCATCGATTTCAAGTGGTGAATGATCAGTGTTTTTTGTGCGAGCTCCACCAGCAAACGATATTCAAACTCCCGAACAACAGTGTTGGCTCTCCAAACTAATTGGGTATGACTTTGAGATCCTTTGTCGGCTTGGAAAGTTGAACACAGTTATCGATGCACTATCAAGGAATTCAACAGCAGTGTGCATGTCTCTCTCTCGTCCTTTGTTTGGCGTAATAGAAGATATTCGTTCGGCTAGTTCTCGTGATCACGACATGATCCAGCTCTTGAAACAACTTCAGACTGAGGCTATAGACTTAAAAACCTATAGTATTCATGGGGGACTCTTAATTTACATCGATAGAATTATAGTTCCCAATGAATTGGCTCTTCGTACACGTCTCATCCGTGAATTTCATGATTCCAACATTGGCGGACATTCTGGAATTGCTAGGACCTATAAACGTCTGGCATCAAATTTTTATTGGAAATCGATGCGCCAGGATGTATGTCAATATGTTCAACAATGCCAAATTTGTCAACGAATGAAGTTCAATAGCCTCTTGCCTGCAGGCTTCCTTCAACCTCTTCCAATTCTGCATCAAGTCTTTAAGGACCTTGCTTTGGACTTTTTTAGTTGACTTACCTCGTTCGAATGGTAAAGAGACTATTTTAGTTGTGGTTGACCGTTTAACTAAATATGGTCATTTCTTTGCTCTTTCGAAGAATTTTGATAGCAAATCTGTAGATACAACATTAGTCAATGGCATTCTAAAGTTGCATGGTATTCCTAAATCGTTGGTTAGCAATCGGGATTGCATATTCACCAGTGAAGTTTGGACTAAGATGGCTAAGATGCAAGGGACACAACTATGTATGAGCTCAGCATATCACCCTTAAACGGATGGCCAAACCGAAGCTCTCAAACGATGTCTCAAAATGTATATACGTTGTATGGCTCATGACGACCCCAACAAGTGGTAAAAGTATCTACCATGGGCTAAATATTGGTACAATACAGCTTATCAACACTCAGCTAGTATGACTACATTTAAAGCTCTTTATGGCCGTGATCCTCCCACGCTGCTCGATTACTTGGATGGCAGTTCAAAGAATTCTCAAGTCAATAAAGATTTACAGGAGCGTAATGAGATCATTCGTGTTTTAAAGTTCAATTTATGGCAAGCACAAGTTCGCATGAAGAATCAAGCAGATAAACACCTTCGTGATTTAGTTCTTGATATTGGTAGCTGGGTTTACATTAAACTCCAACCTTATCGACAACTTTCTCTGCGTTTACAACGCCACCAAAAGCTGAGTCCAAGATATTTTGGTCCCTATCAAGTTGAACAACATGTTGGTGCTGTGGCATACCATTTGAAGCTTTCTGCAGACTCTGAGATTCATCCTGTATTTCACATTTCTAAGCTGAAGCCATGTCGAGGTCAACCATTTCAATAGATAACTCCATTACCTTTGTTGAATACGGACATCGTTGAGAATTCAAATGCCACCAACCTTGAGGACAGGGTTCTTTTGGACACCGGGGATATTATTATGGAACCCATAATAGAAGGACACACTAAGATAGTAGAAAAAGATGAACAATTGGAATTGACAAAGAATGATGAGACAGAGACGTTGGACGCAACGGAACCAGCTGTACGTAGAGGAAAAAAAAGAGAGAAGGATGCCAAAGACCCTAACAGACTTTTTCTTGCATTAGCTGAGTTGTTTTAAATAAGAAAGAATTGTATGGTGAAATGCATGAAAAAACTGAGAATCTTCTTTAGTCTATCAATTTTCTTTCTTTCTTTCTTTCTTTCTTTCTTTCTTTCTTTCTTTCTTCTACTAGTTTTTTTTAGAATCAATTATAACATTAAACCTGGCAATTATTATCAAGAAATAGATAATAAAAACTCAGGACATATATAAAATGAGGGGAGTCGGCTTCATTAAAAATGAGTAGGTGGAAGAGAGACGGAGAGAGAAAGCATTCCATATGTACACACAACAACAAAAGAACAGTAAGATAACAGAGAAGTATCCGACAAAATAATTGGTGTCTGTCAGTGTTGGAAACAATAATTGGGGGCTTGCCTTCTGATTATCTGCACTTAGCCTATTATCCATATTTCTCGGTTGCCACGATCTTTGCTCATTTGGTTTATGTTTTTATATTTATCTGTGACTAATATTCCCACCCCACTTGTATTTGTATTTTAAAATAATCACCATGTTTATCCAAATTATTAGAGAAGTAGATAAATTGGTTTGGGAAAACAACATGGATTAATCTACGTCTGCCGA
This sequence comes from Abelmoschus esculentus, assembly GCA_035048815.1. Lineage (NCBI taxonomy): Eukaryota > Viridiplantae > Streptophyta > Magnoliopsida > Malvales > Malvaceae > Abelmoschus > Abelmoschus esculentus. The sequence continues at coordinate 16,483,782 of JAUCBN010000001.1, forward strand.
CCTGACATTGTCTGAGTCTTTAACCCTGTCCTTACCTCTTTGAGTAGAGGTTTTTCGAAGGAGACATGTGGTGGTTACTGTTAACAGCCAAGCATGCACGCGACACCATCGTCTACCACCACTCACCTCAGCATGGAATGGTGAGTCTCATGCCTTGGTCCCAAAGATTCTCTATGAGTTTCTTACGGAAAAATGTTTTGTGCGAGCTTTATTAATGCTTTCGATATCCGCATGTCGTAAACATCAACATTGACTGTGATGAGAACGTTTTTGAACCATTCTACTCCTCCTTTTCCAATTAACGTTGGAATCCGATCTGTCTTGATCCTGAATTGTTTCGTTTTCTTGGATTCTATTACAATTTCAAAATATCCATTCATCTTTGTGTCTCGGTTATAAATGAGTAGAAATCGCAGTCGAAAATCGTCTTCCTTTTTTTATTCCTCTATTCGTGTTTTCATTTTAAATCAGAGGTTTAAGGTTTAGGATTAAAAGTTAGAACTTATGATTAGGGTTTAGGAAATTTATGGCAGTATTTATTTTTAGGGGTAGCATTTAGGGTTTAGGATATAGAAAATAAGGTTATGATTTAAAATTTAATTTTTAAAATTTTTTTAATAGTAGGCATGAAAGGAGACATGATATAGAGGCAAAAGATTTTTGCCCAGAAATTTATCCCTAAGCATGTCTGTTTTAAGATATTTTTAGTGTCTCCACTTTAAATTAAGGGTAAACTACTCTAGTAGCCACCAAACTAATTGAAGATACTTATTTTGGCCACTCAACTAACGAACTCGTCAATCAGGTCACCCAACTTTTAAACCCTACCTATTTGTGTCACCCGCCGTTAAAATTAAACACTAAATCTGATGTGCCTGTGAAAAAGTAACGATAAAACATATGTGTTATTTATTATTAATATTTTAATGACTGATGGTAAACCAGTTGACTTTAGTGGTTGATGTGGCTGGTCAGATGAATCAAAGATCTTTCGGGTAATACTCTTTCGACACTGTTGAGCCTGTAGACTGTGCAAGTTTAAATGTAGTGCTGTAGACTATGGCTGTGAAAAAGTAACGACAAAACATCGCATCACAATAGTTCACTGAGGTGGTCTAAGAAATCCCCGCCACCACCTTCTTCAATGTCTTCATCTTTCGGTAGATTGCATCCTGGGTTTCTGGAATGTTGGTTCTTTGTACTATTTTAGGCGTTGTCCGTTGACTTGAAATTCATATATATTTTGACGAGATTTTATTGTAACTGCCCTATGAGATTGTGTTTGAGCAACATCAAATGGTCTTGACTATCGGGATTTGAGTTTTTCAAGAAAGATCTTTAACCGAAAATTGTAGAGTTTAATTTGTTGCCCAGGCAGAAATGTCATGGCAACAATTTCTGATCATGCCATTTTTTTGTCTTTTCTATATAGATTCTTATCATTTGATCTTCACATTGTTTAAACAAGAAATGATCGTCCCAAAAATAATACTTTGCATTATGTTGAAGCCTTTTCTTCCCTTAATTATTAAGATAATGACGAAGAATACCACTGGTGATATAATTAACAAGATCCACATACAAGGGTGCAGTAGTTGCGGCCAAGGCAGTGTATTTGATGTACTCTAAAAGTACATATGCAATCTTATCTATTTTTAATTTTGGATCTTCTACCGAGATTTTCCATACCGATGTCGTGGAGACTTAACGTTGTTCATCAGGGAAAGTTTCTTTGATTTCTTATTCTGATTTGGTTTCTCTATCCCCTTCTAATCTCGAGAGATATTCTACTACTTGATTCTCTAATCCTTTTCTGTCTTTGATTTCCACTTCAAATTCTTATAGTAGCAAGATCCATCTAATTAACCTTGATTTTGCATCTTTCTTAGAAAGCAGATATTTTATGACAGAGTGATCCGTGTGCACAATTATCTTGTTACCAATGATATAATATCTAAATTTGCCAAAAGCAAAGACTACTGACAAGAATACTTTTTCTATTATGGTGTAGTTGACTTGGGTATCATTTTGTGTCTTACTTGTATAATGTATGATATGAAGGATTATGTTTTTTCGCTGCACAAGTACTTCTCTGATAGCATAGTCGCTTACATCACACATTAATTCAAATAGCATATTCCAGTCAGGTGGACGACTATGGTTGCTGTTACTAGTTTTTTTTCAATTTTTCAAAGGCCTTGGTACAAGATTCGTGAAAGATGAGCAGTTTATTCTGTTCTAGCAGTGAGGAAAAAAGTTTAGTGACTTTTGAAAAATCTTCAATAAACCTTCTGTAGAAACCTGCGTGGCCGAGGAAGCTACGTATTCCTTTTACAGATTTCGGTGGCGGTAGTTTTTCTATTACATCTATCTTGACCTTGTCAACTTCTATGTCGCGACATGAGATCTTATGGTCGATCAATATCCCTTCGTCAACCATGAAGTAACATATTTCCCAATTTAAAATCATATTCGTATCCTTGCATCTTTTTAATACTTTTTCCAAGTTGCAAAAGAAGCTGTCAAAATCATCTCTGAAAACAGAGAAGTCATCCATGATGATTTCAAGATGGTTTTCGATCATGTTGGAGAAGATTTTCATCATACATATCTCAAAGGTGGCAGGGGCATTACATAGCCTAAAGGGCATTCCTCTAAATGCATATGTTCCGTATGGGCATGTGAAGGTTGTTTTCTCATGGTCTTTGGGGGCTATGGTGATTTGATTATATCCTGAATAACTGTCTAGAAAACAATAATAAGGTTTACCAGCTAACCTATCAATCATTTGATCAATAAATGGTAAAGAGAAATGATCTTTTCTTATTGCTTGATTTTGTTTCTGATAGTCCATGTATACTCTCCATCCAGTTACTATTTGTGTTGGAATCAACTCATTGTTTTCATTTGTTATTATTTTCATTCCCCCTTTTTTTGGTACACATTGCACTGGACTTATCCATGTGCTGTTGGATATAGGGTATATGATTCCTACATCGAGCCATTTAATAATTTCCTTCCTTACCACTTATTTCATCACTTGATTTAGCCTTCTTTGTGCATCAATGGTTGGTTTATGGTCATCTTCCAGCAAGATCTTGTGCATGTATATTGTTGGACTGATTCCTTTTAGATCTGCAATTGTCTAGTCAATAGCCTTTGTATGTTGCCATAACATTTCAGTCAACCGCCTTTCCTACTCAGGCTACAACTTAGAAGAAATAATTACGGATAGAGTATCATTTGATCCTAAGTAAATTTATTTCAATTGATTAGGTAATGGTTTTAATTCTAGTTTGGGTGGTTGCTCAATGGATGGTTTGTGTTTTTTGCTTTCATTTGAAGTGTAATTAAGTGGTTCGAAATACTTACTTGGGTATGTAGTCACCCAATTACCTTCTTCTACTTTCTCTTCTCGAATTTCAAATTCCTAGTTGTCGAGACATTTTTCTCCTTAAAAGCAACGGCCACGGTATTCCGTGTTGCGGCCCTGGCGGGTATTGTCTAGGTAATCCGTTTCAACATCAATTTTAAATTCAGATTTCACCTCGATTTATAGACATTCATCTAGTTCCTCTGGATACCTTAGTTCTTTAAATATGTTGATCTTCACTTATTGGTCATTGACCCTTATGACCAGTTCTCATTTTCACAGTCGATCAATGTTCTTCCTGTGGCTAAGAACGACCTTCTCAATATGATCAGAGCATTTTCATCTACTTCACAATCTAAAATTAAGAAGTCAACATGAAATATAAATTTATCCACTCTTACCAAAATATCCTCTATTTTTCCTTCTGGTTGTACGTAAAAGCGGTCTACCAATTGCAGCATCACCGTGGTTGGTTTTGCCTGCCCGATGCCTAGCTTCTAGAATACTAACTTAGGCATTAAATTAATACTGGAACCTAAGTCACATAATGCTTTGACCACATATTGATCTCTGATAGAGCATGGTATGATGAAACTATCAGGATCTTTTCCTTTTGTTGTGGTCTTATTATGAAGCATTGCTACACACCCTTCTATCACGACAAGAGTTTCCAATTCTCCAATTTTTATCATCTTGGATATGATATACTTAAGGAATTTAGCATAATTGGACATTTGTTTTATTGTTTCCACTAAAGGTATATTAATATGTACCTGTTTAAGGATGTCTAGGAATTTCTTAAACTGATAGTCATATTTTTTGCTGTTTTAACCTTATGGTAATGGTGGTGGTAATCGCAGATCTTCGATCTTTTCAGAATATTGAAATCTTATCTGTGGTATTGCTACGCATCTTCTGCTGTGGCATCATCAACAGAAGCATCTACTGGTTATTTTGCCTCATTTAATTCTTTTGTAACCTCCTTAGGGGTTACTGCCCTAGGATTTTTACCTACTATCCTAGAAGGTATCTCAAGATCCTTTAATTGTAGTCCACTTCTAATGGATATAGCCTTACATTGTTCATGTGGACCCATTCTATCGACTTTAGTATTGCTGGGTAGACCTCCTATAGGTCAATTTTTTATTTGTTGTGCTATCTGTCCTACTATGATTTCCAATGTCTTTAGAGAAGCTTCATTGTTTTGCATTCTCATCTCTGCTCTGTCCATGAATGTATCGGCTTTTTGTATAAACTTATCTGTGTTTTCTATATAAGCTCCATTCTGAGCCATAAACATGTTCAATGTATTCTCTAGGGCTCAGGCATTAGTTGGTTGCTACTGCGACACCGCCTGTTGCGGCAATTATTTTTGAACTATTCTGTTAGTTTGTTGGAATCTATTATTTTGCACAGCTTGATGCTGAGGGTTTAGTACATTATTCGGATTACTCCATAAGAAGTTCGGTTGCTTTCTCTATGCTGGGTTGTAATTGTTGGACATGTTATTCCTATTGAAGTTCCTAACATAGAAAGTTGATTTTTGATTTTATGGACATTCGTTCGAGTTGTGGTTGTCACCATATATTTCAAAAAAAACGGTGACTAACTTTATCTCTCGAATATGACTAGGATTTTGCAAATCCTTTACCATGTTTCTCAAAGTTGATAGTTGAGCTAAAATAGAATCTGAAGAGTCTATATTTGTCATACCTTACTGTTACTCCTCATCTAGTGGTTGAATGTTGATAGTCATTTTTTGCTAATAAATCCAGAATATCTAGACTCTCTGAGATGGACGGTCTAGTAATGTGTCGTTAGAGGAGGCATCACTCATCATTCTCGTAGGTGTGTTTACTGTATTGTAGAAAATTGATGCTTGTGTCTACTCGGGAAATCCATGTATGGGGAATTTTTTTTTATAATTCTCTATATCTCTCCCATACCTCATACATAGACTCATCTTCTTTCTGCCTGAATGGGTTATATCATTTCTTAACTTATCTTTCATATATGTATAGCTGAAACGTGCCAAGAAGCTGCGACATAGTTCTGTCCATGAATTCAATGATCCATGTTGAAGGTTATTGAGACAAGATTTTGCATATCCCTCAATGAATAGGGGAAAAGTTTTAACTTATGTCGGCAGAGACTCCCAGAAGCTTGAATGAATTATATATCTCTAAGAAGGATTTAAGATGTTGTCGAGCATCTTTGTTGGCCGATCCTTCAAATTGACCTATAGTGTTAATCATGATAAACATGAACGGTTTTAGTTCAAAACGTTATGCTTCAATATTTGGCATAACTACGGCAGGTGTCAATCCATCTAAATCCTCCTCCAGGTAATCACAAATAGTGCGTACACTCTCCTATCGATGAAGGTTGTCTGGATCGACAATTGTGAATGTGACTTGGTTATCAACCTCGGCGGCATTCATGTCAGCGTTGCTCCCCTATTGGCCAGGTGCTGAATTCATCCTTTCTCTTAACCCTTATCGTAGGCGCCTTGCGGTTCTCTCGAGTTTAGGATCAAAAGGATAATAGTCTGTAGATAGATTAGACCTATCCATACAACAGAACAACCCTGATTATATCGAATAAAACAAAAATAAAAAGGGTGCAAAAATAAATTCCAGTTAGGTTGAATGTCAGTCCCCGGCAATGACGCTAAATTTTACACGAGCTTTGGAGTCCTAAGCTTATTTTTAAAGTTTTTACCTCTTTTTTTCAAATTGTAATACTTAAGATTTTCGATCTCACAAGGACTAGATCACCCTTGGCTGCACGTTAATCTTGCACTTAAAAACACAAGTAAATTGGTTTGTGTTGAAGATAATGTAATTAAAATAAGTAAACAAACTAAGTAAAAAATCTTAGTGATAGAGATAAGGCCAGGTCGATTGCTTTGTATAGGAAAGTCCAATTGAACTTATTATCCATTTATTAATGCATTGGATTGAATTATCGTCGCGACGGGTTGCACTAAGGGTTGCCTTGGCTGCCTAGGCGGGGTTATGCCCTGTCGGCAACTCAACTTTTCATAGTTCGACAGTGTATCCTTGTATGTCTCTCCTCCTTATCCCTAATTCGGAGATCTATTGAAGTCAATGTCTTGATGATACCACCCGGCGTGAATCAAGGATGAACAACAAGCGATAATATGTGTCCTTTTAGTCACTGAAACCCTTACGAATTAGTTTATGCCCTTGAGCAAAGACTTTATTCTCTCGTTTCGTAAGCCTAACTCTCTCGATATTAAATAATTTGATTTTTCTTCACATACTATCGTACCGAGCTCAGATGCAAAAAAGAGTAAACGCCAAGAGAGAATAAACTATAAAAATAAGTTTTGTATTAATATTTATTAAATAAATTACAAATTTCTTCCCCAACTACTACATAAACAACTTAAACCTTGATGAGGGTTTAGAACATGATAAACCTGTCAGTGCGGCTTTAGGTTTTACTATGAGAACCTGACTTGTTATTCCTAGCCCTAGGGGTTATCTTTATATAGGCCAAGCCTAGGTTTAAGTCTTCCATAAAAAAAATGAGTTCTAAAAGAAAAAGAATACATATACATGTTAAATTATAACATTTTATTCTATTTCCTAAATTAATTCCTTTAATCTCGCGTTGAATTTGACCATGACTTATCTCTTTTTCACCACTTTTGTTTCTTCTCACATTACGTCTATCAAAACCGGCATATTTTCTCTATCTATCACGCACTAGTTATCATCTTTAATCTGCTGTCGCAACCTCCAAAATGCTAACGAGGCGGGTGCTTATCTGCAGTCCAGCTTTGGTTTCCAGCATCAATCATGCTATCTGGCATTACTTGTGTGGTAGTTTCCTGTCTAAGAGAGAAAAACATTAACTGTATCTGTTTTATGCCAAATAATAGATAAATTCATGAACCAAGTATTGAGATACTGAAATATGAAAAATATGCAGAATAATTTATTATTGCTATTAAATCTGTCTTTTATTAATAATAATCCAGTGGGAATATGATATAAAAAATAGGATTTTTATGCACTTATCAAATACCCCAAAACTCGAACTATTGCTTGTCCTTAAGCAATGCAAAAGATGATTTTTTAAGTATGAAATTTTAGAGTAATATACCGTTCTGCCTGCCATGACAGAATTCCTTTCCTGACTCAGCCTCTTTTAGGTTCTAGGATTTCCTCGAAACTAGACTTTGAGTCTTGGTGAGTGTGTGCGTAGCTGTGTCAAAGATGATTTTCTAAGTTCTAATCTTTTTTCTAGCTCAAGACTCCCGACTTAGATTTATCGTCAATTTTTTTTTTCCTTCTCCCTAATTTGTATATAAATATATATTGTTATATACTTATAATACTAGAGTCAATTTTGGACACCTCTAGTAAGTGGGAAAAAAGACTAAGTCCTAGAGCTAGTGATATACTAAAGCCGGTGATTGACATCTCTAGTTACAATTTAAGCCTAAGTCATTATTGCTTTTCAAAGAAAAAAGAACTTTTCAAATCAACTAAGAATAATAATGTTTTTATAATTTCAGGCTCATGGTCTCATCATAAATACTATTCCCAAGATACCTTTCTGATTTCAAGTCTGGTGAATGGTGCAAACTGCGACGACGGCTGGATAATATATTATTGCCGAGGTAGACTCAATAAAATTCACCAAACTAAATTTTTTTTGCATCAATTTGAAAATATTATTAAGACAAAATTTAAGGCAACAATAGGATAATTCGAATAATTTTCATACATAGCAGATATTTACAAGATACAAAATAGGATCAGTACTCCCCAAACTCGAGGAATGCATTTCCTCAATATATGTATAGGAAATAGATAAGAGACAAAAAAATATAAGCAAAAATATTTAAAAACAAAATAAGTAAAAAATTTAGAACAAACTACCACCCTTAGAATGTATAGGATCCGAAAAAGTCCTCCGAATTGCAATCGATGAGTAGCTTGCGGCGAGTTTTAAATGTCTACTAAGTTGTTGCCTTCAGCGAGCTTATCGTTGCTTTTATAGTGATTGAGAAAACCTAAAATAAAAAAAAAACTGAAAATTAATACGTCTATTTCTAACACATAAAATAAAATAATAGAAAAGTAAGGGATTAGGTCATAGTAGGAGGGCATTCTGGGGCATTTCCTAAAATAATTACTTTTTTGAGTTTCTAGGATGTTGATCCTTTTTACTATTTTAGACGTTGTCCATTGACTTGAAATTTATGTCCATTTTGACGAGATTTTATTATAAATTTCCCATGAGGGTGTGTTTGAGCAACATCAAATGGTCCTAATCATCGAGATTTAAGTTTTCCAAGAAAGAGCTTTAATCGAGAATTGTAGAGCAAAACTTGTTGCCTAGGCAGAATATGTTGTGGCATCAATTTCTGGTCTTGTCACTTTTTTGTCTTTTCTTTATAGATTCTTACATTCTCATATGTCGCTGCTCTGAATTCATCTATTTCGTTTAGACCCAGTGATATTTTTTGTCTTGTTTTCTCCCAATTCATGTTGACTATTTTGGTTGCCCAATATGCTTTATATTTAATTTCTACTGGCAGATGGCAGGATTTACCGTAGACCAGTTGATATAGAACAACTTTAATAGTGTTTTGAACGTCTTTCTGTATGCTCAAAGAGCATCATCTAATCGTAAGGATCAATCCTTTCGAGTTGGATTTATAACTTTTTTCAACACGATTTTAAGTTCTCTGTTTGATACTTCTGCTTGGCTGTTGGTCTATGGGTGGTATGCCATAGCAATTTTATGTGTGACATCCAGTTCCTTTATTGTTGTAGCAATTTGTCTATTGTCGAAGTACTGAAATATGAAAAATATGCAGAATAATCTATTATTGTCATTAAATCTATCATTTATTAACAATAATTGAGTGAGAATATGATATAAAAATTATGACTTTTATGCACTTATCATATATCATTAAAACTTAATAAAAGAGTGATGTAACAACTAAACAATATAATTATAAATTTAGTTTTTATTATTTATATATTTTTATTAATTTAATTTTAATTTAATAAAATATATTAATTATTTAATTAAATAATGATATGTGTCATCACCTCATTAGAAAAAATAAAACAATAATGTCTCTAACAAAATTCAAATTAGGGTGTCTCGTGAGTGGCTTTAGTTAGGGTTGTTTAAATCTGGGTATCCGAACATTCGGATAGTTAAAAATTTGGCTCTTGTCCCAATCCGAATTTTTAGGTACCCGAAACCCGAAAATACGGGTATTTGGTTACGTGTTTTTTTATAAATCTTAAATTTAATGTTAAAAATATACATAAATTTAAAAGTTTGAATTAAATAATCAAACATCGAAATATAAAATTTTAAAACCTTAGTTACATAATCTAAACATAAATTTTAATATCTAGATTACATAATCTAATTCGAAACAAAACATAAGGTCTAAAGGAATTTTTTAAAAATATGTTTAATTAGTTTAATTTAATTTAATATATATAAATTAATAATTTAAATAGTAAAAAAATTGAGATGATTTTCGTATTGGTTAATGCACGTACAAAAATAGTGTATATCTAAACGCGTAAAGTTTGAATTTTGTCAACTCAAAAAATTAAATTTATAATTTTAAAATGAAACATTTTTAAAAATAAAGTTACAAGGGATTGAGATTTAAAAATTAAGTTATTTGATTTGTGAATATAGTGAATATAATTGTATTTTATTTAAATAATAATTATATTTAAAATAAAAAATAAAAACCTGAAATCAAAAATAATTGGGTATTCGAAAATTTATAATTTTTGACCGGGGTCCGATCCAAAAAATAACAAGCCCAATATCCAACCCGGACACAAAAATTTCGGATAAGTATCCCACTTTCTATATTCAAATAATCAGATTGAATTATTCAAATCCGATATTTTTAAACACCCCTAACTCGAGTTTTCCGCTGTATCAATCATACTTTTTTGGCTCTAAAGTACAATATTTAGTATGTCTTTAGTGACACGAAAAATAAAATAAATATAAAATAAAAGACTTCAACATGATATAGGATACATAAAACATCTAAACCGTAAAAAAAATTAATAATTAAATTTAAATTATTATATATGTGAAATTATATTAAAAATTTAAAATTCAAAATTATATTGGAATTTTATTTAACGAATCTAAAATAATAAATATAATTTAAATAAATCGATATAATTTTAAATTTTTGAACTTTTAATATAATTTTGAATATGTACTAATTAAATTAATTTTTTAATAAATACAAATATTACTAATTAATTTAACAAATTTATTCATTTATTATATCTGTAAAATTATAAAAATAAGTTTTAATTGGACTAAACCTGGGGTCCTTACTATTAAGGTGACTGTGTATGGTGCCGATGATCCTCGTCGGACTGCCGCAGCAATTGGTATTATCGCCCGTGACAACAATGGCCATGTCCTTGGCGGGCGTGCCCAATGTGCTCCTAGTTGCACTGGTGCAATATTTGCCGAGACCCATCCTCTCACTGCCGGAATTTTAATAGCTGATGAGAAGGGCTAAAAAACATGTACTAAGGATGAGTTCATGAGTTTTAAAGACATGACATTCATCGGTTGACTGAAAATAATATATAAAAATAAATTAAAGTTTTAGATAAATGAATGCGATAATTTCCTTTATAAATTTGAACTGGTGGGCGTTTTTTTATATATAATATTTATATTTTTAAATAAGTAAATAAATAATTATATTTTTAGGGATTAAAATTATTATTAAATTATTTTATAATCATTGTTAAATATTTAATGGTAGTGACAATTGATAATAAAATAAAGGATGAGTCTACAACGAGCGTCGAACATTGTTGAACACCATTAATATTGAAAACCGTTGAACATTATTAAACTAATTAATAATGATTAAAAATCTCAAGGACTCAACATATAATTAATAATAATATGTTGAGTTTATTACTCTTTTATTAATTGCAGTTTGAGTAATTGAGATTTTTAATTTAATTAATTATTTTAATAATGTTTAGCAGTGTTCAAGATTAATGATGTTCAACGTTGTTTGACGCCCGTTGTAGAATTTTCCTAAAATAAAATGTTAGTGATGGTTTTGAGGAAAAATTTAGTTGGGTGATAAAAAAAAAAAGATAATCGGGTGTCCAGCCAAGTAGTTTTTTTTATAAAAAATAATTTAATTTAAGTTTTATTTTAAATATTTATTAATTATGTATTGAGTCTTTGAGATTTTAAATTTTTATTAATTAATTTAATAATGTTTAACAATGTTCAATGTTAATGATTTTCAGTGGTGTTCGACGCACGTGGTAGCTCATCCTTTAAATTAAATATGTAAATTTAAATTGAACACAAGATTCTATGTTAAGGACATAACTTTTATATCTAATAAAGTTGGAAAATTTTACAACGAGCATCGAACACCACTGAACACCACTGAACACCACTAATGATGAACACCGCTGAACATTATAAAAACTAATTAATAAAGACTAAAAAATTTAAGGACTTAACGTATAATTATAAATTATTTAAAATAAATTGTTTATTAAATTATTTTCTATATACATATTATTTTTTAAAAATAATTAAATAAAATAGTAATTTAAATTAATTTTAAAAAATAAAAAATAACTCTAAACCCTAAAACCAAAATTCAAAACCTAAATCACTAAACATAGAACTTTAAACCCTAAAATATAAAATCTCAAAAACTTAAAATCAAAAACCTTAAAAATACTAAACCATAAACCATAAACCCTAAACCCTAAAACCCTAAACCCTAAAATAAATAAAATCCCTATATCTAGATCTTAAACTAATTTGGGTTTCAAGTCTAGGGTTTATATTTTTAGAGTTTCAAAATTTTTATTTTAGGGTTTAGGTTATGATTATATTTTTTATTTATGTTTTTATTATTTTAGGGTTTAGAGTTTATGATTTAGTGTTTTGGATTTTAGGATTTAATGTTTAGAATTTTAAGCTTGAGTTTAGGGTTTTAGATTTTAAATTTATTATTTTTAAATTAAAAATAATTTAAAAACTATTTTAAAAAATTAAAATATAATATATATAAATTGTTTAAAATTTTATTTCAAATAATTCAAAATTATATGTTTAGTCCTTGAAAATTTTAATTTTTATTAATTATTTTAATAGTGTTCAGTGGTGTTCATCGTTAGTGGTGTTTAATAATGTTCGACGCACGTGGTAGAGTCATTCAATAAAGTTATATGCAAATTTAAAAATTATAAGAGTGCAAAATTAGATTATTAATATAAAAATAAAAAAATATAAAAAATTTTGAAATTTTCAGACATACAACTGCTTCTTAACACCCTTAGTCTATCTTTGTATATGAATGTCTTTACGAAATTTGTCGAATCCTGCTAAACACCATTAACGCTGAACATCGTTGAAAACCATTAAATTAATTAATAAAGATTAAAAATCTCAAGGACTTAACATGCAATTAATAAAAGAGTGATAGACTTAACATATAATTATTAATTACATATTAAGTCCTTGAGATTTTTAATCTTTATTAATTAATTTAATGGTGTTCAACGATATTCAACATTAGTGGTATTCAATAATGTTTGACACACGTGATAGATTTATCTATATTTTTAATCACTAAATAAATTTAAACTCCTTTTAATAACTTTTTTAGACAACGTATGAGTAATGAAAATTATATGGGATCTGAGACAACAATGCAAACAATTTGTCCAATTTTTACTTTTTCTTTTCTTTACATTATATTTTTTAATTTTAAATTTTAAATTAGTAAGGTTTAAGGTTAGGATTTAGGAAATTAAATGTAGATTATATTTTTTAAGGTATATATTTTAAGATTTATGATATGAAAATTAGGATTAAAATTTAATATTAATTTTTTGCAAAAAGATAATTTTAACCTTTAATGTTTATAATTTTTATCATTTTGTCCCTTATTCTTTTTTAGGATAAATTTAGCCCTTAACCTGTATTTTTTTGACAAATATCTTATTTTTAACTAGCATGATGACTAGACCGTTAAAAACATAATGATGATGACATGCCATGTGCCTATAATAATATATTTTAAATGACATAACATTTAACCTATCAAATATATATATATGGAATATAATTTTATTCTAATATAATATATATATCACGACCCGAATTTAGGATCCGAGTGTCGGGTTAACCCGAAAAGTGGGCTTCGATTTTGGGCCTCGAGCTTGTGTGGTTTAGGCTTTAGGCATTGAGCTTTGGTTTGGTGTTAGAGTTTGAATTGGATGCATTTTAGTAAATGCCTAAATGCATGAAAGAGAGAGGTTTGGGGAGTTAATTCTCTGTAGAATAATATCATCCCACTTTCATCTCTTTTTATCCTTTATCTTTCTTTCTTAGCAAGAAGAAGAGAGTAGCTAAAGGTGAAACCTTTATTGTGAGGCTAGTGAATCATGCTTAAGTGGTGAAGGGTAAGTTCTAGGGCAGTTGGATATCTATAAAAAAGAGGTAAAATGTGTAGGTTTGGTGAAGAAGAGGGTTTATGAGTGTGGGTTATGACAAGAACGAGAATAAGGTTTTAGGGAATTAAATCTCAATTTCTTGTGTCCTTGTTGTTCTGAGAATCTTCCCAAATGGTACTTAATGGTTCGGTTGTCTTCCTCTTGTAGAGAAACAAGTTGGAGATCCATCTTCAAGCTTAGGAAAGAAGAAAGCTTGAGAGGGAAGAAGGAACATTTTTGTTGTGCTTTGGCTAAGGTTGGTACTCCTAACTCTTTCTTTTATCATTCATTTCAAGGTAGATTTTGCATACATATAGATTTTGTGTATGAATGCTTGGTTGTTAGCTTAAGGACCATTAATGGTGACTCTTGTAATATGTTGAGATATGCGTTAAAATTGATTAGAATACACTTTAGACACTTCCTGATGTGAGCACATCATGTCAAGTTCAACAGGTTGATCCGGAGGTCTTACCATCAGGACCTATCACACGTTCTAAGGCAAATAAATATAGGGAAGCTCTTTTACTTACTTGTGCTAACATTTTAGATTCATTTGAGAATGTTCATGCCTTAGAATATGTTGTTTATAATATGTTGTATGCTGATATGTGACATATTTAGGTATATATATTAGTATGTGTGTTTACTTATGTATATACTATGTTAATTATGTTTGCATTTGGTTTTAAGTGTGTTTATGTGGTTAAAATAAGACTACAAGGCTTTTTAGATGTGTTTGCCTTGTTCTAATATAGATACTTAGGAGAACCTTAGCTCAAGTGGGCATACTCAGCTCATCTCCAGCTCAGGAGAGAATATGCAGTTCAATACCAGCTCAAGTGGATTATATTCAACTCAGAAGAAGCTTAATGGTATGCACGCAGCTCACCTTAGCTCGAAGCAGCTCAGAGGCTTAGCTCCCAGCTCCATTTAGCTCCTAACACTCTTAGCTAGTTTGTTTAAGCTCATCTCCATTTCCAACTCAACTCAACTCAAGTTGAAGTGACCTACAACAGCTGAAACCTATCGTACACGAAAAGCATGTGTCCTACCTATATGCTATGCATGTGGGGCCCACATAGCAACCTTCTCCACAAGTTTGGGCATCCAGAAGCAAGCAAGCCAAACAAGGCCATTGCTTTGAAGATCAATCAACAACATTGGATAAGAATGAGTGGTTTCTTATTTAAATTCAAACATTAAACACATGTTTAATGTGTTTTAAGTGCCAAAACATGTGGCTAAGGATATTATGAGCCTAGGAGAAGTTATTTGAGCATTTAAATTTTAATTTTCGTTTAAATTAAGGCCACAAATTCAAATTTGGCCAACTTCTCGTTTATTCCTATGTATTTACTTAATTTTGTAAAGGCAAGGTTAGATAATTTTATAAAACAATATTTTTGTGAGAAATTCTCTCAATTTCAGTTCCTCATTGAACTTTTCTTGACATTTTCAGACTTTGTTTGAGTGTGTCAATTCTTTGATACTTCGGGTTCCTAGATCACTATCTAGAGGGTCTAATCCGTTGATGTAGAACATATTCGATTCGGGTCCGCTCAATATATTGTTCGGGTTCTTTCGAGTTCAACGTTGTTATTATTTTTAACACCATTCTAGCAACTTCAACATAAAATGCATCCATGAAAACCCTTGAAGCATTTCATCTTCATTAAATCCTAAAAATACAAAATTCCTTTAATTTTAACACCATTCTTACTTCTACAATATTATGTTTATTGCAGAGATATGCTTGCTACTATCCTAGATCCGTTTCAAACAAGGATGATTATTTTTGAAGCAACGTATCCGTTTATCACTTCCATGAAGGTGTGGTGATAAATTTGGATCGAATGTATAAATTTTGGGAAGATTTCTTAAGAACATTCAGGTTCTGTTTTGTATTTTTCATGCAGGGGTATCGATACCTGTAACATCCCGATTTTTGGGTTAGTAGTTTGGAGAATTCGATTCAGGTCGAATCGAGTTCTCTAGTTCATTATTCCGGGGAAAAATAAATAAGAATATTTTAATTAGGAAAAATAATAATTTTGGAATATGGTTTAAAATATTTGAAATATGTTTCAAGATTAAAAGAAAATAATTTGGACTTTATATTGATTTTTAATTATGCTTAATTATGCATAAATGACCAATTTGTAATTTTTGGAAAAATTGGAGGACTTATTTTGTAATTTTCGAAAAATTGAAGTTTTAGTGACTAAATTGAAAAGCAATCTAAACTTAGAATCCTTAGAGGGCCATAAACCCATTTCTAATTTTTAATAATGATTTATTTACCAAAATGTATTTTAATTACTTTAATTAGAGATTTTAATCATTTTCTCTCAAAATTACTTTTTTCTCATTTTCTCTCCACTTTCTCTTCATCTTTTCTCTTCAATTCCTTGCTGATTTTTGCATCTTTTTCCATAAAGATTACAACATTTTCATCATCTTTCCATCCTTTACAAAACCTAAGCATCAATTTTATCAAATCAACATCAAATTGCAAGGAATCAAGAAGAGGAAATTACATCTTTTTGGTGAATAGATCTTGAAGGTAATTTTCTGGATTTTTATTCTTTTCTAAGGTTCTTTATTGAAATTCCCAAGTATTATCTTGTTAATCTTTGAATAAAAACTTAATTCTATATTTTTAATGTTAGATCTAGTGATTTTGTGAATGTTATTGGGAAATCTTTTTGGATCTCATTCAATGCTGGAATTAGATGGATTCAATTATGTTTTTATTTTAATTAAATGATTAATTGATTCTTCATTAGATAGCACATTAGTTTAATCCCGGAATAATGCAATCGATGTAGTTTTAAGGTGCTTTTCGGTTGTTTTATGGGCTGTTTTAGATGCTTTAATGTTGCTGGAGATATAAGGATGGTTTGGATGTATTTTTGGATCATAATTTAAATGGATTAGATGTTAGATTCGTTAGGTTTTGGGCTGATATTGTTCGGATGCGTTTCGGCTTAGTTTACGGTCTTTTTGGCTAAGTTTTCGGTAGTTTAACGGTGATCGGATATGGCTGTTGGTTTGAGCATGTTATGATGTGAGAATGCTCTGTTTTTAATGTTGTAGAAGAGGTACAAGAAGAAGCTTGATTGCTGGTGCGTTGGTACGATCATCGGATAGCGGCGAAAGCTCGTTTCGGTTGTTGGTGAGTGTTTTCGGACTTAAAGCGAACCGCGTTTGATACGGTTCTGTTTTGGGGACTATGGAAGAGTGTGAAAACCTTCCATAGTTCAAGAGTAAGTAATGTAAATATTTTTGATAAACCGATATGAGTTTCAGCTTCATTCGGCAAAGGCATTATGTTGGTAATGCAATGAGATTTATGGAAATGCATGAGAATGATTTGAATTGGAGCATACATGAGAAATACTTGTTGAAATGCATAGCTTATTTATCATCCATCATTATGGAAAATTATGAGAAATAATTTAGAATACAATATGGTTATTTGCCTTCAAATTAAAGGTACCATTGTGCATGACTTTCGGTTCATTTGTTGAGCACATCATGGATGCATTATGAGCTAAAAATGAATTGGAATATTATGTGGTTATTTGCCTTGAAATTGATGGTGCTGTTGGGCATGGCTTTTGGTTCATTTGTTGAACATATTATGCATGCATTATGGGCAGCAAGTTATCATGCACATTTGATTATGATATTGGCTTAGTGAGACTAACTTTAGATTCAAATACGAATGACATGTCATTAGGATTGTCTTAAGTGCACTATAAACAAAATTGAGAATACAAAATATTGCCTACACGTAACAAGGGTGACTTTGTGTCCAACTGTGCGTGGTAGAGCCGCATACACGTAACAAGGGTGACTATGTGTCCGATCGTGCGTGGTAGTGCTATAATGGTGACTTCGTGTCATGTCAATGGTGACTTCGTGTCATATCAATGGTGACTTCGTGTCATGTTATTGGTGACTTCGTGTCATGATGAGACAATGGTCTCTAACAATGGATCCGTGTATTCTATGAACTCAAGGTTCACATTAAGTGGTCACTAGAAAGCCAATATACATATACGGATTTGAAATGGACATCGTGCATCATTTGTAAATTGTTTTGACAAGGTTATGTAAACTCAAAGATGCATACGATTTAAAGAATATGAGCATGAGATGTTAGCATGCATGTTTTGACAATGTATTGCAAATTATGGTTTCATCATGGTTTTAAATTGATGTATTGATGATTTTATGTAGAGCTTCCTCACTAAGCAAGTTTGCTTAAGCTCTCTTTCCATCCTTGCAGAAGAATAAAGGCACTTGGGGCTTCGTTCGAGGCAAGGAAACCAAGGGGAATAATCACTTTGAATTTGGTATGTCTTTGGTAAATAAATTGAGCAAGGCAATGTGTAACCTAACCTATGTGAGGAGTGTGTACTTAGGATATGTTTTATGTTGTAATAAGACCATTATTGTTTGATTGTTAATTGTTGAACTTTGGAATTGTTTGGATTGTAAAAGCATGTACTTGCATTATTGTTATATTTTTAATCATCTTCTAGGGAGCATGCCTATAGTTTGATTGATGTTCGTACCGTGGTTAATCACGTGTTATAAGTTGTTAATTATGCTTAGGAAGTATGCATATAGTTGGAAGTGACTAATAGTTGAGTATTGTGTTGTTAGAGTTCACTTAGTGTGATGGAACTTTAAGGTTCCAGGCCCAAAGTTTCGAAACCTTAGTGAAGGTTCCGAAACCTTTGACAAATAGTTTGGAAACCTTAGTGAAGGTTCCGAAACCTTTGACAAATAGTTTGGAAACCTTCAAGAAGGTTTCCAAACTTTGCGGGCAGTTTCAAGTTTGGAAATCTACTGGACACGAAAAGTTTGGAAACTTTTAGGGAAGTTTCGAAACCTTTTACAAAAAGTTTGGAAACCATTTGGAAGGTTTCCAAACCTTTGACTACCAAGAATTGATAGTTGTTGGAAATTATACTTTAGTCCCGAATATCATCCTTTGTTCAATTAGGGTATCTACAGACGTTATTTTAAGCAGAAATTTCATATGGATGCATAACGTTGATTTAATTTCAAGATGGTTAAATCAATTTGGAAGTAGTCCTTATAATTTGAAAGATTTATATTTTGGTCCCTAAATTAGAGAAACATGCTATTGTTGATGTTAGAATGATCCGTTTGACTTGAAATTTACCGTGAAGGATACTTGTGTGTTTAATTGAACTTTGATGAAAATAATTTCTATTTTGTTATTAGAATTTAAAAGTTTTACGTTTTAGTCCTTAACTTACTTAAGTGTTTAATCGGATGTTTGTTTGTGATCGGATTGTTTCCGTTAATGCTTTGCCTGAGACCATGACATATAGGAATACAGTTATGCATCTAGGAAAGATAAAAAAAATATAACAGTTTTAGGGTAGTTTATCGAATCGGACCTTTGCGGGTTTGATTTGATATTCCCCGTGTAACCCATTAGTGCCGTTTCGTCTAAGCCGGGCTAAGGGGGTTACATTTGGTGGTATCAGAGCCAGGTTAGTAAAATGTGTTGTTAGTTTGTGAAGTGTGTAGTTGGTTGGTTAAAGCATTTGTAGGATTGCTAAGTTATGTGTTTCAAATGTGCGATTGATCATGATATGTGTGATTGAGCATGATACGTTGTTAGAGTATGAAAATTTATTCGTGATGATTATACTTTGATTAATGATTCTTAAAATGGGGTTATCGGTTACACATTGCCAATGCCAGCATATTTTCAGATGCTCTCAGTTTTCCCTTGTATCTTACCCAAATGTAAATTTGTTTTACTTGAATATTATGTTTTAAATTACATGTTTAAAGTTTTTGGAGTATGCTTATGAGACGTAAGTCACCAACTAGTATTGGTATGAACATTGATGGTCAAGTTTAAGGGTGAAATGACTGCTATGAGAGGGTGATTTCTTCCTTCTTAGTGAGTGTGCCTCCGGTTATGCGAGAAGGCCAGTTTAGGGTGTTGCACCCTTCTTTTGGGAGTATTTTGGTTTGCTGAAACCGGTACGGTTGTTGTTAATCTAACTAAGAAGTAGTTAACAAGTTGGTAGTTGAAGTTGTTGGAATTGAGGATGTTATTTATGAGTGTGAACAATAATCATGCATAGAGTAAGAGCATATATGTATATATATATAGATAATGTAGGACATGCATGCATTCTTGAGCATGACATTAGAAATTGCATTTACATTCACCCGCACTTGCATAGGCATTTATGAGGGCATACAGGAAATCATGCATACATTTGTTCACACTTGCGAGTAGCTCCTTGAGGGTGTAAGTGGAGTGTGGTTGGTTCTTTTAAGGTGAAAGTATGGAAAAAAAAGGATTGAAAGAACTTTCTTGTGGTGTTAAGCTGAATGTGTAGTGGGCAAGCTACCCTTTTGGTTAGGGAATAGTCTTGGATGAAGAATGAGTGGTTGCTCTCAAAATTGTGAATGTTTGAAACCGAGGTAAATACCCTGAGTTATGGTTAGTTTGAGTTGGTCATTACTAAAGGTGAGACTGGGTTTTGCGGATTCTTTCTAGTTAAGATCTGGAGGTTGTAACAAGGTTGCAACATATTTTGTAGAGTAAGGCGGGTTGGTGTTTTTCTGAGTGATGTGAAATTATTTTGTGGAAAGTACAAGGAATTCTTGTAGTGTGTTTAATGTGCAGTTAGATCGGGGGTTGTGGCCGATCTGGTATGGTTAGGATGGAAGAAAAAAATATGAGATATATATTGGTATGGGAGTTGTGAAGTCGGGGGTTTGAATCATAGATTGTTGTGACCTTGAGAGGTTTGGTTGTACTATAAAGGAGGAAAATGTACATGTTGTGTTTACAGGATGTTAAGTTGGATATACTTCGAGTAAAGTTAGTTTTTGATGATGTCTGAAGTGATGTAATGTGGATCGCTGGACAATTTATGGTTTGTATCAATTGTTCGGTTTTATGGGTTTGCTTTTAACGAAAAGTATTGTGAGGTTTTGTTTTCAGTGGTTTCGTGTTTGTGGATGTTTCATCAATATGGTTACTGCTTTGGCAAGGTTATAAAATAAGAGATGTTGGAGCTAGTGAAAGAATAGTTCTACAAGATTGGATTTTATTGTGGTATAGTTAAGGTAAGAGTTGGTTTATTGATGAGTTGATAATAGGAAGGAGATTTAGGTTAAGTTTCAAGCACTTAATGATATGTAGATTTTAAAGTTTGAACCTTGGTGGAGTTGGTTATGGTGGCTAAACCTTAAGTTGGAGATATTATCGTTGTGATGAGTATAATGTTGGGTTTGACACAAAGTTGGTAAGTTTTTTGTATGGTATGTTTTGTAGAATGTTAGCAATCGGGGTGATTTGGTTTACATAAGGATGCTTGCAATGAGAGTTTGTTATATGGGGTAATCTAGGGTTGTTGTGGAGTTACGAGGGAAGATGTTCGGTTAACCTATAGGGAGACTTAGTAAAATGGTGGATCTATGAGCGAAATTCAACCTTGGTAAAGTTGATCAGGGACAAGGCGTCACAAAGTGTTTGTTGAGGGTCTAGTGAAGGTTATGTTCTTGGCAAGTTTTAGTTTTGTGTTGAGAATCTTTTTTGTATTAGGTGAACCGCATGGTTGTATCGAAAAGAACCTAGATGGAATGGTATCTTGATCAGGGCTTATGATAATCTTTTTCCATGGGTTTGGTGGTGAGTGTTGTGGTAGGAGTTGGGGAAAAACATGTGTTTTTGACTAAGCTTGATTGGATTATGTTTGAATCATATGTAAATGTTGTCATGCTGATACAGTAAGTGAGTATCAATTTTCTTTGGGTTATTATTAGTAGTAAAGGTGCCAGGGTTGAAGTCGAGAAAAAAATCATCATAAGTTTGGTAGTAAGTTCTATTGATGGTATGTAGTTTTCTTATGAGGGTTGTTGGATCAATCGTTTGTTTGAGTACGGTTTTCTTGGGTTTCTAAGTCTCATTGGAAAGATGTGTGAGTGGTGTATCTATAACATGATAAGATTTGAAAGTTTTTAGGACCAACATAGGTTGCTGTTTGGATGTTGGGTTTTATCATTCATAGGTAAATGGATGATATGTTGTGACGTTGTGATATGGTTAATATGACTCATAACGAAGTTGTTGTTGTTGGTGGAGTTTGCTTAAGACAATGTTGACAATTTTGTGCAAAGTTAGTCTGAAGTTTGTTGTGTGGAGTGGAGGTTGGTGTAAGGCCTAGTTGGTTAACTGGCATGTGGGAGGATGTCAAAATTAAGGTTAGTTCGATGGTGATGGTATGGAAACCGTTGCGGTTATCAAGAGTTGGTTATCAACCTTATGGGGTTTTCTTTTGAGTTATGTTTTCTATAGAGGTTGAGATGGTGATAGGTTGTGCGTTGTTGCTTTGGTGTGAGGAAGAATTTGTTGGTTGTCCGAGAGGATAAGTGTGAGTTGTCTGTTGCATACCATCTGGAGAAAGCTAAGGTGATGGCTGAATCTTTGAGCCGTAGGACGATAGTTGAGTTGAGAGTGATGTTTGCTAAGTTGAGTATTTCAAAGGAAGGTGATTGAGTGGTGGAGTTGTAAGTAAAATCTATCTTGGTTGAGATGACAAGGTGAAACAGTTAGAGGATGAGATGTTGATATCTTTAGTGGAGGATATTGCTGAGGGTAGAACTGACCGAGTATCATTTTGATGATGATGAGGTGTTATGTTTTAGAGGTCGGATTGTGGTGCCGGATAATCAAGAGTTGAGGCAAGCTATCTTGGTGGAAGCTCATACTAGTCCGTTTGCTATGCATCCGGGTAGTGTGAAGATGTATAGGGATCTCAAGAGTGTATACTTTTGGGTTGGTTTAAAGAATGATGTGACGGAGTTTGTATCTCGTTGTATGGTGTGTCAGCGAGTGAAAGCTGGACATCAGTTCTCTACAGGTTTGTTATAGCCGGTTCAAGTTCCGGACTGGAAATGGGAGAGAATTACCATGGATTTTGTGACGGGGTTGCCATTAACATCGTCCAAAAAGGATTCTATATGGGTGGCTGTTGATAGGTTTACGAAGTGTGCACATTTTCTTACCGTGTATACGATGTACTCCATGGATAAGTTGGCGGATTTGTATATTTCTAAGGTGGTAGATTGCATGGTGTGCCTAAGTTGATCATATCGGATAGAGATCCGCGGTTTACATCCAAGTTTTGGAGGTGTTTGCAGATAGCTTTGGGTACGAGGCATAGCTTTAGTATAACTTATCATCCGCAGACGGATGGACAGTCTGAGCGTGTTATTCAGACTTTAGAAGATATGTTGAGGTGTTGTGTCATCGAGTTTCAAGGTTCTTGGGAGAAGCAATTACCGTCGGTAGAGTTTGCTTATAATAATAGTTATCAGACAAGTATACAGATGGCACCGTTTGAGACGTTATATGGGCGTAAGTGTCGTACACCTTTGTGTTGGAAAGAAGTTGAACAGAAGTATATTTCTTTGCCTCAAGTTTTGAAGGATACGGATGAGAAAGTTAAGTTGTTATGTACTAAAATTAGGGAAGCTTCGGATAGGTAGAAATCCTATGCCGATTTAAAGCGTAGGGAGATAGAGTATGATGTTGGAGATAAAGTGTTTATTAAGGTTTCTCCGTGGAAAAGGTGAGGAGGTTTGGAAGAAAGGGGAAGTTGAGTCCTCGTTTTATTGGACCATATGAGGTGTTGGAGCGTGTTGGTCCTGTTGCTTATAGTTTGAGGTTGCCAGAGGAGTTGAGTAAGATGCATGATGTTTTTCATGTATCAATGCTTCATAGACATAGATCGGATTCTTCACATGTTTTTCCGGTTGAGGAGATTAAGTTAAGGGAGGATATGAGTTATGAGGAAAAACCGATAAAGATTTTGGATATGGATACAAAGGTTCTTCGAGGGAAGACCATAGATTTGGTTAAAGTGCTTTTGGAACACCGAGGTGTGGAAGAAGCAACTTGGGAGACAAGGAAAAAAACACGGAGGAACAGTTTCCTCACTTGTTTACTTCAGGTAAATTTCGAGGACGAAATTTTCTTAAAAGGGGGAGAGTTGTAACATCCTGATTTTGGGGTTAGTAGTTTGGAGAATTCGATTCGGGTTGAATCGGGTTCTCCGGTTCATTATTCCGGGGAAAAATAAATAAGAATATTTTAATTAGGAAAAATGATAATTTTGGAATATGGTTTAAAATATTGGAAATATGTTTCAAGATTAAAAGAAAATAATTTGGACTTTATATTGATTTTTAATTATGCTTAATTATGCATAAATGACCAATTTGTAATTTTTGGAAAAAATTGGAGGACTTATTTTGTAATTTTTGAAAAATTGAAGTTTTAGTGACTAAATTGAAAAACAAGCTAAACTTAGAATCTTTAGAGGGCCATAAACCCATTTCTAATTTTTAATAATGATTTATTCATCAAAATGTATTTTAATTACTTTAATTAGAGATTTTAATCATTTTCTCTCAAAATTACTTTTTTCTCATTTTCTCTCCACTTTCTCTTCATCTTTTCTCTTCAATTTCTTGCTGATTTTTGCATCTTTTTCCATAAAGATTATATCATTTTCATCATCTTTCCGTCCTTTACAAAACCTAAGCATCAATTTTATCAAATCAACATCAAATTACAAGGAATCCAGAAGAGGAAATTATATCTTTTTGGTGAATAGATCTTGAAGGTAATTTTCTGGATTTTTATTCTTTTCTAAGGTTCTTTATTGAAATTCCCAAGTATTAGCTTCTAATCTTTGAATAAAAACTTAATTTTATGTTTTTAATGTTAGATCTAGTGATTTTGTGAATGTTTTTGGAAAATCTTTTTGGATATCATTCAATGCTGAAATTAGATGGTTTCAATTATGTTTTTATGTTAATTAAATGATTAATTGAGTCTTCATTTGATAGAACATTAATTTAATCCTGGAATAATGCAATCGATGTAGTTTTAAGGTGCTTTTCGGTTGTTTTATGGGCTGTTTTAGATGCTTTAATGTTGCTGGAGATATAAGGATGGTTTGGATGTATTTTTGGATCATAATTTAAGGGATTAGATGTTAGATTCGTTAGGTTTTGGGATGATGTTGTTCGGATGCGTTTCGGCTTAGTTTACGGTCTTTTCGGCTAAGTTTTCGGTAGTTTAACGGTGATCGGATATGGCTGTTGGTTTGGGCATGTTATGATGTGAGAATGATCTGTTTTTAATGTTGTAGAAGAGGTACAAGAAGAAGCTTGAGTGCTGGTGCGTTGGTGCGATCATCGGATAGCGGCGAAAGCTCGTTTCGGTTGTTGATGAGTTTTTCGGACTTAAAGCGAATCGCGTTTGGTACGGTTCTGTTTTAGGGACTATGGAAGAGTGTGAAAACCTTCCATAGTTCAAGAGTAAGTAATGTAAATGTTTCTGATAAACCGATATGAGTTTCGGCTTCATTCGACAAAGGCATTATGTTGGTAATGCAATGAGATTTATGGAAATGCATGAGCATGATTTGAATTGGAGCATACATGAGAAATATTTGTTGAAATGCATAGCTTATTTATCATCCATTATTATGGAAAATTATGAGAAATGATTTAGAATATAATATGGTTATTTGCCTTCAAATTAAAGGTATCATTGGGCATGACTTTCGGTTCATTTGTTGAGCACATCATGGATGCATTATGAGCTGAAAATGAATTGGAATATTATGTGGTTATTTGCCTTGAAATTGATGGTGCCGTTGGGCATGGCTTTTGGTTCATTTGTTGAACATATTATGCATGCATTATGAGCAGCAAGTTATCATAGACATTTGATTATGATATTGGCTTAGTGACACTAACTTTAGATTCGAATACGAATGACATGTCATTAGGATTTTCTTAAGTGCACTATAAACAAAATTGAGAATACAGAATATTGTCTACACGTAACAAGGGTGACTTTGTGTCCAACCGTGCGTGGTAGAGCCGCCTACACGTAACAAGGGTGACTATGTGTCCAATCGTGCGTGGTAGTGCTATAATGGTGACTTCGTGTCATGTCAATGGTGACTTCGTGTCATGTCAATGGTGACTTCGTGTCATGTTATTGGTGACTTCGTGTCATGACGAGACAATGGTCTCTAACAATGGATCCGTGTATTCCATGAACTCAAGGTTCACATTAAGTGGTCACTAGAAAGCCAATATACATATATGGATTTGAAATGGACATCGTGCATCATTTGTAAATTGTTTTGACAAGGTTATGTAAACTCAAGGATGCATACGATTTAAAGAATATGAGCATGAGATGTTAGCATGCATGTTTTGACAATGTATTGCAAATTATAGTTTCATCATGGTTTTAAATTGATGCATTGATGATTTTATGTAGAGCTTCCTCACTAAGCAAGTTTGCTTAAGCTCTCTTTCCATCCTTGCAGAAGAATAAAGGCACTTGGGGCTTCGTTCGAGGCAAGGAAACCAAGGGGAATAATCACTTTGAATTTGGTATGTCTTTGGTAAATAAATTGAGCAAGGCAATGTGTAACCTAACCTATGTGAGGAGTGTGTACTTAGGATATGTTTTATGTTGTAATAAGACCATTATTGTTTGATTGTTAATTGTTGAACTTTGGAATTGTTTGGATTGTAAAAGCATGTACTTGCATTATTGTTATGTTTTTAATCATCTTCTAGGGAGCATGCCTATAGTTTGATTGATGTCCGTGACGTGGTTAATCATGTGTTATAAGTTGTTAATTATACTTAGGAATTATGCATATAGTTGGAAGTGATTAATAGTTGAGTATTATGTTGTTAGAGTTCACTTAGTGTGATGGAACTTTAGGGTTCTAGACCCAAAGTTTCGAAACCTTAGTGAAGGTTCCGAAACCTTTGACAAATAGTTTGGAAACCTCCAAGAAGGTTTCCAAACCTTGCGGGCAGTTTCAAGTCTGGAAAGCTACTGGACGCGAAAATTTTGGAAACTTTCAGGGAAGTTTCGAAACCTTTTACAAAAAGTTTGGAAACCATCTGGAAGGTTTCCAAACCTTTGACTACCAAGAACTGATAGTTGTTGTAAATTATACTTTAGTCCCGAATATCATCCTTTATTCAATTAGGGTACCTATAGACGTTATTTTGAGCTAAAATTTCACATGGATGCATAAAGTGATTTAATTTCAACATGGTTAACTCAATTTGGAAGTAGTCCTTATAATTTGAAAGATTTATATTTTGGTCCCTAAATTAGAGAAACATGCTATTGTTGATGTTAGAATGATTCGTTTGACTTGAAATTTACCGTGAAGGATACTTGTGTGTTTAATTGAACTTTGATGAAAATAATTTCTATTTTTTTATTAGAATTTAAAAGTTTTACGTTTTAGTCCTTAACTTAAGTGTTTAATCGGATGTTTGTTTGTGATTAGATTGTTTCCGTTAATGCTTTGCATGAGACCATGACATATAGGAATACAATTATGCATCTTGGAAAGATAAAAAATATAACAGTTTTAGGGTATTTTATCGAATCGGACCTTCACGGGTTTGGTTTGATATTCCCCGTGTAACCCATTAGTGTCGGTTCCATCTAAGCCGGGCTAAGGGGGTTACAATACCCTTGGTGGTTGTATCGATACCCCAAAGAGAAAACTTAGGCGAGAAAGGCAGGCGTTTTAGAACGCCTAGCCCATGTTTTGATACTGAAACTTCCAGTAGAAAATCGTATCGATACTCCCTTTTAGATGTATCGATACCACAAAGAGAAATCTTAGGCTTTTAAGGCAGGTGTATCGGAACGCCTTACCCGAGTTTCAAAATCAAACCTTCCAGTAGCATTTTATTTCGATACCCCTCTAGGACGTATCAAAATAGGGGTCCGTATCGATACCCCATATAGGTGTATCGAGACAGACTAGTTCCTTTGGTCTTAAGTCACATAGTAGCGTATCAATACGCGAGGGGAGCGCATCGATACATGTGGCATTTTGATACCCTCTTTACAGACGTATCAATACGCTTGGGCAATATGCCCCAGAATTTAAGAGTGAGGCTTGGGAATTTCATAATTATGAAATAAGTCCCTAAGGGTTAGTTAAATCACATAATGAATATTAAAACTTGGAAATTGTGACGTGGACTCTAATATGATAACTTATGTCATTAGGCTTGGTCTTTTGCTTTATTTTTTTGGTATAGTATGATATGAGATCCTAGGTGGATCATCTTGTTTTGCTGAGTCCTAAATGGTGGGATCCAAATATCCAAAATAGTATTGCAACACGAACAAGGTCATCCAATGTAATATTTCGAGTGATGTATTAAAGACTTTTTTTCGAATTATGGCCGGCCACATTCGAAGATGTTCGATGTAACATTTTGAATTTAGGATTGGTTGGGCGGCCTCCATCTAGTTACTATTTTTTGAATGTAGGGCGATTTCATTCGAAGATGCTCGATATAATATTCCGAGCATATGATTTAAGGGCAACCTCAATCCTGAGTGTAGGATCCTGATGTTGTATGGACGCGAGCCTTACTTCCTTGTGTTTGATTTTGTTGTGACATGTATATGCTGTGTGCGATAGTATACATCTCATTTATGTCAGCGTTCGAAATGAATACCATCAAGGTTGGAATTTCAGCATCGACTTAGAGCCAGAGTATAATTATTAGATATAATTCATTTTGGTTAACGGTTAAGATTTTAAAAATTTTAGTTAATTCGGTTTGACCACCGACCAAATTAAATGAATACACACCCCTAACTCCAACGCTATTATTCTTTGTTTAAGGAGGCTAATTAATTCTATATACGTTTTAATCACTAAAATAATCATAGGCAATATATGAGTGTATGAATTCAATGCAAATCAAACCATGGACTACTTTTTTCTAATAATTTCTCTCAAACCTCAAATGATTGATGTTTTCATTCTGTACTTTTGAATTTGGTTTTAGTTGTTCGGTTCTTTTCTTAGTTTGATTTATTGTAATCATTTTTGGCTACGGGTGAACAGAAAGAGAGGGTGCATGGATAAGATGTTCGAAGAGCCCAATAGCATTAGTGGTAAATATCAGTTTGGGGACGAGAAGTATTCGGAACCTGGCACGACCGCCAATGCTCCCATGACTGCGGCGGATGATTCCTTGCTTGCTTACAACAGCACATCATCTAATTATTCTTCCGTTATCGAAGGCAACATATTGAGTGGTGAAGCTTCACCCCTAACCATGTCAACAAGCCTTCATGGGACCTTTTCGAGACAATGGTCAAGTTTCGACCAATAGTCTCATCTGCTCGCTCACGCGTGAAGAGGGACATATCTATTCTTTAGCAGCCAGAAACGAACTCCTTTACACCGGCTCCGATAGTAAGAACATCCATCCATGTGTGAAAGAATCTCAAGGAATTCTTTGTCTTCAAATTGAATAGTGGATTGGTTAAGGCTATTGTGATATCGGGTGAAAAGATTTTCACCGATCATCAAGATAGGAAAATTCGTGTTTAGAAGGTCTCGATTAAGAACCCTTCGTTCATAAGTGAGCTGGGACTTTACCAACTCTAAGAGATAAAAGTTCGATTAAACCAAGCAATTACATCGAAGTGAGACGCAAACGTGCTTTATGGCTAAAACACTCGAATGCGGTGTCTTGTTTGAGCTTGAACAAGGAACAAGGTCTTATTTATTCAGCCTCATGGGACCGAACTTATAAGGTTTGGAGAATCTCGGATTCTAAATGCCTCCAATTCATCCAGGCACATGACGATGCAGTTAGCTCCGTAATCCGAATCTCGATTTCAAAAAATTATGGACAGTTGATTTTTTAAAAACATCAAGTGATTCTTACATCTAATTAGCCTAAAACGAAGAAAAGAACTAGAAAACGTCATCAAAGATTCAAGTCACTAACGTCAAGTAAAATAAACTTAATTTTTACACATTTTATCAATAAAAAAACACCCATTTTTATAATATTAAAGCATGCAAAATAATTTAAATTTTAAAATTCTACGGTGTCAAATTTAAAAAAATGGATCATAAAATCTGTCCTAGTAAGCCCATGCAGCTTCCTTATAGGGACGAAGCTGGGATCAAACATTAAGAGTGGAAAAGGTCTATTATGCTTTTAAATCTAAAAATTGAGAGGGAAAAAAACTTTATTTTACTACTATTTAAACTAATAGGGACCTCAAAAACAATTATACAAAAAAAAATGGGAGGGCAAGGATACCTCTCACAACGTAGGTGGCTTCGTCCCTGTTCCCCCGTGAACATGTTATAATGATATCTGTAAACTCCTCCTTGACTTTATCTATCGTTACATACGTAATTAGTCTAAACCCTACATACAAATCACACCATAATCCTATGATGTAGGAGTTGTTTGTAAACCCTAAGTTTTAATCTAACTTATTAAATAATTAATAATTTAAAATACTGAAAACTGATCATACAATTAATTTAAGTTTAACCTAAAAGTTTAATAAATATTAACAGTCCAGAAAATCCGAATAAAAATTTCAAGTCCAAAATCCAGTACAATAGAAAATATTAACTAAAATATAACATAATAAATCCATAGTCTAAACTGTAAAAGATACGTAAAATGCTCTGGTTCATAATCCCCTAAGTATCGTACGTAGCCTAGGTCTGAGATTTGGAACAAAAACTAAGAGGGTGTAAGCTAGGGAGCATAGTGTGTGTCTAGTGTGTAGATAAACAAGATTACAGAACAAAATGAAATAGATGATGTAATGTATGCAGCCAACTTCGAATGTCATTAGAAGAGTAGGTTCTCTTGAATCACTCTAACTCCGTCACACCAACAGAAGTGGAAACTCGACCCGTAGGTGGAGCCACTGAACAGAAGTGGTACCTCGACCCGAAGGTGGAGCCACTGAATAGAAGTGATAAAAATCACTGAACTTCCCCGTACAGATAATCCAACCATATTCAATGTTATGAGCAGATACAAAATCAGAATACGTACCTTAAAATCTAATTGGAGGCATGCATATTAATATCCGAATCAGATATGCAATTAACTCAGAGCATGACAATGTGAGATATTTCACTAAACACAAGAATAATGCAAACTACATGACCATACACGAATAACAGAATCTACACAAACAAAAATAAACGAAATTGACAGAAGAGAACACAACTGAAACAGAAATCTCAACATCGAGAATGATGTCTACTGGACTCGGTTCTACCACTAGATCGAGCAGGTGTAGAACCTACGAGTAACAAAATATTAGACACACTACTATGTCACTATACCGATAAGTACACGAAACAAAAATAATCGAATACTCACGTGTATGTCCCGAAGACTGATGAACATGAGGTCGTCTAGGAGGAGGGGGAGGTAGATGTTCGGGGTCTGAATCAACGTTACCTAAACCAAACGGTAAACTAATTAAAAATCCGATAAAAATAACTTCTAGATAAAACATTCGAACTTAAAAGCTCTAAAAAATAAATGTTGGGTTTGAATTTTGAAAAACGGATTGCACCATCGAACTTAGAACATCGAAAAACATTAAATGAGACCGGGTCGAAAAAAGTCAACGCTAACATCATCATGGTTAACGCTAACATCAGCAAGTCAACATTGATGTCAGCAGATGATGTCAACAGTGATGTCATTCGGGTCATAGGTCAGGTCATTTGGGTCAACGAGTTAGGTCGGATCTTCCCAGGATTTTCCCAAAAAAATATGGGTTTTCTAGATTTTCTAGGAAAATTCTCGAAAATTTTAAAATCACCGAGGCTCGATTCTTTCTCCAATTCTTTACTAGATTCAATTCGAAACAGGAACTAACCCCCCCTTCAACACCCGGAAACAATTAAACCGAAAAAAAACTCTTCTAAAACTCACCAAAACAGAATTTAAACTCCCACTTAAGCTATCGAACAAAACAAAAACAAAGAGGGAAAAAGAAAGACTTACCAGAATTGTAGAAACGGGAACATAATGCACAAGAAGGAAAAAATAGATGATTCTCGTTGAAACACAATTGAAAGAGAATGAAGAATTAACAAAAATAAAATATAGGACTTAAAAGAGAATTAAACTCCCAAAACATAACCGATACAAGTATAAGAAAACTAAAATCTGAAATTTAATGAGGGTAAAATTACACAACAGAGGCCTAAATATTTCAAAATTTAAAAGTGGACCCTCAAGTTTTCAAAATTTACAAAACGGTCCCAAAAAATGCAATTAGATCAAGGCAAAAATTTCCAAATTCTAGGGTATGAATTAGGGATTTAGGGTTTTTAATTTGGTGAAAAATTGAGGTGTTACATTGTTGATGAACATTCAACTTCTCCCATCATCTGATTATGCCTTCCATCATGCCAGGGAATAATTCTCACCATCAACATTTCCATGTGCCAATCTCATCTTCATCTTCTTCCCCTTCACACCATTGAGAATAGACGATGAAGTATTTTTTCTAGTGAAGGTGATGTGAGCACATCTTCACCAACACTTGACACTGATCCGGAGGTCTTGTCTTTAGGACCAATTACTCAATCTAAGGCAAATTTTTTCAAGCAAGTACTTTTCTTTACTTGTGCTTCAATTCTGAATTTATTCGATAATATTTATGCCTTAGAACATAGGGTTTATAATGTGTTGCATGTTGATATGTGACATATTAGACTATATTACATATTATATATATTTAATATATATCTAACTTATTTATTTTATTCGAGTACATAGATGAACCCTTATTTGGTTGGTGCTACCCCTCGGTTGAAAAACATGCGCCACGTGTGCCTTACCTTTACTGCACGGCTAATTCAAATTGATGCACTGATTTTTGGAATTGAAATTACACACATCAATTTTCATTCTCACACATTTAACATGTGTCTTATTCATTTGAATTTCAATCGGTGTAATATATTCACAATTGGTGGAGGAAGATGAAAATTGCATGCAGATACAAATCCCACGTGCAATTAATTGGTTTCACTTTCATTACTTTTAATCACATATAAAATGTAACTTATGCAAGGTGCCAACATTGTTTGGATCAGATTTCTTCCCATTGAATTGATTAGTTTTGGATTCAAAATTCAATTTTGAATTCCTTTGATCTCTAGCCACAAATATTTAACCGGCCAACTTCCCCTATTTACTTATATATATATATGTACTAGAACAATGTAACATGGTTACACACTTTGAATAAAAATTTGGTTTGAGAGTTCTTTCTCTTTTTTGGTTTTTTTAGAACTATTCGATATTCAAGTCGTTTGATTGTCTTTTGATACTTCGGGTTCCTAAATTGATATTTAGCGGGTCCAAGTCTTACGACGTTAAACAAATTTGATTTGGGTTTGTTCAGCATATTGTTCGATTTTTTTTAAGTTTAACGTTTTCCACTACCGATCGTTTTTGAAGTCTTCATCGTTGTTGTCGTTGAAGTCCTTTCCAAAGATGCCAAAGTTATCTTCATTATATATATATATATATCTCATATTTTTGTTCATCTTTAGATTTCCTATTTAATATAATTATGTCATGCAACTTTTGTTATCTTTTTGTCTTTTTTATTGTAAGAACGTGCCGATAACTTTCCTAAATCCATAACATACGAAGAAAGTCCATTTCAACAGGCTACATCGTATCATATGGTAATAGAGCCTAAGTTGTTGGATTCGTTGTAAATTTTTGCACGTTGAGTCTTGTAAGTTTGTACGTCGAATTTACTTTCGTATATATATATAAAGTTATTACATTCAAGTTACTAAAAAAGCATTAAAAAATTAGATTCGAAAAGAACAAAAAAATTAGATTTGAATATAAAAAATTATATTCGAATATATAAAAATTAGATTAAAAAAAGGAAAGAAAAATCAGATTCAAAGCCATTTTTCTATCTATATATGTTTATTTTATATCTTTATATGTATTTAGTATTGTATCTTTTTGTAATTGGAAATTGTGTATGAACTCTGAATTGCAACTTCAATGTATTCGAAATTCTCCAAAGCTTACTTTACCTCTTTGTTCGGTGATAGGGACGTTGTAAGTTCGTCTTTGCTGTAAGACTTTCTACCTTTTTTATTTTCATCATTTGTTCGCATTAATGTCATATTCCTTATTTCCATTATTTTTGTTCTTTTTATTTTATTTTCCATCTTACTTGCCTTTCTTTTGTTTCGTGTCATCTTTGTTGTCATGTTTGTTCTTGTTATTTGTTGTCCATTTATCCACACTATTATCACGAGTTTCGAGACGTTGAATTAGTTCTTTAAAGAGATGATTTTCAAGAAAGTGAAAGGGAAAGAAGGTATTGAGTGTGTGAGATTAGAAGGGGAGACAAAAAGAGCCATTCAAGTATTCTCCCGGGTGAAACACGAGCACTGAGTGCTAAATTTTGAGTGCACTGTTCTTGGAGTGACCATTGCGAGACTTTTTATTAAGTATGGTGTAAGGACATTTTTATTTATTTTACACTAACCTTTAATTTGTTGTGTGTTTTGTTATTTTAAACATGATAGGTTCTGATGACAACATCGTTGATCAGAATCCATAATTTTTGCAAATGCAAGCCTTAGAACGAATGATGCAACGAGTAATAGCTTCTGCCATAGAGCCATTATAATCGAGGACGGATAGGCTTGATGGAGGTTCTAACTATGTTCATGAAATATTGAAACGAAAATGAAGTCGATCCGTCACCGAGGCAACATACTCGTAGACAAGGACGTGTGCAACAGGTAGACGATAATTTGATTAACATTAAGATTGTTATTCCTTCTTTTCAGGAATGTTCAGATCCTGATGCATACTTCGCTTGGGAAAGCAAAGTTGAGCATATTTTTTAGTGTTATAATTACTCGAAACAAAAGAAGTTTCGATTAGCAGCGACAGAGTTTGTTGATTATGACATGATATGGTGGGAACAATTATTTCTTAGCCGAAGGTGTTCTGGTGAAGACCCCGTTGTGACGTGGAACGAGATGAAGCGAATAATGCGAATGAGGTTTGTTCCTATTCATTATCATCATGATTTGTTTCAAAAATTGTAAAATTTGAAATAGGGAAACAAGAGCGTTGAGGATTATTTTAAGGATATGGAGATGGCTATGATGCGTACAAATATCGAGGAGGATAGAGAAGCTACCATGGAATGTTTTCTAGTAGGGTTGAATACCGAGATTGTCAACATTGTTGACTTGCAGCATTATGTCAAGGTTGATGAAATGGTGCAAATAGCAATAAAGGTAGAACGACAGCATCGCAGGAAGTCTTCAAATCGAGGTAACTCTCCTTTTAAATCATTTTCCACTCCATTAAATACTCCTAACAATTTCAGGAAGTAAACACTACAAGCATCGCTT
Source organism: Abelmoschus esculentus (assembly GCA_035048815.1). NCBI lineage: Eukaryota > Viridiplantae > Streptophyta > Magnoliopsida > Malvales > Malvaceae > Abelmoschus > Abelmoschus esculentus. Next base: position 16,519,067 of record JAUCBN010000001.1, read on the forward strand.
CAGATTCGCGAACAAGGCGAAACCAGCAAGTCAAAGGCCCACGTTGCTGATAATGGGCTTGGTAAGCAATAGGTGGGGTAACACAGGAACGTTCAAGGGACATTTTGTGTTTCAAGTGTCTAGGACAAGGACATGTCGTCAGTCAGTGCCCAAACCAAAGGACTATGTTGAAGATGGAAAATGGAGAGATTGAGTCTGAGTTTGAGGATGACGATCAATGATGTGTGATAGATATGTGCAATTTTAGTGCAAGTTAACACGTCGCCAAGTAATAAAGTGATAAGTATCAAGTATCGTCTCCATAGGGATTGGTATACTTAATTTGCTTCCTTTGATCTTCTTGCTCTGTAAAGAAATAAAGTAAAAACACAAATTATGAGGTTGTGATTTAACTAGATGAAGAACACTAAAAAAAATAGAAAAATCAAATAGAGATAGTGGCTAGGATCCAGTTGTATTGTATAGAGGATTCAATTGACTTATTTTTGTCAAATGCAATTGCACAACACTGCCTCGGCAGAACTGCAGATTACAGCCTCGACAGTGAAGATACTCGCCCACCGCAGTAATCCCTTGCTCTTGGGCTGACTTTACCAAAGTTTGGCAAAGTGTCCTTTGATGACTCCGCTTATTCCAAAGTCGAAGCACTATTGATGATTAGTCCTTGATGATACCTCCCGGCATGAATCAATTATAATCACCAACCAATCCCACACTTCTATTAGAGAATTCAAATAGAGATAGTGGCTAGGATCCAGTTATATTGTATAGAGGATTGAGTTGACTTGTTTTTGTCAAATGTAATTGCAAAACATTGCCTCGATAGAACTGCAGATTACTGCCTCGACAGTGAAGATACTCGCCCGCCGCGGTAATCCCTTGCTCTTGGGCAGACTTTACCAAAGTTCGGCAAAGTGTCCTTTGATGACTCCACTTATCCCTAAGTCAAAGTACTGTTGATGACTAATCCTTGATGATACCTCCCGACGTGAATCAATTATAATCACCAACCAATCCCACACTTCTATTAGCCGCTGAAACTCTAAACCTATCCTTAGGACGAGTTAGTGTTCCGTGATAGAAACACCATATTTATCCCTTTCGTGAATCTAACTCTCCCGATATTAGATAAATGGATGACTTACAAATGTCTCTCCCGAACTTAAATGTAAGAACAAGGAATGACAAAGAATAAGCAAACTTTGATATTTTATTGCATTGGAAACAAGAAACAAAGTTTAACTTCCTCATACTAATACTTTACAACCTTCACCTAAGCCTAATAAACTTAGAATATAATGTAAAAGAAAAGAAAAACTAAAAGATGAAATCTAAGCTATCTGTAAACCGAATTGTCTCTCTAGTCGAGTTCTTCTTCTCCTTGGGACGGCTAGGTCTTATATAGGCTTGGCCTAGGGCAAACCTTTCCTAAGTAGAATACAACTTGGAGTAGGGACAAGTCATGTACATAAATCAAATATTTTCAAGTTTATTCCTTCTAGAATGTTTTTCCGCGTGGCCTTGCCTTTGGGCTTTCCACGTGTTTATCCAACTCTCATCCTTGGGCTTCTTGTCCAGCAAAGTTCTTAAGTTGCTGCCACATCAATACTTGTCCTTCGTTGCCTTAGCATCAGGTCCTGCCTCGGCCTTAAGTTACTGCTGCGGCAATACTTCTTTCTGCACAGATATAAAAATGCAGTAAAATATGCATTTTCTATAAATATTATCTTTAATAGTAAAATCCCTAAATATATCACATTAAGTATATGCATTAGTTCATGTAGGTGTAGAATTTATGATTAATGCCCATGAAAAGTGTAGAAAGTGATAGTGAGTTGAGCATTTATCACACCCCCAAAGTCGAACTATTGTTTGTCCTCAAGCAATGCATGACATCAATTTGTCAAACTTTGTTCCCTCTTGATCTTATGTTTCCATCTATTCTCCCACCATAACTATGTCCATTCTTTAGACTTAACTTTTCGGTTAACTAAGGGTTTACCTAGAAGACAAACTATAAGGTCTTGTGAGTGTGTACGTTTTTGTGGACAAGTTTGATTAAGGGCCTTCTTAGATAAACTCTAAGTTCAAGACAAATAGACTTGGATTTAGTGTACTCTTCTTTTTCTAAACAACCAATTCTTGAGCCAATTTTGGGCACCAAAAGGATTGTGGTTTTCTCTTTATTATTTTGTTATTTCTTTTCTATTTTTTAAGCATACTAGAACCAATTTTGGGTACCTCTAGCATGAAGAAGAGTAGTTCCTAGAGCCGGTGATAGACACCTCTAGTCACCTTTCTAAAGATCTAAGTCTTTATCACCTAAGTTTATTAAAAGAATTCCTATAGCCAAACAAGTCCCAAAAGTGTTTTAGGATCAACCTTATAGCAAGCTTCTAAGTTGTTCTCCTTAAATATCCTAGAATTAAGCCTTCAAAACAGAACCTAACTATGGTAAGAAGAAAGATTTCTATTGCCTTAAAAGAATAAACTAAAACAATACTGCTGATGGGCTGTGAAAAAGTATGGGCAATAATTTCAAGTAAAATAGTGGACATAAAATAAAAAATTTTATCACTTAAAACTCCCTTTTCATGGCAAGGCCGCGATAGTGGATTGCCTCGGTAGTGGCTCTACACCCCCAAACTCGAACAAAACATTGTCCTCAATGCTTAAATTAGGGGCAAATAGTAGACAACAAAATATGAAAAGGAACCAAGTAAGAAAAGCAACAAACAAACAACACCTATAAGAGTCCAGCCACCATGAAAATGATGGGGGATCTTGGTATACATAGGCATTTATCTCTTCTAATAGACTACCCATGATGATGGGGGATCTTGGGAGAGTGCTGAAGATTGCCCTCCTCTTTGAAGGTCTTCTGCAGGTAGATGATGCTGCGGCAGAATCTACTGCCCTAGATGGGCCAACAGCGTGAAATTGTTGCTGAGGGCCTATGGTAAAGAATGGTCTCGGTCCTCCTAGAGATGGTATTGTCTCGGTGTAGGGTGCAGCTGCTACGAACATGTTGGTGGGGAACTTTGGAAACTACACCCCTTGGCCTGGAAAGTTGTGGAGCATCATTTGGGCAAGTGTGCTGTTGAAGTCTCTTTGATACTCCATGTATCTCTATTGCCTAAGATCCCTAGCTGCCATCCTTTGTAATATTTCCTGGTACTGGTCTGCTGCGGCAGTGGTGTGAGTAGTGTTAGGCATGTCTGATGTGTATTGGGCCCCGACAGCAGTGTCAGCAGTGAACTGCTACGGAGTTGCCTGGACTAGTTTTGTTTGCGTGATCTGCATGATCGTGTTGCAGAAGTCTCTGGTCCATCCTTTTCTATTGGCTGTGAATTCATTTGTGTCGACATTGGGTACACCTACAGTATTACAAATACCAATAATTAAAGAAGAGAAATATACAGGGCCTTTATCATTCTTATCGCATGCGTAAATTTCTCATAAAATAATTTCTCCAACATTGATGCTTCTTTTGTTGATGATTGATTTGATGAGAATCAATCTCCTTCGGTCCATCGTACTGTTGTCGGACGTTGGAATGAGTCATCTCTTTATAAAGGTGTTCCAAAGCTTAGCCTTGGGTTTCATACTTTGCCTTGCTACGGATCCTTTATGGGCACCGGTTTCCCAAGGGGTATTTTCGTAGAAAAGGTCATCCTTTATTAGCTCATAATCTTCAGCTGTGACATCCTCCATGAATTCGGTATGGACATCACAAATAGGGACAAGACCGTAGAAATCGTTGATTATCTCGGCATCGAGCTTGACAGGCCTACCTCGGTAGTGGACAAAGAGAGAGTCCTTGCTTGTCCCGTGCGCATAGAATTCCCACACGATGGTAGCATTGGCCTGGATCGGCTGAAGGCAGAAGATCTCCCAATCTTGATATTTTATCTTATCGAACAAGTAATGTTCGATGCCGAAATTTTCTTCATCGGACTGTTGGAACCCTTGTTCCTTCTATAATTGTTGAACAATGAAAGACCTGTTGAATCGGTCTTCAATAGTAGATGAGGCAAAGCATCTATAGGTGTCCATGAGTAAGTAGATTGAGAGTTGAGGTTCTTGGAGATTTTCTTTGAAGATTTTCTAAAAATTGCAAGAAGGCTTGTAAGTAAGCAGAGAGTAATGTGAGAGCAAGATAAAGAAAGATTCTAATGAAAACAAGAATGCAAGAGTGAATAGTTCAAGAGGGAGAGATTGCTTATATAGGCCTCAACCTTGTGACCTTTTTAACTACTAGCCGTTAAACTTTTACTGTCGTTTGCATTTACTGCCGCAGTAGGAATCTCGCAGACTAGCCGCTACGCTGTTTCTGCCCGTTGAGATTGCTTCGTCTCTGACTGTTTTTCTGCGTCGACAGAATTTCTGCTATGAACTATTTCTCCTTTATTCTTGCTTATTGTCCTAAGAAAAATTAAACAAAAACAACAAAATTATTAAAGTAATATATATAAAAAAATTAACTTTAAACTAAACTAATCCTAATATAATAGTATGCCTCGTACATAGGTTCGTCATCAGCCTATCGAAAAAGAGTAATTTCATTACAAATTCTATCATATAAATTTGTAGGATTAAAGCGCATAATGAAATCTTGGTATAATTCACTCCAAGATCCTATTGATCCTGTTAGAATGCTATTTAGCCAGATTTTTGCCTTATCCCTCAGTGAATAGGGGAATAACTTTAATCTTAAGACATCCTCATGGACTCCTTGAATTATAAAGGAATTGCAAATTTCCATGAATGACTTAAGATTTTGTCTAGCATCTTCTTTCATTGACCCACCAAACTATCCAATAGTGTTTAGCATATTGAACATGACAAGTTTCAGCTCAAAGTGAGCCGTTTTTTTTTCTGGTGTAACAACTCCAGGATTTAGCCCATTTAAATCTTCCTCCAAGAAGAATCTGATAGTTAACTGTCGCGGAAGTGGCGGCGGCGGAAGGCCTCCGTTACCGGTAGGTAAGTTCTGATTTGCTTGATTTCCTGCCATGGCTCCTTGGATCTGTCTCCTCAACCCTTGATAAGTACGTTCAATTTCTGGATCTAATGCATACAAAGGATTGTTAGGGTTGGCCCTGGTCATACACAAAAAATAAATCAAAGTAAAATAAAAAATAAAAATAAAATAACTAAAAAAAAAAAAAAAATAAAGAGAATAAAATTTAGTTGCCAATCTCCGGCAACGACGCCAAAAACTTGATGCATGTTAGATATGCACAATTTTAGTGCAAGTGAACACGTCACTAAGTAATAAAGTGATAAGTATCAAGTATCGTCTCCACAGAGATTGATCTACTTAATATGCTTCTTTTGATCTTCTTGCTCTGTAAAGAAATAAAGTAAAAACACAAATTATGAGGTTGTGGTTTAACTAGATGAAGAAAACTAAAAAAATAGAAAAATCAAATAGAGATAGTGGCTAGGATCCAATTGTATTGTATAGAGGATTCAATTGACTTGTTTTTGTCAGATGCAATTGCAAAACACTGCCTTGGTAGAACTACAGATTACTACCTCGACAGTGAAGATACTCGCCCGCCGCGACAATCCCTTGCTCTTGGGAAGACTTTACCAAAGTTCGGCAAAGTATCCTTTGATGACTCCACTTATCCCTAAGTCAAAGTACTGTTGATGACTAGTCCTTGATGATACCTCCCAGCGTGAATCAATTATAATCACCAACTGATCCCACACTTCTATTTGCCGCTGAAACTCTTAACCAATCCCTAGGCCGAGTTAGTGTTCCATGATAGAAGCATCGTACTTATCCCTTTCTGAATCTAACTCTCCCGATATTAGATAAATGGATGACTTACAAACTTCTCTCCCGAGCTTGAATGTAAGAACAAGGAATGACAAAGAATAAGAAAACTTTGAAATTTTATTCATTGGAAACAAGAAACAAAGTTTAACTTCCTCACACTAATACTTTACAAACTTCACCTAAGCCTAACAAACTTAGAACATAATGTAAAAGAAAAGAAAAACTAAAAGATGAAATCTAAGCTATCTATAAACCGAATTGTCTCTTCAGTCAAGTTCTTCTTCTTCTTGGGACAGCTAGGTCTTATATAGGATTGGCCTAGGGAAAACCTTTCCTAAGTAGAAGACAACTTGGAGTAGGGAACAAGTCATGTACATAAATCAAATATTTCCAAGGTTATTCCATCTAGAAGGCTTTCCCGCGTGGCCTTGTCTTTAGGCTTTCCACGTGCTTATCCAGCTCCGATCATTGGGCTTCTTGTCCAGTAACGTTCTCCTCAATTTTCTCCTTAACTTCCTGTCACATCGCTACTTGTCCTTTGCTGCCTCGGCATCAAGTCTTGCCTCTGTCTTAAGTTACTGCCGCGATAATACTTCTTTGTACACAGATATAAAAATACAGTAAAGTATGCCTTTTCTGTAAATATTATATTTAACAATAAAATCCCTAAACATATCGCATTAAGTATATGCATTAGTTCAAGTAGGTGTAGACTTTGTGATTAATACCCATGAAAAGTATAGAAAGTGATAGTGAGTTGAGCATTTATCACACCCCCAAACTCGAACTATTGTTTGTCCTCAAGCAATACAAGCCATCAATTTGTCAAACTTTGTTCCCTCTTGGTCTTATGCATTGGTACAAGTAGGTGCAAAATTTGTGATTAATGCCCATGAAAAGTGCAGAAAGTGATAGTGAGTTGAGCACTTATCAATCAGATTCCACCTTTAGTAGGTGATGAAGAGGACAATGACAATGTGCAGACTTCTGCCACCGGAGAAGCACTTGTTGACAAGAGAAGCTTGAACACTCAATCAATTTAGGATGAATAGCATCGAGAAAACATCTTTCATACAACGTATGTTGTGAATGACAAGTTATGTATTGTGATTATCGATAGTGGTAGTTGCACTAATGTTGCTAGTTCTATTTGGTTGACAAGTTAGGTTTGAAAATGACAAAGCACCCAAATTCTTATAAGTTATAGTGGTTGAATGACGGAGGAGAGATTAGAGTAACCAAGCAGGTTTTATTTCCGTTTGCCATTGAAAAGTACATGGATGAAGTACTTTAAGATGTCGTTTCAATGGACGTGAGTCATTTGTTGTTAGGACGTTTGTGGCAGTTCGATAAGAGGGCTATGCACGATGGTTTCATGATTAGGTATTCTTTTATACATGTAGGTAAAAAGATCACCCTGACAATATTGACTCCTAGTCAAGTGCAAGAAGACCAAGTGAGGTTGCGAAAGAATATCGAAGAATCGTGAGGAAAAAAGAAGATGAATGTGTAAGTGAGTAATAAAGAAACCAGGAAATGTATTTCCTCTCAGCTTTCAGTACTTGTTTTGTTATTTAAGGATAATTGTTTATTGGCTGAGATTCCTAGTCATTTGCCTGCATCGATTTCATCTCTTTTGTAGGATTTTGAGGACATTTTTCCGGATTAAACACCTGAGGGATTGCCCCCTATTCGTGGCATTGAGCACCAGATTGATTTTATTCCAAGTGCCATGATTCCGAATAGACCAGCATACCGAAGTAACCCCGAAGAGACTGATGAGTACTTAAAATTCCTAATTTTTCATATAATTTCCTCACTCATTTATTGCCTAAAGACAAAATTAAAGGTGATAATAGATATTTCTGGTTATTTTCCATATTTTAGCATCCGAACACTAAATTTATGAATTTATCTATTAATTGATATAAAACATACACGTTTGATAGTTTTCTCTCCTAGACAGAAAACTATATCACAGAGATAGCCAAAGGAGAAAATAGATGCTGAATTGCAGATGAAGCACCCGGCACGATAGCACTCTGGAGGCCACAGCAATAGCGTAAAAGATAACAACTGATGCTCAACAGAAAGAGGAAAAGATACCGATCTTAACAGATAAAGAGCAAGAGAAAGAAGAAGCTCAGTTAGGAGCTCAAGCCCATATCAAAGCCAACCGCGGGAAAGAAGAGATATTTTAGAAAATAAGATTAAATTAATACAGTTTAATTAGTAATTAGATTTCTTTCCCTTTTAGAATTTTTTCCTTGCATGGAAAGATCAACTTAGGGCTTGAGCTATATAAGGCACTTATTAGGTTTAGATTTAGTGTGGAGTCGAGACGGATTCTCACTTTATTATACCTTTAGCCACCGCCTATATCATGTTCTAAGTCTTTCGGAGGTTTAGATTGTTTATGGAGTAGTCGGGGATGAAGGTTATATTATGTTTGATATTTATTAATACAAAACTTATTTCATAGTTTATTCTCTCTTGGTAGTTACTCTTCTTGCATATGAGCTCGAAAGATAAGTATGTGAGAAAAACTCATTTGCCTAGCATCTAGAGATGCAGGTTAATGAAACGAGAGAATATGGTCTTTGCTCATGCGAATTGACTAATCTGTCAAGGATTTCAGCGACTAACAAGACACATGTGTTTTGTTGTTGTCTACCCTTGATTCACGCCGGGAGGTATCATCAAAACTTGGGTTTCAACAATTCTCTTCGCTTAGGGAAAAGGAGGAAGACATAGAAGGATTCTCTGTCGAAATATGAAATGTTGAATTGTCTAATAAGTACTCAACTCACTATCACTTTATACACTTTTCATGGGCATTAATCATAAATTCTACACCTAATTAAATCAATGCATAGACTTAATATGATCTATTTAGGGATTGAGCTGTTAAACATAATATTTATAGAAAAAGGATACTTTACTGCATTTTTATATCTGTGCAGGAACAAGTATTTCCGCGACAGCAAACTGAGGCCGAGGCAAGACCTGATACCGAGGCAGCAGAGGATAAATAGCAATATGGCTCGCAAAATAAGGAGAAAAATAAGGAGAACATTGCTGGACAAGAAGCCCAAGGATCGGAGCTGGACAACACAAGAAAAGCCCAAAGACAAGGCCACACGGGAAAGCTTTCTAGAAGAATTAAACTTGGAAATATTTAACCTATATACATGATTTGTTCCCTACTCCAAGTTGTATTCTACTTAGGAAAGGTTTACCCTAGGCCAAGCCTATATAAGGCATAGTCGTCCAAGGGAAGAGGAGAGCCGAATTGAAAGAGTTCACCCTAGGAATCATTGTTATTTTTTCCATCATGTTCTAAGCTTTCTTAGGGTTTAGGTGAAAGTTGTTAAGTATTAGTGAGAAGAGATTGTATCTTGTTTCTTGTTTCAGTGCAATAAAATATCAAAGTTTTCTTACTCTTTACCATTCTTTGTTCTTGCATCCAAGCTCGGGAGAGAAGTTTGTAAGTAATCTATTTGTCTAGGCTCGGGAGAGTTTGACTCATGAAAGGAGTAAGTACGGTATTTGACTTGATTGAAAAATACTAACTCGGTCTAGGGATAGGTTAGAGTTTCAACGACTAAAAGAAGTGTGAGATTGGTTGTTGGTTATAATTGATTAATGCCAAGAGATATCATCAAGGACTAGCCATCAACAGTGTTTCAACTTAGGGATAAGCGGAGCCATAAAAGGATACTTTGTCGAACTTTGGTAAAATCTGCCCAAGAGCAAGGGATTGCCACGGTAGAAAACACTATCGCTGTCGAGACAATAATCTGCAGTACTGTCGAGGCAGTATAGTGAAATTGCATTGGACAGAAATAGATCAATCAAATCTACTATACAACACAATTGGATCCTATCTTCTTTCTCAATTTGATCTTTTATTTAGTTGTCTTTAATTATTTTATTTAGATTAATCAAAACTTAATTACTTGTGTTTTTATTTTATTTTCAGAAAAAGAAGACAGAAGGAGATATATTAAGTATATCAATCCGTGTGGAGATGATATTTGATTACTCATCACTTTATTAATTGACGACGTGTTCATTTGCCCTAAAATTTCTCATATTTAGCACGCATCAAGTTTTTGACACCGTTGCTGGGGATTGACAATTAAATTTTTTTGTCTTTATTTTCTTGCTTTTTTGTTATTTTATTTTTAATTTTTATTTTACTTGGTTAATTTTTTGTGTATGACCAGGACCAACCCAAGCAATCCATTGTACGAGATTGATCCAAAAATCGAACGTACCTATCAAGGGTTGAGGAGATAGATCCAAGGAGCCATGGCAGTAAATCATGGAAATCAGAATTTACCTACCGGTAATGGAGGCCTTTCACCGCAACCACTGTCGCAGTAGTTAACTGTTAGAGATTTTCTGGTTGAAGATCTGAATAGATTGAACCTTGGAGTTGTTATACCAGAAATAGAAGCAACCCACTTTGAATTAAAACCTGTGATGTTCAATATGCTTAATACTATTGGACAATTTAGTGGGTCTGCAACTGAAGATGCCAAGAAACATCTTAAGTCTTTCATAGAAGTTTGCAACTCATTCAAAATTCTAGGAGTCCGTGAAGATATTTTGAGATTAAAAATTTTCCCCTATTCACTAAGGGATAGGGATAAGACCTGGTTAAATAACATTCTGGAAGGATCTATAGGATCTTAGAGTGAACTCTGCCGAGAATTCATTACGCGTTTTAATCCTATCAACTTATATGATCGAATCTGTAATGAAATTACCTCTTTTCGACAAGCTGATGACGAACCTATGTACGAGGTATGGGAGCGCTACAGAGAGTTACTACACAAGTGTCCATTGTATGGATTTCCACTATGGACACAAGTAACCATGTTCTACAATGCCACTAATGCCCCGACAAGGATGATGTTTGATACCTCGGCAAATGGAACACTCCTTAACAAAGCACCGGAAGAAGCTATTTAGATTTTGAACAAACTCGCAAGAAACGATTTTCAATTTTCTACTTCTAGGCAAGGAGGAGTAAGACGCCAAGCCACAATAAATGAACTAGAAACTACTAACCTGGTGGCAGCACAATTGACCTCTTTAACCAAGATGGTTTAGAATATGCAATTGCAGCAAAATACTCATGAGGTTAAAACGATCAATTCTTCTTTGTATATGCAAGATGAGGAATCTGATTTTTATGTGGGAAACTACAACCGGAATAATAATATGATGTCCAACACATATAATCCGGCATGTAAAAGGCACCCAAATATTTCGTGGAACAATCCTAATAATGCCTTGAACCCCACTAACCAAGCCTCAGGTTATCAGCATCCACTACGGCAATAGTAGGTATAACAATTAATGTCGCTGCAGCAGGTGCATCAATAACAACCCATGAATTCATTAGAAAACACTCTCAAGGTCTTCATAAGGAAAACAGAATCATATATGACTGAGAACAACAGTTTCATGAAGAGAACTGATGATTTCATGAATAGAACTGAGATGAGGCTGCAAAATCAAGAGACAACAATTAAATCACTAGAAACCCAAGTTGGTCAATTTGCTCAAAGACAAAATACTAGATCGCAAGGAGGACTACCTAGCAATACTGAAGTTGCTAAGGGAATGGGCCATGAACAAAGCAAAGCAATCACTACAAGAAGTGACCTACAACTTAAAGAGATATTAGGCAGTTCAGCAGACAAAGTTGCACCAACAATACAATAGGAATTAGACGAAGAGGACTTGGAGGCTAAACAAAATAATCAAGAGAACTGTAACCCCCTTAGCCCGGCCTAGACGGAACCGACACTAACGGGTTACACGGGGAATATCAAACCAAACCCGCGAAGGTTCGATTCGATAAACAACCCTAAAACCGTTACATTTTTTATTTTATCTTACTAGATGCACAATCTTGTTCCTACGTGACAGGGTCTCATACAAAGCATTATCGGTAACACATTAATTAGAAACAACCATCCGATTAAACACTAACATAGATTAAGGACTAAAACGTAAAACTTTTAAATTCAATTAGTAAAGTACAAATTCTTTCCATCAATGTTCAATTAAACATACAAGAGTTTCTCATAGCAAATATCAACTTAAACGGATCATTCTATCATCATCAATTGCATGTTCTTCTAATTTAGGGACCAAAATATAAATCTTCCAAAATACAAGGACTTCATCCAAATTAAGATTACCATCTTGAAATTAAATCAACTTTATACTTGCATGCAAAATTTCAGCTCAAAATAACATCGGTAAGCACCTTAATCGAATAAAGGAAGATATTTAGGACTAAAATATAATTTCTAGCAACTTTCAATTCTTGGTGATCAAAGGTTTCGAAACTTTAGGTCTAGAACCAAAAGTTTCATTACACCAAATGGACACCAACTACTCAATACTCAACCATTAACTAGAGTCACTAAATGCATCAATCCTAAACATAATTACCAACTTATAACACATGTTTTACATCGTCATGGACATCATTCAAACTATAGGCATGCTTCCTAGAAGATGATTAAAAACATAACAATCATGCAAACACATGTTTCAACAATCCAAACAATTCCAAAGTTCAACAATTAACAATCAAACAATAATGGTCTTATTACAACATAAATCAAAGCCTAAGTACAAATTCCTCACATAGGTTGGGTTACACATTGCCTTGCCCAATTTGTTTGCCAAAAACATACCAAATTCAAAGTGACTCTTCCCCTTGGTTTCCTTGCCTCGAACGAAGCTCCAAGTGCCTTTATTTCTCTACATGGATGAAAAGAGAGCTTAAGCAAACATGCTTAGTGATGAAGCTCTACATAAATCATCAATGCATGTATTTAAAATCATGTTGAAACCATAGTTTGTAATACATTGTTAAATCATGCATGCTAACATTTCATGCTCATGTTCTTTAAATCATATGCATCCTTGAGTTCACATAATCTTATCAAAACAATTTATAAATGATGTACAATGTCCATTTCAAATTCATGTATGTATATTGGCTTTCTAGTGACCACATAATGTGAACCTTGAGTTCATCGAATACACGGATCCATTTTCTCATAACCGGAGACTCTTGGTCTCAACATGCATCGGTCGGACACTTAGTCACCCTTGTATACATGTTATCCCCCACTACGCACGTTTGGACACAAAGTCACCCTTGTTTACGTATGGGTCAACTATCTGCACGGTTGGACACAAAGTCACCCTTGTTTACATATAGGCAAGCTCTACCACGCACGGTTGGCCACAAAGTCACCCTTGTTTACGTATAGGCGGCTCTACCACGCACGGTTGGACACAAAGTCACCCTTGTTTACGTGTAGGCAATATCATTATTCTCTTTATTTTATAGTGCACTCAATCCTAATGACATGTCATTCGTATTCGAATCTAAAGTTAGTGTCACTAAGCCAATATCATAATCAAATGTGCATGATAACTTGCTGCTCATAATGCATGCATAATATGTTCAACAAATGAACCAAAGCTATACCCAAAGGCACCATTATATATAAGGCAATTAACCATATTGTATTTCAAATCATATAACTTGCTGCTCATAATACATGCATAATATGTTCAACAAATGAACCATAAGCCATGCCCAAAGGCACCATCATATATAAGGCAAATAACCATATTGTATCCCAAATCATTTCTCATAATTTTTCATAATCATGGATGCTAAATAAGCTATGCATTTCAGCAAGTAATTCTCATGTATGCACCATTTCAAAACATGCTCATGCATTTCCATAAATCTCATTGCATTACCAACATAATGCCTTTATCAAATGTAGCCGAAACTCATATCGGATTATCCAAAAACATTTACTTTACTTACTCTTAAACTATGGAAGGTTTTCACACTCTTCCATAGTCCCCAAAATAGAACCGTACCAAACGCGATTCGCTTTAAAATCTGTAACCACTCACCAACAAGCGAAACTTGCTTTCGCCGCTATCCGATGATCGCGCCAACACACCAGCAATCAAGAACCTTCTTGTACCTCTTCTACAACATTAAAAACAGAGTATTCTCACATCATAACATGCTCAAACCAACAGCCATATCCGATCACCATTAAACTACCAAAAACATAGCCGAAAAGACCAAAAACTAAGCCGAAACGCATCCGAACAACATTAGCCCAAAATCTAATGAATCTAACATCTAATACACTTTAATTATGAACCAAAAACACATCCAAACTATCCTTATACCTCCAGCAACATTAAAGCATCTAAAAGGCCCATAGAACAACCGAAACGCACCTTAAAACTATACCGATTGCATTATTCCGGGATTAAATTAATATGTTATCAAAAGAAGACTCAATTAATCATTAAATCAACATAAAAACATGATTGAATTCATCTAATTTCTAGCATTAAATGAGATCCAAAAATATTTCACAAAAACATCACAAAATCACTAGATCTAACATTAAAAACATAGAATCAAGTTTTTATTCAAAGATTAGTAAGCTAATACTTGGGAATTTCAATAAAGAACCTTAGAAAAGAATAAAAATTCAGAAAATTACCTTGAAGATCTATTCACCAAAAATATGTAATTTTCCCCTTCTTGATTCCTTGCAATTTGATGTAGATTTGATGAAATTGATGCTTAGGTTTTGTAAAGGATGGAAAGATGATGCAAATGATGTAATCTTTGTTGAAAAAGATGCAAAAATCAGCAAGGAATTGAAGAGAAAAGATGAAGAGAAAGTAGAGAGAAAATGAGAGAGAAAGATGAGAGAAAATGAGAGAAAAAGTAGTTTTGAAAGAAAATGATTAAAAATCTCTAATTTAAGTAATTGAAATACATTTTGGTGAATAAATCATTATTAAAAATTAGAAATGGGTTTATGGTCCTCTAAGGATTCTAAGTTTAGCTTTCTTTTCAATTTAGTCACTAAAATATCATATTTTCCGAAAATTACAAAATAATCCTCCAATTTTTTCTAAAAAAATTATAAATTGGTCACTTATGCATAATTAAGCATAATTAAAAATCAATATAAAATCCAAATTATTTTCTTTTAACCTTGCAACATATTTTCAAAATTTTAAACCATATTAAACCATATTCAAAAATTATTATTTTTCCTAATTAAAATATTCTTATTTATTTTTCCCCAGAATAATGAATCGGAGAATCCGATTCGATCCGAATCGAATTCTCTTAACTAAGGCCTAACTAATAACCCCAAAAACGGGATGTTACAACTCTCCCCCTCTTAAGAAAATTTCGTCCTCAAAATTTACCTATAGTAAACAAGTGAGGAAACTGCTCCTCCATGCTTTTCCTTGTCTCCCAAGTTGCTTGTTCAACACCTCGGTGTTTCCAAGTAATTTAACCAAATCTATGGTCCTTCCTCGAAGAACTTTTGTATCCACATCGAAAATCCTCACTGGTTCCTTCTCATACCTCATTTCCACTCTTAACTCAAACTCCTCAACTAGATCAACATGAGAAGGATCTGAACTATACTTACAAAGCATCGATACATTGAAAAACATACTGCATCCAACTCAACTCCACCAGCAACCTCAACCGATAACAACCAATTGCCTCTAACAACTCATACGGCCCAATAAAACAATGACTCAACTTACTCTTACGTCAAAACCTCATCACCTTCTTTCACGGAGAAATCCTAAGAAACACTTTGTCCCCAACAGTATACTCTATCTCTCTACACTTTAAATCGGAGTAGGACTTCTGCCTATCCGAAGCTTCCTTAAGTTTAGCACATATCAACTTGACTTTCTTATCTGTATCCTTCAACACTTAAGGCAAAGAAACATACTTCTGTCCAACTTCCTTCCAACATAAAGGTGTACGACACTTACGCCCATATAACGCCTCAAACGGTGCCATCTGTATACTTGCCTGAAAACTATTATTATAAGCAAACTCTACCAACGACAATTGCTTCTCCCAAGAACCTTGAAACTCGATAACACAACATCTCAACATATCCTCTAAAGTCTGAATAACACGCTCAGACTGACCATCCGTCTGTGGATGATAAGTTGTACTAAAGCTAGGTCTCGTACCCAAAGCTGTCTGCAAACTCCTCCAAAACTTAGATGTAAACCGCGGACCTCTATCCGATATGATCAACTCAAGCACACTATGCGACTTCACCATCTCAGAAACATACAACTCTACCAACTAATCCATAGATCACATTGTATGCACGGCAAGAAAATGTGCACACTTCATAAACCTGTCAACAATAACCCATATAAAGCCCTTCTTGAACTCTGTCACATCTTTCTTTAAACCAACCCAAAAGTACACCCTTAAGATCACTATACATCTTCACTCTACCCAGATGCACAGCAAATGAACTAGTATGTACTTTTGCTAAAATAGCTTACCTCAACTCAACATCATCCGGCTCCACAATCTGACCCTTAAACCATAACATCTCATCCACATCAAAACGATACTCAGTCGGTCTACCCTTAGCAATATCCTCCACAACAGATACCAAAGCCCCATCACTTAACCACCTTCCCTTGAAATACTCAACTTAGAAAATATCACCCTTAACTCAACTACCGTCTTACGGCTCAAAGCTTCAACCATCACAATAGCTTTCTCTGGATGGTATGCAACAGAAAACCCACACATACCCTCTTTGGACAACCAACAGATTCCTTCTTCACACCATAGTAACAATGCACAACCTACCACATCATCTCAACCTCTATAAAAAAACATAACTCAAAAGAAAACCCCATAAAGTTGATAACCAACTCTTGATAACCGCAACGGTTTCCATACTATCACCATCGAACTTACCTTACTTTTGACATCCTCCCACATACCAGGTAACCAACTAAGCCTTTCACCAACCTCCACTCCACACAGCAAACTTTAAACTAAGTTTGCACAAAACTGTCAATATTGTTTTAAGCAAACTCCACCACCAACAACAACTTCATTATGAGTCATATTAACCATATCACAACATCACAACATACCATCCATTTACCTATGAATGCTAAAACCCAACATCCAAACGGCAACCTATGACAGTCTTAAAACGCTCAAATCTTATCATATTATAGATACACCACTCACACCTCTTCCCAATGTGACTTAGGAACCCAAGAAAACCGTACTCCAACAAAGATTGATCCAACAAACCTCATAAGAAAACTCCATACCATCGATAGAACTCACTACCAAACTTATGATGATTCTTCCCGACTTCATCCTTTGTACCTTTACTACTAATAATAACCCAAAGAAAATTGATACTCACTTACCTTATCAGCATGATAAACATTTACATATGATTCAAACATAATCCAAACCAGTTTAGTCGAAAACATATGTTTTTCCCCAACTCCTACCACAACACTTACCACCAAACTCATGGAAAAAGATTACCATAAGCCTTGCTCAAGATACTATCCCATCTCGAAACTTTTCGTAACAACCATGCGGTTCACCTAACACGAAAAGATTCTCAACACAAAACTAACCCTTGCCAAGAACATATCCTTCAATAGACCCTCAATAAACACTTTGCCACGACTTGTCCCCGATCAACTTTACCAAGATTGAATTTTGCTCATAGATTCACCATATAACTAGGTCTCCCTATAGGTTAACCGAACATCTTCCCTTGTAACACCACAACAACCCAGGTGTAACCCCTTAATTTAAAACTTGAAACGTACGGTAGGTCAAATAGTCACATTTATAAATAAAGTAATAAAGACGTTGGAAAGTATTATTTTATTCGAATATCCAATAATGAAAACATTAATAAAGCAAATATCTCATTTGTTGTATGACTAAAAACATCTCCAACCCTAATAATCCCAAAATATTAAAGTAATTTCCTAAATAAACAACGTACTGAAAATAATAATTGTAAAACAATAACTTCTGTTGAGATCTCCGGGTACCAACTCCTAAGGCTGAGTATCTGAAACATTAAATAAACAGGATGAGCTATAAAGCCCAGTGTGTCTCTATAGTGCTATCTCAATTTACAAATACATTCAGTTCATTAGAATATAATGAGGAAGTAATCACAAAAATGTCTCAAATGAACAATGAATGTAATATCACAGAGAATGCAGTCCCATACTCTGAACGCCTAACACAGTGGTAGCAAAGCCATCCGATCACAGTGGAGTTAGTTCCCCAGAACTCCTCACCCCTTATTTCTCCGAATCACAGTGTGGTAAAAACCACCTTCCTCCGTACAATCCACCCCTTGCACATGCTATGCAATGAATGCAAAAATATCCGATGTCTCAACGCAATTAATGAAATAAAATGTAAAGTACACAAACCACATGATCTGACCTCAATATCACAAATATCACAAGGGTTCAGTTTCTCAGTAAATAATCAATCACAGTAAACAATCTAGCACGATAAGAGAACACACCTCTCAGTAACATGAATACTACTGCTGGTACGGGCGTTTACCACGATCCGAGCTAGGTCCTGCTCGAGCTGAGTCAGAGTCTACAATAAACTTTATTAATTAAACTAATTTCAAAACATTACTATGCCACCTAAAATGACTAAGAAAGGTCACATACGCAAATCACGAGTGGCACTCGCAGGAGTCGATCGATTACGAGGCGGAGGCGGAGGAGGTAACACGTTCTCTTCGCGGTCTACATCGTCTGAAAAAGACCATAAAATCCAATTAAAAACTCATTCAAGTTCACTTACCCAAGTTACATAAAAATAGGGTCAAACAGGGCTTTCGGGTCTGAATTTGACAAAACGGACTGCGAAAACGGACTCAGAACGTCGAAAAACGTCAGGATAGGGTTTTTCAAAAAAAAGTCAACTCTGGTCAACGGTCAAAGTCAACGGTCAACGGTCAACGGTCAACGGGTACAGCTGGCGGGTCGGGTACGGTTTGCGGGTCGGGTACAGTCGGTCTGATCCTAGGGTTAACAACGGTTCGGTTCAAGAACCCCCCCCAGTCCGGTTCGGCTAACCCGGTTCAGCAGCTCTTCTCCCTTACCTTGACAGTTTCTGCCCCCAACATCAAGAGACCACTGCCGGCAGCCGCTATCATCGACGGTCGAGGACTCCGGCGACGGCCAACAGTCCAACGACTCCCTAACAACCACCGAACGCCAAAACACAGACCAAACACTAACCCTAACACCATGTCCATCTCTACCAACACCCTAACCCACACCAAAGATCATCGGCAATAAACCCTACCGACCGATTTCCGGTAAACCAACGACGACCGAAACCACCAACACCTACCCCGGTGACTCCTCTCATTCACTCGACAACAACCTCCCTCACTCAACCCATACCCAAAAAAACCATAACCGAAAACAAAACCCCATAAAAACGAAAAACACATCACTCCACCACCACCTATGATACTTACGAACCGCCGGAACAAGGAATGCTCACTGGAAACAACTCTTCACCGATCGGTAAAACAAAGGAAACAACAGGGTGGAAAGAGGAAAGGAACGGCAGAGAAAGAGGCTCCAACTCTTAATACCAACAAGTATTTTAGTTCAAAAAGGATTAGGTTTAAAGGGTATAA
Source organism: Abelmoschus esculentus (assembly GCA_035048815.1). NCBI lineage: Eukaryota > Viridiplantae > Streptophyta > Magnoliopsida > Malvales > Malvaceae > Abelmoschus > Abelmoschus esculentus. The sequence goes on from JAUCBN010000001.1 coordinate 16,538,468, forward strand.
AACTAAAAATACCCTTAAAGAATCCCTAATTGATTCAAATTAGGGCACAAACAGATTTGGGAATTTATAAAAATTAGGGTTTTCCCCTAATTGATTTCCCAAGTGTTACAACTCTCCTCCCCTAAAAAGAAATTTCGTCCTCGAAATTTACCTGATGAGAAGAGATGCGGATACTGAGCTTTAACAACGGACTTAGGCTCCCACGTAGCCTCATCGTACCCATGATGTCGCCATAAAACCTTAACCATATCAATAGTCTTTTTTCTCAACATTCTCTTATCCTTCTCAAGAACCTTAACTGGTTCCTCCTCAAAACTTACATCAGGTCTAACCTCGATATCATCAACAGAAATGATATGGGATAGATCGGATCTATATCGTCTCAACATAGAAACATGAAATACATCATGAATACGCTGTAACTCAGGAGGTAATTCAAGCTAGTAGGCAACCGGCCCCACTTTCCGCTAAATTTGATAAGGTCCAATAAAACGGGGACTCAGCTTACCTTTCTTTCCAAAACGAAGTACCTTCCGCCAAGGAGATACTTTCAGAAAGACTCTGTCACCCACATCATACTCGATATCCCGACGTTTAAGATCCGCATAAGATTTTTGTCTGTCAAAAGCAACCTTAAGTCTATCTCTGATCATTCTAACAGTCTCCTCAGCTTCTCGAGTAATATCTGGACCCAAAATCCTATGCTCAGTTAACTCAGTCCAACCAATAGGTGTACGAAACCTACGTCCATACAAAGCTTCGTAAGGTGCCATCTGAATACTAGCCTGGTAACTGTTATTATATGCAAACTCTGCTAAGGGTAGAAAATTCTCCCAACTGCCCGGATAGTCAACAACACAACCCCGCAACATATCTTCAAGGATTTGAATAACCCTCTCGGACTGACCATCGGTCTGAGGATGGTATGCAGTACTGAAATTAAGTCGAGTGCCCAGAGTAGTATGAAAAGATTTCCAGAACTTGGCTGTAAATCTCGGATCACGATCGGAAATTATAGAAACTGGCACACCATGCAATCGCACTATCTCAGATATATATAATCGAGCTAACTTACTGAGGGTAAAGTCAACTCCAACAGGAATAAAGTGTGCGGATTTAGTGAGACGATCCACAATAACCCAAATAGAGTCTTTCTTCGACGGAGTCAAAGGAAGACCACTAACAAAGTCCATAGTCACACATTCCCACTTCCACTGAGGAATCTCAATATGTTGTAACAACCCAGATGGTCTTTGGTGTTCAGCCTTCACTTTTTGACAAGTTAAACACTTAGAGACATAATCCACAACATCTCTCTTAAGTCCTTTCCACCAATATCGTTCCAAGAGATTCTTATACATCTTGTCCCCACCAGGATGCATAGAGTAGGGACTATCATGGGCTTCGCGAAGGATAGTTTGTTTAAGCTCAGAATTCTTCGGAACACAATATCGTCCCCGATAACAAAGGATATCGTCTTGGTTTATGGTGAAGTCCCTAGATGTACCTTCCTCAGCCTCTTTCCTACGATGCATCAAGAACACATCATTCGATTGTTCCGAACGAATCTCAGAAATTAAAGTAGGAACAACCCGAAGTTCCGCTAAGATACTTCCATCCTCATATAAACTCAATCGAGCAAAAAGAGCTCTCAGATTTGCAATTACTCGACGGCTCAAAGCGTCTGCCACTACATTAGCTTTCCCAGGGTGATACTCAATCTCACAATCATAATCCTTCAGAAGTTCTAACCAACGACGTTGTCTCAAATTAAGCTCTTTCTGAGTGAGTAAATATTTCAAACTCTTGTGGTCGGTAAAGATATAACACTTCTCCCTGTAGAGATAGTGTCTCCAAATTTTAAGAGTAAAGACCACAACAGCTAACTCAAGATCATGGGTGAGATAGTTACCTTCATGTGGTTTTAACTGACGGGAAGCATACGCAACTACCCTACCATCCTGCATAAGTACGCAACCCAAACCAGTATAGGAAGCATCACTGTAAACGGTATACGGTTTCCCAGACTCAGGTTGGATCAAAACTGGGGCTTGGGTTAGTACCGATTTTAATTTCTCAAAACTGGACTGTTGGGCCTCAGTCCACACATAAGGGGTATTCTTCCTCAAGAGTTTGGTTAAGGGTTATGCAATGATCGAAAACCCTTCCACAAACCTCCGATAATAACCAGCTAAACCCAAGAAACTACGAATCTCAGAAATATTTTTGAGTTGCTTCCAACCCATAATAGCCTCGATCTTTTTCGGATCCACTTTAACACCTTCAGCAGAAACTATGTGTCCCAAAAACATTACTTCACACAACCAAAATTCACACTTGCTAAACTTAGCATATAACTGTTTCTCTCTCAGAGTTTGCAAAACAATACGAAGATGTTTCTCATGTTCGTCCTCAGACTTAGAAAAAACCAAAATATCATCGATAAAAACAACCACAAACTGATCAAGATAGGGCTGAAATACTCTGTTCATTAAATCCATGAATGCTGCAGGAGCATTTGTTAACCCAAAAGGCATTACGAGAAATTCATAATGGCTGTAACGTGTCCGAAAAGCTATCTTAAAAACATCAGAATCCTTAACTCTGAGTTGGTAGTACCCATATCTCAAATCTATCTTCGAGAAAACCTTAGCACCCCGAAACTGATCAAAAAGATCATCGATGCGAGGGAGAGGATATTTATTCTTTATCGTCAACTTGTTTAGTTTACGGTAGTCAATACACAAACGAAGTGTCCCATCCTTTTTCTTGACAAAGAGAACTGGAGCTCCCCAAGGTGAAATACTTGGTCTAATAAACCCTCTATCCAAAAGCTCTTGCAACTGGATTTTTAATTCCTTAAGTTCCTTAGGTGTCAGTCGATATGGTGCCATAGATACCGGTGTTGTACCCGGATAAACCTCAATACCGAATTCAATCTCATCACGCTTAGGTGGCACTCCTGATAATTCCTCAGGGAACACATCTGGAAAATCTTTCACAACCCGAACCTTATCTAATTTAGAATCCAATTGTCTAGAATCCAGAATGTACGCTAGATAGGCTACAGAACCCTTCCTAATCAACTTATCAACTTTAAGAGCTGATATCATATTAGATAAGAAACCCCTTCGTTCCCCCATTAACATTATTACACGATTATCAGGTGTTTTCAGAAAAGCTCTCACACTCCAGATTAACTCGATGTTTGGATAACCAATCCATACCAAGAATAAGATCAAACTCATAAAAAGGAAGTTCCATAAGATTTGCAGGGAACATCTCCCCCTAGACTTCGAGGGGACAATTTCGGTAAATACTATTGACATCAACGGGGTTACCCACGAGGCTTTGGACAGTTACAGAAAAATCGGTTTTACATACCGGAATTTCAAGACCACCAGCTACCGCACTCGCCACATATGAATGCCTAGACCCATTATCAAGCAAAGCAAAGTAAGGTAAAGAATGGATAGAAAAAGTACCCGCTATAACATCTGGTTGGTTACGATCATCCTGAGCCCTAGTAGCATAGATCAAGCCGGGTTTCTTGACACCTGAAGCAGCTACACTCTGAACTGATCCTCTCTTACCCCCCGTACCAGAGGTGACTGACTTTCCTTGACCTCTACCCACACCAGATGTCTGAACTGGATCCTGTGACTGTTTCCTCAAGAAGGAAGCTGTAGGCGGTTCAGGACAAGCACTAAAGAAATGGTCCGTAGATCCACACCTGAAACAAGCGCCGACCTTCCTTCTGCATTCTCCTCCATGTCTCTTGTGACAGAAAGAACAGATTGGTCGGGAAGCTGACGACCCACCACCACTAGCAGTAGATACCATTGGTTTTGTCCTCTGACTGCTCTGCTGGACTGATTCCTCTCTAGCTCTCTTATCGGTATAACTCGAGTACCCTGCTGGTAACCCGACCCATAATATCTCTTACCTCGATCCTTCTCGTATTTCGACTGACTCCCAGAGATGGTTTCTATTCTTTCCACTGTCTTGGCACGATCAACCAAAGCACTAAAAGACTTATCTTGAAAAGGAGCTACCTTCTCACGGATCGAGAAGCGAAGACCTTTCAAAAATTCACGGCACTTATCTTTCTCAGTGTCTACTAAGCTAGGTGCATACCGGGACAATTCCACAAAACTGATCTCATACCTGCATACTGTCATATTCTCCTGTTTAAGATCAATGAAAGCCTGACGCCGATCAGCTAGATACTGCTCTCCCACATAATGGTTCTGAAAGGCCTAACGGAAGGTATCCCAGGTTATTTGATCAGCCGTCATAAGCCTCTGTTCCGATCTCCACCAACGTTGTGCCTCGCCTTGCAGTAGCGAAACAATAACTTTCAATTTCTTACTAGTGGGGTATTCCATTTCCTCAAAAAATCTCTCAAAATCCTCCATCCATAGCTCAGTATCCGATGGGTGCTCATCCGAAACCCCGCAAAAACCCTCATTCCGGCACTAAGGAAAATAGTTGATACCGGTTTCCTAGCACTTTCCGACTGTTTACGGAAATATTTCAGTAACTTCCGGTTAACCGCCGCACTATCAAGTTCCACCGTCTCATCATCGTCCGAATCTATTAGCTCCTCCTCAGGAGGTGGTTGTTCATGTCCTTCCCTATCCCCAGACTGACGGCTTACGGTTTGTTGCACCTCAGGTTGAGGGTCAACCTCCTGGTCTTGTATCTCAGCTTGATCATTAACAATATGATCAACAGCAGGTGGCGGTTCACTAACAGCCGCAGCAGTACGACCACGGCCTCGGCCTCTGGTAACAGCAAGTCTAACACTCCTACGAGGTGGCATAGTGTCTATCTACAAGGATAAAGTTTATATTAGATTTGGTACCGGAGTCTCAATTTCAAAACACGAATAAAATACTTTATTTTCAGAAATTCCCATATCCCAAAATATTTAATGCATGCATTCCTTTCAAATACAAGTAAAACATTGGTTACGGGCCTCACAGTCTGAGTGTTGAACTCGGCTCTGATACCAAAAATGTAACCCTTTAATTTAAAACTTGAAACGTACAGTAGGTTAAATAGTCATATTTATAAATAAAGTAATAAAGACATTGGAAAGTATTATTTTATTCAAATATCCAATAATGAAAACATTAATAAAGCAAATATCTCATTTGTTGCATGACTAAAAACATCTCCAACCCTAATAATCCCAAAATATTAAAGTAATTTCCTAAATAAACAACGTACTGAAAAAAAATAATTGTAAAAAAATAACTTCTGTTGAGATCTCCGGGTACCAACTCCTAAGGCTGAGTATCTGAAACATTAAATAAACAGGATGAGCTATAAAGCCCAGTGTGTCTCTATAGTGCTATCTCAATTTACAAATACATTCAGTTCATTAGAATATAATGAGGAAGTAATCACAAAAATGTCTCAAATGAACAATGAACGTAATGTCACACAGAATGCAGTCCCATACTCCGAACGCCTAACACAGTGGTGGCAAAGCCATACGATCACAGTAGAGGTAGTTCCCCAGAACTCCTCACCCCTTATTTCTCCGAATCACAGTATGGTAAAAACCACCTTCCTCCGTATAATCCACCCCATGCACATGCTATGCAATGAATGCAAAAATATCCGATGTCTCAACGCAATTAATGAAATAAAATGTAAAGCACACAAACCACATGATCTGACCTCAATATCACAAATATCACAAGGGTTCAGTTTCTCAGTAAATAATCAATCACAGTAAACAATCTAGCACGATAAGAGAACACATCTCTCAGCAACACGAATACTACTGCTGGTACGGGCGTTTACCACGGTCCGAGCTAGGTCCTGCTCGAGCTGAGTCGGAGTCTACAATAAACTTTATTAATTAAACTAATTTCAAAACATTACTATGCCACCTAAAATGACTAAGAAAGGTCACATACGCGAATCAAGAGTGGCACTCGCAGGAGTCGATCAATTACGAGGCGGAGGCGGAGGAGGTAACACGTTCTCTTCGCGGTCTACGTCGTCTAAAAAAGACCATAAAATCCAATTAAAAACTCATTCAAGTTCACTTACCCAAGTTACATAAAAATAGGGTCAAATAGGGCTTTCAGATCTGAATTTGACAAAACGGACTGCGAAAACAGACTCAGAACGTCGAAAAACATCAAGATAGGGTTTTTTAGAAAAAAAGTCAACTCTGGTCAACGGTCAAAGTCAACGGTCAACGGTCAACGGGTATAGCTGGCGGGTCGGGTACGGTTTGCGGGTTGGGTACAGTTTGCGGGTCGGGTAAAGTTTACGGGTCGGGTACAGTCGGTCTGATCCCAGGGTTAACAACGGTTCGGTTCAAGAACCCCCCCCAGTCCGGTTCGGCTAACCTGGTTCAGCAGCTCTTCTCCCTTACTTCGACAGTTTCTGCCCCCAACATAAAGAGACCACTACCGGCAGCCGCTATCATCGACGGTCGAGGACTCCGACGATGACCAACAATCCGGCGACACCCTAACAACCACCGAACGCCAAAACACCGACCGAACACTATCCCTAACACCATGTCCATCTCTACCAACACCCTAACCCACACCAAAGATCATCGGCGATAAACCCTACCGACCGATTTCCGGTAAACCAACGACGACCGAAACCACCAACACCTACCCCGATGACTCCTCGTTCACTCGACAGCAACCTCCCTCACTCAACCCATACCCACAGAAACCATAACCGAAAACAAAACCCCATAAAAACGAAAAACACAACACTCCACCACCACCGATGATACTTACCAACCACCAGAACAAGGAATGCTCACTGGAAACAACTCTTCACCGATCGGTAAAACAAAGGAAACAACAGGGTGGAAAGAGGAAAGGAACGGCAGAGAGAGAGGCTCCAACTCTTAATACCATCAAGTATTTTAGTTCAAAAAGGTTTAAAGGGCACAAAACCGAAAATACCCTTAAAGAATCCCTAATTGATTCAAATTAGGGCACAAACAGATTTGGGAATTTATAAAAATTAGGGTTTTCCCCTAATTGATTTCCCAAGTGTTACACCAGGCTTATCCCCCATAACAAACTCCCATTGCAAGCACCTTTATGTAAGCCAAGTCATCCCAGTTGCTAACATTCTAAAAAACATATCATACAAGAAACTTACCAACTTTATATCAAACTCAACATTATACTCATTATAACGATAATTTCTCCAACTTAAGGTTTAGCCACCATAACCAACTCCACCAAGGTTCAAAATTTAAAATCTACACATCATTAAGTGCCTTGACACTTAACCCAAAACCCTTTTTTTCTATTATCAACTCATCGACAAACCAACTCCTACATTAACTATACCACAACAAAATCCAAACATGTAGAACCATTCCTTCCACTAGCTCCAACATCTTTTATTTTATAACCTTGCCAAAGCGGTAATCATATTGATGAAACATCCAGAAACACGAACTCACCGAACACAAAACCTCAAAACACTTTTTGATAAAAGCAAACCCACAAGACTGAACAATCGATACAAACCATAAATTGTTCAGCGATCCATATTACACCACTTCAGACATCATCAAAGACTAACTTTATCCGAAGTATATCCAACTTAACGTCCTGTAACACAACGTTTACACTTTCCTCCTTTATAGCACAACCAAACCTCTCAAGGTCACAACAATCTATGATTCAAACCCCCCGATTTCACAACTGTCACACCAATATGTACCTCATGTTTTACTTCCATCCTGATCATACCAGATTGGTCACAACCTTCGATCCAATTGCACACTAACCACACTACAAAGAATTCCATGTAATTTCCATAAAATAGTTTCACATCACTCAGAAAAACATCTACCCGCCTTACTCTACAAAACATGCTGCAACCTTGTTACAACCTCCAGATCTTAACTAGAAAGAATCCGCAAAACTCAGCCCTTCCTTTAGTAATGACCAACTCAAACTAACCATAACATAGTGTATTTACCTTGGTTTCAAACATTCACAACTCTGAGACCAACCACTCATTGTTCAGCCAAGACTATTCTTTAACCAAAAAGGGTAGCTTACCCACTACGCATTCAGCTTAACACCATAAGAAAGTTCTTTAACCTCTTATTTTTTTCCCATACCTTCACCTTAAAAGAACCAACCACACTCCACTTACACCCTCAAGGAGCTACTCGCAAGTGTGAACAAATGTATGCATGATTTCCTGTATGCCCTCAAAAATGCCTATGCAAATGCATGTGCATGTAAATGCAATTTCTAATGTCATGCTCAAAATGCATGCATGTCCTACATTATCTATAGATATATACATATATGTGCTCTTATTCTATGCATGATTATTGTTCACACTCATAAATAATATCCTCAATTCCAACAACCTTAACTACCATCCTATTGACAGTTCCCAAGTCAGACTAGCAACAGCCGTACCAGCTTCAGCAGACTAAAACACACCCGTAAGAACGGTACAACACGACAAACTAACCTTCCGGCCTAACCGAAGGCACACTTACAGAGGAGGAAGAATCTACTCTTCCCTAACAGTCGTTTCATCTTCAATCTTGACCATCAAAGTTCATACCAACAGTATCTAGTGACTTACGTCTCAGAAACATATTCAAAAACTTTAAACATGCAGTTTAAAACATAATGTTCAAATAAAACAAACTTACATTCGGGCAAGATCCAAGGGAAAACTGAAAGCATCTGAAAATATATTGGCATTGGCAATGTGTAACCGATAACCCTAGTTTAACCATCATTACGCAAAGTACAATCATCACGAATAGATTTTCATACTCCAACAACATATCATGCTCAATCACACATATCATGATCAATCGCACATTTAAGCACATAACTTAGCAATCCTATACATGCTTTAACTAACCAACTACACACTTTACAAAACAACAACACATTTTACAAACCTTACAGCATACTTTTCAAACCTGACTCTGATACCATCAAATGTAACCCCCTTAGCCCGGCCTAGACGGAATCGGCACTAACGGGTTACATGGGGAATATCAAACCAAACCCGTGAAGGTTCGATTCGATAAACAACCCTAAAACCGTTACATTTTTTTATTTTATCTTACTAGATGCACAATCTTGTTCTTACGTGATAGAGTCTCATACAAAGCATTGTCGGTAACACATTAATTAGAAACAACCATCCGATTAAACACTAACATAGATTAAGGACTAAAACGTAAAACTTTTAAATTCAATTAGTAAAGTACAAATTCTTTCCATCAATGTTCAATTAAACATACAAGAGTTCCTCAAAGCAAATTTCAACTTAAACGGATCATTCTATCATCATCAATTGTATGTTCTTCTAATTTAGAGACCAAAATGTAAATCTTCCAAAATACAAGGAATTCATCCAAATTAAGATTACCATCTTGAAATTAAATCAACTTTATACTTGCATGCAAAATTTCAGCTCAAAATAACATCGGTAAGCACCTTAATCGAATAAAGGAAGATATTTAGGACTAAAATATAATTTCTAACAACTTTCAATTCTTGGTGATCAAAGGTTTCGAAACCTTCCCAAAGGTTTCGAAACTTTAGGTCTGGAACCAAAAGTTTCAATACACCAAATGCACACCAACTACTCAATACTCAACCATTAACTAGAGCCACTAAATGCATCAATCCTAAACATAATTACCAACTTATAACACATGTTTTACATCGTCATGGACATCATTCAAACTATAGGCATGCTTCCTAGAAGATGATTAAAAACATAACAATCATGCAAACGCATGTTTCAATAATCCAAACAATTCCAATGTTCAACAATTAACAATCAAACAATAATGGTCTTATTACAACATAAATCAAAGCCTAAGTACAAATTCCTCACATAGGTTGGGTTACACATTGTCTTGCCCAATTTGTTTGCCAAAAACATACCAAATTCAAAGTGACTCTTCTCCTTGGTTTCCTTGCCTCGAACATAGCTCCAAGTGCCTTTATTTCTCTGTATGGATGAAAAGAGAGCTTAAGCAAACATGCTTAGTGAGGAAGCTCTACACAAATCATCAATGCATGTATTTAAAATCATGTTGAAACCATAGTTTGTAATACATTGTTAAATCATGCATGCTAACATTTCATGCTCATGTTCTTTAAATCATATGCATCCTTGAGTTCACATAATCTTATCAAAACAATTTATAAATGATGTACAATGTCCATTTCAAATTCATGTATGTATATTGGCTTTCTAATGACCATATAATGTGAACCTTGAGTTCATCGAATACACGGATCCATTTTCTCATAACCGAAGACTCTTGGTCTCAACATGCATCGGTCGGACACTTAGTCACCCTTGTATACATGTTATCACCCACTACGTACGGTTGGACACAAAGTCACCCTTGTTTATGTATGGGTCAACTATATGCACGGTTGGACAAAAGGTCACCCTTGTTTACATATAGGCAAGCTCTACCACGCACGGTTGGACACAAAGTCACCCTTGTTTACGTGTAGGCGGCTCTACCACGCACGGTTGGACACAAAGTCACCCTTGTTTACGTGTAGGCAATATTATTATTCTCTTTATTTTATAGTGCACTCAATCCTAATGACATGTCATCTGTATTCGAATCTAAAGTTAGTGTCACTAAGCCAATATCATAATCAAATGTGCATGATAACTTGCTGCTCATAATGCATGCATAATATGTTCAACAAATGAACCAAAGCCATGCCCAAAGGCACCATTATATATAAGGCAATTAACCATATTGTATTTCAAATCATATAACTTGTTGCTCATAATGCATGCATAATATATTCAACAAATGAACCAAAAGCCATGCCCAAAGGCACCATCATATATAAGACAAATAACCATATTGTATCCCAAATCATTTCTCATAATTTTTCATAATCATGGATGCTAAATAAGCTATGCATTTCAGCAAGTAATTCTCATGTATGCACCATTTTAAAACATGCTCATGCATTTCCATAAATCTCATTGTATTACCAACATAATGCCTTTATCAAATGTAGCCGAAACTCATATCGGATTATCCAAAAACATTTACTTTACTTACTCTTGAACTATGGAAGGTTTTCACACTCTTCCATAGTCTCCAAAACAGAACCGTACCAAACGCGATTCGCTTTAAAATCCGTAACCACTCACCAACAAGCGAAACGAGCTTTCGCCGCTATCCGATGATCGCGCCAACTCACCAGCAATCAAGCACCTTCTTGTACCTCTTCTACAATATTAAAAACAGAGTATTCTCAAATCATAACATGCTCAAACCAACAGCCATATCCGATCACCATTAAACTACCAAAAACTTAGCCGAAAAGACCAAAAACTAAGCCGAAACGCATCCGAACAACATCAGCCCAAAATCTAATGAACCTAACATCTAATACACTTTAATTATGAACCAAAAACACATCCAAACTATCCTTATACCTTCAGCAACATTAAAGTATCTAAAACAGCCTATAAAACAACCGAAACGCACCTTAAAACTATACTGATTGCATTATTCCGAGATTAAATTAATGTGCTATCAAAATAAGACTAAATTAATCATTAAATCAACATAAAAACATGATTGAATTCATCTAATTTCCAGCATTAAATGAGATCCAAAAATATTTCACAAAAACATCACAAAATCACTAGATCTAACATTAAAAACATAGAATCAAGTTTTTATTCAAAGATTAGCAAGCTAATACTTGGGAATTTCAATAAAGAACCTTAGAAAAGAATAAAAATTCAGAAAATTACCTTGAAGATCTATTCACCAAAAATATGTAATTTTCCCCTTCTTGATTCCTTGCAATTTGATGTAGATTTGATGAAATTGATGCTTAGGTTTTGTAAAGGATGGAAAGATGATGCAAATGATGTAATCTTTGTTGAAAAAGATGCAAAAATCAGCAAGGAATTGAAGATAAAAGATGAAGAGAAAGTAAAGAAAAAATGAGAGAAAAAGATGAGAGAAAATGAGAGAAAAAGTAGTTTTGAAAGAAAATGATTAAAAATCTCTAATTTAAGTAATTAAAATACATTTTGGTGAATAAATCATTATTAAAAATTAGAAATGGGTTTATGGCCCTCTAAGGATTCTAAGTTTAGCTTGCTTTTCAATTTAGTCACTAAAACATCATATTTTCCGAAAATTACAAAATAAGTCTTCCAATTTTTTCCAAAAAAATTACAAATTGGTCACTTATGCATAATTAAGCATAATTAAAAATCAATATAAAGTCCAAATTATTTTCTTTTAATCTTGCAACATATTTTCAATATTTTAAACCATATTAAACCATATTCCAAAATTATTATTTTTCTTAATTAAAATATTCTTATTTATTTTTCCCCGGAATAATAAACCGAAGAACCCGATTCGAATCGAATCGAATTCTCTTAACTAAGGCCAAAACCTACAACTGTGATGCTCCAACTTGCGGATCGATCATATGTGCAACCCGAAGGAAAAATCGAAGATATATTGATAAGAGTAGACAAGTTTATTTTTCATGTTGATTTTCTTATCCTTGATTGTGAAGCAGATAATAATGCATCGATAATCTTTTGGAGACCTTTCCTTGCCACTGGACGTACGCTCATAGATATGGAAAAAGGAGAGTTGACTATGAGGGTCAATGACCAATAAGTTAAACTCAATGCCTTCCATAATCTAAAAACGTATGATGATACAGAAGAATGCAAGCCTTTCACACCACAGATGTAGGCACAAAGGTATCCTGCTTCAACAATCACTACCTGGGTAGCATGCTCGGCAGAAAATTAGATATTTGCTATAGCAGAATTTTTTGCAGGAAAATTAAGGCAGATGTGAAGGAAACCATCAGCACAACATACTGTCCAGACAAACAGGGTACAGTAAAGATCAAAAAAATAAGGGATGAACTTAAAGTCAATGGCCAACACTTAAAGGATAACTCTGGCCAACAAAAGATAATCAGATTGGGAGATGCATTTACATGCACTCCACCAATAACATAATCTCTTCCCTTCTATTTTTATATTAGGATTATTTAGTTTAGAGCATATTTTTTAATTATTTGATTTTTTAATTATTTATATATTTTTTAGATTAATAAAAGTAAAATAAAAGAGTAATAGTTCACAATAGGAATTCTGCCGAGGCAATAAATAGTGTTAGAAGCTGCAACAGTCCCAACGGGCAAAAACAGTATAACGACTATCTGCCAAGATTCCCGGTACGGCAGTAAATGCAAACGGCAGAAAGAGTAAAACGGTTACAAAACGGCTAGTGGTTAAAATGGTCACACTGCCAAGGCCTTTATAAGCACTTGCTTCCTCTTGAACTATTCACTCTTGCATTCTTGTTTCCTTTAGAATATTTGATAATCTTGCTCTCACAATACTCTGCCTAGTCATAACCCTCTCGCAAATTTTAGAAAATCTTCAAGAAATTCTCCAAGACTCTCAATTTTCAAGTACTCATCGATGGCCACCTACAAAAGATTCGCCCCTGCCGCCGTTAAAGAACGCTTCAACGGTCCTTCATCGCTAGGCAATTATGGGAAGAACAAGTATTCCAACATTCAGAAGAAGAAGACTTTGACATCGAACATTACTTGTTCGACAAGATTAATTATCAAGAATGGGAGATATTCTGCCTACAAACTCCCTAGGCCAATGTCACCCTTGTGCGAGAATTCTATGCACACGGGCCGAGCAAGGACTTTCTTTACGTCCACTGTCGAGGCAAGCCAGTCACACTAAATGCCGAAACAATCAATGATTTCTACAACCTTATCCATATAAGTGATGTCCATGTCGAATTTATGGAGGATTTCACCATTCAAGAGTACGAGCTGATAAAGGACGAGCTTTGCTACGACAATACCACATGGGAGACCGATGCCCATAAAGGATCCGTAGCAAGGCAAAGTTTGAAACCTGAGGCCAAACTTTGGAACACTTTTGTAAAGAGACGCCTCATCCCAACCTCCCATAATAGCACGATGGACCGAAAGAGATTGATGCTCATATAATCGATCATCAACAAAAGGAGCATCAAAATTGGAGAAATCATATTGCGAGAAATTTACGAATGCGGTAAGAAGGATAAAGGCCCTTTGTATTTCCTTTCTTTAATCTCTAGTATTTGTAATGCTGCAGGTGTACCCACTACCGAGACAAATGAATTCACACCCCAAAGGAAAAGATGGACCAAAGACTTCTGCCACAAAATCATGCAAATTACGCAAGCAGAACCAGTCCAGGCAAATCCGCAGTAGTTTACTTCTGACACTGTTGCTGGGGCCCAGTACACGACAGACATGCCTGACACTGCCTACACCACTGCTGCAACAGACCCATACCAGGATATTCTACAAAGGATGGTAGCTATGGACCTTCGACAATAACGATACATGGAGTACCAAAGGGACTTCAACACTGCCTTAGCCCAAATGATGAACAACAACTTCCCAAACTAAGGAATGTAGTTTCTGGACTTTCCTCCTAACATATTCGTCACAGCAGCACCTTACACCGAAACAACTCTAGCTCCAAGAGGACCGAGACCATTCTTCCCCCCCACCCTCAGCAATAGTTTCATACTACTGTCCCATCTAGGGAAGCAGAATCTGTCGCGACATCATCTGCCAGTAGAAGACCTTCTAAGAAGAGGGTAGTCTTCAGCACTCCCCCAAGATCCCCAATCCCAATGGGTAGCCTATCAGCTGAGATAGATGCTTATGTACATCAGAGTGTAGACACTGCTGAGCCAAGCATTCAGAATGCTAGGGCAGATCTAGAGAATGACGAAGGGACGAATATAATGGAGACTGAAGATGAAGGATAAGAAGAGGTGAATGCTCCTATACAACGAGTAACACCAATAAGAGTTTAACCACCAAGACGAGCAAAGCCATCGCTATCACCAAGGATGCAACAATCAGCAGCAAGATCCAGAAAACAAATTGTGGAAGAAAGCTCTTCGGAATCATTATGATTTTTTATACTGCTTTTAATAATTGCCTATTTTTCTTTTTATATTTTGTTGCCTACTACTTGCCCCTAATTTAAGCATTAAGGACAACTCTTGGTTTGAGTTTAGGAGTGTAGAGTCACTGCCGAGGCAATCCACTACCGCGGCCTTGCTATGAAAAGGGAGTTTTTAAGTGAAATTTTTTCTTGAGGTCCACCACCTTACTTGAAATTATTGCCCATACTCTTGCACTGCCCATCATCAGTATTGTTTTAGTTTACTCTTTTAAGGCAATAGAAATCTTTCTCCATACCATAGTTAGGTTCTATTTTGAAGGCTTAATTTTAGGATACTTAAGGAGAAAAACTTAGAATCTTGCTATAAGGTTGAACTTAAAACACTTTTGGGACTTGTTTGGCTATAGGAATTCTTTTAATGAACTTAGGTGATAAAGACTTAGATTTTTGGAAAGGTGACTAGAGGTGCCTATAACCGGCTCTAGTAAATACTCTTCTTCATGCTAGAGGTGCTCAAAATTGACTCTAGTATGTTTGAAAGAATAGAAAAAGAAATAAGAAAAAAAGGAGAAAACACAATCCTTGAGGTGCCCGAAATTGGCTCAAGAAATTATTGTTTTAAGAAGAGTACACTAAATCCAAGTCTATTTTTCCTGAACTTAGAGTTTATCTAAGAAGGCCTTTAATCAAACTTGTCCACAAAAACGCACACACTCACAAAACCTTATAGTTTGTCTCCTAGGTAAACCCTTAGGTAACCGAAGGTTTAAGTCTAAAGAATAGGCATAGTTGTGGTGGGGAGAATAGATGGAAACATAAGACCAAGAGAGAATAGAGTTTGATAAATTGATGGTTTGCATTGCTTGAGGATAAACAATAGTTCGAGTTTGAGGGTGTGATAAGTGCTCAACTCACTATCACTTTTTACACTTTTCAAGGGCATTAATCATCAATTATACACCTAATTAGACCAATGCATAGACTCAATATGATATATTTAGGGATTGAGCTATTAAAGATAATATTTATAGAAAATGCATACTTTATTACATTTTTATGTCTGTGTAGGAACAAGTATTGCCACGGCAACAAACTGCGGCCGAGGCAGGACCTGATGCCGAGGCAGTAGAGGACAAATAGCAATATGGCAGGCAAACTGAGGAGAAAAATGAGAACATTACTGGACAAGAAGTCCAAGGATTGGAGTTGGAAAACACAAGAAAAGCCCAAAGATAAGGTCACGCGGGAAAGCTTTCTAGAAGAATTAAACTTGGAAAAGTTTAACCTATGTACATGACTTATTCCCTACTCCATGTTGTATTCTACTTAGGAAACGTTTTCCCTAGGCCAAGCCTATATAAGGCATAGCCGTTCAAAGGAAGAGGAGAGCCGAATTGAGAGAGTTCACCCTAGGAATCATTGTTATTCATTACATCATGTTCTAAGCTTTCTTAGGTTTTAGGTGAAAGTTGTTAAGTATTAGTGAGAAAAGATTGTATCTTGTTTCTTGTTTCAATGAAATAAAATATCAAAGTTTGCTTACTCTTTGTCATTCTTTGTTCTTGCATCCAAGCTCGAGAGAGAAGTTTGTAAGTAATTTGTTTGTCTAGACTCGGGAGAGTTAGACTCACGAAAGGAGTATGTATGGTATTTGAATTGATTGGAAAATACTAACTCAGCCTAGGGATAGGTTGGAGTTTCAGCGGCTAAAAGAAGTATGGGATTGGTTGTTGGTTATAATTGATTAACGCCGGAAGGTATCATCAAGGACTAGCCATCAATAGTGTTTCGATTTAGGGATAAGCGGATCTATAAAAGGATACTTTACCGAACTTTGGTAAAATCTTCCTAAGGGCAAGGGATTGTCGCGGAAAAAAACACTATTGTTGTCGAGACAGTAATCTACAATACTGCCGAGGCAGTATAGTGCAATTGCATTCGACAAAAACAGATCAATCTAATCCACTATACAACACAATTGGATCCTGCCCTCTTTCTCAATTTGATCTCCTTTTATTTAGTTGTCTTTAATTATTTTATTTAGATTAATCAAAATTTAACTACTTGTGTTTTTATTTTTTTTCAAAGCAAGAAGACAGAAGGAGACATATTAAGTATACCAATCTCTGGGAGAGGATATCTGATTACTCATCACTTTATTACTTGACGACGTGTCAATCACTACCCTCTTCCAAAGATTGATGATCTGTTTATCAGTTACGGGGTACCTGAGTATTTTTGAAGATAGAGCTAAGGTCCAGTTATTTCTAGTTAAAGGTGGTTGAAGAGGATGTTTAGAAAACCACTTTTAGGATCTTTCTTGGTAATGACTTTTGGCAATGTCTTTTGGGCTTACCAATGCTCCAAAAATGTTCATAGATCTCATAAACCAGATCTAGATTAGTTTGTTGTGGTTTTCATAGATGATATCTTGGTCTACTCTTAGTTGGAAGAAAATCATGATGGATATCTTCAAGTTGTGCTTCAAACGTTGAAGGACAAACATCTTTATGAAAAGCTTAGCAAGTGTGAGTTTTGGCTTTTAGAGGAAGCATTTTCAGTTCATATTGTGGCAGCCGATGGGATCCGTTTTGATCCCCAAAAGATCCAAGCTATAATGGAGTTGAAAATGCCTAGAAAAGTCTTCGAGGTCCGTAGTTTTCTTGGACTTGCGAGATATTATTGACAGTTTGTGAAGGGTTTCTCAATCTTGGTTGCACTATTGACCAAGATGTTGAAAATGGAGTTCCCTTTGTTTGGAATGAGAGGAGACGATATTGCTTTGAACAGTTAAAGGCTTACCATACCAAGTCACTAGTTTTGACTCAACCAGAGTAAGGAAAGGACTATGTTGTGTTCATTGATACATCATTTAATGGTTTAGGGTGTGTTCTTTTAACATCCTAAAAATAGACTTTGATGTTATCAAGGTCGGATCAAGGGTTTGGTTGATCCGATCAAGCCAATTAACCTAAATCCGGGAATTAATTTTTATAAATGATTTTCAAAGGAAATAAAATATGGAAAAAATACTCTAAAATTCTTATTTGGACTCTATTTGAATTTGGTAAATTCAATTTTGTAAAATTACACTGTGAACCTTGACATTTTGAAAAGTAGTAACTATTTTGTAAAAATGACTATTTTAGTGACTAAAATATGATTGGGTCAAAACTTAGAATCTTTAAGGGTCTATTTATCCAATATTTCTCATCAGATCTAACTTTGTAAAAATCACTTTTATAACTTATTTTAATCACCAATTAAAATTTAATTGATGCATATTTCCCATTTTTCAGCAAAGTCACAATTTCACGTAACTTCACATTTTCTCTCAACTTCTCCCAATTTACTTGGTTTCCAATCAAATTTATCTTCAATTTCAGCAAGTTAAATCACACCTTTTGATTCAATTTCGTTCACATTATTTTCTCCTTATTTCTCATCAATTTCCTTACAATTTACAACTTGTTTTTCATGGGTTTTTCAATTGAAAGGAGGTTGGATCATGTTTGGAGGTAAGAAATCATTCACACCTCTGAATTTTGAATTCTTTATTGAAATTCTCAAGTGTTTGATCCATTATATTGAGTTCTTGATTTTTTTATGGTTTTAATTGATGATTTTTGTTTTTTATCGGTTAATTTTGACTGAATTGATGCAATCACGTAATAAAGTGATACATGATTGTTTTCAATGAGTAAATCAATGAATTTTGATATGTTTTAACATGAAATTAATGGTTCTTGGATGGGTAAACCTGGATCTTAGGTTTTGGTAGTGTTAATTGGCTTAAATCTTCGGTTTATGGCTTCATTGGGTGGCTGAATGTTTTATGTTGGTTTAAGATGATTAGATCATGGTTTTTGGTTGTGTTTTGTTGCTCATAGGTTGTGTTTTTTGTTGTCTAAGGGCTGGAGGTTGTTTGGATGGGTTTCAGACATGTTTTTAGTTTTCTTAGATGTAATTTTTTAGGGTTGTTTGGTTGGAAAGTGTGGAAGGTTGATTGAATACATTAATGTGAATTAATCCCTCTGTTTTTTTGTGTTAAAACAGTTCAAGGTATTGTTCTAAGTGTTGGAAGTGTTTCGGAAAAGGCGAGAATGATGGTTGGCTTCGGTAAGCTAGTTTTGAACAAGTGGTGAGTGGGTTGCCGTATCGGCAAGGTTATACTTATTTTATCAAAGGTTTGAGGGTCTAAGGATAGTGTGAAAAACACCCCCACACTCGTAAGTAAGTTAAATGGTTTCGCACTCATAATGGTTTCCATATCGTTCCATAATTGTCATATTTTACTCATGCTCTTAATGTAATTTTTGTATATGTGATTTATGCATGAGAAATGATAAGTGTTTAGCGTACAAGTTGTGTTCATTGTTTTCAATTGATATCGGATATGTTTTAGCAATTGAACATTTTACGAGTTTTATTAATATCTATGCTTTTGGTAGCATATCCAATGATTGGTGTTTACGCTCTAAAAAGCGTATATTTTATATCCATTTACTTAAGGTTTTGTTTGATTCCAAGTTTATTTGTATTGCATTTAGTTTCATTTCATGTGCATTTGCATTTAGTTTAGGTTTTTATTTTATTTTCTCTTTTATTTTAAAAGATTCTACTTTGAAGGGTATTTTCTTGGTTTTGACGTGCAAATTGCTGGAGAAAAGTTGAAAGATTGGAAGAGATGCTTTAGCATATTTCTCAAGTGTTGGATCAGACATCAAGGATGCTATAGCATTGTGGGCGGACAAAACAAAACAAAAGAAAGGACATACATGTAGCCCAC
This sequence comes from Abelmoschus esculentus, assembly GCA_035048815.1. Taxonomy (NCBI): domain Eukaryota; kingdom Viridiplantae; phylum Streptophyta; class Magnoliopsida; order Malvales; family Malvaceae; genus Abelmoschus; species Abelmoschus esculentus. The sequence goes on from JAUCBN010000001.1 coordinate 16,558,284, forward strand.
TGTCCTCACGCGTTCTCCAGGCCAGCTGCACCTGCTATGCAGGCATTGCACCTCCTTTGCAGACGTTGCACCACTCCTATAGACCTGTATTTTACTGCCATCTGCTGCTGCAAATGTTAGGGAATATTCCTTTGCACCATTAGGATACAAAACCCTTGAAGCCTCCTATAAATATAACCTCAAGCCTCCTTCTACAAGTGTGGTGAAGTAGAGCTGAAAAAGTAGCAAGAAAGCTAAAGAGAAAAATGAGTGAACTTTTAGAGAGCACGAGGGAGAAGAAAGAAGAAAGGAGTCCACTTTCCTTCGTCTTCAACCTCTAGCCAAGCCACCATTGTTGGAGAGCTTCAAGAAAGGGATTTGCACGACTTCGAGAGGAGTGACAATATAGATAAAGCTTTACGGAACATGCATTTGAGACTTCCTTCCTCTTCGCTTTGTTTACCTCTTTTCTATGTTGTTGAAAATATATTGCAAAGGACGAAAGTTGAATAGTTTTTCTTACCTAGCTATGAACTAAACTAATATGGCTAAGGCTTGTTATGGATGATCTTTATTTATTTTCAATGAATGTTTATTGTTTCCAGTATTTAACTTTGTGTTTTATTCAAGAAAGCTAACACCTTTTTCCTATAAACCTTGGTTTGTAAGAGCACTAGGAGGTAGACATAGCTCAAGGAGTTTGAGAAGCTTAGATCTAGGGATAGACAAAGCTAAATCAACTTGAACAATGGGATTACTGCTGGAGCAGAATCCTAACTCTCCTTAGGGATAAGGTAGAGTTTCAACGACTAAAAGGGGTAACACTTTATCAACATTAGAAGTGTTAAGATTGAGACCGAGAGGTAATGCTTTAGCATTTTTGAGTGTTAGGCCTTCTAACTAGGGATAATGGAGGCATTTTTAGTAAACTCTGTCGAATAATTGTTTAACCAATGGAACAGTAAGCCTTTATGATAAGAAGTAGGACCTTTTCCATAGAAAGTCTAGCCTATCTTAAGCTTGAATATCTTTTATGTATTGTGTTTGTGCAACTTTATTTTATTTACTCCGTTATTTGTTTATTTTGCTACCGCTTTTCTGTGACAAGCTTTATTTTGCTACCACATTCTTCGTGACATCTTTAATTTGCTAAAGCATTTGGGTGACACTTGCAGAATTGCTTTAGCATATGTCCATACAAAGGATTATTTTATCTTTTGTGTATGTTAACTTTGTGTTTTGTTTAGTAGATAACCCTTTCATTCCTTCAAAAATCTCATCAAAATCATCTTCCGGGATATCCCTTTTTTGGCACAACGCGGTGATTAAGTTCGGGAATATGAGGGGGATCTTGGGGCATTTCTAACAAGCATGCGTCTCTTGCACAATAATCCTTCCTATGTCTACTTGGAAGCCAAAGAGAATGGAATGCAACAGCATAAGTCGAGGCAAACTCATAGTAGTGTGATGTGAAGTGGGCAACAACTTATATCTCATGAAGTGGTTCCACAACTGGGCTTTAGGAAGCAAAGACTCTCGGTTCATCGTGTGCCTCATTGTTTGCATGGCAATTCACTCGGTCTCGGGCAGACAAAGGTCATCCATCACACCTTGATAGGTTTCATAATCAGCCTCTTCTTCCTTCTTCTCATGTTGGTCTACTCCTTGAGGGATCTTGAAGAATCAGTTGATGGCGGTGTTTGTGAAGTGAATATTTTTTCCCCGGACATATACAGATTTCTGGTCTGGGCTATGGATATTGGCATAGAATTCACGCACTAATGTTGCATTGACAGAGCCTGGATGGGCGGCAAACTTCTGCCAATGGTGGCGCGCCACCACATCCTTCACCTCTGGTCCCATCTCGTCGGAGAGGATGAAGCCAAGTTCAAAGAAAAGTCTTCAGTTCTTGAAGGTTTTAAATATTTCTTCTGTCGCACCATCCATAAAAATTACAGGAGGGGGTGGTGCGGATCCTAAGGGCCTGGCTCGTACCATCTTGGATTTGAAAGAAAGGAGAGAAAGTAGGAAAGCTTGAAGCTTTTGTTAATGGTGGGAGAACGTTTTCGGCTATGGGGGTGGGTACTGCAGATATTGTCTCGGCAACGACAATGTTCTCTACCGTGGCAATCTCTTGCTCTTGGGCAGATTTACCAAAGTTCGGCAAAGTATGCTTTAATGATTCCGCTTATCTATAAGTCGAAATATTGTTGATGACCAGTCCTTGATGATACCTCTTAGCGTGAATCAATTATAATCACCAACCAATCCTACACTTCTCTTAGCCGCTGAAACTCTTAACCTATCTCTAGGTCGAGTTAGTGTTTCCCGATTGAAATACCGTACTTATCTTTCATGAATCTAACTCTCTCGATATTAGATAAATGGATTACTCACAAACTTCTCTCTTGAGCTTGAATGCAAGAACAAGGAATGGCAAAGAATAAGCAAGCTTCGATATTTTATTGCATAGAAATAAGAAACAAATTACAATCTTCTCTCACAAATACTCGACAACCTTCACCTAAACCCTAGGGGACGATGGAGGAGTTTAGGGTTTTCTATGAACACTTGATTTCAAGATATTCTCCTCTCTACGTAGGCCATGGTTTATATAGGCTTGGCCTAGGACAAACCTTTCCTAAGTAGGAATACTACTTGGAGTAGGATTACAATAATTTTTATAAATAAAATATTTCCAAGTTTATTCTTATAAGGATTCTTTTCCCACATGGCCTTTGATATTGACTTTTCGTGTGTTTTCTAGCTCCGATTTCTATGTCGCTTGTTTTAAAACGTTCATCTTATTTTTCTCTTCAAATCGCCTACCATATTTACATTTGCCTTTTCGGATGCTGTCGCGGCATCAATGTGCTACCGAGGCGGATACTTATCTGCATTTTAGCTTCAGTTTCTAGCATTCATCTTCTTTGCTTGACAATTCCTATGATGCAGTTTCTTGTCTTAAGAAAGAAAACCATTAAATGCATATGTTTTATGCTAAATAATAGATAAATTCATGTATTGAGTGTTCGGATGCTGAAGTATAAAAAATGACTAGAAATATCCGGTATTGCCATTAAATTTGTTCTTTACTAGCAATAGTCGAGTGGGAGAATGATATAAAAAATAGGACTTTTGAGCACTTATCACGCCCCCAAACTCGAACTATTACTTGTCCTCAAGCAATGCGAAAGATAATAAAAAATAATCGAGTGGGAAAATGATGTAAAAGATAAGGACTTTTAGGTACTCATTAATGAGAAAGGTCTCATGAAGTCTATGCCCTATACGTCAAATAACTCGATCTCCAATATATTTTGGCGTGGAATTTCATGACGTTTGGAGATGTTCCCAGTCTTCTGACATCGGTCGCAGGCTTGGTAAAATGCCTGGGCATCTTTGAATAAGGTAGGCTAATAAAAACCTAATTGGAGGATCTTTGCAGCAGTCTTCATTCCTTCGAAGTGACCTCCACATTGGCCTGTGTGACTGTGATGCAGAATATCACGTTGCTCTTCTTCAAGGACACACCTTCAGATAATTTGATCGGCATAATGCTTGAACAGGTATGGCTCATCCAAGAAATAGAACCGCGCGTCGTTTCTAAATTTCTTCCTTCCTTGGTTAGTCATGTCAAAAGGTAAAATATCACTAACAAGAAAATTAGCAATGTCATCGTATAATAGAATTGCCGTGGCATAAAGAATTTTCTCATTAGGAAATTTATCATGTATTTCAATTTTATCATGATATTCCAGGTTAACTTATAACCTAGATAGATGATCAGCAACTTGGTTTTTGTTCCCTTCCTATCTAACTTCTCTAAATCAAATTCTTGCAATAACAATATCCATTTAATGAGCCTAGGTTTGACATCCTTTTTATCACTAAGTACTTAATCGCCGAGTGATCGGTGTGAACAATGACCTTAGTGCCTATCAAGTATGACCTAAATTTGTCAAATGCAAATACCACGACAAGTAGCTCTTTTTCTGTGGTAGTATAGTGATAAGTGCTCAATTCACTATAACTTTTTAAACCTTTCATGGGCAATAATCACTCAATCTAAAACTACTTAGACTAATGCATGTACATAATGTGAGATATTTAGGTAATTTGCTTTTGTGATTTATGAAAATGATATTTATAGAAAATACAAGCTTTACGATACCATTGTATATTTGCAGGTAAATCAGATGCCGCGATAGTGATTGAGGCCAAGGCAGAACCTGGTGCCGCTGTAGCACCTGAAAGACAAGTACCAATATTGTAGGCGAGCTGAAGAGAAAAATGATTTGAACATTTTTGGACAAGCGGCACAGGGATCGAAGCTGGGAAGCGCGTAGAAAGCCCAAGTCAAAGGCCACGCGAGAAAAGAATCCTTGTTAGAATAAACTTAGAAATAAAACATATATTTTTATTTATGTACTTGACTTGTGTTTTACTCCAAGTTGTATTCCTATTTAGGAAATGTTTTCCTTAGGACAAGCCTATATAAACCATAACTGTCTAAGGAGAAAAAATCAATCGGAGACTAGAAAGCCTAATTAGAGAATTCACCTTAGATTTTAGAGTTTTGTTTAATTTTCATTATGTCCTAATTTCTTTTAGGCTTAGGTGAAAGTTGTAGAGTATTTTTGAGAAGAGATTGAACTTTGTTTTCTTGTTTCAATGCAATAAAATATCAAGGTTTGCTTATCCTTTGCCATTCATTGTTCTTGCATTCAAGCTCGGGAGAGAAGTTTGTGAGTAATCTATTTATCTAATATCGTGAGATTTAGATTCACAAAAAAATAAGTATAGTATTTTTCTATTCAGAAAATACTAACTCGGCCTAAAGATAGGTTAGAGTTTCAGCGGCTAAAAGAAGTGTGGGATTGGTTGGTGATTATAAATGTAACCCCCTTAGCCCGGCCTAGACGGAACCGGCACTAACGGGTTACACGAGGAATATCAAACCAAACCCGCAAAGGTTCGATTCGATAAACAACCCTAAAACCGATATATTTTTTATTTTATCTTACTAGATGCACAATCTTATTCCTACGTGACAAGGTCTCATACAAAGCATTGTCAGTAACACATTAATTAAAATCAACCATCCGATTAAACACTAACATAGATTAAGGACTAAAACGTAAAAATTTTAAATGCTATTAACAAAATATAAATTCTCTTCATCAAATTTCAATTAAGCATATAAGAGTTCCTCACAGCAAATTTCAACTCAAACGGATCATTCTAACATTGTTAATTGCATGTTCTTATAATTTAGGAATCAAAATGTAAATCTTCCAAAATAAAAGGACTTCATCCAATTTAGGATTACCATCTTGGAATTAAATCAACTTTATATTTGCATGCAAAATTTCAGCTCAAAATAACATCGGTAAGTACCTTAATCGAACAAAGGAAGATATCTGGGACTAAAGTATAATTTCTAGCAACTTTCAATTCTTGGTGATTGGTATACTTAATTAGCAACATATAGCACATAATCAACAACGTCACGGACTTCAATCAAGCTATAGGCATGCTCCCTAGAAAAATGATTAACAACATAACAATTATGTTAGTACATGCTTCATCAATTCAAACCATTCCAAAGTACAACAATTAGCAATCAAACAATAATGGTCTTATTACAACATAAACCAAAGTCTAAGTACACACTCCTCACATAGGTTGGGTTACACATTGCCTTGCCCAATTTGTTTGCCAAAAACATACCAAATTCAAAGTGATTCTTCCCCTTGGTTTCCTTACCTCGAACGAAGCTCCAAGTGCCTTTATTTCTCTGCATGGATGAAAAGAGAGCTTAAGCAAACATGCTTAGTGAGGAAGCTCTACACAAATTATCAATGCATCTATTTAAAATCATGATGAAACCATAGTTTGTAATACATTATTAAATCATGCATGCTAACATTTCATGCTCATGTTCTCAAAATCATATGCATCCTTGAGTTCACATAATCTTATCAAAACAATTTATAAATGATGCACAATGTCCATATCAAATTCATGTATGTATATTGGCTTTCTAGTGACCACTTTAATGTGAACCTTGAGCTCACCGAATACACGGATCCATGAGACCATTGTCTCGTCATGACACGAAGTCACCATTGACATGACACGAAGTCACCATTGACATGACACGAAGTCACCATTAGCACTACCACGCACGATCGGGCACATAGTCACCCTTGTTACGTGTAGGCGGCTCTACCACGCACGGTTGGACACAAAGTCACCCTTGTTATGTGTAGGCAATATTCTGTATTCTCAGTTTTGATTATAGTGCACTTAAGACAATCCTAATGACATATCATTCGTATTCAAATCTAAAGTTAGTGTCACTAAGCTAATATCATAATCAAATGTACATGATAACTTGCTGCTCATAATGCATGCATAAAATGTTCAACAAATGAACCAAAGTCATGCTCAAAGGCACCATCATGTATAAGACAATTAACCATATTGTCTTCCAAATCATATAACTTACTGCTCATAATGCATGCATAAAATGTTCAACAAATGAACCAAAGCCATGCCCAAAGGCACCATCATGTATAAGGCAAATAACCATGTTGTATTCCAAAACATTTCTCATAATCATGGATGCTAAATAAGCCATGCATTTCAGCAAGTAATTCTCATGTATGCACCATTTTAAAACATGCTCATGCACTTCCATAAATCCCATTGCATTACCAATAAAATACCTTGTCAAAAATAGCCGAAACTCATATCGGTTCATCAAAACAATTGCTTTACTTACTCTTGAACTATGGAAGGTTTTCACACTCTTCCATAGCCCCAAAAACAAAACGTACCAAACGCGATTCGCTTTAAAATCTGTAACCACTCACCAACAAGTGAAACGAGCTTTCGCCGCTATCCGATGATCGCACCAACGCACCGGCAATCAAGATTCTTCTTGTACCTCTTATATAACATTAAAAACATAGCATTCTCACATCATAACATGCTCAAACCAACAACCATATCCGATCACCATTAAACAACCAAAAACTTAGCCGAAAAGACCGAAAACTAAGCTGAAACGTATCCGAACAACATCAGCCCAAAAACTAACGAATCTAACATCTAATCCACCTCAATTATGATCCAAAAACACATCCAAACCATCCTTATACCTCCAGCAACATTTAAGCATCTAAAATATCCCATAAAACAACCGAAAAGCACCTTAAAACTACACCGATTGCATTATTCCGGGATTAAATTAATGTACTATCAAAAGAAAACTCAATTAATCATTAAACTCACATAAAAACATGATTGAATTCATCTAATTTCTAGCATTAAATGAGATCCAAAAAGATTTCACAAAAACATCTCAAAATCACTAGATCTAACATTAAAAACATAGAATCAAGATTTTATTCAAAGATTAGCAAGCTAATACTTGGGAATTTCAATAAAGAACCTTAGAAAAGAATAAAAATCCATAAAATTACCTTTAAGATCTATTCACCAAAAATATGTATTTTTCCCCTTCTTGATTCCTTGCAATTTGATGTAGATTTGATGAAATTGATGCTTAGGTATTGTAAAGGATGGAAAGATGATGCAAGTGATGTAATCTTTGTGGAAAAAGATGCAAAAATCAGCAAGGAATTGAAGAGAAAGTGGAGAGAAAATGAGAGAAAAGTGGTTTTTTTTAGAAAAATGATTAAAAATCCAATTAAAGTCATTAAAAATATTTTTTGTTGAATAAATCATTATTAAAAATTAGAAATGAGTTTATGGCCCTCTAAGGATTCTAAGTTTAGCTTGTTTTTCAATTTAGTCACTAAAATTCATTAATTGCCGAAAATCACCAAATTGGTCCTCCAATTTTTCCAAAAATTACAAATTGATCATTTATGCATAATTAAGCATAATTAAAAATCATTATAAAATCTAAATTATTTTCTTTTAATTTGAAACATATTTTTAAGATTTCAAACCACCTTCCAAATTATTATTTTTCTTAATTAAAAATATCCTTATTTTATTTTTCCCAGAATTAATGAACCGGAGAACCCGATTCGACCCGAATCGAATTCTCTTAAATAAGCCTAAACTAATAACCCCAAAAACAGGATGTTACAATAATTGATTCACGAAGGGAGGTATCATCAAGGATTAGTCATCAAAATTACTTCGACTTAAGGATAAGCGAAGTCATCAAAGGACACTTTGCCGAATCTGGGTAAAGTCCACCTAAGAGAAAGGGATTGCCGCGACGGACGAAGCCATCACTGTCAAGCTAGTAAACTGTAGTTCTGCCGAGGCAGTGTTGTATGATTGCATTGGACAGAAACAAGTTAATTGAATCCACTATACAACACAACTGGTTCCTAAACACTTTCTTAATTTGGTTATTTTCTTATTATTTAATTTATTTTATTATTCAAGTTATTTAGTTTACTTTAATCCAAATAATCTATGTTTTTATTTTATTTTATTTACAGATCAAGAAGAGAAAAGAAGGTACATTGAGTCTACCAATCCTTGTGGAGACGATACATGATGATACTTATCACTTTATTACTTGCAAAGTGTTCACTTGCACTTTTTGTGCACTTTTTACACGCAACATATAGTTAAGTTGTGCATCATTTAAAGTACGGCTAGCATAATAAACAATATGAAAAATTTTACCTCGACGCTGCCCCAAGACTACTCCCACGGTGTAGTCTCTTCGTCGCATGTCAGCTCGAGCGATAAGGTCCAATATGGGGGAACAACAATTGGTGCAGTGATCAGGCTTTGCTTCAGGTTTGTGAAAGCGCCATGGTATTTTTGATCGAACACAAAAGGTTGGTTCTGCTGCAACAACATGCACAAGGGCATGGAGATCTTGGAGAAATCCTTGATGAATCTCCGATAGAATCCCGCATGTCCAATGAAACTTCTCATGCCCTTGACATTTGTTTGTGGTAATAGCTTCTCGATTACCTTGATCTTAGCTCTATCAACCTCAATGCCTTTGTGTGAGATCTTATGGCCTAACACAATAGCTTTCGTCACCATGAAATGTCATTTCTCCCAATTTAGCATAAGGTCAGCCTCTTCACATCGCTTTAAAACCTTTGTTAAATTGCCAAGACATTTTTGGAAACTTTCTCCAAAAATAGAAAATACATCCATGAATATCTCAAGAGAGTCCTCAACCATATCGGAGAAGATAGCTTGCATGCAGCGCTGGAAAGTTGTCGGGGCATTACACAAATACATCCATGAATATCTCAAGAGATTCATCAACCATATCGAAGAAGATAGCTTGCATGCAGCGCTAGAAAGTTGTCGAGGCATTACATAATCCAAAGGGCATCCTTCGACAAGCATAAGTTCCATAAGGATAAGAGAAAGTAGTCTTCTCTTTGTCCTCCTGTGCTATAGCTATTTGATTATAACCCTAATATCCATCCAAGAAACAATAGTAAGCCTTGCTCGCCAAGCGATCCAATATTTGGTCGATGAAGAGTAGAGGAAAGTGGTCCTTCTTTATAGCCTTTTTGAGCTTGCGATAGTCCATACAAATCCTCCATCTGGTTACTACGCGTGTCGGCAATAGCTCATTGTTCTCATCGCTCACCACGGTCGTGCCTCCTTTCTTGGGTACACACTGAACCAGGCTTACCCATGAACTGTCTGATATTGGGTAAATAACTCCAACATCAAGCCATTTAAGAACGTCCTTCATAACAACTTGATTCATGATGGGGTTGAGTCTATGCTGTGGCTCTATGGATTTGCCATGGTATTCTTCCAGAAATATCTTACGCATACAGATAGTAGGACTGATCCTTTTAAATCCGCCATGGTCCATCCTATTGCTCGTTTATGCTGTGACAAAACAAGTATACTTCTCTCATACTAAGAATTTAGATTCGCAGAAATAATAACAGGTAGGGTCTCGTCTTCACCCAGATAAGCATATTTCAAATGTTGTGGCAAAATTTTCAGCTCCAACTTCGTTGCATCGAGTAACAAAGGCTTAGGAGGATTGAATTCCTCGAAATCAAGAGGTTCAAATCTCGAATTGTTTCTAGCTATCAGCAAACTAGATTGGTGCTCCTCCAATGAAGATTCACCAGCTTCTTCCTCTTCTTCATTCATGAGCTCTTCATACTCATCTAGTTCCACAAAATTGATGTGGTAAAAATGATCAGCTTCCATTGTTAGCTCACAGTCTGCTTCCAAAATACTTCAGAATTCTTCAGAATCAACTATGTACTTGAGAGAACCGTTGATGTTCATGGTCAATCTTTGATCTGCTACACGCATAGTGAGCTCACCCTTCTCACAATCAATGAGAATGCAACCGATTGCTAGGAAAGGTCTCCCTAAGATGATGGATGCATTAGCATCATCCTCATAATCAAGTAACAGGAAGTCGGCTGGAAACAAGAACTTGTCCACCCTCACTATGATATCTTCGATCTTCCCCTCAGGTCTCAAATGGGAACGAGCGCTATTTGCAATATGACGGATGTGGGTCTCGTATCTCCCATGCCAAGCTTCACAAAAATTGACTTGGGCATCAGGTTTACACTTGATCCAAGATCACAAAGTGCTTTTCCAAAGAAATTTTCTCCAATGGAACACGGGATAATGAAGCTGCCTGGATCCTTCTTCTTCGATGGTAGAAGACTCAAAGCAGAGAAATACTCTTCTATTGTAGTAATTGTCTTGAACTTCTCCATTTTACGCTTCTTTGTGACTATCTCCTTCAGAAATTTAGCGTAGGTTGGCATCTGGTCAATTGCCTCTAAGAGTGGGACATTTATGTATAGTTGATCCACTTCTCCATGAACTTTGTGAACTGAATTTCATCGTTGTGGTTCCTCAGTCTCTGGGGAAAGGGTGGTGGGAGTTTAACTTATTCCACTGGTGGTGTAGGAACTGTTTTTGCTGTGGCTTTTTTACTCGCTCCATCGGTAGGTTCCTTTGTCAAACCTTCCTCCTGGTCCTTTTCCTCAAGATTTTGCTTAGGCATTTCTTCTTGCACTGGTTCGGTTAGGGAAATATCAGACTTCTTCCCCTCAAACATATCTTGCTAATTAAGTTGAGTGCAACTCCTTAGTGTGATCGCGCTACAGTGCTCTTTACCATGTGGCTTAGTGTCTTTAGTATCACTTGGCAATCGTCTAGGCTGACGCTCTTGTAATGTCGTGGCAATTTAGACAACCTGACTTGATACGTGTCAAAGATGCGCAATTAGTGCAAGTGAACATGTCGCAAGTAATAAGTGATATGTATTATCGAGTTGTGTTGTATAGTGAATTTGATTGATCTGTTTCTGTCTAATGTAATTGCACTACACTACCTCGGCAGTACTGTAGACTGTTGTCTTCAGCAACGATAGTGTTCTCTGCTGCGACAATCCCTTGCTTTTGGGTAGATTTACCAAAGTTCGACAAAGTATCCTTTGATGGCTACGCTTATCCCTAAGTCGAAACACTGTTGATGAGCAGTCCTTGATGATACCTCCCGGCGTTAATCAATTATAACCAACAACCAATCTCACACTTCTTTTAGCTGCTGAAACTCTAACCTATCCTTAGGCCGAGTTAGTATCCTCCAATCAAGTTGAATATCGCACTTATGTCTTTCATGTGTCTAACTCTCCCGAGTCTAGACAAATAGATTACTTACAAACTTCTCTCCTAAGCTTGGATGCAAGAACAAAGAATGACAAAGAGTAAGCAAACTTTGATATTTTATTGCATTGAAACAAGAACTAAGATACAATCTGCTCTCACTAATACTCAACAACTTTCACCTAAACCCTAAGAAAGCTTAGAACATGATGGGAAGAATTGTTCCTAGGGTAAACTCTCTCAAATTCGGCTCTCCTTAGTCCCTTGGACGGCTATGCCTTATATAGACTTGGCCTAGGGCAAACCTTTCCTAAATAGAGTACAACTTGGAGTAGGGAACAAGTTATGTGCATAGGTTACATATTTCCAAGTTTAATTCTTCTAGAAGGCTTTTTCCCGCGTGGCCTTGTCCTTGGGCTTTCCTTGTGTTGTTCAACTCCGATCCTTGGACTTCTTGTCCAACAACATTCTCCTTATTTTTCTCCTCAGTTTACCTGCCATATTGCTTTTTATCCTCTGCTACCTCAGCATCAGGTCCTGCCTCGGCCATAGTTTGTTGTCACGACAATACTTTTTCCTGCATAAACATAGACATGCAGTAAAGTATGCCTTTTCTAGAAATATTATCTTTAATAGCATAATCCCTAAATATATCATATTAAGTATATGCATTGGTCCAAGTAGATGTAGATTTGATGATTAATGCCCATGAAAAGTGTAGAAAGTGATAGTGAGTTGAGCACTTATGAATACTTAACATAACTGGATTCTACTCTACAAAGCACTCAATCTAGCCTCGCTTTTATCTTATTATTTCGTTATTTAATTTTATGCTTTTATAGTTATCTTAGTCATAATTTAACCCTTCAATTCACTTGTGTTTTTAGTTTCCTTAGTGTAGTCATAAGAAGTAGCAAGATTGATGATGCGTGTCAAATATGCGTAATTTGTGCAAGTGAAGACGTCACAAGTAATAAACTGATAAGCATTATCGTGTATCGTCTCCATAGAGATTGGTATACCCAATATGGCTTCTTTTGGCTTCTTGCTCTATAAAAGGAATAAAATAAAGACACATGTAAATTTAGGGTTTGAACGAACTAAATAACTTAAATAAAGAAAATTAAATAAAAAGATAATAAGATAGAGAAAGTGACCAAGATCCAGTTGTGTTGTATAGTGGATTCAATTGACTTGTTTCTGTCCAATGTAATCGCACAACACTGCCTCGACAGTACTGTAGATTACTGCCTCGACAGCGATGATGCTCACCCGCCGCGGTAATCTCTAGCTCTTGGATGATCTTTATCAAAGTTCGGCAAAGTGTCCTTTGATGACTCCACTTCTCTCTAAGTCAAAATACTGTTGATGATCAGTCCTTGATGATACCTCTCGGCGTGAATCAATTATAATCACCAACCAATCCACACTTCTTTTAGCCGTTGAAACTCTTAATCAATCTCTAAGTCGAGTTAGTGTTTCCCGATTGAAACACCATACTTATTCCTTTTGAGAATTTAACTCTCTCGATATTAGATAAATGGATTACTCACAAACTTCTCTCTCGAGCTTGAATGCAAGAACAAAAAATGGAAAAGAATAAACAAACCTTGATATTTTATTGCATTGAAACAAGAAACAAAGTTCAATATCTTCAAACTAATACTCTACAATCTTCACCTAAGCCTAAAGAAAATTAGAAAACTCTAAATCCTAATCTGGCTCTCTAATCTATGTCGTTTATGGTCCGAATTGCACTTCTGCTTGGACGACTATGGCTTATATAGGCTTGGCCTAGGGCAAACCTTTCCTAAGTAGGAATACAACTTGGAGTAGGACACAAGTCAAGTACATAAATAAAATATTTACAAGTTTATTCCAACAAGGAGGCTTTCCCGCGTGGCCTTTATCTTGGGCTTTCCACGTGCTATCCAGCTTCGATCCTTGGGTTGCTTGTCCAGCAATGTTCTCCTCATTTTTCTCCTCAGATCGCCTACAAAATCGCTACATGTCCTTAGTTGCTGCCTCGACATCAGGTCCTGCCTCGGCCTCAGCCGCTACCACGATAATACTTTTTCCTACAAAAATGCAGTAAAGCTTGCTTTTTTTGTAAATATCATATTTAACAGCACAATCTCTAAATATTTCACATTAAGTATATGCATTGGTTCAAGTAGGTGTAGATTAGGTGATTATTGCCCATGAAAGGTGTAAAAAGTGATAGTGAGTTGAGCACTTATCAGTTGACTCAGTCCTCATGGGACCGACATCTTAAATACTACAATCTGACAAAGGTGGAATTAATAGGACTTCATAGCCTCCATCAGATTTGGCACCATTGTCGGGGACTGATGCTCAATTTTACTAATTATTTTTGCACCTTTTTAATTATTTTATTTTATTTTAATTAGTTTTAGTTTTTATTTTAACTTCCAATGCTTGTTTTGTGTATGACCAGGTCCAATCTGACTATTGATCAATACTCTTTCGATCCAAAAATTGAAAAACAACACGGATCTAAAACTTAGGGCACGTCAAAGAATGAACGTAGAACCTGACTAATAAAACAACACAGGTATGAATGCAACGGCGGCAGACAACTATGGTGCTTTCGTAGTTGTTGGTCCAGTAAATATTTTAAGACAGAAACGTGCATGAACTGTTCGAGATTATTTAGAGGAAGATTTATATGGGTTAACTCCTGCTGTTGTGATGCCTAACATAGAGGCAGAGCACTTCGAACTAAAACCGGTTATGTTCAACATGATCAACACCCTAGGCCAGTTTGGGGGTTTGACCAATGAAGATGCTCGGCAGCATCTTAAATCCTTTTTGGAAATTTGTAACTCGTTTAAGCTGTCGGGATTGTCAGCCGATATCCTTAAGTTGAAATTGTTCCCATATTCACTGAGGGATATGGCAAAATCTTGGTTAAACAACCTCCAGTCGGGATCATTGAACTCATGGACAAAACTATGTTGAAGCTTCCTTGCCAGATTCAGTTACACCAATATGATTGACAAACTTAGAAATGATATAACATCCTTTAGGCAAGACAAAGACGAATCAATATATGAGTATTGGGAAAGATACAAAGAACTATACAGAAAATGTCTCATGCATGGTCTGCCTCCATCTTCTACAATGCAGTTAACACCCCTACGAGGATGATGCTTGATGATTCCGTCAATAGCACCCTCTTAGACCGCCCACCCCATGAGAGTTTAGAAATTTTGGATACGTTGTCGAAGAATGACTATCAACACCCAACCACCCAAAGAGACATAAATAGGCAAGGTATGACAACTTCTGATTTTACAGATTCTATCCTAGCACAACTATCAACCTTAAAAAACATGGTCAAAGATCTGCATAAATAGTGAACATTCCTTAGAATTTTTCTAAGTTAACTAAGCATGGAAAAGATACACTCACTCACGCACGCACTCGCATCCGACCTGGTCCCAGGGTAAAGTTCTTGCAATTTCTTTGAGTCTTATATATTTATGCCATGATATTTTTTGAGGGCTGAAACTCTAACCTATTACTTACCAAGATTTTGAAAATGTCATGACATTCTTTCTCTTCTAGCTACTCTTCATTGCTTGGGGACAAGCAATAGCTTAAGTTTGGGGGCGTGATAACTCTGAAAAAAAGGCTATATTTTAGGACTTTTTACTTAAGTTATTGAGTGTCCTTAGGCTCATAGAGACTCATTTAATTGCATTTAGGTACATGAAATTGCATGTAGTCATTTAGATATGCTTGGCATTTTGAGGTGGTAATAGGTGCTATTTAATGGAAAAGGTAGTTCTTTTTAGTGGTGTTGTGCAGGTAAAGCAAAACGGAAGTTGAAGCAATTTGTCATGGCATTCTTAGAAGGATGACAAAAGGAAAATGCCATGGAAAAGCTAAAGAACTCCTGAGCTGAGCTAAACGATAAAGAGATATTTTGATAAGAGTGCAAGCTGGTGCTACCGTAGCCGATCGGGACCACTACAGTTGGCTACAACCACCTCAATAGGGGACCACATAGAATATGGCCTATATGCATTCCATATCAGTAGGGGATCACTGTCATCTTTGCCAGTCCTGCAGAAATATCAGGACAAAAATGAGGACAGAAAGAGATTTTTGCACATCTTTTAGGGTTTTTTACCCTCTTTAAAAAAACATGGTGACCTACACAAAGAAGAGGCTTTCTCGAGAGAGAAAACACAGAAAAGAGGCACCTTTTTCGGCGGTCTTTACGGTAGAAAGCTCCCACCTTTCTCCTCCAACTTCCGGCCAAAGGGACCTCCATTGATAGCACCCGAGAGGAGCTAGCACACCAAGGCGCCATGGTGGTTGAAGAGCCGGCGGCGGTGCACACCGAGGGTGTCTTCTAGTCCTCCTTCCTTGCTTTATTTTGTTATATTTCCATGAGGATTAATGTTGGATGTTTAAGATTAATGTGGTTGATTACTCTTAACATTTAGCTCCACCATGTAACCTTGTTTCAGTGGTAGTTTTTGTGGATGATTAACTTTTGTTTATATTTAATATATTGCATGTTAAGTGTTTGTATATTTGCTTTGCTCAATGATGGTAATTATTTGAACTTTGTAAGAGGCACGAGAGTGTCCATGGTTTAGATACAAGTTATAGCACTCGAGAGAGGCGTAATTATAGATCTTTAGATCATCCGAGAGGAGCTAAGGGAGGATCTACGTGAGCAATGGGTTCTAGACTGCAAATAGGGCCTGGTTGGATCCTAGAGCACTCGAGAGAGGTGTAGGTGAAGGCTTCAACGACTAAAAGGAGGATACTTTATCGATAGGCTAAGGTGTCATTTGCGTGACAGGCAAAAATAACATGGCATTTTAGTTTGTCAGGTTTCAATAACTCGAGAGAGCGGGAATACTTTAAAAACCTCTATCGAGTAAGTATACACTATAGCAACTATATGTTAGGTAGAGGTAAGGGGTAGGAAACCATAGAAGCTACCATCAGTCATTCCCTAGAGAGTTCATCAATAGAGGAGAAGTACAATAGAGTTGGTCCTCATGAGCAATGTAAAGCCATATCGATCAGAAGTGTAACATCCCATTTTTGGGGTTATTAGTTTAGGCTTAGTTAGGAGAATTCGATTCGGGTCGAATCGGGTTCTCCAGTTCAATAATTCCGGGAAAAATAAATAAGAATATTTTAATTAGGAAAAATAATAATTTTGGAATATGGTTTAAAATATTGAAAATATGTTTCAAGATTAAAAGAAAATAATTTCGACTTTATATTGATTTTTAATTATACTTAATTATGCATAAATGACCAATTTGTAATTTTTAGAAAAATTGGAGGACTTATTTTGTAATTTTCGAAAAATTATATGTTTTAGTGACTAAATTGAAAATCAAGCTAAACTTAGAATCCTTAGAGGACCATAAACCCATTTCTAATTTTTAATGATGATTTATTCAACAAAATATATTTCTAATTACTTTGATTGGGTTTTTAATTATTTTTTCTCTCAAAACCACTTTTCTCTCATCTTTTTCTCTCATTTTCTCTCCATTTTCTCTTCAATTCCTTGCTGATTTTTGCATCTTTTTCCATATAGATTATCACTTGCATCATCTTTCCATCCTTTACAAAACCTAAGCATTGATTTCATCAAATCTACATCAAATTGCAAGGAATCAAGAAGGGGAAAATTACATATTTTTGGTGAATAGATCTTGAAGGTAATTTTCTGGATTTTTATTCTTTTCTAAGGTTCTTTATTGAAATTCCCAAGTATTAGCTTCCTAATCTTTGAATAAAAACTTGATTCTATGTTTTTAATGCTAGATCTAGTGATTCTGTGATGTTTTTGTGAAATCTTTTTGGATCTCATTAGATGAATTCAATCATGTTTTTATGTTGATTTAATGATTAATTGAGTATTGATTTGATATCACATTAATTTAATCTCGGAATAATGCAATCGGTGTAGTTTTAAGGTGTTTTTCGGTTGTTTTATGGGCTGTTTTAGATGCTTAAATGTTGCTGGAGGTATAAGGATGGTTTGGATGTGTTTTTCGATCATAATTGAAGTGGATTAGATGTTAGTTTCGTTAGGTTTTGGGCTGATGTTGTTCGGTTGTGTTTCGACTTAGTTTTCGGTCTTTTCGGCTAAGTTTTCGGTAGTTTAATGATGATCGGATATGGCTGTTGGTTTGAGCATGTTATGATGTGAGAATGCTCTATTTTTAATGTTGTAGAAGAGGTACAAGAAGGTGCTTGATTTCTGGTGCGTTGGCGCGATCATCGGATAGCGGCGAAAGCTCGTTTCGCTTGTTGGTGAGTGGTTACGGATTTTAAAGCGAATCGCGTTTGGTACGGTTCTATTTTGGGGACTATGGAAGAGTTTGAAAACCTTCCATAGTTCAAGAGTAAGTAAAGTAAATGTTTTTGGATAATCCGATATGAGTTTCGGCTACATTTGATAAAGGCATTATGTTGGTAATGCAATGAGATTTATGGAAATGCATGAGCATGTTTCGAAATGGTGCATACATGAGAATTACTTGTTGAAATGCATAGCTTATTTAGCATCCATGATTATGAAAAATTATGAGAAATGATTTGGGATACAATATGGTTATTTGCCTTATATATGATGGTGACTTTGGGCATGGCTTATGGTTCATTTGTTGAACATATTATGCATGCATTATGAGCAGCAAGTTATATGATTTGAAATACAATATGGTTATTTGCCATATACATGATGGTGCCTTTGGGCATGGCTTTGGTTCATTTGTTGAACATATTATGCATGCATTATGAGCAGCAAGTTGTCATGCATATTTGATTATGATATTGGCTTAGTGACACTAACTTTAGATTCAAATACGAATGACATATCATTAGGATTGTCTAAGTGCACTATAAACAAAATTGAAAAGACAGAATATTGCCTACACGTAAACAAGGGTGACTTTGTGTCCAACCGTGCGTGGTAGAGCCGCCTACACGTAAACAAGGGTAACTGTGTGTCCAACCGTGCGTGGTAGAGCTTGCCTATATGTAAACAAGGGTGACTTTGTGTCCAACCATGCGTAGTGGGGGATAACATGTATACAAGGGGGACTAAGTGTCCGACCAATGCATGTTGAGACCAAGAGTCTCCGGTTATTTGAAAATGGATTCGTGTATTCGATGAACTCAAGGTTCACATTAAGTGGTCACTAGAAAGCCAATATACATACATGAATTTGAAATGGACATTGTACATCATTTATAAATTGTTTTGATAAGATTATGTGAACTCAAGGATGCATATGATTTAAAGAACATGAGCATGAAATGTTAGCATGCACGATTTAACAATGTATTACAAACTATGGTTTCATCATGATTTTAAATAGATGCATTGATGATTTGTGTAGAGCTTCCTCACTAAGCATGTTTGCTTAAGCTCTCTTTTCATCCATGCAGAGAAATAAAGGAACTTGGAGCTTCGTTCGAGGCAAGGAAACCAAGAGGAAGAATCACTTTGAATTTGGTATGTTTTTGGCAAACAAATTGGGCAAGGCAATGTGTAACCCAGCCTATGTGAGGAGTGTGTACTTAGGCTTTGGTTTATGTTGTAATAAGACCATTATTGTTTGATTGTTAATTTTTGAACTTTGGAATTGTTTGGATTATTAAAGAATGTACTAGCATGATTGATATGTTGTTAATCATTTCCTAGGGAGCATGCCTATAGTTTGATTGATGTCCGTGTCGTTGTTGATTATGTGCCATATGTTACTAAATATGCCTAGGATTGATGCATTTAGTGGATCTAATTAATGGTTGAATATGGAGTATTTGGAATGCACTTAGTGTAACGAAACTTTTGGTACCAGACCCAAAGTTTCGAAACCTTTGGGAAGGTTTCGAAACCTTTGATCACCAAGAATTGAAAGTTGCTAGAAATTATACTTTAGTCCCAAATATTTTCTTTTGTTCGATTAAGGTGCTTACCGATGTTATTTTGAGCTAAAATTTTGCATGCAATTATAAAGTTGATTTAATTTCAATATGGTATTCCTAATTTGGATGAAGTCCTTGTATTTTGGAAGATTTACATTTTGGTCCCTAAATTAGAAGAACATGTAATTGATGATGTTAGAATGATTCGTTTGAGTTGAAATTTGCTGTGAGGAACTCTTGTATGTGTAATTAAACTTTGATGAAGAGAATTTATATTTTGTTAATAGGATTTAAAAGTTTTACGTTTTATTCCTTAATCTATGTTAGTGTTTAATCGGATGGTTCTTTCTAATTAATGTGTTACCGACAATGTTTCGTATGAGACCTTGTCACGTAGGAATAAGATTGTGCATCTAGTAAGATAAAATAAAAAAATATAGCGGTTTTAGGGTTGTTTATCGAATCGAACCTTCGCAGGTTTGGTTTGATATTCCCCGTGTAACCCATTAGTGCCAGTTCCGTCTAGGCCGGGCTAAGGGGGTTACATTTGGTGGTATCAGAGCCAGGTTTGAAAATGCGATATTGGTTTGAAAAGTGTGTTGTAAGGTTTGTAAAAATATGTTGTTGATTTGTAAAGTGTGTAGTTGGTTGGTTAAAGCATGTATAGGATTGCTAAGTTATGTGCTTAAATGTGCGATTGATCGTGATATGTGTGATTGAGCATAATATGTTGTTGGAGTGTGAAAATCTATTCGTGATGATTGTACTTTGCGTAATGATGGTTAAACTGGGGTTATCGGTTACACATTGCCAATGCCAACATATTTTCAGATGCTCTCAGTTTTTCCTTGGATCTTGCCCGAATGTAAGTTTGTTTTATTTGAACATTATGTTTTAAACTGCATGTTTAAATTTTTTGAATATGTTTCTGAGACGTAAGTCACTAGATACTGTTGGTACGAACTTTGATGGTCAAGATTGAAGATGAAACTACTGTCAGGGAAGAGTAGATTCTTCCTCCTATGTAAGTGTGCCTTCGGTTAGGCCGGAAGGTTAGTTTGTGGTGTTGTACTGTTCTTTCGGGTGTGTTTTGGTCTGCTGAAGCTGGTACGGCTGTTGTTAGTCTAACTTGGGAGCTGTCAATAGGATGGTAGTTGAGGTTGTTGGAATTGAGGATGTTATTTGTGAGTGTAAAAAATAATCATGCATAAAATAAGAGCACACATATGTATATATCTATAGATAAGGTAGGACATGCATGCATTTTTTAGCATGACATTAGAAATTGCATTTACATGCACATGCATTTGCATAGGCATTTATGAGGGCATACAGGAAATCATACATACATTTGTTCACACTTGCGAGTAGCTCCTTGATGGTGTAAGTGGAGTGTGGTTGGTTCTTTTAAGGTGAAGGTATGGAAAAAAAAGGGTTGAAAGAACTTTCTTGTGGTGTTAAGTTGAGTGTATAGTGGGCAAGCTACCCTTTTGGTTATGGAATAGTCTTGGATGAAGAATAAGTGGTTGGTCTCAGAGTTGTGAATGTTTAAAACCAAGGTTAATACCCTGAGTTATGGTTAGTTTGAGTTGGTCATTACTAAAAGTGAGACTGAGTTTTGCGGACTCTTTCTAGTTAAGATCTGGAGGTTGTAACAAGGTTGCCGCATGTTTTGTAGAGTAAGACGGGTCGGTGTTTATCTGAGTGATGTGAAATTATTTTGCGGAAATTATATGGAATTCTTGTAGTGTGGTTAGTGTGTAGTTAGATCGGAGGTTGTGACCAATCTGGTATGGTTAGGATGGAAGTAAAATAGGAGATACATATTGGTATGAGAGTTGTGAAATCGGGGGTTTGAATCATAGATTGTTGTGACCTTGAGGGGTTTGGTTGTACTATAAAGAAGGAAAGTTTACACGATGTGTTTACAGGATGTTAAGTTGGATATACTTCGGGTAAAGTTAGTCTTTGATGATGTCTGAAATGATGTAATATGGATCGCTGGACAATTTATGGTTTGTATCGATTGTTCAGTCTTATGGGTTTGCTTTTATCGAAAAGTGTTTTGAGTTTTGTGTTCGGAGGGTTCGTGTTTGTGGATGTTTCATCATTACGGTTACCGCTTTGGCAAGGTTATAAAATAAGAGATGTTGGAGCTAGTGAAAGGAATAGTTTTACAAGTTCGGATTTTGTGGTGGTATGGTTAATGTAAGAGTTGGTTTGTCGATGAGTTGATAATGGAAAAAAAAGTTTTGGGTTAAGTGTCAAGGCACTTATTGATGTGTAGATTTTAAATTTTGAACCTTGGTGGAGTTGGTTATGGTGGCTAAACCTTAAGTTGGAGATATTATCCTTATAATGAGTATAATGTTGAGGTTGACACAAAGTTGGTAAGTTTCTTGTATGATATGTTTTGTAGAATGCTAGCAACTGGGGATGACTAGGCTTACATAAAGGTGCTTGCAATGGGAGTTTGTTATGTGGGATAAGCCTGGGTTGTTGTGGAATTACAAGGGAAGATGTTCGGTTAACCTATAGGGAGACCTAGTTATATGGTGGATCTATAAGCGAAATTCAACCTTGGTAAAGTTGATCGGAGACAAGTCGTGGTAAAGTGTTTGTTGAGGGTCTAGTGAAGGATATGTTCTTGGCAAGGTTTAGTCTTGTGTTGAGAATCTTTTTGTGTTATGTTAACCGCATGGTTGTTACGGTAAGTGTCAAGATGGAAGGGTATCTGGAGCAAGGCTTATGATAATCTTTTTTCCATGAGTTGGTGGTAAGTGTTGTGGTAGGAGTTGGGGAAAAACATGTGTTTTCGACTAAGCTGGTTTGGATTATGTTTGAATTATATGTAAATGTTTATCTTGCTGATAAGGTAAGAATGAGTATCAATTTTCTTTGGGTTATTGTTAGTAGCAAAGGTGCTCAGGGTTGAAGTCGGAAAGAATCATCATAAGTTTGGTAGTAAGTTCTATCGATGGTATGGAGTTTTCTTATGAGGTTTTTTTTGGATCAATCGTTTGTTGGAGTACAGTTTTCTTGGGTTTCTAAGTCCCATTGAAAAGATGTGTGAATGGTGTATCTATAACATGATAAGATCTGAAAGTTTTTAGGACCGACATAGGTTGTTGTTTGGATGTTGGGTTTTATAATTCATAGGTAAATGGATGATATGTTGTGACATTGTGATATGGTTAGTATGACTCATAATGAAGTTGTTGTTGATGGTGGAGCTTGCTTAAGACAATGTTGACAGTTTTGTGTAAAGTTAGTCTGAAGTTTGTTTTTTGGAGTGGAGGTTGGTGAAAGGCTTAGTTGGTTACCTGGTATGTGGGAGGATGTCAATTAAGGTTAGTTCGATGGTGATGGTATGGAAATCGTTACGGTTATCAAGAGTTGTTTATCTACCTTATGGGATTTTCTTTTGAGTTATGTTTTCTATAGAGGTTAAGATGGTGTGGTGGTTTGTGCATTGTTGCTTTGGTGTGGGGAAAGAATTTGTTGGTTGTCCAAAGAGGGTAAGTGTGGGTTGTCTGTTTCATACCATCCGGGGAAAGCTAAGGTGATGGTTGAATCTTTGAGCCGTACGACGGCGGTTGAGTAGAGAATGATGTTTGCTAAGTTGAGTATTTCAAAGGAAGGTGGTGGAGTGATGGAGTTGTAAGTAAAGCCTATCTTGGTTGAGATGATAAGGTGAAACAGTTAGGGGATGAGACGTTGGTACCTTTTGTAGAGGATATGGCTAAGGATATATCGACTGAGTATCATTTTGATGAGGAGGAGATGTTGTGGTTTAGGGGTCAGACTGTGGTGCCAGATGAGGTTGAGTTGAGGTAAGCTATTTTAGCGGGAGCACATACTAGTTCGTTTGCTATACATCCGGGTAGTGTGAAGATGTATAGAGATCTCAAATGTGTGTACTTTTGGGTTGGTTTAAAGGAAGATGTGACGGAGTCCAAGAATGATTCTATATGGGTTATTATTGATAAGTTTTCAAAGCATGCACATTTTCTTGCCGTGCATACAATGTGATCTATGGATAAGTTGGTAGAGTTGTATGTTTCTGGGATGGTGAAGTCGTATAGTGTGCTTAAGTTGATCATATCGGATAGAGGTCCGCAGTTTACATCTAAGTTTTGGAGGAGTTTGTAGGTTACTTTGGGTACTAGGCTTAGCTTTAGTACGGCTTATCATCCACAAACGGATGGACAGTCTGAGTGTGTTATTCAGACTTTGGAAGATATGTTCAGGAGTTGTGTCATCGAGTTTCAAGGTTCTTGGGAAAAACAGTTTTCTTTAGTGGAGTTTGTAGATAACAGTAGCTCCAAGCGAGTATACGGATGGCACCGTTTGAGGCTTTATACGGGCATAGGTGTTGTACACCTTTGTGTTGGAAAGAAGTTGGGCAAAAGTATGTTTCTTTTTCTCAAGTTTTAAAGATACGGATGGGAAGGTTAAGTTGTTATGTCCTAAACTTAAGGAAACTTCGGATAGGCAGAAGTCCTATGCCGAATTAAAGCATAGGGAGATAGAGTATACTGTTGGGGACAAAGTGTTTCTTAAGGTTTCTCCGTGGAAGAAGGTGATGAGGTTTGGACGTAAGAGTAAGTTGGGTCATCACTTTATTGGGCCATATGAGGTGTTAGAGCCAATTGGTTGTTATCGGTTGAGGTTGCTGGTGGAGTTGAGTAAGATGCATTATGTGTTTCAATGTATCGATGCTTCGTAAGTATCGTTTAGATCCTTTTCATATTGCTCTAGTTGAGGATTCTGAGTTAAGGGCGGATATGAGTTATGAGAAGGAACCAGTGAGGATTTTGGATATACATACAAAAGTTCTTCGAGGAGGAACCATAGGTTTGGGTAAAGTGCTTTGGAAGCACCGAGGTGGCGAAGAGGCAACTTGGGAGACAAGGAAAAAGGTTGGAGGAGTAATTCCTCACGTGTTTACTTCAGGTAAATTTTGAGGATGAAATTTTCTTAAGAGGGTAAGAGTTGTAACATCCCATTTTTGGGGTTATTAGTTTAGGCATAGTTAGGAGAATTCGATTGGGTCGAATTGGGTTCTCCGGTTCATTAATTCCGAGAAAAATAAATGAGAATATTTTAATTAGGAAAAATAATAATTTTGGAATATGGTTTAAAATATTGAAAATATGTTTCAAGATTAAAAGAAAATAATTTGGACTTTATATTGATTTTTAATTATGCTTAATTATGCATAAATGACCAATTTGTAATTTTTGGAAAAATTGGAGGACTTATTTTGTAATTTTTAAAAAATTACATGTTTTAGTGACTAAAATGAAAAGCAAGCTAAACTTAGAATCCTTAGAGGGCCATAAACTCATTTCTAATTTTTAATGATGATTTATTCACCAAAATATATTTCTAATTACTTTGATTGGGTTTTTAATCATTTTTTCTCTCAAAACCACTTTTCTCTCATTTTCTCTCATCTTTTTCTCTCATTTTCTCTCCATTTTCTCTTCATCTTTTCTCTTCAATTCCTTGCTGATTTTTGCATCTTTTTCCACAAAGATTATATCACTTGCATCATCTTTCCATCCTTTACAAAACCTAAGCATTGATTTCATCAAATCTACATTAAATTGCAAGGAATCAAGAAGGGGAAAATTACATATTTTTGGTGAATAGATCTTGAAGGTAATTTTCTAGATTTTTATTCTTTTCTAAGGTTCTTTAATGAAATTCCCAAGTATTAGCTTCCTAATCTTTGAATAAAAACTTGATTCTATGTTTTTAATGCTAGATCTAGTGATTTTGTGATGTTTTTGTGAAATCTTTTTGGATCTCACTTAATGCTAGAAATTAGATGAATTTAATCATGTTTTTATGTTGATTTAATGATTAATCGAGTATTGATTTGATATCACATTAATTTAATCCCGGAATAATGCAATCGGTGTAGTTTTAAGGTGCTTTTCGGTTGTTTTATGGGCTGTTTTAGATGCTTAAATGTTGTTGGAGGTATAAGGATGGTTTGGATGTGTTTTTGGATCATAATTGAAGTGGATTAGATGTTAGTTTCGTTAGGTTTTGGGCTGATGTTGTTCGGTTGTGTTTCGACTTAGTTTTTGGACTTTTCGGCTAAGTTTTCGGTAGTTTAATGGTGATCGGATATGGCTGTTAGTTTAAGCATGTTATGATGTGAGAATGCTCTATTTTTAATATTGTAGAAGAGGTACAAGAAGGTGCTTGATTGCTGGTGCATTGGCGCGATCACCGGATAGCGGCGAAAGCTCGTTTCGCTTGTTGGTGAATGGTTACGGATTTTAAAGCAAATCGCGTTTGGTACGGTTCTGTTTTGGGGACTATCGAAGAGTGTGAAAACCTTCCATAGTTCAAGAGTAAGTAAAGTAAATGTTTTTGGATAATCCGATATGTGTTTCGGCTACATTTGATAAAGGCATTATGTTGGTAATGCAATGAGATTTATGGAAATGCATGAGCATGTTTTGAAATGGTGCATACATGAGAATTACTTGCTGAAATGCATAGCTTATTTAGCATCCATGATTATGAAAAATTATGAGAAATAATTTGGGATACAATATGGTTATTTGCCTTATATATGATGGTGCCTTTGGGCATGGCTTATGGTTCATTTGTTGAACATATTATGCATGCATTATGAGCAGCAAGTTATATGATTTGAAATACAATATGGTTATTTGCCATATACATGATGGTGCCTTCGGGCATGGCTTTGGTTCATTTGTTGAACAAATTATGCATGCATTATGAGAAGCAAGTTATCATGCATATTTGATTATGATATTGGCTTAGTGACACTAACTTTAGATTCAAATACGAATGACATGTCATTAGGATTGTCTAAGTGCACTATAAACAAAATTGAGAATACAGAATATTGCCTACACGTAAACAAGGGTGACTTTGTGTCCAACCGTGCGTGGTAGAGCCGCCTACACATAAACAAGGGTGACTTTGTGTCCAACCGTGCGTGGTAGAGCTTGCCTATATGTAAACAAGGATGACTTTGTGTCCGACCGTGCATATAGTTGACCCATACATAAATAAGGGTGACTTTGTGTCCAACCATGCATAGTGGGGATAACATGTATACAAGGGGGACTAAGTGTCCGACCGATGCATATTGAGACCAAGAGTCTCCGGTTATGAGAAAATAGATCCGTGTATTCGATGAACTCAAGGTTCACATTAAGTGGTCACTAGCAAGCCAATATACATACATGAATTTGAAATGGACATTGTACATCATTTATAAATTGTTTTGATAAGATTATGTGAACTCAAGGATGCATATGATTTAAAGAACATGAGCATGAAATGTTAGCATGTACGATTTAACAATGTATTACAAACTATGGTTTCATCATGATTTTAAATAGATGCATTGATGATTTGTGTAGAGCTTCCTCACTAAGCATGTTTGCTTAAGCTCTCTTTTCATCCATGCAGAGAAATAAAGGAACTTGGAGCTTCGTTCGAGGCAAGGAAACCAAGGGGAAGAATCGCTTTGAATTTGGTATGTTTTTGGCAAACAAATTGGGCAAGGCAATGTGTAACCCAGCCTATGTGAGGAGTGTGTACTTAGGCTTTGGTTTATGTTGTAATAAGACCATTATTGTTTGATTGTTAATTGTTGAACTTTGGAATTGTTTGGATTGTTGAAGCATGTACTAGCATGATTGATATGTTGTTAATCATTTCCTAGGGAGCATGCCTATAGTTTGATTGATGTCCGTTTCGTTGTTGATTATGTGCCATATGTTACTAAATATGCCTAGGATTGATGCATTTAGTGGATCTAATTAATGGTTGAGTATGGAGTATTTGGAATGCACTTAGTGTAACGAAACTTTTGGTTCCAGACCCAAAGTTTTGAAACCTTTGGGAAGGTTTCGAAACCTTTGATCACCAAGAATTAAAAGTTGCTAGAAATTGTATTTCAGTCCCAGATATCTTCCTTTGTTCGATTAAGGTGCTTACCGATGTTATATTGAGCTGAAATTTTGCATGCAAGTATAAAGTTGATTTAATTTCAATATGGTATTCCTAATTTGGATGAAGTCCTTGTATTTTGGAAGATTTACATTTTGGTCCCTAAATGAGAAGAACATGTAATTGATGATGTTAGAATGATCCGTTTGAGTTGAAATTTGCTGTGAGGAACTCTTGTATGTTTAATTGAACTTTGATGAAGAGAATTTATATTTTGTTAATAGGATTTAAAAGTTTTACGTTTTATTCCTTAATCTATGTTAGTGTTTAATCGGATGGTTCTTTCTAATTAATGTGTTCCTGACAATGCTTCGTATGAAACCTTGTCACGTAGGAATAAGATTGTGCATCTAGTAAGATAAAATAAAAAAATATAGCGGTTTTAGTGTTGTTTATCGAATCGAACCTTTGCGGGTTTGGTTTGATATTCCCCGTGTAACCCCTTAGTTCCAGTTCCGTCTAGGCCGGGCTAAGGGGGTTACAAGAAGTGGATTACAACTAAAGGATCCTAAAATACTTGCTCAAACAGTAGGTAAGAACCCTGAAATAGTATCCTTAAAAGAAGCTACTGATGAAACATCTAAGGCAAAGGAACCAGAAGACACTACCGACGACACTACCATAGCAGATGATGCTATAGCCGCACTGCAGATAAGATTCCAGTGCGACGAAAAGATTGAAGATTTGCGTCTTTCACCATATTTTCCACAAAGGTTGAAACAATAAAAACATGAGTACCAGTTTAAGAAATTTCTAGACATACTTAAACAAGTACATATAAACATACCTTTGGTGGAGGCAATAAAGTGAATGCCCAACTATGCCAAGTTTCTTAAGGATATTATAAATAAAAGGACAAAAATTATGGAATTTGAAACAGTTGCTGCAATAGAAAGATGTGTGACAATGCTGCATAATAAGACCATAACTAAAAGAAAAGATCCTGGTAATTTCATAATTCCATGCGTTGTCGGTGATCAATATGTAGCAAGGCAATATGTGACTTAAGCGTCAGCATAAATCTCATGCCTAAGTCAGTATTTCAGAAGCTAGGCATTGGGCAAGCAAAGCCAACAAAGGCAATGCTGCAGCTGGCAGACCACTCTTACGTGCAACTAGAAGGAAAAATTGAAGATATTCTGGTAAGGATGGATAAATTTATTTTTCCTGTTGACTTCTTAATTCTTGATTATGAAGCAAATGAACATGTACCAATCATATTAGGAAGGTCATTCCTAGCCATAGGAAGAACATTGATCGATTGCGAGAAAGGAGAATTGATCATAAGGGTCAATGACCAACAAGTAAAGATCGATATGTTTAAAACTCTAAAACATCTAGAGGAACCAGAGGAACTCGGCCATGAGGATAAAACAGACTGTCCTGATATAACCCATTGAGGCAGCGATGCTGAATGTTGCGGCCGTTGTTTTTATGGAGAACGATGTATAGACAATCAAAATATAGAGACTCAAAAAAAATAGAAGAATGTAATTGGGTGACCTCATACCCAGGTAAGTATTTTGAGCCTGTTGACTATACTTCAAGTGGAAGCAAGAAACAAAAACCATCCTTAGAACCACCACCAGAATTGGAATTAAAGCAACTACCTGAGCAATAAAAATACGTTTATTTGGGATCAAATGAAACTGTTAGTAATTATTTCCTCTAAGTTGCAGCCTAAACAAGAAAAGCGACTAATTGATATGCTACGGCAACACATAAAGACAACCGAATGGACAATTGCAGACCTGAAAGGGATCAGTCTATTATTGTGCATGCATAAAGTATTACTGGAAGAAGATCATAAGCCTACCATTGATGCACAGAGACAGTTAAATCATGCAATGAAGGAAGTGGTAAGAAAAGAAATCATTAAATGGCTTGACGCAGGTATCATCTATCCTATATCTGACAGCACATGGGTAAGTCCAGTACAATGCGTTCCAAAAAAGGGAGGAATGACAGTAATCTCAAACTAGAACAACGAATTAATTCCAACAAGAACTGTAACCGGATGGAGAGTATGTACGGACTATCGGAAACTTAATCAAGCAATAAAAAAGGATCATTTTCCTTTACCATTCATCGATCAGATGCTTGATAGGTTAGCCGGTAAACCATACTATTGTTTCTTACATGACTATTTAGGATACAATCAGATTGCCATAGACCCCGAAGACCAAGCCAAAACAACCTTCACATGCCCATATAGAACGTACGCCTTTAGAAGAATGTCATTTAGACTATGTAACGCACCTGCTATATTCTAATGATGCATGATGGCAATATTCTTCGATATGATTGAGGATCACCTTGAAATCTTTATGGATGATTTCTTTGTATTTGGAGATGATTTTGGTAACTACCTAGGCAGCTTGGAAAAGATACTACAAAGATGTGAAGATACAAACCTAATTTTAAATTGGGAAAAATGTCATTTCATGGTTGATGAAGGAATAATGCTTGGCCACAAGATTTCCTACCGTGGCATAGAAGTTGACAAGGCCAAAATAGACGTGATAGAAAAACTGTCGCCAGTAACATCGATAAAAGGAATACACAGTTTCCTTGGACATGCTGATTTTTGTCGATGATTCATTGAAGATTTTTCCAAGATCATCAAACCACTGTCAGCATTATTGGAACAGAATAAAGTTTTCAACTTTGATGAATCATACACCAAGGCTTTCGAGACATTGAAGCAGAAATTAATATTCGCCCCTATAATAGTTCCACCTGACTGGGATGCACCATTTGAACTAATATGCGATGCAATTGATTATGTTGTCGGGGAAGTACTTGGGCAACGAAAGAACAAGATCTTTCATGTAGTACACTATGCAAGCAAAGCCATAAACGATACCCTAGTCAATTACACTACAACTGAGAAAGAATTAGTAGCAGTAGTTTTCGCTTTCGACAAGTTCAGATCATATCTTATTGGCAACAATGTAATTGTATACACAGATCATTCTGCTATAAAATATCTACTGTTGAAAAAAAAATGCAAAACCACGCTTGATACGATGGATACTACTACTCCAAGAATTCGAAGTTGAAATAAAAGACAGAAAAGGAATGGAAAATCCAATAGTAAATCATCTATCACGTTTAAAAGGGAACAAAGCACTTAACCTTGAGCAAGAAATCGTAGATACATTCCCAGATGAACAGATACTAGCCGCCACGACGGTTGAGTGGAAAGTATTAGCAAAAGACCCTGACGTAACAATAGAAAAAATTACTTCCATATTATCTGAGTATATCCACCACTTTGCCTTAGCCGCGTCCACAACACCGTGGTATGCTGATATTGTCAACTATATCACGAGTGACATTCTTCCTCACCACCTCAACCATCAAGGAAAGAAAAGATTCAAACATAACGCAAAACATTATTTTTGGGACGATCCTTTCCTATTTAAATAATGCGCGGATCAAATAATAAGGCGATCCATACCGGAAGAAGAACAGGAAAATGTATTGGTACAATGCCACGTATCTCCCTACGGTGGACATTTTGGCGGCAACAAAACGGATACAAAAGTACTACAATCAGGATTGTACTAGCCGAGCCTATATAAAGATGCACAAGAGTATTTTAACAGGTGTGACCGACACCAAAGGATGGGAAACATATCACAAAGAAATGAAATGCCTCTACAAAACATTCTCGAAGTAGAATTATTTGGTGTATGGGGGATTGACTTAATGGGACTGTTTCAATTATCATACGGTAACCTCTATATCTTATTGGCAGTAGATTATGTATCCAAATGAATAGAAGCAGTAGCAACGGTAAGGAATGATGCTAAAATAATGCAAAAATTCTTAAAGAAAAACATCTTCACCCGTTTTGGTGTACCATGTGCCATAATAAGCGATGGGGGTAAACATTTTGATAATAGACAGATTGCCGCGACCTTAAAGAAATTGGGAGTAACACACAAGATAGCCACAACATACCACCCACAAACAAACGATCAAGCAGAAGTATTGAATAGAGAACTCAAATTAGTATTGGAAAAAAGTTATCAATCCAACAAGAAAAGATTGGTCCACACGATTGGATGAGCGCTATGGGAATACAGAACATCATTCAAAACTCCACTAAAAATGTCTCCATACCAACTAGTCTATGGCAAATCCTGCCATCTACCAGTAGTGATAGAACACAACGCATATTGGGCAATACGAATGGTCAACATGGATTAGGAAAAAGTAGGGCAGAAAAGATTATTAGAACTTAATGAAATCGAAGAATTCAGAACCTTAGCATACGAGAACACCAAAATCTACAAAGAAAAAATACAAAGATGACATGACCACAACCTGTTGCCATGGTAGATACTGCATGGGCAGATGGTTTTACTCTATAATTCTCGATTAAAGCTCTTTCCTAGAAAATTAAAATCTAGATGGTCCGGACCATATGATGTTGTTCAAACATATCCTAACGGAGCAATTACGATCCAATCAAAAAAAGATGGACATGAATTTAAAGTTAATGGACAACGCCTCAAACTATACAAGGAGCAAATTTTCAGGAACTCAAGGAAACAATCACATTAGGAGACGACTTTACATCTTCTCCTATTATGCATTAAATCCCTACTCTTTTATCTTTAAGTATAACTATACTAAAGTTTAGGAATAATTCTTTAATTTTTCTTTTAGAAATCACAGCAAGACCCCACTCCCATTCACATCCAACCACCACGCTTGGCCAAAAAGCCAATGGTGAGCCCACCAAAACCAGCCACCGAGCAGCCGCTCAAAACCCGCCGCAAACTACTCATCGATAGTGACTTCGAAGATTCCTTCGGGTCTATAGAATTTTAAGGACGATAGTTTTTCTTATTTTTTCCTTTCTTATCTTTTAATTTTTTTCTTATGACTTTCGGTTATCTTTTTTTCTTTTTCTCTATTACTTAACCATGTATTTGGGACAATGCATCTCTCGAGTCTGGGGGAACATTTTTCCAATTTTATAACATTTAATTATTTGCCAATAGTATGGAAGTAATCGCAGTATCTTATTATTTCCTTAAAATCATTCTTAATGTTCTACCTTATACAATTGCAATTAAATTTTTTGTTAAACTATTGAATTTTATTGAAACTGTCTCGGCAGAAATATATTCTCTAGTCACCGCAGCAGTTCACACCATTCGCCAGACTTGAATTCAGAAAGATCTACTAGGCTTAGTACTTAGGATTAGACTATGAGCCTAAAATCATATGAATACTGCTAGTCTTAGTTGATTTTAAAAGTTCTTTTTTTAAAGCAATAAAGACATAGACTTAGATTTTAAACTAGAGGTACCTATCATCGGCTCTAGTTAGTCCATAGAGGTTCCCATGACTGGCTCTAGGACTTAGTTTTTCTCTCACTTACTAGAGATGCCCGAAATTGACTTTAGTAAGAAATAGTTAAATACTTGAGGTGCCCAAAAACTGGATCAAGCAGTATAAGTATATAGCAGTATATATTTATACATCAATTTTAAGGAGAAAGAAGAAAAAAGAATCAATAAAAATCTTAGTCGGAAGTCTTGAACTAGAAAAAGGATTAGAACTTAGAAAATCAACCTTGACATAGCTATGCACACACACACACTAAGACTTATAGTCCAATTCCGAGGAACACCTCGAACCTAGAGGAGGCTGAGTAAAGAAAGGAACTCTACCGTGATAGGCAGTACGATATATTACTTTAAAATTCCAGACTTAAAATTATCTTTTGCATTACTTGAGGACAAGCAATAGTTTGAGTTTGGGGGTATGATGAATACTGATGCGTGTGGTATAAGCGCAATTTGAGTGCAAGTGTATACGTCGCCAAGTAATAAAATGATAAGTATATCGTGTATCATCTCCACAGGGATTGGTATACTTAATATGTCTTCTCTAGTTCCCTTGCTCCTAAAAATAAAAGAAAAACACAAATAAGTTGATTTGTCTAACTAACTAACTAACTAATTAAATAACAAAACATAAAATAAAAGGTTGAAGACAATTATAGAGAAAGTAGGTAGGATCCAGTTGCGTCAATTAATGGATTCAATTGATCTTCTTCTTGTTCGATGCAATCACACTACACTGCTTCGACAGTACTGTAGATACAGTCTCGGCAGTATTGGTGTTCTCTTCCGCGGCATCTCTTGCTCTTGGGCAGAGGTATCAAAGTTCAGTAAAGTGTCCATAAGTAACTCTGCTCATCTCTGAGTCAAAGTGATGTTGATGACCATTCCTTGACGATACCTCTCAGCATAAATCAACGATAACCACCAACCAATCCAACACTTCTTTCAGCTGAGTCTTAACCTATCTCTAGGCCAAGTTAGTGTCTACAACACCGTACTTATCCCTTTTGTGAATCTACACCTCTCGATGCTAGATAAATAGATTTCTTGCAAACTTTCCTCTCGAGCTTGAATGCAAGAACAAAGAATGACAATAAGATAAGCAAACTTTGATTTATTATTGCATAAGAACAAAGATACAAGAATCAATCTCTTCTCACTAATATCGACAACCTTCACCTATCCCTAAAAAATTTAGAACATATTATCGTGTAAGTACAATTCTTAGGGAGAAGTATTTCTTTAAAAATCGGCTCTCTAAACAATGTGGCCGGCTAGGGTATATATAGTCTTAACCTAGGAGAAACCTTTCCTAAATAGACTTCAACTTGGAGTAGGGAACAAGTCTTCTTCAAGGAATCTAATATTTCCAAGTTTGTCGCCTCCTAAATAAGATTAAATTAATACAGTTTAATTAGGAATTAGATTTCTTTCCCTTTTAGAACTTTTTCCTTGCATGGAAAGATCAACTTAGGGCTTGGCCTATATAAGGCACTTATTAGGTTGAGGTTTAGTTTGGAGTTAAGACGAATTCTCACTTTATTATACCTTTAGTCACCGTTTTTATCATGTTCTAAGTCTTTTGGAGGTTTAGATTGTTTGTGGAGTAGTCGGGGATGAAGGTTATGTTATGTTTAATATTTATTAATGCAAAATTTATTTCATAGTTTATTCTCTCTTGGTAGTTACTCTTCTTGCATTTGAGCTTGAAAGATACTTATGTGAGAAAAACCCATTTGCCTAGCATCGGGAGATTTAGATTCACGAAACAAGAGAATACGGTCTTTGCTCATGGGCATTGACTAATCCGTCAAGGATTTCAGCGACTAACAAGACTTATGTGTTTGATTGTTGTTTGCCCTTGATTCACGGCGGTAGGTATCATCAAGATATGGGTTTCAATAGTTCTCTTCGCTTAGGGATAAGGAAGAAGACATACAAGGATGCTCTATCGACCTATGGAATGTTGAATTGTTGACAAGGCATAACCCCGCCTAGGCAGAAGTGGTGACCCTTTGTGCGATTCGCAAAGGCGGCAGTTCAATACATTGCATTAATAAGTGGATACTTAACATAACTGGATTCTCCTCTACAAAGCACTCAATCTAGCCTCGCTTTTATCTTATTATTTCGTTATTTAATTTTATATTTTTATAGTTATCTTAGTCATAATTCAACCCTTCAATTCACTTGTGTTTTTAGTTTCCTTAGTGCAGTCATAAGAATTAGCAAGGTTGACTCGTTCCTCGTGGGACCAACATCTTAAATACTATAATCTGACAAATATGAAATTAATAGGATTCCATAACCTCCTTCAGAGACGAAGGAGCTTCAACGACAGATTTCTGAGTTATTGGACAGAGGTTATATTCAAAAGAGTCTGAGTCTGTGTGCCGTACCAGTGTTGTTGGTACCGAAGAAAGACGGAACTTGGAGGGTGTAAGTTGATTGTCGAGTAGTGAACTAGGTTACAATCAAGTACCGACATCCCATTCCTCGACTTGATGACATGCTGGATAAGTTGTGTGGATCGACTATCTTCTCCAAAATTAACCTAAAGAGAGGATATCATTAGATTCGTATGCGAGAAGGTGACGATTGGAAAACCGCCTTCAAAACCAAGCTAGGTTTGTACGAATGGTTAGTGATGTCTTTTGATTTAACTAATGTACCTAATACTTTTATGTGATTGATGAATCATGTTCTGCGATCTTTTATTGATAAGTTTTGTGTTGTATATTTTGATGACATCGTGATTTATAGCAAGACTTTACCCGATCATGTAGAATATTTGCGAGTTATTTTGCAGAATTTGCAAGAAGAGAAGTTGTTTGGTAACATAGAGAAATGTGTGTTTTGTACTGACAAGCTTACATTTCTTGGTTATATTGTTAGCTCTTAAGGAGTTAAAGTTGATCCTGAGAAGGTCAAGGCGATTCAAGAATGGTCACGATCGACTTTAGTTAGTCAGGTTAGATCGTTTCATCGTTTAGTCAGTTTTTATTATCGGTTTGTTCCCCATTTCAGTTCTATTACCGCTCTCTTAACAGGGATTATAAAGAAGAATTCAGTCTTCTATTGGGGTAAAGAATAGGAAGACGCCTTTTTGAAAATAAAAGATTGTTTGCCAAAAGCGCTTGTTTTAGCATTTACTGATTTTGATAAGATGTTTGAAATTGAATATGATGATTCTAGAGTTGGTATAGGTGCTATTTTGTCAAAAGAAAAGAGGTTTATTGCTTATTTTAGTGAGAAATTGAGTGATGCTACATTAAACTATCCAGTTTATGACAAAGAGATATATGAACTGATTTGGGCTTTGGAGACTTGGCAACATTATTTGTTGCCTAAGGAGTTTGTATTCCGCACTGACCATGAGGCCTTGCGGTACATTACAGGTCAGTATAAATTGAACAAACGACATACTAAATGGGTTGAATTTTTAGAGTCTTTTCCATATGTCATTCGTTATAAAAAGGGTAAAGACAATATCGTAGCTTATGCTTTATCACGTCGATATGCACTATTGAGTTATCTTGATTCCCATTTGATTGGATTTGCATATATTTGTGAGTTATACTCTGATGATCCTGACTTTTGAGATAATTATAATGCTTGTGAGAAAGGTGTTGTTGTAAAGTTTTTCAAGCACGATGGTTATCTTTTCAAGGAAAATAGGATATGTATTCCACAGGGTTCTATGCGTGATATTTTGATTCGTGAGGCGTATGAAGGTGGATTGATGGGACATTTTGGAGTCACCAAGACGTTACAAACATTTAAGGAACATCTATTTTGGCCTAAGATGCGTAGAGACATTGAAAGGTATTGTGAACGTTGTGTGACTTCTAAGAAAGCAAAATCGAAGGTTTCACCATGTGGTATGTACTTACTTTTACCTATTCCTAATTCCTCTTGGACTGATATTTCTATAAATTTTGTATTGGGATTACCTAAAAATAGGACATGTAGAGATAATATTTTTGTTGGGGTTGATAGGTTCTCTAAGAAGGCATATTTTATTTCATGCCATAAGACTGATGATGTTGTTAATGTGGCTAACTTATTCTTTAGAGATGTACGATTACATAGTATTCCTAGGTCAAATATTTCTGACAGGGATATGAAATTCTTGAGTCATTTTTGGAGGACTCTTTGGAGTAATCTAGGTACAGAACTTATGCTTTCTACTACTTGTCATCCCTAGACTGATGGACAAACTGAGGTTATTAATAGAGTTTTATCTACTTTACTTTGTTACATCATTTAAAGGAATATTAAGACTTGGGAAAATTATTTGTCACAAGTTGAATTTGCATATAATCATGTTGTACATTCTGCTTCTAAGATGTAACCATTTGAGGTTGTTTATGGTTTTAATCATATTACTTCTCTAGATATGTTGCCTTTGCCACAAGAATAGGTGATGAACAGAAACGGTAAAACGAAAGCAGAATATGTGAAAAAATTACATCAACAGGTAAAGGAGAACTTAGAACGAAGGACTCAACAATATGAAAAGCAAGCAAACAAAGGAAGGAAGCGAGTCACCTTCGATGTGGGAGATTGGTTTTGGGTTTATTTCCGAAAGGAATGTTTTTCTGCCCAACGACGGTCCAAGCTTTTACCAAGAGGAGATGATCATTTTCAGGTGTTGGAGAAAGTGAATGACAACACCTACAAGTTGGATTTACCGGGTGAATACAATGTAAGTGCTACATTTAATGTTTCCGATTTAATCCCTTATGAAAATTATACAGATTTGAAGACAAATCCTTTTCAAGAAGAGGGGATGATGTGAGCACATCTTCACCAACACTTGACACTGATCCGGAGGTCTTGCCTTTAAGATCAATTACTCAATCTAAGGTAAAATAGTTCAGGAGAGCATTTTTCATTACTTGTGCTTCAATTCCGACTTTATTCGATAATATTTATACCTTAGAACATAGGATTTATAATATTTCGCTTATTGATATGTGACATATTAGACTATATTACATATTATATATGTTTAATATATATCTAACTTATTTATTTTGTTCGAGTACATAAGTGAACGCTTGTTCGGTTGGTGCTACCCCTCAGTTGAAAAAGCATGTGCCACATGTGCCTTACCTTTACTACACGACTAATTCAAATTGATGCACTGATTTTTAGAATTGAAATTACGCACAGAAGTTTTCATTCTCTTACATTTAACATGTGCCTTATTCATTTGAATTTCAACCGGTGCAACATATTCAAAATTGGTGGAGGAAGATGGAAATTGCATGCAGATACAAATCCCACGTGCAATTAATTGGTTTCACTTTCATTCTTTTTAATCACATGTAAAATGTGACTTATGCAAGGTGCCAACGTTGTTTGGATCAGATTTCTTCCCACCGAATTGATTAGTTTTGAATTCAAAATTCAATTTTGAATTCCTTTGGTTTCTAGCCACAAATATTCAACCAACCAACTTCCCCTATTTACTTATATATATATGTACTAAAACAATATAACATGGTTACACACTTTGAATAAAAATTTGGTTTGAGAGTTCTTTCTCTCTTTTGGTTCTTTTTAGAACTATTTGACATTTAACTCGTTTGATTGTCTTTTGATACTTCGGGTTCCTATATTGATATTTTGCAGGTCCAAGTCCTAGTACGTTAAACAGATTCGATTCGGATTCGTTCAGCATATTGTTTGAGGTTTTTCAAGTTTAGCGTTTTCCACCACCCGCCGTTTTTGAAGTCTTCCTCGCCGTCGTCGTTGAAGTCCTTTCCAAAAATGCCAAAATTATCTTCGTTAAATATATATATTTATGTTGTATTTTTTTCATCTTTAAATTTCCTATTTAATATAACTGTGTCTTATAACTTTCGTTATCTTTTTGTCGTTTTTATTGTAAGGACGTGTCGACAACATTTCTAGATTCGTAACATATGAAGAAAGTCTGTTTTGACAGGCTACATCGTATTAGAAGGTGAAGTGAAGAAGATGAAGGTGAAGATGAAGTATTTTGGACTTCATCCATTTATAAAATTCTCATGTTCATTTATTGATTATGTACTAGTCCAATTGATATATAATTATAAATTTCTAAAGATTATAAACTTGAGTAAAGTTAAACGCATAATCATATTACATGACTAGAATCAATTGGGTATTCGAGAAGTCTATAGAAAGAAATATATGATTCGATTATATAAAAATCCAGATGGTCCATAAAGCCTATGCATGTATATAAATCTGGAGTAAGTGGAAAACAACAATCATGGCAATTCAAATGGGGTCCTAAGAGAATTATCACGCCTTTTGGAGTACTTACAACTTCATTCAGAAAACGTGTAATTTGTATGAATTGGACCCCATATATCTTATCAAATCGTACGTTCAAAATAGTCCACTGCCCCTCACCTCCCTTTATGCGACAGGACCATTCGATTTCAAATCCATGGCTCAAAATATGAAGATAATTTGCAGGATTTTACACTCTATGCTTGCCATCAAAATCATATTACAAGTCTACAAAAGCTAACAGTTTCGTTTCACCTTTAAAAACAGCACGGAACAAGCAAAATATCATGCACGTTAGATGTTTTCCGACAGGAAAAAACATTATATTAGCTGGTTTTAATGGTGTCTCTAACAGTTGAGAAGAGGTATGTCGTTTGAAGATTCAGCATGTTCCAATTGCCAGCTTGACCTCCCGAGGGTGAATTCCAGGTTAACTAACTTGTCTGAAGGTGACAAAGAGCTGGAATCTAATCTTTCCTTCACTATATGATCCGACACTTGAAGTTCTCCCTTCTCTACGTCCACCTTAGCATCATTCAACTTAAATGTCAAGCCATTTCCATGGCGCGACTTGCTTGAATTATATGTCTCTGTCGCGGATAACCATGAATCGCTGCAACCAAGAAGAAGAGGATCTATATAGTGAAGACAAGACCGTCTCAGACATTTACGGAGCTACGAGAGAAAACTCGAATAAACATGTATATTTTTTTATTTGCTAACCAATGGGTCCAAATAACTCTAAATTTGATAAAATATTATCGGTTCTTAGACTGGTATAAATTATAATTAGGATTAATATATTCAACTTAAACCGGCCTTATGTACACCACAGACGACAGACGACATGTTGGACAAAAACTGTCGACAGTCAAGGATATATGTGTAGTAATATTCATGTACGATCCAGCCGAATTAATGCATTAAATTAGACAAAATATTATTTAATTTTTCAACTTCATGAAGATGGAGAAGACAAATGACGCAGCTTCTGTGATGATCAAAACAAATTAAAAAGGAAACAGATCGAGGGAGGAGATACTGCAGGTTGCATATTGTCCTCACCTTTGGGTCATCTGCAGTTTCCCGCATGATAGTCTTTTACCCAGATCAACAATCTCTGTGCTTTGGGTCAATCTCATGTCTGTTCGAAGAGATTATGCAATATTCGTTACGCTTACAATCACGATAAACACGATATCAGTACTGTTGTAAACTAATTACAATTACCTGATCCCTTGTCAGTGCTCTTCACTGTTCTATACATCTGCATGAACAGGGAACAATAATGAGAAGAAGAAGGTGAAAAAATTCCACATTGCTAAGATTATCATCTAGAATATGCCCTTTTGTCCTCACGCTTTGTTTCTCCCACATCCCACTACTGTTGAATCATACTAAAAATAAAAAACCAGATACATGATGGAGCCTGAAGGTACCTGCAGGTGACTCTTTATGTGAGCTAGGGTTAGATCCTTGACATTCATC
Source organism: Abelmoschus esculentus (assembly GCA_035048815.1). Lineage (NCBI taxonomy): Eukaryota > Viridiplantae > Streptophyta > Magnoliopsida > Malvales > Malvaceae > Abelmoschus > Abelmoschus esculentus. Next base: position 16,598,986 of record JAUCBN010000001.1, read on the forward strand.
AACTCTAGGACAGACTTTGGTGTTGCTCCTGTGACAGTAATTTCCAATAAGAAGATGTAAAAACTTGCTATGATTTTGTCCCGAAAAAAAAAAAGATAAACCTTGAGTTGTCTAGTAGTATTACTTTCATGGCCTCCGAGAAGCTGGACTGCATGAACAAAATGAGCATGGAGGGTGGTAGTCCATCTCATTCTTGGAGCCCTGATGCTTCTTTTCACCACTCCATTGATCACTCTTGCATTCCTCTTGAAATCACGGCCATTGATTTGAGGTTGACATCGATGCTGCTGCTGCTGCCGCTGGTTAACACCCAAAGCTTCCGTTTCCATCCCTAAGCTCAACGTTGGGCCTCGATTTCTTCCGCTGCAAGTAGAAGTATCAGTGGTTGAACTCCTATCACTGCTGATCGATTTTGTTGATAACCCATCGTAGGCCATTGCTTTAGCCGTAGTATCCGAAAGTGATGGTGGCCAAATGTTCAATGATAAATCAGGCAACGGTGTGGTCCTCATTGTAGCTGTTGAAGTTTTGAACATTATGAACAGGTAAAGGTCTAAACAGAAAGGGATGAAGAGTTTGAGTGCTGTGGATTGTGTGATTGTCTCATGAGTGACTCATGATTTGCATGGGTGTTGGGGGAGAAGGAGAGAATGAATAATCAAGAATAAAGGTTTTTTTCTAGTAGAATGTGGGTTTATTAGAAAATATCAAAGGTTAAAAAGGACCAGATTGAAACAAATAAGAAAGTTTGATGACTTGGTCCTTTTACTCTATTTTTTTTATGCTTGTCCTATTTGAAGCTTGGAGTCTAGTTGTGTGACCCTCTCTTTAACCTCAGCTAGAGAATAATATATCTTTTAAACTTTTATATTCCAATTTCAATTTTCATAACTTCGTAAAGGAGAATGCCTCTCTAAAAAAGAAAATGTAGTTTAGATTAGAAGTTAATTTAAAATTTTAAACATATACCACATTCTTAATGTCATTTTTTATGAAAAAATATCATTAACGCATAAAATAAGGACTTATAGAATATTTTTATAAAACGTTTTAGATTTAAGTTAAATTTTGTAATTATTTAAAAAATATAAAAACATCATAGTTGATAAATTTATTCACATTTTATCAATATTCTATATAACTGGGATTAAAAATATTATTGTTCTAAAGTCATATGTAGTTGTCAAGAGATTTTATCAAAGTCGTGACAATTGCATATAATTTTAGTGTTAAATTGAAGGATTAAAATAAAAAAATAAAAAAATAAAAAAAATTAAAATTTATGATCCGATCTATTTAATCATAATTTAGTTGTAACTTAACTCTCACTATTTGATGCATATATTGATTGAATAGATAAATATTGAAAATTAAATATATCTTTATACAAATTTTCATAATTATCATGTCGTTAACTTAATTATAATTGCTAATAACTATTTTATAACAGAAATTAAAATTTAATACTCATTATAAAACTTTTAAGAATTCGTTGAACATTTTATTTTTTTAGTATAATTTAGTGACCATTTATATATTTCACAAAATACTAATCTTAACCTTAACTTAGGAAAATTGTGAAAACTCATTAACAATAGTTTCTTTTAAGTTACTTCTCTAAATAATTACACGGTATCTTTATTAAACAAAACTTTAAAATTTAAAATTATGACTTAAATCTTAAATTTTTAATCTTAAATCCTAAAATTTTAAAACTCATCAACAATAGTTTCTTTTAAGTTACTTCTCTAAATAATTACATGGTATCTATATATATCAAATTTATATACAATTCATTTAAAATTTATATTATAAAACTTAAATATTAAATTTTTAATCTTAAATCCTAAGAGATTAAATCATAGACATTAAATTTTTTATCCTAAATTTTAAATATTAACCTTTAGTTTTAACCCTTAAAACTTAAAATCTTTAAATTTTGAATTAAATTTTTAACCTTTTAAACTAAAAGCTGGTATAAACTAAATTTTATCCGCCCCATATATCAAAATTATTTCTTTATTTATTTTTGTTTTCCAATTTTTAATTTCTTATTATGCCCCGAAACAAAATAAAACGAAAATGTATCTTAATAATCATCCTAATAAATAACCCAACAAATTCCTCGTCTGCAGCATGGCCATTGTCACGTGACCTTGTCCACGTTTTACATTAAAGCTCTTCCTGCTCTGCTGTGCTCTGCTCAGTATTCTTCAAATCTCCGTTTTATTTGCTGAATTTTCCTTGTACTTTATTACTGTAACATTTTTTAATGTTATAACCAAATTTAAACACAGACACGCTCTAGGTCATGTTAATCCAAATAAATAAATATGTGATAATTCTTTTTTTTCTTTTTAAATTCAGTTCCACTCTTGTTACTGTACTGACTATAATATTCATATTCTCCAACACCAATGGCTTCTCAGTGTCATAGCCAACCTGAATAGAGTTATTACATATAGTGTTCAGTATTTTTTTATTTCAAAATATATAAAATGTTAAATATATGTAATATTGGTATGGCTATGGCTATGGATGTTATTTGTCTATTTATTTTAATAGTTCAAATTAAAGGTGAATAGTATATTGAATTAAATCAAATTAAATTTTTTTGAGTTAATCGAATTTATAAATTTTATTTATAATTTTTCAGTTCGATTCGAGCTTTGAAGCATTTTTTACTTATTTAATTAGGATATTTTATAATATTATAACACAAATTGATTTTAATTTATACTATTTCTCATCTTTGGTGTATATATAAATCAAATATAGTTGTGAGACTCGCTTGAACTTAAAAATTGATTATTAATTATTAAAAATTTTAAATTATTTAAAATTTTCTATAATCTAAAGTTTATTTAAAATTTTAAATCAAATCTATAAAACTAAGAGTTAAATTTTTTGAATTTTACTCATCATTAAATTCAATTAGAGACTAATTTAATGGAGTTGAATTATCTTTTACACAGCTGCATATATCTAAAATAAACTCTGCTTAAATTCTTTAACCCTTTATTAATTACATCCAAAAGCCATGGTCAGCGCCTGATGCGCTCTAGATTCCCCGGGAAATGAGAATCATTTTGGCTTCTTATGTTAATTTATTTGATTTGGAATATTTATTTTTTGTTGATTTCTTTTATAATTAATGAATAATTTTCTAATGGGTTCATCATTTGTTATCAAATGCTTGGATCAGTACGAATTAAAATTTTATATAAAAAGGTATAAATTATTTAAAAACTATATTAAATATGTACAAGGTTATATAAAATTAAATTATTAATAAAAATCTAAAATAATAGTAAGTAATATAGAAAAATTTAATTTTTTTAAGAGTACAACTGACACTCTTAGCATCGTCCCTATTTGGGGTGATATTTCATATGACATTGGAATATCTTACGAACGAGAACAATTTGCATATTTTTTAGTTTTTCTTCTTACGATCATTTTTAAGATTCGAATCTAAATATATTTAATGTTATTGTTTATTATTTTAGAAGGTCATTCCTGGAAATCATGAGTTCGAGCACCAATGATGTCAATATATTAATTGAACGATCCATGTTCAATGATTAAGAGTATACAAATATTACTGTAATCTTAATAGCTGATTCGAAAAGAAATATCATGTGTAGCTAAGTTATTCTTAGTGAAGAGAAGAACATAAGAAGAGTCCATCATGAAAGGCCAAATAAAGATATTTGCAAATCATGCAAAAACAAAGCTTCATTTATAAATTTAAATATCTTCAACTGCACAAGATTAAAAGAAGAGTGGAAGAATAGTAACTTCGCCTCTGTGATTGGTGGAGAAATTGAGCGTAACATGTGTTGGCTTCGAAATTCGCCACCACCGCCATCTCCCATTCAGACCAGACAAAACAGAAACGAATGAAGGGGAGGAGGAATCACCGTAATCAACGCCGTTTAGGCTGCCGTGCACCACCTGCAGAATATATAAGAGAATAAACAAACCCTGGTTGGCAGGCCACTTTCCGTTGGTTTCTGTACGATATTCGATGCTTTCTGAACCAAAAACAAAAGGAAATTATAAGACTTCCTGCAACGATAATTTAAGATCTTAATCGCAATCATTTATTTTTTTCACTAAACTTAAACGTATCATAATAATATCTACGTAATCATATTCATATCCGACACTCAATCGAGTACGAGAGTAAAAACAGACGAGTTGGGTACGAATTGTTTGGAAAACGAAAAGAGAAGGAGAGGAATGACTTAGACAGAAAAGAAAATGCACAAAAAGTTAGTCCAAGAAACAATCGCTACAAAGTGAAGACCGGAAGTGGAATGGGGGATAATTTGTTTGCTCATGATTGTGGTGTGGAGCAGGGATGTTTAAAAATATCCGATCCAGTCAATTCGATCTGATTATTTATTGATCCGATCTGAAAATTAAGATATCCGGTTTGATTTTTATTTTAGATCGGATATCCTATTCAAATTTAAGTTTTTCGTATTGGATATGAATCACAATATTTCAAGTTTCAGATTATCCGAAAATCAAAAAATTTAAATTTTTTATTAATATTAATTTTGTTATATTCAACATTTTAGTGTTTGTTATATTCAAAATTTTTAAAAATTAAAACTTTTATAAATGTAAATCTTGTTATATTTAATAATTAGTTGTTTATTATATTCGAAATTCTAAAATTTTCATAAATATAACTTTTAGATTCAAAAAATTAATTTAATCAAATTATATTTTTGGATAATCGGATATCTCACTATCCGATATCCGAATAAACGGATATCCACTTTTTCCGGATCGAACACGAATCACTATATCATCGATTCGAAACCTGAATATCAAAAAAATCGAATCTAATCCGATATTCAACAATGAAAACGCCTAGCGTGGAGTACTCATAAGGTCCTAGCCTACTTCCACAGTTACAGTGATTTGGATTTTTCCCAATAATTTTTAATTTCAACAACAATATCGATCGAGCATTAACTTTTTTCGATTAATTAAGATCGAGTTTTGTCAATACTTAACATAACGCAATCTTTCTAATTAGTTTTTTTTTCATTTGACTCAAATATCTGATCTTAAATAAATCAAGGACGGACCTAAGGGTGCTGGAGGGTACAGTCGTACCTCCCAAAAATTTAAAGTTTTCTTATATTTTACATATTTACTTTGTATTTTTATTGATAATATAATTCTCCACCCCCTAAACTTATGTAATTTTGCATTATCTACATTTCTAATAGATATTTTTGAAAATTTACACCTCTTATATAAAGTTTAGGGTCCGTCCTTGACTTATAACCTCACACCTGTTAATATATGATTTAATTTTGACAGTTAAACTTTCAAAATTAATGATTATCATTTTTAATAATATTATGTTTTAAATTTAAAGATTATTTTCTTTCTAAAAGTAAAATTTTATATCATAACATTACATTCAACCCTTTAATTTAAATGTGTATAATTCTTTTATCGCTTATTTCGGTCTTTATAGTTTAATTTTGATTAATTTAGATCAACCGATCAGACATTTATTTTTAATAAATAAATCTCTACTAGTGATATTTTACTTACACAATATTTTAAAAAATTTATTTAAAAAAATATAATTATTTATCACTTCAACTAATCTTACCGATAATTTAAATATATAATTGATCCTATACTTCTCCTAGTATTTGCTTTTAATTCTCTGTCCCCTATTTGGTCCATTCAATGGAATAATAAATTCTCTCTGTTGGTTCCTTACAATATTGTCAATATTCTCCCAACATGGTCCTTCGGACCTAATTTTTTATCCATAGTTATCATGGTCTTTTAGGACCGCATTTACAGATCATTTATATTTGTATTAAGAAACTAAAACAATAATAAAAAACAAGAATGAAAGAATAAAGAGAAGATATAAAGAAAAATATTTGTATTATTTATAATATTGACTTGTGAACAATACCTTCACAAACTATCTCTATTTATAGGTATAAGAAGTACATAATGTATTAAACTCTAATTAATGAAGATAATATTTCTAATGATAGAGTTCTTATTATGATAGACATCCACATAGATAATATTCATAACATTCCCCCTCGTATGTCTATGAAGATAATGTGCCTCGTTAAAACCTTATTAAGATAAAAACCTTGAGGGAAAAAAATTCTTAGTGAAGGAAAAAGAGTACACACATCTTTGATACGCATAACATATTGCCTCATTAAAAACCTTACCATGAAAATCCATTGGGATAAAACCTCTGTTAAGGGAAAAAGAGTACAATACGTATTACTTTCCCTCATAAAAATATCACATAAGATCTTTGAATCTTCATAATTCAATATTGAATACAATCTTCAAATGTTGAGGTAGACTTAGCAACCATAAGGGTGATCAATAAATGTGTTATGCATGTGAAGTCTCTTTAAACATCTTTTTTGTATGTCGATTGATGTACAATGATTTAAGGAGATCCCTTCACAAGTCTCAACGATATTCAAATCATTGACATACACCACAATAAAAATTCAGAGCTAAATCTCTTAATAAAAATGCTCGGGGAAAATAATTCATATAACATTATGCTAATAAGTATTTAATAAGGCGATTATATCAAATACGCCTAAATTGTTTCAATCCATAAAAGATATATCAATATGGTTGATTAATATTCTCGAGAATTTGAATTAACTGCTTCTAACAGTTTAAATCCTTTTAGAAGCTTCATGTAAATATTGTTATCAAGAGGCTCACATAAATAAGATGTAACAACATCCATTAGACGTAGCTAAGTTATTTCATTTCTTTTTAGAGTACCTAAAAGTAATTGCATCCACCACCGAGGAATATATTTTCCTTATTCAATTTTATGTCTTTGTGAGAATTCTTGTGCAACCAAATGAGCTTATATCTCATGATTTTCCCTTTTGATTTCTCTTTCTCACAAAGGTTCGTTTATATCCACAAGCTTTACACATTTCAATGTATGGGCTATAGGCTTAAATACTTCTCTTTTTGAAAGAGATTTTAGTTTCGCGTCAATTGCCTCTTTCATGTTGGTCAATCATTTTTTTGTCCAATTGACAATGATTCATGATCCATATAATCCAATACAATCTCTAGTGCTATATTGTATGCAAATATATTAATGACGTCGATTTAATTTCAATTTCACTTATTATCAGACATGACATAATTTATTGAGATCTATTTATTATCAGTTACATGAGTCATGTCAATGTCTCTGTTGAAGAACTATTAATCTCTTCTTGAGATTTTCATAATTCATTGATTCCTCAATCAGACCATCATAAAGTATAGCTCATTTTCTTTTTTGAGGATCTTTTATTTTTGGAACTTACTTGTCTACTATGCTTTAAGCATAAGTTAGACTCATTAGCGACTAGAGTTTGTCCTTCCATAAAATCAAATTTAATCGGAGCATTCATAGTTGGTATACGTGACTTAGTCACTCTTTTAAGGTCAGCAAAATCATCTGACAATTGATTTGCTAAATGAATTATCTATTGAACTTATAGTTTATATTGTGTAGTACGTGGATCAAAAAGAGAAAATAATAATTTAGTCCAACTTATTTCTTTCACCAACTATTTATTTTCTCTCCCTAATGTTGGCAAATTGACTCAATAAAATGATAGTCAATAAATCGGGTTGTAAATAAATTCCATATCAGAAGCTCAAGATATTTAAATCTGATACAAATTCCCAACAAAACACATCTTTGTGCGTTGTGGTGGAACAATTAGAACATATATCACACATAAAAATCTAAGATGAGAAATATTTGGTTCCTGACCAAAAACCATTTGTAATGAGGAGAACTTATGATCATTTGTTGGCTTGATGCGAATTTGTGATACTATATGTAAAATTACATGTCATCAATATTATCAAGACTGATTGTCTTTAGAAAATAATCTGGAAAAAGTGCTTATAATTTTATTAACTGAGCACTAAGTTACGGGTTACTAACAAGGATACACATAACCATCTAGTCGATGCGTTGATAAAAATCATAAAATATCTAGATGGTGTTTAAGAAAGGGGTATGAGTCCATATATCACCTTATATCCGTTCCAGAAAATTAATAATAATCTATCTTAGATGTTGATGATTGAATAATCAAATTGCTTTCATAGCAAGTATCACGTGAAATATTACCATGAAGAAAATCTTAGTTCTTCAATAAATGACCACAAGAAAGTGTCATTCAAGAAGAAAGGGGGAGGGGAGTTCACCATAGATCTTAAAGATTTCTTTGTTTCCATTATGTTCTAAATTCTTCTAGGGTTTAGGTGAAAGTTGTAGAGTATTTGTGGAAGAAAATTATGCTTTACTTTCTTGTTTCATGCAATAAAAGATCGAGGTTTACTTATTTTTTTCCATTCATTGTTCTTGCATTCAAGCTCGGGAGAGAATCTTGTGAGAGATTTATTTATCTAATATCGGGAGAGTTAGATTCACGAAAGGAGTAAGAATAATATTTTCTAGCTGGAAAATACTAACTAAGTTTAGGGGTAGGTTAGAGTTTCAGCGGCTAAAAGAAGTGTGAGATTGGTTGGTGGTTATAGTTGATTCACGCTGGGAGGTATCATCAAGGACTAGTCATCAATAGTACTTCGACTTAGGGATAAGCGGTGTTATCAGAGGATACTTTATCGAACCTTGGAGAAGTTCACCCAAGAGCAAGGGATTGCCGCGACGAACGTAAGCCTTCACTGTCGAGGCAGTAAAATTGCAATTCTGTTGGGGCAGTGTTGTATAGTTGTATTAGACAGAAACAAATCAATTGAATCCACAATACAACACAACTGGATCCCGGCCATTCTCTCAATCTGATTTTTTTCATTCTTTGGCTTTTTATTATTTAAGTTGTTTTAGTTCAATTCAGAATAATCAAATCAATCTATGATTTTATTTTATTTCTTTTGCAGAACGAGAAGAGAAAATGAAACATATTAAGTACACCAATCCCTGTGGACATGATACTCTATATTCATCACTTTATTACTTGCGAAGTGTACACTTGCACAAATTGCACAACTCTTTCTACATGCAACAGGATTATTGGGGAAAAATAGGGGGAGAATGGTTTTTTTACATTATGCAGAGGGGTGATATCATTACCATCTCTATTATCTTCTACACCATCTTCTCTCATCTTTGTTTCCCAAATCCATCATCAAAGGATGAGTTTTGAAAGTTTTCTTATGGAAATATCGTTTAGCTTGTTGAGGGAAATTTTTTCAGCTCTAGAAGATCTATCATGCAAGGTAAGTTTCTTTAAAATGGTGGAAGTAAGATTTTTGGTTGGGTGGTTTAGAGATGAACGACTTTTAGCTTGAAAGAGCTATAGGTTGAGTAAGAGCTCGTTTTTAGCTCCTTAGAATTATTCTAAAAAGAATAGTAATCTTTTGGTCATCTTTTCTTGTAGTGAAGGAACAAGGAGGACCTTCTTCAAGCCTGGGCAATGAAAAAGCTTAAGGGGTTGCTTTGGAGTTTTCAACTCGTTTTGGGAGGTTGGTACACATTCAAATCCTTTTCATTTCATGTGCAACATCATTATTTGACATGATTGATTGGTTTGTGATGGTTTGGTTTAGATTAGAGCCTATGCATGCTTTAATTTTGGATTAATTTATGGTTGATGATATTGGGTAAAATTGATTAGAAACTCACCTAAACTACTTCAATAATGTGTAGGAACATTTTGGGATCGAATGATTTGTTTTAAGTTGATGTTTTTAGGCATTTTAGGGTCGAGATCTTCACTTTTGTACAGGAGTATCGATACCCATTGGCCGATGTATCAATACCGCGAAGAGAAAATAAGGGACTGAATGATTATTAAAACTTATAATTTGTTATACGGACTTTGATATGATGAAATATGCGTTACATGATTGGTCTTTGGTTTTATTATGGTATATTTTGATGTGAAGATCCTAGGTGGATGACCTTGTGTGGTTGAGTCTTTGTTTGGTTTGATCTGGATAACTAGTGAGTGAACATTGTAACACAATAAAGGTCATCCGATTTGAGGTTCCAAGTAATGTATTGAAGGTAATCCGATATAAGATTTCGGGTGATAACTTTGCTTGATGTTAGATTCTAAGCCCCACTCGATATGAGATTTTGAGTAAAGACTCGATGCGAGATTCTGATTATACTAGCTCGATGAGAGATTTTATACAGCCCGATGTGAGATTCTATACTGGGTGATTCCCCTTTGTGTTGGGTTATCAGTGGGCCTAACTTCTGATTTGGTTATTTTTATGCTTTGGTTGTGTTTGCCATACCATATGTTTAGGCAATTACGGTAACTTTAATACTTCATATCATATAATCATATTCTCATCTAACATGTGCATAGTTATGATTCAATCGTAGCACTTTCCATGCGTAGGTAAATAGACGGATGGATGAACGAACACTAAGAAGCATCACCATCCTAGTAATTTAATATTGATCGGTTGATAGAGTATAATTTCTAGATTAGTGGGTTATGTATTCATAGAACCATTGTTTTAATTGTAACTCTATTTGATTTAAGTTATCAAGGTCAAATATTTTGTCAAACTTGTATTTGAAGCTCTATTTATATTTTGAATTTGTTAAACTTCCTTTGATATTTAATATCGTTTTAAATTTTATTTCGTGTTATTGATACGCTTTAGATTTCACTTGAAAATATGGAAAATTTTATAGGTATGGGTTGGGCTTGTGGACCAAATATGGCACTTGAGTTCAAGGTGTTATATTTAATGGTATCATAGTCTAGGTTTAATCGGTTCTAGAATATCCCTGGGAAAAAGAGTCAATTGTAGTGACAAATATCAAGCAAATACATACCTATGAGTCTAAGTCGTACTTGAAAACTGAATTTCGATGATATAATCCTTTTTGTTTTGACTGTGCAGAAGTAAATCATGCCCAGGAGAGCTAAGGACGTTGAGTAAAGCTTCGGATACCATGAAGGGAGCTTTGACGAAGATAGAATGCCCTAGGTAGACAGGTTTGAAGAAGGAATCTGGCAAGGGGCGAATTATTTTTGGCATCTGCACCGTACTTTGGATTGGATAGTAAGGGCTATTTTGAGGCATCCATATACCCATATGAGGCACCAATTGAGATGGTTCGTAGATAAGATGCTATAAATTTCTTGGGGTTTGGATAAGATAATCCTATGAAGGCGGATCAGTGGCTTTGTGATACTCAGTGAATTATGAGGTAGATGAGGTTGAGGTCCGAGGATAAACTGTCTTGTGTTCTGTCTCTGCTCAAGGAGAACGCGAGAGAATAGTGGGAAACAATTGAGATGGAGTGGTCACCCGATCAACCTACATTGGATGACTTCTTGGATGAGTTTAAGAAGAAGTATGTGGGTAAGACTCACATCGACCGGTTGAGAGATCAGTTCACCCCCCTCGTGCAAGGTAACCATACAGTCTTTGAGTACGAGCAAGAGTTCCTACAGTTAAATATGTATACACCCGAGTTGATAGCTTCTGAGAAGATGAGGTGCAAGATGTTTATGAGAGGGTTATGGAAAGAGATCTAAACTTATGTGATAGTTACCCTACCACAAATGTTTTCCAAGTTAACGGCTAGTGCTAAGGCATTGAAACATGTGTAAGGTTTGACTTATGTCCTTCGGGAGGTCAAGGAAATATCAACGGGAGGAATAAATCCTCTAGCAGTTCACAGTCTTAGTCTAGGAATGATAGAAACTGCTGGAGCTTTCATACCCGTATTTTACCCGGGTATTAATTACATATAATAAGACCATAATAAATAGTTGATAAAAATAATTAGTTTAAAAAATAAATTCTATATTGATAGGAATGTTTACATACAAACATTCATTTTAGTGTAGGAATAAATTCCACAATGGTAGAAAATGACCATTACATATAAGCATTCATTTTAGTATAGGAAATAGATCCCATATTGGAAGGAGACCTCACATTCCTCTCCCCAAATACCTATAAAAGGGAGGGATGTTTACTTGAAGAAGGAGAAGAAAAAAGGAATGGTGGGAGTCTTGGCAAATTAAAGGGAATTATGCTTAGCTCTACAATGTCATGTTTTAGTAAGTCGTCAATTTTTCCCCTTTCTTAAAGGAAATTATTATTTTTTGTCTAGATGGAGGGTTCAATCGTTTGGATGTTACCATAATAAACTTTGAAAATTAATAATTTAATAGTATCTTAATTATTTAATTAATGAAGCCTAAAAAGGATAGAACTTTAAAATTGACCAGATAATAACAAGTCATGCATCTAAACCTCTTGGAGCAGAACTCATATTTCTTCAAAATACAAGTTAATGTTGACTAACATAATTGTACATCTTAATTAAGCTTGTATTTATAAGAAATGTATTTTCTTAGCCAAAATGATATCTTCATTCGAATGATATTCTTCTGACAATGATGGACTAAAGTAACATTATTGTTCGAAATGCCAAAATACTACGTCTAATTAATAAGATATTGATTTTGTGCACTTATAAAGGTCGTCCTTATAGATAACCGACTTCCGAACTCAAAAGGTTTTAAAAGAATCTCTGGTTTGTTTTATGGTGTCTGGCCTACCAAATTGGCCTATGATGACTACAAATTATTTTTAAATTAAAATATGACCCATTTTAACAAACACCTTAACAGTCAAATTAATAATTCAAAAGTGATAAATACACGATTTTTCAAAATCCAATCGCCATTTATTTTTATACCTCAATTTAAAAATGGTTGCGAAAGGAGCCAAGGAAGGTCAGACTCTACTAGTCGTATGAGGCCTTGATCATCGTCCATGATGAGTTTCTGGAGTTCTCAAGGGAGTGCAGGTGCAACAAATTGTAACCAGTGTGGGCATAGGTATCGTGGTGAGTGTTGGGGATCGAATCGATCTTGTTTTGAGTGTGGATATCTGGATCATTTTGTGAAGGACTTTCCTACTGCTGCCACTATCGTACCAGTTCAGACGCAAAGGACCTTCTATCCGGTTCAGAGGGGTCAAAGTTTCTCTAGGGGAAGTACGATACAAACCACCAACCATCAGATTAAGGGAACGTTTCAGTCTACCGCTAGGGCACTGGCAAGACAAAATACAGTCAGATCTTAGGAGAAGTGCGAGTTCACCAATGTTATATCATGTACTTTCTCTTTGTTCTCTGTACCTATAGTAGAATTAGTGGACTCTGAGTCTACACATTCCTATATTCGTAGTGGGATATCCGAATAATGGGGTTTGCTTGCTGAGGATCTATAGAGATGGGTTAGAGTGTAAAGTCCATTGGGTTTATATGTGGTAGTGGTTAAGGTGTATCAGAGGTGTTCGATCAAGGTGCAAGGTTTAATCTTCCAGGTGGACCTTATGGTCTTGTCTTTTCAAGATTTTCATGCAATCCCAGGTATGAATTGATTGTTCGAGCACGACACTAGTTTGAGTTATAGAGATAAGAGTTTGAAGCTTAGAGTTGCCAATGAATCCAAGTTAGTGGTAATAGTTGACATAACCAGGTTGTGAGACTTTCTCAGATCAAGTGGTTGATACGAGGGTTGAGGTTCCAACTTTAGAGAGTTTCGTACAGAGGTATTTCCAGGTACAACTGTAACACCCCGAAATTTTCCCTAATTCGAAATTTAAATTCTAAAATCCCTACATTCTAAAACCCTAATAATTTTGGAGATTTTAGTTTTAATTTCAGTAACCTTTTTGTTTAAAAGATAAAACTATGTGTATATTTTGCAATATTTTTATAAATTAGGGGACCTTTTGTATAATTTAACCATTTTTTAAAGTGGCAATTAAAACCCCCTTTTCTAGAATATGAAAATAGATTTGGGGAAGCTTTTTTTAGATCTACCGCACGTCTTTTCCCCTCAAGCATCCTCTCTCTCGCCAAGTTCAACTCATCTTTTGGTTCCAACCGAGCCTCCGACCACCGTTCACCTCTCCATCACCGACGTTTCCATTCGAAATTGTTGGTGTGGTTATGTTTTCGCTTTGGTCTTTTGGTTTTGGTTTTGTTCATAAATTTTTGTGGTTCTAGATTTGAAGGAGAAGTTTGGTTTGATTTATTATGGTAAATCAGATTTAGTTTTGTTGTTGCTTGAGTAAGACTTATTCTCTCGATTTTGTTGTCTTTAGTGGGTCTTAGTTCTTGGAATCGAGATGTTTAGAGTGTTGCTTTGAAAAAATGCTTTTATGGAGTCATCAGATCTTTTTCGTCAGAATCGTCACCATAGTTGTTGTCGGAAATCTGTTGTCATTGTTGTAGCCGCCGTCCTCTTCCTTGTTGTATAGGGGTTGTTGGAAACCTTAACGTTGTGATAGTTGTTGTTGGTTGTTGGGTTAAAGATGTGGGCTTGTGGTGTTGGGTTAAGTTGGTTGAGTATGATGGGTTGTGATTAGAGTTGGTTTTGATGAGCCCAAGCTTCTTTGGTTTAATTTATTAGTGTGGCCCGATTAAAAGAAAACTAAATCAGTTTTGACTATTTTGATCCAAATCGAATAAAGACTTGTTCGACCTTGTTTGATCATTGAACGAGTTTGACCTTGACCTTATTTGACCGTTGACTAAGTTTGACCTTGACCTTGTTTGACCATTGACTGAGTTTGACCTTGACCAGTTGATCATGAACTTTGACCTTGACCTTGGACCTATTGACTTTTGACATTTGACCAGTCAAGTCAAAGTTGACTTTAACTTCTGAACTATCTTTTGACTAGTCAAGTCAAAGTTAACTTTAACTTTGACTAAAGTTGACTTTTGTCCAAGCGTTGGCTTTTCAGAAAACCTTCCTCATAACCTTTTTTTACGTTCTGAGTCCAAATTCGCTATCTGTTTTGTAAAATTCAAACCCAGAAGTCTCGTTTTTAGTGTTTTTCATCTGTTTTGTTCTTAAAGTCTGAAAAGTGTTTTAAGAGTACCTACTTTAGAATATTCTTCCGTTTAGGTATCAACATTTCTAAAGCCTCTAGTTTACCTCCTGTTATTCTTACTGGTCATGCATGTTCTTCGAGATCGTCACGTGAGTAAGCTTTCAGATAAGAGTTTCGTTTTAGTAGATTGCTTATTTTAGTTGTTAGTAATTTAATTATGTTACTTCGTAGGTCCTGTTTCAACTAGACCGGAACACGAGACACGTCCATCTCGAAATTAGAGCTTCAGTTGCTTAAGGTGTGTCTCTTCATGTGTTACATATTTCTGTGCTTATGCTACATTATGTGTGTATCTGTGAAATATTTTCTATATACTGATTGGTTGGTCATATGAGACTGTTATTTGTTCGTACATGATATCATCATACATGACATATGAAATTCTGTTTTCAAATCAAGCATCTGATTTTCTGAAACATTGGTACTCGTAAGAGTTCTAATTTATAATTTTTTAAATCATATCGTGTTCTAACATCGAAAATATTTTTGGATTAAAATCAATAAAGTGAGGGAAACCTTCACTCTGGTGAGGGAAACCTTCACTCCGGCGAGGATAATCCTCCACTCAGTATGATTTTTTTATCGGTTCCTCTGATTTTCTGTCATGCATCAGTCAGCACAGAATCATGCTTCAGATTTTATTTGCATTCAGAAACTTTTTAGAAATGTACAACATGTTTTGTTTTGACTGTTTGCATTCTGAAGACACACTAAGATCTTTAGCTTACACCCCTTTAGTCTACTTTTCAGATTCTTAAACCTCTTTAGGCGAACTGGTACTTGAAGCATCTCGCATATTACTTAGAGAATTTATTTCTGTATGACTTCTTTAAATTACTTAAGCTTAATGATTTTACCCAATACAGAATTGTATAATTCGAACATTGAGAACTTTGATTCAAGACTATTTGGATACATGGATTTACAAAATGAATTTCGAATATTTTAATTGATTATTTGATATAATATATTAATAATGATTTAATATGTTTTACCTAATTGTCAAAATAACCCTAATTTTGAAATTATTTAACCTAAATTAATTACTTGAGGGAAAAGTTTTTGTAACTTGATTCCTAAGTTTCGATCTAAGAGATAAGGTCAAATTTAGGGGTTACAACAACAACGAAATCTATAACCCTAACTGTATGGCACCAACCGAAATTAAAGAGTTAAAAAGTCAGATCCAAGAGTTATTGCAAAAGGGGTTTATCCGACCGAATGTTTCACCTTGGGCTGATCCAATTTTGTTTGTGAAAAAGAAAATGTGTCAATTAGGATGTGCATTGATTATCGATAGCTTAACAAGGTAAAGAAAAACAATCGCTACCCTCTTCCAAAGATTGATGATCTGTTTGATCAGTTATGGGGTACCTGAGTATTTTTGAAGATAGAGCTAAGGTCCCGTTATTATTAGTTAAAGGTGGTTGAAGAGGATGTTTAGAAAACCGCTTTTAGGATCCTTCTTGGTAATGACTTTTTGCAATGTCTTTTGGGCTTACCAATGCTCCGAAAATGTTCATAGATCTCATAAACCAGATCTTTCAGCCTTATCTAGATTAGCTTGTTGTGGTGTTCATAGATAACATCTTGGTCTACTCTTAGTTGGAAGAAAATCATGATGGATATCTTCAAGTTGTGCTTCAAACGTTGAGGGACAAACATCTTTATAAAAAGCTTAGCAAGTGTGAGTTTTGGCTTTTAGAGGAAGCATTTTTAGTTCATATTGTGGCGGCCAATGGGATCCGTTTTGATCCCCAAAAGATCCAAGCTATAGTGGAGTGAAAAACACCTAGAAACGTCTTAGAGGTCCGTAGTTTTCTTGGACTTGCGAGATATTATTGACGGTTTGTGAAGGGTTTCTCAATCTTGGTAGCACCGTTAACCAAGATGTTGAAAATGAAGTTCCCTTTGTTTGAAATGATAGGAGACAATATTGCTTTGAACAGTTAAAGGCTTACCATACCGAGGCTCTAGTTTTGACTCAACCGGAGTAAGGAAAAGACTAGGTTGTGTTGATTGATGCATCATTTAATGTTTTAGGGTATGTTTTTTTAACATCCTAAAAATGGGCTTAGATGTTATCAAGGTCGGATCAAGGGTTTGGTTGATTCTATCAAGCCAATTAACCTAAATTCGGGAATTAATTTTTATAAATGTTTTTTAAAGGAAATAAAATGTGGAAAAAATACTCTAAAATTCTTATTTGGACTCTATTTAAATTTGGTAAATTCAATTTTGTAAAATTACACCGTGAACCTTGACATTTTGAAAAGTAGTGACTATTTTGTAAAAATGACTATTTTAGTGACTAAAATGTCATTGGGTCAAAACTTAGAATCTTTAAGGGTCTATTTATCCAATATTTCTCATCAAATTTATTTTGTAAAAATGACTATTTCCCATTTTTCACAAAAGTCATAATTTCACGTAACTTCACATTTTCTCTCAACTTCTCTCAATTTACTTGGTTTTCAATCAGATTTATCTTCAATTTTATCAAGTTAAATCACATATTTTTGATTCAATTTCGTTCATATTATTTTCTCCTTATTTCTCATCAATTTCCTTACAATTTACAACCTGTTTTTCATGGGTTTTTCAATTAAAAGGAGGTTGGATCATGTTTGGATGTAAGAAATCATTCACACCTCTGAATTTTGAGTTCTTTATTGAAATTCCCAAGTGTTTGATCCATTACATTGAGTTCTTGATTTGTTTTATGGTTTTAATTGATGATTTTTGGGTTTTATCGGGTAATTTTGATTGAATTGATGCAATCACGTAATAAGGTGATACCTGATTGTTTTCAATGGCTAAATCAATGAATTTTGATGTGGTTTAATATGAAATTAATGGTTTTTTGATGGGTAAACTTGGATCTTAGGTTTTGGTAGTGTTAATTGGCTTAAATCTTCAGTTTATGGCTTGATTAGGTGGTTGAATGCTTTCTGTTGGTTTAAGATGATTAGATCATGGTTGTTGTTGTTTTTGCTCATAGGTTGTGTTTTTTGTTGTCTAAGGGTTGGAGGTTGTTTGGATGGGTTTCAGACATGTTTTTAGTTTTCTTAGATGTAATTTTTTGGGTTGTTTGGTTGGAAAGTGTGGAAGGTTGATTGAATACATTAATGTGCATTAACCCCTCTGTTTTTTTGTGTTAAAATAGGTCAAGGTGTTGTTCTAAGTGTTGGAAGTGTTTCAGAAAAGGCGAGAATGACGGTTGACTTCGGCAAGCTAGTTTCGAATAAGTGGTGAGTGGGTTGCCGTATCGGTAAGGTTTTACTTGTTTTATCAAAGGTTTGAGGGTCTAAGGATGGTGTGAAAAACATCCCCACACTCGGAAGTAAGTTAAATGGTTTCGCTCCCTTAATGGTTCCCATATCGTTCCATAATTGTCATATTTTACTCATGTTCTTAATGTAATTTTTACATATGTGATTTATGTATGAGAAAGGATAAGTGTTTTGTGTACAAGTTGCGTTCATTGTTTTCAATTGATATCGGATATGTTTTAGAAATTGAACATTTTATGAGTTTTATTAATATCTATGCTTTTGGTAGCATATCCAATGATTGGTGTTTACGCTCTAAAAAGCGTATATTTTATACCCTTTTACTTAAGGTTTTATTTGTTTCCAAGTTCATTTGCATTGCATTTAGTTTCATTTTATGTGCATTTGCATTTAATTTAGGTTTTTATTTTATTTTCTCTTTTATTTTAAAAGATGCTACTTTGAAGGGTATTTTCTTGGTTTTGACGTACAAATTATTGGAGAAAAGTTGAAATATTAGAAGAGATGCTTTAGCATATTTCTCAAGTGTTGGATTGGACATCAAGGATGCTATAGTATTATGGGCGGATAAAACAAAACGGAAAAAAGGACATACATGTAGCCCACTGTCCTCATGCGTTTTCCAGGCCAGCTGCACTTGCTATGCAAGAATTGCACCTCCTTTGCAGACACTGTACCTCTCCTTGGCAGGCGTTGCACCGCTCCTGCAGACCTATATTTTACTTCCATCTGCTGCTGCAAATGTCAGGGAATATTCCTTTGCACCATTAGGATACAAAACCCTTGAAGCCTCCTATAAATACAACCTCAAGCCTCCTTCTACAAGTGTGGTGAAGTAGAGCTGAAAAAGTAGCAAGAAAGCTAAAGAGAAAAATGAGTGAACTTTTAGAGAGCACGAGGGAGAATAAAGAAGAAAGGAGGCCACTTTCCTTCGTCTTCAACCTCTAGCCAAGTCACCATTGTTGGAGAGCTTCAAGAGAGGGATTTGCGCGACTTCGGGAGGAGTGGTAATATAGATAAAGCTTTACGGAACATGCGTTTGAGACTTCCTTCCTCTTCACTTTGTTTACCTCTTTTATAGGTTGTTGAAAATGTATTGCAAAGGACGAAAGTTGAATAGTTTTTCTTACCTAGCTATGAACTAAACTAGTATGGCTAAGGCTTGTTATGGATGATCTTTACTTATTTTCAATGAATGTTTATTGTTTCTAGTTTTTAACTTTGTGTTTTGTTCAAGAAAGCTAATACCTTTTTCCTCTAAACCTTGGTTTATAAGAGCACTAGGAGGTAGACATGGCTCAAGGGGTTTGAGAATCTTAGATCTAGGGATAGGCAAAGCTAGACCAACTTGAACAATGGGATTACTGCGGGAGCAGAATCCTAACTCACCTTAGGGATAAGGTAAAGTTTCAACGACTAAAAGGGGTAACACTTTATCAACATTAGAAGTTTTAGGATTGAGATCGGGAGGTAATGCCTTGGCATTTTCAAGTGTTAGGCCTTCTGACTAGGGATAATGGAGGCATTTTTAGTAAACTTTGTCGAATACTTGTTGAACCAGTGGAATAGTAAGCCTTTAGGATAAGAAGTAGGATCTTTGTCGTAGAAAGTCTAGCCTATCTTAAGCTTGAATATCTTTTCTATGTTGTGTTTGTGCAGCTTTATTTTATTTACTCTGTTATCTGTTTATTTTGTTACCGCTTTTCTGTCACAAGCTTTATTTTGCTACCACATTCTTCGTGACATCTTTAATTTGATAAAGCATTTTGGTGACACTTGCAGAATTGCTTTAGCATATGTCCATACAAAGGATTATTTTATCTTTTGTGTATGTTAACTTTGAGTTTTGTTTAGTAGATAACCCTTTCATTCCTTCAAAAATCTCATCAAAATCATCTTCCGGGACATCCATTTTCTGGCACAACACGGTGATTAAGTTCGGGAATATGAGGGGGATCTTAGGGCATTTCCAACAAGCATGCGTCTGTTGCACAATAATCCTTTCCTATGTCTGTTTGGCAGCCAGAAAATGGAATTCAACAGCATAAGTCGAGGCAAACTCACAGTAGTGTGATGTGAAGTGGGCAACAACTTATATCTCATGATCTGGTTCCATAATCGGGCATTGGGAAGCAAAGACTCTCGGTTCACCGTGCACCTTGTTATTTGCTGGCCATTCTACTCGGTCTCGGGCAGACAAAGATCCTCCTTCACGCCTTGATAGGTTTTGTAATCAGCCTTTTCTTCCTTCTTCTCATGTCGGTCCACTCCTTGAGGGATCTTGAAGACTCATTTGACGGCGATGTTTGTGAACTGGATGTTTTTTCCCCGGACATATACAAATTTATGGTCTAGGCTATGGATATTGGCATAGAATTCACGCACTAATGTTGCGTTGACAGAGCCTGGATGGGCGGCAAACTTTTGCCAATGGTGGCACGCCACCACATCCTTCACCTCTAGTCCTATCTCGTCGGAGAGGATGAAGCCAAGTTCAAAGAAAAGTCTTCAGTTCTTGAAGGTTTTAAATCTTTCTTCTGCTGCACCGTCCACAAAAATGGCAGGAGGGGGTGGTGCGGATCCTAAGGGCCTGGTTCGTACCATGTTGGATTTGAAAGAAAGGAGAGAAAGTAGGAAAGCTTGAAGCTTTTGTTAATGGTGGGAGGAGGTTTTTGGATATGGGGGTGGGTACTGCAGATACTGTCTCGGTAGCGACAATGTTCTCTACCGTGGCAATCTCTTGCTCTTGGGCAGATTTATCAAAGTTCGGCAAAGTATAGTTTAATGATTCCGCTTATCTCTAAGTCGAAATATTGTTGGTGACCAGTCCTTGATGATACCTCTATAACCCCTAAAATTAACCTAATTTCTTAGATTACAAGTTAGAGTTTACAGATTGAAAACTTGTTTCGCAAGCTAGGGGTTTTACAAAAATAAATATATTATTTGGATAAATTATTAAATAATTAATAATTTAAAATAATAAAAATTAAACATTTAAATAATTTAGTTCAACCTATAAATTCCATACACAATTAATGTCGCAAAAACCCATAAAAGTTTAATGTCCGATATATAAAAATTATTATTCAAATATAATAAAATAATCCGACATCCGAAACTGTAAAACATACTACAAATAACAATCTGAATCAGGATCCTCCAAGTACCAAACCGAGCCTAGGACTGAGATCTGAAACAAGAAGCTAAGAGGGTGTAAGCTAGGGATACTAGTGTGTCTCTAGAGCAGATAAGTGAAATTACAGAACAGTAAAATGCAGATGAGGTAAAGTATGCATGATATGCACCCAACTCCGAACACCATAGAAGAGTAGGTCCCTAGAACCAATCTAACACCATCACACCAACAGAAGTGGTATCTCGACCCGTAGGTGGAGCCAATGAACTGAAGTGATAAATCACTAACTTCCTTGTACACATGTAATCTACCAGATGTAACATCCCGTTTTTAGGGTTATTAGTTTAGGCTTAGTTAGGGGAATTCGATTCGGGACGAATCGGGTTCTCCGGCTCATTAATTCCGAGAAAAATAAAATAAGGATATTTTTAATTAAGAAAAATAATAATTTGGAAGGTGGTTTGAAATATTAAAAATATGTTTCAAATTTAAAAGAAAATAATTTGGATTTATTTTTTATTTTTAATTATTCTTAATTATGCATAAATGACCAATTTGTAATTTTTAGAAAAATTTGGAGGACCGATTTGGTGATTTTCGAAAATATGATGTTTTTAGTGACTAAATTGAAAAGCAAGCTAAACTTAGAAACCTTAGAGGGACATAAACCCATTTCTAATTTTTAATGATGATTTATTCACCAAAAAAGTATTTTTAATTACTTTAATTTGGTTTTTAATCATTTTCTCTCAAAACCACTTTTTCCTCATTTTTCTCTCATCTTTTTCTCTCATTTTCTCTCCACTTTCTCTTCATCTTTTCTCTTTAATTCCTTGCTGATTTTTGCATCTTTTTCCATAAAGATTACATCATTTGCATCATCTTTCCATCCTTTACAAAACTTAAGCATTGATTTCATCAAATCTACATCAAATTGCAAGGAATCAAGAAGGGGAAAATCTCATATTTTTGGTGAATAGATCTTGAATGTAATTTTCTGGATTTTTATTCTTTTCTAAGGTTCTTTATTGAAATTCCCAAGTATTAGCTTGCTAATCTTTGAATAAAAACTTGATTCTATGTTTTTAATGTTAGATCTAATGACTTTGTGATGTTTTTGTGAAATCTTTTTGGATCTCATTTAATGCTGGAAATTAGATGAATTCAATTATGTTTTTATGTTTATTTAATGATTAATTGAGTCTTCTTTTGATATCACATTAATTTAATCCCGGAATAATGCAATCGGTGTAGTTTTAAGCTGCGTTTCGGTTGTTTTATGGGCTGTTTTAGATACTTAAATGTTGCTGGAGATATAAGGATGGTTTGGATGTGTTTTTGGATCATAATTGAGGTGGATTAGATGTTAGATTCGTTAGGTTTTGGGCTGGTGTTGTTCGGATGCGTTTCGGCTTAGTTTTCGGTCTTTTCGACTAAGTTTTTGGTAGTTTAATGGTGATTGGATATGGTTGTTGGTTTGAGCATGTTATGATGTGAGAATGCTCTGTTTTTAATGTTGTAGAAGAGGTACAAGAAGAAGTTTGAGTGCTGGTGCGTTGGTGCGATCATTGGATAGCGGCAAAAGCTTGTTTCGCTTGTTGGTGAGTGGTTTTCGGATTTAAAGCGAATCACATATGGTACGTTCTGTTTTTGGGGGCTATGGAAGAGTGTGAAAACCTTCCACAGTTCAAGAGTAAGTAAAGTATTTGTTTTGTTAAACCGGTATGAATTTCGGCTACATTTTATAAAGGCATTATGTTGGTAATGCAATGGGATTTATGGAAGTACATGAGCATGTTTTGAATTGATGCATACATGAGAGATATTTGCTGAAATGCATAGCTTATTTAGCATCCATGATTATGGAAAATTATGAGAAATATTTTGGAATACAATATGGTTATTTGCCTATTATATGATAGTGCCTTTGCGCATGGTTTTGGTTCATTTGTTGAACATATTATGCATGCTTTATGAGCAGCAAGTTGTATGATTTGAAATACAATATGGTTAATTGCCTTATACATGATGGTTCCTTTGGGCATGGCTTTGGTTCATTTGTTGAACATATTATGCATGCATTATGAGCAGCAAGTTATCATGCATATTTGATTATGATATTGGCTTAATGACACTAACTTTAGATCCGAATACGAATGACATGTCATTAGGATTGAGTGCACTATAAAATAAAGAGAATATTGATATTGCCTACACGTAAACAAGGGTGACTTTGTGTCCAACCGTGCGTGGTAGAGCCGCCTACACGTAAACAAGGGTGACTTTGTGTCCAACCGTGCGTGGTAGAGCTTGCCTATATGTAAACAAGGGTGACTTTGTGTCCAACCGTGCATATAGTTGACCCATACGTAGACAAGGGCGACTTTGTGCCCAACCGTGCGTAGTGGGGGATAACATGTATACAAGAGGGACTAAGTGTCCGACCGATGCATGTTGAGAAAAAGGATCCGTGTATTCTGTGAACTCAAGGTTCACATTAAGTGATCACTAGAAAGCCAATATACATACATGAAATTGAAAAGAGGTTCGTGCATCATTTATAAATTGTTTTGACAAGGTTATGTGAGCCCAAGAATGCATATGATTTATTGAATACGAGCATGAGACGTTAGCATGCATGATTTAACAAAGTATTGCAAATTATGGTTTTATCATGGTTTTAAATGAATGCATTGGTGATTTGTGTTGAGCTTCCTCATTAAGCATGTTTGCTTAAGCTCTCTTTTCATCCATGCAGAGAAACAAAGTCACTTGGAGCTTCGTTCGAGGCAAGGGAACCAAGGGGAAGAATCACATTGAATTTGGTATGTTTTGGCAAATGTATTGGGCAAGGCAATGTGTAACACAACCTATGTGAGGAGTGTATACTTAGAATTTGATTCATGTTGTAACAAGACCATTAATGTTGATTGCTATTGTTGAACTTTGGGGATTGTTTGAATTGATGAAGCATAACCTATCATGATTGCTATGTTGTTAATCTCTTCTTAGGGAGCATGCCTATAGCTTGAGTGAAGTCCATGACGTAGTTAATTATGTGCCATATGATGTTAATCATGTTTAGGATTGATGCATTTAGTGGTTTTAATTAATGGTTGAGTATTGAGTTCTTGGTGTGCATTTTGTGTAATGAAACATTTGGTTTCAGACCCAAAGTTTCGAAACCTTTGATCACCTAGAATTGAAAGTTGCTAAAAATTATATTTTAGTCCCGAATACCTTCCTTTATTCGATTAAGGTACCTACAGATGTTATTTTGAGCTGAAATTTTGTATGTATGTTTAAAGTTGATTTAATTTCAAGATGGTTAATCTAATTTGGTTGAAGTCCTTGTATTTTGGAAGATTTACATTTTGGTCCCTAAATTAGAAGAACATGTAATTGATGATGTTAGAATGATCCGTTTGAGTTAAAATTTGCTGTGAGAAACTCTTGTATGTTTAATTGAACTTTGATGAAGAGAATTTATATTTTGTTAATAGGATTTAAAAGTTTTACGTTTTAGTCCTTAATCTATGTTAGTGTTTAATCGGATGGTTATTTTTAATTAATGTGTTACCGACAATGCTTTGTATGAGACCTTGTCACGTAGGAATAAGATTGTGCATCTAGTAAGATAAAAATAAAAAATATAGCAATTTAGGGTTGTTTAATCGAACCTTCGCGGGTTTGGTTTGATATTCCCCGTGTAACCCGTTAGTTCCGGTTCCGTCTAGGCCGGGCTAAGGGGGTTACCCGTAGGTGGAGCCACTGAACTGAAGTGATAAATCACTAACTTACTTGTACACATGTAATCTACCAAATGTCATGTTACATGCATATACAGAATCAGAATGCATGCCTTATAGTCTAACAGGAGGCAAGCATGACAAATATCAGAATCAGAAATAAAATGACAGGATGATGCATGATCATACGGGCTTAACAAAAATCGAGTATACTAAATAACAGAATTAACAGGATTAACGGAAGAGAACACACTTGAAGCAGAAAGTCAATGCCTAGAACGATGTCCACTGGACTCGACTCTACCACTAGAATGAGAAGGTGTAGAGTCTACAAATAACGGAATAAGTCAGACACCCTATTAAGCCACTATACCAAAAAATACACTAAACAGAATTAAATCATTACTCACGTGAAGGTCCCAAATATGGATGAATGGGACAACGTACAGGAGGAGGAAGATGCAGATGCTCGGGGTCGGAATCCACGTCACTTGAAGCAAACAGAAATAGATTCAGAATCTAATATTGATAACTTCTAGATAACAAATCAAATATAAAAGCCTCAAAAACGACTCTTCGGGTTTAAATTTCGAAAAACAGAGAGCGCTATTGGACTCAGGACGTCGAAAAATATAAAGTGGGCCCGATTCGAAAAAGTCAATTGCTGACGTCAGCACTGGTCAACGCTGACGTCAGTAGTGACGTCACCAGGTCAACACTGACGTTAGCAGAGACGTCAGCAGTGACGTCAGTAGTGACGTCAGCCGGGTCAAAGATCGGGTCTTGGGTCGGGTCAATCGGGTCGGGCTTCGAGTCGGGTTATGGGTCAGGTTGACTGGGTCGGCCGGTCGGTTGAACGGTTCGGTCCGGTCTAGATTTTCCCGAGAAAATCTAGAAATTTCCAGATTTTCCGGGAAAATTTGGAAATTCCTAGATTTTTTGGGAAAATCTGGAATTTCTACAATTTTCTCCAGAAAATCCAAACCCTAGATTCAATTAAAACTCACCCTTATTCGATCCGATTTGATTGGAACACTAACATTACTAGATTCAATCCGAAAACACTTCAAAACCGAAACAAAAAACAATTAAAAAAAACACAAACTCCCCCTTGTTTTCAGATTCGCTTAAACCAAACACCCAACCCCTTAGAACCGAACACAACAACCACACCAACACTTAAACAGAACAAACCGATTCGGAAACAAACTAAACAAACGACAGGGACGAAACCTTACTGACTTACCCCACAACGAACCAAGGAGGAAGACACAAAAGGCAAAAACGGCCGAAAACAGTGAGAAAGGAAGAGATTCCAATGATTTTAAACCCCCCAAACAAGAGTAAATATTCGGATTTTAATGGGAGAATTAAAAGAGAATTTAATTCTATCATTAACATAGGATCAGTTATCAGATTCGGGGGAAGAAGAAAACTTATCCAAGAAAAAGGGGAAAACACACGTTAAGGGTTTCGAGTTTTTGAATTCTCACACTTAGACCTTTAAATTTTTAGATATTCCAATTTAGCCACTGATTTTCAGAAGTAAAATCCCCAAAAATTAGGGTTCTGATTTAGGGATTTTAATCTTAGATTGGGGAAAATTGGATTGTGACAACTCTCCCCCCTTATAGAAATTTCATACTCGAAATTTTACCTGGATCAAAAAGATGTGGATACTGGGCCTTGATAACAGACTTGGGCTCCCACGTAGCCTCATCAAGACCTCGGTTATGCCAAAGAACCTTAACCATCTTAATGGTTTTCTTCCGAACAACTCTCTGATCCTGATCAATGATCTCAACGGGCTCCTCCTCATAACACAGATCTAGGCGGATCTCAAAATCCTCAACTGACAGAACATGAGACGGATCATCTCGATAACGTCTCAGTACAAAAACATAGAACACATAATGGATACGCTTGAGTTCAGGTGGTAAGTCAAGCTGATAAGCTACAGGTCCAACACGTCTGATAATCCGGTAGGATCCAATATATCTGGGACTGAGCTTGCCCTTACGGCCAAAACGTAGTACCTCCCTCCACGGAGATACTTTCAGAAAAACCTCGTCACCAACCTCAAACTCAAGATCCTTATGCCTCAAATCTGCGTAAGATTTCTGTCTATCAAAAGCGGCCTTAAGCCGATCCCAAATCAACCTGACTATCTCCTCAGCCTCATGTACAAGATCTGGACCCAGTAAACGGTGCTCAGTGATCTTAGTCCAACCAATTGGGGTGCGACACTTACGCCCGTACATAGCCTCATAAGGTGCCATCTTAATACTGGCCTGATAACTGTTGTATGCAAACTCTGCCAAAGGTAAGAAATCCTCCCAACTACCTCTGAAATCCAGTATGCAACCTCTAAGCATGTCCTCAAGGATCTGAATCACACACTCAGATTAACCATCGGTCTGAGGGTGGTAAGTAGTACTGAAGTTCAACCGAGTTCCCGGAGCAGTATGCAGAGATCCCTAGAACTTCGATGTAAACCTCGGATCTCGATCAAATATAATGGATAGAGGCACTCCATACAGCCGAACAATCTCAAAGATGTATAACTTGGCTAGCTTACTCAGAGGGTAAGTGGTCATGACAGGAATGAAGTGAGCAAATTTGGTCAATCGATCTACGATAACCCAAACAAAATCCTTTTTAAACGGAGTCAAAGGTAAACCACTGACAAAATCCATGGTCACACGCTCCCATTTCCACTAAGGAATCTCAATATGCTGAAGAATCCCAGATGGACGCTGATGTTCTGCTTTAACTTTCTGCAAGTCAAGCACTTGGATACAAAACTGACAACATCGCGTTTGAGACCTTTCCACCAGTACTTTTCTTGGAGATTATTATACATCTTATCACCACCAGGATGCACAGAATACAGACTATCATGAGCTTTTCGTAGAATAACCTGTTTCAGTTTAGAGTTCCTCGGAACATAGAGTCGACCCCGAAAACATAAAACACCATCTTGATTCAGAGAAAAATCCTGAGAAGTTCCCTCCTAAACTTCCGCAATACGGTGAGCCAAGTACGAATCATTAGGCTGTTCAGCCTGAATATCAGTCATCAGAGTAGGAATCACATGAAGCTCTTCCAATAGACTATCATCCTCAAACAGACTCATCCGAGCAAACAGAGCTCTCAGATCAGAAATGGCGTTGCGACTCAAAGCATCTGCAACGACATTAGCTTTACCAGGATGATGATCGATCTCATAGTCATAGTCTTTCAAAAGCTCTAACCAGCGACGCTGTCTCAGATTAAGTTCTTTCTGAGTGAGAAGGTACTTAAGACTCTTATGATCTGTGAAGATGTAACACTTCTCTCCATAGAGATAGTGTCTCCAGATTTTCAGAACAAAGATCATTGCCTCCAACTCCAGATCGTGGGTAGGATAATTACACTCATGCGATTTCAACTATCGAGATGCATAAGCCACTACCTTCCCATCCTGCATCAGAACACAACCCAAACCAGTGTATGAGGCATCACTGTAAACGGTATAGGGTTTCCCCAACTCTGGCTGTATCAAAACTGGTGCTTGTGTTAGAACGGATTTCAGTTTCTCAAAACTCTTCTGTTGAGTCTCAGACCAGGTAAACAGAACATCTTTCCTCAGAAGCTTAGTTAACGGAGCAACTATGGTTGAAAAGCTCTCCACAAACCTCCGATAATAATCAGCTAGTCCTAGAAAACTATGAATCTACGCAACATTCTTGGGTTGTTTCTAATACATAATAGCCTCAATTTTCTTCGGATCAACCTGAATACCCTTAGCTGAAACCACGTGTCCCAGAAAAATAACCTTAGAAAGCCAGAACTCACATTTGCTGAACTTTGCATAAAGTTGTTTCTCCCTTAGAGTCTGTAACATAATACGGAGATGCTACTTCTGTTCATCCTCAAACTTGGAGTAGACCAAAATATCATTAATGAAAACCACTACAAACTGATCCAGATAGGGTCGAAACACCCTATTCATCATGTCCATGAATGCTGTAGGGGCATTCGTAAGACCAAAGGGCATTACCAGAAACTCGTAGTGACCATAACGAGTACGGAAAGTTGTTTTGAAAACATCAGAATCCTTAACCTTGAGTTGGTAATAACCAGATCTCATGTCTATCTTAGATAAAATAGAAGCTCCTCGAAACTGATCAAACAAATCGTCGATGCGGGGAAGGGGGTACTTGTTCTTGATGGTCAACTTGTTCAACTTCCGGTAGTCAATACACAAGTGCAGAAAGCCATCTTTCTTTTTAACAAACAGAACAGGGGCTTCCCACGGAGAAACACTGTGTTGTATGAAACCTCTATCCAGAAGTTCCTGTAGCTGAACCTTAAGCTCCTTAAGCTCCTTCGAAGCAATCCGATATGGTGCCATAGACACTGGAGTAGTCCCAGATACAACTCAATACCGAACTCCACCTTCTCATGCTTAGGGGTACTCCCGGTAATTCTTCTAGAAAAACATCTGGAAATTCACACACCACTCGGATCTTATCCATTCCAGAATCAGATTGCCTCGGGTCAAGAATGTAAGCAAGATAGGCTATAGACCCCTTCCTGATCATCTTTTCAGCTTTCAAGGCAGATATAAGATTAGACAGATAACCTTTACACTCACCGATGAGAGTTACCTCTCGGTCATCAGAAGTTCTCAGAGTTGCCCTCTTACGCTTGCATTCTAGAGTAACTTGGTGAGCAGATAACCAATCCATCCCCAAAATCAAGTCAAAGTCCACAAATGGCAACTCTATCAGATTAGCAGGAAAGATTTCCCCGTGAACCTCAAGAGGACAATCCCTGTAAACTTTGGTAACCTCCACAGGATGACCTACAAGACTATAAACTGAGACAGAACTACCAGTATCTTTTAATGGAATTTCCAGATACCCCAATATAGAACTAGAGACATACGAATGTGTCGACCATTATCTAACAGTGCGAAGAAAGAAATAGCATGTACAAAAAAAGTACCAGCAATGATGTCTGGCTCATCCCGGTCCTCCTGTCTCCTCGTAGCATATACCAAGCCAGGATGAGATCCTCCTAATCTGTCAGTTCCTCTGAACTGACTGGGTCTGCCCCTACTACCAGTACCTGATGCTGCAGGTCTACCCTGTCCTCTTCCCCTAGCTGGGGTCTGAACTGATGCCTGTGATTACCCCAGAGTATAACTAGACTGTGGTGCCACTGGACAGTCTCTGAGACGGTGATCAAGAGAACCACATCGGAAGCAGGCTCCACTTCGTACGCGATACTCTCTAGAGTGCCACTTCTTACAAAATGAACATTAAGGTAACGCTCGAGTACTAGTGGATCCAGCTCCACTAGCAGTAGGGACAACTAACACTGCTGGTCTAGATCATGTCGAACTCTGAAGCTCAAACTCATCGCGACCTCTCTTCCTGGACTGAAAACTTTGATTGTGCTGAGAAGGCTCCGCAGGCTATTGTCTACCTCTATCCTGACCTTGGGATTCCAGCTGAACCCTCAAAATCTCATTACGCTCGGCTGTCCTGGCACGCCGAGTGATCATCTTGTACTCCGTATCATGATGTGTGGCAACTGCAATCTTCAGTGGTACCCGGAGTCCCTTCAGAAAATGATCACACTTTTGTTTCTCAATCGACACAATATTAGGAGCATACTGGAGTAGTCTCAGGAACTCTATCTCATAATCCTTAACAAACATGTTGTTCTGCTGCAGGTTCAGAAAATCCTCTCAGCATTTAGCCAAGTACTCAGGACCTACATACTGATCCTCAAAAATCTATCTAAAGAATTCCCAGTTGATCTTCTCTGAAGCAGTAACCTTTTCTTCTGCCTCTCACCAGTTCAGGTCCTCTCCCTGAAGCAAAGATACAGCAGCCCTCAATTTCCTATCAGAAGGGTATTCCATCTCAATGAACAGTCGCTGAAGCTTCTTCAGCCAATATTCTGCATCGGTTGGGTCAGTACCGGTCTTGCCATCAAACATGGTCATCCCAGCAGCTAAAAACTCGGTAGATATGGGTTTCCTGGAACATTCATTCTGTCGCAGATATCTGAGTAACTCCCTCTGCACAGTCACGGAGTCCAAACCGATAGTCTCACTATCACTAGATACATAAGGTCCCTCACTCTAGATTGGCTGATCAACCTTGGCTTGTTGAGCCTCGGTCTGTATCTCGGGTTGATCATCCCCTCCTAAATTCTAGGTCAAACTATGATCCTGTGGCGGGTCTAGAAGAGGCAGAACATCACTAGAAGAAGAAGCAAATCAACCTCGGCCACAGCCTCGACCACGACCTCTACCGCTCGCTAAATGTGTACTTTGACGCGGTGACATAGTAGAGTGTCTACAGAAAGACAGACAGAATCCTACATTAGAATCGGTACTTGCAGTAATATTCAAAATATTTTAGAAATTTTTAAATTACGAGTCAAAACAGAAATCCAGATTTTCAAATAATTTTGATAAAACATTTTCTAGATCAAAAATCATTTTGGACTTCACAGTCCGTGGGTTAAACCGTGCTCTGATACTACTAAATGTAACCCCCTAAAATTAACCTAATTTCTTAGATTACAAGTTAGGGTTTACAGATTGAAAATTTATTTTGCAAGTTAGGGTTTTTACAAAAATAAATATATTATTCGGATAAATTATTAAATAATTAATAATTTAAAATAATAAAAATTAAAAATTTAAATAATCTAGTTCAACCCATAAATTCCATAAATAATTAATGTTGCAAAAAGCGATAAAAGTTTAATGTCCGATATATAGAAATTATTATTCAAATATGATAAAATAATCCGAAATCTAAAACTATAAAACATACTACAAATAACAATCTGAATCAAGATCCTCCAAGTACGAAACCAAGCCTTGGACTGAGATCTGAAACAAGAAGCTGAGAGGGTGTAAGCTAGGGAACCTAGTGTGTCTCTAGAGCAGATAAACGGAATTACAAAACAACAAAATGCAGATGAGGTAAAGTATGCATGATATGCACCCAACTTCGAACACCACAGAAGAGTAGGTCCCCAGAACCACTCTAACACCATCACGCCAACAGAAGTGGTATCTCGACCCGTACGTGGAGCCACTAAACAGAAGTGAAAATCACTAACTTCCCCGTACACATGTAATCTTCCAGATGTCATGTTACATGCATATACAAAATCAGAATGCATGCCTTATAGTCTAACAGGAGGCAAGCATGACACATATTAGAATC
Organism: Abelmoschus esculentus; assembly: GCA_035048815.1. NCBI lineage: Eukaryota > Viridiplantae > Streptophyta > Magnoliopsida > Malvales > Malvaceae > Abelmoschus > Abelmoschus esculentus. The sequence continues at coordinate 16,631,384 of JAUCBN010000001.1, forward strand.
AGAAATGAAATGACAGGATGATGCATGATCATACGGGCTTAACAAAAATCGAGTATACTAAATAATAGAGTTAACAGGATTAACGGAAGAGAACACACCTAAAGTAGAAAGTCAACGCCTAGAACGATGTCTACTGGACTCGGCTCTACCACTAAAATGAGCAGGTGTAGAGTCTACAAATAACGGAATAAGTCAGATACCCTATTAAGCCACTATACCGAAAAATACACTAAACAGAATTAAATCGTTACTCACGTGAAGGTCCCGAATGCGGATGAATGGGACAGCGTATAGGAAGAGGAGGAGGAAGATGCTCGGGGTCGGAATCCACGTCACCTGAAGCAAACAGAAACTGATTCAGAATCTGATACTAATAACTACCAGATAACAAATCGAATATAAAACTCCCAAAAATGACACTTCGGGTTCGAATTTCGAATATAAAAGTCCCACACTTCTCTTAGCTGTTGAAACTCTTAACATATCTCTAGGCCGAGTTAGTGTTTCCCGATTAAAACACCATACTTATCCCTTTCGTGAATTTAACTCTCTCGATATTAGATAAACGGATTACTCACAAACTTCTCTCTCGAGCTTGAATGCGAGAACAAGGAATGACAAAGAATAAGCAAGTTTCGATGTTTTATTGCATAGAAACAAGAAACAAAGTACAATCTTCTCTTACAAATACTCAAAAACCTTCACCTAAACCCTAGGGGACGATGGAGGAGTTTAGGGTTTTCTATGAACACTTGATTTCAAGATATTCTCCTCTCTACGTAGGCTATGGTTTATATAGGCTTGGCCTAGGGCAAACCTTTCCTAAGTAGGAATACTACTTGGAGTAGGATTACAATAATTTCTATAAATAAAATATTTCCAAGTTTATTCCTATAAGGATTCTTTTCCCACGTGGCCTTTGATATTGACTTTTCGTGTGTTTCCCAGCTCTGATTTCTATGTCGCTTGTCTTAAAACGTTCACCTTATTTTTCTCTTCAAATCGCCTACCATATTAACATTTTCCTTTTCGGGTGCTGCCACAGCCTCAGATGCTATCGCGGCGTCAATGTGCTACCGAGGCGGGTGCTTATATGCATTTCACCTTCAGTTTCCAGCATCCATCTTCTTTACTTGGCAATTCCTATGATGCAGTTTCTTGTCTTAAGAAAAAAACCATCAAATGTATCTGTTTTATGCCAAATAATAGATAAGTTCATGTATTGAGTGTTTGGATGCTGAAGCATGGAAAATGATCAGAAATATCTATTATTGCCATTAAATCTGTTCTTTACTAGCAAAAGTCGAGTGGGAGAATGGTATAAAAAATAGGACTTTTGAGCATTTATCACACCTCCAAACTCGAACTATTGCTAGTCCTGAAGTAATGCAAAAGATAATAAAAAAATAATCGAGTGGGAAAATAATGTAAAAGATAAGGACTTTTAGGTACTCATCAATGAGAAAGGCCTCATGAAGTTTATGCCCTATACGTCAAATAACTCGACCTCCATTATATTTTGGCGTGGCATTTCATGACATTTGGAGATGTTCCCAGTCTTCTGACATCGGTCGCAGGCTTGGTAAAATGCATGGGCATCTTTAAATAAGGTAGGCTAATAAAAACCTAATTGGAGGACCTTTGCAGAAGTCCTCATTCCTTCGAAGTGACCTCTACATTGGCCTTATGTGACCGTGATGCAAAATATCATGTTGCTCTTCTTTAGGGACACACCTTCAGATAATTTGATCGGCATAATGCTTGAACAGGTATGGCTCATCCCAGAAATAGAACCGCGCATCATTTCTAAATTTCTTCATTCCTTGGTTAGTCATTTTAAAAGGCAAAATACCACTAACAAGAAAATTAGCAATGTCAACGTACAACGAAATTGTCGTGGCATAAAAAATTTTCTCATTAGGAAATTCATCATGTATTTCAATTTTATCATGATATTCCAGGTTAACTTTTAACCTAGAAAGATAATTAGCAACTTGGTTTTCTGTGCCCTTCCTATCTACCACCTCTAAATCAAATTCTTGCAACAACAATATCCATCTAATGAGCCTAGGTTTGACATCTTTTTTATCACTAAGTACTTAATCACCAAGTGATCGGTGTGAACAATGACCTTTGTGCCTATCAAGTATGACCTAAACTTGTCAAATGCAAATACCACAACAAGTAGCTCTTTCTCTGTGGTAGTATAGTGATAAGTGCTCAATTCACTATAACTTTTTACACCTTTCATGGGAATAATCACTCAATCTACACCTACTTGGACTAATGCATGTACTTAATGTGAGATATTTAGGTACATTACTTTTGTGATTTATGAAAATGATATTTATAGAAAATGCAAGCTTTACGACACCTTTGTGCATTTGCAGGTAAATCAGATACTGCGGTAGTGATTGAGGCCGAGGCAGAACCTGATGTCGCTGCAGCACCTGAAGGACAAGTACCAATATTATAGGCGAACTGAAGAGAAAAATGAGCTGAATGTGTCTGGACAAGTGGCACAAGGATCGGAGCTAAAAAGCGCATAGAAAGCCCAAGTCAAAGGCCACACGAGAAAAGAATCCTTATTGGAATAAACTTAGAAATAAAACAAATATTTTTATTTATGTACTTGATTTATGTTTTACTCCAAGTTGTATTTCTACTTAGGAAAGGTTTGCCCTAGGACAAGCCTATATAAACCATAGCCGTCTAAGGAGAAGAAATCAATCGGAGACTAGAGAGCCGAATTAGAGAATTCACCTTAGATTTTAGAGTTTTGTTTACTTTTTATTATGTTCTAATTTCTTTTAGGCTTAGCTGAAAGTTGTAGAGTATTTGTGAGAAGAGATTGAACTTTGTTTTCTTGTTTCAATGAAATAAAATATCAAGGTTTGCTTATTCTTTGCCATTCGTTGTTCTTGCATTCAAGCTCGGGAGAGAAGTTTGTGAGTAATCTATTTATCTAATATCGTGAGAGTTAGATTCACGAAAGAAATAAGTACGATATTTTTCTATTCGGAAAATACTAACTCGGCCTAGAGATAGGTTAAAGTTTCAGCGGATAAAAGAAGTGTGAGATTGGTTGGTGATTATAATTGATTCACGTAGGGAGGTATCATCAAGGATTAGTCATCAAAATTAATTCGACTTAGGGATAAGCAAAGTCATCAAAGGACACTTTGCTGAATCTTGGTAAAGTCCACCCAAGAGCAAGGGATTGCCGTGACGGACGAAGCCCATCACTGTCGAGGCAGTAAACTGTAGTTCTGCTAAGGCAGTGTTGTATGATTGCATTGGACAGAAACAAGTCAATTGAATCCACTATACAACACAACTGGATCCTAAACGCTTTCTTAATTTGATTATTTTCTTATTATTTAGTTTATTTTATTATTCAAGTTATTTAGTTTACTTCAATCCAAATCATCTATGTTTTTATTTTATTTTATTTGCAGAGCAAGAAGACAAAAGAAGGCATATTGAGTCTACAAATCCTTGTGGAGACGATACACGATGATACTTATCACTTTATTACTTGCGATGTGTTCACTTGCACTATTTGTGCACTTTTTACACGCAACATATAGTTAAGTTGTGCATCATTTAAAGTACGGCTAGCATAATAAACAATATGAAAAAGTTTACCTTGACGCTGCCCCAAAACTGCTCCCACGACGTAGTCACTTGCATCGCATATCAGCTCGAGTGATAAGGTCCAATATGGAGGAACAACAATTGGTGCAGTGATCAGGCTTAGCTTCAGGTTTATGAAAGCGCCATGTCATTTTTGATCGAACACAAAAGGTTGGTTCTGCTGCAACAACATGCACAAGGGCATGGAGACCTTGGAGAAATCCTTGATGAATCTCCGATAGAATCCCGTGTGTCCAAAGAAACTTCTTATGCCTTTGACATTTGTTGGTGGTGATAACTTCTCGATCACCTCGATCTTAACTCTATCAACCTCAATGTCTTTGTGTGAGATCTTATGGCCTAACACAATAGCTTTCGTCACCATGAAATGTCATTTCTCCCAATTTAGCATAAGGTCAGCCTCTTCACATTGCTTCAGAACCTTTGTTAAATTGCCAAGACATTTCTAGAAACTTTCTCCATAAACAGAAAATTCATCCATGAATATCTCAAGAGAGTCCTCAACCATATCGGAGAAGATAGCTTGCATGCAGCGCTGAAAAGTTGTCGGGGCATTACACAATCCAAAGGGCATCCTACAAAAAGCATAAGTGCCATAAGGATAAGCGAAAGTAGTCTTCTCTTTGCCCTCCTGTGCTATAGCTATTTGATTATAACCCTAATATCCATCCAAGAAACAATAGTAAGCCTTGCCCGCCAAGCGGTCCAATATTTGGTCGATGAAGAGTAGAGGAAAGTGGTCCTTCTTCATAGCCTTGTTGAGCTTGCGATAGTCCATACAAATCCTCCATCCGATCACTAAGCGCATCGGCAATAACTCATTGTCCTTATCGCTCACCACGGTCGTGCCTCCTTTCTTGGGTACACACTGAACCGGGCTTACCCATGAACTATCCGATATTGGGTAAATAACTCCTGCATCAAGCCATTTAAGAATCTCCTTCATAACAACTTGCTTCATGATGGGGTTGAGTCTACGCTATGGCTCTATGGATTTTCCATGGCATTCTTCCAGAAGTATCTTACGCATACAGATAGTATGACCGATCCTTTTAAATCTGCCATGGTCCATCCTATTGCTCGTTTATGTTGTGAAAAAACAACAAGTATACTTATCTCTTGCTAAGAATTTAGATTCACAGAAATAATAACAAGTAGGGTCTCGTCTTCACCCAGATAAGCATATTTCAAATAATGTGGCAAAGTTTTCAGCTCCAACTTCGTTGCATCGAGTAATGAAAGCTTAGGAGGATTGAATTCCTCGAAATCAAGAGGTTCAAATCTCTAATTTTTCTAGCTATCAACAAACTAGATTGGTGCTCCTTCAATGAAGATTCACCAGCTTCTTCCTCTTCTTCATTCATGAGCTCTTCATACTCATCCAGTTCCATAAAATTGTGTGGCAAAACTGATTAGCTTCTATTGTTAGCTAACAGTCTGCTTCCAAAATACTTCGGAATTCTTCAGAATCAACTATGTACTTGAGAGAACTGTTGATGTTCACGGTTAATCTTTGACTTGCTACACGCATAGTAAGCTCACCCTTCTCACAATCGAGGAGAATGCGATCGATTGCTAGGAAAGGTCTCCCTAAGATAATGGGTGCATTAACATCATCCTCATAATCAAGTAAGAGGAACTCAGTTGGAAACAAGAACTTGTCCACCCTCACTATGATATCTTCGATCTTCCCCTCAAGTCTCACATGGGAACGATCGTTGTTTGCAATATGATGGATGTGGGTCCCGCATCTCTCATTCCAAGCTTCACAAAAATTGACTTGGGCATCAGGTTTACACTTGATCCAAGATTACAAAGTGCTTTCCAAAGAACTTTTCTCCAATGGAACACGGGATAATGAAGCTGCCTAGATCCTTCTTCTTCGATGGTAGAGTACTCAAAGCAGAGCAATACTCTTTTGTTGTAGTAATTGTCTCGAACTTCTCCACTTTACGCTTCTTTGTGACTTTCTCCTTCAGAAAATTTAGTGTAGGTGGGCATCTGGTCAATTGCCTCTAAGAGTGGAACATTTATGTATAGTTGATTCACTTCTCCATAAACTTCTTGAACTAAATTTCATCGTTGTGGTTCTTCAGCCTCTGGGGAAAGGGTGGTGGGGGTTTAACTTCTTCCACTAGTGGTGTAGGAACTGTTTTTGCTGTGGCATTTTTGCTCGCTCCATCGACAGGTTCCTTTGTCAAACCTTCCTCCTGGTCCTTTTCCTCGAGATTTTGCTTAGGCATTTCTTCTTGCACTAGTTCGGGTAAGGAATCATCAGACTTCTTCCCCCCAAACATATCTTGCTAATTAAGTTGAGTGCAACTCCTTAGTGTGATCGCGCTACAGTGCTCTTTACCATGTGGCTTAGTGACTTTAGTATCACTTGGCAATCGTCCAGGCCGACGCTCTTGTAATGTCGTGGCAATTTAGCCAACCTGACTTGATGCGTGTCAAATATGCGCAATTAGTGCAAGTAAACATGTCGCAAGTAATAAGTGATATGTATTATCGAGTTATCCTCTCCTCAGGGATTGATATACTTAATATGTTTCCTTTGATCTTCTTGCTTTGTAAAACAAAAATAAGAACACAAGTAAATGGGATGTTGTTTAAACTAATTAGAATAATTAAAGAAAACTAAATAGGTTGAAGTCAAATTGAGAAAGAGGGCATGATCCAGTTGTGTTGTATAGTGGATTTTATTGATCTGTTTCTGTCCAATGCAATTGAACTACACTGCCTCGGCAGTACTGCAGATTACTGTCTTCGGCAGCGATAGTGTTCTCTGTCGCGGTAATCCCATGCTTTTGGGTAGATTTACCAAAGTTCGACAAAGTATCCTTTGATAGCTCCGCTTATCCCTAAGTCGAAACACTGTTGATGATCAGTCCTTGATGATACCTCTCAACGTTAATCAATTATAACCAACAACCAATCCCACACTTCTTTTAGCCGCTGAAACTCTAACCTATCCCTAGGCCGAGTTAGTATCCTCCAATCAAGTTGAATACCGCACTTACGCCTTTCGTATGTCTAACTCTCCCAAGTCTAGACAAATAGATTACTTACAAACTTCTCTCCCGAGCTTGGATGCAAGAACAAAGAATGACAAAGAGTAAGCAAACTTTGATATTCTATATATCTCTACTGGCGGTGGTCCATAGCTGTCATCCTCTGAAGAATCTATTGGTAGGGGTCTTCTGCGACAGTGGCTTGGGCAGTGCCAGGCATCTCGATCGTGTACTGGGTGCCGATAGTGAAGTCAGCATTGAACTGCTGAGGGGTTGCCTAGACAGATTCTGCCTGTGTGATCTGCATCACTCTGTGGCAGAATTCTCTTGTCCATCCTTGCCTATTTGGTGTGTATTCATCCGTGTCTTCTACTGTTACTTCTACAGCAATGCATAACCTAGAGATTAAATAGGGGAAATATAAAGGTCAACGTTCCTTCTTACCGCACTCATGAATTTCTCGTAAGATAATCTCTCCAACATTTATGCTCCTCCTGTTTATGATGAATTGGATGAGTACCAATCTCTTGCGGTCCACTGTGTTGTTGTGGGAGGTGGGGATGAGGCATCTCTTGACAAAGGTACACCATAGCTTATCCTCGGGCTTTAGACTTTTCCTTGTTACAGAACCCCTATGGGCACCGATTTTCCAAGGAATATTGTTGTAACAAATATCTTCTTTGATCAACTCGTAGTCTTGAGTGGTGACTTCTTCAAAGAATTCAGAGTGAATATCGTATTCTAGTGCTAGACCGTAGAACTCGTTGATTGCCCCAGCATCAAGGCAGACAAGTTTACCTCGGCAGTAGACGTAGAGATTGTCCTTGCTCAGCCCATGTGTATAAAATTCTCTCACTATGGTGGCATTTGCCTGGTCAGGTAGTAGGAAAAAGATTTGCCATTTTTGATATCGAATTCTTTTGAACAAGTGTTGCTCGATGCCGAAGTTTTCCTCACAATATTGTAGGAACCCTTGCTCCTCCCACAACTGCCGAGCAATGAAAAATCTGTTGAATCAGTCTGCAACAGTGGCGGGGCAAATCGATTGTATGCTGCCATGGATGAGTTGTAAAGATTGAGAGTTTTGGAAAGATTCTGAAAATTTCAAGAAGACTTGTGAGCAAGAAGAGAGTATTGTGAGAGCAAGATTTAGTAGAATTCTAAAGAAATAAAAAATGCAAGAGTGAATAGTTCAAAAGAAGGATGTTGCTTATGTAGGCCTCAGCCTTGTAGCCGTTTAAATTACTAGCCGTTTTGTAGTCATTTTGAATTTATTACCCGTTAGTATTTACTGTCGTAGCGTAAAACTCGGCAGATAGCCGTTACACTGTTTCTTCCCATTGGGACTGCTGCGGCTTCTAACACTATTTGCTGCCTCGACAAAATTCCTGTTGTGAACTATTTCTCCCTTAATCTTGCTTTTATTGTCCTAAAAAAAATCTTAACATAAAAATATCAATAACAAAAATTCAAAATAATAAAAACATAAATCCTAAACTTAAAACTAATCCTAATATAATAGATAAAGTAGAAGGAAAGAGATTATATTACTAGTGGAGTGCAAGTAAATGCATCTCCCAAATTGTTTATCTCTTGTTGGCCTGGATTTTTCTTCAAGTGTTGGCTTTTTCCTTCTATTTTGTGTCCATCTATATTTTTTGCTTCCACATTGGGCTTAATTTTCTTATAAAATAGTCTATCGAGCGTGCTGCCTAGGCAGGATACCTTGGTGTCTACATCTATTGTATGGAGGACTTTTCACTCTTATGGATCATCAAATTTTTTCAAATTGTGGAATCCATTGAGTTTGACTTATTGGTCATTGACCCTAATTGTCAACTCTCCATTCTCCACATCTATTAAGGGTCGTTCGGTAGCTAGGAAAGGTCTTCCTAGGATGATCGGTACATTATCATCCGTTTCACAGACAAGGACAAGGAAGTCAGCAAGAAAAATAAATTTGTCTATCCTTACCAAGATATCTTTTATTTTTCCTTCAAGATGCACATAGGATTTATCTACAAGTTGGAGCAGCACTGTCGTAGGCTTTGCCCTTCCTATTCCAAGCTTTTGAAAGACTGATTTGGGCATGAGATTGATGCTTGCTCCTAGGTCACATAAGACATTTCCTTCATAGTTTTTACCAATCGCACAAGGTATTGTAAAGCATCCAGAATCCTTCAGGTGCTGCCAAGCTCTCTGCTGGGGCAGTGTTCTTATGTTCAATTTGTTCAGCATCCAAGTCCTCCTTGTCTGATTCCTCATGTGTTGTTGTTGGAACTTTATTTGCTGGCTTGCCCATTGTCTCTTTCAGTTGTAGGCCACTTCTTGTAGTTATTGCTTTACATTGTTCATGGTCCATTCCTTTTGCAACTTCAGTATTGCTAGGTATTCCCCCTTTTGGTCTTGTATTCTATCTTTGAGCAAATTGACCAGCTTGGGTTTCCAGTGATTTAATAGCAGCTTCTGGATTTTGCAACCTCATCTCAGTTCTATTCATGAAGTCATTAGTTCTCTTCATGAAACTGTTGCTCTCATCCATATATGATTCTGTTTTCATTATGAACGCCTTGAGAGTATTCTTCAAAGAATTCAGGGGTTGCTACTGATGCATCTACTGCTGCGGCAGTGACTGCTATGCATGCTGCTGCGATAGTGTATGCTGATATCCTCAGGCTTGGTTAATGGGGTTCAAGGCATTATTAGGATTGCTCCTTTAAAAATTAGGGTGCCTTTTCCATGCCAGATTGTATGTGATTGATATCATATTGTTGTTCCGATTGTAGTTTCTCACATAGAAACCAGATTCCTCATCTTGCATATACTCAAAAGAATTGATCGCTTATAGCTCGTGAGTATTTTGCTGTACTTGCATGTTTTGAACCATTTTGGTTAAAGATGCTAATTGTGCTGCCATTGAATTGGTAGTTTCTAGTTCATTCATTGTGGCTTGGCGTCTCGCTCCTCCTCGCCTAGAAGTAGGGAATTGAAAATCATTCCTTGCGAGTTTATTTAGAATCTCAATAGCTTCTTCCGGAGCTTTGTCAAGGAGTGTGCCATTTTACGAGGCATCCAACATCACCCTTGTCGAGGAATTGATAGCATTGTAGAACATGGTTAATTGTGTACATAGTGGAAATTCATGTAGTGGACATTTGTTTAGTAACTCTCTATAGCGTTCCTAAGCCTCGTACATAGGTTCGTCATCAACCTATCTAAAAGAGGTAATCTCATTACAGATTCCATCATATAAGTTGGTAGGGTTAAATCGCGTAATGAATTCTCGGTAGAGTTCACTCCAAGATTCAATAGATCATACCAGAATACTATTTAACCAGGTCTTGGCCATATCCCTCGTGAATAGGGGAAAATTTTAATCTTAAGATGTCTTCCTGGACTCCTTGAATTTTGAATGAGTTACAGACTTCCATGAAGGATTTGAGATGTTTCCTGGCATCTTTAGTTGTAGACCCATTAAATTGTCCAATAGTATTAAGCATATTTAACATCATAGGTTTGAGTTCAAGATGGGTTGCTTCTATCTCTAGTGTAATAACTCTAGGGTTCAATCCATTCAGATCTTCTACTAAAAAATCTCTAATAGTTAACTGCCTCGGCAGAGGTTGTGGTAGTGGTTCCTATTGAAGGCCTCCATTGCGAGCAGGTAGGTTTTGATTTTCTTGATTTACGCCATGGCTCCTTGGATCTGTCTTCTCAACCCTTGGTTGATTCGTTCGATTTCTAGATCAATCTCGTACAGTAGATTGCTTGGGTTTGCCCTGGTTATACACCAAAATCAAATCAAATAAAAAAATAAAAGCATGAAAATAAAGAAAACAAAAATTAGTTGCCAATCTCCGGCAACGGCGCCAAAATTTTGATGCGTGCTAAATATGCGCAATTAGAGTGCAAGTGTACATGTCAAATAATCAAGTGATAAGTATTATCGAGTTATCGTCTCTTCATGGATTGGTAACTTAATATGCTTCTTTTGATCTTCTTGCTCTGTAAAAAAAAAGTAAAAACACAAGTAAATTTGGGTTTTGATTAAACTAAATAAAATAAAATAAATAAGATGAGATCAAATTTGAGAAAGAGGGTAGGATCTAATTGTGTTGTATAGTGGATTTGATTGATCTGTTTTTGTCCAATACAATTGCACTATACTGCCTAGGCAGTACTACAGATTACTGTCTTCGGCAGCGATAGTGTTTTCTGCCGCAGCAATCCCTTGCTCTTGGGAAAATTTACCAAAGTTCGACAAAGTGTCCTTTGATGACTCCGCTTATCCTTAAGTCAAAACACTATTGATGGTCAGTCCTTGATGATACCTTCCGGCGTTAATCAATTATAACCAACAACCAATCCTATACTTTTTTTAGCCGTTGAAACTCCAACCTATCCCTAGGCCGAGTTAGTATCCTCTAATAGATTCGAATACCGCACTTACTTCTTTTGTGAGTTTAACTCTCCCGAGTCTAGACAAATAGATAACTTACAAACTTCCCTCCCGGGCTTGGATGCAAGAACAAAGAATGGCAAAGAGTAAGCAAACTTTGATATTTTATTGCATTGAAACAAGAAACAAGATACAATCTCCTCTCACTAATACTCAACAACTTTCACCTAAACCCTAAGAAAGCTTAGAACATGATGGGAAGAATTGTTCCTAGGGTAAACTCTCTCAAAATCGGCTCCCTTAGTCCCTTGGACGACTATGCCTTATATAGGCTTGGCCTAGGGCAAACCTTTCCTAAATAGAGTATAACTTGGACTAGGGAACAAGTTATATGCATAGGTTACATATTTCCAAGTTTAATTCTTCTAGAAGGCTTTTTCCTGCGTGGCCTTGTCCTTGGGCTTTCCTTATGTTGTTCAGCTCCGATCCTTGAGCTTCTTGTCCAGCAACGTTCTCCTCATTTTTCTCCTTAGTTTACCTGCCATATTGCTTTTTATCCTCTGGTACCTCGGCATCAGGTCCTGCCTCGGCCTCAGTTGGCTGCCACGACAATACTTGTTCCTGCACAGACATGAAAATGCAGTAAAGTAAGCATTTTCTATAAATGTTATCTTTAATAGCATCATCCTAAATATATCACATTAAGTACATGCATTGGTCCAAGTAGGTGTAGATTTGATGATAAGTTCCCATGAAAAGTATAGAAAGTGATAGTGAGTTGAGCATTTATCACACCCCCAAACTCGAACTATTGTTTGTCCTCAAGCAATGCAAACCATCAATTTGTCAAACTCTATTCTCCTTTGGTCTTATGTTTCTATTTATTCTCCCCACCATAACTATGTCTATTTTTTTGACTTAACCTTTCGGTTACCTAAGGTTGTACCTAGAAGATAAACTATAAGGTTAGTGTGTGTGTGTTTGTGGACAAGTTTGATTAAAGGCCTTCTTAGATAAACTTTAAGTTCAAGGTAAATAGACTAGGATTTAGTGTACTCTTCTTAAACAACAATTCCTTGATCCAATTTCGGGCACTTCAAGTATTGTGTTTTTTCCTTCTTATCTCCATATTTCTTTTTTTATTCTTTTAAACATAATAGAGCCAATTTCGGGCACCTCTAGTATAAAGAAGAGTAATTTCTAGAGCCGGTTATAGGCACCTCTAGTCACTTTTCCAAAGATCTGAGTCTTTATCACCTAAGTTCATTAAAAGAATTCCTATAGACAAACAAGTCCCAAAAGTGTTTTTAAGTTCAACCTCATAGTAAGCTTCTAAGTTTTTCTCCTTAAGTATCCTAGAATTAAGGCTTCAAAACAGAACCTAACTATGGTAAGGAGAAAGATTTCTATTTCCTTAAAGAATAAACTAAAACAATACTGATGATGGGTAGTGCAAGTGTATGGGCAACAATTTCAAGTAAAGTGATGAACATAAAATAAAAAATTTTATCACTAAAAACTTTCTTTTCATGGCATGCCACGGCAGTGGGATGCCTCGGCGGTGGCTCTACGCCCACAAACTCAAACCAAGCATTATCCTCAATGATTAATTTAGAGGCAAGCAGTAGGCAAAAAAATATAATAAGTAAAAAAACAATTATATGGGCAACAAATAAAATAGAGAAATTATAATGATTCGGAAGAGCTTTCTTCTACAATTTGTTTTCTCGATCTTGTTGCTGATTGTTGAGCCCTTGGTGATGGCGATGGCTTTGCTCGTCTAGGTGGCTAAACTCTCGTTGGTGTTACTCGTTGCGTGGGAGCATTAACCTCTTCTCCTCCTTCATTTTCAGTGTCCATTATCTTCGTTCCTCCTTCATTCTCTTGATCTGCCCCGACATTCTGAATGCTTGGCTCAGTAGTGTCTGAGCTTTGATTGACATATGCATCTATCTTAGCTGATAGACTACCCATTGGGATTAGGGATCTTGGGGGAGTGCTGAAGACTGCCCTTCACTTGGAAGGTCTTCTGCTGGCGGATGATGCCGCGGTAGGATATGCTGCCCTAGATGGGCCAGCTGCGTCGAACTATTGGTGTGGTCTGGAGGAGAAGAATGGCCTCGGCCTTGGGGTTGGAGTAGTTTTTGTGTAAGGCGTTGCTATGACGAATATGTTTGTAGGGAAATTCTTGAAATTGCACCCCTTGACTGGGAAAGTTTTGAATCATCATTTGGGTCAGAGTGTTATTGAAGTCTCTCTAATATTCAATGTATCTTTGCTGGTGAAGGTCCATAGCTGCTATCCTCTGAAGAATCTCTTGGTAGGGGTCTACTGCGGTAGTGGCTTGGGCAGTGCCTGGCATCTCTATCGTGTACTAAGCTCCGACAACAATGTCGGCAGTGAACTGCTGCGGTGATGCCTGGACAGGCTCTACCTGTGTGATCTGTATAACTTTGTGGCAGAATTCTCTTGTCCATCCTTGACTGGTTGGTGTGTATTCATCCGTGTCTTCTACTGGTACTCCTGCAGCAATGCACAAACCAGAGATTAAACAGGGAAAATATAAAGGTCCGCGTTCCTTCTTACCGCAATCGTGTATTTTGCATAAAATAATCTCTCCAACATTTATGCTCCTCTTGTTGATGATGAATTGGATGAGCACCAATCTCTTGCGATCCACTGTGCTGTTATGGGAGGTGGAGATGAGGCGTCTCTTGACAAAGGTACACCATAGCATAGCCTCGGGCTTTAGACTTTGCCTTGTTACAGAACCTTTATGGGCATCGGTTTCCCAAGGAGTGTTGTTGTAATAAAGGTTATCTTTGATTAGCTCATAGTACTGATTGGTGATATCTTCCATGAACTCGGCATGAACATCAAGGATGGGAATGAGGCCATATAAATCGTTGATTGTTTCAGCATCAAGGCGGACAGGTTTGCCTGGGTAGTGGACGTAGAGATTGTCCTTGCTCGACCCATGTGCATAAAATTCTCGCACTATGGTGGCATTTGCCTTGGGAGGTTGTAGGTAAAAAATCTCCCATTCTTGATATTTCATCTTGTTGAACAAGTAATGTTCGATGCGAAGTTTTCCTCTTCAGCTTGTTGGAATCCTTGTTCCTCCCACAACTGCCGAGCGATGGAAGATCTGTTGAATCGGTCTGCAATAGTGGCGGGGGAAAATCGATTGTATGCTGCCATGGATGAGTTGTAAGATTGAGAGTTTTTGAAAGATTCTGAAAATTTCAAGAAGACTTGTGAGTAAGCAGAGAGTATTGTGAGAAAGATTTAGTAGAATTCTAAAGAAATCAAGAATGCAACAGTGAATAGTTCAAAAGAAGGATGCTTCTTATATAGGTCTCGGCCTTATAGCCGTTTAAACTACTAGCTATTTTGCAGTCATTTTGAAATTACTGTCCGTTAGCATGTACTACCGCGATAAGGAATTCGGCAGATAGCCATTACATTGTTTCTGCCCGTTGGGACTGCTGCGGCTTTTTACACTGTTTACTGCCTCGGCAGAATTCCTACTTTGAACTATTACTCACTTATTCTTTCTTTTATTGTCCTAAAAAGCTTAAAATAAAAACATTAATAACAAAAATTTAAAAAGATAAAAACATAAATACTAAACTAAAACTAATCCTAATATAATAAATTAACAGGGAAGAGATTATGTTACTAGTGGGGTGCATGTAAATGCATCTCCCAATTTGCTTATCTCTCGTTGGCCTGAATTTTTCTTCAAGTGTTGGCCTTTCCCTTCTATTTTGTGCCCATTCTTATTTTCTGCCTCCATCTTGGGCTTAATTTTCTTACCAAATAATCTGCCGAGAGTGTTGCCAAGGCAGAATATCTTGGTGTCTGCATCTTTTATATGGAGGACTCTGCACTCTTTTGGATCATCAAAATTTTTCAAATTGTGGAATGCATTTAGTTTGACTTGTTGGTCATTGACCCTCATTGTCAACTCTCCATTCTTAACATCTATTAAGGTTCGTCCAGTAGAAAGGAAAGATCTTCCCAAGTTGATCGATGCATTATCATCTGCTTCACAATCAAGGACAAGGAAGTCGGCAGGAAAAATAAACTTGTCTACCCTGACCAATATGTCCTCTATTTTTCCTTCAAGATGCACATAAGATCTATCTGCAAGTTGGAGCAACACTGTTGTAGGCTTTGCC
Organism: Abelmoschus esculentus; assembly: GCA_035048815.1. Classification (NCBI taxonomy): domain Eukaryota; kingdom Viridiplantae; phylum Streptophyta; class Magnoliopsida; order Malvales; family Malvaceae; genus Abelmoschus; species Abelmoschus esculentus. The sequence goes on from JAUCBN010000001.1 coordinate 16,646,635, forward strand.
CTTCCTATTCCAAGCTTTTGAAAGACTGATTTGGGCATAAGATTGATGTTTGCTCCTAGGTCACATAATGCCTTTACTTTATAATTATTACCAATCGCACAAGTCATGGTAAAGCATCCAAGATCCTTCAGTTTGGGTGGCATACGATTCTGCAACATTGCCATGCAGCATTCAGTTGCTGCCACTGTCTCAAACTCATCTAGGTTTTTTCTTTGAGACACAATGTCTTTCAAGCATTTAGCATAGTTGGGCATTTGTTCAATTGCCTCAACAAATGGCAAGTTGATGTGGACTTGCTCTAGAATATCCAGGAATTTTTTAAACTGGTGGTCCTATTTTTGCTTTTTTAACCTTTGTGGGAAAGCTGGTGGTGGTCTTATCTCTTTCAGGGTCTCATTGGTTTGGAATTTAATACCTGTAACCACTGTGTTTTTTACTGTCTTGGCAGCTTGTTCAGGTGCTGTCGAGCTTTCTGCTGGGGCAGTGTTCTCATGTTCAGGTTGTTCAGCATCCAAGTCCTCCTTGTCTGATTCCTCATATGTTGCTGGTGGAACTTTGGTTTCTGGCTTGCCCATAGTCTCTTTAAGCTGTAGACCACTTTTTGTAGTGATTGCTTTGCTTTGTTCATGGCCCATTCCCTAAGCAACTTCAGTTTTGCTAGGTAGTCCCCCTTGTGGTCAAGTATTCTGTCTTTGAGCAAATTGACCAACACGAGTTTCTAGTGATTTAATTGCAGCTTCCTGGTTTTGCAGCCTCATCTTAGTTCTATTCATGAAGTCATCAGTTCTCTTCATGAAACTACTGTTCTCAGCCAAATATGATTCTGTTTTCATTATGAAGGCCTTGATAATATTTTCTAATGAATTCATAGGTTGATGTTGATGCATCTGATGCTGCTGAACATGCTGCTACAATAGTGTATGCTGATATCCTGAGGCTTGGTTAGTGGGGTTCAAGGCATTATTAGGATTGCTTCATGAAAAGTTTGGGTGCCTTTTCCATGCCGGATTGTATGTGTTTGATATCATATTGCTGTTCCGGTTGTAGTTTCCCACACAGAAACCAGATTCCTCATCTTGCATATACTCAGAAGAATTGATCACTTCTATCTCATGAGTATTTTGCTGTACTTGCATGTTCTAAATCATCCTGGTTAAAGATGTCAATTGTGCTGCCACTGAATTGGTAGTTTCTAGTTCATTCACTGTGGCTTGACGTCTTAATCCCCCTTGCCTAGAAGTTGGGAATTAAAAATCGTTACTTGCGAGTTTGTTCAGAATCTCAATAGCTTCTTCTGGAGCCCTTGTCAAGGAGTGTGCCATTTACCGAGACATCTAATATCATCCTTGTCGGGGCATTGGTAGCATTGTAGACCATGGTTACTTGTGTCCATAGTGGTTATCTATGCAGTGGACATTTTTTTAGTAACTCTCTATAGCGTTCTCAAGCCTCGTACATAGGTTGGTCATTAGCCTATCGAAAAGAAGTAATTTCATTATATATTCGATCATATAAGTTGGTAGGGTTAAATCGCGTAATGAATTCTCGGCAGAGTTCACTCCAAGATCCTATAGATCCTGTGGGAATGCTATTTAGCCAGGTCTTGGCCCTATCCCTCAGTGAATAGGATAAAAGTTTTAATCACAGGATATCTTCATGGACTTCTTGAATTTTGAATGAGTTGCAGACTTCCATGAAGGACTTGAGATGTTGCTTGGCATCTTCAGTTACAGACCCACTAAATTGTCCAATAGTATTAATCATATTGAACATCACTAGTTTGAGTTCAAAGTGGGTTGCTTCTATCTTCAGTTGAGGTGTTTTATCATTGAGTTTCAAGGTTCTTGGGAGAAACAATGATCTTGGGTAGAGTTAGCTTATAATAATAGTTTTCAAGCAAGTATACAAATGACACCATTTGAAGTTTTTTTTGTGTGTTGGAAGGAAGATAGACGGAAGTATGTTTCTTTACCTCAAGTGTTCAAGGATACGGATGAGGAGGTTAAGCTTATTTGTGCTATGCTTAAGGAAGCTTCGGACAGGCAGAAGTTCTATGCCGATTTGAAGCGTAGAGAGATAGAGTATGCTGTTGGTGACAGAGTGTTTCTTAAGGTTTCGCCATATAAGAAGTTAATGAGGTTTGGACATAAGGATAAGTTAAGTCCTCGTTTTATTGGGCTGAATGAGGTGTTCGAGCGAATTGGTCCTGTTGTTTATCGATTGAGGTTGCCGATGGAGTTGAGTTAGATGCATTATGTTTTTCATGTATCGATACTTCTTAAGTTTAGATCAGATCCTTCTCATGTTGTTCTAGTTGAGTAGATTGAGTTAAAAGCGGATATGAGTTATGAGGAGGAACCAGTAAGGATTTTGGATGTGGATAGAAAGGTTCTTCGAGAGAAGACTTTAGATTTGGTTAAAGTGCTTTAGAAACACCAAGGTGTCGAAGAGGCAACTTGGGGGACAAGGAAAAGCATGGACGAGCAGTTCCTCACTTGTTTGCTTCAGGTGAGAATTTCGAGGATGAAATTTTCTTAAGAGGGGAAGAGTTGTAACATCCCGATTTTGCGGTTAGTAGTTTGAGTGATGATTTAGGGAATTTGATTCGGGTCGAATCAGGTTCTTTAATTCGTTATTCTAGGAAAATTAAAATAATAAAATTCTAATCGGACAAGTAGTAATTTTAGAAAATGATTTAGAAATATTAAAATGATATTTTAAAATTAAAAAATGTTATTTGAACTTCAATTTGATTTATAATTAAGTTTAATTATGTACTAGTGACCAAATTGTAATTTTAGAAAAAGATTTGATGGTTTAATTTGTGATTTTCGAAAATGGACATTTTTAGTGACTAAATTGGAAAGCAAGTTGTACTTAGAATTCTTAGAGGGCCATAAACCCAATTTATTTTTAATTAATAATTTATCTACCAAAATTATTTTTAAATAGTTTTAAAAAGATGATAATTTTATGTTCTCTCATAACCACTTATTTTCTCATCTTTTCTCTCTATTTTCTCTCCATCTTCTTCTTTAAATTTCTTCAATTACTTGCTGATTTCTTCATCATTTTCAACAATATTTATTTTATTTTATTCATCTTTTCATTCTCTACAAAGCCACTCATCAATTTTGCAAAATCAATATTCATTTTCAAGAAATCAAGGAGAGGATTTCTCATCTTTTTGGTGGAGTAAATCTCAAAGTTAACTTGCTGAATTTTAATCTTTTTCTAAGGTTCTTTATTGAAATTCCCATGTATTAGCTTGCTAATTATTAAGTAAAACATGATTTCATGTTTTTAATTCTATATCTAATGATTTTATGAGGATTTTTGTGAAATCTTTTTAGATCTCAATTAATGTTGTAATTAGGTAGATTTAATTATGTTATTATTTCAATTAAATGATTAAATGATTCTTGAATTAATGGAACATTAATTTAATCTCGATGCAATCGGTGTTGTTTTAAGGTGATTTTCGGTTGTTTTAGGGGCTGTTTTAGGTGTTTTAATGTTTCTGGAGGTATAAGGATGATTTAGATGTGTTTTTGGTTTATAATTGAAGTTGATTGGATGTTAGAATCATTAGGTTTTGTGTTGATGTTGTTCGGATGCATTTCGGCTTAGTTTTCGGTCTTTTCGGCTAAGTTTTCGATAGTTTTGTGGAGATTTGATGTGGCTGCTGGTTTGACCATGTTATGATGTGAATATGCTCTGTTTTTAATGATGTAGAGGTAGTGCAAGAAGATGCTTAAGTGGCTTGTGCATTGGTGTTGCCATCGGAGCATCAACGAGGGCTCGTTTCGCTTGTGGGTGAGTGTTTTCAGACTTAAAGCGAATCACATTGGTTTGGTTCTGTTTTGAGGGCTAGGAATAGTGTGAAAACTTTCCATAGTTTAAGAGTAAGTAAAGTAAATATTTTTGATATATTAACATGAGTTTTGGCTACATTCGGTAAAAGCATTGATGTTGTTAATGCAATAAGATTTTTGCAAGTGCATAAGTATGATTTTGAAATTATGCATTCATGAGATAATTGCTGAAAATGCATGGTTTAAAAAGACATCCATGATTAGGGAAACATGAAAAATGAATTTGGAATATTATGTGGTTATTAGCCTTGAAATTAAAGGTGCCATTGGGCATGACTTTCGGTTCATTTGTTGAGCACATTATGGATGCATTATGAGCTGAAAATGAATTGGAATATTATGTGGTTATTTGCCTTGAAATTGATGGTGCCGTTGGGCATGACATTTGGTTCATTTATGAACATATTATGCATGCGAGCAACAAATTATCATGTACATTTGATTATGATATTGGCTGAGTGACACTAACTTTAGACTCAAATACGAATGACATGTCATTAGGATTGAGTGCACTATAAACATTATTGAAAATATGGAATATTGCCTACATGTAACAAGGGTGACTGTGTCGAATCGTGCGTGGTAGAGCCGCCTACACGTAACAAGGGTGACTTTATGTCTAACCGTGCGTGGTAGAGCCAGTAAGTTGACTTTGTGTAATGTAAAGGTGACTTTGTGTCACGACAAGACGAATGGTCTCTAGATCCGTGTATTCGATGAACTTAAGGTTTACAATAAGTGATCACTAGAAGCCAATATGCATTCATAGATTCAAAGAGAACATTATGCATCATTCTTGAATTGTTTTGATAATGTTATGCATGCACAAGGAAGTGTTTTGGTTTATGAACATAAATATAAAATAAAAAGCATGTATAATTTGTGGTGCATTACAAATTATGGTTTCATTACGGTTTAAATAGATGCATTGATGTTTTTGTTAGAGCCTCTTCACTAAGCATGTTGTGCTTAAGCTCTACTTCCATCTTTGCAAAAAATTAAAGACATTCGAAGCTTCATTTGGAGCAAGAGGATCAAGGGAAAGGATTACAACATTTTGGTATGATTTTGGCAAATAAGTTAGGGCTTGGCAATGTGTAGATCGAACCTCATAAAAGAGTGTGTTTGGTTAGTGAAGCTTTGTAATAAGACATTTTCTTCTGTGGTTTGCCTATTTGGTTGATGAACTTAGAGATTACCTTTGATTGCTTAAAGAATGTCTATACGTGATTGTTCTATGCTTAAAGTATCCACACTTACACAAGCACAAACACTCTTGTTTTTAATAAAATATTAGGAAGCATGCCTATAGATCCTTTGAAGTTCTAGATGTTAATGATGATGTGGTTTATGATGTTAATATGCTTAGGATTTATGCATGTAGTTGTGGGTGACTAATGGTTGTGTCTTGAGTCAGCTGAATTCATATAGTGTGACCCGTAAATGAAAGTTGCGGGAAATTGCATTTTAATCCTAAATATCTTTCTTTATTCAATTAGGGTATCTACAGATGTTATTTTGAGCTAAAATTTCACATGAATGCATAAAGTTGATTAAATTTCAAGATGGATAACTCAATTTGGACGAATTCCTTATAATTTGAAAGATTTATATTTGGGACCCTAAGTTAGTGAAACATGCAATTGGTGATGTTAGAATGCTCCATTTGATTTGAAATTTTCCATGAGGGATACTTGTATGTTTAATTGAACTTTGATGAAAAGAGTTTCTACTTTGTCATTACAATTTAAAAGTTTTACATTTTAGTCCCTAATTCACTTAAGTGTTTAGTCGGATATTTGTTTGTGATCAGATTGATTCCATTAATGCTTTGTATGAGACTAACACATGTAGGAACATAACTATGTATCTAAAAAAATATATAACGGTTTTCAGGGTTGTTTATCAAATCGGATCCTTATAGGTTTGGTTCAATATTCCCCGTGTAACCCATTAGTTCCAGTTCCGTCTAGGCCGAGCTAAGGGGGTTACATCAGGGATTGGTATACTTAATATGATTCCTTTGATCTTCTTGCTCTGTAAAACAAAAGTAAAAACACAAGTAAATAGGATGTTGATTAAACTTATTAGAATAATTAAATAAAACTAAATAGGTTGAAGTCAAATTAAGAAAGAGGACATGATCCAGTTGTGTTGTATATTGGATTTGATTGATCTGTTTCTGTCCAATGCAATTGCACCAGACTGCCTCTACAGTACTGCAGATTACTGTCTTCGGCAGTGATATTGTTCTCTACCGCGATAATCCCTTGATTTTGGGTAGATTTACCAAAGTTCGACAAAGTATCCTTTGATGGCTCCGCTTATCCCTAAGTCAAAACACTGTTGATGATCAGTCCTTAATGATACCTCCCATCATTAATCAATTATAACCAACAACCAATCCTACACTTCTTTTAGCCGCTAAAACTCTAACCTATCCCTAGGCCGAGTTAGTATCCTCCAATCAAGTTGAATATCGCACTTACGCCTTTTGTGAGTCTAACTCTCCCGAGTCTAGACAAATAGATTACTTACAAACTTCTCTCCCGAGTTTGGATGCAAGAACAACAATTGGAAAAAAGTAAGCAAACTTTGATATTTTATGTCATTGAAACAAGAAACAAGATACAATCTCCTATCACTAATACTCAACAACTTTCTCCTAAACTATAAGAAAACTTAGAACAAGATGGTAAGAATTGTTCCTAGAGTAAACTCTCTCAAATTCGGCTCTCCTTAGTCCCTTGGACGGTTATGCCTTATATAGGCTTGGCTTAGGGCAAACCTTTCCTAAATAGAGTACAACTTGGAATAGGGAACAAGTTATGTGTATAGGTTACATATTTCCAAGTTTAATTCTTCTAGAAGTTTTTTTCCCGCGTGGCCTTGTTCTTGGGCTTTCCTTGTGTTGTTTAGATCTGATCCTTGGGCTTCTTGTCTAATAACATTCTCCTCATTTTTCTCCTCAATTTTCCTGCCATATTGCTTTTTATCTTTTGCTGCCTCGGCATCAGGTCCTGCCTCGGCCTCAGTTTGCTGCCACGGCAATACTTATTTCTGCACAGACATGAAAATGCAGCAAAGTATGCATTTTCTATAAATGTTATCTTTAATAGCATCATCCCTAAGTAGGTGTAGATTTGATGATAAGTGCTCATGAAAAGTGTAGAAAGTGATAGTGAGTTGAGCACTTATCATGACTCCAAATTTCGCAATGAAGCGCCGTGGCTTTGCAGTAGTGTACCTTGATTCTTGATGGTTGTTGTATGCTCTTGAAGCATTGTCTTGGTACTTAGAATGAATTCTTGCATTGTAGCCTCCAAAGAACTGTATTAGAAGATGATGATACCCCCTTGCTATGATTATGCTAGGGTATGTTCGTTTGAAAATTCTGGGGTTCATGTTGATTTTGATTCCGCACCGGGGGATTAGGATTGTTGGGTCCTTGATTTCCCCATGAAAAATTCGGATGTTGTCTCCATCTTGGATCATAGGTGTTTGAGTAGGGATTGTTGTTTCTTCTATTGAAGTTGCTCACATAATTAGCTGTTTCATGGCTTCCTAGGCACTCACTCTCATAATGATTGTCATGGCATAACAGACATGCTAAACTGGCCATCTTCACTTCATTTACTTTATTGAAACGTTGAATGCTCTTCAACATGTTAGTGATAGCTGAGAGTTGGGCTGATAGTGAATCTTTAGCATCAAGCTTGAATGTTCTTTGTTCCTTTCTCCCGGTTCTAAGTCTTGTAGAAGGAAATTGATAGTTATTGTTGACAATTTTGTCAAGAATGTCAATTGCCTCCTCGGGTGATTTGTCTAGCAGAGTTCCATTTGCCGAGACATCTAGCATCATACTAGTAGGTACATTGACTCCATTGTAGAACATCAGAACTTGAGTCCAATCTTGAAATCCATGATCTGTACACTTACGAAGCAATCCCTTGTATTGATCCCAACATTCACACATCGACTCATTGTCACCTTGTCGAAAAGAAGCAATGTCATTTCTAAGTTGAGTATTAAGATTCGTAGGATTATACCACAACAAAAAGCTCTTGCATAGATCATACCATGACTTCATCGATCCGGATGGTACTCTACTCAACCATCCCCTTGCTCGACCACATAGAGAATAAGGGAATAACTTGAGTTTTAAGACATCCTCATGAACTCCTTGTTGAAGGAATGAGTCACAAACTTCTAAAAATGACCTGATATGTTGCCTTGCGTCTTCATGCGCCATTCCTCCAAATTGCCCAATAGAGTTTACCATATTGAACATGATAGGCTTTAGTTCGAAATGGGTAGCTTGAATTTCTGTTACCATGATGCCATGATTAAAATCATCCAAGATAGAATTTAAGTGATCCCTAATAGCTCTCGGTGAGGTGCAGCAGCATGCTGATTTATCCCGACATTTTGAACTACTGGGTCGTGAATTGGTGGGTCCATAGTTTTATACTGAGTACGCCTTCTTTGACGAAACAAACGCTCGATTTCATGCGTTATAGGGTAGAGAGGTCCGTCAGTTGACCTTCTTGTCATGCACTGAAAAGAAAAACAAAGAAAACAAGTAAAAAGAAACTAGAAAAAGTAAACAAAGTAAAACGAAAATGCCAAGATAAAAATGACAAACTTTACTGTAAGTAGATCCTCGGCAACGACGCCAAAAATTTGGTGTATTCTGTGTAGTACTATAATTAATTTATATGAACACACATATATGTGTAAGTATACACAATCATAAAAGTAATAATAGGGTGAGTGAGTATCATTCTCACGAGGATATCAGTAAAGTTCACAATCAATTTGTCAAGGAAAAAATTTGTCACTAACTAAAAAGGAAAAACAAGGGAAAAAATATAAACAAGATAAGATGGATCTATACTGTAAAGGTGTATTGTGGAAATGCTATGACAATTCTAGAATGTTAGCAACTAAAATATGCCAAGGCAAAATGGGAATGATGGTGATGGCAGGATAGATGAGTGGAAAATATGTGTGAAGTGTAAAGAGAGTGATTGCAAGATAACAAGTAAAATAAAGAAAGCAGTTTGTAAATACGGAGGCAAAAGTAGGATGCAAGAACACGTTTAAGCTATATGTTGTACTATCCCTCTATTGACGAACTCTCTCTCGGGAATGACTGGGTGGAAAAATCCTATAGAATTTTTACCCATCACTTCTACTAGCATAAGGCAACTATGGTGTGTATCTACTCGATAGAGATTTCTTAAGTTTTCCCGCTCTTCCGAGTCATAGGAACCTGACAAACTAAAATGCCATGGTATTTCGCCTATCACGCGAATAAAACTTGAGCCTATCGGTAAAGCATACTCCTTTTAGTCGTTGAAACCCTCCACTACGCCTCTTTCGAGTGCTCTAGGTTTAGATTAGGCTCTATTTTTAGTCTAAAACCCATTGCTCACGTAGATCCTCCCTTAGACTCTTTCGAGTGATCTAAGGATCTATAGCTACGTCTCTTCCGAGTTCTCTAGCATACACCTGAACACGGGATACTGTTGTGCCTCTTACAATCCCTAGATGATTACCAACAATGAGCAAAACAATTACACAAATACATAGAAGACATTATATTAGTAAAGGTAAAGGATAATCATCCACAAAAGCAACCACCTAAACAAAGCTCACATGGTGGTGCTAAATGTTAAAGTTATATCATCCACATAAAACCTTAATCATTCAACAAATCATCCTCTTAAAAATATAGAAAATAAAGCAAATCAAAAGTAGGACTAGAAGACATGCTTCGTTGATCAAGTCGTCGGATCTTCAACCCCCACGAGATGCCTTGTTGTGCTAGCCCCTTTCGGGTGCTTAGCACACCACTCCCTTCGAGCTCTATCAATGGAGGACTCCTTGTTCGGAGTTTGAAGGAGAAAGGTAGGAGCTTTACTCTACCATAAACAGCTCCAAAGGTGTCTCTTTTACTCTGTTTTTGCTCCTCTAAAAGGCCTCTCCTTTTGTGTTGGTCACCATATCTTTAAAAAGGGTGAAAAAACCTAAAAGATAGATAAAAATCCACTTCTGCCCTCTTCTTGTCATGGCATTTCTGCAGGACTGACAGAGGTGATAGTGGTCCCCTACTGAGGTGGCTTGCATACAGGCCATATTCGCTATGGTCCACTACTGAGGTGGTTGTGGTCAGGATGTAGTGGCCCTGATCGGCTGTGAAGGCACCGACTGACACTCTTATCAAAATATCTCTTTGTCGCCTAACTCAGCCTAGGAGTTCTCTAGCTTTACCATGGCATTTTCCCATGGCTATCCTTTTGCGTATGCCATGACAAATTGCCTCAACTTCTATTTTTGCTTCATCTACACAACACAACTAAAAAGAACTACCTTCCTCGTGAAATAAAACCTATTACCACCTAAAAATGTCAAGGCATAATTATAAAACTACATACAATGTTATGCACCAAAATGTAACTAAATGAGCTTATATGAGCCTAAGGACACTCAATAACTTAAGTAAAAAGGCCTAAAATATAGCCTTTCTACGAAGTTATCACCAGGGTGGAGACAACATCCTAATTTTTCTTGGGGTAATCAAGGATCAAATCAGGCAAGCAACTCGAATAGACAACAACCCATGTCAACACAACAAGGAGTCCAAGGTTTACAAGGAAATATGCCATGGCAAAATGAACACAAGAGAACAGTTCATCACCAAAGACACAACAAATCTTTGGAAGCTTCGCTACAAGAATTCATGGCTTCAACCAAGGAGTTCATGACATCAACAAAGATATTATTGCAGGTGATGAGTGCCTAAAAGGAAGATATTTACTATCCTTCTCATGGTACTTTATGCATCTATTATACACTAACTTGAACCGAACTATTAACTCTTTGCACAAATATTGGATATTCCGTTATCACTACTTACAAAGTCAACATTTATAAAGAATGCAGATATTATTACATATTATGTACATGTAGGAATATCCAGGGTCGAAGCGGCAGTGAAGCAATGTTTGAGGCCGAGGCAGAAGACAAGGCCGCGGCAGAATCCAGGTGGCAGCACCAACAATGGAGGCGCAATGAAAGATAAAAATATAGAGAAAATTCTGGAAGATATAGCGCACCAATTGGATCAGGCTAGTGTGCTAAAATCCCAAGTCAAAGACTAAGCGGGAAAACCCTTCTAGAAGACGGCAAACTTGGAAATATCAGATCCCTTGGAGAAGACTTGTTCCTTACTACAAGTTGAAGTCTATGTAGGAAAGGTTTGCCCTAGGTTAAGACTATATATACCCTAGCCGACCATATTATTTAGAGAGCCGATTTCTAGGGAAACCCTTCTCCCTAAGAATTGTACTTAAACGATATTATTTTCTAAATTTCCTAGGGATAGGTGAAGGTTGTCGATATTAGTGAGAGGAGATTGATTCTTATTTCTTTTTTCTTATGCAATAATAATATCAAAGTTTGCTTATCCTATTGCCATTCCTTGTTCTTGCATTCAAGCTCGAGAGAGAAGTTTGCAAGTAATCTATTTATCTAGCATTGAGAGGTGTAGATTCATGAAAGAGATAAGTACGGTGTTGTAGATACTAACTCGGCCCAGAGATAGGTTAAGAGTTTCAGCAACTAAAAGAAGTATTGGATTGGTTGGTGGTTATCGTTGATTTACGCCGAGAGGTATCGTCAAGGACCGATCATCAACAACACTCTGACTTAGAGATTAATGGAGTCAACTACGGACACTTTGCTGAACTTTGATGCCTCTGCCCAAGAGCAAGAGATTGCCGCGGTAGGGAACACTAATACTGCTAAGGCTGTATCTGCAGTGCTGTCGAAGTAGTGTTGTTTGATTGCATTGGACAAGAAGAAGATCAATTGAATCCACTAATTGACGCAGCTGGATCCTATCTACTTGCTCTATATCGTTCTCAACCTTTTATTTTATGTTTTGTTATTTAATTATTTAGTTAGTTAAACAAATCAACTCATCTGTGTTTTTACTTTATTTTCAGGAGCAAGGGAACAAGGGGATACATATTAACTATACCAATCCCTGTGGAGACGATACAACATATACTTATCACTATATTACTTGGCGACGTGTACACTTGTACTCAATTGCGCTTTTATTACACGCATTAAGTTTTTCGCACCGTTGCCGAAGATTGGCAACTAAATTTTGTTTTTCTTTATTTTCTTGCTCTTTAACTATTCTTTATCTAACTTTAATTCTAATTATTTATTTATTTAATTTTTATTAACTTTTATTTATTTGGTTTATGACCAGGGTAAACCCGAGTGGTCCATTGTACGAGTTGGATCCTGAGATTGAACGCACAAGACACCATCTGAGACGCAATCTATTCCATGTCATGGATGATCCAACAAGAGGACAAATTCCACCTGTTGATCATAATGTACTGCCACCAGCAATGCCGCAGCAGCCCCTACCGCAACCATTACCGAGGTAGCCCACTGTTAGAGACTATCTGGTGGAAGATCTAAACGGAATCAACCCTAGCGTAGTCACCCCAGAAATCGAAGCAACTCACTTTGAGCTAAAACCTGTGATGTTCAACATGTTGAACACAAATTGGATAATTTAGTGGGTTTGCTACTAAAGATGCAAGGCAACATCTTAAATCTTTCATGGAAATATGCAATTCTTTCAACATTCAAGGAGAACATGAAGATATTTTGCGATTAAAATTGTTCCCCTATTCACTGAGGGATAGGGCGAAACCTTGGTTGAATGGTATTCCAGCAGGATCTATAGGATCTTGGGAGGAACTCTGTTGAGAATTCATTACGAGGTTTAATCCGACAAATCTCTATGATCACATCCGTAATGAAATCACATCATTCCGGTAAGATGAGGACGAATCGATGTATGAGGAATGAGAATGCTACAGAGAACTGTTAAACAAATACCCACTACTTGGTTTTCCCTTGTGGACACAAGTCTCCATGTTTTATAATGCTACCAATGCCTCCAAAAGGATGATGCTAGACGCTTCCGCGAATGGGACACTTTTGGATGGAGCACCCGCAAAGGCCATTGAGATTCTAAACAAACTCGAATGGAACGATTTCCAATTTCCCACATCAAGACGAGGAGGAATGAGACATCATGCCACACCCCATGAATTAGATACATCAAGTTTAGTGGCAGCACAATTGACTTCTCTGACCAAGATGGTTCAGAACATGCAAGCCCAGAGAAACATACATGAGGTTAAGGTAGTTAACTTATCGGATTACATGCAAGATGAGGAGACCAGCCTATATATTGGAAACTATAGCAAAAACAATCAAATGATGTCCAACAATTACAACCCATCCTGAAAAAGGCATCCAAATTTTTCATGGGGTAACCCTAACAATGCCTTAAATACAATTAATCAAGCCCCTCGATTCCAGCATCAAAACCAGAACCTGCCGTAGTAGAACACCCAGCAACCCATGACACAGCAGTAGGTACAACAACAACAGTCTCTGAATGCATTGGCAGATTCTCTCACAGTTTTTATGACAAAGACTGATGCTTACATGATCGAGAATAGCCGCTTCATGAAGCGTACTGATAACTTCATGAACCGAACTGAGATGAGACTGCAGAACCTGGAGACCGTGATAAAATCTCTAGAAACCCAAGTTGGTTAATTTGCCCAACGACAAAACACTCGACCACCAGGGGGTTTACCTAGCAATACTGAAGTTGCTAAGATGTTAGGCCACGAGCAAAGCAAGGTAATTACAACAAGAAGTGGCCTACAATTAAAAGATAAAGAAAGGACCTCAACCGATAGAGTCCAACGAGGAAAGCAACATCATGAGGACTCAGAAGCTGAGCAGGACCCTGCCGAAAGCACTACCACAGCAGTAGAACCAACAGTACGACAAAAACCTGCTAAGGCAGCTGCAGATAAGTTTACCTCAAGTATTAAACTTAATATCCAAGGAAACCTGGAAGACTTAAGACCACCACCTCCTTTCCCTAAAAGGATAAAGAAGTGCAAATAAGACCACCAATTTCAGAAATTCCTAGACATATTGAAGCAGGTCCATCTTAACTTGCCACTAGTTGAGGCTATTGAACAAATGCCCAACTATGCCAAGTTCTTAAAGGACATAGTATCCAAACGAACAAGGCTAGGGGAATTTGAAACGGTGGCAGCCACTGAAGGTTGCATGGCCATATTGCATAATCGCATATCGCCAAAGCTAAAGGATCCTTGATGCTTCACAATCCCCTGTGCGATTAGGGATGGTTATAAAGGAAAGGCCCTATGCGACTTGGGAGCAAGCATCAACCTTATGCCCAAATCAGTTTTTCAAAAACTTGGAATAGGACGGGCAAAACCAACAACAATACTGCTCCAACGTGTGGATCGTTCTTATGTGCATCCTAAAGGCAAAATTGAGGATATTCTGGTGAAGGTCGACAAGTTTATATTTTCTGTCGACTTTCTTGTCCTTGACTGTGAGGCTGACGACAATGCATCGATAATATTGGGACGACCTTTCCTTGCTACTGGATGCACCATCATCGATATGGAAAATGGCAAGCTCACAATGCGGATAAATGATCAATAAGTCAAGTTGAACGCCTTCCACAATCTTACAAATTCAGACGCTCCAGTAGAATGTAAGTCTCTCTATACACCAAATCAGGGTACTAAAACTTCCTGCTTGCGTAGTACGCTCGACAGACTGTTCGGTAAAATAATAAAACCCAAAGGAGAAGTCGAATGCACTGAAGGGACTGGCCAATCTATGAAGAACGATATAGGCCAGAAAGAGATAATGAAAGTGGGAGATGCATTTACATGCACTCCACAAGTAACATAATCTATTCCCTTCAATTTTAGTTATTATATTAGGAGTAGTTTATATTATTATTTTCAGTATTTTATGTTGTTATGTTTTATTTTCAGTATTTTGTGTATTTATGTTTTTTTAGACTAAATAAAGCAACAAATGCAGAAAAATTATACCAAAGAGAAAGTTTGCTGCCGCGGTAGTGCACTATGTTAGAGTCGTAAAATTCCTAACGGGCAGAAACAGTATAACGGCTCTCTGTCGAGAAACCCACCGCGACAGTAACTATGCATCAAGGTAGTAAATGCCTAACGACTACTTTTTAACCGTCATATTTTTACAGCCTATATAAGCAAACTCATTGCTGTGCATTATTTACTCTTGCATTCTTGCTACTTCTTGAAAACTCTTGCTCTCACTATCTTTTCAATATCTTGAAATTTTCAGAACTCTATCTATTACTCCAGAATTTCTCAAACCATTCTCCACGAACAATCAATGGCTTCTTACACAAGATTCGCCCCATCCACTGTTGTTGACCGATTCAACTGCTCGTTCGTTGCTCGGCAGTTATGGGAAGAGCAAGGATTTCAACAGAGCAATAAGATATACTTCGGTATTGAATCATACTTTTTCAACAAGATTCAGTATCGAGATTGGAAGGCTTTCTTCCTACAACCTCCACCAACAAACACCACAATTGTGAGAGAATTTTACGCACATGGGTCGAGCAAGGACAACCTCTTTATCCACTGTCGAGGCATGCCTGTCAACTTGATGCCAAAGTCATCAATGAATTTTATGGTCTCACACCCACACGTGATGTTCATGCTGAATTCGTAGACAACATCACCACCCAAGACTATGAAGAGATCAAAGATGAGCTTTGCTACAACAACACCTCATGGGAAATCGGTGCCCATAAAGGTTCAGTAACAAGGCAGAGTCTAATACCCGAGGCCAAGATGTGGTATACCTTTATCAAGAGACGAATTATCCCAACCTCCAATAACAGCACATTGGATCGCAAAAGACTGGTGTTAATCTAGTGTATCATCAAGAAGAGAAGCATCAACATTGGAGAGATCATTCTTCACGAAATTCATGAATATGGTAAGAAGAAACGTGGACCACTTTATTTCCCATGTTTAATCTCTGCCTTGTGTATTAATGTAGGAGTTCCGATTGAAGACACGGATGAATATATGCCAACTCGACAGGGGTAGACAAGAGATTTCTGCCACCGAGTTATGCAAATCACGCATGCAGAACCTGTCCAGGCAACGCCACAGCAGTTTACTGCTGACTTCACTGTCGGAGGGCAGTATTCAACAGAAGCACCAGCCTCTGCCGAGACAACTACTGCAGCAGACCCATACCAAGAAATTCTGCAAAGGATAGAAGCCATGGACCTTCGCCAACAACGCTACATGGAGTACCAGCGCAACTTCAATACATCTCTAGCTAAAATGATGATGCAAAGCTTCCTACATCAAGGGTCGCAATTTCCCGAGTTCCCAGCCAACATGTTTATCACTGTCGCCCCTTATACTGAGACAACACCTGCCCCAGGACCGTAACTATTTTTCCAACCACGGCCGCATCAATAGTTTCATGCTGCCGAACCTTCCAGGCCAGCAAGGTCTGCCGAAGTATCATCTACCAGCCAAAGGCCATCCAAGAGGAGAGTTATCTTTAACTCTTCAACTAATCCCTATGCCCAGTCTCAGCAGAGATACGTTGTCTCGCTAGATTGATGAATACCATAGTTCGTCCCATGAATCAGCAATACCCACTGCCGCGGCAAGGGGCAGAACGGAAATCATGGACACAAACAGTATGGACGAGGTGGAAGAAGGGGATGAGGTTACGGGACCAATGCACCGCAATCGACCAGTAGAGTTCAGCCGCATCGGTAGGCCAAACAACAGCAATCACCAGCACAAGGATCCAGACGAAAGGCATCAGCAACAAGTCCTAGGACAATGCTTTGTACAAGCAGCTCCTCGGAGTCATTATAAATATTTCCTTTACTGCTTTTGTCTATCTCCATATTTTAATTGTTGTTTGCCTTAAGTTTTGATCATTGGGGACAATGCTCGGTTTGAGTTTGGGGGAGATTGTAGGTGCAGAAGCACTACCGAGGCTACCCTCTGCCGCAGTATTACCATGAAAAGGGAGAAAATTTTTTTTGAAATTTTTTTCTTACAATATTCTCTTTTCTTGAATTTCTGTTTGTAATCTTGCATTGCCCTACATCAGCTTTGCTTTAGTTTACTACTTTAAGGCTATAGAATCTTTCTCCTTACCATGGCCAAGTTCTGTTTTGAAGGGATAACCATAAGATACTCATGGAATAAAACTTAGAAGCTTGCTTTAGGGTTAGAAAGAAAATAAACACTTTATGGACTGGTTTGATTTAGGAGTTCTTTTAATAAACTTAGGTGATAAAGACTTAGAACCTTTTGGAAAAATAACTAGAGGTGCCTATTATTAAGTAATGTGCTTCCAGAAGCTATTAGATGTTAGGTGATTGGTTAAGGCTGTTAGAGTAGTTACTTGGCTCATTGAGTTCATTCTCCAGCTCATTAAGCTCATTCATTATGCTATATATAACCTTGTATTGATTATTAAGTAATGTGCTTCCAGAAGCTGTTAGCAGTTAGGTGATTAGTTAAGGCTTTTAGAGTAGTTACTTGGCTCATTGAGTTCATTCTCCAGCTCATTGAGCTCATTCTTTACGCTATATATAACCTTGTATTGATGAGTGTAATTCAAGCTGATAATTCAATCAATAGTTGAAGTTTGTTTGTTAGTATTCAACACCTATCACTGAGCTCTAGTATGCTAAATAGGTGGTTAATAAAGAAAAAAAAGAAAAAGAAGAAAATAGAAAACACATATCTTGAGGTGCCCGAAATTGGCTCAAGATTTGTTGTTTTAAGGATATAGCTTTAGTCCAAAATTCTATTTGTCTTGAACTTAGAGTTTATCTAAGAAAGCCTTGAATCAGCCTTGTCCATAAAATGCATACACTCACCTAGCCTTATAGCTTATTTCTGAGTAAAGTCCTTGGGTAAACTAGTGGCTAAAACGGAAAGATAGACAAGACCATGGTAGGGAGAATAGATGGAAAAGTAAGACCAAAGGGGAGTAAGGTTTGGCAATTTGATGTTTTGAATTGCTTGAGGACAAGCAATAGTTTGAGTTTGAGGGTATTTGATGAGTGCCTAAAAGGCAAATATTTACTACCCTTCTCATGGTATGTTATGCATCTATTATACACCAACTTGAACCAAACTATGAACTCTTTGCACAAATATTGGATATTCCGTTATCACTACTTACAAAGTCAACATTTATAGAGAATGCAGATATTATTACATATTTTGTACATGCAAGAATATCCAGGGTTGAAGAGAAAGTGAAGCAATGTTGAGGCCGAGGTAGAAGACAAGGTCACGATAGAATCCAGATAGGCAACACCAACAATGGAGGCGCACTGAAAGATAAAAATATACAGAATATTCTAGAAGATGCAGCGCACCAATTGGACCAAGCTAGCACGCTAAAAGCCCATGTCAAAGACCAAGCGGGAAAACCCTTCTAGAAGGCGACAAACTTGGAAATATCAGATCCCTTGGAGAAGACTTGTTTCTTACTCCAAGTTGAAGTCTAGTTAGGAAAGGTTTGCCCTAGGTTAAAATTATATATACCCTAGCCGACCACATTGTTTAAAGAGCCGATTTTTAGAGAAACCCTTCTCCCTAAGAATTGTACTTAAACAATATTATGTTCTAAATTTCTTACGGATAGGTGAAGGTTGTCGATATTAGTGAGAGGGGATTGATTCTTGTTTCTTTGTTCTTATGCAATAATAATATCAAAGTTTGCTTATCCTATTGTCATTCCTTGTTCCTACATTCAAGCTCGAGAGAGAAGTTGGCAAGTAATCTATTTATCTAGCATTGAGAGGTGTAGATTTACGAAAGGGATAAGTACGGTGTTGTAAACACTAACTCGGCCTAGAGATAGGTTAAGAGTTTCAATAGCTAAAAGAAGTGTTGGATTGGTTGGTGGTTATCGTTGTTTTACGCTGAGAGGTATCGTCAAGGACCGGTCATCAACAACACTCTGACTTAGAGATAAGCGGAGTCAACTACGAACACTTTGCTGAACTTTGATGCCTCTGTCTAAGAACAAGAGATTGCCGTGATAGGGAACACTAATACTACTGAGGTTGTATCTGTAGTGTTGTCGAAGCAGTATTGTGTGATTGCATTGGACAAGAAGAAGATCAATTTAATCCACTAATTGACCCAGCTGGATCCTATCTACTTGCTCTATATCATTCTCAACCTTTTATTTTATGTTTTGTTATTTAATTATTTATTTAGTTAAACAAATCAACTCATCTGTGTTTTTACTTTATTTTTAGAAACAAGGGAACAAGGGGAGACATATTAAGTATATCAATCCCTGTGGAGATGATACACGATATACTTATCACTTTATTACTTAGCTCCGTGTACACTTGCACTCAATTATGCTTTTATTACACGCATTAGCAGGAGCATTCCACCACCATCTCTAATCAAGGCAATCTTTTACAGATCCAAGGAGCGTTACTGCAAAGTCATAACGCTTCAGTTAGATCGTTGGAGACTCAAGTGAGTCAGATTGCTCAAGCATTACAAGTGAAACTAAGAGGCAACTTGCCTAGTGATACTGAATTCACTAAAAATTATGCAAAGAGCAATGTAGCATACTTAACTTGAGAAGTGGAAGACAAGTCAACACGGGGGAACAATTTAAAAGAAAGGAAAAAGAAGAAACCCCCATTCAGGAGCAAAAAGAAGCTGAAGAACAAGAAGAAAATCTGCTCAAGAAGAAACTGGAGAAAACATAAAAAATGAGGCATTTGTTGAGAAACCTGCAGATGCTGCTGCAAACGAAGCAGTACCAACATAACCTTCGGAGGACATAAGACCACCACCAGAATTCCTTCAGTGTTTAAAGCAATATATGAGGATCTCTAATTTCAAAAATTTGTAAGTATGCTAGACCAATTTCATATAAATATCTCATTTTTAGATGCTATTAATCAAATGCCCTCATATGCAAAATTTGTGAAAGATATTGTTAAAAAGAAAAGAAAAGCTGAGAATTTTGAAATAGTTGCTATAACATCTGAGTTCTATTTTTGGAGGACTGAGCTTCCCATGAAGAGGTAAGATTCTGGCAGCTTCATTATTCCATGCTCGATTAGAGACAATTTTGTGGGTAAGACACTATGCGACCTCGGTTTGAGCATCAATCAAATGCCCAAAGCAATATTAAAGAAGGCAGACCATTCTCATGTCCGACCTACCACAGTTCTCTTGCAATTGGCAGACCATTCTCGTGTCCGACCTGAAGGCAAAGTCGAAGATATGATAGTAAAAGAAGGCAAGTTTGTGTTCCCTGTGGATTTTCTGATTCTAGATTGTGAAGTGAACTATAAAGTGATAAGTGCTCAACTCACTATCACTTTCTACACTTTTCATGGGCATTAATCATCGATTCTACACCTACTTGGACCAATGTATATACTTAATGTAATATATTTAGGGGTTATGCTATTAAAGATAATATTTGTAGAAAAGGAATACTTTCCTGCATTTTCATGTCTTTGCAGGAACAAGTATTGCCGAGGCAGCAAACTGGGGCCGAAGCAGGACTTGATGCCGAGGAAGTAAAGGAAAAATAGCAACATGGAAGGCAAACTGAGGAGAAAAAATGAGGAGAAAGTTGCGGGACAAGAAACCCAAGGATTGGAGCTGGACAACACAAGGAAAGCCCATAGACAAGGCCACGCGGGAAAGCCTTCTAGAAGAATTAAACTTGGAAATATTTGACCTATGTACAAGACTTGTTCTCTACTCCAAGTTGTATTCTACTTAGGAAAGGTGATAGGTGTGGTATAAGCGCTATTTTGAGTGTAAGTGTATATGTCGTCAAGTAATAAAATGATAAGTATATCGTGTATCGTATCCACAGGGATTGGTATACTTAATATGTCTTTATTTGTTCCATTGCTCCTGAAAATAAGATAAAAACACAAATAAGATGATTTGTTTTATCTAAATAAATATTTAAATAATAAAACATAAAATAAAAAGGTTGAGAACGATTATAGAGAAAGTGGGTAGGATCTAGTTGCGTCAATTAGCGGATTCAATTGATCTTCTCCTTGTCCAATGCAATCGCACAATACTACTTCGATAGTACTACAGATATTGCCTCGGCAACGCTGGTGCTCCTCTGCTGCGGCAATCTCTTGCTCATGGGAAGAAGTATCAAAGTTCAGCAAAGTGTCCGTAAGTGACTCCGCTCATCTCTGAGTCAAAGTGTTGTTGATGCTTAGTCCTTGATGATACCTCTCGGCGTTAGTCAAAGATAACCACCAACCAATCCAACCCTTCTTTTAGCTGTTGAAACTCTTAACCTACCCCTTAGTGCCTCAACACGGGTATAGGCCGAGTTAGTGCCTATGATACCGTACTTATCCCTTTCGTGAATCTACACCTCTCGATGTTAGATAAATAGATTACTTGCAAACTTCCCTCTCGGGCTTGGATACAAGAACAAAGAATGGCAATAGGATAAGCAAACTTTGATTTTATTGCATACGAACAAAGATACAAGAATCAATCTCCTCTCACTAATATCAACAACCTTCACCTATACCTAAGAAGTTTAGAACATATTATCGTGTAAGTACAATTCTTAGGGAGGAAAGGTTTTCTCTACAAATTGGCTCTCTTAGACAATGTGGTCGGCTAGGGTATTTATAGACTTAACCTATGGCAAACCTTTCCTAAATAGACTTGAACTTGGAGTAGGGAATAAGTCTTCTTCAAGGATTCTGATATTTCCAAGTTTGCCGCCTTCTATAAGGGTTTTCCCGCTTGGTCTTTGAATTGGGCTTTTAGCACGCTAGGCTGGTCCAATTGATGCGTTGTGTCTTCTAGAATATTTTCTATATTTTTATCTTTCTTTGCGCCTCCATTGTTGGTGCTGCCACACTGGATTCTGCCGTGGCCATGCTTCTACCTCGGCCTCAACACTGCTTTTCTATCGCTTCGGCTCTGAATATTCCTATATGTACAGAAATTGTAATAATATCTGCATTCTCTATAAATATTAACTTTGTAAGTGATGATAACGGAATATCCAATATTTGAGCAAAGAGTTCATAATTCGTTTCAAGTTAGTGTATAATAGATGCATAAAGTACCATGGAAAGGGTAGTAAATAACTTCCTTTTAGGCACTCATCAAAAGGTTTGCCCTAGGCCAAGCCTATATAAGGCATAGTCGTCACAAGGAGAAGAAGAACTCGACTAGAGACATTAAAATTATAGCTTATAATATAGAATTAGATTTAGTTTTTCTTTTCTACATTATGTTCTAATTTACTTAGGCTTAGGTGAAGGTTGTTTCTAATGCAATAAAATATCGAATTTTTCTTATCCTTTGCCATTCCTTGTTCTTGCATTCAAGATCGAGAGAGAAGTTTATGAATGATCTATTTATCTAATATCGAGAGAGTTAGATTCACGAAAAGGATAAGTACGGTGTTTCAATCGGGAAATACTAACTCGGCCTAAAGATAGGTTAAGAGTTTCAGCGGCTAAGAGAAGTGTGGGATTAATTGGTGATTGTAATTGATTCACGCCGAGAGGTATCATCAAGTACTGGTCATCAACAGTATTTCGACTTAGAGATAAGCGAAATCATTAAAGGACACTTTGCCAAACTTTGGTAAAGTCTGCCAAGGAGCAAGAGATTGTCGCGGCAGACGAATGACATCACTATTGAGGCAGTAATTTGTAGTCCTGCCGAGGCAGTGTTGTAAAATTGCATTGGACAAGAACAAGTTGATCAAATCCACTATACAACACAACTGGATCCTATCCATCTTCCTTATCTTATTTTTCTAGCTTTATTTAGTTATCATTATCACAACCCCAATTCACTTGTGTTTTTATTTTTCTTTTAAAGATCAAGAAGATCAAAGGAAACATCTTAAGTATACCAATCCCTGTGGAGACGATACTTGATTTACTCATCACTTTATTACTTGACGACGTGTATACTTGCACTACAATTGCGTATATATAGCACGCATCATAAATCACCCATCATCTTAGGATGACCATTCCTTACCACCGGTCGAATTCTCATTGACTGTGAAAAGGGAGACTTAACAATACGAGTAGTAGATCAGTCCATGACTATCAATGTCTTCAACACTCTCAAATACAAGGATGATAATGAAGAATGTCACTTCATAGCTGGGATAAATGCTACAGCAACTGACGAAGATGCAGATTTTTGCCGTGACAATTCTTTACAAATGAAGGACTTTGCAAAATTGCTGGAGGAGCATGATCAAGATGAAGAAGCTCATCTGGAGCTACAAAAAATTGGCTATTTCCAGCCAAGACCATTTACGATATTTGAATCAATTGATTTCTTTGAATTTATTCCTCCTAAACCATCACTTTTACATGCACCATCTTTAGACTTAAAACCACTGCCACCGCATTTAAAGTATGTTTATTTGGTATCTCACAATATTTTTCTAATGATTATTTCTTCTAGCTTACATCCTAACCAAGAGCCGAGTCTTGTGAATTTGCTATCCCAGTATAAGAAGACTCTAGGGTGGACTGTGGCCGATTTGAAGGGCATAAGTCCTACAATGCACAAGATCCTGCTAGAAGAATGCCACAACAATTCTGTTGATCCCCAAAGAAGACTGAACCAAACAATGAAGAAGGTAGTGATGACGGAGATTATCAAGTGGTTAGATGTAGGGATCATATACCCAATTTCAGACAATTCATGAGTTAGTCCTGTGCATTGTGTTCCTAAAAAGGGAGGCACGAAAATGATCACAAATGAGGACAATGAGTTACTCCCGACAAGGACATTAACAGACTGGCGCATTGATGCATGCTAGATGTACGCAATTTTAGTGCAAGTGAACACGTCAGCAAGTAATAAAGTGATGAGTATCAAGTACCGTCTCCTCCGTGATTGGTATACTTAATTTGCTTCCTTTGGTCTTCTTGCTCTATAAAAGAAATAAAGTAAAAACACAATTAATTGGATGGTTATTGAACTAAATAATAAAAACTAAATAATGATAGAAAAGTAAGATAAAGGAGGTGGCCAGGATCCAGTTGTGTTGTATAGTGGAATTGATCAACTTGTTCTTGTCCAATGTAATTGTACAACACTGCCTCTGCAGGACTACATATTACTACCTCGATAGTGATGACACTCGTCTGCTGCAACAATCTATTGCTCTTGGGCAAACTTTATCAAAGTTCAGCAAAGTGTCCTTTAATGACTTCGCTTATCTCTAAGTCGAAGCACTGTTGATGACCAGTCCTTGATGATACCTCTCGGTGTGAATCAATTATAATCACCAACCAATCTCGCACTTCTCTTAGCCACTGAAACTCTTAACCTATCTCTAGGTCGAGTTAGTGCTTCCCGATTGAAACACCATACTTATCCCTTTCGTGAATCTAACTCTCTCGATATTAGATAAATGGATTACTCACAAACTTCTCTCTCGAGCTTGAATGCAAGAACAAGGAATGACAAAGAATAAGCAAACTTTGATACTTTATTGCATTAGAAACAGGAAACAAAGTTTGACTTCATCACACTAATATTTTACAACCTTCACCTAAGACTAAACAAACTTAGAACATAATGTAGAAGAAAGAAAAACTAAAGGCAAAATCTAATTCTATATTCTAAGCTATGAATATAATGTCTCCTCTTCCCTTGGACAGGTATGCCTTATATAGGATTGGCCTAAGGCAAACCTTTCCTAAGTAGAATACAACTTTGAGTAGGGAACAAGTCATGTACATAAATCAAAGATTTTTAAGTTTATTTCTTCTAGAAGGCTTTCTCGCGTAGCCTTGTCTTTGGGCTTTATTCGTGCTATCCAGCTTCGATCCTTGGGCTTCATGTCCAACAACGTTCTCCTTATCTTTCTCCTCAGCTTTCCTGCCATATTGCTACTTGTCCTCTACTGCCTCGATATCAAGTCCTGCCTCGGCCACAGTTTGCTGTCGCGACAATGCTTTTTCTGGCACAGATACAAAAATGGACTAAAACTTGCCTTTTTTGTAAATATTATCTTTAAGAGCATAATCCCTAAATATATCACATTAAGTATATGCATTGGTCCAAGTAGGTGTAGAATTGATGATTAATGCCCATGAAAAGTGTAGAAAGTGATAGTGAGTTGAGCACTTATCACACCCCCAAACTCGAACTATTGCTTGTCCTCAAGCAATACAAACCATCAATTTGTCAAACTTTATTCCCTCTTGGTCTTATGTTTCCATCTATTCTCCAAACCATAACTATTTCTATTCTTTAGCCTTAACTTTTCGGTTACCTAAGGTTGTACCTAGAAGATAAACTATAAGGTTTTGTGAGTGTGTGTATTTTTGTGGATAAGTTTGACTAAGGGACTTTTTAGATAAATTCTAAGTTCAAGACAAATAGACTTGGATTTAGTGTACTCTTCTTAAAACAACAATTTCTTGAGCCAAATTCGGGCACCTCAAGGATTGTGTTTTCTCCTTCTTATTTTCTTATCTCTTTTGCTATTCTTTTGAACATACTAGAGCCAATTTCGGGTTCCTCTAGCATGAAGAAGAGTATTTCCTAGAGCCGGTTATAGTCACCTTTCAAAAGATCTAAGTCTTTATCATCTAAGTTCATTAAAAGAATTTCTATAGCCATGCAAGTCCCAAAAGTGTGTTAAGTTCAACCTTATAGTAAGCTTCTAATTTTTTCTCCTTAAGTATCCTAAAATTAAGCTTTTAAAACAGAACCTAATCATGGTAAGGAGAAAGATTTCTATTTCCTTAAAAAATAAACTAAAATAATATTGATGATGAGCAGTGAAAGAGTATGGGCAACAAGTCAAGTAAGGTGATGGACATAAAAATTTTAAAATATCACTTAAAAACTTCCTTTTTCATGGAAAGGCTGCGACAGTGGATTGCCTCGGTAGTGGCTCTACACCCCAAAACTCAAACCAAGTATTGTCCTCAACGCTTAAATTTGGGGCGAGCAGTAGGCAATAAAATATAAAAAGGAAACAAGCAATTATGAAAAAATAGCATAAAAAAATTATAAGGGCTCCGAAGAGCTATCCTCCACAATTAGTTTTCTGGATCTTGTTGCTGATTGTTGTGTCCTTCGTTGCATGGGAGCATTCACCTATTCTTTTCCTTCATCTTCGGTCTCCATTATATCAGTCCATCTTTCATTCTTTGGATTTGCCTCGGCATGGTGAATGGTCGGCCCGGCAATATCGGAACTTTGGTATACATAGGCATCTATCTCTTCTGATAGACTTCCCATGATGATGAGGGATCTTGGGGGAGTGCTGAAGACTGCCCTCCTCTTGGAAGGTCTTCTATTGGAAGATGATGCCGTGGCAAAATCTGTTGTCCTAGATGGGCCAGCAGCGTGATACTATTGTTGAGTGCCTGTGGGGAAGAATGGTCTCGGTCCTCCTAGAGCTAGTGTTGTTTCTGTGTAAGGTGCAGCCGTCACGAACATATCAGTGGGGAATTTTGGAAACTACACCCCTTGGTCTGGAAAGTTGTGGAGCATCATTTGAGCAAGTGTGCTGTTGAAGTCTCTTTGATGCTCCATGTATCTATGTTGCCTAAGGTCCATGGCTTCCATCCTTTGTAGAATCTCCTGATATGCGTCTGCTGCGGTAGAGGTGTGGGTAGTTTCAGGCATGTTTATCGTGTACTGGGCTTCGACATCAGTATTAGCAGTGAGCCACTGTAGCATTGCCTGGACTGGTTCTGCTTGCGTAATCTGTATGATCTAGTGGTAGAATTCTCTGGTCCATCCTTTTGTTTGGGGTGTGAGTTCATCTGTCCTGGCAGTGGGTACACCTGCAGCATTACAAATACTAGTGATTAAAGAAGGGAAATATGGAGGACCTTTATCCTTCTTACCGCATTCATGAATTTCTCACAAAATAATTTCTGCAATGTTGATGCTCTTTTTATTGATGATCGATTATGAGCACCAATCTTCTTCGGTCCATCGTAATGTTATGGAAGGTTAGGATGAGGCGTCTCTTTAAAAAAAAGTTCCAAAGTTTGGCCTCGGGTTTCAAACTTTCCCTTGCTACGGATCCTTTGTGGGCACCGGTCTCCCATGAGGTATTACCGTAGCAGAGGTCGTCCTTTATCAACTCATAGTCTTGAGTGGTGACATCCTCCATAAATTTGGGATGGATATCACGTATAGGGACAAGGCCGTAGAAATTGGTGATTGTATCGGCATCGAGCTTGACAGGCCTGCCTCAACAGTGGACAAAAAGAGAGTCCTTGCTTGGCCCGTGCGTATAGAATTCTCGCACGATGGTGGCATTGTCCTGGGGAGGCTGTAGGCAAAAAATCTCCCATTCTTGATATTTTATCATGTCGAATAAGTAGTGTTCAATGCCAAAATCTTCTTCCTCTGAATGTTGGAACCCTTGCTCTTCCCATAGCGGCCGAGCAATGAATGATCTGTTGAAACGTTCTTCAACAGTGGCTGGGGTAAAGCGTTTGTAGGTGACCATCGATGAGTATTAGAAAATTGAGAGTCTTGGAGAATTTCTTGAAGAGTTTCTGAAATTTGCAAGAAGGTAAGTAGGCAGAAAGTATTGTGAGAGCAAGATTAGCAAAGAATTAAAGATAACAAGAATGCAAGAGTGAATAGTTCAAAGGGGAAAGATTTCTTATATAGGCCTTGGTAGTATGACCGTTTTAACCACTAGCCGTTTTATAGCCATTTAACTTTTACCGCTGTTTGCATTTACTGTTGCGGCGAGAATCTCGGCAGATAGCCGTTACATTATTTCTGCTCGTTGGGACTGCTGCGACTCTGACACTACCTCGGCAGAATTCCTGCTATGAACTATTTCTCCTTTATTCTTGCTTATTGTCCTAAGAAAAATTAAACAAAAACAAGAAAATTAATTAAAGTAATAAAAAATTAACTTTAAAATAAATTAATCATAACATAATAGAAAAAAGAGAGGGGAGAGATTATATCACTGGTGGAGTGCATGCAAATGCATCTCTCAAGGTGATCATCTCTTGTTGGCCAGAATGATTCTTTAAGTGTTGGCCAATGGCTTTATTTCTATCCCTTTTTGTCCTGATCTTCACTACACAATGTTTGTCTTGACAGTGTGATGTTCTGTTGATTTCTTCCACATCTTCCTTAATTTTTCTGTCAAAAAATCTTCCATAATAAATATCTAATTTTCTACCGAGCATGTTGCCCAGGAAATGGTTGTTGAAATAGGATACCTTTTTGTTTGCATTTGTTGTGTGAAGGACTTTGCACTTTTCTACATCATTATGCCTTTTCAAATTTTGGAACACATTGAATTTGACTTGTTGGTCATTTACCCTCATAGTCAACTCTCCTTTTTCCACATCAATTAATGTTCGTCCAATCGCAAGGAAAGGTCTCCCAAGGATGATCGGTGTATTCTCATCTACTTCATAATCAAGGACAAGAAAATCAGCAAGAAAAATAAATGTCTACTCTTACCAGTATGTCCTCGATTTTTCCTTCGGGTTGCACGTATGATTGATCCACAAGTTGGAGCATCACAGTAGAGGGTTTTGCCCTTCCAATTCCAAGCTTTTGGAAAACATATTTGGGCATTAGATTGATTCTTACTCCAAGGTCGCATAGGGCCTTACCTTCATAGTAGTTACCAATTGCACAAGGTATTGAAAAGCATCCAGGATCCTTCAATTTTGGTGGCATGCGATTGTGTAGCATTGTCATGCATCCTTCTGTAGAAGCCACTGTTTCAAACTCACCTAGCCTCTTTCTCTTAGACACAATGTCTTTTAAGAATTTAGCATAATTAGGCATATGTTCAATTGCCTTTACGAAGGGTAAGTTAATGTGGACTTGCTTTAAAATATCTAGAAAATTTCTAAATTGATGGTTCTGTTTTTGCTTTTTCAACCTTTATGGGAAAGGTGTTGGTGGTCTTATCTCTTTCATGGTTTCTTTAGTTTGAAATTTAATACCTAGAACCACTATCTCTTTCACTGTCTCGACAGCTTCTTCAGGTATTGTCGAGTTCTCTGCTAAGGAAGTGTTCTCATGATCAGTTTGTTCAGCCTCCAAGTTCTCTTTTTCTGGTTCTGTTGGTGAGACTTTGGGTGCTGAGCTTTCTACCTTCTCTTTCAGTTGGACCACTTATGGTAGTGATTACTTTGCACTGTCCATGGCCCATTACCTTAGCAACTTCAGTATTACTAGGTAATCCTCCTTGTGGTCTAGTATTGATGTTTTGGGCAAACTGCCTGATAAGTGCTCAACTCACTATCACTTTCTATATTTTTCATGAGTATTAATCATCAATCTATAACTACTTGGACCAATACATATACTTAATGTGATATATTTAGGGAAGATGCTATTAAAGATCACATTTATAGAAAAGACATACTTTACTGCATTTTTATGTTGTGCAGGAACAAGTATTGCCGCGACAGCAAACTGGGGCCGAGGAAGGACCTGATGCCGAGGCAGTAGAGGAAAAATAGCAACATGGCATGCAAACTGAGGAGAAAATGAGGAGAACATTGCTGGACTAGAAGGCCAAGGATCGGAGCTGGATAACACGAGGAATGCCCATAGACAAGGCCATGCGGAAAAGCCTTCTAGATGAATTAAACTTGGAAATATTTGACCTATGTACAAGACTTGTTCCCTACTGCAAGTTGTATTCTACTTAGGAAAGTTTTACCCTAGGCCAAACCTATATAAGGCATAGCCGTCCAAGGGTATGAGAGACACATTAGACTCATAGCTAAGGATCTAGAATTAGATTTAGGCTTTCTTTTCTACATTATGTTCTAATTTTGCTTAGGCTTAGGTGAAGGTTGTAAAGTATTAGTGTGAGGAAGTCAAACTTTGTTTCTTGTTCCTAATGCAATAAAATATCGAAGTTTTCTTATCCTTTGTCATTCCTTGTTCTTGCATTCAAGCTCGAGAGACAAATTTGTGAGTAATCCATTTATCTAATATCGAGAGAGTTAGATTCACGAAAGGGATAAGTACGATTTTTTAACCGGAAAACACTAACTCGGCCTAAAGATAGGTTAAGAGTTTCAGCGGCAAAGAGAAATGTTGGATTGGTTGGTGATTATAATTGATTCACGTCGGGAGGTATCATCAAGGACTGGTCATCAATAGTATTTCGACTTAGAGATAAGCGAAATCATTAAAGTATACTTTGCCGAACTTTGGTAAAGTCTGCCCAAGAGCGAGAGATTGTCGCGGCAGATGAGAGACACCACTATCGAGGCAGTAATCTGTAGTCCTGCCGAGACAGTGTTGTACAATTGTATTGGACAAGAACAAGTTGATCAATTCTACTATACAACACAACTGGATCCTAGCCTTGTTCCTTATCTTATTTTTCAATCTTTATTTAGTTATTATTATCACAATCCAATTCACTTGTGTTTTTTATTTTCTATTACAGAGTAATAAGATCAAAGGAAGCATATTAAGTATACCAATCTCTATGGAGACGATACTGGATTTACTCATCACTTTATCACTTGACGACGTATGCACTTGCATTACAATTGCGCATATATTGCACGCATCAAGTTTTTGGCGCTGTTGTCGGGGACTGTTTACTAAATTTTGTTTTCTTTATTTTTTTGTTCTTTTATTTTATTTTTAATTTTTATTTTATTTGGTTTATTTTTGGTGTATGACCAGGGCTAAACCAAGCAATCCATTATACAAGATTGATCTAGAAATTGAATGAACCTACCAAGGGTTGAGGAGACAGAACCAAGGAGCCATGGTAGTAAATCAAGGAAATCAGAACTTACCTACTGGAATGGAGGCCTTCAACAGCAACCGCTGTCGCAACCACTGCCGCAGCAGTTAACTGTTAGAGATTTTCTGGTGAAAGATCTGAATGGATTGAAACCTGAAGTTGTTACACCAGAGATAGAAGCAACCCACTTTGAACTTAAACCTGTGATGTTCAACATGCTTAATACTATTGGACAATTTAGTGGGTCTGCAACTGAAGATGCCAGGCAACATCTCAAGTCCTTCATGGAAGTTTGGAAGTCATTCAAAATTCAAGGAGTCCATGAAGATATCCTGAGATTAAAACTTTTCACCTATTCATTGAGGGATAGGGCAAAGACCTGGTTAAATAGAATTCCGGCAAGATCTATAGGATCTTAGTGTGAACTCTGTCAAGAATTCGTTACGTATTTTAGTCCTACCAACTTATATGATCGAATCCGTAATAAAATTACTTCTTTTTGACAAGCTGATGAAGAACCTATGTAAGAGGCTTGGGAGCGCCATAGAGAGTTACTAAATAAATGTCCACTGCATGGATTTCCAATATGGACACAAGTAATCATGTTCTACAATGCCACCAATGCCCTGACAAGATGATGTTAGATGCCTTGGCAAATGGAACACTCCTTAACAAAGCTCCAAAAGAAGCTATTGAGATTCTAAACAAACTCGCAAGGAACAATTTTCAATTCCTTACTTCTAGGAGAGAAGGAGTAAGACGCCAAGCCACAGTGAATGAACTAGAAACTACAAACTCGGTGGCAGCACAATTGGCATCTTTAACCAAGATGGTTCAGAACATGCAATTATAGCAAAATACTCATGAGGTAAAAGTGATCAATTCTTCTGAGTATATGAAAGATGAGAAATCTAGTTTCTATGTGGAAAACTACAACCAGAACAATAATATGATGTCTAACACATACAATCCGACATGGAAAAGGCACCCAAACTTTTCATGGAGCAATCCTAATAATGCCTTGAACCTCACTAACCAAGCCTCAGGTTATCAGAATCTACTGCCGCAGCAGCAGGTGCAGCAGTTAATGTCGCAGTAGCAGATGCATCAGTAGCGACCCATGAACTCATTAGAAAATACTCTCAAGGCCTTCATAATGAAAACAGAATCATACATGGCTGAGAACAACAGTTTCATGAAGAGAATTGATGACTTCATGAAGAGAACTTAGATAAGGCTGCAAAATCAAGAGGCTGCAATTAAATCACTGGAAACCAAAGTTGGTCAATTTGCTCAAAGACAGAATACTAGACCACAAGGAGGACTACCTAGAAATACTGAAGTTGCTAAGGGAATAGGCCATGAACAATGCAAGGAAATCACTATAATAAGTGACTTACAACTTAAAGAGACATTGGACAGTTCAGTAAACAAAGCCCCACTAGCAATACAAGAGGAATCAAACAAGGAGGACTCAGATGCTGAACAAACAGAATATGAGAACACTTCCCCAGCAGAGAGCTCGACAACACCTGAACAAGCTACCGAGATAGTAATAAACATAGTGGTTCCAAGTATTAAATTCCAAACCAAAGAAACCATAGAAGAGATGAGACCACCACCACCTTTCCTACAAAGGTTGAAAAAACAAAAACAAGACCATCAATTCAAGAAATTCCTAGACATCTTAAAGCAAATTCACATCAAATTACCCTTTGTTGAGACAATTGAACAGATGCCCAACTATGCTAAATTCTTAAAAGACATTGTGTCTAAAAGAAAAAGGTTAGGTGAGTTTAAAACAGTGGCTGCTACTGAAGGATGCATGGCAATGTTACACAACCGTATGCCACCAAAGTTGAAGGATCCTGGATGCTTTACCATACCTTGTGCAATAGGTAATCACTATGAAGGTAAGGCCCTAAGCAACCTTAGAGCAAGCATAAATCTAATACCCAAATCTGTCTTTCAAAAGCTTGGAATTGGAAGGGCAAAGCCAACTACTGTGATGCTCCAACTTGCGAATTGATCATACGTACAACCTGAAGGAAAAATCGAGGACACACTAGTAAGAGTAGATAAATTTATTTTTCCTGTTGATTTTCTTGTCCTTGATTGTAAAGCAGATGAGAATGCACCGATCATCCTTGGGAGACCTTTCCTTGCCACTAGATGAACACTAATTTATGTGGAAAATGGAGAATTAACTATGAGGGTAAATGACCAACAAGTTAAACTCAATGCCTTCCACAATCTGAAAAGGTATGATGATGTAGAAGAATGCAAAGCCCTCCACACCACAGATTCAGGTATCAAAAAATCCTCTTTTAGCAACCACTGCCTTGGCAGCATGCTCGGTAGAATAATTGGCAAGAAGATTAAGCTAAAGGCAGAGGCAGCAAAGAGGGAAACATAGTATCCAGGCACATTAAATTTGTTAGAACCATATGGAAATGTGAAGAAAAATATAACAAGGGATGAACTTAAAGCTAATGGCCAACACTTGAAGAAAAATTCAGGCCAACAAGAGATGAGCAGATTGGGAGATGCATTTACATGCACTCCACTAGTAACATAATCACTTCCCTTCTATTTTATTTATTATATTAGGATTAGGATTAGTTTTTGTTTAGGATTTATGTTTTTATTCTCTTATCCATTTATTTTTAATTTTTGTTGTTATTTTAAGTTTTCTTTTAGGACAATAAAAGCAAGAATAAGGGAGAAATAGTTCACAGTAGGAAGTCTGCCGAGGAAGAAAACAGTGTCAGAAGCCGTAGCAGTCCTAACAGGCAGAAACAGTGTAATGGCTCCATTGTGACAATAAATGTTAACGAGCAGTAAAAGTTAAACGGTTATAAAACGGTCACACTGCCGAGGCCTATATAAGCACTCTCCTCCTTTTGAATTATTCACTCTTGTAATCTTGTTTCTTTAGAATTACTTACTCTTTCTTGCTATACTCTGTGCAATCCTAAAGATCTTTTCTTTCTCTCAGATACATTCAAATATTCACTCCAAAATCTCCACTGCTCATCTATGGCCATCTACAAAAGATTCCCCCTATCGCCGTTGAAGAACGATACAATAAGTCCTTTATCTCTCGGCAATTATGGGAGGAACAAGGGTTTCAACATTCAGAGGAAGAAAACTTCGGCATCGAACACTACTTGTTCGACAAGATCAAGTATCAAGAGTGAGAGATTTTCTTCCTACAACCTCCCCAGGCCAATGCCACCATCGTGCGAGAATTCTATGCGCAGGGCCAAGCAAGAACTCTCTCTTTGTCCACTGCCGAGGCAGGCCTATCAGGATCGATGTCGATATAATCCAAGATTTCTATGGCCTTATCCCCATCCGTGATGTCCATGCCGAATTTATGGAGGATGTCACCACTCAAGACTAGGAGCTAATAAAGGACGACCTCTGCTACGGTAATACTCCATGAGAGACCGGTGCCCACAAAGGATCCGTAGCAAGGCAAAACTTGAAACTCGAGGCCACAATTTGAAATACCTTTGTAAAGAGACGCCACATCCCAACCTCCCATAACAACAATGTGGACCGAAAGAGATTGGTGCTCATCCAATCCATCATCAACAAAAGGAGCATCAACATTGGAGAAATAATTTTATGAGAAATTAACGAATACGGTAAGAAGGATAAAGGCCCTTTATACTTCTCTTCTTTAATCACTAGTATTTGTAATACTGCAGGTGTACCCACTGCCGAGACAGATACATTCACGCCCCAAAGAAAAGAGTGGACCGGATAATTCTACCGCAGAGTCATGCAGATCACTCGAGCCGAACCAGTCCAGGCAACGCCACAATAGTTCACTGTCAACACTGCTATCATAGATCGGTATACGGCAAAGATGCCTAACTCTACCCAAACCACTACCACAGCAGACCCATACCAGGAGATTCTACAAAGGATGACATCCATGGACCTTAGGCAACACAGATACATGGAGTATCAAAGAGACTTCAACAACACACTTGCTCAGGTGATGCTCCACAGCTTTTCAGACCGAGGGGGTACAAATTCCGGAATTTCAAACCAACATGTTCGTGACGGCTGCACCCTACATAAAGACCACACCAGCTCCAGGAGGACTGAGACCATTCTTCCCCACATGCCCTAAACAACAGTTCCAAGCTGCTGGCCCATCTAGGGCATGCAGCAGACTCTATCGCAGCATCATCTTCCAGCAGAAGACCTTCAAAGAGAAGGGCAATCTTCAGCACTCCTCCAAGATCCCCAATCATCATGGGTAGTCTATCAGAAGAGATAGATGCCTATGTATATAGAAGCTTAGATGCTGCCGAACCAAGCATTCACAATGCCGGTAGATCTAGAAAATGACGAAAGGACGGATATAATGGAGACTGAAGATGAAGGAGAAGAAGAGGTGAATACTCTCATGCAACGAGAGTTCAACCATCGAGACGAGCAAAGCCATCGTCATCACCAAGAATACATCAATCGACAGCAAGATCCAGGAAATTAATTGTGGAGGATAGCTCTTCGGAGTCCTCATGAATTTTTTGTTGCTATTATTACTTGTTTTCTTTTATATATTTTGTTGCCTACTTCTTGCCCCTTAATTAAGCATTAAGGATAATTTTTGGTTTGAGTTTGGGGGTGTAGAGCCACTGTCGAGGCAATCCACTACCAAGGCCTTGCCATGAAAAGGGAGTTTTTAGAGATAAATTTTTTTCTTATGTCCACCACATTACTTGAAATTGAATTTTTTTTCTTACTCTTACACCGCCCATCATCAATATTGTTTTAGTTTATTCTTGAAGTCAATAGAAATCTTTCTCCTTACCACAGTTAGGTTCTGTTTTGAAGGCTTAATTCTAGGATATTTAAGGAGAAAAACTTAGAAGCTCACTATAAGGTTGAACTTAAAAACACTTTTGGGACTTGTTCGGCTATAGGGATTCTTTTAATAAACTTAGGTAATAGAGACTTAGATCTTTGGAAAAGTAACTTGAGGTGCCTATAACCGGCTCTAGGAAATAATCTTCTTCATGCTAGAGGTGCCCGAAATTGGCTCTATTATGTTCGAAAAAATAGAAAAAAAAATAATAATAATAAGAAGAAAACACAATCCTTGAGGTGCCTGAAATTGGCTCAAGAAATATTTGTTTTGAGAAGAGTACACTAAATCTAAATCTATTTGTCATGAAATTAGAGTTTATCTAAGAAGGCCCTTAATCAAACTTATCCATAAAAACGCACACACTCACAAAACCTTATAGTTTGTCTTCTAGGTACACCATTAGGTAACCGAAAGGTTAAGTCTAAAGAATAAACATAATTATGGTGCGGAGAATAGCTGGAAACATAAGACCAAGAGGGAATAGAGTTTGAAAAATTGATGGTTTGCATTGCTTAAGGACAAGGAAGAGTTCGAGTTTGGGGGTGTGATAAGTGCTCAACTCACTATCACTTTTTATACTTTTCATGGGCATTAATCATCAATTTTACACCTACTTGGACCAATGCATATACTTAATATGATATATTTAGAGATGACTATTAAAGATACATTTATAGAAAAGAGATACATTACTGCATTTTTATGTTGTGCAGGAACAAGTATTACCGCAGCAGCAAACTGGGGCCGAGGCAAGACCTGATTCTGAGGCAGCAGAGGAAAAATAGCAACATGGCAGGCAAACTAAGGAGAAAAATGAGGAGAACGTTACTGGACAAAAAGCCCAAGGATTGAAGCTAGACAACACGAGGAAAGCCCATAGACAAGGCCACGCGAGAAAGCCTTCTAGATGAATTAAACTTGGAAATATTTGACCTATGTACAAGACTTGTTCCCTACTCCAAGTTGTATTCTACTTAGGAAAGGTTTGCCCTAGGCCAAGCCTATATAAGGCATAGCCGTCCCAAGGAGAAGAACAACTCGACTAGAGACACATTAAACTCATAGCTTAGAATCTAGAATTAGATTTAGGTTTTCTTTTCTACATTATGTTCTAATTTTGCTTAGGCTTAGGTGAAGATTGTAAAGTATTAGTGTGAGGAAGTCAAACTTTGTTTCTTGTTTCTAATGCAATAAAATATCAAAGTTTTCTTATCCTTTGCCATTTCTTGTTCTTGCATTCAAGCTCGAGAGATAAGTTTGTGAGTGATCCATTTATCTAATATCGAGAGACTTAGATTCACGAAATGGATAAGTACGGTGTTTCAATCGGGAAACACTAACTCGGCCTAGAGATAGGTTAAGAGTTTCAGCGGCTAAGAGAAGTGTAGGATTGGTTGGTGATTATAATTTATTCACGCTGAGAGGTATCATCAAGGACTGGTCATCAACAGTATTTCGACTTAAAGATAAGCGAAATCATTAAAGGACACTTTGCCGAACTTTGGTAATGTCTGCCCAAGATCAAGAGATTGCCACGGTAGATGAGAGACACCAATGTCAAGGCAGTAATTTGCAGTCCTACCGAGGCAGTGCTATAGAATTGTATTGGACAAGAATAAGTTGATCAATTCCTTTGTACAGCACAACTGGATTCTAGCCTTTTTCTTTTTTCTTATTTTTCTATCTTTATTTAGTTATTATTATCATAATCTAATTCACTTGTGTTTTTTATTTTCTTTAACAGAGCAAGAAGATCAAAGGAATCATATTAAGTATACCGATCCGTTGGAGACGATACTTGATTTACTCATCACTTTATTACTTGACGACGAGTATACTTGCACTACAATTGCGCATATATAGCACGCATCACTGCCCAACCTGGGTTTCTAGTGCCTTGATAGCAGCCTCTTGGTTTTGTAACCTCATCACAGTCCTATTGATGAATGTATTTGTTCTTTTTATGAAGTTACTGTCGTGTATGATTCAGTTTTCATCATGAATGCTCTTAGAGAACTTTATAGAGAACTTACAGGTTGTTGTATCTACGACATTGGTTGTTGTACGTGCTGCTGTGGCAGATGTTGCTGGACAAAAAGTCCAAGGATCGGAGCTAGACAACACGAGGAAAGCCCATAGACAAGGCCACGCGAGAAAGCCTTCTAGATGAATTAAACTTGGAAATATTTGACCTATGTACAAGACTTGTTCCCTACTCCAAGTTGTATTCTACTTAGGAAAGGTTTGCCCTAGGCCAAGTCTATATAAGGCATAGTCGTCCCAAGGAGAAGAAGTACTCGACTAGAGACACATTAAACTCATAGCTTAGAATCTAGAATTAGATTTAGGTTTTCTTTTCTACATTGTGTTCTAATTTTGCTTAGGCTTAGGTGAAGGTTGTAAAGTATTAGTGTGAGGAAGTCAAACTTTGTTTCTTGTTTCTAATGCAATAAAATATCAAAGTTTTCTTATCCTTTGTCATTTCTTGTTCTTTTATTCAAGCTCGAGAAATAAGTTTGTGAGTGATCCATTTATCTAATATCGAGAGAGTTAGATTCACGAAATGGATAAGTGCAGTGCTTCAATCGGGAAACACTAACTCGACCAAGAGATAGGTTAAGAGTTTCAGTGGCTAAGAGAAGTGTAGGATTGGTTGGTGATTATAATTTATTCACGCTGAGAGGTATCATCAAGGACTGGTCATCAGCAATATTTCGACTTAAAGATAAGCGAAATCATTAAAGGACACTTTGCCGAACTTTGGTAAAGTCTGCCCAAGATCAAGAGATTGCCATGGTAGACGAGAGACACCAATGTCGAGGCAGTAATTTGCAGTCC
This sequence comes from Abelmoschus esculentus, assembly GCA_035048815.1. Taxonomy (NCBI): domain Eukaryota; kingdom Viridiplantae; phylum Streptophyta; class Magnoliopsida; order Malvales; family Malvaceae; genus Abelmoschus; species Abelmoschus esculentus. Next base: position 16,684,990 of record JAUCBN010000001.1, read on the forward strand.
TGCCGAGGCAGTGTTGTACAATTGCATTGGACAAGAACAAGTTGATCAATTCCACTACACATCTGGATCCTAGCCTTTTTCCTTTTTCTTATTTTTCTATCTTTATTTAGTTATTATTATCATAATCTAATTCACTTGTGTTTTTTATTTTCTTTTACAGAGCAAGAAGATCAAAGGAATCATATTAAGTATACCGATCCGTTGGAGACGATACTTGATTTACTCATCACTTTATCACTTGACGACGAGTACACTTGCACTACAATTGCGCATATATAGCACGCATCACTGCCCAACCTAGGTTTCCAGTGCCTTGATAGCAGCCTCTTGGTTTTGTAACCTCATCACAGTCCTATTGATGAATGTATTTGTTCTTTTTATGAAGTTACTGTTCTCTGTCGTGTATGATTCAGTTTTCATCATGAATGCTCTTAGAGAACTTTATAGAGAACTTACAGGTTGTTGTATCTGCGACATTGGTTGTTGTGCGTGCTGCTGTGGTAGATGTTGCAATTATTGCTGGAATCCTGGGGTTTAAGTAGTTGGATTCAAGGTATTGTTCGGATTGCTCCATGAAAAGTTTGGATGCCTCTTACATGAGGAGTTGTATGTGTTGGACATCGTATTGTTTCAATTGTAGTTTCCAACATACATGATGACCACTTGATTCATACACTCAGAAGAATTATGGTTTCCTCCACATAAATTGCAGTAAGAATTAATGGCTTTGACCTCATGGGTGTTCTGCTGTAGTTGAATGTTCTACACCATCTTGGTAAGAGAAGTCAATTGTACTGCCACTAAAGTTGTTGTTTTTAATTCATTCACTGTGAATTGGCATCTTACTCCTCCTTGCTTAGATGTAGGAAACTAAAAATTGTTCTTTGCGAGTTTGTTCAGTATCTCAATAGCTTCCTCAGGTGCTTTATCTAGGAGTGTTCCATTTACCGAGGCATCTAACATCATCCTTATCGGGGCATTGGTGGCATTGTAAAACATTGTCACTTGTGTCTATAGTGGAAATCCATGCAATGGGAATTTGTGAAATAACTCTCTGTAGTGCTCCCATGCCTCGTACAAAGGTTTGTCATCAGCCTGTCGAAAAGAAATAATTTCATTACGGATTCTATCATATAAATTTGTAGGATTAAAGCGCGTAATGAAATCTCGGCATAGTTCACTCCAAGATCCTATTTATCCTGCTAAAATGCTATTTAGCCAGTTTTTTGTCCTATCCCTCAATGAATAGGGAAACAACTTCAATCTTAAGACATCCTCATGGACTCCTTGAATTTTGAAAGAATTGCAAATTTTCATGAATGACTTAAGATGTTTCATGGCATCTTCTGTCATTGACCCACCAAATTGTCCAATAGTGTTTAACATATTGCACATGACTGGTTTAAGTTTAAAGTGGACTGCTTCTATTTCTGGTGTAACAACTCCAGGATTCAGTCCATTTAAATCTTCCCCCAAGAAGTCCCTGACAGTTAACTCCCGAGGCAGTGGTGGCTGCGAAAGGACTCCATTGCCGGTAGGTAAGTTCTGATTTCTTTGATTCATTGTCATGGCTACTTGGATCTGGCTCCTAAACCCTTGATAGGTACATTTGATTTCTTTATTTCCAGATTGAAATTGCTGTAAAGACATAAATTAAGATAGTAATAGGACAATCCGAATAATTTCCATGCTGACAAATATTTTTATAAGACAGAGAATAGGGTCACTACTCTCCAAAACTCGAGGGATACATTATCCTCAATGCATGTATAAGGCAACAATAAAAGACAAGATAAAACTTAAGAGACAAGGAAAAGATAAACCAATATTTATATGTCGCATCTTTGCCTCTTCTGTATCCTGAGGGTCATCAGTTTGTCTAGAGTTTGTCGAGAAAGAAACTAAAAAAACTGCACTCGAAAATAATAATGAAGAAGTATAAAATAAAAAAGGGAAATTAAGTTCTAGGGACGTAAATCCGTCATCATATGTTCTTGGGTGGCCTGCCCTCCTTCATATTTTCCCGGCGGGGCAACCTTCCGCCGTGGCAACTTGCTACCGAGGCAACCTTCTTAGGCGAGACGACGAGCTCGATTTAAGGTTTGTTCTATATGCTTCATGGCATCTCCTTCTTGAAATTGCTTCCTAAAACATAACTCAAACATAAATAAACTTATTTTCTAAGAAAAATAACTCAAAAATAATTAAACTAATTTCCTACGATAGTAGTGCAAGAAAATAAAGAATACAAAATTTAGTTGTCAATCCCCGGCAACAGCCCCAAAAACTTGATGTGTGTTAGATATGCACAATTAGTGCAAGTGAACTGATGCGTATAATAAAAGCGCAATTGAGTGCAAGTGTACATGTCGCCAAGTAATAAAGTGATAAGTATATCGTGTATCGTCCCCACAGGGATTGGTATACTTAATATGTCTACCCTTGTTCCCTTGCTCCTAAAAATAAAGTAAAAACACATATGAGTTGATTTTTTTAACTAAAAAAAATTAAATAACAAAACATAAAATAAAAGGTTGAGAACGATATAGAGAAAGTGGGTAGAATCCAGTTGTGTCAATTAGTGGATTCAATTAATCTTCTTCTTGTCCAATGCAATCACACAACACTACTTCGACAGTATTGCAGATACAGCCTCGGCAGTATTAGTGTTCCCTACCGCGGCAATCTCTTGCTCCTGGGAAAAGGCATCAAAGTTCAGCAAAGTGTCCGTAAGTTACTCCGCTTATCTCTAAGTCAGAGTGTTGTTGATGACCGATCCTTGACGATACCTCTCGGCGTAAATCAACGATAACCACCAACCAATCCAACACTTCTTTTAGCTGTTGAAACTCTTAACCTATCTCTAGGCTGAGTTAGTGTTTACAACACCGTACTTATCCCTTTCGTAAATCTACACCTCTCAATGCTAGATAAATAGATTACTTGCCAACTTCTCTCTCGAGCTTGAATGTAGGAACAAGGAATGACAATAGGATAAGCAAACTTTGATATTATTATTGCATAAGAACAAAGAAACAAGAATCAATCTCCTCTCACTAATATCGACAACCTTCACCTATCCCTAAGAAATTTAGAACATAATATTGTTTAAGTACAATTCTTAGGGAGAAGGGTTTCTCAAAAAATTGGCTCTCCAAACAATATGGTCGGCTAGTGTATATATAGTTTTAACCTAGGGCAAACCTTTCCTAAATAGACTTCAACCTGGAGTAAGGAACAAGTGTTCTCCAAGGGATCTGATATTTCCAAGTTTGTCGCCTTCTAGTAGGGTTTTCCCGCTTGGTATTTGACTTGGGCTTTTAGCGCGCTAGCCTGGTCCAATTAGTGCACTGCTTCTTCTAGAATGTTCTCTATATTTTTATCTTTCATTGCACCTCCATTGTTGGTGCTGCCACTCTAGATTCTGCCGCGACCTTGTCTTCTGCCTCGGCCTCAACACTGCTTCACTGCCTCTTCGACCATGGATATTCCTGCATGTACAGAATATGTAATAATATCTGCATTCTCTATAAATATTGACTTTGTAAGTAGTGATAACGTAATATCCAATATTTGTGCAAAGAGTTCATAGTTCGCTTCAAGTTGGTATATAATAGATACATAAAGTACCATGAGAAGGGTAGTAAATATTTGCCTTTTAGGCACTCATCAAATACCCCAAACTCGAACTATTGCTTGTCCTCAAATAATGCAAAACATCAAATTTTCAAACCTTACTCCCCTTTGGTCTTACTTTTCCATCTATTCTCCCCACCATGGTCATGTCTATAATTTCCGTTTTAGCCACTAATTTACCCAAGAACTTTTACTTAGAAACAAGCTATAAGGCTAGGTGAGTGTGTGCGTTTTATGGACAATGTTAATTTAAGGCTTTCTTAGATAAACTCTAAGTTAAAGACAAATAGAATTTTGGACTAAAGCTATCTCCTTAAAATAACAAGTCTTGAGCCAATTTCAAGCACCTCAAGATATGCGTTTTCTATTTTCTTCTTTTTTCTTCTTCTTATTTTTTTCTTTATCAACCACTTATTTAGCATACTAGAGCCAGTTTTGGGCACCTCTAGCACGAAGGAGAGCAAAACTAGAGCCAGTGATAGGCACCTCTAGTTATTTTTCCAAAAGATTCTAAATCTTTATCACCTAAGTTTATTAAAAGAACTCGTAAATCAAACAAGTCCAAAAAGTGTTTATTTTCTTTCTAACCCTAAAGCAAGCTTCTAAGTTTTATTCTATGAGTATCCTATGGTTATCCCTTCAAAACAAAACTTGGCCATGGTAAGGAGAAAGCTTTCTATAGCCTTGAAGGAGTAAACTAAAGCAAAGCTGATATAGGGCAGTGCAAGATTACAAACAGAAATTCAAGAAAAGAGAATATTGTAAGAAAAAAATTTACTCCTTTTTCTTGGTAATGTCGCGGCAGTAGGTAGCCTCGATAGTGGTTCTGCACCTATAATCTCCCTCAAACTCAAACCGAGCATTGTCCTCATTGCTCAAAACATAAGGCAAAAAGCAATTAAAATATGAAAATAGACAAAAGAGTAAAGGAAATATTTATAAACACTCCGAGGAGTTGCTTGTACAGAGCATTATCCTAGGCCTTGCTACTGATCCCTTTCGTCTGGATCCTTGTGCTGGTGATTGCTGTTGTTTGGCCTGCCGATACGGCTGAACTCTATTGGGCGGTTTGTAGTGTGTTGGTGCCGTAACCTCATCCCTTTTTCCACCTCGTCCATACTGTCTGTGTCCATGATTTCCGTTCTACCCCCTGCCGCGATAGTGGATATTGCTGATTCATGGGATGGACTGTGGTATTCATCAAACTCATGAGACAGCATATCTCTGCTGAGACTGGGCATAGGGATTGGTTCCCTTTGGGGAGAGTTAAAGACCGCTCGCCTCTTTGATGGCCTTTGGTTAGTAGATGATACTCCGGCAGACCTTTCTAGTGTGAAAGGTCCGGCAGCATGAAACTATTGGTGCGGCCGTGGCTGGTAAAATGGTTACAGCCTTGGAGCAGGTGTTGTCTCGATATAAGGGGCAACAGTGACGAACATGTAAGCTGGGAACTCGGGAAATTGCGCCCCTTGATGTAGGAAGCTTTGCATCATCATGTTGGCTAGAGATGTATTGACGTTATGCTGGTACTCCATGTAGCATTGTTGGCGAAGGCCCATGGATGCCATCTTTTGTAGAATTTCTTGGTATAGGTCTGCTGTAGTAGTTGGCTCGGTAGAGGCTGGTGCTTCTGTTGAATACTATCCGCCGGCGGTGAAGTCGGCAGTAAACTGCTGTGGCGTTGCCTGAACAGGTTCTGCATGCGTGATTTGCATAACTGTACCATCCTGATTTTGGGGTTATTAGCTAAGAGAATTCGATTCGGGTCAAATCAGGTTCTCCGGTTCATTGTTCCAAGGAAAATAAAATAAGAATATTTTTAATTAAGAAAAATAATAATTTTGGAATATGGTTTAAAATATTGAAAATGTGTTTCAAGATTAAAAGAAAATAATTTGGACTTTATATTGATTTTTAATTATGCTTAATTATACATAAGTGACCAATTTGTAATTTTTAGAAAAAAATTGGAGGACTTATTTTGTAATTTTTGGAAAAATCGATGTTTTAGTGACTAAATTGAAAAGCAAGTTAAACTTAGAATCCTTAGAGGGTCATAAACTCATTTCTAATTTTTAATAATGATTTATTCACCAAAATGTATTTTAATTATTTTAATTAGAGATTTTTAATCATTTTCTCTCAAAACTAGTTTTTCTTCATTTTCTCTCCATTTTCTCTCATATTTTCTCTTCAATTCCTTTCTGATTTTTGCATCTTTTTCCATAAAGATTACATCATTTTCATAATGTTTCCATTCTTTACAAAACCTAAGCATCAATTTCATCAAATCAACATTAAATTGCAAGGAATCAAGAAGAGGAAATTACATCTTTTTGGTGAATAGATCTTGAAGGTAATTTTCTGGATTTTTATTCTTTTCTAAGGTTCTTTATTGAAATTCCCAAGTATTAGCTTGCTAATCTTTGAATAAAAACTTAATTTTATATTTTTAATGTTAGATCTAGTGTTTTTGTGAAAGATTTTGTGAAATCTTTTTGGATCTCATTCAATGCTGAAATTAGATGGATTCAATTGTTTTTTTATGTTAATTAAATGATTAATTGAATCCTCATTTGATAGCACATTAATTTAATCCCAGAATAATGCAATCGGTGTGGTTTTAAGGTGCTTTTCGGTTGTTTTAGGGGCTATTTTAGATGCTTTAATGTTGCTGGAGGTATAAGGATGGTTTGGATGTGTTTTTGGTTCATAATTGAAGTGGATTAGATGTTAGATTCATTAGGTTTTGGGCTGATGTTGTTCGAATGTGTTTCGGCTTAGTTTACGGTCTTTTCGGCTAAGTTTTCGGTAGTTTAACGGTGATCGGATATGGCTGTTGGTTTGAGCATGTTATGATGTGAGAATGCTCTGTTTTTAATGTTGTATAAGAGGTATAAGAAGAAGCTTGAGTGCTGGTGCATTGGTACGATCATCGGATAGCGGCGAAAGCTCGTTTCGCTTGTTGGTGAGTGATTACGGATTTAAAGCGAATTGTGTTTGGTACGTTTCTGTTTTGGGGACTATGGAAGAGTGTGAAAACCTTCCATAGTTCAAGAGTAAGTAAAGTAAATGTTTTTAATAAACCGATGTGAGTTTCGGCTATATTTGATAAAGGCATTATGTTGGTAATGCAATGAGATTTATGAAAATGCATGAGCATGATTTGAAATGGTGCATACATGAGAATTACTTGCTAAAATGCATAGCTTATTTAGCATCCATGATTATGAAAAATTATGAGAAATGTTTTGGGATACAATTGGTTATTTGCCTTATATATGATGGTGCTTTTGGGCGTGACTTTTGGTTTATTTGTTGAACATATTATGCATGCATTATGAGCAGCAAGTTATATGATTTGGAATACAATATGGTTAATTGCCTTATACATGATGGTGCCTTTGGGCATGGCTTTTGGTTCATTTGTTGAACATATTATGCATGAATTATGAGCAGCAAGTTATCATGCACATTTGATTATGATATTGACTTAGTGACAATAACTTTAGATTCGAATACAAATGACATGTCATTAGGATTGAGTGCACTATAAAATAAAGAGAATAATGATGTTGCCTATACGTAAACAAGGGTGACTTTGTGTCCGACTGTACGTGTAGAGCTTGCCTACACGTAAACAAGGGTGAGTTTGTGTTCGACCGTGCGTGTCGAGCTTGCATATATGTAAACAAGGGTGACTTTGTGTCCGACCGTGCGTAGTGGGGGTAACATATATACAAGGGTGACTAAGTGTCCAACCGATGCATGTTAAGACCAAGAGTCTCTAGTTATGAGAAAAAGGATCCGTGTATTCGGTGAACTCAAGGTTCACATTTAAGTGGTCACTAGAATGCCAATATACATACATGAATTTGAGAAGAAGATTGTGCATCATCTATAAATTGTTTTGATAAGATTATGTAAACACAAGGATGCATATGGTTTAAAGAACATGAGTATGTGATGTTAGCATGCATGATTTAACAATGTATTACAAATTATAGTTTCATCATGGTTTTAAAATAGATGCATTGATGATTTGTGTAGAGCTTCCTCACTAAGCATGTTTGCTTAAGCTCTCTTTTCATCCTTGCAGAAAAATAAAGGCACTTGGGGCTTCGTTCGAGGCAAGGAAACCAAGGGGAAGAATCACTTGGATTTGGTATGTTTTTGGCAAATAAATTGGGCAAGGCAATGTGTAACCCAACCAATGTGAGGAGTGTGTACATAAGCTTTGGTTTGTGTTGTAATAAGACCATTATTGCTTGATTGATAATTGTTGGACCATTGAATTATTTGGATTGTTGAAGCATGTGTTTGCATGATTGTCATGTTTTTAATCATCTTCTAGGAAGCATGCCTATAGTTTGAATGATGTCCGTCACGTTGTAAATCATATATTATAAGTTGTTGATTATGCCTAGGACTGATGCATTTAGTGGTAGTAATTAATGGTTGAGTATTGAGTATCCGGTGTGCACTTAGTGAAACGAAACTTTTGGTTCCAGACCCAAAGTTTCAAAACCTTTGTCACATAGTTTCGAAACCTTCAGGAGGTTTCGAAACCTTGCGGGCAGTTTCAATTCTGGATAGCTACTGGACGCGAAAAGTTTCGAAACTTTTCAAGAAAGTTTCAAAACCTTTTTCAAAAAGTTTCGGAACCTCTGGGAAGGTTTAGAAACCGTTGATCACCAAGAATTGAAAGTTGCTAGAAATTATATTTTAGTCCCGGATATCTTCCTTTGTTCGATTAAAGTACTTACCGATGTTATGTTGAGCTGAAATTTTTCATGCATGCATATAACTGATTTAATTTCAAGATATTTAACCTAAATTGGATGAATTCCTTGTATTTTGGAAGATTTACATTTTGGTCCCTAAATTAGAGAAACATGCAATTGATGATGTTAGAATACTCCATTTGAGTTGAAATTTGATGTGAAGAAAACTTGAGTGTTTAATTAAACATTGATGGAAAGAATTTCCACTTTACTAATTGAATTTAAAAGTTTTACGTTTTAGTCCCTAATCTACTTAAGTGTTTAATCGGATGTTTGTTTTTAATTAATGTGTTACCGATAATGCTTTGTATGAGACCTTGACACGTAGGAATAGGATTGCGCATCTAGGCAAGATAAAATAAAAAAATATGACAGTTTTAGGATTTTTTATCGAATTGGACCCTCGCGGGTTTGATTTGATATTCCCCGTGTAACCCATTAGTGCCGGTTCCATCTAGGTCGGGCTAAAGGGGTTACAATAACTCGGTGGCAAAAATATCATGTCCATCCCTACCGAGTTGGCACATGTTCATCCATGTCTTCGACCGGAACTATAACCCCTTTAGCCTGACCTAGACGGAACCGGCACTAACTGGTTACACGGGGAATATCAAACCAAACCCGCGAAGGTTCGATTCGATAAATAACCCTAAAGCCGTAATATTTTTTTATTTTATATTACTAGATGCACAATCTTATTCCTTCGTGACAAGGTCTCATACGAAGCATTGTCGATAACACATTAATTAGAAACAACCATCCGATTAAACACTAATATAAATTAAGGACTAAAACGTAAAACTTTTGAATCCTATTAACAAAATATAAATTCTCTTCATCAAAGTTCAATTAAACATACAAGAGTTCCTCACAGCAAATTTCAACTCAAACGGATCATTCTAACATCATCAATTACATGTTCTTCTAATTTAGGGACCAAAATGTAAATATTCCAAAATACAAGGACATCATCCAAATTAGGATTAACATCTTGAAATTAAATTAACTTTATACTTGCATGTAAAATTTCAGCTCAAAATAACATCGGTAAGCACCTTAATCGAAAAAAGGAAGATATCTGGGACTGAAGTATAATTTCTTGCAACTTTCAATTCTTGGTGATAAAGGGTTTCAAAACCTTCCCAAAGGCTTCGAAACTTTTGGTCTGGAACCAAAAGTTTCGTTACACTAAGTACATTTCAAATACAACATACTCAACCATTAATTAGATCCACTAAATGCATCAATCCTAGGCATATTTAGTAACATATGGCACATAATCAACAACGACACGGACATCAATCAAACTATAGGCCTGCTCCCTAGGAAATGATTAACAACATATCAATCATGCTAGTACATGCTTCAACAATCCGAAAGATTCCAAAGTTCAACAATTAACAATCAAACAATAATGGTCTTATTACAACATAAACCAAAGCCTAAGTACACACTCCTCACATAGGTTGGGTTACACATTGCCATGCCCAATTTGTTTGTCAAAAACATATCAAATTCAAAGTGATTCTTCCCCTTGGTTTCCTTGCCTCGAACGAAACTCCAAGTGCCTTTATTTCTCTGTATGGATGAAAAGAGAGCTTAAGCAAACATGCTTAGTGAGGAAGCTCTACACAAATCATCAATGCATCTATTTAAAATCATGATGAAACCATAGTTTGTAATACATTGTTAAATCATGCATGCTAACATTTCATGCTCATGTTCTTTAAATCATATGCATCCTTGAGTTCACATAATCTTATCAAAACAATTTATAAATGATGTACAATGTCCATTTCAAATTCATGTATGTATACTGGCTTTCTAGTGACCACTTAATGTGAACCTTGAGTTCATCGAATACACGGATCCATTTTCTCATAACCAGAGACTCTTGGTCTCAACATGCATCGGTCGGACACTTAGCCACCCTTGTATACATGTTATCCCCCACTACACACGGCTGGACACAAAGTCACCCTTGTTTACGTATGGGTCAACTATATGCACGGTTGGACACAAAGTCACCCTTTTTTACATATAGGCAAGCTCTACCACGCACGGTTGGACACAAAGTCACCCTTGTTTACGTGTAGGCAGATCTAGCATGCACGGTTGGACACAAAGTCACCCTTGTTTACGTGTAGGCAATATTATGTATTCTCAATTTTGTTTATAGTGCACTTAAGACAATCCTAATGACATGTCATTCGTATTCGAATCTAAAGTTAGTGTCACTAAGACAATATCATAATCAAATATGCTTGATAACTTGATGCTCATAATACATGCATAATATGTTCAACAAATGAACCAAAGCCATGCCCAAAGGCACCATCATGTATAAGGCAATTAACCATATTGTATTTTAAATCATATAACTTGCTGCTTATAATGCATGCATAATATGTTCAACAAATGAACCAAAGCCATGCCCAAAGGCACCATCATGTATAAGGCAATTAACCATATTGTATTTCAAATCATATAACTTGTTGCTCATAATGCATGCATAATATGTTCAACAAATGAACCAAAAGCCATGCCCAAAGGCACCATCATATAATAGGCAAATAACCATATTGTATCCCAAATCATTTCTCATAATTTTCCATAATCATGGATGCTAAATATGCTATGCATTTCAGCAAGTAATTCTCATGTATGCACCATTTCAAATCATGCTCATGCATTTCCATAAATCTCATGCATTATCAACATAGTGCATTTATCAAATGTAGCCGAAACTTATATCGGTTTATCAAAAACAATTACTTTACTTACTCTTGAATTATGGAAGGTTTTCACACCCTTCCATAGTCCCCAAAATAGAACCGTACCAAACGCGATTCGCTTTAAGTCCGAAAACACTCACCAACAAGCGAAACGAGCTTCCGCCGCTATCCGATGATTGCACCAACGCACCAGCACTCAAGCTTCTTCTTGTACCTCTTATACAACATTAAAAACAGAGCATTCTCACATCATAACATGCTCAAACCAACAGCCACATCCGATCACCATTAAACTACCGAAAACTTAGCCGAAAAGACTGTAAACTAAGCCGAAACACATCCGAACAACATCAGCCCGAAACCTAATGAATCTAATATCTAATCCACCTCAATTATGATCCAAAAACACATCCAAACCATCCTTATATCTCCAGAAATATTTAAGCATCTAAAACAGCCCATAAAACAACTGAAAAGTACCTTAAAACTACACCGATTCCATTATTCCGGGATTAAATTAATGTGCTAGCAAATCAAGACTCAATTAATCATTTAGTTAACATAAAAACATAATTGAATTTATCTAATTCCAGCATTGAATGAGATCCAAAAAGATTTCACAAAAACTTCCACAAAAACACTAGATCTAACATTAAAAAACATAGAATCAAGTTTTTATTCAAAGATTAGCAAGCTAATACTTGGGAATTTCAATAAAGAACCTTAGAAAAGAATAAAAATCCAGAAAATTACCTTCAAGATCTATTCACCAAAAATATGTAATTTTCCCCTTCTTGATTCCTTGCAATTTGATGTAGATTTGATGAAATTGATGCTTAGGTTTTGTAAAGGATGGAAAGATGATGCAAATAATGTAATCTTTGTTGAAAAAGATACAAAAATCAGCAAAAAATTGAAGAGAAAAGATGAAGAGAAAGTGGAGAGAAAATGAGAGAAAAAGATGAGAGAAAATAAGAGAAAAAGTGGTTTTGAGAGAAAATGATTAAAAATCTAATTAAAGTAATTAAAAAAACATTTTGGTGAATAAATCATTATTAAAAATTAGAAATGGGTTTATGGCCCTCTAAGGATTCTAAGTTTAGCTTGCTTTTCAATTTAGTCACTAAAACATGTAATTTTTCGAAAATTACAAAATAAGTCCTCCAATTTTTCTAAGAATTACAAATTGGTCATTTATGCATAATTAAGCATAATTAAAAATCAATATAAAGTCCAAATTATTTTCTTTTAATCTTGAAACATATTTTCAATATTTTAAACCATATTCCAAAATTATTATTTTCCCTAATTAAAATATTCTTATTCATTTTTCCCCAAAATAATGAACCGGAGAATCCGATTCGACCCGAATCGAATTCTCCTAACTAAGCCTAAACTAATAACCCCAAAAACGGGATGTTACAGGAACTCCTGCATTAATGCACAAGGTAAAGATTAAACATGGGAAATAAAGCGGTCCACGTTCCTTCTTACCACATTCATGAATTTCGTGAAGAATGATCTCTCCAATGTTGATACTTCTATTCTTGATGATGGACTAGATCAACACCAGTCTTTTGCGATCTAATTTACTGTTACAGGAGGTTGGGATAAATCGTCTCTTGAAAAAGGTACACCACATCTTGGCCTTGGGTATTAGACTCTACCTTGTTACTGAATCTTTATGGGCACCGGTTTACCATGAGGTGTTGATGTAGCAAAGCTCATCTTTAATCTCTTCATAGTCTTGGGTGGTGATGCTATTTACGAATTCGGCATGAACATCACGTGTGGGTGTGAGACCATAAAAATCATTGATGACTTTGGCATCAAGTTGCACAGGCTTGCCTCGATAGTGGATAAAGAGGTTGTCCTTGTTCGGCCCATGTACGTAAAATTCTCTCACAATTGTGGCGTTCGCTTGTGGAGGTTGTAGGCAGAAAGCCTCTCAATCTTGATGTTGAATCTTGTTAAACAAGTATGATTCAATACCGAAATATATCTCATTGCTCTGTTGAAATCCCTGCTTTTCCCATAATTGCCGAGCAGCGAATGAGCGGTTGAATCGGTCAGCAACAATGGTCGGGGCGAATCTTGTGTAAGAAGTCATTGATTGTTCATGGAAAATGGTTTGAGAAATTCTGGAGTAATAGAGAGAGTTCTGAAAATTTCAAGAGATTGGAAAGATAGTGAGAGCAAGATTGTTCAAGAAAACAAAAAGAGCAAGAATGCAAGAGTAAATAATGCACAACAATGAATCTTCTTATATAGGCTGTAAAAATATGATTGTTAAAAAGTAACAGTTAGGCATTTATTGCCTTGATGCACAGTTATTGCCGCGACAGATTTCTCGGTAAAGAGCCGTTACACTGTTTCTGCCCGTTAAGAATTTTGCGACTCTGACACAGTGTACTGCCCCGGCAGCAGACTTCCTACTGTGGCATAATTTTTCTGCATTCGTTACTTTATTTATTCTAAAAGTAACAAGACAGAAAAACATGAAATACTGAAAATAAAGCATAACACTATAAAATAATAATATATAAACTAATCCTAATATAATAATTAAAATTAAAGGAATAGATTATGTTACTTGTGGAGTACATGTGAATGCAACTTCCAATTTCATTATCTCTTTCTGGCCCGTATCGTTCTTTATGAATTGGCTAGTCCTTTCAGTGCATTCGACTTCTCCTTTAGGTTTTATTCTTTTACCGAATAGTCTGTCGAGCGTGCTGCCCAGGCAGGATGTTTTAGTACCCTGATTTGGTGTATGGAGAGCTTTACATTCTGCGGGAGCGTCTGAATTTGTAAGATTGTGGAAGGCGTTCAACTTGACTTGTTGATCATTTATCCGCATTGTAAGCTCGCCATTTTCCACATCGATGATGGTGCATCCAGTAGCAAGGAAAGGTCGACCCAATATGATCGGTGCATTGTCGTCGGCCTTACAATCAAGGACAAAAAAGTTGGCAGGAAATATAAACTTGTCGACCTTCACCAAAATATCCTTAATTTTTCCTTCAGGATGCTCATAGGACCGATCCGCAAGTTGGAGTAGTACTGTTGTTAGTTTTGCCCATCCTATTCCAAGTTTTTGAAAAACTGATTTGGGCATAAGGTTGATGCTTGCTCCCAAGTCGTATAGGGCCTTTCCTTTATAACCATCCTCAATCGCACAGGGGATTGTGAAGCATCCAGGATCCTTTAGCTTTGGTGGCATGCGATTATGCAACATGGTCATGCAACCTTCATTGGTTGCCACCGTTTCAAATTCCCCTAGCCTTCATCGTTTGGGTACTATGTCCTTTAAGAACTTGGCATAGTTGGGCATTTGTTCAATAGCCTCAACTAGTGGCAAGTTGATATGGACCTGCTTCAATATGTCTAGGAATTTCTGAAATTTGTGGTCTTGTTTGTGCTCCTTTAACCTCTGTGGGAAAGAAGGTGGTGGTCTTATGTCCTCCAGGTTTCCTTGGATATTAAGTTTAATACCTGGGATAAACTTATCTGCAGTTGCCTCGGTAGGTGTTGCAGGTTATGCTAGTTCTACTGCCGTGGCAATGCTTTCGGCAGGGTCCTGCTCAGCTTCTGAGTCCTCATGATGTTTCTTTTATGGTTGGACTCTATCGGTTAAGGTCTCTTCTTTATCTTTTAATTGTAGGCCACTTCTTGTCGTAATTACCTTGCATTGCTCGTGGCCTAACACCATAACAACTTCAGTATTGCAAGGTAAACCCCGTGGTGGTCGAGTGGTTTAACGTTGGGCAAATTGACCAACTTGGGTTTCTATAGATTTTATCGCGGCCTCTTGGTTCTGCAGTCTCATCTCGTTTCGGTTCATGAAGTTACCAGTATGCTTCATGAACTGTTTATTCTCGATCATGTAAGCATCAGTCTTTATCATAAAAGCCGTGAGAGAATCTGCCAATGCATTCAGAGACTGTTGATGTTGTACCTGCTGCTGTGGCATGGGCTGCTGAGTGTTCTGCTGCGGCAGGTTCTGGTTTTGATGCTGAAATCTATGGGCTTGATTAATTGGATTTAAGGCATTGTTAGGGTTACTCCATAAAAAATTTGGATGCCTTTTCTAGAATGGGTTGTAATTGTTGGACATCATTTGATTGTTTTTGTTATAGTTTCCAACATATAGGCTGGTCTCCTCATCTTGCATGTAATCCGATGAGTTAACTGCCTTAAACTCATGTATGTTTCTCTGGGCTTGCATATTCTGAACCATATTGGTCAGAGAAGCCAATTGTGCTGCCACTGAACTGGATGTATCTAATTCATGGGCTGTGGCATGACGTCTTATTCCTCCTAACTTTGATGTGGAAAATTGGAAATCGTTCCTTGCGAGTTTGTCCAGAATTTCAATGGCTTCCATGGGTGCTCTATCCAAAAGTGTTCCATTTGCGGAAGCGTCTAGCATCATCCTTGTGGAGGCATTGGTAGCATTATAAAACATGGAGATTTGCTTCTACAAGGGAAAACCATGTAGTAGCAATTTGTTTAACAATTCTCTGTAGCGTTCCCATGCCTCATACATCGGTTCATCCTCATCTTGCCGGATTGATATGATTTCATTACGGATGAGATTATAAAGATTCGTCAGGTTAGACCTCGCAATGAATTCTCGACAGAGTTCCTCCTAAGATCCTATGGATCCTGTTGAGATACCATTCAACCAAGTTTTCGCCCTATCCCTCAGTGAATAGGGGAACAGTTTTAATCGCAAAATATCTTCATGGGGAGTTTCCTCCCAAGAGTTGCACACTTCCATGAAAGATTTAAGATACTGCCTTGCATCTTCAGTAGCAGACCCACTAAACTGTCCAATTGTGTTCAACATGTTGAACATCACAGGTTTTAGCTCAAAGTGAGTTGCTTCGATTTCTGGGGTGACTATACCAGGGTTGAGTCCGTTTAGATCTTCCACTAGATAGTCTCTAACAGTGGGCTGCCTCGGCAATGGTTGTGGCAGGGGCTGCTGCGGCATTACTGGTGGCAGTACATTATGATCAACAAGTGGAATTTGTCCTCTTAGTGGATCATCCATGACTAGGAACATATTGCGTATCAGATGGTGTCTTGTGCGTTCAATCTCAGGATCCAACTCGTACAATGGACCACTCGGGTTTGCCCTAGTCATAAACCAAATAAATCTACATTAATAAAAGTTAAATAAATAAATAATTAGAATTAAAGTTAGATAAAGAATAGTTAAAGAGCAAGAAAATAAAGAAAACAAAATTTATTGCCAATCCCCGGCAATGGCGCCAAAAAACTTGATGCGTGTAATAAAAGCGCAATTGAGAGCAAGTGTACACGTCGCCAAGTAATAAAGTGATAAGTATATCGTGTATCGTCTCCATAGTGATTGGTATACTTAATATGTCTCCCCTTGTTCCCTTGCTCTTGAAAATAAAGTAAAAACACAGATGAGTTGATTTGTTTAACTAACTAAATAATTAAATAACAAAACATAAAATAAAAGGTTGAGAACGAAATAGAGAAAGTGGGCAGGATTCAGTTGCGTCAATTAGTAGATTCAATTGATCTTCTTCTTGTCCAATGCAATCACCCAATATTGCTTCGACAGTACTGTAGATACAGCCTCGGCAGTATTAGTGTTCCCTATTGTGGCAATCTCTTGCTCTTGGGCAGAGGCATCAAAGTTCAGCAAAGTGTCCGTAAGTGACTCTGCTTATCTCTAAGTCAGAGTGCTGTTGATGACTGGTCCTTGACGATACCTCTCGTCGTAAATCAACGATAACCACCAATCAATCCAATACTTCTTTTAGCTGCTGAAACTCTTAACCTATCTCTAGGCCGAGTTAGTGTCTACAACACAGTACTTATCCCTTTCGTGAATCTACACCTCTCGATGCTAGATAAATAGATTACTTGCAAACTTCTTTCTCGAGCTTGAATACAAGAACAAAGAATGGCAATAGGATAAACAAACTTTGATATTATTATTG
Organism: Abelmoschus esculentus; assembly: GCA_035048815.1. Taxonomy (NCBI): domain Eukaryota; kingdom Viridiplantae; phylum Streptophyta; class Magnoliopsida; order Malvales; family Malvaceae; genus Abelmoschus; species Abelmoschus esculentus. Next base: position 16,702,129 of record JAUCBN010000001.1, read on the forward strand.
CATAAGAACAAAGAAACAAGAATCAATCTCCTCTCACTAATATCTACAACCTTCACCTATCCCTATGAAATTTAGAACATAATATCGTTTATGTACAATTCTTAGGGAGAAGGGTTTCTCTAAAAATCGGCTCTTCAAACAATGTGGCCGGCTAGAGTATATATAGTCTTAACCTAGGTAAAACCTTTCCTAAATAGACTTCAACTTGGAGCAAGGAACAAATCTTCTCCAAGGGGTCTGATATTTCCATGTTTGCGCCTGCTAGAAGGGTTTTCCCTCTTGGTCTTTGACTTGGGCTTTTAGCGCGCTAGCCTGGTCCAATTAGTGCGTTGCTTCTTCCAGAATATTCTCTATATTTTTATCTTTCATTGCGCCTCCATTGTTGGTGTTACCACTCTGGAATCTGCCGCAGCCTTGTCTTTTGCCTTGGCCTCAACATTGCTTCACTGCCGCTTCGACCTTGGATATTCCTGCATGTAAAGAATATGTAATAATATATGCATTCTCTATAAATATTGACTTTGTAAGTAGTGATAACAGAATATCCAATATTTTTGCAAAGAGTTAACAGTTTGGTTCAATTTAGTGTGTAATAGATGCATATACACGATATACTTATCATTTTATTACCTGACGATGTGTACACTTACACTCAATTGCGCTTTTATTACACGTATCAAGTTTTTGGCGATGTTGCCGGGAATTGGCAACTATTTTTTTATTATTTTCTTGATCTTTAACCATTCTTTATCTAACTTTAACTTTAATTAATTATTTATTTAATTTTTTTACTAACTTTGATTTATTTGGTTTATGACCAAGGCAAACCCGAGTGGTCCATTGTACGATTTGGATCCTAAGATTGAACGAACAAGACAACATCTAAGACGTAATTTGTTCCAAGTCATGGATAATCCACCAAGAGGACAAATTCCACCTGTTGATCATAATGTACTGCCACCAGCAATGCCGCAGCAGCCGCTGCCGCAACCATTACCGAGGCAACCCACTGTTAGAGACTATTTGGTGGAAGATCTAAACAGACTCAATCCTGGCGTAGTCACCCTAGAAATCGAAGCAACTCACTTAGAGCTCAAACCAGTGATGTTCAACATGTTGAACACAATTGGACAGTTTAGTGGGTCTGCTACTGAAGATGCAAGGCAACATCTTAAATCTTTCATGGAAGTGTGCAACTCTTTTAAGATTCAAGGAGTCCATGAAGATATTTTTTGATTAAAATTGTTCCCCTTCTCACTGAGGGATAGGGCAAAAACTTGGTTGAATGGTATCCCAGCAAGATCCATAGGATCTTGGGAGGAGCTCTGCCGAGAATTCATTACGAGGTTTAATCCGAAAAATCTCTATGATCGCATCCGTAATGAAATCAAATTATTCCGGCAAGATGAAGATGAACCGATATATGAGGCATGGGAACGCTACAGAGAATTGTTAAACAGATGCCCACTACATGGTTTTCCCCTATAGACGCAAGTCTCCATGTTTTATAATGCTACCAATGCCTCCACAAGGATGATGCTATATGCTTCCGCAAATGTGACACTTTTGGATAGAGAATCCGCGGAGGCCATTGAAATTCTGAACAAACTCGCAAGGAAAGGTTTATAATTTCCCACATCAAGGTAAGGAGGAATGAGACGTCATGCCAAAGCCCATGAATTAGATACATCCAGTTCAGTGACAACACAATTGGCTTCTCTAACCAATATGGTTCAGAATATGCAAGCCCAAGGAAACCTACATGAGATTAAGGCAGTTAACTCATCGGATTACATGCAAGATGAGGAGACCAACCTATATGTTGGAAATTATAACAGAAACAATCAAATGATATCCAACAATTACAACTCATCTTGGAAAAGGTATCCAAACTTTCCATGGAGTAACCCTAACAATGCCTTAAATCCAATTAATCAAGCCCCTCGATTCCAGCATCAAAACCAGAACCTGCCACAGCAAAACACTCAACAGCCCATGCCACAGCAGCAGGTACAAGAACAACAATCTCTGAATGCATTGGTAGATTCTCTCATAGCTTTTATGACAAAGACTGATGCTTACATGACGGAGAATAGCCGCTTCATGAAGCGTACTGATGACTTCATGAAACGAACCGAGATGAGACTGCAAAACCAGGAGGCCACGATAAAATACTTAGAAATCCAAGTTGGTCAATTTACCCAACGACAAAATACTCGACCACCAGGGGGTTTACCTAGCAATACTGAAGTTGCTAAGGTGTTAGGCCACGAGCAATGCAAAGCAATTACAGCAAGAGGTGGCCTACAATTAAGAAATAAGGAAGAGACCTCAATCGATAGAGTCCAACCAGGAAAGCAACTTCATGAGGACTCAGAAGCTGAGCATGACCCTGTCGACAGAACTGCCCCGGTAGCAGAACTAGCAGTATCAGAACCACCTACCGAGGCAGCTGTTGATAAATTCACCCCAGGTATTAAACTCAATATCCATGGAAACCTAGAGGATATAAGACCACCACCTCCTTTCCCACAGAGGCTAAAGAAGTACAAACAACACCACCAATTTCAGAAATTCCTAGACATCTTGAAACAGGTCCATATCAACTTGCCACTAGTTGAGACTATTGAACAAATGCCCAACTATGCCAAGATTTTAAAGGACATAGTATCCAGACGATGAAGGCTAGGAGAATTTGAAATGATGGCAGCTACTGAAGGTTGCATGGCCATGTTGCATAATCGCATGCCGCCCAAACTAAAGGATCCTGGATGCTTCACAATCCCCTGTGCGATTGGGGATGGTTATAAAGGAAAGGCCCTATGCGACTTGGGAGCAAGCATCAACCTTATTCCCAAGTCAGTTTTTCAAAAACTTGGAATAGGAAGGGCAAAACCAACAACAGTACAACTCCAACTTGCGGATCGGTCCTATGTACATCCTGAAGGCAAAATTGAGGACATTTTTGTGAAAGTTGACAAGTTTATATTTCCTGCCGAATTTCTTGTCCTTGATTATAAGGCCGACGACAATGCACCGATCATATTGGGTTGATCTTTCCTTGCTACTAGACGCACCATCATTGATGTGGAAAATGACGAGCTCACAATGCGGATAAATGATCAACAAGTCAAGTTGAACACCTTCCACAATATTCTAAATTTAGACGCTCCAGTAGAATGTAAGGCTCTCCATACACCGAAATAGGGTAATAAAATGTCCTGCCTGGGCAGCACGCTTGCTAGATTGTTCGGTAAACGAATAAAACCCAAAAGAGAAGCCGAATAGACTGAAGAGATTGGCCAACTCATGAAGAAAGGTACGGGCCAGAAAGAGATAATAAAAGTGGGAGATGTATTCACATGTACTCCACAAGTAACATAATCTCTACCCTTCAATTTTAGTTATTATATTAGGATTAGCTTATATATTATTATTTTCAGTATTTTATATTGTTATGCTTTATTTTCAGTATTTCATGTTTTTTTGTTTTTTCTTTTTTAGAATAAATAAAGCAACGAATGCAGAAAAATTATGTCACAGCAGGAAGTCTGCTACCGCAACAGTGCACTGTGTCAGAATCGCAGAATTACTAACGGGCAAAAATAGTGTAACGACTCTCTACCGAGAAATCCACCACGACAGTAACTGTGCATCACGGCAGTAAATGCCTAACGGCTATTATTTTTAATAGTCATATTTTTACAGCATATATAAGTAGACACATTGTAGTGCATTATTTACTCTTGCATTCCTGCTAATTTTGCTTCTTTGAACAATCTTGCTCTCACTATATCTTGAAATTTTAGAACAGTTTCTATTTACTCTAGAATTTCTCGAACCATTCTCCACGAACAATCAATGGCTTCTTACACAAGATTCGCCCCTGCCACTGTTGCTGACCGCTTCAACCGCTCGTTTGTTGCTCGGCAATTATGGGAAGAGTAGGGATTTCAACAGAACAATGAAATATACTTTGGCATTGAATCATACTTGTTCAACAAGATTTAGCATCAGGATTGGGAGGCTTTCTGCTTATAGCCTCCACAATACTACAATTGTGAGTGAATTTTACGCACATGGGCCGAGCAAGGACACCTTTATACGCTACTGCGGCAAGCCTATGCAACTTGATGCCAAAATCATTAACGAATTTTATGGTCTCACACCCATACAGGATGATCATGCCGAATTCGTAGACAACATCACCACTCAAGACTATGAGGAGATTAAAGATGAGCTTTGTTACAAGAACACTTCATGGAAACCGGTGCCCATAAGGGTTCAGTAACACGGCAGAGTCTAATACCCGAGGCTAAGATGTAGTGTAACTTTGTCAAAAGACGACTTATTCCAACCTCCCACAATAACATAGTTGATAGAAAAAGATTGTTGTTCATTCATTCAATCATCAATAAAAGAACCATCAATGTTGGAGAGATCATTCTTTAAGAAATTTATGATTGCGATAAGAAAGAACGAGGTCCATTACATTTCCCTAGTTTAATCTTTGCCCTATACATTGCTGCAGGTGTCCCTATAGAAGAAATCGATGAATACACAACACAAAGGCAAGGCTGAACAAGAGAATTCTGCCACAGAATGATGCAGATAACCCAAGCAGACCTAGTGCAGGAAACACCTCAACAATTCACTACCGACTTTACTACCGGAGGATAGTATACGGCAGAAGCACTTGACAATGCCCAAGCCACTGCCGCAGCAGATCCATATGAGGAGAATTTGCAGAGGATGTCAGATATGGATCTGCGCCAGCAATGATACATGGAATATCAGAGAGATTTCAACAATACTCTCGTAAACATGCTGATCCAGAATTTTCCCACCCATGAGATACAGTTTCCAGAATTCCCTCCCAACATTTTCATCACTGTCGCACCTTACACAGAGACAACCCCTGCCGCAGGGCCTCGATCATTCTTTACCACCAGGCCACAACAACAGTTTCACGCTGCTGGCCCATCTAGACCTGCGGGCATGGCCGCAACGTCATCAAGCAGCAGACGACCATCAAAAAAGAGAGTCATCTTCAACTCTCTACCACAAAGTCCTATCCCCATAGGTAGTTTCTCTGAAGATAGTCTCTCTAGACAGATTGATGAGTATGTCCATGAGAGCTCATCGTATACCCAAGATAGAATACCAACTGTCAAGACAGGGGGAGAAACAGAGGTGATGCATATAGACGATGAAGAAGAAGGAGATGAAGTTACGGCCCTACTACAGAAACAAACACCCACCAGAGTACAGTCGCCTCGGCATGCAAAAACACAACAATCACCAGGACAAGGATCAAGACAGAAAGCATCGGCAAGAAAACCTAGGAGGGCGGCTATTTCCAGCAGCTCTTCTGAATCACAATCAGAATCTATTTAATCCCTTATGCTTTACTATCCTTGTTCTCTGTTGTATGTCTTATATTTTGAGCATTGAGGACAATGCTCAGTTTGAGTTTGGAGGAGATTGTAGGTGCAGAAGTACTGCCGAGGTTACCCACTACCGCGGCATTACCATGAAAAGGGAGTAAATTTTTTTCTGATTTTTTTATAATATTCTCTTTTCTTGAATTTTTGTTTGTAACCTTGTACTGCCCTACATCAGCTTTGCTTTAGTTTACTCCTTTAAGGCTATAGAAATCTTTCTCCTTACCATGGCCAAGTTTTGTTTTGAAGGGATAACCATAGGATACTCATGGAATAAAACTTAGAAGCTTGCTTTAGGGTTAGAAAGAAAATACACTTTTTGGACTTGTTTGATTTAGGAGTTCTTTTAATAAACTTAGGTGATAAAGACTTAGAAACTTTTAGAAAAATAACTAGAGGTTCCTATCACTGCTCTTGTTTATCTCTCCTTCGTGCTAGAGGTGCCCGAAACTGGCTCTAGTATGCTAAATAGGTGGTTAATAAGAAAAAAATAAACAAAAGAAGAAAATAGAAAACACATATCTTGAGGTGCCAGAAATTGGCTCAAGACTTGTTCTTTTAAGGAGACAGTTTTAGTCCAAGATTCTACTTGTCTTGAACTTAGAGTTTATTTAAGAAAGCCTTGAATCAGCCTTGTCCATAAAATGCACACACTTACCTAGCCTTATAGCTTGTTTCTTAGTAAAAGTCCTTTGGTAAATTAATGGTTAAAACGGAGAGATAGACATGACCACGGTGGGGAGAATAGATGGAAAAGTAAGACCCAAGAGCAGTAAGGTTTGATAATTTGATGTTTTGCATTGCTTGAGGACAAGCAATAGTTCGAGTTTGGGGGTATTTGATGAGTGCCTAAAAGGCAGTTATTTACTACCCTTCTCATGGTACTTTAAGAATCTATTATACACCAACTTGAACCGAACTGTGAACTCATTGCACAAATATTGGATATTCCGCTATCATTACTTACAAAGTCAATATTTATAGAGAATGCACATATTATTACATATTCTGTACATGCAGGAATATCCAGGGAAGAAGCGACAGTGAAGCAATGTTGAGGCCGAGGTAGAAGACAATGCTGCGGCAGAATCTAGTGTGGCAGCACCAACAATGGAGGCGCAAAGAAAGATAAAAATATAGAGAATATTCTGGAAGATGCAGTGCACCAATTGGACCAAGAAATTGGCTCAAGACTTGTTCTTGAGGTGCCAGAAAATAGAAGAAAATAGAAAACAAAATAAGAAAAAAATAAACAAAAGAAGAAAATAGAAAACACATATCTTGAGGTGCCAGAAATTGGCTCAAGACTTGTTCTTTTAAGGAGACAGTTTTAGTCCAAGATTCTACTTGTCTTGAACTTAGAGTTTATTTAAGAAAGCCTTGAATCAGCCTTGTCCATAAAATGCACACACTTACCTAACCTTATAGCTTGTTTCTTAGTAAAAGTCCTTTGGTAAATTAATGGTTAAAACGGAGAGATAGACATAACCACGGTGGGGAGAATAGATGGAAAAGTAAGACCCAGGAGGAGTAAGGTTTGACAATTTGATGTTTTGCATTGCTTGAGGACAAGCAATAGTTCGAGTTTGGGGGTATTTGATGAGTGCCTAAAAGGCAGTTATTTACTACCCTTCTCATGGTACTTTAAGAATCTATTATACACCAACTTGAACCGAACTGTGAACTCTTTGCACAAATATTGGATATTCCGCTATCATTACTTATAAAGTCAATATTTATAGAGAATGTACATATTATTACATATTCTGTACATGCAGGAATATCCAGGGAAGAAGCGGCAGTGAAGCAATGTTGAGGCCGAGGTAGAAGACAATGCTGCGGCAGAATCTAGTGTGGCAGCACCAACAATGGAGGCGCAAAGAAAGATAAAAATATAGAGAATATTCTGGAAGATGCAGTGCACCAATTGGACTAAGATAGCATGCTAAAAGCCCAAGTCAAAGACCAAGCGGGAAAACCCTTCTAGAAGGCGGAAAACTTGGAAATATCAGATTCCTTGAAGAAGACTTGTTCCTTACTCCAAGTTGAAGTCTATTTAGGAAAGGTTTGCCCTAGGTTAAGACTATATATACCCTAGCCGACCATATTGTTAGGAGAGTCGATTTTTAGAGAAAACCCTTCTCCCTAAGAATTGTACTTAACGATAATATATTCTAAATTTCTTATGGATAGGAGAAGGTTGTCGATATTAGTGAGAGGAGATTGATTCTTGTTTCTTTGTTCTTATACAATAATAATATCAAAGTTTGCTTATCCTATTGCCATTCTTTGTTCTTGTATTCAAGCTCGAGAGAGAAGTTTGTAAGTAATCTATTTATCTAGCACCGAGAGGTGTAGATTCACTAAAAGGATAAGTACGGTGTTGTAGAAACTAACTCGGCCTAGAGATAGGTTAAGAGTTTCAGCAGCTAAAAGAAGTGTTAGATTGTTTGGTGGTTATCGTTGATTTACACCGAGAGGTATCGTCAAGGACCAGTCATCAACAACACTCTGACTCAGAGATGAGCGGAGTCACTTACGGATACTTTGTTGAACTTTGATGCATCTGCCCAAGAGCAAGAGATTGCCGCAGTAGAGAACACTAACGCTACCGAGGTTGTATCTACAGTACTGGCAAAGCAGTATTGTGTAATTGCATTGGACAAGAAGAAGATCAATCGAATCCACTAGTTGGCACAGTTGGATCCTACCCACTTTCTCTATAATTATTCTCAACCCTTTATTTTATGTTTTGTTATTTAATTATTTAGTTAGTTAAACACATCGACTCATTTGTGTTTTTAATTTATTTTCAGGAGCAAGGAAACAAGGGGAGACATATTAAGTATACCAATCTCTGTGGAGACGATACACGATATACTTATCATTTTATTACCTGACGACATGTACACTTGCACTCAATTGCACTTTTATTACACGCATCAGCGTCCTTGGTGATGGCGATGGCTTTGCTCGTCTTGGTAGCTGAACTCTTATTGGTGTTTCTTGTTGCATAGGAGCATTCACCTCTTCTTCTCCTTCATCTTTGGTCTCTATTATATTCGTCCCTCTGTTATTCTCTAGATCTTCCCCAACATTCTAAATGCTTGGCTTGGCAATGTCTGAACTCTAATGTACATATGTATCTATCTCGGGGGAGTGCTGAAGACTATCCCCCTCTTGGAAGGTCTTTGGCTGGAAGATTATGCCACGACAGTGTCTGCTGCCTAGATGGGCCAGCAGTATCGAACGGTCTCTGTGGTCCAATAAGGAAAAATGGTCTCGGCCCTCCTGGGCTGGGGTTGCTTTAGTGTAAGGTGTTGCTGTGACCAATATATTGGGAGGAAAGTCCGGAAACTACACTCTTTGGTTTGGGAAGTTGTTGCTCATCATCTAGGCTAAGGTAGTGTTGAAGTCCCTCTGTTACTCCATGTACCGTTGCTGTTGAAGGTCAATGGCTACTATTTTTTGGAGGATCTCCTGGTAGGGTTTTGCTGTAGTAGCAGATCGGGTAACACCAAGTGTGGCTACCGTGTATTGGGCCCTTGCAGAAGTCTCGGGAGTGTAGGGCTGTGGTGTTTCTTGTACAGGTTTTGCTTGAGTGATTTGCATCACTTTGTGGCAAAAGTCTTTAGTCCATCTTTTCTTTTGATTTGTGATTTCAACATTATCTTCTGTTGGTACACCTGCAGCAATATATAAACATATGATTAAACATGGAAAATTTAAGGGCCCTTTTTCTTTCTTACCGTACTCGTATATTTCTCATAGAATGATTTCTCCCACGTTGATTCTCCTTTTGTTGATGATGGATTGGATTAGAAACAATCTTCTTCGGTCTACCATACAATTGTGTGATGTGGGGATTAGGCGTCGCTTGACAAATATTGTCCACATCTTTGCCTCGGGCTTGAGGTTCTACCGAGCCACCGATCCTTTATGGGCTCCAGTTTCCTAATTCGTGCCTTCGTAACAAAGGTCATCCTTGACCAATTCATAATCTTGGTCCGTTACTTCCTTTATAAATTCTGTGTGAATATCTTGTTCAGAAGTTAGGCTATAGAACTGGTTGATTGTTTCTGGATCAAGGAGGACTGTCCTGCCTCAACAGTGGACGTAGAGTGAGTCTTTGCTTGGCCAATGTGCGTAGAATTCTCTCACAATCGTGGCATTGACTTGTTCGGGTTGTAGGCAAAAGAGATGCCATTTTTTATACTTGATTTTGTCGAACAAGTAATGTTCAATACCGAAATTCTCCTTATCACTGTGTTGGAACCCTTATTCCTCCCACACTTACCTATAGATGAAGGACTTGTTGAAGCATTCTTCAACGACGACAGGGGCGAATCGGGCGTAAGTTGCCATAGATGAGCTGTGGAGATTTTCTTGAAGATTTTTGGAGAGAAGCTTGGAATTTTTCTGAGAAAAATAAGAGAGCTGTGAGATTGCAAAGAATATAGTAAGAGAGAGTAATCAATTCTAAAGAAACATGATTGCAAGAGTGAATAGTTCAAGAGGGAGAGATTTCTTATATAGGCCTCAACAGGGTGACCGTTTTAACCACTAGCCATTTTACTTTTACTACCTGTTTATATTTACTGCCGCGACAAGAATCTCAACAACTAGTCGTTACGTTGTTTCTACTTGTTGGGATTGCTGCGATTTCTGACACTGTTTACTGCCTTGGCAGAGTGTCTCCTTTAATGAATTTTTTTCACCTGCATTCTTGTTTATTTTCCTAAAAAAATTTGTAAACACCAAACAAAAACTAAAAATAAACAATAGTAATAAGAGAATGAAAACATAAATCCTAAACTAAAACTAATCCTAATATAATAATAAAAATAGAAGGGAGGAGATTATGTTACTGGTGGAGTGCATGTAAATGCATCTCCCAATCTGATTATCTCTTGTTGGCCAGAGTTTTTCTTCAAGTGTTGGCCATTAGCTTTAAGTTCATCCCTTGTTATATTTTTCTTCACATTTCCATATGGTTCTAACAAATTTAAGGTGCCTGGATACTATGTTTCCCTCTTTGCTGCTTCTGCCTTTAGCTTAATCTTCTTGCCAATTATTCTACCGAGTATGCTACCAAGGCAGTGACTGCTGAAGCAGGATTTCTCTATATCTGTGGTGTGGAGGGCTTTGCACTCTTCTACATCATCATACCTTTTTAGATTGTTGAAGGCATTGAGTTTAACTTGTTGGTCATTGACCCTCATAGTCAACTCTCCTTTTTCCATATCTATGAGCATACGTCCAGTGACAAGGAAAGGTCTCCCAAGTATGATCAATGCATTATCATCTGCTTCATAATCAAGGACAAGAAAATCAGTAGGAAAAATAAACTTGTCTACTCTTACCAATATGTTCTTGATTTTTTCTTCGGGTTGCACGTATGATCGATCCGCAAGTTGGAGCATCACAGTATTAGGTTTTTCCCTTCCAGTTCCAAGCTTTTGGAAGATAGACTTGAGCATTAGATTGATGCTTGCTCCAAGATCTCATAGGGCCTTACCTTCATAGTGGTTACCAATTACACAAGGTATTGTAAAGCATCCAGGATCCTTCAATTTTGGTGGCCTGCGGTTGTGTAGCATTACCATGCATCTTTCAATTGCTATCACCGTTTTAAACTCACCTAACCTCTTTCTTTTAGACACAATGTCTTTCAAGAATTTAGCATAGTTAGGCATCTGTTCAATTGCCTCAACAAAGGGTAAGTTAATGTGGACTTGCTTTAAAATGTCTATAAACTTTTTAAATTGATGGTCCTATTTTTTCTTTTTTCATCCTTTTTGGGAAAGGTGGTGGTGGTCTCATCTCTTTCAGGGTCTCATTGGTTTGAAATTTAATACCTGAAACCATTTTGTTTATCACTAGCTCGAGAACTTGCTGAGGTGCTGCCGAGCTCTCTATAGGGGAAGTTTTTTCTTCTATGACATGATCAACTTCCAAGTCCTACTTGTCTGATTCCTCTTATATTTCTGGTGGAACTTTGTTTGCTGAACTGCCTGATGTCTCTTTAAGTTGTATGTCACTTCTTGTAGTGATTGCTTTGCATTGTTCATGGCCCATTCCCTTAGCAACTTCAGTATTCCTAAGTAGTCCTCCATGTGGTTTAGTATTCTGTCTTTAAGCAAATTGACCAACTTGGGTTTCCAGTAACTTAATCGCTGCCTCTTGATTTTGCATTCTCATCTCAGTTCTCTTCATGAAATTGTTTTTCTCAGCCATATATGATTTTGTTTTCAATATGAAGGCCTTAAGAGTGTTTTCTAATGAATTCATGGGTTGTTGCTGATGCATCTGCTACTGCAGTATTGACTGTTGTACCTGCGGTGGCGGTAGTGTATACTGATAACCTGAGGTTTGGTTAGTGGGGTTCAAGGCATTATTACGATTGCTCCACGAAAAATTTGGGTGCCTTTTCCATGTCGGATTATATGTGTTTGACATCATATTATTATTCTGGTTATATTTTCCCACATAAAAAACAGATTCCTCATCTTGCATATACTTAGAAGAATTGATCATTTTAACCTCATAAGTATTTTGCTGTAATTGCATATCCTGAACTATCTTGGTTAAAGAGGCCAATTGTGTTGCCACCGAGTTGGTAGTTTCTAGTTCATTCATTGTGGCTTGGCGTCTTATTCCTCCTCGCCTAGAAGTACGGAATTGAAAATCGTTCCTTGCGAGTTTGTTTAGAATCTTAATAGCTTCTTCTAGAGCTTTGTCAAGGAGTGTTCCATTTACTGAGGCATCTAACATCATCCTTGTGGGGGAATTAATGGCATTGTAGAACATGGTTACTTGTGTCCTAGTAGAAATCCATGCAATGGGCACTTATGTAGTAAATCTGTGTAGCGTTCCCATGCCTCGTACATAGGTTCGTCATCAGCCTATCAAAAAGAGGTAATTTCATTACGGATTCGATCATATAAGTTGGTAGGATTAAAACACGTAATGAATTCTTGGCAGAGTTCACTCCAAGATCCTATAGATCCTACCAGAATGCTATTTAACAAGGTCTTGGCCCTGTCCCTCAGTGAATAAGGAAAAAGTTTTAATCTCAAAATATCTTCATGGACTCCTTGAATTTTGAATGAGTTGTAAACATCCATGAAGGAATTGAGATATTGCCTGGCATCTTCAGTTGCAGACCAACTAAAAGTTGCAGACCAACTAAATTGTCCAATAGTATTAAGCATATTAAACATCACATGTTTTAATTCATAGTGGGTTGCTTCTATTTCTGATGTAACAACTCCAAGGTTCAATCCATTCAGATCTTTCACCAGAAAATCTCTAACAGTTAACTGCCGCGGCAGTGCTTGCAACAGTGGTTGCTGTGGAAGGCCTCCATTGCCGGCAGGTAAGTCCTGATTTCCTTGATTTACTGCCATGGCTCCTTGGATCTATCTCCTCAACCCTTGATAGGTACGTTTGATTTCTGGATCAATCTCGTACAATGGATTGCTTGGGTTGGCCCTGGTCATATACCAAAAATTAACCAAGTAAAATAAAAAATAAAAATAAATGAACAAGAAAATAAAGAAAACAAAATTTAGTTGTTAATCCCCGACAATGGTGTAAAAACTTGATTCGTGTCAAATATGCGCAATTAGTGCAAGTGAATGCGTCACAAGTAATAAAGTGATGAGTAAATCAGATATCGTCTCCACAAGGATTGGTATACTTAATGTCTTCTTTTGTTTTCTTACTATGTAAAATAAAATAAAGACACAAGTAGTTTATTTTGATTGGACTAAATAAAGTAATAAAAGAAAACTAAATAAAAGGAGATCGATTGAGAAAGATGGTAAGATCCAGTTGTTTTGTATAGTGGATTTGATTGATCTGTTTCTGCCTAATGCAATTGCATTACACTGCCTCGACAGTACTGCAGATTACTGTCTCGGCAACGATAGTGTTTTCTGCTGTGACAATCCCTTGCTCTTAGGCAGATTTTACCAAAGTTTGGCAAAATATCCTTTGATGGCTCCGCTTATCCCTAATTTGAAATACTGTTGATGATTAATCCTTGATAATACCTCCCGACATTAATCAATTTTAACCAACAACCAATCTCACACTTCTTTTAGCCGTTGAAATAACCTATCCCTAGGCCGAGTTAGTATTTTCCAATCAAGTAAAATATCGTACTTACTCCTTTCGTGAGTCTAACTCTCCCGAGTCTAGACAAATAGATTACTCACAAACTTCTCTCTCGAGGTTGGATGAAAGAACAAAGAATGGCAAAGAGTAAGAAAACTTTGGTATTTTATTGCATTGAAAACAAGAAACAAGATACAATCTCTTCTCACTAATACTTAACAACCATCACCTAAAACCTAAGAAAGCTTAGAACATGATGGAAAGAAGAACAACAATGATTCCTAGGTTGAACTCTCTCAATTCGGTTCTCTCCTTCCCTTGGACGGCTATACCTTATATAGGCTTGGCCTAGGGCAAACATTTCCTAAGTAGAATACAACTTGGAGTATGGAACAAGTCTTGTACATAGGTCAAATATTTCCAAGTTTAATTCTTCTAGAAGTGTTTCCTGCGTGGCCTTGTTTTTGGGATCTTCTTGTGTTGTCCAGCTCCAATCCTTTGGCTTCTTGTTCAGCAAGGTTCTCCTCATTTTTCTCCTCAGTTTGCCTGCCATATTGCTAATTGTCCTCTGATGACTCGGCATCAGGTCCTGCCTCGGCATCAGGTCCTGCCTCGGCACTAGTTTGCTTCCGCGACAATACTTTTTCCTACACAGACATAAAAATGCAGTAAAGTATGTTTTTTCTATAAATATTATCTTTAATAGCACAATCCCTAAATCTATCACATTAAGTATATACATTGGTGTAAGTAGGTGTAGAATTGATGATTAATACCCATGAAAAGTGTAGGAAGTGATAGTGAGTTGAGAACTTATCACCAATCCTCGGCAACGATGCCAAAAATTTGATGCGTGTTAGATATGTGCAATTAATGCAAGTGAACACGTCGCAAGTAATAAATTGATGAGTATCATCGGATATCGTCTCTACAGGGATTCGTATACTTAATATGTCTTCTTTTGTCTTCTTGCTCTGTAAAAAGAAATAAAATAAAGAACACAAGTAATTTTGGGTGTGATTAAACTAAATAAAGAAAGCTAAATAAAGATAGAAAAATCAAATAGAGATAGTGGCTAGGATCCAGTTGTATTATATAGAGGATTCAGTTGACTTGTTTCTTTCTAATGCAATTCCACAACACTACCTCGGTGGAATTGCAAATTATTGCCTCAATAGTGATGATGCTCACCTGCCTCAACAATCCCTTGCTATTGGGTGGACTTTACAAAGTTTGGAAAAGTGCCTTTAGATGACTTCGCTTATCCCTAAATCGAAGTACTATTATTGACCATTCCTTGATGATACCTCCCGGCGTGAATCAATTATAATCATCAACGAATCCCACACTCCTATTAGCCGCTGAAACTCTAAACCTATCCCTAGGTCGAGTTAGTGTTCCTTGATAGAAATACTGTACTTATTCCTTTCGTGAATCTAACTCTCACGATATTAGATAAATGAATGACTTACAAACTTCTCTCCTGAGCTTGAATATAAGAAAAAAGGAATGTCAAAGAATAAGCAAACTTTGATACTTTATTACATTGGAAACAAGAAACAAAGTTTAACTTCCTCACACTAATACTTTACAACCTTCACCTAAGCCTAAAAGAAATAAAAACAAAGAATACTTTAGATCCTAAGATGAACTCTCTAGTCTACGAAACTTATGATCTCTGTTCCTTGTGCGGCTATGGTTTATGATGCGTGTAATAATAGCGCAACTGTGTAGTGTACACGTTGCAAGTAATAAAGTGATAAGTATATCGTGTATCGTCTCCATAGGGATTGATATACTTAATATGTCTCCCCTTGTTCTCTTGCTCCTAAAAGATAAAGTAAAAACATAGATAAGTGGATTTGTTTAACTAATTAAACAATTAAATAACAATACATAAAATAGAGGATTGAGAACAATATAGAGAAAGTGGGTAGGATCCAACTGTGCCAACTAGTGGATTCGATTGATCTTCTTCTTGTCCAATGCAATTACACAATACTGCTTTGTCAGTACTGCAGATACAACCTCGGCAGCGTTAGTGTTCTCTACCGCGGAAATCTCTTGCTCTTGGGCAGATGCATCAAAGTTTAGCAAAGTATCCGTAGTTGACTTCGCTTATCTCTAAGTCAGAGCGCTGTTGATGACTGATTCTTAATAATACCTCTCAGCGTAAATTAACGATAACCACCAACCAATCCAACACTTCTTTTAGCTTTTGAAACTCTTAACCTATCTCTAGGCCGAGTTAGTATCGTCAACACCGTACTAATCCCTTTCGTGAATCTAACTCTCTCGATGCTAGATAAATAGATTACTTACAAACTTCTCTCTCGAGCTTGAATGCAAGAACAAGGAATGGCAATAGGATAAGCAAACTTTGATATTATTATTGCATTAGAAAAAAGAAACAAGAAACAATCTCCTCTCACTAATATCTACAACCTTCACCAATCACTAAGAGATTTAGAACATAATGTCGATAGGTACAAATCTTAGGGGAAGAGTTTCTCTAAAATCGGCTCCCTTAAGAATGTGGCCGGCTAGGATATATAGTCTTAACCTAGGGAAAACCTTTCCTAAATAGACTCTAACTTGGAGTAGGGAACAAGTCTTCTACATCAGATCTGATGTTTCCAAGTTTGCAACCTTCTAAAAGCTTTTCCCGTTCATTCTTTGACTTGGGCTTCTAGTGCGCTAGCCTGGTCCTATTGGTGCACTGCATCTTCCAGAATATTCTCTATATTTTTGTCTTTCATTCGCCTACAATATTGATGCTGCCACTCTGGATACTGTCGTGGCCTTGTCTCTGCCTCGGCCTCATCACTGCTTCACTACTGCTTCGGCCCTGTATATTCCTGCATATACAGAATATGTAATAATATCTTCATTCTCTATAAATTTCGTCTTTATAAGTAGTGATAACGGAATATCTAATATTATGCAAAGAGTCCATATTTCAGTTCAAGTTGGTGTATAATAGATGCATAAAGTACCATGAGAAGGGTAGTAAATAACTGCCTTTTAGGCACTCATCAAATAACCCCAAACTCGAACTATTGCTTATCCTCAAGCAATACAAGACATCAAATTGCCGAATCTTACTCACCTTTGGTCTTACTTTTCCATCTATTCTCCCCACCATGGTCATGTCTATCTCTCCGTTTTAGCCACCAGTTTACCCAAGGACTTTTACTAAGAAACAAGCTATAAGGCTAGGTGAGTGTGTACGTTTTATGGACAAGATTGATTCAAGGCTTTCTTTGATAAACTCTAAGTTCAAGACAAGTAGAATTTGGATTAAAGTTATCTCCTTAAAACAACAAGTCTTGAGCCAATTTCGGATATCTCAAGATATGCGTTTTCTATTTTCTTCTTTTTCTTCTTTTTTTCTTTTTAACCACCTATTTAGCATACTAGAGCCAATTTTAGGCACCTCTAGCATGAAGGAGAGCAAAACTAGAGCTAGTGATAGGCACCTCTAGTTATTTTTCCAAAAGCTTATAAGTCTTTATCACCTAAGTTTATTAAAAGAACTCTTAAATCAATCAAGTCCAAAAAGTGTTTGTTTACTAATCCTAAAGAAAGCTTCTAAGTTTTATTCCATGAGTATCCTATGGTTATCCCTTCAAAACAGAATTTGGTCATGGTAAGGAGAAAGATTTCTATAGCCTTAAAGGAGTAAGCTAAAGAAAAGCTGATGTAGAGCAGTGCAAGATTAAAAACAATAATTCAAGAAAAGAGAATATTGCAAAAAATTTTAGAAAAAATTACTCCCTTTTTTCATGGTAATGCCTCGGCATTAGGTTGCCTCGGCAGTGCTTCTGCACCTACAATACCCCCAAACTCAAATTGAGCATTGTCCTCAATGCTCAATACATGCGGCAAACAACAATTTCAATAAGGAAATAGAAAAAAACATTAAAAGAAATCATTTATAACGACTCCGACGAGCTGCTTGTATGGAGCATTCTCCTAGTTCGTGCCGCTGACGCCTTTCGTCTAGATCCTTGTGCTAGTGGTTGTTGTTGTTTGACTTGCCGATGCGGCTGAACTCGATTGGGCGGTGTGCATTGAGGTGGTGCAGTAACTTCATCTCTTTCTTCTACTTCGTCGATATTTTCTGTGTGCATGATTTCTGTCCCGCCCCCTACCGTAGTAGTGGGTATTGTTGATTCATGTGATGAACTATGGTATTCGTCAATCTCATGAGACGAGTGTCTCTGCTGAGACTGAGAATAGGGATTAGATTCCCTTGGGGAGAGTTAAAAATAGCTCGCCTCTTGGACGGCCTTTGGCTAGTAGAGGATACTCCGACAAACCTGGCCAGCCTGGAAGGTCTGGTAGCTTGAAACTCTTGAGGCGGCCGTGGTTGGAAAAATGGTTGCGGCCTTGGGGCAAGTATTGTCTCGGTATAAGGGGCGGTAGTGACAAAGATATTAGTTGAGAATTCTGGGAATTGCGCCCCTTGATTTGGAAAGCTTGTCATCATCATGTGGGCGAGAGATGTGTTGAAGTCGTGCTGGTACTCCATGTAGCGTTGCTGGCGAAGGTCCATGGTTGCCATCCTCTACAGAATTTCTTGGTAAGGGTCTGCTGCGGCAGGGCCCTAGGCAGATGTGGGTACTTCTACCGAGTACTGCCCTCTGACAGTAAAATCTGCAGTGAACTGTTGCGGTATTGCTTGGACAAGATTTTCCTGGGTTATCTACATGACTCGGCGAAAAAAATCTTTAGACCATCCTGACCGATTCGGTGTGTACTCGTTTGTAGCCTCGACTGGTACACCTGCAGCACTACACAAGGCAGAGATTAAAGAAGGGAAACATAAAGGTCCTTTGTCTTTCTTACCGCAATCATAAATTTCTTGGAGAATAATTTCTCCAACATTGATGGTCCTCTTGTTGATTATGGACTGGATGAGCACCAAACGTCTCCTATCGACTGTGTTGTTATGTGATGTGGGTATTAGACGTCTTTTGACAAAGGTGCACCACATCTTAGCCTCGGGTTTAAGGCTCAATCTTGTTATGAATCCTCTATGGTTACCGGTCTCCCAAGGGGTATCATCGTAACGAAGATCCTCTTTGATTAGCTCGAAGTCAACATCGGTGACTTCCTCTTTAAAATCACTATGTGCATTGGACAACGGAGTGAGGCCATAGCGTTGGTTGATTGCTTCGACATTAAAGGCGACTGCTTTCCTTGGCAGTGGACATATAAATTTCCTTCGCTCGGTATGTGGGCATAAAACTCTCGTACGATCGTGGCATTCACTGGGGGGAGGTTGGAGACAAAAGATTTCCCAATCTTGGTATTTGATTTTTTCGAACAAGAATTGTTCGATGCCGTAATTATCTTCATCCAAGTGCTCAAATCTTTACTCCTCCCATAGCTGCCGAGCAACAAAAGAACAATTGAATCGCTCTTCAATGGCGACAGGGTAAAAGCGGTTGTAAGCGGCCATGATTGTAGTTATTGATTGCCTTGAGCGAAGTCTGAAGTACTTGAAAAGATTGCTGAAAATTTCAAAAAGTAGATGAGAGCTAAAGTAATTGAGAGCAAGATTGTGAAAGAAAGAAGATTAACAAGAATGCAAGAGTGGGTAATGCTAAGCAAGAGAGTTGTTTATATAGGCTGTAAAAAATATGACTATTAAAAATTAGCCGCTAGGCATTTACTGCCTTGTTGAACAATTACTACCACGACAGATTTTTCGGCAGAGAGTCGTTGCACTATTTCTACGGCTCTGACATAGTGCACTGTCGCGACAGCAGACTTCCTGCTGTGAAATACTTTTTCTACATTCGTTGCTTTATTTATCCTAAAAACATAAAAACATAAAATACTAAAAATAAAACATAACAACATATAAAACTAATCCTAATATAATAAATAAAATGGAAGGGAAGAGATTATGTTACTTGTGGAGTGCATGTGAATGCATCTCCCAATTTGATTATCTCTTTTTTGGCTCGTATCTTCCTTCACATGTTGGCCAGTCCCTTAAGTGTATTCGACTTCTCCTTTGGGCTTTATTCGCTTACCGAATAGTCTGCCGAACATGCTGCCCAGGCAGGATGTTTTAGTACCCTGGTCTGGTGTATAGAGAGCGTTACATTCTGCTGGAGCGTTTGAATTTGTTAGATTGTGGAAGGTGTTCAACTTGACTTGTTGATCGTTTATCCGCATCATGAGCTTGCTGTTTTCCACATCGATGATGGTGGGTCCAGTAGCAAGGAAAGGTTGATCCAATATGATCGGTGCATTGTCGTCGGCCTCACAATCAAGGATGAGAAATTCGGAAGGAAATATAAACTTGTCAACCTTAACCAGAATATCCTCAATTTTACCTTCAGGATGCACATAAGACCGATCCGCAAGTTGGTGCAGCACTGTTATTGGTTTTCCCGCCCTATTCCATGTTTTTGAAAAACTGATTTGAGCATTAGATTGATACTTGCTCCCAAGTCGCATAGGGCCTTTCCTTCATAACCATCCTCAATCGCACAAGGGATTGTAAAGCATCCAGGAACCTTTAGCTTAGGCGGTATGCGATTATGTAGCATGGCTATGTAAGCTTTAGTGGCTGCCACCGTTTCAAATTCCCCTAGCCTTCATCGTTTGGATACTATGTCCTTTAAGAACTTGGCATAGTTGGGCATTTGTTCAATAGCCTCAACTAATGGCAAGTTGATATGGACTTGCTTTAAGATGTCTAGAAATTTCTGAAATTGGTGATCCTGTTTGTGCTTTTTTAACCTCTGCGGGAAAGGAGGTGGTGATCTTATATCCTCCAGGTTTCCTTGGATATTGAGTTTAATACCTGGGGTGAACTTATCTACAGCTGCCTCGGCAGGATTTTCAGGTACTGCTGGTTCTGCTGCTGTGGCAGTGCTTTCGGCAGGGTCCTACTCAGTTTCTGAGTCCTTGTGATGTTGCTTTTCTGGTTGGACTCTATTGGTTGAGGTCCCTTGTTTATCTTTCAATTGTAGGCCACTTCTTGACGTAATTACCTTGCATTGCTCGTGGCCTAATACCTTGGCAACCTCAGTATTGCTAGGTAAACCCCCTGGTGGTCGAGTATTTTGTCGTTGGGCAAATTGACCAACTTGGGTTTCTAAAGACTTGATTGCAGCCTCCTGGTTCTGCAGTCTCATCTCAGTTCGATTCATGAAGTCATCAGTACGCTTCATGAAGCGGCTATTCTCGGCCATGTATGAATCAGTCTTTGACATGAAGGCCGTGAGAGAATCTGCAAGTGTGTTCAGAGACTGTTGGTGTTGTACCTGCTGTTGTGGCATGGATTGTTGTGCGTGCTGCTGCGGTAGGTTCTGACTTTGGTGCTGGAATCCAGGGGCTTGGTTGATTGGATTTAAGGCATTGTTGGGGTTACTCCATGAAAAGTTTTGATTACTTTTCCAAGATAGGTTATAATTGTTGGACATCATCTGATTGTTCCTGTTATAATTTCCAACATACAGGCTGGTTTCCTCATCTTGCATGTAATCAGATGAGTTGACTGCCTTAACTTCATGTATATTTCGCTGGACTTGCATATTCTGAACCATCTTAGTCAGAGAAGACAATTGTGCTGCCACCGAACTGGTTGTGTCTAATTCATGGTTCATGGCATGACGTCTCATTCCTCCTCGCCTTGATGTAAGAAACTCGAAATCGTTCCTTGTGAGTTTGTTCAGAATCTCAATGGCCTCCACGGGTGCTCTATCCAAAAGTGTCTCATTTGCGGAAGCATGTAGCATCATTCTTGTGGAGGCATTGGTAGCATTATAGAACATGGAGACTTGCGTCCACAAGGGAAAAACATATAGTGGGCATTTATTTAACAATTCTCTGTAGTGTTCCCACGCCTCATACATCGGTTCATCATCATCCTACCAAAATGATGTGATTTCATTACAGATGCGATCATAAAGATTTGTCGGGTTGAACCTTGTAATGAATTCTCGGCAGAGTTCATCCCAAGATCCTATAGATCCTGTTGGGATGCCATTTAACCAAGTTTTTTCCATATCCCTCAGTGAATAGGGGAACAACGTTAATCGTAAAATATCTTCATGGACTCCTTGGATCTTGAAAGAATTGCACACTTCCATGAAAGATTTAAGATGCTGCTTTACATCTTCAGTAGCAGACCCACTAAACTGTCCAATTGTGTTCAACATGTTGAACATCATTGGTTTGAGCTCAAAGTGAGTTGCTTCAAATTACGGGGTGACTACGCCAGGGTTTAGTCCGTTTAGGTCTTCCACAAGAAAGTCTCTAACAGTGAGCTGCCTCGACAATGGTCGCGGTGGTGGCTGCTGCAGCACTACTGGTGGCAGTACATTATGATCAACAGGTGTAATTTGTCTTCTTGGTGGATCATCCATGACTTGAAACAGGTTGCGCCTTAGATGGTGTCTTGTGCGTTCGATTTCAGGATCCAATTCGAACAATGAACCACTCGGGTTTGCCCTGGTCATATACCAGATAAGTCAAAGTAAAAAAAATAATTAGAATTAAAGTTAAAAAAAGAATGGTTAAAGAGCAAGAAAATAAAAAAAAAACAAAAATTTAGTTGTCAATCTCCGGCAACGGCGCCAAAAACTTGATGCGTGTAATAATTGCGCAACTCTGTAGTGTATACATCGCAAGTAATAAAGTGATAAGTATATCGTGTATCATCTCCACAGCGATTGGTATACTTAATATGTCTCCCCTTGTTCCCTTGCTCTTGAAAGATAAAGTAAAAACACAGATAAGTGGATTTGTTTAACTAACTAAATAATTAAATAACAAAACATAAAATAGTGGATTGAGAACGATATAGAGAAAGTGGGTAAGATCCAGCTGTGCCAATTAGTGGATTCGATTGATCTTCTTCTTGTCCAACGCAATTACACAACACTGCTTTGGCAGTACTACAGATACAACCACGGCAGCGTTAGTGTTCCCGGCCGCGGCAATCTCTTGCTCTTGGGCAGATGCATCAAAGTTCAACAAAGTGTCCGTAGTTGACTCCGCTTATCTCTAAGTCAGAGCGCTGTTAATGACTGGTCTTTGATAATACCTCTCAGCGTAAATTAACGATAACCACCAACCAGTCCAACACTTCATTTAGCTTCTGAAACTCTTAACCTATCTCTAGGCCGAGTTAATGTTGTCAACACCGTACTTATCCCTTTCATGAATCTAACTCTCTCGATGCTAGATAAATAGATTACTTACAAACTTCTCTCTCGAGCTTGAATGCAAGAACAACGAATGGCAATAGGATAAGCAAACTTTGATATTATTATTGCATTAGAACAAAGAAACAAGAAACAATCTCCTCTCACTAATATCTACAACCTTCACCTATCCCTAAGAGATTTAGAACATAATGTCGATAGGTACAAATCTTAAGGGAAGGGTTTCTCTAAAATCGGCTCCCTTAACAATATGGTCGGCTAGGATATATAGCCTTAACCTAGGGAAAACCTTTCCTAAATAGACTCTAACTTGGCGTAGGGAACAAGTCTTCTACATGAGATCTGATGTTTCCAAGTTTGCAACCTTCTAGAAAGCTTTTCTCGTTCGGTCTTTGACTTGGGCTTTTAGTGCGCTAGCCTGGTCCAATTGGTGTGCTGCATCTTCCAGAATGTTCTCCATATTTTTGTCTTTCATTCGCCTACAATGTTGATGTTTCCACTCTGGATGCTGCCGCAGCCTTGTCCCTGCCTCGGCCTCAACACTGCTTCATCGCTGCTTCGTCCCTGGATATTCTTGCATGTACAGAATATGTAATAATATCTGCATTCTCTATAAATTTCGCCTTTGTAAGTAGTGATAACGGATTATCCAATATTGTGCAAAGAGTCCATATTTCAGTTTAAGTTGGTGTATAATAGATACATAAAGTACCATGAGAAGGGTAGTAAATAACTGCCTTTTAGGCACTCATCAGTTTATATAGGGTTGACCTAGGGCAAACCTTTCCTAAGTAGGAATACAACATAGAGTAAAACATAAGTTGAGTACATAAATAAAAATATTTGTTTTATTTCCAAGTTTATTCCTATTAGGATTCTTTTCCCCGTGGCCTTTGACCTTGACTTTTCAAGTGTTTCTCAGCTCCGATTTCTGTGCCACTTGTCTTGAAACGTTCACCTTATTTTTCTCTTCAGGTCGCTGATAATATCAATATTTGTTTTCCTGGCGCTGTCGCGACCATAAAATGCTGTCGAGGCATTAGAATGCTGCTGAGGCGGGTGCTTTTTTGTATTTCAGCTTCAGCTTCCAGCATCCATCTTCTTGTTTGGCAATTCATATGATGCAGTTTCCTGTCTAAGAAAGAAAATATCAAATGCCTCTATTTTATGCCAAATAATAGATAAATTCATGAAATCTGTATTTGGATGGTGAAATATAGAAAATACGCAGAAATATATATTATTGCCTCTAATTCTGTCTTTATTAGCAATAATCGAGTGAGAAATGATATAAAATATGAGGACTTTGGGGAACTCATCAGCCATTCAAGTTGATGTGTGACGCAAGTGACTACACAGTTGGCGCAGCACTAGGTCAAAGACGAGGTAAACTCTTCCATGTTATTTATTATGCAAGTAAAACTCTTAATGATGCTCAAATTAATTACACCACTACTAAGAAAGAGTTACTTGCTGTAGTATTTGCCTTTGATAAGTTTAGGGCATATATTATAGGAACTAGGGTTATAGTGCACACTGATCACTCTTCTATCAAATACCTAGTTACTAAGAAAGATGCAAAGCCGAGACTTATTAGGTGGATACTTTTGCTACATGAATTTGATATTGAAATAAAGGATAGAAAAGGAACTGAAAATCAAGTTTCATACCTCTTATCTAGGTTAAAAAATCTCGATAATCTAGGAGATGATTTTGAAATCGAAGAAAATTTCCCTGATGAGAAAGTTTTATATGCTACATCATTAACTTGGTATGCCGACATTGTTAATTTTCTTATTAGTGGTATTTTGTCTCCTTATTTATCTAGCCAGGGTCGAAAGAAGTTCAAACATGATGCAAAATATTTCTATTAGGATGAGCCATATTTGTTCAAGCAATATTCTGACCAATTGCTTCGACGATGTGTGCCGGAACAAGAATAAAAAGATATTTTATTCTATGTCATGCAGCATCGTGTGGTGGGCACTTTGGTGGATCAAGGACTGCTACAAGGTCCTTCAATCTGGATTCTACTGTCCCTCACTCTTCAAATATACCCAAGCATTTTACAGGAGATGTGATAGATGTTAAAGAATCGGTAACATCTCAAGGAGGAATGAAATGCTGTTATAAAATATTTTGTAAATCAAGCTTTTCTATGTTTGGGGAATTAATTTTATGGGACCGTTTCCATCATCCTATGGTGATTTATACATCTTGTTAGCAGTGGACTATGTAAGGAAATGGGTTGAAGCGGTGGCAACACCCTGCAATGATTCAAAGACAGTCTTGAAGTTCCTGTTCAAGAATATTTTCACAAGGTTTGGAGTCCTAGAGCTATAATCAGTGATGAAGGAACCCACTTCGACAACAATCTCATTGCTAAGGCATTACAACGCTATGGAGTCAAACACAAAATTGATAAAGCATATCACCCGCAGACGAATGGCTAAGATGAAATCTCTAATAGAGAAATCAAGCAAATCTTAGAGAAGACAATCAACATAAAGAGAAAAGACTGGTCTTCAAACTTGGACAAAGCTTTATGAGCGTATAGGACAAATTACAAGACTCCTTTAGGGATGTTCCTATTCAAGCTTGTTTATGGGAAAGCTTGTCATTTGCCTGTGGAACATGAACACAAGGCATATTGGACCATCAAAAAGCTAAATATAGATTTTAAGGTAGTTGGAGAGAACAAACTTTTGGAGCTTAATGAGATAGACGAGTTTCAATCCCAAGCCTTTTAGAATGCTAGGATCTACAAAGAAAAAACAAAGAGGTGGAATGACAAACATCTTTTGCCATGACATTTTTCAGAGGGCCAACAAGTGTTACTCTACAACTCAAAACTCAAACTTTTTCCTGGAAAGTTAAAGTCTCGATGGTCTGGACCATTCTTGATACGTAGGGTTTATCCTTATGGGGTTGTGGAGATTAAAACACTCAATGGAGATACAATCTTCAAGGTCAATGGTCAAAAGCTAAAGATCTATAATGGAGCTCCTATTTTGCGTGACAAGGATGACCCAAGTCTGCAAAATACCTGAGTATTTCAATCTCTTTCCTTTATTTTGCTTTAGCATTTAAATTTCAATTTGAATAAAAAGTAGATATTTTTATTTTATGTTTCTTTTAAGATACTTTTATTTCCTTTTTGCCCCTATTTAACATTTAATCTTTGGAGGTATAAGCTCAGACCAATGTGTGATCACAAGGAGTTGCATCGCACCAAACGCGTGGTGCACAGAGGTAGGACAATGCAAAGTGCACAGTCTGTGCAAAGGAGGCTTGGGAGCAAGGAATGACTGTACGACTACCAGTCTTGAAGGGAAAAGTTTTGGATTTAGTTGATTTGGGACACCAAGAAGGAAGTTGAGGAGCCCATGAACATGAATCCGGTTTGTTTTCAAGGAGAAGAGTAAGAGTCTGGTTGCAATTCAACCCCCCACCTTCACCTTTTTACCTTTTTATTAATTATAAAACCCCTTTATCTCTCCAACTTACCATCGAATTAACTCCCCATAACACCTTTTTTCTTTTCCAAGAACTCTAGCCGTCCAAACCCTTACACAATCATCATTATTTTTCTCTTTCCTCTCCCCTTCCCAAGCAAGTAAACCGTCCATCTCCCCAAAACCAACTCAACCATCCCTTTCCTCCACTACTTCATTTTCTTCACCAAAGAAAATAACCATCATTCCTCCAAAATTCAATCTTTCTCAAAGAAACCCGAAAGAATTTTAACAAGAAATCCCTACCACCATGATGCGTTTCAAGAACACCGAAGTGTCATCGAGGGTCGTCGCTCAAGCCTGGCTGATATGCCCACTACACTCGGCCGGGGTAATAAACGGTTTACGTTTGAGGAGATGTCGTCCCCTTTACTGCCAAGCACAACCAGTTTTATGGACTGGGAGAAGATGACAAACACTCTATCTTTGTTGCTTCTATGCTAAGGTAAAGCCCAAATTTTTTACTTAATGAGCTTTGTGTCGAAGGAACCGAGTGGGATGAGGCAAATACCTATGTTGATCGCACTTCCCTAAAGCCCGAAGGGAAGATCTTGATGCACTGCATCAAGCAGAATCTGATGCCCACAATTCATATGGCCACGGTGAACTTGGCTCGGCTACAACTCTTTCACTCAATCTTAAGCAAAAGAAAAATCAACGTGGGGAAGATAATTCTTGAGGAAGCCCATGCCGCGCTGAAAAGAAAGCAAAGCCCATTGTTTTTCCCTCATCTGATTTTCGCAGTCTACTGAAGGCAACAAGTGTTTGAGAATGACGAGGATTATAAGATCAAGGGAAGACAGGGTATTTCCCTCAAGAATATCCCAGAACTAATGGGTATGGAAGAAAATGTTGCAGCACCCCATTAGCCTTCAACTTCAAAGAAAAATGCCACAGTAAATCTGGATGCCCTAACTGCAGCTGTGTAGAGGACACAGACTTAGATTGCCGAACTTCAAGGAAGGTCCATAACCTTCCTCAAGTACGTACAAGTGCGAGATCAAATACTTCAAGCCAATTTTATTGAGTTACGGCATGATGAGTACGTCTCTTTCCCCTATTTCCTCGAGTTTTTGTTTGAACTAGATGAGTCAGTCCCACAACAACAACAAAGTCAACCTACTCCACCAGTGCACGAGCACACCACAACCCAATAATAGCAAGAGCTGAATGCAACAACACCTGTACTAGCAACTGAACCATCCTCTGTCGTTTCCGCTACAGCATCGCATCAAGTCCAAGCCAGTCTATCAGAACCACCAAAGGACAAAGGCAAGGAACCGAAAACAGAATCATAGTCTTCTGAGGCTAGGATGATCCAAGTGAGCAATGAGGATTTCGACCTTAACTCACCCAGAGTTGAGGAGCCTCCTGTTGATCCTTTTGATGCCCATATCCCTCACCTTAAGGTTAAGCGGACAACCTGTCATCATGCTTCCTTTGTAGAAGAGGAGGACCCAATTCCTATTATTGTAGCAGCGCTAGAGCATGAGAATGACCTAGAGCAACCAGAGGCAGAAATTACACAAACAGACCCATCACCACCAGAGCGGCCAACGAAGCGCATCAAGCGCATGGCTAAAAGGAAATCAAGACCCGTGAAGAAGTAAGCATCTTCACTCTTTTCTTTTTCTTTTTTATTTTGCATATAGTTTCATCATAGCATTGAGGATAATGCTAAACTCAAGTTTGGGGGTAGAAAAGCCTTCGCCTTAGAATTTTTATTTTCATTTGCATACATATGAATTTGCTATAGCATTACATTCAATTTACTAACTCGGCCTAGGGATAGTTTGGGGGTTTAAATGGGGATTTTAATGTTTTTGAACTAAATCATAGAAAGTATTGAGAATAAATTGAAATGAATTAGGACTTCATACTTTGGATTTTTTTAACATGATTGTATGTTTTCGATGCTTGAGTGGTAGGAATTTTCTAGAGAACTTAGGATTTATGCCTTAGTTAGTTCGAAAACAAAAGAACTCCTTTTTGCTAGAGTATATAAATAAACTGTAAAAAAAGAGAGATGAATAAATGCTTTAGTTTAAAAGTGTACAAGGACACTCCTCTATGCAATGTTAGCTTGAACAAAAATAAAAAATGCTATAGCATATGAGCGAATGAAAGTTGTCACGGGATGACTCTATCTACTAGCTCGGGGATGAGATGCTTGCTCCATAATCATATAGAGTTAAGGATGATAGTTATGATGAGCTGTCACCCTTCTAAGCAGTTAAAAAAATGGGAGTTATTTTTAAGAACTAGGGTAGAGTGAATAAGGAAAACTAGAATTTTTCTAACACTGTGAAGCATAGGCTAGATACAATCCAGCACACACAAGAAAAGTATCTTGTCTCAGTTCAAGTTCAAGCAATTCTCAATATTATGTAGATTGCTATAACATTTATATTCTGCGGATTTATGTCCTACTTAGACTGTTGTCAAGAATTAAAAGTGATGTCATAGCATTTTTATATGTCATTGCTTGAGGACAAGGAATATCTTAAGTTTGAGGGGATGTTAACGCTCTAAAAAGCGTATATTTTATACCCTTTTACTTAAGGTTTTGTTCGATTCCAAGTTCATTTGCATTACATTTAGTGCCATTTCATGTGCATTTGCATTTAGTTTAGGTTTTTATTTTATTTTCTCTTTTATTTTAAAAGATACTGCTTTGAAGGATATTTTATTGGTTTTGACGTGCAGATTACTGGAGCAAAGTTGAAAGATTTGAATAGATGATTTAGCATATTTCTTAAGTGTTGAATCGTACTTCAAGGATGCTATAACATTGTGGGTGGATAAAATAGAACGGAAGAAAGGACATACATGCAACCTACTGTCCTCACGCGTTTTTCAGGACAGTTGCACTTGCTATGTAGACATTTCACCTCCTCTGTAGACGATGCACCTCTCCTTGCAAGGCGTTGCACCACTCCTGCAGGCCTGTATTTTACTTCCATCTGCTACAGCAAATGTCAAGGAATATTCATTTGTGTCATTAGGGCACAAAACCCTAGAAGCCTTCTATAAATACAACCTCAAGCCTCCTTCTACAAGTGTGGTGAAGTAGAACTGAAAAAGTAGCGAGAAAGCTAAAGAGAAAAAGGAGCAAACTTTGGGAGAGCACGAGGGAGA
The DNA here is from genome assembly GCA_035048815.1 of Abelmoschus esculentus. Classification (NCBI taxonomy): domain Eukaryota; kingdom Viridiplantae; phylum Streptophyta; class Magnoliopsida; order Malvales; family Malvaceae; genus Abelmoschus; species Abelmoschus esculentus. Next base: position 16,731,541 of record JAUCBN010000001.1, read on the forward strand.
AGAAAGAAGAAAGGAGGCCACTTTCCTTCGTCTTCAATCTTTAGCCAAGCCACCATTGTTGGAGAGCTTCAAGCAAGGGATTTGTGGGACTTTGGGAGGAGCGGCAAGCTAGGAAAAACTTCACGACATATGCGTTTGAGACTTCATTCCTCTTCACTTTGTTTACCTCTTTCTAAGTTGTTAAAAATGTATTGCAAAGGACGAAAGTTGAATAGTTTTTCTTACTTAGCTATGAACTAAACTATTATGGCTAAGGCTTGTTATGGATGATCTTTACTTATTTTCAATGAATGTTTATTGTTTCTAGTGTTTAACTTTGTATTTTGTTCAAGAAAGCTAACACCTTTTTCCTCTAATCCTTGGTTTGTAAGAGCATCGGGTGGTAGCCATAGCTCAAGGGGTTTGGGAAGCTTAGATCTTGGGATAGATAAAGCTAGACCAACTTGAACAATGGGGTTACTGCGGGAGCAGAATCCTAACTCACCTTAGGGATAAGGTAGAGTTTCAACGACTAAAAGGGGTAGCACTTTATCAACATTAGAAGCGTTAGGGTTGAGACTGGGAGGTAATGCCTTAGCATTTTCGAGTGTTAGGCCTTCTAACTAGGAATAGTGGAGCATTTTTAGTAAACTTTGTCAAACATTTGTTGAACCAGTGGAACAATAAGCCTTCATGATAAAAACTAGGATCTTTGTCGTAGCAAGCCTAATCTGTTTTAAGCTTGAATATCTTCTCTGTGTTGTGTTTGTGCAGCTTTATTTTATTGACTCTATTATCTGTTTATTTTGCTACCACTTTTCAGTGATAAGCTTTATTTTTCTAGCATATTCTTGGTGACATCTTTAATTTGCTAAAGCATTTTGGTGACACTTGCAGAATTGCTTTAGCATATGTCCATAGAAATGATTATTTTATCTTTTGTGTACGTTAACTATCTTTGAATTAACCTACCCAATCCTCATGGGAACGATCTCACTCGCACACTTTATTACTTGTTCGATGTGTATACTTGTACATTATTGCACTTAAAAGGAACCACCTTTAAGAAGGCGAAACGACTAGTAATGTTGCACTGGTTTTGTGAAAGATGCATATGAAGAAATAGTTTCCAATGCATGAATTGAATTTGAAAATGATGCATGCATGTGTTAGCTACTGTGTATGCACGGTTTATGATGGTTTCTATGACTTTTAAAGCATGAGAATGATTTGGATTAAAGTATGGTTATTATCGTTCCTCGAATAAATCCTTTGAGCATGATTTGGGTTAACTTTGATGAACGTATATTGATTACATTGAAAAACAACAAGCTTTCATGCATAATCAGTATGGTATTGGCTTAGTGACACTATTTAAGACCACAAATACAAATGACATGTCATTAGGATTAAGTGCACTATAATATTGAGTTAGTATGTTGTGTTACCTACACGTAAACAAGGGTGACTTTGTGTCTGACCGTGCGTGTAGAGCTTGCCTATATTCAAACAATGGTGACTTTGTGTTCGACCGTGCATATAGTTGACCTATACGTAAACAAGGGTGACTTTTGTCCAACCGTACGTATTGGGGGTAACATGTATACAAGGGTGACTTTGTATCCAACTGATGCATGTTGAGACCAAGTTTCTCAATTAAAGAATAAGGAATCCGAATATTCGATGGGTATAAGGTTTGAACAAGACTAGTCACTTAGTTGCCAATATGCATGATTTATGATTGAGACGTTTTTGTATTGAGAAGTATGAGATTGTGGAACATGTTGATTTAAAATTATTTGAAAAATGTAATTTTTTAAAGTCGTTAGTTTCACAAGCATGTGTTCTTGACTAAGTTTTGTGCAAGGATATGATCACGAGAGAATGACCTAAGTGTTTCTATGTGTTTAACATATAAGACTTTTACCTTATACATTAAAAACTTTTCTAGGTGAATAGCATATAAGATTTGAGATGGTGCATAGAGATGCACACGTATTAAAAAGGCCATAAGTTTCTTTTTGTTGTTTTAAAAGCATGAAAGTCTTGAGAATTTTAGTTTTGAATTGCATGAGATAATTGACACTTGATAAGGAAAATTGCTTTGATTTTTTAAACAATGTTTGAAATAATTATTTTGAGCATGACGTGGCATGATTTAAAGCGTTTTATTGATGAGTTTATGGGTTGCATTGCAAGAGTGATATTTATATGTTTTACCCTTCATTAAGCTTATGTTTACTCTCTATTTTACCTTGCAATGCAGAGATATTAACCGAGGTAGCCAAAAGAAGTAAAATTTCAAGTGCGTATCGATGAAAAGCTCAAGTATGTGTTCTAAAGATTAGTAGTAGTCTGAGAGTAATGGGGGTATAGTTTCATTGTTGCAAAAGTTAGTTTTTGGTTGATGAAAATTACTTTGATTTTATGAACTTGAGTATGTATTAGATGTTGAATAATGTTGTTGTCTTGTAAGAAAAGGCATCTAAAGAAATTGTATTGTCTTGTGTGATTATGAATTTTGTAAAATAGTTAGAAAGCATGCTTATTGGAGCTACGGGGTCTATGATGGTTTCAATTGGATGTTTAAGTTGCTCTTGGTGCCTAGGAATTATGCATATAGTTGATGTTGGTCGATGTTTGTGTCTCGTGTGGTTTAAATATACTTAAAATGATTGATTTTATGATTCTGGGCACTAAGGTATCGAAACTTCAATGGATGTTTCAAAACCTTTACCATATAGTTTCGGAACTTCCAAATAGGTTTCGAAACCTTACAGGTTAATTTGATTCTGGAACCTTACTGGACACGAAAATTTTCGAAACCTTTGGCTACTATGAATTGATAGTTGCCAAAAATTGCGTTTTAGTCCCTGAATCTTGTGATGACAATTAAATGAGTTATAGGCATTATTTTGAGTTGAGATTTGACATGTAATCTTATAACAGTCTTAATTAAAGATTGATAATACTAAATTAATATTTGGACCGTGAAATCATGGAAATTTACAATTTTGTTCTTTTTACTTAAAAGTTCAAATTAAGACTCGTTTCACTTTCATTTTTGTTATAATTGGATACAAGCTATGTATGATCATGCAGGACTTAAGTGGAACATTTAGATAAGCTAAAAGAAAAAAATATAGGGTTGTTTATCGGGTTGAGCCTTTACGAGTTAAGCTCGATATTCCCCGTGTAACCCGTTAGTGTCAATTTCATCTAGGCCAGGCAAAGGGGGTTATAGTTCTTATGCAAGATGGAAAGGTGGTTGCCTATACTTCAAGACAACTCAAACCGCATGAATAGAACTACCCTTCCCATGATTTAGAGCTTGTTGCAGTCATCTTTGCATTGAAGATATGGAGACATTATCTCTATAGGGAGAAATGCTACATCTATATGATCACAAGAACTAAATGTATATGCTTACTCAGAAGGATTCGAACATGAGATAACAGCATTGGATAGAGTTTTTAAAGGACTATGACTGCATAATCAAGTATCATTTGGGTAAGGAAAATATGATGGCGGATGCCTTGAGTAAAAAGTCCATGACGAACTTGAGATCTATGTTTGCTTGTTTGAGGTTTACGGATGGTGATGATCTTTTGGCCAAACGTTGCGTGTAGAAAGAGTTGCGCAATTAGTGCAAGTGTGCACTTCGCAAGTAATAAAGTGATAAATATATCGAGTATCTTCTCCACAGGGATTGATGTACTTAATATGTTTTCTTTCCTCTTCTCGCTCTGCAAAAGAAATAAAATAAAAGACAGATTAGTTTGGATATTCTGAATTAAACTAAACAACTTGAATAATAAAGAAAACTAAAGAATGAGAATAAAATCAGATTGAGACAATGTTCAGGATCTAGTTGTGTTGTATAATGGATTCAATTGACTTATTTTTATCCAACGCAATTACAAAACACTGTCTCAGCAGAACTGTAGTTTTACTGCCTCGACAGTGAAGGGTTTCGTCCGCTGCGATAATCCCTTGCTCTTGGATGGACTTTTACCAAGGTTCGGCAAAGTATCCTCTGATGACTCCGCTTATCCCTAAGTCGAAGTACTATTGATGACTAGTCCTTGATGATACCTCCCGGCGTGAATCGACTATAATCACCAACCAATCTCACACTTCTTTTAGCCGTTGAAATTCTAATCTATCCCTAGGTCGAGTTAGTATTTTCCGACTAGAAAAATACCGTACTTATTCCTTTAGTGAATCTAAGTCTCTCGATATTAGCTAAATAGCTTTCTCACAAACTTCTCTCCCGAGCTTGAATGCAAGAACAATGAATGGAAAAGAATAAGCAAACCTTGATATTTTATTGCATGAAACAAGAAAACAAAGTACAATCTCCTCTCACAAATACTCTACAACTTTCACCTAAGCCCTAAAAGAATTTAGAACATAATGAAAATAAAGAAAACTCTAAAGTATATGGTGAACTCTCCTCTCTATCATCGTGTGTCTTCCTCTTGAGCGGCACCTCCTTTATATAGGCAAAAATTAGGGCAACATCAGCCTTGGAGAGGAAGCAAAGTTATTTTGGAAGTTTCCTTCCTTAAAAAGGTGTATCTCTTTAATTTGATTCGTTCCATCTTTATACCATCTTTTCGAACTCCAATTGCCATGCAAAGTGTTAAGAAAATCCAGCTTTTATGTTCTTCAAATCAATCACCACTTTGACTTTTGGTGTTTATAGGATTCCCCGCCTCGACAGGTAGCAATGTTGCCCCGGCGGAGGTTTAAATCTGCATTTGCTCAGCTTCCATCAGTAGAAGCTTCCATCTGTGGCTGGTTCAATCAGGGTTTGCTTCATTACCCTATTTTCACTCATTGGATGTTGTTACTTTCCAAGTTTCCTTATCATGCTACCGTGACCCTAGTGTTACTGCCCCGACCCAAGTCTAACTACAAATGCACAAAGGTGCATTGAAGCTTACATTTTCTATAAATAACATCTTTATATGTCACAAAAGCAAAATATCCAAATATCTCATATTAAATTCATGCATTAGTCCAAGTAGGTGTAGATTAAGTAATTATTATCCATGAAAAGTGTAAAATTGATAATCTTTTGTGCAGTTATCACCAAGCTTCGAGTGAAACCTATTTTGGTATAAGAGATAAAGAAGACCCAAGTGTTGGATAAGGACTTGGTAGCTTAGATAGAGGTAGTTCAAAAAGGTAAGCTTACGGGCTTTGAAGTACGAGACGGTGGGTAATTGTACTTCAAAAGACGATTGTTTGTTCCTACTTTATAGGATCTAAGGGATCATATCATGACTGATGTACACCATAGCTCTTATACCGTACATTCGAGTAGTAATAAGATGTACCAAGATCTTATACTGTTCTATTGGTGGCCTTGCATGAAAAGAGATATCTTAGAGTTTGTAACAAGGTGATTGGCTTGTCAACAAGTGAAAGTGGAACATAAGGTTTCTTTGGGTTTGCTTCAGCCTATCTAGATTCCATAATAGAAGTAGGATCGGGTTAGCATGGACTTTGTTACGGGATTTCCTTTGACTCAAAGGAAGAATGGCGTTATATGAGTTGTAGTTGATCGATTGACCAAGTTTTCTCACTTTTTCCCTATACGTATGGAATTTAGTTTGGAAAGGTTAGCTTAGTTGTACATCAAGGACATCGTGTATTTTCATGGAATGTCATCCTCGATCATATCGGATAGAGATTCGCGATTCACTTTAGTATAACTTTTAATCCACAAATAGATGGTCATACTAAACGGGTCATTTAGATTCTTGAGGACATGCGTCGGTGTTGTGTTATGAACTCTGAGGGTAGTTGGCAAGAACAACTACCGTTGATTGAGTTTTCTTACAACAACAACTATCAGTTTAGCATCAAGATGGCACTACTTGAGGCGTTGTACGGGCGTAAGCCTAGGACACCCTTGTGTTAGACCAAGCTCAATAAAAGACATATTTTGAGATTCGATCTAGTTAAGAAAAAAATAAGAAGGTTTAGATCATCAAAGAAAAGTTATAAGCGGTGTTTGATTGCAAAATGGTTTATGCGGATAAGAGAAAGAAGCATATAGAGTATGAGTTTGAGGACAAAGTGTTCTTAAAGGTGTTATCATGGAAAGATATCATCAATTTTGGAAGGAATAGCAAGTTGAGCCCAAGGTTTATCAGGCCGTATGAGGTTCTTAAAAGAGTTGGTCCAATGACTTATCAGTTAACTTTGCCTCCGGACTTGGCATACATCCACAATGTATTTCATGTGTCAATGTTGAGGCGTTTTCGTTCAGAACCTTTATATGTTTTATCTCCGTACTTATTCCTTTCGTGAATCTAACTCTCCCGATATTAGATAAAAAGATTTCTCACAAACTTCTCTCTCGAGCTTGAATGCAAGAACAATGAATGTCAAAGAATAAGCAAACCTTGATATTTTATTGCATAAAACAAGAAAATAAAGTTCAATCTCTTCTCACAAATACTCTACAACTTTCATCTAAGCCTTAGAGAACTTAGACCATAACGAAAAACAAAGAAAACTCTAAAGTCTAAGGTGAACTCTTCTCTCTCGTTCGGCTTTCTCTATTTCTTGTCCTTGGGCAGCACCTCCTTTATATAGGATTTTCCTAAGGTAAATCTTTCCAAAGTAGGAATACAACTTGGAGTAAAATACAAGGTAAGTACATAAATAAAAGATATTTATTTTATTTTCTAGTTTATTCCTACAAGGATTCTTTTCACGTGCGGTCTTTGACTTTGACTTTCCATGCGTTTCTCAGATCTGATTTCCATGCAACTTGTCTTAAAACTTCCACCTTATTTTCCTCTTTAGATCGCCTACAATATCAACATTTGCTCTTTAGTTGCTGTCGCGGCCTCAGATACTGCCGCGGCCTCAGATGCTGCCGCAGCCTCTGATGCTGCCGCGACATCAGATCTACCTGTAAATGCACAAAGGTGTATTAAAGCTTGCAGTTTCTATAAATATCATCTTTATATGTCACAAAAGCAAAATGTTCAAATATCTCACATTAAGCTCATGCATTAGTCTAAGTAGGTGTAGATTAAGTGATATTGTCCATGAAAGGTGTAAAAAGTGATAGTGAATTGAGCACTTATCACACCCCCAAACTCGAACTATTGCTTGTCCTCAAGCAATTCAAACCATCAAATTGCCATACCTTATTCTCTATTGGTCTTGCATTTTCATCTATTTTCCCCATCATAACTATGCCTATTCTTAAGCCTTAACCTTTCGGTTACCCAAGGACTTACCCGGAATCAAGCTATAAGATTTTGTGAGTGTATGCATTTTTGTGGACAAGTTTGATTAAAGGGTTTCTTAGATAAACTATAAGTTCAAGACAAGTAGACTTGGATTTAATGTTCTCTTCTTAAAACAACAACTACTTAAGCCAATTTTGGGCTTCTCAAGAATTGTGTTTTCTCATCAAGAATTTTCTTTTCTCTCTTTTTTTCAGCATACTAGAGCCAATTTCGGGCACGTCTAGCATGAAGAAGAGTGAATCCTAGAGCCGGTGATAGGCACCTCTAGTCAACATTCCCCAAAATCTAAATCTTTATCACCTATGTTTATTAAAAGAATTCCTATAATCAAACAAGTCCCAAAATTATTTTTAGAGTCAATCTTATAGCAAGCTTCTAAGTTTTCTTCCTTAAGTATCCTAAAGTTAAGCCTTCTAAACATGATCTAATCATGGTAAGGAGAAAGATTTCTAAAGCCTAAAAAGAATAAACTAAGGCAATGGTGATGTAGAACAGTGAAACAGTATGGACAATATTTCAAGTAAGGTGGTGGACAAAAAAAAATTTCAAAAACAACTTAAATACTTCCTTCTATGGCAAGGCCGCGGTAGTGAATTGCCTCAGCAGTGAATCTACACCCCCAAACTCGAACCAAGCATTACCCTCAATGCTTATATCAATGGCACACAACAGGAAATAAAATATGAAAATGAACAAGTAAAGATATAAAAGCAACATAAAGATATAAAATTAAATAGACTCCGAAGAACTGCTAGTAACAATCAGTTTTCGGGGCCTTGCTGCCGACTATTTCAATTTTGATTCTTGTGCTGGTGATTGAGCTTTGGCTTGTTTGGGTGGTTGAACTCTTGTAGGTGGTATCTGTTGCATTGGAGCGTCTACTTCTTCTTCCTCGGCAGTTTCTTCAGTGGGCATTATATACATCCCGCCCACGTCTTCAACATTCATTGCGTCTACCCTGGCATGTTGAATGCTTGGCCCGACAGCGGTTGAAGTTTGCTGCATGTAAGCGTCTATTTCTGACGAGATATTCCCCATGATGATAGGCAGCCTGGTGGAGTGTTGAAGACTGCTCTCTGATAAGTGCTCAACTCACTATCACTTTCTACACTTTTCATGGGCACTTATCATCAAATCTACACCTACTTGAACCAATGCATGTACTTAATGTAATATATTTAGGATTAATGCTATAAAATATGATATTTTTATAAAAGGCGTACTTTACTGCATTTTCATATCTGTGCAGGAACAAGTATTGTCGAGACAGTAGAATGAGGTCAAGGCAGGACTTGATGCCGAGGCAACAGAGGATAAAAAGCAATATGGCAGTCAAACTGAAGATAAAAATAAGGAGAACATTGTTGGATAAGAAGCCCAAGGATCGGAGCTGAACAACACATCAAAAGCCCAAGGACAAGGCCACACGGGAAAAAGCCTTCTAGAAGAATTAAACTTGGAAATATGTAACCTATGCACATAACTTGTTCCCTACTCCAAGTTATACTCTATTTAGGAAAGGTTTGCCCTAGGTCAAGCCTATATAAGGCATAGTCTTCCAAGGGACTAAGGGAGCCGATTTTGAGAGAGTTTACCCTAGGAACAGTTCTTCCCATCATGTTCTAAGCTTTCTTAGGGTTTAGGTGAAAGTTGTTGAGTATTAGTGAGAGAAGATTGTATCTTGTTTCTTGTTTCAATGCAATAAAATATCAAAGTTTGCTTACTCTTTGCCATTCTTTGTTCTTGCATCCAAGCCCGGGAGGAAAGTTTGTAAGTTATCTATTTGTCTAGACTCGGGAGAGTTAAACTCACAAAAGAAGTAAGTGCGGTATTCGACTCTATTGGAGGATACTAACTCGGCCTAGGGATAGGTTGGAGTTTCAACGGCTAAAAAAGGTATAGGATTGGTTGTTTGTTATAATTGATTAACGCCGGAAGGTATCATCAAGGACTGACCATCAATAGTGTTTCGACTTAAGGATAAGCGGAGTCATTAAAGGACACTTTGTCGAACTTTGGTAAATTTTCCCAAGAGCAAGGGATTGCCGCGGCAGAAAACACTACCGCTGCTGAAGACAGTAATATGTAGTACTGCCTAGGCAGTATAGTGCAATTGTATTGGACAAAAACAGATCAATCAAATCCACTATACAACACAATTAGATCCTACCCTCTTTCTCAAATTTGATCTCATCTTATTATTTTATTTTATTTAGTTTAATTCACACCCAAATTTACTTGTGTTTTTACTTTTGTTTTACAGAGCAAGAAGATCAAAGGAAGCATATTAAGTTACCAATCCATGAAGAGACGATAACTAGATAATACTTATCACTTGATTACTTGATATGTACACTTGCACTCCAATTGCGCATATTTAGCACGCATCAAAATTTTGGCGCCGTTGCCGGAGATTGGCAACTAATTTTTGTTTTCTTTATTTTCATGCTTTTATTTTTTATTTGATTTGATTTTGGTGTATAACCAGGGCAAACCCAAGCAATATACTGTACGAGATTGATCTAGAAATCGAACGAATCAACCAAGGGTTGAGAAGACAGATCCAAGGAGCCATGGCAGTAAATCAAGAAAATCAAAACCTACCTGCTCACAATGGAGGCCTTCAACAGGAACCACTACCGCAACCTCTGCCGAGGCAGTTAACTATTAGAGATTTTTTAGTAGAAGATCTAAATGGATTGAACCCTGGAGTTATTACACCAGAGATAGAAGCAACCCATCTTGAACTCAAACCTATGATGTTAAATATGCTTAATACTTTTGGACAATTTAGTGGGTCTGCAACTAAAGATGCCAGGCAACATCTCAAATCCTTCATGGAAGTCTGTAACTCATTCAAAATTCAAGGAGTCCAGGAAGACATCTTGAGATTAAAATTTTCCCCTATTCACGAGGGATATGGCCAAGACTTGGTTAAATAGTATTCCGGTATGATCTATTGAATCTTGGAGTGAACTTTGTCGAGAATTCATTACGCGATTTAACCCTACCAACTTATATGATCGAATCTGTAATAAGATTACCTCTTTTAGATAGGTTGATGACGAACCTATGTACGAGGCTTAGGAACGCTATAGAGAGTTACTAAACAAATGTCCACTACATGAATTTCCACTATGGACACAATTAACCATGTTCTACAATGCTATCAATTCCCCGACAAGGGTGATGTTGGATGCCTCGGAAAATGGCACACTCCTTGATAAAGCTCCGGAAGAAGCTATTGAGATTCTGAATAAACTCGCAAGGAATGATTTTCAATTCCCTACTTCTAGGCGAGGAGGAGCGAGACGCCAAGCCACAATGAATGAACTAGAAACAACCAATTCAATGGAAGCACAATTAGCATCTTTAACCAAAATGGTTCAGAACATGCAAGTACAGCAAAATACTCACGAGGTATAAGCGATCAATTCTTCTGAGTATATGCAAGATGAGGAATCTGGTTTCTATGTGAGAAACTACAATCGGAACAATAATATGATATCAAACACATACAATCTGGCATGGAAAAGGCACCCTAATTTTTAAAGGAGCAATCCTAATAATACCTTGAACCCCATTAACCAAGCCTCAGGATATCAGCATACACTACCGCAGTAGCATGCATAGCAGTCACTGCCGCAGCAGTAGATGCATCAGTAGCAACCCCTGAATTCTTTGAAGAATACTCTCAAGACCTTCATAATGAAAACAGAATCATATATGGATGAGAGCAATAGTTTCATGAAGAGAACTAATGACTTCATGAATATAACTGAGATGAGGCTGCAAAATCCGGAAGCTGCTATTAAATCACTGGAAACCCAAACTGGTCAATTTGCTCAAAGATAGAATACAAGACCAAAAGGGGGACTACCTAGCAATACTGAAGTTGCTAAGGGAATGGACCATGAACAATGTAAAGCAATAACTACAAGAAGTGGCGTACAACTGAAAGAGACAATGGGCAAGCCAGCAAACAAAGTTCCACCAACAACACATGAGGAATCAGACAAGGAGGACTTGGATGCTGAACAAATTGAACATAAGAACACTGCCCCAACAGAGAGCTTGGCAGCACCTGAAGGATCCTAGATGCTTTACAATACCTTGTGCGATTGGTAAAAACTATGAAGGAAATGTCTTATGTGACCTAGGAGCAAGCATCAATCTCATTCTCAAATCAGTCTTTCAAAAGCTTGAAATAGGAAGGGCAAAGCCTACGACAGTGCTGCTCCAACTTGTAGATAGATCCTATGTGCATCTTGAAGGAAAAATAAAAGATATCTTGGTAAGGATAGACAAATTTATTTTTCCTGTTGACTTCCTTGTCCTTGTCTGTGAAGCAGATGATAATGTACCGATCATCCTAGGAAGACCTTTCCTAGCTACCGAACGACCCTTAATAGATGTGGAGAATGGAGAGTTGACAATTAGGGTCAATGACCAACAAGTCAAACTCAATGGATTCCATAATTTGAAAAAATTTGATGATCCATAAGAGTGCAAAGTCCTCCATACAATAGATGTAGACACCAAGGTATCCTGCCTAGGCAGCACGCTCGACAGACTATTTTATAAGAAAATTAAGCCCAAGGTGGAAGCAGAAAATATAGATGGACACAAAATAGAAGGAAAAGGCCAACACTTGAAGAAAAATCTAGGCCAACAAGAGATAAACAATTTGGGATATGCATTTACTTGCACTCCACCAGTAATATAATCTCTTTCCTTCTACTTTGTCTATTATATTAGGATTAGTTTTAAGTTTAGGATTTATGTTTTTATTATTTTGAATTTTTGTTATTGATATTTTTATGTTAAGATTTTTTTTAGGATAATAAAAGCAAGAATAAGGGAGAAATAGTTCACAACAGGAATTCTGTCGAGGCAGCAAATAGTGTTAGAAGCCGCAGCAGTCTCAATGGGAAGAAACAGTGTAACGGCTATCTACCGAGTTTTACGCTGCGATAGTAAATACTAACGAGTAATAAATTCAAAACGACTACAAAATGGCTAGTAATTTAAACGGCTACAAGGCCGAGGCCTACATAAGCAACATCCTTCTTTTGAACTATTTACTCTTGCATTTTTGATTTCTTTAGGATTCTACTAAATCTTGCTCTCACAATACTCTCTTCTTGCTCACAAATCTTCTTGAAATTTTCAGAATCTTTCCAAAACTCTCAATCTTTACAACTCATCCATGGCAGCATACAATCGATTTGCCCCGCCACTGTTGCAGATAGATTCAACAAATTTTTCATTGCTCGACAGTTGTGGGAGGAGCAAGGGTTCCTACAATATTATGAGGAAAACTTCGGCATCGAGCAACACTTGTTCAAAAGAATTCGATATCAAAAATGGCAAATCTTTTGCCTACTACCTGACCAGGCAAATGCCAACATAGTGAGAGAATTTTATACACATAGGCTGAGCAAGGACAATCTCTACGTCTACTGCCGAGGTAAACTTGTCTGCCTTGATGCTGGGACAATCAACGAGTTCTACGGTCTAGCACTAGAATACGATATTCACTCTAAATTCTTTAAAGAAGTCACCACTCAAGACTACGAGTTGATCAAAGAAGATGTTTGTTACAACAATATTCCTTGGAAAACCGGTGCCCATAGGGGTTCTGTAACAAGGAAAAGTCTAAAGCCCGAGGCGTAGCTATGGTATACCTTTATCAAGAGACGCCTCATCCCCACCTCCCACAACAACACAGTGGACCGCAAGAGATTGGTACTCATCCAATGCATCATCAACAGGAGGAGCATAAATGTTGGAGAGATTATCTTACGAGAAATTCATGAGTACGGTAAGAAGAAACGTTGACCTTTATATTTCCCCTGTTTAATATCTAGGTTGTGCATTGCTGTAGAAGTAACAGTAGAAGACACGGATGAATACACACCAAATAGGCAAGGATGGACAAGAGAATTCTGCCACAGAGTGATGCAGATCACACAAGCAGAATCTGTCTAGGCAACCCCTCAGCAGTTCAATGCTGACTTCACTGTCGGCACCCAGTACACGACCGAGATGCCTGGCACTGCCCAAGCCACTGCCGCAGAATACCCCTACCAATAGATTCTTTAGAGAATGACAGATATGGACCATCGCCAATAGAGATATATGGAATATCAAAGAGACTTCAACAACACTCTTGCCCAAATGGTGATACAGAACTTTCTCAACCAAGGGGCACAATTCCCAAAATTCCCTACAAACATTATCGTCACAGTAGCGCCCTAAGCAGAAACTACTCCATCCCCAAGGCCAAGGCCATTCTTCCCCTCTAAACTGCAACAACAATTCGACGTAGATGGCCCATCTAGGGCAACAGACCCTACTGCGGCATCCTCTGCAAGCAGAAGATCTTCCAAGTGAAGGTCAATCTTCAGCACTCCTCCAAGATCCCCAATCCCAATGGGCAGTCTATCACCTGAGATAGATGTCTATGTAAATCAGAGCTCAGACACTATCGAGTCAAGCATCCAGTATAACGGTGCAGATCCAGAAAACGAAGGGGGAACAAAGATAATGGACACTAAAGATGAAGGAGGAGAAGAGGTTAATGCTCAAATGCAATGAGCAACACCAACGAGAGTTTAGCCACCAAGACGAGCAAAGCCATCGCCATCACTAAGGGCACAACAATCAACAGCTAGATCAAGAAAAAAATTGTAGAATAAAGTTCTTTTGAATCATTATAAATTAAGCATTGAGGACAATGCTTATATGTTTTACCTACTGCTTTCCCCTAAATTAAGCATTGAGGACAATGCTTGGTTTGAGTTTGGGGGTATAGAGCCACTGCCGAGGCAATCTTCTACCGCGGCCTTGCCATGAAAAGGAAGTTTTTAGTGATAAAATTTTTTGTTTTATATCCACCACTTTACTTGAAATTATTGCCTATACTCTTGTACTGCCCATCATTAGAATTGTCTTAGTTTATTCTTGAAGACAATAGAAATCTTTCTCCTTATCATAGTTAGGTTCTATTTTGAAGGCTTAATTCTAGGATACTTATGAAGAAAAACTTAGAAGCTTACTATAAGGTTGAACTTAGAAGCTTACTTTTGGGACTTGTTTGGCTATAGGAATTCTTTTAATGAACTTAGGTGATAAAGACTTAGATCATTGGAAAGGTGACTAGAGGTGCCTATAACCGGCTCTAGGAAAAACTCTTCTTCATGCTAGAGGTGACCAGAATTGGCTCTAGTAAGTTTAAAAAAATAGCAAAAGAAATAAGAAAATAAGAAGGAGAAAACAAAATACTTGAGGTTTCCAAAATTGGCTCAAGGAATTGTTGTTGTAAGAAGAGTACACTAAACTCAAGTCTATTTTTCTTGAACTTAGAGTTTATATAAGAAGGCCTTTAATCAAACTTGTGCACAAAAACACACACACACTCACAAAACCTTATAGTTTGTCTTCTAGGTACACCCTTAGGTAATCGAAAGGTTAAGTCTAAAGAATAGACATTGTTATGGTGGGGAGAATAGATGGAAACATAAGACCGAAAGAGAATAGAGTTTGAAAAATTTATGGTTTGCATTGCTTGAGGAAAAGCAATAGTTCAAGTTTGGGGGTCTGATAAGTGCTCAACTCATTATCACTTTCTACACTTTTCATGGGCACTTATCATCAAATCTACACCTACTTGAACCAATGCATGTACTTAATGTAATATATTTAGGGATGATGCTATTAAATATGATATTTGTATAAAAGGCATACTTTACTACATTTTCATATCTATGTAGGAACAAATATTTCCGAGGAAGTAGAATGAGGTTGAGGCAGCACCAAATGTCGAAGCAGTAAAGGATAAAAAGCAATATGGCAGGCAAACTGAAGAGAAAAATGAGGAGAATGTTGCTGGATAAGAAGTCCAAGGATCAGAGCTGAACAACACATCAAAAGCCCAAGGACAAGGCCACGCGGGAAAAAGCCTTCTAGAAGAATTAAACTTGGAAATATGTAACCTATGCACATAACTTGTTCCCTACTCCAAGTTGTACTCTATTTAGGAAATGTTTGCCCTAGGCCAAGCCTTTATAAGGCATAGCTATCCAAGGGACTAAGGGAGCCTATTTTGAGAGAGTTTACCCTAGAAACAATTCTTCCCATCATGTTCTAAGCTTTCTTAGGGTTTAGGTGAAAGTTGTTGAGTATTAGTGAGAGAAGATTGTATCTTGTTTCTTGTTTCAATGCAATAAAATATCAAAGTTTGCTTACTCTTTGTCATTCTTTGTTCTTGCATCCAAGCTCGGGAGGGAAGTTTATATGTGATCTATTTGTCTAGACTCGGGAGAGTTAGACTCACGAAAGAAATAAGTGCGATATTCAACTTGATTGGAGGATACTAAATCGGCCTAGGGATAGGTTGGAGTTTTAGCGGCTCAAAGAAGTGTGAGATTGGTTGTTGGTTATAATTGATTAACGTTGGGAGGTATCATCAAGGACTGACCATCAATAGTGTTTCGACTTAGGGATAAGCGGAGCCATCAAAGGATACTTTGCTAAACTTTGGTAAATCTGCCCAAGAGCAAGGGATTGTCGCGGCAGAAAACACTATCGCTACCGAAGACAATAATCTGTAGTACTGTCGAGGCAGTGCAGTGCAATTGCATTAGACAGAAACAGACTAATCAAATCCACTATAGAACACAACTAGATCCTACCATCTTTCTCAAATTTGATCTCATCCTATTTAGTTTAGTTCATTTAGTTTAATCAACACCCAAATTTACTTGTGTTTTTACTTTTGTTTTACAGAGCAAGAAGATCAAAGGAAGCGTATTAAGTATATCAATCCATGAGGAGGCGATAACTCGATAATACTTATCACTTGATTACTTGACATGTACACTTGCACTCCAATTGCGCATATTTAGCACGCATCACTCTCCGTTTTGACGGCCTTCAAATGGATGACGATGCTTCAGCGGGCTCTGCTGGTTGAGATGGGCCAACAATATAGAATGGTTATTATGGTCTAGTAGGGAAGAATGTTCTTGGTCCTCCTAGGGCGGGAGTGGTCTCGGTGTATGGTGCAACCGTAACAAACATGTTGGGGGAAATTCTAGAAATTGTACCCCTTGACTTGGAAAATTGTTGAGTATCATCTGGGCTAGTGCTGTGTTGAAATCCCTCTGGTATTCTATGTATCGCTGATGTCTTAGGTCAATGGATGTCATCCTCTAAAGTACTTCCTGGTAGGGATCTGCCGCGACAGTGCTGTGGGATGCAGAAAGTATGTTTGTCGTGTATTGGGCCCCGAAACTTGTATCAGCAGTGTATGGTTGTGGAGTTGCCTAGACTTGTTCTGCTTGGTTTATTTGCATGATCTTGTAGCAAAACTCCCTTGTTCATCCTCGCCTTTGGGCAGTGAATTCGTCTGTGTCTGCCACTGGTACACCTGCAGTAGTGCAAATACCCATGATTAAACATGGAAAATACAACGGTCCTTTTTCCTTCTTATCGAACTCGTAAATTTCCCTTAGGATCAACTGTCCCACGTTGATGCTTCATTTGTTAATGATTGATTGGATGAGAACTAATCTTGTTCGGTCGATCATGCTGTTGTGGGATATGGGGATTAGGTGTCGTTTTACAAATGTGTTCCATAACTTGGCCTTGGGCCTTAGGTTTTGCCTGGCCACCAAACCTCTATGGGCTCCGGTTTCCCAATTGGTGTTGTCGTAGCAGAGATCGTCCTTGATCAATTCCTAGACTTCATTGGTTATGTCCTCCATGAATATTGAGTGATCATCACGAGCAGGGTGGAGGTCGTAGAACAGATTGATGGTCTCGGTATCAAGTCGAACTGGCCTGCCTCGGCAGTGGTCATACAATGAGTTCTTGCTCGACCCATGAGAGTAAAATTCTCACACCATTGTGGCAATGTCTTGGGCAGGTTGCAAGCAAAAGATTTATCATTCTTGATACTTTATTTTATCGAACAAGTAATACTCGATGTCATAGTTCTCCTTATCAGAATGCTGAAATCCCTGTTCTTCCCATAATTGCCTTGCAATGAAAGATTTGTTGAAGCGTTCTTCAACAGCAGAGAGTGAGAATCTGTTGTATGTTACCATGGATAAGTAGAGTGATGATCTTAGAGAGTTTCTGAAAGTGTTAAGAGAGCTTGGAGATAAGATAAGAATAATGCAAGAGAGTTATTAAGCAAATAATTCTAAAGATTCAAGAATAAAAGAGTAAATAGTTCAAAAGGGAGATGGTGTTTATATAGGACACGGCCTTGTAATGCCGTTTTGAACCAACTAGTCGTTTTGTAAACGTTAGTATTTACTGTCGCGGCAGAAATTACGCTAAACTAGCCGTTAGGCTATTCTACCCATTGGGGACTGTTGCAGCCCTAACACTATGCACTGCCACGACAACGGCTTTGCTATTGTGAATGTCTTCTCCTTCATTCATGATTCTTGTCCTAAAAAATTACTAATAATAAAATTCATTAAAAAACAAACATAATAAAAAAATTAAATTAATTCTAAACTAAAACTAATTCTAAAAATAAAATAAAAATAAGATAAAGAGATTAATTCACGATAGGAGTGCATGCAAGTGCATCTCCTAAAGTGAAGGTCTCTATAGTCCTCATCTCATGTTGGCCAGAATCATGCTTTAACCATTGGTCATTCACTTTGAATTCATGCACATCTATTTGTGGTTTGGTTTTTACTGAACTATGTGGTTCTAACCATCTGGACCTGAGTTTGCCTAGAAAGTGTGCTTTCCAATTGGCTTCCTCCATCTCTGGTGTTTCAACATTGTCAAAAACTTTGTTGTAGCACTCGTCAACATTACTGTCGAGCCAGATCTATGGTATATTGTCAAGATTTCTGTTGAGGCAGTTGTTGCTGAGACAAGGTATTTTGATGTCTACATCTGTGGTGTAAATAACCTGGCACTCCTCTGGATCATCATGTCTTTTCAAAATCTGGAAAGCATTGAGTTTGACTTATTGATCGTTAACCCTCATTGTCAATTCTCCTTTTTCCACATCTATGAGAGTACGTTCAGTGACTAGAAAAGGTCTCCCCAAGATGATCGGTGCATTTTCATCTACTTCACAATCAAGAACAAGAAAGTCAGCTGGAAAAATAAATTTATCCACCCTTACCAATGTGTCCTCGATATTTCCTTCAAGTTGCACATTTGATCTATCTGCCAATTAGAGCATCACTGTTGTAGGTTTTGCCCTTTCTATTCCAAGCTTTTGGAAGAAATATTTCGGCATCAAATTTATGCTTGCTCCAAGGTCACATAGGCCTTTTCATTCATAGTGGCTTTCTATTACACAAGGTATAGTAAAACATCCAAGATCCTTCAATTTATGAGGCATACGATTATATAGTATTACCATGCATCCTTCGGTTGTGGCAACTGTTTCAAACTCATCAAGCCTTCTTCTTTTGGACACAATATCTTTTAAGAATTTAGCATAGTTCGGCATCTGTTCTATTGCCTCAACCAATGTCAAGTTAATGTGGACTTGCTTCAAGATGTCTAAGAAAGTTTTAAATTGATAGTCTTGTTTCTGTCTTTTCAACCTTTGTAGGAAAGGTGGTGGGGGTCGCATTTCCTTTAGTGTCTTATTAGTTTGAAATTTAATACCTGGTACCACTGGTTTTGTTACTGTCTCGGTGGCTTATCGAGGGACTGTCGATTTTTCTGTCGAGGTAGTGCCTTTTTTCTAGGATTTCTGTGGCATGATCATTTAGTTTAGCATATAAGTCCTCTTTATATGATTCTTCTTGTTCTACTAGTGGGACTTTGTCTGTTAGACTACCTGATCTTTCTTTAAATCGTAAGCCACTCCTAGTAGTGATTGTCTTACATTGCTCATGACCCATTCCCTTTGCAACTTCAGTATTGCTGGGTAATCCTCCTTGTGGTCTAGTGTTCAAATTTTGAGTGAACTGCCCAACTTGAGTTTCCGGTGATTTAATCGTTGCCTCTTGGTTTTGCAACCTCATCTTAGTTCTGTTTATGAATGCATCAGTTTTCTTAATAAAATAACTATTCTCAGTTATGTATGATTCTGTTTTCATCATAAAAGCTATAAGAGAATTTTCTAATGAACTTGTAGGCTGTTGCTGATGCATCTACTGTTACGACAGTGATTGATGTACTTGTTGCTGTGTTAGATGTTGTATTTGCATTGGTTGCTGGAAACTTGAGGGTTGAGTAGTTGGATTCAAGGCATTATTAGGATTACTCCATGAGAAATTAGGATGCCTTTTCCTTGCTGGATTATATGTGTTGGACATCATGTTGTTGTTACGATTGTAGTTTCCAACATAAATACTAGATTCTTGATTCTGTATGCATTCGGAAGAGCTATGGTTACCTCCACATAAATTACAGAAAGAATATATTGTCTTGACCTAATGGGTATTATGTTACATTTGCATATTCTGAACCATCTTAGTAAGAGAGGCCAATTGTGCTGCCACTAAATTGGATGTTTCCAACTCATTCACTGTAGCTTGGCATCTTACCCCTCCTCAACTAGCTGTAGAGAATTGAAAGTCATTCTTTGCGAGTTTATTCAAAATTTCTATAGCTTCCTCCGGTGGTTTGTCAAAGAGTGTCCCATTGGCAGAGGCATTTAACATCATCCTTGTTGGTGCATTGGTTGTATTATAAAACATGGTCACTTGTATCCACAATGAAAATCCATGAAAAGGACACTTGTGCAGTAGCTCCCTATAGTGCTCCCATGGCTCATACATTGGTTCATCATCTGCCTGCTGAAAAGAAGTAATTTCATTACGTATACAATCATATAGATTAGTCGGATTAAAATGTGTAATGAAATCACAACATAATTCACTCCAAGATTGTATAGATCCTGTTAGAATGCTATTTAACAAGGTTTTTGCCCTATCCCTCAGTGAATAGGGAAACAGATTCAATCTTAAAACATCTTCATGGACTCTTTGGATTTTGAATGAATTACATATCTCTATGAATGACTTGAGATGTTGCCTGACATCTTCAGTTAAAGACCCATCAAACTGTCCAATAGTATTGAGCATATTGAATATTACATGTTTTAGTTCAAAGTGGGCTTCTTCGATTTCTGGTGTGACAACTTCTAGATTTAACCCGTTCAAATCCTCTTCTAGGAAATCCCCAACAGTGAGCTGCCGCAGAAATGGTGGTGGAGGAAGTCCTTCATTGCCAACTGGTAAGTTCTATTTAGCTGGATTATCTGCCACAACTACTCGGATTTGTCTTCTCAACCTTTGACGCATGCGTTCAATCTCTGGATCTAGTTCGTACAAAGGATTATTTGGGTTTACCCTAGTCATACACTAGTAAAAATTGAAGTAAAATAAAAGTAAAAATAATTAAAAGCAAAAAAAATAAAGAAAACAAAATTTAGTTGTCAATCCCCGGCAACAGCGCCAAAAACTTGTTGCGTGTAAATTAGGTTGCGTAATTAGTGCAAGTGTACACGTTGTAAGTAATAAATTGATAAGTATATCGAATATCATCTCCTCGGGGATTGGTAGACTTAATATGATTTCTTTCGTCTTCTCGCTCTACAAAATAATAAAATAAAAGACACAAATTATTTTGGTATTTTGGAGTAAACTAAACAAACTAAATAATAAAGAAAGCTAAATAATGATAATAGAAACAAATTTAGAAAATGGCTAGGATCCAGTTGTGTTGTATTGTGGATTCAATTGACTTGTTTCTATCCAATCACACAACACTACCTCGGTAGCATTGCAGTTTACTGCCTCGACAGTTGTGGTTTTCGTCCGCCGCGGTAATCTCTTGCTCTTGGGTGGACTTTTACCAAGATTCGGCAAAGTGTCCTCTGATGACTCCGCTTATCCCTAAGTCAAAGTACTGTTGATGATTAGTCCTGGATGATACCTCCCGGCGTGAATCAACTATAATCACCAACCAATCTCACACTTCTTTTAGCCGTTGAAACTCTAACCTATCCCTAAGTCGAGTTAGTATTTTCTGACTAGAAAAATACCGTACTTATTCCTTTCGTGAATCTAAATCTCCCGATATTAGATAAATAGATTTCTCACAAAATTTTCTCCCAAGATTGAATGCAAGAACAATGAATGACAAAGAATAAGCAAACCTTGATATTTTATTGCATGAAACAAGAAAACAAAGTTCAATCTCTTCTCACAAATGCTCTACAACTTTCACCTAAGCCTTAAAGAACTTAGAACATAATGAAAAACAAAGAAAACTCTAAAGTCTAAGGTGAACTCTTCTCTCTCGTCTGGCTCTTTCTATCTCTTGTCCTTGGGCGGCACCTCCTTTATATAGGCTTGGCCTTGGGCAAACCTTTCCAAAGTAGGAATACAACTTGGAGTAAAACACAAGTTAAGTACATAAATAAAAGATATTTGTTTTATTTCCTAGTTTATTACCACAAGGATTCTTTTCCCGCGTGGTCTTTGACTTTAACTTTTCATGCGTTTCCCAACTCTGATTTCCATGTTACTTGTCTTAAAACGTCTACCTTATTTTTCTCTTCAGATCGTCTACAATATCAACATTTGCTCTTCAGGTGCTGCCGCGGCATCAGATCTACCTGCAAATGCACAAAGGTGCATTAAAGCTTGCATTTTCTATAAACATCATCTTTATAAGTCACAAAAGCAAAATGTCGAAATATCTCATATTAAGTTCATGCATTAGTCCAAGTAGGTGTAGATTAAGTGATTATTGTCTATGAAAGGTATAAAAAGTGATAGTGAATTGAGAACTTATCATCTTGTGTTTGGACCTCTAAGGTCTTGTTGGGCTTAAGGGTTATAGTTTGAGTTTTGTTTTGGATGGTTTCCCAACCATGTTTTGTTAAATGAATTATTGGAGGAAAAAAAAAGGGAAATGATTGCTTTTCTGTATTATGAAGAGGGGTGATATCATTACCATCTTTATAATCTTCTAATTCTTATTCTCTAATCTTTCTCTCTCAAATCCATCAACAAAGGATAAGTTTTGAAAGCTTTCTTGTGGGATCTTGTTTAGCTTGTTGAGGAGGGAAGGTTTTTCAACTCTAGAGATTTATCTTGAAAGGTAAGTTTTGTTAAAAATGGTGGAAGTTGGTTTTTTGGTTGGATGGTTTAGAGATGAACGATTTTGAGCTTGGGAATGCTCTAGGTTGAGTAAGAGCTCGTTTTTAGCTCCTTAGAATCGTTCTAAATAGAATAGAAATCTCTTGGTCATTTTTTCTTGAAGTGAAGGAACAAGGAGGACCTTCTTCAAGTTTGGGTAAGGAGAAAGCCTAAGAGGTTACTTTGGAGTTTTACAACTAGTTTTAGAAGGTTGGTACACTTCCAAATCCTTCAAATTTTATGTGCATCATCATTATTTGACATGCTTGATTGTTTTGGGATGGTTTGCTATAGGTTAGATCATATTCATACATTAATGGTGGATTGATTTATGTTTGATGATATTGAGTAAAATTATTAGAAACTTACCTAAACTATTTCAATAATGTGTAGAAACGTTTTGGATCGAATGGGTTGGTTTAATTTAAAGTTCTTAGGCATTTTAGGGTTTAGACCTATACTTTCATGCATGCGTATCGATACCTATTGGTCAGCGTATTGATATATTAGAGAGAAAAACATGGGTTAGTATTGCAGCCATTTTGGAACACCCTTCCCGAATTTCAAAACCCATTTCTCTAGTAACGAATCATTTCGATAAATCCTTAGAGGAGTATCAAAATATGGGGGTGTATCAGTACGCCATGTAGGTGTATCAATATCGATAGGTTTCCTTAGTATTTGGGAAGTCATCGTCTTAGTGTATCAAAACGCTCCCCCTTGTGTTTCGATACTAGGGCTTTTCGATATACCATATAGGCGTATCGATACCCCTAGGCAAGAGGCCAAAGTTTTAAGGGTTGAGTTTGGAAGTTCCATAATTTATGCTATGGGCTCCTATGGGTTAATTATGCGATAAAATGATTATTAAAACTTGGAATTTATTATATGGACTTTGATGTGATAGAATATGCTTTACATGGTTGGCCTTTGATTTGAATATGGTATATTTTAATGTGAAGATCCTAGGTGGATCACCTTGTGAGGTTGAGTCTTTATTTGGTGGAATCTGGATACCCAGTGAGTGAGTGTTGCAACATAATGAAGGCCATTGAATGTGAGATTTCGCGTTATGTATTGAAGGTTATCCAATGTGAGATTCTATATTATGACTTTGCTCGACGTGAAATTCCAAGCCCTACTCGATCTGAGATTCCGAGTAAAGACTTGATGCGAGATTTCGAGTATACTAGCTCGAAGAGAGATCCCAAGTATCCCGATGTGAGATTTTGGTCCGGGTGAGTCCCCTAGTGCCAGGTTGGCAGTGGTCCTCACTTCTGATTTGGTTATTTTTATGCTTCGGTTGTGTTTTTCATGCCATGTGTTTAGGCGATTACGATAGCACCGATGCTTCATATCATGTCATCATATTCTTATCTAGCATGTGCATAGTTATGATTCACTTGAAGCACAACAGATAGGTTGTGTACCTACAGAGCTTTAGTATCTCAATGCTTTGGAATATGTTTTCAAGCGTAGGTAAGTAGACGGATGGACAGACGGACGCGGCGAAGCACTACCATTGTAGGGCTTCAGCATTGACCAGTTGGTAGAGTACAATTGCTAGATTAGTGGACTATGTATTCGTAGGATCATTGTTGTAATTATAACTCTATTTGATTTTAAGTTATCAAGGTCAAATATTTTATAAAACTTTTATTTGGAACTCCATTTATATTTTGGATTTGTTAAACTACCTTTGATATTTAATATCATTTTAAATTTTATTTCGTGTTGTTGGTACCTTTAGGTTTAACTTGAAAACGTGAAAAAATTTATGCGTACGGATTAGACTTGTGGTCCAAATGTAACACTCTAGTTCGAGGTGTTATAGTTTTAATAATTATAGTATGAGATTGTTGGTCTCAATAATATATATCTAAGATCCTAACTCACATCCCTTCCTTAAAAATATAATATCACTTATCAATACACCAATATATTTTTAATCCAAATTACCCTTTATTAATATAAGCTTGCTATATGAAAATGGCACAAAGAGTGATTAGAATGGTCAGCTTTCTTTGTGTATGCAATAGCTTGTGCTTTACACTTAATTCCTTGTCGCTTTAGCTACACGGCATTGGAAAAAAGCAAACCGAAAAATAAATTATAAAAATATATAATAGTAATACACTAATACTACATATATTTATATTACGCTCTGATGTTGTTTCTATATTGTTGTGAATATGTTACCGTCTAAGACAAACTCTAATTTACAACTTTTAGCATTTTTTTTTGTTAGTTATAAAGATAAATAAAAGCTAAGAAATTAAAAAAATGGTTTACAGCCTGGATAAAACCATGACATTGGTCATCAACTAAGGAATGAATCAAAGCTATCAAATCAAATCAAATAAATTAAGAAAGCATCTCAGGACACCACGGCCATAGCTGGAAAAGATGCCATTAATAGAATCCATACAATCATATCCTGAATCACCGCTGCAATTTTCTTCATAATATATGAAAGAGATTCAGCAGCCATTAAGAGATTAGTAAAACCAGAAGTAAAAGACCTACCTGCTTTTTCTTCATCGATTGCCAATATCGTTCTTGAACCACCAACTGCTGCTTATGTTTTAGAAGCTAAATCAATTAGAATGCAGGTTTACCAATAAGTGTAGTGAATCAATATTCTACAACTATGCCAAGGATTGTGATAACATGATAAATATCTGTTAGCCAATGAACTTTTCTAGCAACAACAATAACTTTTCTTACAGCAACATAAGCTTCCCTAGTTTAACATAGAGTCTCGATTCAAAAGTACATGATCTGTACTGATGTTAACCTCCTAATTACATCTTCATGTATGGGAAGGGATTTTTTATGCCGCATGCTTAAACCAATGCATCTTTTTCTTCTCTAAATCTCTCAAGCTTATGAAAATATCGCATGCTAGCTTGAACATAGTTGAAAACAATTGGTATGAAAAACATGATTATTTTCTACTTCTTACAAGGTTTGAAGCTCAATCAACACTTCCTCTTATAGATGTACAAGCTTCACTAGCATCGAGCGACTAATATGAGTCAACAATCACGCTTACGCCCTCAGTAATTTCTACCTTCACATTGACTTTATTCATTTTTTAGTTGCATGTCTATTTTATGGGGTTACATGTTCGAGATTCACGGTTTTTCCTCCAACAATATCTATTTCAAAGTTCGAACCCTGGTTCTCAACTGAAAAATGATTACATGAACCATGATCATCATGTTATTTGTGGTCCAAACCAACCAGATTCGTCTATCTCATTTTTCTTATGGTGAATCATCATCTTTTTCTTATACGTAATTAGAGAGTGATTAGTTATTAGATAGTTATTTTAAGATACTTGGACCAATTTTTCTTTACCAACTTTTTACGTTTACCAACTTTTCTTCTCTTTCCCTCGTTGTCTTGGTTAACTATTCCTTGGAAACTATTTAAATTAAAACCATCAATTTTCTTGATTAAAAATAACATAACTGATTAAGATTTATTTCGCTCAAAGGGGTGTTAACATGTTCCTACCAGCACAATTTAAAGCAATCCTTAGTTCTATGTTATATCGTATGCTATACTTTAGATCAATTTTTATGAAACTATCACTATGAACAATGAATCAAATAAGATAAAAACACGAGTGATACAAATAGAATGACAGAAGCCACATGAATTATTAATTGTGGCCTACAATAAGGATACTAAATTTATAAACAAAAGAGAAAAATGTATGAATAAAAAACCGCCGAAAAAGGTAGACGAGATTGAAATAGTAAAAGTAGTTTAAACCGCAAAATGGACTTAAACAAAACAAAAGGAAGACTCAAACAGTCTATTAGCGGATTTTGACCCTTGAAATATGATTTTAAATCAAAATTGCGGATGAAATTAAAAATATTTTCAGAGTTTATGCGGAGGTCCTCATTACGTTATAAGTTTAGGGCATAGAGGCTAAAACTTGATAGAACCAAAATTAAACCAAGCTTTGTCTATTTAAAGACACATTGCCTAAAAAGATCCTTTCATTTTAATTTTTTTATTTTACCAATAAAAAAACAAAAAAACTCTCATGTTTCTCTCAAATACCTAGCTCCAAACCTAGAAAAAAAAAAAACTCTTACTATTCCCCTCTTAGACTCCATCGCGTTTTTAAAACCCAAATCTCGACCAGGTCTCGGCTTTTGTCCACTATCCCTGTCCTCGACCATTTTACTCTGATTTTCGAAATGAAAAGAACCCTAAGTCTAGTAAAACTAAAACATTAAAGACAAACATGTTAGAACCGAAAATATTAACACGGATATATAAACCCAAGATCTATACATGTCAAATCATCAAGAACAATAAAATAAAATAAATAATCTGAATGAAGAAGTGTACTTGAATCGATTGATTGAGATTTTTCAGAGGGTTTGATCTTCCAAGAAATTAGGTTTTCTCTTGCGACACAACTCTCAGACGGGGAAAAGAGATATGCAAGTTGACCTAATTCTTGGGGACCATAACCCCTTTATATAGTTGATTTAATAACCAACTATTAAGTATTTATAATTTTGTCTCTTATCAAATTATAAATACACCTTATGGTATTTACACTTTTAATTCCATGACAATTTAATATTTATAATACATGTAACATAATTGGTCACTTAATTACATGTTAAACTTTATAATAGCAATATACATTATACATATGTGCTCATTATTATTGAATTTTAATCCAACAAAACATTTTCCCATCTTTTCGAGAAATGAGAGAAGAACAGAAGAAAAAGATTTCCTTTTTGGTATTTCTTTGTACCGACTCACTCTTCCTCAGAGTTCATCACCGGAAACTATGGTCATACTACCTAAGGGAGTTCTCTCTATTTTCTATAATTTTTATGATGTATACATACATGCAAGTAAAAAATGAAGAAGAAAAAATTATCAAAAAAACTTTCTCAAAAAACTTTTTTTTTTATTCTCAATGGTAGATGATGGTTTACAAAGATTTTATGTTTATATTTCTCTAACACAATCATGCTTGTGATGATTTTTTTTATTTTTTAAATCTTATTTTTAGATTTGATAACTTATTTCTTTTTACAGGTTTTTCGGGTAAAGAAAACAACTTCATACGTGTTGTTAGGTGACAATTATACTAGGTGATAGATTTGGACAATTAAGGTGTTACGCATGACTACCACGTACACATAGGAACCGAGAGGTCAGACGCATGGCGCATCTAGTGTTTCTTGAATCTTCCACCAGGATTGATCCTAACCCTTAAACTTCAGCTTTATCCAAAGGCTGGAATGAGACAGTGGTTACTATTCTTAAAGAAAAAAAATGTTAGGGTTATGGTTTTACTAACCAGTTCGGGCATGGTTATTTAATGTCAGATCTGATTGTAAATCATGTAGGGTGGTGAATAGTGGATTAAGGGTCTTGGGTCTTGTAATTAATAGATTGTTGGATTTTTAAGTTTTATTGATTTGATATACCTATGGGTTTATTTTATATTATATTATAATGTAATAATAATAAATATATAATATATTTAGTAATATATATACAAATACATGAGCATACACATATACTATTAACACTCTAAAATGCGTATATTTTATACCCTTTTACTTAAGTAATTGTTTGATTTTAAGTTTATTTGCATTGCATTTAGTTGTATTTCATCTACATTTCCATTAGATTAAGTTCTTATTTATTTTAGTTTTATTTTAAAGATGCTGCTTTGAAAGTATTTTCTGGTGGTGTGGTGCAGATTTGTTGGGGCAAAGTTGAAGAATGGAAGAGATGCTATAACATATTCAGTGTTGGAACGGTCTTCAAGATACTATAGCATTTTACTCACACCAAAAAAGATTTACAGAAAAGACAAATGTTCAACCTAATGTCCTTGCTCTTAAATTTTAGGTCAGCTATAATTCGCCTACACGTCACTACAATTCTTTGCAGAAATTTCAGAGAATATTCCTTACATGTTTAGGGCATAAAACCCTAGAAGCCTCCTATAAATGCAATGTAAAACCTCCTTCAAAAAGAGAGCGGAATAGAGGAGAATCGGAGCAAAAAACAGTAAACTTTATAAGAGAGCAAAAGAAGTGAGAAAGAAGAAGAAGAAGAACGGTCACTTTCCTTCATCTTCTACCTCAGCCGAACCACTATTGATGGAGAGCATCCAGCAAGGGGTCGTTATAAGACTTCAGGAGAAGCGGCAAGCTAGAAAAGCTTTACGGCCGAGCATTTAGGACTTCCTTTCTCTTCACTTTATTTTATTTCTTTTCATTCTCATGGAAATGTTTCTCAAAGAAGGAAAGTTGAATAATTTTATAAACCTAGACATGAACGAATCTAGTATGGTTAGGCTTGTTTGTGGAAGATTTTATTTTCTTAAGTGAAAGTTTTATTGTTTTTGGTTCTATATTGTGTTTTTTTCATGAAAGTTAAAACCTTTTTCATTTAAACCTTCGTTTGTAAGAGCTGTCGGGAGATGTTCGTTGCTAAGAGTTTGGGGCAACTTATATCTGGGGATAGACAAAGCTAGAATCTTAACTCACCTTAAGGGAAAGTTCCAGGGAATAAAAAGGGTATAATTTCATCAACATTAGAAGTGTTAGGGTTGAGATCGGGAGGTAGCATTTTTAAGTCTTAGACCTTTGACTAGGGATAGTGGAGGTATTTTTAGCAAACTCTGTCGAACACATGTTAAACCAGTAAAATAGTAAGCATTCAAGAATAAAAATAGAACTTTCTATAACAAGCCTAGCCAGTCTTAAGATTGAATACTCCTTTGTGTTGTGTTTGTGAAGATTTATCTATTTCTCTATTCTCAATTTTATTTTGCTACAACATTTCGGTGACAATTACATAAATACTTTAGCATATGTCTATACAGAAGATTTTTTTTATCTTTTGTGTATGTTAACAATTTTTGAAATTTTCTATCCAATCCTAGTGTGAACGATCCCACTCACATATTTTATTACTTGGTCTATGTGTATAATTGCATGAGAATAAAAAATTTTATAAAACATACCACGACACTCAACAAGTTTTTGGCGTCGTTGCTAGGGATTGAGGCAATAGCTAAATTTCAATCATAGTTTTCATACATTTTATTTTTTTTAATTTGTGGTTACTGTAGAAGCAGAATCCTAACTCACCTTAAGGATAAGGGAGAGTTTAAACGACTAAAAGGGGTAGAACTTTATCAACATTAGAGATGTTAGGATTGAGACCGGGAGGTAATACCTAAGCATTTTCGAGTGTTAATCCTTTGACTAGGGATATTAGAGGCATTTTTAGCAAACTCTGTTGAACACTTGTTAAACCAGTATAATAGGAAGCCTTCAAGATAAAAATAGAAGAACTTTTCATAGAAAGCCTAACCAGTCTTAAGCTTGAATACTCATTTGTATTGTGTTTGTGCAGCTTTATCTATTTATTTGTTCTCAATTTTATTTTGATACAACATTTTTCTCACACTTGCATAATTGCTTTAGCATATGTCTATACAGAAGACTTTCTTATCTTTTGTGTATGTTAACTATTTTTAAAAATTCATACTTAATTCTCGTGGGAACGATCTCACTCACACACTTTATTACTTGTTCAATGTGTATAATTGCACGAGAATCAAAAATTTTATAAACACACCACGATACTCAACAAGTTTTTTGTGCCGTTGTGGATTGAGGCAATAAGTAAATTTCAATCATAGTTTTTATAATTTTTATTTTTGTTTAATTTGTGGTTAAAGTGGGAGCAGAATCCTAACTCACCTTAGGGATAAGGGAGAGTTTCAACGACTAAAAGGGGTAGATATTCATCAATATTAAAGGTAAGTAATACACATACATATAACTATATACATATGTAATATTATGCGCTTATTTAGAATAATATTTAAAATTTAAAACACGATTAAAAATGTGTGATTATAGATAAATTTTTGATTTTAAAAATATTTAAATTAGGGTTTAGTCATTTGGGGTTAGATTTTCTAAAATTAGGATTCACCCATAGATTTGAAAAGCTGAGATTAGGGACTATGGATTGTCGTATGTTACAGAGCAAAATGAAAAATAGAAAAACATTTTCATTTGAATTAATTTTCATTTGAATTAGCTTTACTTTGTTTTGTTATTAATTATTGAAAACTTGTGTTTTAAGCTTTTGTAATTAAACAATACATTATCGTTTTGAAGAAATTAAGATAAAATGGTTGAACACGGTGTTGTAGAATTCTATCAATCGGTGAATGAAAATCAATGTTTTCTTTCCCAGTTTCTACATTTCTTGATCTCTCATTGCTCTATCTAATATCTTCTATATTTTAATTATGTTCTTCAGTTTGTACATTTACATAGGTATCTAGAGCCACCGTTCCCGTCCATGGATGAAGGTTAGAGGTTTTTTGCAATGAATTAAAGTCTTTGCTCGATAGATATTTCACAAATAAAAACTAGCTAATTACAATAAACTAAATGATTTATCCGATTACTCATGAAGAGTTATATCGAATTTTCTCACCTTATGGCTATGTAAAACATATTATTTTGTTTCAAAAATCAATTGGCGATCAATTCTTGATCTAATATCAAGGTATGGGGTTATCAAAGCCATTCGTTCTTTTAGAGTAAAAAATTTATGATGGTTATTGTCATCTTGACATTCAATTTTGAGATGATCCATAGATAATTGATTTTTAACTTGAATCTTGATTAGAGAACTCGGGTGAACTGAAAGTGTTTGATAAAATATATGTGAGAAAATTGATGTTCACTCCCTTTTAGTGGGTGAGTAGGTTGTGCTTGTGATGGTAGGTATAAGAGTGAGTGAGGGGGTGGGTTGAGTGTATATGTGATGATAGGTATGAGAGTGAACGGGTAGTGAAGTTGGGTACGGAAGATTGGACCAAGTGGTATGGGTTTTGGTTATGTGTGAGTGTGAGTGTGAGAGCTATGTAAAATGGGTTAATTTGTTGAATGGTCCAAATCAATGGAATGTGGCCCAAAACAGTTTGTGAATCAAAATTTTGAACTGATTAAGTTTTAAACCAGATTTAATTTTGTAAAATTAATCCAACGCGACTCTACTGTAAGTCAACCTGTTTTGACCTTTAACATTGGATCAATTTGAGTCTAAATTTTTTAGAGTTTGGCCTTGACTAAGTTGACCTTAACAACTTTGACTAGTTTGACCAGTCAAGTGAAAGTTGACTTCGAATTTAACCAAAAGTTGACTTTTTTGGAAAATCTTCATCTCGACCTTTTTCTACGTTTTTTTTTTCAAATATGATACTTGTTTTGTCAAATTCGAACCTGAAATACATGTTTTAGTGATTTCATTTGATTTGATCTTAGAGTCTGAAAGGTTGTTTAAGTGGAATCTAATCCAGAATGTCCCTCTGTTTATGCAACTATATTATTTAGACTATTGAGTTACCTCATATTGTTCAGACTAATCGGGAAAATTCTTCATGATCGTCACATTCCTTTTAACTTGAATTTTAACAATTCAAGTTTCGGATGATATTCAAATTTTGATTCAGTATCATAACATGATCATGGTCTAGGATATCAAACCAGGGTAAGTTCAATGGCTTCAATCGTTAGATTGAACTCTACTTTGGATTATTCAATCGATTTAAATTAGTGATTCCACCTTTTGGGTTGGGTTTCACTTCGAATGGTTACATTGTATGGGAGAATTTGGTGAACTTTACTCTTTTGGTGTTTGGAGATTGGGTATTGTGTTATCATGTGTGTTAGACATCATATCATTATGGTTAATATTTTTTATTAGATTTATTGAGTTTTCAAAAATGAACTTGTCAAATTAAATATTTTTTTTTGAAAAAAGAGAGTTTATCGAAAAATAAAACCTTATCTTGCTTTTTTTATTGTTTACACTTTAGAGACATACTAATCATTTTAGCTTATACCCATTTAGTCTTCTTATAGATTCTCAGATATGTTTAGACGACTTGATATTTAGAGCATCTCATATTTTACTCAATCATTTTAGCATTATGTATGAACTTTCTTCAATAATATTAGGTTAATGGTTTAATTTATTTTATAATTTGGAGATTTGAAATATTTAATTTATGACATATTCACAACACAATATAACTATGACTAAAACACATAATAAAACACGGCATAATATGGGAATCTTTAAGAAAGCAATACTTTAAACTTACTTTGTAGTATAGGGAGGTTTCTCACACCTTACCTGTATCCCCAAACCTTTGAAAATATATTAAAACATTGGCGTAGCAATCCACTCTAATAATTCACTCACTTACTCGACAAGTCACTCGAAAACACGATTTGGCTTTCCGATTTCCCTCAAGCTTGTTCCTCTACCTCCTGAAATAATTCAGGCATCAAAGCAGAGGTTTTAGTGCATTATTAAACACCTAAATAACCCTCAAGTTGGATCAATACATGGAAGCCCCTAAAAATACCATAAAATCTAACCAAAACTCACAAAAAAACTCTCCAAACCCCATCAAAACCATAGGTCCGGGATTAGATAATTAAAATCCATCTTAGTTACATATAAACACTTCAATATTCATCTATTTAGGCATAAAAAACAACCATGTAAAACCTTCAATGAAAATCAAGAAATCAATGAAATTTTAATTAAAAAAACCGATTTTATTAATTCAAAAGTGTAAAGATTGTTGCAATAAGATAAGAATTTAGGAATTTCGTTAAATAACTTTAGGTTTTAGAGTTATGAATGATTCTTACCACCAAAATTGATCTAACGTCATTCCAATGTTTAAAAACAAGTAAAAACGAAAAAAACGAAGAGATTTTGAATAAAAAATATAAACAATTAACCAAATGAATTTTTATTACAAAGATTTATATTTACCTTAGAAAATATAATGTATTGGTTGCCAAGAATAGGAGAATTCAAAATTATAAGAATATAGGTTTTGGTTTTATAAAAAATAGGTTTTTAGGATTAATATTAGATTATTTGGGTTATTAATTATAATTATAGGATATGGGTTATTAAAATAAGCCCTTGGAAGGCATAGATCAGATAAGATTAGTATTTTATCAAACCCCCTTAAAGATTCAAAGTTTTGACTTAGTTTATAAAATAGTCTTCAAAGTTGTTGTGTTGTATGGTGCTATAAGTTAGAACGGTTTCTTAGTCAATGTTGTGAAAGGAGTTGTAAGCGATTGTTGTTTGATGGACTTGTTTTGGATGAGGAAGAATTGGAAGCGAGTGTTTATCTTACTGGTAATTTAAACTTGAGAGTCAGTGTTCTTTGAGAATGTTGTTTTCGTCTAAGGTGCTAGATTAGCGGTGTGTTAACAAATCTCCGTAAGTTTTGTAACGTGGTTTCTTGGTAGTTAAAAGAGAGTATTTTCTTTCAGAACAGTTGAAACTTTTGAGCATTATACCTTAATATGGTAAGGTTTTTGAGACGGATGTTAGGTTCTGGTTAATTTATAGGTATCCTCTCGTTAATAGGCTTGTAATCGGTATAATGAGTTATCTAGGTCTGGAAAACTATATTAAGGTGTTCTGACATGAATCTTTTGGGTTCTTGGTAAAAATGTTGTTTTTGGCAGAGTTGCTTATAATTGTGTTTAGAAGTTCTATGATCGAGTGATATTGTTTAAGTTTTTTGTTGGTGGAAACTATTATGTATTGTTGTGGTGAGCGAGACTCGGTGGGAAGTTCTTATTTTTGAATATGTTTGAGAAAGTTAAGCTTGTTACTGAAAGTGGGAAGTTCTTATAGTTTGTCAAGAGTCTGTTACCTACCTTGAGTAAGGAGAGTTTAGGTCGTTGGGAAAAGAAAAATGGTTTTGCATTTGGCTTGAAGGTACAATGAGTGTCAAGACAAACCATTGTGCTTTTGTTTATCGTTCTATGAATCGTCACAGATTATGATTGATGCGTGGTGTAAAGATGGGACTGAATCTTGTCTTTATGAGATGTATGTTGAGATTTTGGTTTTGGTAGCAAAGGTCCTTAGTGGTAAGATCCTTGTGGTGAGTCAGAGTGTTTAAAGAGATATCTTGGTGTTTGGAATATCACTTGGGAGTGAGAGGAAATTGTTCTTAACAATTTCCTTACGTCTTTCTACGGTAAAAATTTCGAGGACGAAATTTCTTAAGTGGGGGAGTGTTGTAACACCCTAATTTATTCCTAGAATTTTAGAGGCCAGTTTAGAGGTTTAGTAGACCAATTTTGTCGGTTTAGCCTAGTTCGGGATTAAATACTTATAAATTAGTTTAAAATCAAAATAAATTAAGGAAGATATTCTAAAATTCTTAATTGACTTATATTTGACTTAGGTAAAATTAATTTCAAAAATTGACCATTGAATTCCTATTATTTTGAAATTAGTGACTATTTTGTAAAAAATAAAAACTTGAGGATAATTTTATAAATTAAACAAAAACTTTGAATATTTAAGGGACTTTGATTCAATTCTAATACTAGCTGATTTAAATGTCTATTTTAATAACCCATAACCCATAATTTTAATTAATAACCCAATAACTTAATATTAATCCTAAAAATCTATTTTTATGTCATAAACCTAAACCTATTTTAAAAATTTTGAGTTTTCATCTTCTTGGAATCCAATCCATTATCTTTTCAAAGTTAAACATCAATCTTTTCAATAAAAATCCCTTTGGTTAGTTCTTTATAATTTTCTTCTTTGGTTTTACTCTAAAAACTCTATTTTTGCATCAAGCTTTAAACCGTTCTCCAAGATTTCAATTTCTTCCTTCCCAAGACATATTATTCATCGTATCTTCAAGGTAAATATTCATTCTTTTTAATAGAATTTTTTTGGTTTATTTTTCTATATTTTTCTTTATCAAAATCTCATCGTTATTCTACGGGTTTTCTAGTTTTTAAACCTTTAAAGGGGTGAGATTAATTTTGGAGTTTATAATCATTAAAACCTCTGAAACCTAAAGTTGTTTAATGAATTTACTAATTTTTTGACTTGCTGAAACAATCTTTAAAGTTTTGAATCAATAAAATCAGTTTTCTCGATAAAAATTCCATTATTTTCTTGATTTTCATTTAAGGGTGTTACATGGATGTTTTTGATGTCTAAATACATAAATATTGAATTTTTAGATGTAATTAAGTTGGCTTTGAAGTATCTAATCCCAGACCTAAGGTTTAAGGGGTGTTTAGAGAGGTTTTCAAAGAGTTTCGGTTAAGTTTTATGGTGCTTTTAGGGGCTGCCATGTATTGATCCGAATTGAGGGATGTTTGGATGTATTTTAATGTACTAAAATCTCTGGTTTTGATGCTTGATTTAGTTCAGAAGATAGAGAAACAAGTTTGATGGAGATCGGAAAGCCGAATCGCATTTTCGGGTGACTTGTCAAGCAAGTTTTGATAAATTTATGAGTGGATTATGAGGGTTGTCAATTTGGAATATTTTCAAATGTGTTTAAAAAGGTTTGGGGGGGTAGAGAAGGTGTGAAAAACGTCCTTATACTCTGAAGTAAGTTAAAAGTATTGCTTTCTTAAAAGTTCTCATATTATGCCTTGTTTTTACAATGTTAATTGTCATGCTCTTATTGTGTTGTGCATATGTGATTATGCATTTATATAAATACTCATGAGAATTTTTTTGAAGAAATTTTATATGCATTCGATGTTCCCACAGTTTTGTTTGGAAAAATAAGATAAAAGTGAATTTATCTATTTTTGCAAGTGATGCATAAAAAGTGGGATACATGTGGTTTGAATTCTATTTTGAATTATGTTTTGAGCATTAATTTTTGATAATATATTGGCTAGTTAAGTGATTAACCTTATGTGATAAATTGATCGATCAATAGGGTCTAAGTGCACTATAAATATTCAAGAGTCATAAATGTATAAATTCCTTGTATGTTACATTTTGCCTTTTATTCTAATTCTTTTTGATGTGAGTAGTACTATCACATATGGGTTGATCGGAGTAGTACTATCACCGAAAAACAAGATGAGATAATTCATGTTGAGAGTGGTATCAACATGCGCATGCTATGGGAGTAGTACTAACATTCGATTGCCTATTTATCCTAATGATTTGGAGTATCACAAATCGGATCACTAGCATCAATATATGTTTTTACTTTTCAGAGGTAAGTTTCATGATTTTCACTTGATTGCATATGGTATCATGCATGCGAGGTTTTATACATTGGTATGCATGTGATTTGAGCATTGTTATGTTGTTAGCATGTAAGACTTGAGCTTTGTGCATTGAGATGCACGTGTAAGCATTACTATGTGAGTAGCATGTAAGACATGTATTTTAGATTTTAAAGCATGTGATTACAAAATGATTTTTACTAAAATTTAATGATAGCGTTGTTATCCTTGGTTTGATGACACTTACTGAGTTTTAGAAGTGACGTTTTTAGCAATGTGTGTTTTGTTTTATAAAGAGCATGACATATTTTTAAATTGATGAAATTGTTTTAATATGGGATGCATTGCAAGGTGTTTCTATACTTGTATTTTTATTCACTCATTAAGCTTATGGTTACCCTCTTATTTACCTTGCATTGCAGAGTAAATAAAGTTGAGGCAGCAAAGAGAAACAAGGATCCTGGTAACCGCCAAGTGAAAGCTCAAGTATGTCTTTATAACAATAGTGGTAGTGAGAGAGCAATGAGGATGGGTTACCATGTTAAGAATATTTTTATATTAATGAGACTTGTATTAGTCGTATGCTTATACATATTTGACATTTATATATGTTGATATTAGCTTTATAACTTTAACTTGAATTATCCATTGATATTACTTTAATTATAATATAGTTATTTTGAAGTTTGATTCTTGATATCCCTATGTATGAATTTGAGTAGTGTTGATGATGAAGCATGACTATTTATAAGTCGAAGTGATGATGTTGTTATTTAGGTTGAAATGCATTTAGAGATCATGTTGAGAATATTAAGGTGATTCTTCCGTGTGTTTATAAAATTGATTATGTTGAAGCATACTCATAGAAGTTGAATACATTGTTGAGAACTAGGTTAAATTGCATCTAGTTAATATATCATGATATGAGCTTAAAGTGTTTTTAGGCGAATTTATTATAGGGAATGTCATGAAACCTTTGGAGGCTCGAAATAGTCCATAAACTTTGAGCATCCAATAAAAATGACTTATAGATATTATTTTAAGCTGAAAATTTATGTGCAAGTATAAAATATACTTAATTAAATATTGATAACTTTAATTTCACAATCAGGGCATAAAATTTTGGGGATTACAATTAGGTCCTTAAAACTTATTCGATTAAATTAGGACTTGTTTTTCTTTAGTTTCTGCTGAAATTGAACTTGATCCTTGAATGAACATGTAGGATCTAATTAAAAAATTTAGAAATTATAAAAGGAAAATTTTAATTTTATGATTGTTATTCGAGGTAAGTCTCCGGATTAGCCTCGGTATTCCACCTGTAGCTCGTTCGAGTCGGGTGGCATCTAGACCGGGTTAAGAGGGTTACATTTGATGGTATTAGAGCCTAGGTTTATGAAACCTTTTGGGATGATTTGTTTGCTTGGTATATTGTAATGTTAATTTATACTTAAATGTTGCTTATACACATGATTGTTTAAAATTATATGTTATTGCATGAAATACACGATGTTTGCTATATGTGATTGATTTGTGTTGCATCATAGTAAGTTAGGGTCTTTTTTTACAAGCATGTTGTATGCAAGAATAATAAAATTTTAATATGCTTTGATTTGCTATATATGTAGCTGTTGATAAAGCATGATATGTTAGGGTGTTTGCAAGCATGATTAAATTTTGATATGCTTAAATGTTGCTATATGAACTTTTATTTGTAAGCATGATGGAATCTTGTTTCTTTGTTATAACATTAGTTATATGTAAATGTGAATATATTCGTGAGTTGCTTGATTAAGTGAATTGAATATTATGTGACATAGACTACTATTTTAACCATATTTAAGGTTATCTTGCATGTGAAATTTATAAAAGTAAAATGTGTTCAGATTTTAAATGTTTCATACATTGTTGTAAGTTGGTCTTAAAAAATGATTTATAAGTTTAACATCTCATGAAATTTTCAATTTTTGATAAGCTATGTAGTATAGAAGACTAGATTTAATTTGCATTGGTTAATGCATGGACTCTAAGGTGATTTTATATGATGCTTAATACATATTATAGAAAATACATTTGTTGTATGATTATATGTTCTTGATGCTAATCATAGTTAATGATTGTTTTATGTGATGATTAAATATATCTTGTTTGGGTTTATTTTGGGTACCATTGCTCTAACTACTACTAAGAAATTATTTTATATTGTAATTGAGTTGTTTGGAATTTACTTCGGGTTGGCCTCACAAGTTTTGCAAAATTTTTTTATTGGAATTGTTTTTCTATTTTATTTGTGTTTGATACAGGACCAAAAAGAAAGCTAAAACTTGGTAATATAGGAGCTTTGGAGATTAGAAAATGTAAAAGGTTTATGTTGTGGTGTTGTGATATCCGATCTTGAGTTGACTGGGTCCTCGATCGTGTTTGAGTGTAAAGTGGTTTTGAATCAGTTTAGTCTTAGAATCTGTTGTACTGGTGAGTAGTAGGTGACTACATCAGTAATGGCGCCTTTGGGAGTTTTAAAGTGTTTTGTGTGAAAGGTGAATCGAATGTGTTGGAAATATTCAGGTTATGGTGTGGTTGTGTACTCTTGAGAGCTAAATTTCTATGGTTTAGAATGTTGACAAGGTAGAAAGTTAAGTTTCGGAGTTGAGGATGTTGTTTGTGAGTATGGACAATGACGCATGCTAAATATGCGCAATTGGAGTACTGCAAGTGTACACGTCAAGTAATAAGTGATAAGTATTTATCGAGTTATCGTCTCCTTAGGGATTGATGTACTTAATATGCTTACTTCAGTCTTCTTGCTTCTATAAAATAAAAGTAAAAACACAGATAAGTTTGGG
Source organism: Abelmoschus esculentus (assembly GCA_035048815.1). NCBI lineage: Eukaryota > Viridiplantae > Streptophyta > Magnoliopsida > Malvales > Malvaceae > Abelmoschus > Abelmoschus esculentus. The sequence continues at coordinate 16,770,939 of JAUCBN010000001.1, forward strand.
TATTGATTAAAAAATAAATAAATTAAATTAAATAAGGAGAGATCAAATATGAAAGAGAAAGGGTAGGATCCAGTTGTGTTGTATAGTGGATTTGATTGATCTGATCTTGTCCAATGCAATAGCACTGCACAGCCTTGGCAGTACTGCAGATATTGTCTCGGCAGCGATAATGTTCTCTTCCGCGGTAATCCCTTGCTCTTGGGCAGATTTACCAAAGTTCGGCAAAGTGTCCTTGAATGGCTCCGCTTATCCCTAAGTTGAAACACTATTGAATGTCGTCCTTGATGATACCTCCCGATGTTAATCAATTATAATCAACAACCAATCCTACAATTCTTTTAGCCGCTGAAACTCTTAACCTATCCTTAGGTCGAGTTAGTATCCTCCAATCAAGTTGAATACCGCACTTACTCCTTTCGTGAGTCTAACTGTCCTGAGTCTAGACACATAGATTACTTACAAACTTCCTTTCCAGGCTTGGATGCAAGAATAAAGAATGACAAAGAGTAAGAAAATTTTGATATTTTATTGCATAGAAACAAGAAACAAAATACAATCTCCTCTCACAAATACTCAATAACCTTCACCAAACCCTAAGAGAACTTAGAACATGATGGGAAGAATTGTTCCTAGAACTCTCTAGAAATTCGACTCTTTAGGTCTATGTATGTCTCTATATTTGTCTAACCCCTAGGACGGCTATGCCTTATATAGGCTTGGCCTAGGGCAAACCTTTCCTAAATAGAGTACAACTTGGAGTAGGGAACAAGTTATGTACATAGGGTAAATATTTCCAAGTTTAATCTTCTAGAAGGTTTCTTCCCATGTGGCCTTGTCCTTGGGCTTTTCTTGTGTTGTTTAGCTCCGATTTCTAGGCTTCTTATTCAGCAACCTTCTCCTCATTTTTCTCTTTTATTTTCCAGCCATATTGCTTTTTCTCCTCTACTGCCTCGGCATCAGGTCCTGCCTCGGCATCATTCTGTTGCCTCGATAATACTTGTTCCTGTACAGATATGAAAATGCAGTAAAGTATTTCTTTTCTATAAATATTATCTTCAATGGTAAAATCCTTAAATATATCACACTAAGCACATACATTAGTTCAAGTAGGTGTGGATTTGATGATAAGTGCCCCTGAAAAGTGTAGAAAGTGATAGTGAGTTGAGCACTTATCACACCCCAAACTCGAACTATTGCTTGTCCTCAAGCAATGCAAACCATCAATTTGTCAAACTTTATTCTCTCTTGGTCTTATGTTTCCATCTATTCTACCCACCATAACTTTGTCCATTCTTTAGGCTTAACCTTTCGGTTATCTAAGGGTGTACTTAGAAGACAAACTATAAGGCTAGTGTATGTGTGCGTTTTTGTGAACAAGTTTGATTAAAGGCCTTCTTAGATAAACTCTAAGTTCAAGACAAATATACTTTGATTTAGTGTACTCTTCTTATAACAACAATTTTATGACTCAGTTTCGGGCACCTCAAGTATTGTGTTTCCTTCTTTTTATCTCCTTGTTTATTTTGCTATTCTTCTATGCATACTAGAGTCAAATCGGGCACCTCTAACATGAAGAAGTGTATTTCCTAGAGCCGGTTATAGGCATCTCTAGTCACCTTTCCAAAGATCTAAGTCTTTATCATCTAAGTTCATTAAAGGAATTCCTATAGCTAAACAAGTCCTAAAAGTGTTTTAAAGTTTAACTCTATAGCAAGCTTCTAAGTTTTTTCTCCTTAAGTATCCTAGAATTAAGCCTTCAAGACAAATCCTAACTATGGTAAGGAAAAAGATTTTTATTGCCTTCAAGAATAAACTAAGACAATACTGATGAAGAGCAGTGAAAGAGTATGACAACAAGTTCAAGTAAAGTGATGGGCATAAAACAAAAATTTTATCACTAAAAACTTTATTTTCATGGTAAGGCCGTGGCAGTAGATTACCTCGATAGTGGCTTTGTACCCCTAAACTCAAACCAAGCATTGTCCTTAATGCTTAATTTAGGGCAGGCAGTAGGTTAACATTATAAGCAGTAAAAAAACTATATGAGAAATAAGAAGAAAATATTGTGATGATTCGGAAGAACTCTCTTCCATAGTTTTTGTGGTCCACTGTACGGTTGTGGGAGGTAGGGATGAGTAATCTCTTGACAAATGTGCACCACAATTTGGCCTCGGGCTTAAGACTTTGCCTTGTCACATAACCTCTATGGGCACCAGTTTCCCATGGAGTGTTGTTGTAACAAAGATCGTCCTTGATCAATTCGTAGTCCTGGGTGGTGATGTCGTCCATGAATTGGGCATGCCTATCTCGTTTTGGTGCTAGGCCGTAGAACTCGTTGATTGTTTCAGCATCAAGGCGGACAGGTCTACCTCAACAATGGACATAGGGGTTGTCCCTGCTCGGCCCATGTGCATAAAACTTGCGCACTATGGTTGCATTAGCCTGGTCAGGTTGTAGGCAGAAGAGTTGTTATTTTTGATATTGAATCATGTTGAACAGATATTGTTCAATACTGAAATTTTCCTCCTCAGATTGTTGAAATCCTTGCTCCTCCCACAACTGCCGGGCGATGAACGATATATTGAATCGGTCTGCAATAGTGGCAGGGGCAAAGCTAGTGTATGATGCCATTGATGATTTGTAAAGATTGAGGTTCTTGGTGAAAGATTCTGAAAATTTCAAGAAGAATTGCGAGAGTCTTGTGAGAGCAAGATTGAGTAGAATGCTAATGAATTCAGGAATGCAAGAGTGAATAGTTTAAAAGAAGGATGCTCCTTATATAGGCCTCAGCAATGTGACTGTTTTAACCACTAGTCGTTTTATAGTCATTTTGAATTTACTGCGGGGTTAACATTTACTACTGCGGCGAAAAACTCGGCAAATAGTCGTTACACTATTTCTGCCCGTTGGGACTGTTGTGGCTTCTGACACTGTTTACTGCCTCGGCAGGTCTCCTGCTATAAACTATTTCTCCTTTATTCTTGCTTTTATTGTCCTAAAAAAAATAAACATAAAGAAAGAAACATTCAAGTAATGAGAATATAATTATTCCTAAACACTATAATTAAAAGAATTCATGAAAACATCAAATAAAATAAAAGAGAAAATTAATACAAAATAAGAATATCAAGAAAACTTATGGAGGGTCGTTTCTGATATTTCTTATAATCCATCTGCACCCTCCATTGAGTGACAATTCTACTTAAAAAGATATGGGCTAATGTGGGTACGGATACTCCCATTTGTGCGATCATGGTGGAGGTGTCTTTCGTTCGTGTTCTTTTGTAGTCCATGCCTATCCTCCAACTTGATATTATTCCTGAAGACATGAATATCTCGTTAGAAAAAAAATATCAATATTCAACCATTTAATTACCTCATTCTTGTTAACTTTCAGAATGGTTGGATATAACCTTTGTTGTCGAGGCAATTGTTGTACTAGCTAATTACTGTGGCAATCCTTTGCCAAAATTCTGTGTATGTCAAATGAAGAACCATCTTTCTTGAAGTCTTCAAGAATCAACCCACATTATTCTTTATGCTTCTCAGAAATCTCCGTCAGTAGAGATTTTGATTTAGAGCTACTATTAGATGGAATTATCACAGATAAAATATCATCTTCCAAATAATCATATCCTTTTTGTGATGGTTTTAAATATTGTAACGTTGACTCCTCGAAAGATACCTACAATGGAAGAGATGAGTTTTTAAAGAATTCAAAAGGTTCAATCATTACCTTCTCATATTCTATTATCATGGCATCGCCATCTTGTTGATCGAGTATGTCGTCATGTAATTGCCCAGACAACTGTGAGTAAGAGTAATCCTCAGAATTCATGGTACCTATGGTATATATAGATCTCTGCACTTGATCTTCTGAATCCCGCAAGGGTGCATCCAATCTAGCTATATGTGCATCCATGAACCTTGATTGCTCTGTCATTAATTCTTTCATTCTAGCCATTGTCGCTTTCAATGTTTCCTCAAGTGAATTTGGATACTCTTGAGAAGAATTATATTTCCATGGCATATCTATAACATCAACAAAATTGTCATGGTAAAAATTTTGAGTGTTTTGATCATACCATGAAGGATTTTGTTGTTGGTTTCATCTATGGTCCTCTATGTGGCCATATGTTCTAGTAATGTATGGGCAATTACTAACCAAATGATCATCTCCACAATTAAAGCAAAAATCTGCCCAGGCATGAACTTGTTGGATTATTCTTGGTTGACATAGATAATCATCATTTAATCTAGGAAATTCTTGATTGACTCGATTCTTATCTTCCAACATCAACTCCCGAATAGATTTCTTTTTTTTTTCTCCTTGCATCTTGAAAATCCTTCAACTTGAAACACACCTAAATTTTTTTTAAGAAAAAGAAAAAGAAAATATGTTAGTAAAAATAACTAAAAGCAAGAAAATAAAGAAAACAAAATTTAGTTGTCAATCCCCGATAACGGCGCCAAAAGCTTGATACGTGCTGAATATGCGTAATTGGAGTGCAAGTGTACACGTCAAGTAATAAGTGATAAGTATTTATTGAGTTATCGTCTCCTTAGGGATTGGTATACTTAATATGAATCCTTCGGTCTTCTTGCTTTTGTAAAATAAAAGTAAAAATATAGATAAGTTTGGGTGTTGATTAAACTAAATAAACTAAACTAATTAAGGAGAGATTCAATATGAGAGAGAGAGGGTAGGATCCAGTTGTGTTGTCTAGTGGAATTAATTGATCTGTTTCTGTCCAATAAAATTGCATTGCACTACCTCGGTAGAACTACAGATACTGTCTCGGCAACAACAATATTCTCTATCGCGGCAATTCCTTGCTCTTCGGCAGATTTACCATAGTTCACCAAAGTGTCCTTGGATGGCTCCGTTTATCCCTAAGTCAAAACATTGTTGAAGGTCAGTCCTTGATGATACATCCCGGTATTAATCAATTATAACCAACAACCAATCTCATACTTCTTTTAGCCGCTGAAACTCTTAACCTATCCCTAGGTCGAGTTAGTATCCTTCAATCAAGTTGAATACCATACTTCTTTAGTGAGTCTAACTCTCCCGAGTCTAGACAAATAGATTACTTACAAACTTCCCTCCCGAGATTGGATACAAGAACAAAGAATGGCAAAGATTAAGAAAACTTTGATATTTTATTGCATTGAAACAAGAAAAAAAATACAATCTCCTCTCACAAATACTCAACAACCTTCACCAAACCCTAAGAGAACTTAGAATATGATGGGAAGAATTATTCCTAGAACTCTCTCTCAAAATTCGGCTCTCTAGGTCTATGTATGTCTCTATATTTGTCTAACCCCTAGGACGGATATGCCTTATATAGGCTTGGCCTAGGGCAAACCTTTCGTAAATAGAGTACAACTTGGAGTAGGAAACAAGTTATGTACATAGGGTAAATATTTTCAAGTTTAATCTTCTAGAAGGTTTCTTCCCGTATGGCCTTATCCTTGGGCTTTTCTTATGTTGTTCAGCTCCGATTCTTGGGCTTCTTGTTCAGCAACCTTCTCCTCATTTTTCTCCTTCAATTGCCAGCCATATTGCTTTTTCTCCTCTGCTACCTCGACATCAGGTCCTGCCTCGGCATCATTCTGCTGCCTTGACAATTCTTGTTCCTGCACAAATATGAAAATGTAGTAAAGTATTCCTTTTCTACAAATTTTATCTTCAATGGTAAAATCCCTAAATATATCATATTAATCACATGCATTGGTTCAAGTAGGTGTAGATTTGATGATAAGTGCCCCTGAAAAGTGTAGAAAGTGATAGTGAGTTGAGCACTTATCAGTGATGAGGGGTGGTGTAAAGATGGGACTGAATCTTGTCTTTATGAGATGTATGTTGAGATTTTGGTTTTAGTAGCAAAGGTCCTTAGTGGTAAGATCCTTGTGTGGGTCAGAGTGTTTTAAGAGATATCTTGGTGTTTGGAATGTTACGTGGGAGTGAGAGGAAATTGTGAAGAACAATTTTCTTACCTCTTTCCATGGTAAAAATTTCGAGGACAAAATTTCTTAATTGGGGGATATTTGTAACACCCCTAATTTGGGCCTAAAAGTTTAGAGGTCGGTTTAGATGTTTAGTATACCAATTTTGTCGGTTTAGTCTAGTTCGGGATTAAATACTTAAATATTAGTTTTAAATCAAAATAAATTATGGAAAAATATTCTAATATTATTAATTGACTTATATTTATTTGACTTAGTTGAAATCAATTTCAAAAATTGACCCTTGAATCCCTACGATTTTGAAATTACTGACTATTTTCTAAAAATCGAAAACTTGAGGATAATTTCATTAATTAAGCCAAAAATTTGAATATTTAAGGGACTTTGATCCAATCCTAATCCTAGCTGATTTAAGCCTTCAAATGGCCTATTTTAATAACCCATAACCCATAATTTTAATTAATAATCCAAATAACTTAATATTAATCTTAAAAACTTATTTTTATGTCATAAACCTAAACCTATTTTTAAAATTTCAACTTTTCATATCCTTGGAATCAAATTCATTATCTTTTCAAAGGTAAACATCAATCTTTTCAATAAAAATCCCTTTGGTTAATTCTTTATAATTTTCTTCTTCGGTTTTACTTGAAAAACGCTATTTTTACATCAAGCTTTAAACCCTTCTCCAAGATTTCAATTTCTTCCTTCCCAAGACACATTCTTTACCGTATCTTAAAGTTAAATATCAATTCTTTTTAATAGAATTTCTTTGGTTTATTTTCCTACATTTTTCTTTATCAAAATCTTGTCGTTTTTCTACGGGTTTTCTAGTTTTTAAACCTTTAAGGGGAGAGATTAATTTTGGAGTTTAAAATCATTAAAACCTCTAAAACCTAAATTTATTTAATGAATTTACTAAGTTCTTAACTTATTGAAATAATCTTTAAAGTCTTTAAATCAATAAGATCGGTTTTCTGGATAAAAATTCCATTGTTTTCTTGATTTTCTTTCAAGGGTATTACATGGTTGTTTTTATGCCTAAATACATGAATCTTGAAGTGCTTAGATGTAATTAAGTTGTCTTTTAAGTATCTAATCTCGGACCTAAGGTTTAGGGGTGTTTAGAGAGGTTTTCAGAGAGTTTCAGTTTTATGGTGCTTTTAGGGGGTACCATGTATTGGTCCGAATTGAGGGATGTTTAGGTGTGTTTTAATGCACTAAAAACAAGAGATTGAGGTTGTAGGTGTGTTTTAATTCAAGAGATTGAGGAACAAGTTTGAGGGATATCGAAAAGCCGAATCGCGTTTTTGGGTGACTTATCGAGCAAGTTTTGATAAATCGGTGAGTGGATTATAAGAGTTGCCAATTTTTCATAGTTTTAAATGTGTTTAAAAAGTTTTGGGGTTGTAGGTAAGGTGTAAAAAACCTCTCTATACTCGAAAGTAAGTTAAAAGTATTGCTTTCTTAAAAGTTCACATATTATGCCTTGTTTTTACAACGTTACTTGTCTTGCTATTATTGTGTTGTGCATATGTGATTATGCATGTATATAAATTCTCATGAGACAATTTTAAAGATATTTTATATGAATTCGATGTTCATACAGTTTTGTTTTTAAAAATAAGATAAAAGTGAATTTATCGGTTTTTACAAGTGATGCGTAAAAAGTGGGATACATGTGATTTGAATTCTGTTTTGAATTAAGTTTTTAGCATTGATTTTTGATAATATATTGGCTAGTTAAGTGATAAACCTTATAGTATAAATTGATCGATCAATAGGGTCTAGAGTGCACAATAAACATTCAAAAGTTGTACGTGGATAAATTCCTTGTGTGTTGTATTTTGCCTTTTATTATAATGCTATGTGATGGGAGTAGTACTATCACATATGTGTTGGTCGGAGTAGTACTATCACCGGACACATAGGTGAGATAATTCATGTTGAGAGTCTTATTAACATGCGCATACTCTGAGAGTACTACTAACATGCGGTTGTCCGTTTATCCTAACGATTTGGAGTTGCACATATCAGATCACTAGAACCAATATATATTTTTAGTTTTAAAGTTAAGTGTCATAATTTTCACTTGATTGCATATGATATTATGCATGCGAGGTTTTATGTATTGGTATGCATGTGATTTGAGTATTGCTATATTGTTAGCATGTAAGACTTAAGCTTTGTGCATTGAGATACACGTGTAAGCATTACTATGTGAGTAGCATGTAAGACTTGTGTTTTAGATTTTAAAGCATGTGATTACAAAATGATTTTTACTAAAATTTAATGATGACATTGTTAGCCTTGGTTTTATGACACTTACTGAGTTTTAGAAGTGACATTTTTAGCCATGTGTGTTTTGTTTTATAAAGAGCATGGCATGTTTTTAAATTGATGAAATTGGTTTAATATGGGCTACATTGCAAGGTATTTTTATACTTGTTTTTTATTCACTCACTAAGCTTATGCTTACCCTCTTATTTACCTTGCAATGTAGAGTATATAAAGTTGAGGCAGGAAAGAGAAACAAGGATCCTGGTAACCGCCAAGTGAAAGCTCAAGTATGTCTTTATAATAATAGTGGTAGTGAGAGAGCAATGGGGATGGGTTACCATGTTAAAGAATATTTTTATATTGATGAGACTTGTAGTAGTCATATGCTTATACATGTTTGACGTTAATCTATGTTGATATTAGCTTTATAACTTTAACTTGAATTGTTCATTGATATTACTTTAATTATAATATAGTTATTTTGAAGTTTGATTCTTGATATCCCTATGTATGAATTTGAGTGTTGTTGATAATGAAGTATGACTATTTATGAGTCGAAGTGATGATGTTGTTATTTACGTTGGAATGCATTTAGAGATCATGTTGAGAATATTAAGGTGATTCTTCCGTGTGTTTATAAAATTGATTATGTTGAAGCATACTCGTAGAAGTTGAATACATTGTTGCAAACTAGGTTTAATTGCATGTCATGATATGAGCTTAAAGTGTTTTTAGGGGAATTTATTATATAGAATGTCATGAAACCTTTGGAGGCTCGAAATAGTCCATAAACTTTGAGCATGCAATAAAATGACTTATAGATATTATTTTAAGCTGCAAATTTATGTACAAACATAAAATATACTTAATTAATTTTTGATAACTTTAATTTCACAATCAGGGTATAAAATTCTAGAAATTACGATTAGGTCCCTAAAACTTATTCGATTAAATTAGGACTTATTTCTCTTTAGTTTTCGCTGCAATTGAACTCGGTCCTTGAATGGACATGTAGGATCTAATTAAAACATTTAGAAAAGATAAAAGGAAAACTTTAATTTTTAGGGTTGTTTATCGGGGCGAGTCTCCGAATTAGCCCCAATATTCCCCGTGTAGCTCGTTCGAGTCGGGTGGTATCTAGACCGGGTCGAGGGGGTTACACAAACATAAAATAAGTATAATCTATATAAAATCTTAATTTTAACAACCTAAATTTAAACGAAAATAAGGATTTTTGAAATTAACTTGAGAATGGATTAAGAGAGGATTTTTTATTTTTGAGCACAAGAACTTGATATAGCCTTAGCCTTGATTGTTTAATTGAAAATCCCCAAGAAAACTGTGTTTACATGAGAAAAATGGAAGAATTGAGGGATGTTTATATAGGAAAAAGGTTAGATTTTGAGGGTAAAGTTTGAAAGAGTTTTAATTAGGGTAAATTTAGGTTTTTAAGAGTTTTAAATACTTCTTTCATCGCGTGTTTTGATACGCCCTTAAAGCAGTTTTGAAATGGTCTGTAACCCCCTAGACCAATCTATGCGGGAAACTCGACTAGAGTGGTCCATTGTTCTTTAATTATAAATCAAGTTGCAAGAAAAATCAGATAAGGTACTTGAAAATATTTTATTTATGTAAGAAAAATCAGAAACTCGACGTTTCTGGACAAACAACACAAGGATCAGAACTGGATAGCACATGGAAAGCCCAAGTCAAAGACCACGCGAGAAAAGCATCCTAGTTGGAATAAACTTGAAAATATTTTATTTATGTACTTGACTTATGCCCTACTCCAAGTTGTATTCTTACTTAGGAAAGGTTTTCCCTAGGCCAGACCTATATAAGCTATAGTCGTCTAAGGAGAAAAGAGCACTTAGACTTAGCATCATAGAGAGTCGACTTCATCTTAGATTTAGAGTTTTCTTTTACTTTTCATTATGTTCTAAGTTTCTTTAGGATTAGGTGAAAGTTGAAGAGTATTAGTGAGAAGATATTGAACTTTGTTTCTTGTTTCAAAGCAATAAAATATTAAAGTTTGTTTATTCTTTGCCATTCATTGTTCTTGCATTCAAGCTCGAGAGAGAAGTTTGTGAGTAATCCATTTATCTAATATCGAGAGAGTTAGATTAATGAAAGGAATAAGTACGGTGTTTGAATTGGGAAATACTAACTCGGCCTAGAGATAGGTTAGAGTTTCAGCGGCTAAAAGAAGTGTGGGATTGGTTGATGATTATAATTGATTCACGCTGAGAGGTATCACCAAGGACTGGTCATCAATAGTACTTCGACTTAGGGATAAACGGAGTCATCAAAGGACACTTTGCCGAACTTTGGTAAAGTCCACCCAAGAGCAAGGAATTGTCGCGGCAAACGAGCATCATCGCTGTAGAAGCAGTAATCTGCAGTACTGTCATGACAGTGTTGTGCAATTGCATTGGACAGAAACAAGTCAATTGAATCTACTATACAACACAACTGGATCCTAGCCACTTTTTTTATCTTCTTATTTTCTTATTATTTAGTTTACTTAGACTCAAATTACTTGTGTTTTTATTTTATTTCTTTCACAGAGCAAGAAGAAAAAAGAATACATATTATGACGACCAATCCTTGTAGAGACGATATCTGATATACACTTGCACAATTTGCGCACTTTTGACATGCAACAAGTTTTTGGCGCCGTTGCCAAGGATTGACAACTAAATTTTTGTTTTCTTTATTTTCTTGCTTTTAGTATTTTTATTTTTATTTTACTTTGGTTTGTTTTTGGTGTATGACCAGGGCCAACCCAACCAACCCTTTGTATGAGTTAGATCCAGAGATTGAACGTACAAGGAAAAGGTTGAGGAGACAAATCCAAGAAGCTATGACAATCAATCTAGGAGAACAGAACTTACCTGCCAGCAATGGAGGCCTTTCGCCGCCACCACTGCCGCGGTAGCTCACTTTTAGAGATTTCCTAGAAGAGGATTTAAATGGGTTAAATCTTGGAGTGGTTACACCAGAAATAGAAGCAACCCACTTTGAACTAAAATCTGTCATGTTCAATATGCTCAACACTATTGGACAGTTTGGTGGGTCTATGACAGAAGATCCAGGCAACATCTTAACTCATTCATGGAAATCTGTAATTCTTTTAAAATCCAAGGAGTCCATGAAGATGTCTTGAGATTGAAACTATTCCCCTATTCACTGAGAGATAAGGCAAAAACCTGGTTAAATAGCATTCTAGCAGGATCAATAGGATCTTGGAGTGAATTATGCCATGATTTTATTAAACGCTTTAATCCTATAAATCTATATGATTGTATTTGTAATGAAATTACCTCTTTTCAACAGGCAGATGATGAAACTATGTATGAGGCATGAGAACGCTATAGGGAGTTACTACACAAGTGTCCTTTATATGGATTCCCATTGTGGACACAAGTGACCATGTTTTATAATGCTACCAATACCCCAACAAGGATGATGTTAGACGCCTCTGCCAATGGAACACTCCTTGACAAAGCACCTGAGGAAGCTATAGAGATCTTGAACAAACTCGCAAAGAACGATTTTCAATTCCCTACATCTAGGCGAGGAGGAGTAAGACGCCAAGCCATAGTTAATGAATTAGAAACATCAAATTCAGTGGCAGCACAATTGGCCTCTCTTACTAAGATAGTGCAAAACATGCAAATACAATACAATACCTATGAGGTTAAGGTCATAGATTCTTTCTGCAATTTAATTGGAGGTAATCATAGTTCTTCTAAATGTATGCAGAATCAAGAGTCTAGACTTTATGTTGGAAATTACAATAGGAACAATATGATATCCAACACCATACAACCCATCATGGAAGAGGCATCTAAATTTTTCATGGAGTAATCCCAACAATGCCTTGAATCCAACTACTCAACCCCTAGGATTCCAACAGATGTAACATCTTCCGTAGTAGCAGGTCTAGCAACCATTGCCATAGCAGCAGATGCATCAGCAGCAGACTATAAATTCACTGAAAAAATTCTCTTAAGGTTTTTATGATGAAAACAGAATTATATATGACAGAGAACAGTAACTTCATTAAAAGAACTGATGCATTCATAAATTGAACTGAGATAAGATTGCAGAATCAAGAGGCAACAATTAAAGCATAGAAAACTCAGGTTGGGCAGTTTACTCAGAATATAAACACTAGACCATAAAGAGGATTATTTAGCAATATTGAGGTTGCTGATGAGTGCCTAAAAGGCAATTATTTACTACCCTTCTCATGATACTTTATGCATCTATTGTACACCAACTTGAACCGAAATATGGACTCTTTACGCAAATATTGGATATTTTGTTATCATTACTTACAAAGTCAATATTTATAGAGAATGCAAATATTATTACCTATTCTGTACATACAGGAATATCCAGGGCAGAAGCGGAAGTAAAGCAATGGTGAGGTCGAGGCAGAAGATAAGGCCGCGGCAGAATCCAGTGTGCAAGCACAAACAATGGAGGCGCATTGAAAGATAAAAATATAGAGAACATTCTAGAAGATACAGCGCATCAATTGGACCAGGCTAGCACGCTAAAAGCCCAAGTCAAAGACCAAGCGGGAAAACCCTTCTAGAAGGCGGAAAACTTGGAAATATCAGATTCCTTGAAGAAGACTTGTTCCCTACTCCAAGTTGAAGTCTATTTAAGAAAGGTTTGCCCAAGGTTAAGACTATATATACCCTAGCCGGCCAAATTGTTTAGAGAGTCGATTTTTAGAGAAATCCTTCTCCCTAAGAATTGTACTTACACAATAATATGTTCTAAATTTCTTATGGATAGGTGAAGGTTGTCGATATTAGTGAGAGGAGATTGATTCTTGTATTTTTGTTCTTATGCAATAATAAATCAAAGTTTGCTTATCCTATTGTCGTTCTTTGTTTTTGCATTCAAGCTCGAGAGGGAAGTTTGCAAGTAATCTATTTATCTAGCATCGAGAGATGTAGATTCACGAAAGGGATAAGTACGGTGTTGTAGATACTAACTCGGCCTATAGATAGGTTAAGAGTTTCAGTAGCTAAAAGAAGTGTTGGATTGGTTTGTGGTTATCGTTGATTTACAGCGAGAGGTATCGTCAAGGACTGGTCATCAACAGCACTTTGACTTAGAGATGAACGAAGTCACTTACGGACACTTTGTTGAACTTTGATACCTCTGCCCAAGAGCAAGAGATTGCCATGGCAGAGAACACCAATACTGTCGAGACTGTATCTGCAGTACTGTCGAAGTAGTGTTGTGTGATTGCATTGGACAAGAAGAAGATCAATTGAATCCACTAATTGACGCAGCTGGATCCTACCTACTTTCTCTATAATCGTCTTCAACCTTTTATTTTATGTTTTGTTATTTAATTAGTTAGTTAGTTAGTTAAACAAATCAACTTATTTGTGTTTTTACTTTATTTTCAGGAGCACGGGAACTAGGGAAGACATATTAAGTATAACAATCCCTGTGGAGACAATACACGATATACTTATCATTTTATTACTTGGGGACGTGTACACTTGCACTCAAATTGCGGTTATACCACACGCATCAAGTTTTTGGCGCTGTTGCCGGAGATTGACAACTAAATTTGGTTTTTCTTTATTTTCTTGCTCTTTAACTATCCTTTATCTAACTTTAACTTTAATTATTTATTTTATTTTTTTTACTAACTTTAATTTATTTAGTTTATGACCAGGGCAAACCCGAGTGGACCATTGTACGAGTTGGATACTGAGATTGAACGCACAAGACATCATCTAAGACGCAATCTGTTCTAAGTCATGGATAATCCACCAAGAGCACAAATACCACCTGTTGATCATAATGTACTGCCACCAGCAATGCCGCAACAGCCACTACCGCAACCATTGCCGAGGCAGCCCACGGTTCGAGACTATCTGGTGGAAGATCTAAACGGACACAATCCTGGCGTAGACACCCCAAAAATCTAAGCAACTCACTTTGAGCTCAAACCAGTGATGTTCAACATGTTGAATACAATTGGACAGTTTAGTGGGTCTGCTACTAAAGATATAAGAAAGCATCTTAAATCTTTCATGGAAGTGTGCAACTCTTTCAAGATTCAAGGAGCCCATGAAGATATTTTACGATTAAAATTGTTCCCCTATTCAGTGAGGGATCGAGAGAAAACCTAGTTGTATGGTATCCCAACAGGATCCATAGGATCTTGGGAGGAACTCTGTCGAGAATTCATTATAAGGTTTAATCCGACAAATCTCTATAATCACATCCATAATGAAATCACATCATTCCGGCAAGATAAAGATGAACTGATGTATGAGGCATGGGAACGTTACAGAGAACTATTAAATAAATGCCCACTACATGGTTTTCCCTTGTGGACGTAAGTCTCCATGTTTTATAATGCTACCAATGCCTCCACAAGGATGATGCTAGATGCTTCTACAAACGGGACATTTTTGGATAGAGCACCCATGGAGGCAATTGAGATTCTGAACAAACTCGCAAGGAACGATTTCCAATTTCCCACATCAAGGCGAGGAGGAATGAGACGTCATGCCACAACCAATGAATATGATACATCCAGCTCGGTGGCAGCACAATTGGCTTCTCTGACCAAGATGGTTCAAAACATGCAAGCCCAGAGAAACATACATGAGGTTAAGACAGTTAACTCATCGGATTACATGCAAGATGAGGAGACCAGCCTATATGTTGGAAACTATAACAGAAACAATCATACGATGTCCAACAATTACAACCCATCCTGGAAAAGACATCCGAACTTCTCATGGAGTAACCCTAACAATGTCTTGAATCCAATTAATCAAGCCCCTGGATTCCAGCATCCAAACCAGAACCTATCGTAGTATAACATTCTGCAGCCCATGCCACAGCACCAGGTAAAACAACAATAGTCTCTGAATGCATTGACAGATTTTCTCACGACTTTTATGACAAAGACTGATGCTGACATGATGGAGAATAGCCGCTTCATGAAGCGTACTGATGACTTCAAGAACCGAACTGAGATGAGACTGTAGAACCAGGAGGCTGCAAAAAAATCTCTAGAAACCCAAGTTGGTCAATTTGCCCAACGACAAAACACTAGACCTCCAAGGGGTTTACCTAGCAATACTGAAGTTGCTAAGGTGTTAGGCCATGAGCAATGCAAGGTAATCACACCACGAAGTGGCCTACAATTGGAAGATAAAGAAGGGACCTCAACCGATAGAGTCCAATCAGAAAAGCAACATCATAAGGACTCAGAAGTTGAGCAGGACCCTGTCGAAAGCACTGCCCCAACAGCAGAACCAGAAGAACCAGAACCACATGCCGAGACAATAGCAGACAAATTCACCCCAGGTATTAAACTCAATATCCAAGGAAACCAGGAGGATATCTGACCACCACCTCCTTTCCCATAGAGGCTAATGAAGAACAAACAGGACCACCAATTTGAGAAATTCCTAGACATATTGAAGCAGGTCCATATTAACTTGCCACTAGTTGAGGCTATTGAACAAATGCCCAACTATGCCATGTTTTTAAAGGACATAGTATATAAACGACGAAGGCTATGTGAATTTGAAACAGTGGCAGCCACTGAAGGTTGCATGGCCATGTTGCATAATCGCATGCCGCCCAAACTAAAAGATCTTGGATGCTTCAAAATCCCTTGTGCGATTGGAGATGGTTATAAAGGAAAGGCCCTATGCGACTTGGGAGCAAGCATCAACCTTATACCCAAATCAGTTTTACAAAAACTTGGAATAGGACGGGAAAAACCAACAACAATACTGCTCCAACTTGTAGATCGATCCTATATGCATCTTGAAGGTAAAACTGAGGACATTTTAGTGAAGGTTGACAAGTTTATATTTTCTGTCGACCTTCTTGTCCTTAACTGTGAGGCCGATGACAATGCACCAATCATATTGAGTCGACCTTTTCTTGCTACTGGACGCACCATCATTGATATGGAAAATGCCGAGCTCACAATGCGGATAAATGATCAACAAGTCAAGTTGAATGCCTTCCACAATTTTCCAAATTCAGACGCTCCAACAAAATGTAAGGTTCTCCATACACCAAATCAGGATACTAAAACATCCTGCCCGGACAGCACGCTCGGCAGAATATTCAGTAAAAGAATAAAACCCTAAGGAGAAGTCGAATGCAATGAAGGAACTGGCCAACTCATGAAGAAAGATACGGGCCAAAAAGAGATAATGAAAGTGGGAGATGCATTCACATGCACTCCACAAGTAACCTGATCTACTCCCTTCAATTTTAATTATTATATTAGGATTAGTTTATATTTTTTTATTTTCAGTATTTCATGTTATTATGTTTTCTTTTCAGTATTTTATTTTAGAATAAATAAACCTATGAATGCAGGAAAAATTATACCACAGCAGGAAGCCTGTTGCGGCGGCAGTGCACTGTGTCAGAGCCGCATAATTCCTAACGGGCAGAAATAGTGTAACGGTTCTCTACCAAGATATCCGCCGCAGCAGTAACTGTGCAACAAGGCAGTTAATGCCTAACGGCTAGTATTTTTAACAGTCATATTTTTACAGCCTATATAAATAGATTCATTGTTGTGCATTATTTACCCTTGCATTCTCACTACTTTTGCTTTCTTGAACAACCTTGCTCTCACTATATTTCCAATCTCTTGTAATTTTCAGAACAATCTTTATTTACTCCAGAATTTCTTAAACCATTTTCTATGAATAAATCAATGGCTTCTTACACACGACTCGCCCCTATCATTGTTGTTGACCGCTTCAACCGCTCGTTTGTTGCTCGACAATTATGGGAAGAGCAGGGATTTCAACAAAACAATGAAATATACTTCAGCATTGAATCATACTTGTTCAACAAGATTCAACATTAGGATTGGGAGGCTTTCTGCCTATAACCTCAACCGGCGAATGCCACAATTGTGAGGGAATTTTACGCACATGGGCCGAGCAAGGACACCCTCTTTATCCACTACCGGGGCAAGCCTGTGCAACTTAATGCCAAAGTCATCAACGAATTTTATAGCCTCACACCCACACGGGATGATCATGTCGAATTCGTAGACAACATCAACACTCAAGACTATGAAGAAATTAAAGATGACCTTTGTTACAGAAACACTTCATGGGAAACCGGTGCCCATAAGGATTCAGTAACACGATAGAGTCTAATATCCGAGGCCAAGATGTGGTGTACCTTTTTTAAAAGACGACATATCCCAACCTCTCATAATAGCACAATGGATCGCAAAAGACTGGTGCTGATCTAGTCCATCATCAAGAAGAGAAGTATCAACATTGGAGAGATCATTCTTCATGAAATTCATGAATGTGGTAAGAAGGAACGTGGACCACTTTACTTCTCATGTTTAATCTCTGCCTTGTGCATTAATGCAGGAGTTCCGGTCGAAGACACAAATGAATACACGCCAACTCGACAGGGATGGACAAGAGATTTCTACCACCAAGTTATGCAGATCACGCATGCAGAACCTGTCCAGGCAACACCTCAATAATTTACTGCCGATTAAACCGCCTAAGGGCAGTATTCAACAAAAGCACCAGCCTCTGCCGAGCCAACTGTCGTAGCAGACCCATACCAAGAAATTCTGCAAAGGATGGTAGCCATGGACCTTCACCAACAATGTTAGATGGAGTACCAGCGCGACTTCAACACGTCTCTAGCCAACATGATGATGCAGAGCTTCCCACATCAAGGGGCACAATTTCCCGAATTCCCAGCCAATATATTTGTTACTACAGCCCCTTACACTGAGACAACACCTGCCCTAAAGCCGTAACCATCTTTCCAGCCACGGTCGCACCAATAGTTTTATGCTGTCGGACCTTTCAAGCCAGCCAGGTCTGCCGGAGTATCATCTACCAGCCAAAGGTCATCCAAGAGGCGACATGTCTTTAACTCTCCCCAAAGGAAACCAATACCTATGCCCAGTCTCAACAGAGATACACTGTCTCGTGAGATTGATGAATAACACAGTTTATCCCATGAATCAGCAATACCCACTATCACGGTAGGGGGCGTAACGAAAATCATGGACACAGACAATATGGACGAGATGGAAGAAGGGGATGAGGTTACGGCACCGACGCACCAAACACCGCCTAGTAGAGTTTAGCCACATCGGCAGGCCAAACAACAACAATCATCGGCACAAGGATCCAGACGAAAGGCACCAACAGCAAGGCCTAGGAGAATACTCAGTACAAGCAGCTCCTCGGAGTCATTATAAATATTTCCTTTACTTTCTTCATCATTTTCCATATTTTAATTGTTGATTGCCTTATATTTTGAGCATTGAGGACAATGCTCGATTTGAGTTTGAGGGAGAATATAGGTGTAGAAGTGTTGCCGAGGCCACCCACTATCGCGGCATTACCATGAAAAAAAAAGGAGTAAATTTTTTGCTAAAACATTTTTTTACAATATTCCTTTTCTTGAACTTATGTGTGTAATCTTGCATTGTCCTACGTCAGCTTTGCTTTAGTTTACTCCTTTAAGGATATAGAAATCTTTATCCTTCCCATGGCCAAGTTTTATTTTGAAAGGATAACCATAGGATACTCATGGAATAAAACTTAGAAGTTTGCTTTAGGGTTAGAAAAAATAAACACTTTTTGGACTTGTTTGATTTAGGAGTTCTTTTAATAAACTTAGGTGATAAAGACTTAGAACCTTTTGGAAAAATAACTAGAGGTGCCTATCACTGGCTCTAGTGTTGCTCTCCTTCGTGCTAGAGGTGCCCGAAACTGGCTCTAGTATGCTAAATAGGTTGTTAATAAGAAACAAATAAGAAAAAGAAGAAAACAGAAAACCCGTATCTTGAGGTGCCAGAAATTGGCTCAAGACTTATTGTTTTAAGGAGACAGCTTTAGTCCAAGATTCTATTTGTCTTGATCTTAGAATTTATCTAAGAAAGCCTTGAATCAGCCTTGTCCATAAAACGCACACATTCACCTAGCCCTATAGCTTGTTTCTTAGTAAAAGTCCTTGGGTAAACTAATGGCTAAAACGGAGAGATAGATATGACCATGGTGGGGAGAATAGATGGAAGAGTAAGACCAAAGGGGATTAAGGTTCGGGAATTTGATGTTTTGCATTGCTTGAGGACAAGCAATAGTTCGAGTTTGGGGGTATTTGATGAGTGCCTAAAAGGCAGTTATTTACTACCCTTCTCATGGTACTTTATGCATCTATTATACACCAACTTGAACTGAAATATGGGCTCTTTGCGCAAAGTCCGTTATCATCACTTACAAAGTCAATGTTTATAGAGAATGCAGATATTATTACCTATTCTGTACATGCAGGAATATCCAGGGCAGAAACGACAATAAAGCAATGGTGAGGCTGAGACAGAAGATAAGACCACGGCAGAATCCAGTGTGGCAACACCAACAATGGAGGCGCATTGAAAGATAAAAATATAGAGAATATTCTAGAAGATACAACGCATCAATTGGACCAAGCTAGCGCGTTAAAAGCCCAAGTCAAAGGTCAAGCGGGGAAACCCTTCTAAAAGGCGACAAACTTGGAAATATCAGATTCCTTGAAGAAGACTTGTTCCCAGCTCCAAGTTGAAGTCTATTTAGGAAAGGTTTACCCTAGGTTAAGATTATATATACCCTAGCCGGCCACATTGTTTAGAGAGACGGTTTTTAGAGAAATCCTTCTCCCTAAGAATTGTACTTACACGATAATATGTTTTAAATTTCTTAGGGATTGGTGAAGGTTGTCGATATTAGTGAAAGGAGATTGGTTCTTGTATCTTTGTTCTTATACAATAATAAATCAAAGTTTGCTTATCCTATTGTCATTCTTTGTTCTTGCATTCAAGCTCGAGAGGGAAGTTTCCAAGTAATCTATTTATCTAGCATCGAGAGGTGTAGATTCACGAAAGACATAAGTACGGTGTATTAGACACTAACTCGGCCTAGAGATAGGTTAAGAGTTTCAGTAGCTAAAAGAAATGTTGGTTTGGTTGGTGGTTATCGTTGATTTACGCTGAGAGGTATCGTCAAGGACTGGTCATGAACAGCACTTTGAATCAGAGATAAGCGGAGTCACTTACGGACACTTTGCTGAACTTTGATACCTCTGCCCAAGAGCAAGAGATTGATGCGGCAGAGAACACTAATACTGTCGAGACTGTATCTGCAGTACTTTCGAATCAGTGTTTTGTGATTGCATTGGACAAGAAGAAGATCAATTGAATCCACTAATTGACGCAGCTGGATCCTACCTACTTTCTCTATAATCGTCTTCAACCTTTTATTTTATGTTTTTGTTATTTAATTAGTTAGTTAGTTAAACAAATCAACTTATTTATGTTTTTACTTTATTTTCAGGAGCAAGGAAACTAGGGAAGACATATTAAGTATATCATTCTCTGTGGAGATGATACACGATATACTTATCATTTTATTACTTGGCGACGCGTACACTTGCACTCAAATTGCGCTTATACCACACGCATCAAGTTTTTGGCGCCGTTGTCGGGGATTGACAACTAAATTTTGTTTTTCTTTATTTTCTTGCTCTTTAACTATCCTTTATCTAACTTTAACTTTAATTATTTATTTTATTTTTTTACTAACTTTAATTTATTTAGTTTATGACCAGGGCATACCCGAGTGGACCATTGTACGAGTTGGATACTGAGATTGAACGCACAAGACATCATCTGAGACGCAATATGTTACAAGTCATGGATAATCCACCAAGAGGAGAAATCCCACTTGTTTATCATAATGTACTCCCACCAGCAATGCCGCAGCAGCCACTGTCGCAACCATTAACGAGGCAGCCCACTGTCCGAGACTATCTGGTGGATGATTTAAACGGACTCAACCCTGGCGTAGTCACCTCAAAAATCGAAGCATCTCACTTTGAGCTCAAACCAGTGGTGTTCAACATGTTGAACACAATTGTACAGTTTAGTGGGTCTGCTACTAAAGATACAAGGTAGCATCTTAAATCTTTCATGGAAGTGTGCAACTATTTCAAGATTCAAGAAGTCCATGAAGATATTTTGCGATTAAAATTGTTCCCCTATTCACTAGGGGATTGAGAGAAAACCTGGTTGAATGGTATCCCAATAGGATCCATAGGATCTTGGGAGGAACTCTGCCGAAAATTCATTACTAGGTTTAATCCGATAAATCTCTGTGATCGTATCCGTAATAAAATCACATCATTCCGGTAAGATGAAGATGAACCGATGTATGAGGCATGGGAACGTTACAGAGAACTATTAAACAAATGCCCACTACATGGTTTTCCCATGTGGACGCAAGTCTCCATGTTTTATAATGCTACCAATGCCTCCACAAGGATGATGCTAGATGCTTCCGCAAACGGGACACTTTTGGATAGAGCACCTGCGGAGGCAATTGAGATTATGAACAAGCTCGCAAGGAACAATTTCCAATTTCCCACATCAAGGATAGGAGAAATGAGACGTCATGCCATAGCCCATGAATTAGATACATCCAGCTCGGTGACAGCACAATTGGCTTCTCTGACCTAGATGGTTCAAAACATGCAAGCCCAGAGAAACATACATGAGGTTAAGGTAGTTAACTCATCGGATGACATGCAAGATGAGGAGACCAGACTATATGTTGGAAACTATAACAGAAACAATCATACGATGTCCAACAATTACAACCCATCCTGGAAAAGGCATCCGAACTTCTCATGGTGTAACCCTAACAATGTCTTGAATCCAATTAATCAATCCCTTAGATTTCAGCATCCAAACCAGAACCTACCGCAGTATAACACTCAGCAACCCATGCCACAGCAGTAGGTGCAACAACAACAGTCTCTGAATACATTGGTAGATTCTCTCACGTCTTCTATGACAAAGACTGATGCTTACTTGATGGAGAATAGCCGCTTCATGAAGCGTATTGATGACTTCATAAACCAAACTGAGATCAGACTGTAGAACCTGGAGGCTGCAATAAAATCTCTAGAAACCCAAGTTGGTCAATTTGCCCTATGACAAAACACTAGACCACCAGGGGGTTTACCTAGCAATACTAAAGTTGCTAAGGTGTTAGGCCACGAGAAATGCAAGGTAATCACAACACGAAGTGGCCTACAATTGAAAGATAAAGAAGGGACCTCAATCGATAGAGTCCAACTAGAAAAACAACATCATAAGGACTCAGAAGCTGAGCAGGACCCTGTCGAAAGCACTGCCCCAGCAGCAGAACCAGTAGAACCAGAACCACCTGCCGAGGCAGCTACAGACAAATTCACCCCAGGTATTAAACTCAATATCCAAGGAAACCTGAGGATATCAGACCACCACCTCATTTCCCACAGAGGCTAAAGAAGCACAAACAGGACCATTAATTTGAGAAATTCCTAGACATATTGAAGCAGGTCCATACCAACTTTTCACTAGTTAAGGCTATTGAATAAATGCCCAACTATGCCAAGTTTGTAAAGGATATAGTATCCAATTGGCGAAGGCTAGGGGAAATTGAAACAGTGGCAGCCACTAAAGGTTTCATGGCCAATTTGCATAATCGCATGTCGCCCAAACTAAAAGATCCTCGATGCTTCACAATCCCTTGTGCGATTGGAGATGGTTATAAAGGAAAGGCCCTATGCGACTTGGGAGCAAGCATCAACCTTATGCCCAAATCAGTTTTTCAAAAACATGGAATAGGACGGGAAAAACCAACAACAGTACTGCTCCAACTTGCAGATCGATCCTTTGTGCATCCCGGAGGCAAAATTGAGGACATTCTGGTGAAGGTTGACAAGTTTATATTTCCTGCCGACTTTCTTGTCCTTGACTATGAGGCTGATCACAATGCACCGATCATATTGGGTCGACCTTTCCTTGCTACTGGATGTACCATCATTGATGTGGAAAATGGTGAGCTCACAATGCGAATAAATGATCAACAAGTCAAGTTGAACGTCTTCCACAATTTTCCAAATTTAGACGCTCTAGCAGAATGTAAGGCTCTTCAAACACCAAATCAGGGTACTAAAACATCCTCCCGGACAGCATGCTCGGTAGACTATTCGGTAAAAGAATAAAACACAAAGGAGAAGCCGAATGCGCTGAGGGGACTGGTCAACTCATGAAGAAAGATACAGGCCAGAAAGAGATAATGAAAGTCGGAGATGCATTCACATGCACTCCACAAGTAACCTAATCTACTCCCTTCAATTTTAATTATTATATTAGGATTAGTTTATATTTTGTTATTTTCAGTATTTCATGTTATTATTTTTCTTTTCAGTATTTTTATTTTAGAATAAATAAAGCTATGAATGCAGGAAAAATTATGCTACAGCAGGAAGCCTGTTGCCGCGGTAGTGCACTATGTTAGAGCCGTATAATTCCTAACGGGCAGAAACAGTGTAACGGTTCTCTACTAAGATATCCGCCGCGGAAGTAATTGTGCAACAAGGCAGTAAATGCCTAACGGCTAGTATTTTTAACAGTCATATTTTTACAGCCTATATAAATAGAATCATTGTTGTGCATTATTTACCCTTGCATTCTCACTACTTTTGCTTTCTTGAACAACCTTGCTCTCACTATATTTCCAATCTCTTGTAATTTTCAGAACAATCTCTATTTATTCCAGAATTTCTCAAACCATTTTCCACGAACAAATCAATGGCTTCTTACACACAACTCGCCCCTGCCAATGTTATTGACCGCTTCAACCGCTCGTTTGTGGCTCGACAATTATGGGAAGAGCAGGGATTTCAACAGAATAATGAAATATACTTCGACATTGAATCATATTTGTTCAACAAGATTCAGCATTAGGATTGGGGGCTTTCTTCCTATAGCCTCAACCGGAGAATGCCACAATTGTGAGGGAATTTTACGCACATGGGCCGAGCAAGGACACCCTCTTTATCCACTATCGAGGCAAGCCTGTGCAACTTGATGCCAACGTCATCAACGAATTTTATGGCCTCACACCCACACGGGATGATCATGTCAAATTCGTAGACAGCATCAACACTCAAGACTATGAAGAAATTAAAGATGATCTTTGTTACAGAAACACTTCATGGGAAACCGGTGCCCATAAGGGTTCAGTAACACGACAGAGTCTAATACTCGAGGCCAAGATGTGGTGTACCTTTTTTAAAAGACGACATATCCCAACCTCTCATAACAGCACAATGGATCGCAAAAGACTGGTATTGATCCAGTCCATCATCAAGATGAGAAGCATCAACATTGGAGAGATCATTCTTCATGAAATTCATGAATATGGTAAGAAGGAACGTGGACCGCTTTACTTCCCATGTTTAATCTCTGCCTTGTGCATTAATGCAGGAGTTCCGGTCGAAGACACAGATGAATACATGCCTACTCGACAGGGATGGACAAGAGATTTTTACCACCAAGTTGTGCAGATCACGCATGCAGAACCTGTCCAGGCAACACCTCAACAATTTACTACCGATTTCACCGCCTAAGGGCAGTATTCAACAGAAGCACCAGCCTCTGCCGAGCCAACTACCGCAGCAGACCCATACCAAGAAATTTTGCAAAGGATGGCAGCCATGGACCTTCTCCAACAACGTTACATGGAGTAGCAGCACGACTTCAACACGTCTCCAGCCAACATGATGATGTAGAGCTTCCCATATCAAGGGGCATAATTTCCCGAATTCCCAGCCAATATATTTGTTACTGCAGCCCCTTACACTGAGACAACACCTACCCCAGGGCCGCAACCATCTTTCCAGCCACAGCCGCACCAACAGTTTTATGCTGTTGGACCTTTCAGGCCAGCCAGGTCTGCCGAAGTATCATCTACCAGCCGAAGGCCATCCAAGAGGCGAGCTGTCTTTAACTCTCCCCAAAGAGAACCAATAACTATGCCCAGTCTCAGCAGAGATACATTGTCTTGTGAGATTGATGAATACCACAGTTTATCCCATGAATCAGCAATATCCACTGCTACGGCAGGAGGCATAACGGAAATCATGGACATAGACAATATGGACGAGATGGAAAAAGGGGATGAGGTTACAGCACCGACGCACTGCACACCACCTAGTAGAGTTCAGCCATATCGGCCGGCCAAACAACAACAATCACAGGCACAAGGATCTAGACGAAAGGCACCAGCAGCAAGGCCTAGGAGAATGCTCCGTACAAGCAGCTCCTCGGAGTCATTATAAATATTTCCTTTACTGCCTTCATCTTTTTCCATATTTTAATTGTTGGTTGCCTTATATTTTGAGCATTGAGGAAAATACTCGATTTGAGTTTGGGGGAGATTGTAGGTACAGAAGTACTGTCGAGGCCTCCCACTGTCGCGGCATTACCATGAAAAAAAAGGCAGTAAATTTTTTGCTGAAATTTTTTTTACAATGTTCTCTTTTTTTGAACTTATGTGTGTAATCTTGCACTACCCTACGTCAGCTTTGCTTTAGTTTACTCCTTTAAGGCTATAGAAATCGTTCTCCTTACCATGGCCAAGTTTTATTTTGAAGGAATAAGCATAGGATACTCATAGAATAAAACTTAAAAGCTTGCTTTAGGGTTAGAAAGAAAATAAACACTTCTTAGACTTGTTTGATTTAGCAGTTCTTTTAATAAACTTAGGTGATAAAGACTTAGAACCTTTTTGAAAAATAACTAGAGGTGCCTATCAATGGCTCTAGTGTTGCTCTCCTTCGTGCTAGAGGTGCCTGAAACTGGCTCTAGTATGCTAAATAGGTGGTTAATAAGAAACAAATAAGAAAAAGAAGAAAACAGAAAACGCGTATCTTGAGGTGCCTGAAATTGGCTCAAGACTTGTTGTTTTAAGGAGACAGCTTTAGTCCAAGATTGTATTTGTCTTGAACTTAGAGTTTATCTAAGAAAGCCTTGAATCAGCCTTGTCCATAATACGCACACACTCACATAGCCCTATAGCTTGTTTCTCAGTAAAAGTCCTTGGGTAAACTAATGGCTAAAACAGAGAGATAGACATGACCATGGTGGGGAGAATAGATGGAAGAGTAAGACCAAAGGGGATTAAGGTTCGGCAATTTGATATTTTGCATTGCTTGAGGACAAGAAATAGTTCGAGTTTGGGGGTATTTGATGAGTGCCTAAAAGGCAGTTATTTACTATCCTTCTCATGGTACTTTATGCATCTATTATACACCAACTTGAACCAAAATATGGACTCTTTGCGTAAAGTCCGTTATCATCACTTACAAAGTCAATGTTTATAGAGAATGCAGATATTATTACCTATTCTGTACATGCAGGAATATCCAGGGTAGAAGCGACAATAAAGCAATGGTGAGGCTGAGGTAGAAGATAAGGCCACGGCAGAATCCAGTGTGGCAACACCAACAATTGAGGCGCATTAAAAGATAAAAATATAGAGAATATTCTAGAAGATACAACGTATCAATTGGACCAGGCTAGCGCGCTAAAAGCCCAAGTCAAAGGTCAAGCGGGAAAACCCTTCTAAAAGGTGGCAAACTTGGAAATATCAGATTCCTTGAAGAAGACTTGTTCTCTGCTCCAAGTTGAAGTCTATTTAGGAAAGGTTTGCCCTAGGTTAAGATTATATATACCCTAGCTGACCACATTATTTAGAGAGCCGATTTTTAGAGAAATCTTTCTCCCTAAGAATTGTACTTACACGATAATATGTTCTAAATTACTTAGGGATAGGTGAAGGTTGTCGATATTAGTGAGAGAAGATTGATTCTTGTATCTTTGTTCTTATGCAATAATAAGTCAAAGTTTGCTTATCTTATTGTCATTCTTTGTTCTTGCATTCAAGCTCGAGAGGGAAGTTTGCAAGTAATCTATTTATCTAGCATCGAGAGATATAGATTCACGAAAGGGATAAGTACGGTGTTATAGACACTAACTCGGACTAGAGATAGGTTAAGAGTTTCAGTAGCTAAAAGAAGTATTGGATTGGTTGGTGGTTATCGTTGATTTACGCCGAGAGGTATCGTCAAGGACTGGTCATCAACAGCACTTTGACTCCGAGATGAGTGGAGTCACTTACGGACCCTTTGCTGAACTTTGATACCTCTTCCCCAGAGCAAGAGATTGTCGCGGCAGAGAACACCAATACTGCCGAGACTGTATCTGCAGTACTTTCGAAGTAGTGTTGTGTGATTGCATTAGACAAGAAGTTTAATTGAATCCACTAATTGACGCAGTTGGATCCTACCTACTTTTTCTATAATCGTCTTCAACCTTTTATTTTATGTTTTGTTATTTAATTAGTTAGTTAGTTAAACAAATCAACTTATTTTTGTTTTTACTTTATTTTCAGGAGCAAGGGAACTAAGAAAGACATATTAAGTATATCAATCCCTGTGGAGACGATACACGATATACTTATCATTTTATTACTTGGCGACGTGTACACTTGCACTCAAATTACGCTTATGCCACACGTATTAGTTGCTAAGGTAATGGGCCATGAACAGTGTAAAGCAATCACTACTAGGAGTGGTCTACAATGTAAGGAGAATTTAGGAAACTCAGCAGACAAAGACCCACCAGTAGAACAAGAAGAATCAGACAAAGAGGACTTGAATGCTGAACCAAAAGATCATGTCATAGAAATCCCAGTAGAAAGCACTACCCCAGCAGAAAACTCGGTAGTACCTCGACAAGTTGCCAAGACATCAAAAGACCCAATGGATCCAAGTATTAAATTCCAAACTAATGAGACCCTAGAAGAGATGCGACCACCACCACCTTTACCAAAAAGGTTGAAAAAGAAAAAACAGGACCACCAATTTAAAAAATTCATAAATATCTTGAAGCAAGTCCACATCAACCTGCCATTTGTGGAAGCAATTGAACAAATGCCAAACTATACCAAATTCTTACATTATGTCTAAAAGAAAGAGGACAAAACCTACAAAAGTTATGCTCCAACTAGCGGATAGATCGTATGTACAACCTGAAGGAAAAATCGAGGACATATTGGTAAGAGTGGATAAATTTATTTTTCCCGCTGACTTTTGTGTCCTTGATTGTAAAGCAGATAATAATGCAACGATCATTTTGGAGAGACCTTTCCTAGCCACTGGACGCACGCTCATAGATATGGAAAAAGGAGACTTGACAATGAGGATTAATGATCAACAAATCAAACTCAATTCTTTCTATAATTTCAAAAGACAATGAGGAGTGTAAAGTTATCCAAAACACAGATGCAAGTAGAAAAATTTCCTGTCTCAGCAACCACTGCCTTGATAGTAAGCTCAGTAGAAAAATTGATGCTTGTTACAATAGAATACTGGGCAGTAAGATTAAGCCAGAAGTGGAGGCATATTCAGGTCCAAATGGTCAGAACCACAGGGTGCGGTAAAGATCAAATTGAAAAGAGATGGGCATGAGTCCAAAGAAGATGACCAACATCTGAAGCATCATTTTGGCCAACAAGAGACAATCACCTTAGGAGATGTACTTGCATGCACTCCTCCCGTGACATAATCTCTTCTACTTATTTTTACTTTTAGGATTAGTTTAGTTTATTGTTAATTTTTATTATTATATTTAATTATTTTTCTTATTTATGTTTAATTTTTTTAGGACAATAAGCAAGAATGAAGATGAAGAAATTCATAGCAAGAGATTCTCTATTGTGTCAGTACACAGTGTTAGGGCCGCAGCAGTCCCAATGGGTAGAACAGTCTAACGGCTAGTCTGCCGAAATTCCCGCCGCGGCAATAAAGGCTAACGACTAGTTTATTCAAATGGCTACAAGGCCGAAGCCTTTATAAGAACCCTCCCCCTATTGAACTATTCACTCTTGCATTCTTGATTCTTTAAAAATTTTTACTCAATCTCTCTCTTGTTGTATTCTTTGAAATCTCAAAGCTCTCTTACCTCTTTTAGAAACTCTCTAAGACCATCTCCAAGATATTCAACTCTCCACTACTTATACGGTTGCATACAACCGATTTGCACCTGCCACTGTTGAAGACTGTTTCAACAGGTCTTTCATTGTTAGACAATTGTGGGAAGAGCAAGGATTCCAACACTCTGATAAGGAGAATTGCGACATCGAGCATTACTTGTTCGACAAGATCAAGTATCAAGAATGGAAATCGTTTGCCTACAACCTACCTAGGTCAATGCCATAGTCGTGTGGAAATTCTATGTGCACGGGCAGAGCAAGGACTCTTTGTATGTCCACTGCCGAGGAAGGCCTATCAGACTTAATACTGAGACAATCAATCTATTCTATGGTCTAACCCCTGATCGTGATGACCATATTGTATTCATGGAGGACATCACCAATGAAGATTACGAGCTGATAAAAGACTACCTTTTCTACAACAATACTCATTGGGAAACCAGTACCCATAGAGGATCGGTGGCAAGGTAGAATCTTAGGCTCGAGGCCAAGCTATGGAACACTTTTTTCAAAAGACGCCTCATCCCAACTTCTCACAACAGCATGGGTGATCGAAGAAGATTGGTTCTCATTCAATCAATCATCAACAAACGAAGCATCAATATTGGAGAGATGATTTTAAGAGAAATCTATGAGTGCGGTAAAAAGGATAAAGGATCCTTATATTTTCCTTATTTAATTACGGGTATTTACATTGCTGCAGGTGTACCAATGGCAGACACGGACGAATTCACCGCTCAAAGGCGTGGGTGGACTAGGGAATTCTACCACAAAATCATGAAAATCACACAAGTAGAGCCAGTCCAGACAACTCCTCAACAATACACTGCTAACACCACTATAAGGGCCCAATACACGGCAGACATACTTGATGCGGCCCACACCACTGTCGCAGCAGACCCCGAGCAGGAGATACTTCAAAGGATGGCAGCTATGGTTCTTCAACAGCAACGGTACATGGAGTACCAGAGGGACTTCAACAATACACTTGCCCAGATGATGCTCCATAATTTTCATAGCCAAGGGGTGCAATTTCTAGAATTCCCTACCAATATATTTTTCACAACTACACCCTACATAGAAACGACTCTAGCTCCAAGACCACGACCATTCCATACTATCGACCCTCAGCAACAATTCCATATTGCTGGCCCATCTAAGGCAACAGACTCTGTTGCGGCATCATCTGCCAGTAGAAGACAACCCAAGAGGAGAGCAGTCTTCAGCACTCCACCAGGATCCCCCATCATCATGGGCATTCTCTCATCAGAAATAGATGCCTATGTACATCAAAGTTTAACCAATGTCGGGCCAAGCACTCACCAGGCCTGGGTAGATGCAACGAATAAAGACATGACAAATATTATGGTCAACGAGGAAGTTGTCGAAGAAGAAGAAGGAGAAGATATGAACACCCTGATACGTGTTAGATATGCGCAATTGTAGTGCAAGTGAACACATCATCAAGTAATAAAGTGATGAGTAAATCAGATATCGTCTCCACAGGGATTTGTGTACTTAATATGTCTTTTTTTGTCTTCTTTCTCTGTAAAGGAAATAAAGACAAAATTAAACTAAGTAAAGTAATTAAAGAAAGCTAAATAAAATGAGATCAAATTGAGAAAAGGGCAAGATCTAGTTGTGTTGTATAGTGGATTTGATTGATCTGTTTCTATCCAATTCAATTGCACTACATTGTCTCGGTAGTACTATAGATTACTGTCTTGGTAGCGATAGTGTTTTCTGCCGTAGCAATCCCTTGCTCTTGGACAGATTTTACCAAATTTCGGCAAAGTGTCCTTTGATGGTTTCGCTTATCCCTAAGTCAAAACACTGTTGATGACTAGTCCTTGATGATACCTCCTGGCGTTAATCAATTCTAACCAACAACCAATCCCACACTTCTTTTAGCCGCTGAAACTCCAACCTATCCTTATGTCGAGTTAGTATTTTCCAATCAAGTCAAATATCATACTTAGTCCTTTCGTGAATCTAACTCTCCCGAGTCTAGATAAATAGATTACTCACAAACTTTTCTCCTAATCTTGGATGCAAGAACAAAGAATGGCAAAGAGTAAGCAAACTTTGATATTTTATTGCATTGAAAACAAGAAACAAGATACAATCTCTTCTTACTAATACTCAACAACCTTCACCTAAACCCTAAGAAAGCTTAGGACATGATAGAAAGAAGAATAAAAATGATTCCTAGGTTGAACTCTCTCAATTCGGCCCTCTCTTCCCTTGGACGGCTATGCCTTATATAAGTTTGGCCTAGGGCAAACCTTTCCTAAGTAGAATACAACTTGAAGTAGGGAACAAATTATGTTCATAGGTCAAATATTTCCAAGTTTAATTCTTCTAGAAGGCTTTCCCATATGTCCTTGTCTTTGGGCTTTCTTCAGGCTATTCAGTTCTGATCCTTGGACTTCTTGTCCACCAACGTTCTCCTCATTTTTTCTCCTCAGTTTGCCTTCAATGTTGCTCTTTTTCCTTTATTGCCTCGGCATCAGGTCCTACCTCGGCCATAGTTTGCTGTCGTGGCAATATTTTTTCCTGCACAAATATAAAAATGCAGTAAAGTATGCTTTTTATAAATATTATCGTTAATAGCATAATCCCTAAATATATCATATTAAGTATATGCATTGGTCCAATTAGGTGTAGAATTAATGATAAATTCTCATGAAAAGTGTAGAAAATGATAGTGAGTTGAGCACTTATTACACCCTCAAACTCAAACTATTGCTTGTCCACAAGCAATGTAAACCATCAATTTTGTCAAACTCTATTCTTTCTTGGTCTGATGTTTCCATTTATTCTCCCCATCATAACTATATCCATTCTTTAGACGTAACCTTTCGGTTACCTAAGGGTGTACCTAGAAGACAAACTATAAGGTTTTGTGAGTGTGCGCATTTTGGTGGACAAGTTAGATTAAGACCCTTCTTAGGTAAACTCTAAGTTCAATACAAGTAGATTTGGATTAGTGTGCTCTTCTTAAAACAACAATTTCTTGAGTCAATTTCGGGCACCTCAAGAATTATGTTTTTTCTTCGTATTTTCTTATTTCCTTTGCTTATTCTTTTAAGCATACTAGAGCCAATTTTGGACACCTCTAGCATGAAAAAGAGTATTTCCTAGAGCCGGTTATAGGCACCTCTAGTCACCTTTCCAAAGATCTAAGTCTTTATCACCTAAGTTTATTAAAAGAATTCCTATAGCCAAACAAGTCCCAAAAGTGTTTTTAAGTTCAACCTTATAGTAAGCTTCTAAGTTTTTCTCCATAAGTATCCTAGAATTAAGCCTTCAAAACAGAACCTAACTATGGTAAGGAGAAAGATTTCTATTGCCTTAAAGAATAAACTAAAACAATACTAATGATAGGCAGTGCAAGAGTATGGGCAACAATTACAAGTAAAGTGGTGGACATATAAAAAATTATCACTTAAAACTCCCTTTTCATGGCAAGGCCTCGGTAGTGGGCTGCCTCGGTAGTGGCTCTACACCCCCAAACTCAAACCAAGCATTGTCCTCAATGTTTCAATTAGGGGAAAGCAGTAGGCAACAAAAGAAGAAAATAAGTAAAAATATAAAAGCAACAAAAAGATAGAAAAATTAGATGGATTTCAAAGAACTGTTGGTAACTATCTTCTTTCTAGGTCTCCCTACTGACTCTTTCATTCTAGATCCTTGTGCTGGTGATTGTTGTGTTTTTCCTTGTCGTAGCAACTGAACTCGACTGGGTGGTGTCCTTTGCAAAGGAACATTGACTTCCTCCCCTTCTTCGTCTTCGGCGACTTCTTTAGTGAGCACTATATTTATCCCTCCTGTTTCGGCATATGTTGCTTCTAACCTGGCATGCTGGGTGGTAAGATCGGCATTGAACAAACTTTGATATACGTAAGCATAAATTTCTGCCCAGAGGCTACCCAGAGATCTCAGTGGGGAGCTGAAGACTGCCCTTCTCTTTGAAGGCCTTCTACTAGCAGATGATGTCGCGATAGAGTTTGCTGCCCTAGATGGGCCAGTAGCATCGAATAGTCGCTGTGGTCCAACAGGGAAGAATGGTCTCACCTCTCCTAGGGCTCGGGTCGTTTAGGTGTAAGGTGGTGCTGTGACAAATATGTTGGGAGGAAAGTTCAAAAACTGCACCCCTTGGTTTAGGAAGTTGTTCATTATTTGGGCTAAGACAGTGTTGAAGGCTCTCTAGTACTCCATGTACCGTTGCTATCAAAGGTCCATGTCTGTTATTTTCTAGAGGATCTCCTAGTAGGGGTCCGTTGTGGCAGTAGTGTGGGAAGCACCAGGTGTGTTTGCCGATTGATGGGCTCTGACAGTAGTGTTGGCAGTGAACTGCTGTGGAGTTTCCTGGACTGGTTCTGCCTGCGTAATCTGTATTATCTTGTGGCAGAATTCTCTGGTCCATCCTTTTCTTTGAGGTGTGAATTCATCTTTATCTTCTAGTGGTACACCTGCAGCAATACACAAACCCGTGGTCAAACATAAAAAATTTAAGGGTCCTTTTTCTTTCTTACCGCACTCGTATATTTCACGTAGAATGATTTCTCCCACGTTGATGCTCCTTTTGTTGATGATGGATTGGATTATAACCAATCTTCTTCGTTCTATCGTGCTATTGTATGATGTGGGTATGAGGCATCGCTTGACAAATATTGTCCACATCTTTGCCTCGGGCTTTAGGTTCTATCGAGCCACTGCTCCTTTATGGGCTCCGGTCTCCCAATTCGTGCCTTCGTAACAAAGGTCATCCTTGATCAATTCGTAATCTTGGTATGTTACTTCCTCCATGAATTCTGAGTGGATATCTTGATTAGAAGTTAGGCCGTAGAACTGGTTGATTGTCTCGGTATCAAGGCGGACTGGCCTGCCCTTGTAGTGGATGTAGAGTGAGCCTTTGCTTGGCCAATGTGCGTAGAATTCCCGCACAATCATGGCATTGGCTTGTTCAGGTTGCAGGCAAAAGATTTGCCATTTTTGATACTTGATTATGTCGAACAGGTAATGCTCAATGCCGAAATTCTCTTTATCACTATGTTGGAACCCTTATTCTTCCCACAATTGCCTAGAGATGAAGGTCTTGTTGAAGCGTTCTTCAACGGAAACAGGGGTGAATCGGGTGTAAGTTTCCATAGATGAGCATTGGAGATTTTCTTGAAAATTTTTGAGTGAATCTTGGAATGTTTCTGGGAAAAATAAGAGAGCTTTAAGATTGCAAAGAATATAGCAAAGAGAGTAATTAATTCTAAAGAAACAAGAATACAAGAGTGAATAGTTTTAGAGGGAGAGATTGCTTATATAGGCCTCGGCAGTTTGACCATTTTAATCCACTAGCCGTTTTGTATTCGTTTAACTTTTATTGTCGTTTGCATTTACTGTCGTGGCGGGAATCTTGGCAGATAGTCGTTACACTATTTCTGCCAATTGGGACTGTTGCGGCTCTGACATTATTTACTACCTTGGTAGAATTCCTGCTGTAAACTATTTCTCCTTTATTATTGCTTATTGTCCTAAAAAACAAAACAAGAAAATTAATTAAAGACCAAAAATAATTATAGTAAGTAAATTTAAACTAATCCTAATATAATAAATAAAAAGATAAGGGAAGAGATTATATTACTGGTGGAGTTCATGTAAATGCATCTACAATCTGATTATCTCTTGTTTGCCAGAGTTATCCTTTAAGTGTTGGCCATTGGATTTAAGTTCATCCCTTATTATTCTGATCTTTACTGCACCCTGTTTGTCTGGACAGTGTGCTTCCCTCTTTTTTGCCTCTACTTCTGGCTTAACCTTTTTGCCGAATATTCTATCGAGCAGGCTGCCGAGGCAGTGACTTCTGCGACAGGATGTCTTGGTATCTGTAGTGTTGAGGGCTTTGCATTTTTCTGCATTATCATTTTTTTGTAAATTATGGAAGGCATTGAGTTTGACTTGTTGGTCATTAACCCTCATTTTCAACTCTCTTTTTTCCATATATATGAGCGTACGTCCAGTGGCAAGGAAAGGTCTCTCAAGAATGATCGGCGCATTAGCATCTGTTTCACAATCAAGGACAAGAAAGTCGGCAGGAAAAATAAACTTGTCTACCCTTATCAGTATGTCCTCAATTTTTCCTTCTAGATGTACATAGGATCTATCCGCTAGTTGGAGCAACATTGTTGTAGGTTTTGCCCTTCCTATTCCAAGCTTTTGAAAGACTAATTTGGGCATAAGATTGATGCTTGCTCCTTGGTCACATAAGGCCTTTCCTTCATAGTTTTTACCAATCGCGCAAGGTATTGTAAAGCATCTAGGATCCTTCAATTTAGGTGGCATACGATTGTGTAGCATTTCCATATATCCTTCAGTTGCTACCACTGTTTTAAATTTACAAAGTCTTTTTCTTTTAGACACAATGTCTGTCAAGAATTTAGCAAAATTAGGCATTTGTTCAATTGCCTCAACAAAAGGTAAGTTGATGTGGACTTGCTTTAAGATGTCTAGAAATTTTTTGAATTGGTGGTCCTATTTTTGCTTTTTCAACCTTTGTGAGAAAGGTGGTGGTGGTCTCACCTCTTCAAGGATCTCATTGGTTTAGAATTTCATACTTGGCACCACTGGGTTTATCACTGTCTCGACAGCTTGCTGAGGTGATGTCGAGGCTTTTACTGGTGCAGTGTTTTCTTCTGTGACATGATTAGCCTCCAAGTCCTCTTTGTTTGATTTTTCTTGTATTTCTAGTGGGACTCTGTTTGTTGAACTGGTTAATGTCTCTTTAAGTTGTAGGCAACTTCTTGTAGTGATTACTTTGCATTGTTCATGGCCTATTCCCTTGGCAACTTCAGTATTGCTGGGTAGTCCCCCTTGTGGTCGAGTATTTTATCTTTGAGTAAACTGACCAACTTAGGTTACCAGTGATTTAATCGTTGCCTCTTGGTTTTGCAGCCTCATCTTAGTTCTATTCATGAAGTCATCAGTTCTTTTCATGAAACTGTTGTTCTCAGCCATATATGATTCTGTTTTCATCATGAAGGCCTTAAGAGAATTTTCCAATGAATTCATGGGTTGTTGTTGATGCATCTGCTGCGGCATTGACTGTTGAACCTGCTACTGTGGTAGATGTTGCAGTTGTTGGAAACTTGGGGATTGAGTTATTGGGTTCAAGGCATTATTAGGATTACTCCATGAAAAATTTGGATGCCTTTTCCATGATGGGTTATATGTGTTGGACATATAGGCTAGATTCCTCATCTTACATATATTCAGGAGAATCTAGTACCTTAACCTCATGTGTGTTATGTTGCTTTTGCATGTTCTGACCCATCTTAGTTAAAGAGGCCAATTGTGCCGCCACTAAGTTAATAGTTGATAGTTTATTCACTGTGGCTTGGCATCTCGCTCCTCCTCGCCTAGAAGTAGGGAATTGAAAATCGTTCCTTGCGAGTTTATTCAGAATCTAAATAGCTTCTTATGGAGCTTTGTCAAGGAGTGTTCCATTTGCCGAGGCATCTAACATCATCCTTTTCGGGGCATTTGTGACATTATAGAACATGGTCACTTGTGTCCATAGTGGAAATCCAGATAATGGGCACTTGTGCAGTAACTCTCTGTAGTGCTCTCATGCCCCGTACATAGGTTCGTTATCAGCCTGTCAAAAAGAGGTAATTTCATTACGGATTCGATCGTATAAGTTGGTAAGGTTAAAACGTGTAATGAATTCTCGGCAGAGTTCACTCTAAGATCCTATAGATCTTGCCAGAATGCTATTTAACCAGGTCTTAGACCTATCCCTCAGTGAATATGGAAAAGTTTTAATCTCAGAATATCTTTATGGACTCCTTGAAATTTTGAATGAGTTACAAACTTCCATGAAAGACTTGAGATGTTGCATGGCATCTTCAGTTGCAGACCCACTAAATTGTCCAATAGTATTAAGCATATTGAACATCATAGGTTTCAGTTCAAAGTGGGTTGCTTTTATTTCTGGTGTAACAACTCCAGAGTTCAATCCATTCAGATCTTCCACCTAGATTTAACCCATTTAAATCCTCTTCTAGGAAATCTCTAACAGTGAGTTGTCGCAGTAGTGGTGGTTGTGGAAGGCCTCCATTGCCGGCAGGTAAATTCTGATTACCGTGATTTACTTCCATGGCTCCTTCGATCTGTCTCCTTAATCCTTTATAGGTACATTCGATTTCTTGATCTAACGCGTACAAAGGATTGGTAGGATTGACCCTAGTCATACACCAAAAATAAACCAAGTAAAATAAAAATTTAAAAAAATAACTAAAAAGCAAGAAAATAAAGAAAACAAAATTTAGTTGTCAATCCCCGACAACGGCGCCAAAAACTTGATGCGTGCTAGATATGCGCAATAGTAGTGCAAGTGAACACGTCGTCAAGTAATAAAGTGATGAGTAAATCAGATATCGTCTCCACAGGGATTGGTGTACTTAATATGTCTTCTTTTATCCTTTTGCTCTGTAAAGGAAATAAAGACACAAGTAGTTGAGTTTTGATTAAACTAAATAAAGTAATTAAAGAAAGCTAAATAAAATGAGATCAAATTGAGAAAAAGGGCAGGATCTAGTTGTGTTGTATAGTGGATTTGATTGAGTACTTTTTGTCCAATGCAATTACACTATACTATCTCGGTAGTACTGCAGATTACTGTCTCGACAGCGATAGTGTTTTCTGCCGCGATAATCTCTTAATTTTGGATAGATTTTACTAAAGTTTGGCAAAGTGTCCTTTGATGGTTTCGTTTATCCCTAAGACGAAACACTATGAATGAATAGTCCTTGATGATACCTCCCGGCGTTAATCAATTATAACCAATAACCAATCTCACACTTCTTTTAGCCACTGAAACTCCAACCTATCCCTAGGTCGAGTTAGTATTTCCAATCAAGTCAAATATTGTACTTACTCTTTTCGTGAATCTAACTTTCCCGAGTCTAGATAAATAGATTACTCACAAACTTCTCTCCCGAGCTTGGATGCAAGAACAAAGAATGGCAAAGAGTAAGTAAACTTTGATATTTTATTGCATTGAAAACAAGAAATAATATACAATCTCTTCTCATTAATACTCTACAACCTTCAACTAAATCCTAAGAAAGCTTAGAACATGATGGAAAGAAGAATAACAATGATTCCTATGGTGAACTCTCTCAATTCGGCCCTCTCTTCCCTTGGATAGGCTTTGCCTAGGGCAAACCTTTCCTAAGTAGAATACAACTTGGAGTAGGGAACAAATATATCACATTAAGTATATGCATTGGTCCAAGTAGGTGTAGAATTGATGATAAATGCCCATAAAAAGTGTAGAAAGTGATAGTGAGTTGAGCACTTATCATGCTCCAATGCAACGGACACCGCCAACAAGAGTTTAGCCGCCCCAACAAGCAAAAACTCAGCCATCACCATCACCAAAGATGAAACAATCAGCAGAAAGGACACGAAAATTAATTGTTACCAGTAGCTCTTCGGAGTCTATTTAATTTTTTGAAATATTCATGATGTTTTTATATATATTTACTTGTTTCATTTTCTTATTTTGTTTCCTACTGTGTGCCTGTAATGTAAGCATTGAGGACAATGCTTGGTTCGAGTTTAGGGGGATAGATCCATTGCCGAGGCAATTCACTGTCGTGGTCATGCCATGAAAGGAAGTATTTAAGTGATTTTTCAATTTTTTATGTCCACCACCTTACTTGAATTATTATCCATACTTTTGCACTGCTTTTCATCAGTATTGCCTTCGTTTATTCTTTTAAGGCTATAGAAATCTTTCTCCTTACCATGGTTAGGTCCCGTTTAGAAGTCTTAACTTTAGTAAACTTAAGGAAGAAAACTTAGAAGCTTGCTATAAGATTGATCTTAAAAACACTTTTTGGACTTGTTGGATTATAGAAATTTTTTTAATGAACTTAGGTGATAAAGACTTAGATTTTTGGAAATATGACTAGAGGTGCCTATCATCGGCTCTAGTAATCACTCTTCTTCATTCTAGAGGTGCCCGAAATTGGCTTTAGTATGCTTAACAAAATGAACAATTAAAAAGAAGGAAATATTTATGAGAAAACACAATCCTTGAGGTGCCCAAAATTGACTCAAGAAATTGTTGTTTTAAGAAGAGTTCAATAAAATCCAAGTCTGTTTGTCTTTAACTTAGAATTTGTCTAAGAAAGCCTTTAATCAAACTTGGCCACAAAAACGCACACACTCACAAAATCTTATAGTTTGTTTCTAGGTAAATCCTTGGGTAACTGAAAGGTTAAGGCTTAAGAATAGGCATAGTTATGGTGGGGAGAATACATGAAAACGTAAGACCAAGAGAGAGTAAGGTTTGGCAAATTGATGGTTTGCATTGCTTGAGGACTAGCAATAGTTCGAGTTTGGGGGGTGATAAGTGCTCAACTCACTATCCCTTTTTACACCTTTCATGTACAAGAATCACTAAATCTACACCTACTTGGACCAATGCATGTGCTTAATATGAGACATTTAGATATTATGATAGTGTAACTTATAAAGATGATATCTACAGAAAATGTAATCTTTACTGGACTTTTGTATCTTTACTGGAAAAACTATTGTTGCGACAGCAATTGAGGCCAAGACAGGACCTGATGCCGAGTCAGCACCTATAGGGCAAGTATTGATATTATAGGCAAGCTAAAGAGAAAAATGAGATGGATGTTTCTGGACAAACAGCACAAGGATCGGAGCTGGGTAGCACATAGAAAGCCTAAGTCAAAGGCCACGCGGGAAAAGCATCCTAGTTGGAATAAACTTGGAAATATTTTATTTATGTACTTGACTTATGTCCTATTCTAAGTTGTGTTTTTATTTTATTTCTTTTACAGATCAAGAAGACAAAAGAAGAAATATTAAGTAGATCAATCCATGTGAAGATGATATCTGATATACTCATCACTTTATTACTTGCGACGTGTTCACTTGCACAATTTGCGCACTTTTGACACGCAACAAGTTTTTAGCGTCGTTGTCGGGGATTGAAAACTAAATTTTATTTTCTTTATTTTCTTGTTTTTAGTATTTTTATTTTTATTTTAATTTAGTTTATTTTTGGTGTATGACCAGGTCCAACCCAACCAACCCTTTGTACGAGTTAGATCCAGAGATTGAACGTACACGGCAAAGGTTGAGGAGACAAATCCAAGAAGCTATGGCAGTCAATCCAGGAGAACAGAACTTACCTGCCGGTAATGGAAGCCTTTCACCGCCACCACTATCGCAGCAGCTCACTGTCATAGATTTCCTGAAAGAGGGTTTAAATAGGTTAAATCCTGGAGTGATTACACCAAAAACAGAAGCAGTCAACTTTGAACTAAACCTGTTATCTTCAATATGCTCATCAGTATTGGACAGTTTGGTGGGTCTATAACAGAAGATGCTAGGCAACATCTTAAGTCATTCATGGAAATCTATAATTCTTTCAAAATCCAAGGAGTCCATGAAGATGTCTTGAGATTAAAACTATTCTCCTATTCACTGAGATAGAATTTTTATTCATACTGAAGTTAAATACTGAATTAATTATTCACTGGGTATTAGAACATACGGGTTACAATCAGCTCTCGGGATTGGTCAAAACAGGAGGAGCTGGGTTCGGTCGGTATACGACTGGGAGAGAACTATGAGATCCTACAAACAAATAGGTATAGAAATTAGACCTTAAATATAACTTTGGACTTAACTTAACTTAGAAGAAAATTTTGACTCGAGACTTTAAAGTCCAGTTTGGAGGCTTTCGGGTTCAAATTTCGAGAAACATACTTCACAGATAGACTAGGGACGTCGAAAAATATTAAATAGGAGTTTTTGAAAAATTTGACTTTTGGGGTCAAAATCAACGATGACGTCAGCAGTCAAAATCAACGGTCAACGCTGGCGTCATGCTGACATCATGGTCAACGGGTCAATCAATAGGTCAATGGGTCGGGTTGGTCAACGAGTTAACGGGTCGAGTCAATCAACGGGTTGAACCGGTTCGGGTCGGGTTGGGTTAACTGGTTCAAGACTAGTTTAACTTGGGTTAGACCAGGTTGGTTCAGCTCAGACCAGTCGGTTTCCAGTAACCGTCCACGGTGGTCAGAAATCTCCTCCGACGGTGCGTGGAGGCCACACGCGGCCCTAAATGGCCGAAAAACGCCTCTTAATCCCAGATTTTTCCAGATCTATATCAACAACTCAATAACTCAAGCCAAAAACCTAGAAAACAACACGAAAGGTAAGAAATCTCACCAAATTAAAGAAATAGAGACGATCTCCAACGAAGACTCTACAGGCAACGATTGGAGACGATGATATGGGGCTTTTGACCTCCTGGACACAGTGAAAACCAGGAGGCCGACGACGCACTGGTATGGCATCGATCGGAGGCTGAATCAAAGAAAAATAGAAATAAGGTTTAACCTCAAGTCCGACGAAGCTTCGGGCTTCGATTTCGGGCGTTCGCAACAACTAATTACGCGTGGACCAGGGGTTTTGATCGGGACAGGGAGACTAACACAACGGTCACGACGGTGACAACTACGGGCCGGCGGTGAGGGAGATCGGGCAGTGGTCGGGTTCTAGGGAGATAAAGAGTTTAACTGGTTCGAATATGGATTAAAATACTTAATAGGGTTTCCAACACAGTAAAGGATTCGAAATAAATATATTTTGAATACATATATATAAATATACACACCAAAACAGGTTCTGATGAAAAAGAATGGGGTGAGGAAAAAGCTCACAAGAGTTTGCTAGCTCAAGTGGTTGGGTGACTGGCTACACAAACATGTGGTTGTGGGTTTGAAATCCCACAACTATATTCTCATCATTTTACCAACATTACATGGTCTATTTTGGAATACTTTAAACATGTTTCGATACGAGTCTGTTTTGATATAGATTGCAACCGTACCGGAACCATACGAGTATCAAAATACATTTTGGGCATTTCGATATCAGCCTGCCCAGAAACATCCTAAGGATGAACTTTAAGATCATGTATCAAAATCCATTCGAGATTGTTTCGATACCACTTAGCTAGGCTCTGTATTTTAGGCTTCTAAAGTTCTAGATATGAGTCTCTAATACCCCTAAATGCATTTTAATGATCAATTGCCATGATTAAAATGCACAACCAAGTTTATACTCCCCCTAGCAGCATACATAGAAACATCAAGATGCATGAAAACATAAGCATGATTTCAATCAAGATTCAAGCATATTTTGCAAAAAAATATAACATACAAAGGTTCAAGTTAAGCTAGTTAGACCTAACTCTCTCCTAAAGATGCAAAAACGTTCTTTATCTAAAGGTTTAGTAAAAATATCCTCTATTTAGTTCAAGGTGTCAACATACTCTAGAACGTCATTTCTAGACACATGATCACTAATGAAGTGATGTCTAGTTTCTATATGTTTGGTTCTAGAATGTTGAATGGGATATTTAGTAAGATATATAGCACTAGTGTTATCATATTTAAAGGTATTGTCTCAACTCTAATATCCTAATTTAAGAGTTATAGCTTCATCTAAAGGACTTGAGCATAACTCCCTAAGGATATGTACTCCGCTTTGGTGGTAGATATGAACATACTACCTAAGAATTGAAAAATTCCGAAAGTACTTTTCCTATCTATCTTACAACCCCCATAATCCGCATCCGAATAAGCATAAAGATTAAAGGAAGAGTCTCTAAGATATCAAAGACCTAAATAAGGTGTGTCTCTAAGGTACCCAAAAATTCTCTTAATGGCTACTAAGTGTGATTCTTTAGGACTAGCTTGAAACTCAACACACAATCAAACAATAAACATGATATCTAGTA
This sequence comes from Abelmoschus esculentus, assembly GCA_035048815.1. NCBI lineage: Eukaryota > Viridiplantae > Streptophyta > Magnoliopsida > Malvales > Malvaceae > Abelmoschus > Abelmoschus esculentus. The sequence goes on from JAUCBN010000001.1 coordinate 16,813,992, forward strand.
TACTTGCGGTAAGGTAAAACAAAAAATATATTATAGATTTATACAATTTAGAATCAATACACTTACCTCCTTCATCCTTATCAAACTTAGTTGATGAGCTCATAAGAATGTCTTAAAGGTTCACATTCTCCAAGCCAAACTTCTTGAGGATATCCTTGATGTACTTTGCTTGGTTGATAAAGGTGGCATCCTTCTGTTGCTTGATTTGGAGTACCAAAAAGAATTAGAGCTCACCGATCATGCTCATTTTAAATTCACTTTACATAGTTTTTGAAAACTCTTAACAATAACATTCATTAGTAGAAACAATAATTATATCATCAATATAAATTTTCACTACTAAAATATCATTTTTAAATCTTTTTATAAAAAGTATAGGGTCAACCTTCCCTTTTCAAAACCTTTTTCAATCAAAAAGTTTGAAAGTCTTTCATACCAAGCTCTATGAGTTTGTTTCAAACCATACAAAGCTTTTGTTAATTTAAAAACATGGTTTGGAAATTTTGGATCTTCAAAACCTGGTGGTTGTTCAACATACACGTCTTCATTTATAAGTCATTTAGAAAAACATTTTTTATATTGATTTGAAAAAGTTTGAAATCATGATAATATGTAAATGCAAGCAACATCCTAATGGCTTCCATACTAGCTTCAGGTGCATAGGTTTTATCAAAAATTTATTTCCTATTCTTAAGTGTAACCTTGAGCAACTAATCTAGATTTGTTTCTCACTATGTTATCACTCTCATCTAGTTTGTTTCTAAAGACCCATTTATTTCTTATAGTAGACTTATTAATAGGCCTATCAACTAATGTGCATATATTATTTCTCTCAAATTGATTTAATTCCTTTTGAATAGATAATATCCAAAAATCATCATCTAAAGCTTTATTGATATTTTTTGGCTCTATGCATAAGATAAATGCAATTAGTTTATAAGTCTAAGAGAAGAACAAGTAGTTATCTCCTTGGATAAATCACCCAAGTCACGACTCTTTAAATTGTTGAATTCCCTTGGGTAGCTCACTCCCCTTTCTTCAAGCTTTTAGTCTTCTTACGGATTCTCAGACATATTTAGGCGACTCTGTATTTGGAGCATCTTGCATTTTACTCGGACATATAAGTATTCAGTATGAAATTTCTTCAATATTGCCAAGTTAATAGTTTAATTTATATAGTAATTCGAATATTTGAAACATTTAATTTGGGACTTATTGGATGCATATTTTTATGAATTTTGGATGTTTAATTGATTACTAGAAATAATATCTAAAGAATTTAGTTTATATTATTAAAATACTCAATGTATTTTATTTAATTGTCTAAATGACTTAAATTTTGAATTATTTTAACTTAAAATACCTTACTTGAGAAAAAGTTTTATAACTTGATTTAAAAATTTTAATCTAAGAAATTAGGTTGAATTTAGGGGTTTTGAAATTTTATCCCCTACCAGTGACTCTACCTTTAGTGATGAAGGTAACAACAGTTGTCGACGCAATAACTTCTACTGCAACTAAGTTGTTCTTGCATGACATCTTTTGAAAGGTTGGTATTGTTGATCCAATTAAAAATTATCTCATTAGTAATTGAAATGACAATACTGTTTCAAATCTTATTAGATATGATACACCAAATCATTTGCATATGTATTTAGGAAATTCAAGTTGATGATAATTAATGTTGAATTGTCTGAAAATTGAATTTATAATTTGAATTTAAAGTATGATGTCTTAAATAGAATGCAACAATCAATTAGAATTCAATTGACTAATAAAATAATTGTCTTATATTATTGTGAATCATAGTAATGCTTCAATGAAACAAGGTTTGATGAGGATTTAAATGAAAGATTAGGAGATTAGAACATTAATTTATCTAGATTGTCAATAATGCCAGATCAAGACAGAAATATTATGTTGATACTGAAAAGTGAACTGATTTAGCATAAAATTTTTAATTTAATTCAAAGATATGGAAAGTTTTGAACTTATTGGGTAAATTTTTGATCCCGAAGAAAACTCATTTACAAACGTAATCTTAAAAGTAGTTTTGTTGATTCATTTATTGTTTCTGATTAAGGCTAAGAGAGAATTTAGTTATGTATGGTCTAATCATTTAACGAAAGATTATCAATTGTGTTTTATTTCATCCTTGAGGATAAGGATTTTTTAACAATATCGAGGGTGATCCTTTGTTTTTCTTTTTTATAACTTGGTTGTCTTGAAAATGATAAAATTGAATGTCAATATCATAGTAAAAATTTTACATGGGTTGAAGACTTTAACAAAGTATCAAGTGTTAAAATCTTAATTATTTATATTTTTACAGTTGTTGATCCGATAAGCAAAATCCTTATTAAAGTCATCTATTCTTTTGAGATAATTGATGTTCGTCTTGCTTTTTATATAGTCCTTTTAGTAGTATCTATCGATAAAGAAATCATTAAGGAGCTCAAAAAAATTTTGACTCTTGGGCAGTTCTTTCAACACATTTTAAATGAAAATTGAGATATAATAATTTTAATTATGTGCAGCATAAATTAATCTTTGAGGTCAAAGATTTTTTTCTCAAGGAGAGAATATTATAATGAACTAAAAATAAAAAATAAAAATAAATATTATTTTTTGAATTATTTAAACTTTGTTTTGTCATTAATTATTGAAACTGTGTGTTTTGACCCATTGTAAATAAACAATACAATATCGTTTTAAAGCTATTAAGATAAAAGAGATTAACATATTGTTGTAAAATTCTATTGATAAAATAAATAAAAATTAGTGTCTTCTTCTCTAATTTTTGTATGTGATCTCCCCTTATTTTGTCTGATCTCTTTCTCTTTTTAATTTTCTTCTTTGGTTTATATTGTTACATCGTGATAATAGTCGGGAACAACGAAAAATGATCGATGATGAAAAAAAACACCGACGATGATATATAACAACAGACAACTCTACAAATTAAAAAAAAATTGAGAAAATTTATCATACAGCACGATAATAAAATCATTAATCGAGAAACGATAATCGACGAAACAAACGTCGTGATAGACGAATCTAGAAGGCACGACGGTGGTGACTTAAACTCTCGATAGAGACGTGATCCGGGCGATAGAAATACTCAATTGGTGTTGAGTTAAATCGAACGGACACATTGCAATCTTGCTCAAAAAAATATGGACATTATCGACAACCGACGAATTGGAGAGGTATAAATTTAAGGTTTGTCTAAGTTTTGAATATTACAAAGAATATGATCTATTATTTTAAAATAGAGATTAAGAAATTATATAAAATAAAATATAAAATATTATTTAATTTAAATTTTATTTTAAATAATTATTAATTATATGTTAAATTTTTAAAATTTTAAATTTATTCATAAAAATCATTAAAAGTTTAATAGTATTCGATGATATATTATATTAGTAATATTTAATAGTATATATTGTTCGTTCTAGACTCATTTATACTTAAAAATAAGAATTTTTGCCTATTAAAAGTTATAAGAATTAATGCATACTAAATTATTGGACCTTAAATCATTTAACACGATCATAACCATTGTATGTATATACTTAGAAGATTTGCATCCATCTCAGATACTTTCATTAGAATTTTTTTTCGTAAAATAAGTGGCACCTTTCTTGTTTAAATTGTTGGGCAGTCAGCCCCATCCCTTTGTTATGTTTAAGGACCAAGGACCAAAATTTCGTTTTATCTTCTGTTCATGGACCAACATGGACTATTAACCACTTACATACACCTGGGAACATGGACTACTAGACTTTCATCATTTATTGAAATTCATGGAAGTCTAGCACTCCATTGCCATCGATATCGAACACTCGAATCATGCCAACGCACTCATCGTACGATTTCACGTCTCCGAAACGATTAAGCATCCGCTGCAACCCCGCCCGCGTGATGCACCCGCTGCCTCTGTCAACTTCGAACATCTCAACGCTCTTCTAATGTCATCGCCTTCATTATCACCTTCCATCAACTTCACAAAGTCCTTGAACTCCATAAACTCGTCCCCATTGTTGTCGAAATCTCCAATAACCCTTTGAGCTTCCTCGGTCTGACATCTTGTCCCCTATGGATCCAAAGTAAGCAGCAAGTTCTTCACTAGAAATCTTACCGTATCCATCGCTATCAAACCGACGAAACACCGCTCGGAGCACTTCTTCTCTAGTGTTATTAACTAGAGTTGGTGCAGTGGTTTGGGTCTTGAATGAAGGCGAGGAAAGCTTAACCTTAAACCCTTATCGGAGAACCATTTGGTAAGTGGCTTAGAAATGCTAGAGATTTCCATGAAATCTAGTAGAAAATAATAGCTTCCTGTCGGAACTTGAAGAAGGAATTTCAGATTTCTATTCAATCTTTGAACATAGAAAGCCAAAATGTGGAAATAGAGTCTTGTGTGATTGGGAGATCAATGTGGTCTGAAGTTGCTATGTAGTTTCTTGGCTTCTTGGGAGGGACCAAGTTGTTTGGCTTTTAAACAAAATGACAGTAAATTCTCTCGGGAAAGTGACAGGAAATGTTGGAAAGTAGGAAACTTTAGTTTATCTTTTTGGCTATTGCTGACAAATTCGCTGCAAAATTCTGCAATCAAAGAGAGAACAAAAAATACGAATAGAATCAAAAAGTTTTTTTGGAAGGAAATCAAATTTAGATTTTACACAAATAATGTTTAAGAAAATAGTATAAACTCCCACCATTTCCTAAAAATATGCTTTACCGATTCAAGATTCGAAAAATTATTAAATAGATTTATTTTATTATATAATTTATGATTTTATTTGATAATTTTTTTATCTTGTTATTTTTTAAGGTGAATATTTAATTTGTTTTTATATGTAAATTTAAAGGTGAGAAAAATTCAACTCAAAAAATTAATTTTTTTACTTGATTCGGCACGAAAAACTTGACTCATTCTAACTCGATACAAGATCGGATAAACTCAATTGAACTTAAAAAAATAAATAAAGTTTGAGTTGTAAAATAAAAATTATAATAACTTGGATAACTCGAAATTTTTAGTAATTAGTGGATTGATTTTTAAATCAAGTTGAATCCCTTAATTTTTTTTGATATATATTTTAATATAAAAAATATGAAGAAATATATATTACATATAAAAAATATGATAAAATACATATGCATATCTTATATGATTAAAGAAAGTTAATTAAAATAGAATCAAATTATACCATAACATGATAAATAATTACTATTAAATTTATATAAGAATTCAAAAATTTGACTCAAATTTTATAATCTAAGACTTGAATCCAAAAAATTAAATAAAATTGGAGTTATAAAATATGACACTTCAATTCAAATAACTCAAAAAAAATTTATTCGATTCGACCAAACTCTCACTCCTACATATAACTAATAAATAAGTAATTACTTAAAAATTATATTAAAATAATTAAATATTATTAAATGAATCGTAAATGACATCATAAACTAGGTCCACCTAATAATTTTTCAAAATCTCCCATCTAACGCACAATATTTATAAATGGGATAATATACGAGTAGATCCGAGAGTTTTATAAAAAAAAATTTAATATAATTTCTCTACTTTAAAATTATATTAACAATAATATGCTAAAACTATTAACGAGATTATTATAAAAGTTAAATTGCATACTTTTATTTTATATTACCATCCCAATATTTTATCTATCGTAAGCTTTGGATTTTTATATCATTTAAAGTTTTTATTTATAAAAATAGAATGTTTATGATTTATTTTAAAATCTAAGTCAAAAGTTATAATACATGTAGGTGAACGTTACTTGCACAAGGCGACTTCGGGGAGGACACCACCTATAGGTGATGTTTTTTTAATATTTTTTATTAATTTTAAAAGGAGAACGTCACCTACACATGGTATTTTCTCTTTTTTAATGATTTTTTATTAATTTTAAAAAGAGAACGTCACCTACACATGATATTTTTTTTAATGGTTTTTTATTAATTTTAAAAGGAGAACGTCACCTGCACTTGACGTTCTTCTATTTACAATAAAAATTAACCTAAAATCCAAAATATAGGTGAAGATCTCTTATATTTTACAATAAAAAAATTAAATTAGATTATTTTTATAATTTCGGCCTATCTCTCGGTCAACTAACTTGAATTCATTGGAATCTGTTAAACATATTGTAGGAAGAGAGTAAGAAAAGGAAAATTGTATTCAAAGGTGATTTTGTTCGATTACAAAGATGAAGTTAAATAAAAACAAAAACTAGGGTTTTTCTTGTCATACAAAATGAGCCATCCTATTTTTCAGTTTTGTTGGAATCATTTCTGTTAACTAGGTCATTCTCCAGCATGTGAGGACAGCTCATTGTATCTCATTCATATAATTTACTATTTTAGTTGTCTTATATTTTCTGTAAAATTAGCTTTTTAATAGTATAAACGTGATTGTAATATAGTATTTATTCATATATATTTTTGATTCATTGATAAAGCATATACACTTTACAAATAAAATAATTTGAATTCGAATATTTTAAGATAAAAATTATCTACTTTTTCATTGATACTACTTATTTAAAAGTGTTATAATATCTCTTAAATATTAACATTATTATGCTGGTATTATTTTTAAATTTTTCATTATTGGTAAAAGAGGAAGGATATCATTACATGAGGTAAAACATTTTAGTCTTACTTTTTTTAGATTATTAGATATACATAAATATCTAAATTTATCCGATCTTACCTAAATTTGATGTTTTTTTTAAAATATCTGACTCAAACGTGTTAGATCGAGTCAAAACTTAACTAAATTAAATAAAATACACATCTTTAATTATAAATAAAAAATACGATTAAAAAATATATATTATAAATGAATAACATTTTAATCTCAATCAACCATACACATGTTATTATCTAAAGAAATAGTAAAAAAAAAAACTACTACAAGTCAACAACAAACCTATAAGAAGATGAAGAAATGATCTTTCAAATTATTCAAAATTACATATTCACATTATTGTTTCTATCAGTATGTGCGTGGAAAATCAAATCAACCTATATAAATTAAGGGCGTTATCGTCGGATATCAAATTATATCAAATTCGATTTTTTTAAATATTTGATTTTCAGATCAATGATATAGTGATTCGTATCTAATCCACAAAAAAAACGGATATTCACAAATTAGGAAATCGGATAGTCGGATCGGATAGTCGGATATTTAATTATCCAAAAATATAATTTGATTATACTAATTTTTCAAATTTGGATGTTGAATTTATAAAAAATTTAGAATTTCCAATATAATAAACAACAAATTACTGAATACAATAAAATTCACAATTATAAAAGTTTTAATTAACACTTTTAAATATAACAAGCTTTAAATTGTTAAATAAAACCATATTAATATTAATAAAAATTTAAATTTTTGAATTTTCGGATTTTCGGATAACTTAAAACTTTAAATATTGTGATTTAAAGTCGGTCGGATATCTGATCCAAAAATAAAATTCAGATCAGATATGTAAAATTTTGGATCGGAACAATAGATAATCGGATCGAATCAACTGGATCTAATATTATTAAACAACCCTAATGCCAATGCACCTTATCCTTCCCTTTCCCTAATCTCCTCCCAAATCTTCCTAAGTTTCACAACAGTCCAATATGCTACATCGGAGAAAACCTCTGCAACAACATTTTGGACCTTCAAAATTATCATCATCAGGAAAGAAAATAAATGAGGTTGACAATCTTCTCACTGTTAAAGATTTTTTTATATTTATTTTTATTTAATTTTAGAAAAAAAATTATTTATATATTTATTCTTCTCATTTTTAAATATTTATGTTTTTTTTCTTTTAATTTTAAATTTTTAACTTCGTTCCTACTCATCACGACCGAACTGTGGTGTAGTTTATGCTCAAATTCACACCTTACGGGATATACTCCTTTATTTATACCACCCACAACCAGCCCTTACATGTAAGAATCTGTTTTATCAACAATAAAACACCAGCATTATTATAACTTGTAAGATCCTTCAATCCAATGAAACATTCCGATTTTAATGAATATATTTTTCCATATCACATGGCTCGAATGAGTTATTATGTCTAGGGCGAATAAAAATCGACTCGGTTTGAAAAAAATAAATTTTTTATCCGAATTAAAATGAAAAAATTCAACTCGTTTTAACTTGACTTGATTTTCATAAATTTGAGTCGAAAAAATTTAAATAAAATTTAAACCGTAAAATATAACATTTCAACTCGAATAAATTATTTTTTTAAACTCTCGATCAAAGCTAAACATCTTGCCTGACCACTCACTCAATGTAAATTTAATCTTCTCAAGCAACGCGAAACTAAATTCATATTGATTCTTGCACTTTATAAAAACAATGATCTCAAATGTAGACTGCAAATTTAAAAGTAATCTGTGAGATTGAATTTTAAAAGTAACTATAATTTTTAACAAGATTGATATTTTCAGATAAGAAAAAATGTATTTCAATATTTTCATTTATAAAAAAAAGATATAATTTATTATTTTCAGTTTGATTATAAATTTAAAATCGAAGGATCACATAAAAAAATTGATAAACTTCAAGCACCATTATGATATCATTCAATTTATGAATTTAGAAACTGCAATAAGAAGCGGTTTGGCCCATATGGCCCCTTTGCTGAAAACGTTGAAATGTTTTTCTTACAAGTTGTTATTAAGCGGTTAAAAATATTTATATTATTTTATATAAATTTAATTATAATATATAATTTCTTTTATACAGCCTGTACATTAAAAATATAACTTTATAAAATAACCCCTTAAAGATAACAAAATCCTATGATGAATTTAAATCGGTGGAATTCCAAATTATTATAATGTAAAGGGTAATATAGGCAATTTTCTGCTTGTAAATTTGTACTGTGAAAGGCAGATCAACTTTCTTGACAGACATTTTCTTTTCTTATTTAAAGCAGGTCTTCTAGATCTAGTGATGTAACTTTCTTATTTAATTCTCTATTATTCTTTTTCTTGTTTAACATAACATTCTAGACGTTTGGATATTTAGTTTTTTAATAAATTATGATGCAACATTCTAGATGTTTTAATACGATTAGGATAAAAAATTATAACAGGTGTTAAATATCATTAAATATTACTGAATAATATTATTAAATTAATTAATAAAATTAAAAATTTAAGAAACAAACGTATAATTATAATTTTTATTAAATTATTTTTAGTATATAATATATTTTACTTTTTTAGTAATTGAATAATATATTAATTTTAATTAATTTAAAAAATAAAAATTATGAACTCTAAACATTAAACATTTAATCTTCAAACCATAAAATATAAAATTTTAAAATTAAAAATACTAAAAATACTAAATCATAAACCATAAACACTAAATCTAAAACTTATAATCTTTAAACCTTAAAACAATCAAACCCCTAAACCCTAACTCTAAAATCCCAAAATTATAAATCATAAACTAGTTTTAAATTTTAAGTTTAAGATTTAAATTTTTAGAGTTTTAAATTTTATATTTAGGGTTAAAGATTTAAGTTTATGATTTTAGATTTTAGGTTATATGGTTTATTGTTTTAGGTTTTAATATTTATGATTTAGTGTTTTGTGTTTTAGGGTTTAAGGTTTAGTAATTTTATGTCTTTGAGTTTTGGATTTTGGATTTTTTATTTTTTAAATTAAAAATAATTTAAATAATTTTTTCAAAACATAGAATATATAATATATAACATTTTTTCCAATGCTATCTTGTTCCAAACCGGATATGTTTGTTCTTTTGAATTGAAAATTATTATTTTTTATTGTTTACCTTTTATCTCCTCCGTATGTAATAATTTTGATCACTTTGAAAGTATTCATTCAACCTTTGTCTCATAATTTTGATAAGAAAAAGCATGTCATGCTTGGGATAAATTAAACTTATAATCGATCTAAAATAAACGTTAAAAAATTAAATTATTTTAAAAAGTAAAGATCAAATGTTGAAAAAAAAAATTTTACCAAACGTTAAATATGTTTTAAAAATAAAATATTAAAAAATTAAAAAATCAATCAAACATTAAAGATATTTTTTTATTATCATATTTTTTTATTTTTTTAAAATTTTAATATATAAGAAATTAATATTTTAAATTACAATAACATTAATTTTTAACTCCGACGGTTGTTATTCTTGGAGGTCACGTGTTCGAATACTAGTAATGACAACATAGTAATTGAGCGATCAAAGTTTAATGGTTGAGAGTATACTCTAGAAAATATATGTAACCCCTTAAACCCGACCCAAAATAAATAGGTCAAATATAAGAAAACACGTTTAAAAACTTTACCCTCAAAAAAACTAATTTTAAAAATTACACTTTAATTTAAAATAAAACCATAATGATAACATAAATATCCCAAATATCTCAAAAGTTTACAAAATAATAAATAAAAAATTGAATAACTAAAAAACATAGTTTCATTTTGATAATGAAATAACTGAATAAAATCTGAGATCCTCCAAGTATCGCATCCCCTAAAGCTCAAAGATTTGTAAGAGAAAAGTAAGGGGAGTAAGCTAAAGAGCTTAATGTGTCTCTAAGGTACAAATGAAAAAACAAAACACGATTTATAAAATTATTTTTCAAAAATAATATTTCGAAAACTAAAATACAGTTCACATAAATAATTTTCTTTAGAGTAAAATTTTGAAAAAATGCAAATCATGATGTATGAATGAAATCATACGCACAACACAAATCTCAACTACAGCGTCACCAGTCCGAGTGGAGGAGTTTCTCAGAAACCTCACCTATAACGACACCAATCTGAGAGTGGTCTTAAGCCTTCTAGAAGGCTGCCACGACTTCCTCCATACACAATCCCACTCCATACACACAATATGATGTAACATGATTTAAAAATCCGAAAACAATCATAATTTAATCAGAAATCATAATTTATCTGAAATCTCAATTTGTCCGAAAACACAAATTCACGGGATATAAAAATCATATTTATTTTCAAAAGTGTAAGATCTCAAATCTGAAAATTTTCATAGATTTCTCAAATTATAATGACATGTATGCATGATAACACAAGTGCACAATCACAGTCATAACACATAATTAGACATGTTAGCAAAACACGAGTATTTTTCAAAATACAAAATATTAAGAATATCAAAAATATATATTTTTTGAAAAAAATATAGCACCAATAAGAGAATACACCTTAGCCCAAATGACTCAAATTATTGAATAATATGATATTGAACTTGAACAGTAATAAAGAATGAAGACATAGTCTTTAGAGAATCTTGATGGAAGAAAAATAATGTAGTGTTTTCTCTTATACCATAATATGTATATATAGAGAAAAATAATTGATTTCAAAAAGAATTAGAATTCTATTAGATCAAAACATAAATATAATAAATATTAATAAAAGATTGTAGAATTTCAAAGGGATTTTCTTTATTTATTTAAAACTCTTTATATAATATCTATACTATTAAATAAAGATTTTTATTAAAACAATAATTATAATAAAATAATATTTTTAAATAAAAAATTGTAAAAAAAACTTTTAATAAAAAATATTAATTAATCTCAGTGAAAATAGAAATCAATTTAAAAACCTTAAAAATAGTGTTTTCGAAAATTGAGAATCTGAAAAATTAAAATTTTTAATTAGGGATTTCAATATTAGGAATAATTTTTAGGGTGTTACAACTCCCTCTCCCTTAAAAGAAATTTCAAGGACGGAATTTTTAGACTTAGCGGTAGATTTTCAAAAGCACGGATGTTCAAAAAAAAATTTAAAAGATCATTTAGATTCAAGTAATAAACGAAAACAAAGAATTCTCAGAGAGACTTTGATTTAAAATTCATAAAAATAGGTATGATTACGATCGATTGCTAATTTAGAGATCTTATGAGGTGATATAATAATTTATCAATAAAAGATAGTAACCTAGAATAAGATTTGGTATTGGAGTCTTAGATTTAAAATATATTAAAAAATGATAAGACAAACATTAAACAAAATCGTAATAGATTTTCAGAAAATTCCCATTTATCCAAAATTATTTCAAATGTATACAAAAAACAAAAATATTTTTAAAATAATTATTGTGAGCCCTACAACCCGAGGATTAAACTTAGCTCTGATACCAATAAATATAACCCTTAAATCCGAACCTAAAAAAATAGATCGAATCTAAGAAGTTAAGTTTGAAAATTTTACCATCAAGAAAATCAATTTTAAAAATTATACTTTAATTTAAAATAAAACTATAATGATAACATAAATATTCCAAATGTCTTAAAGTTTACAAAATAATAAATAAAAACCTAAATAACTAAAAAACATTGTTCATTTTGATAATAAAACAACTGAATAAAATCTGAGATCTTCCAAGTATTGTATCGCCTAAAGCTCAAAAATCTGTAAGAGAAAACTAAGTGGGAGTAAACTAAAGAGCTTAATGTGTTTCTAAGGTAAAGATAAAAAATAAAACACGGTTTATAAAAATATTTTTTAAGAGTAATATTTTGAAAACTAAAATACAATTCACATAAATAATTTTCTTTAGAGTAAAGTTTTGAAAAAATGCAAATTATTATGTATGAATGATATCATACGCACAACACAAATCTCAACTACAACGTCACCAGTCCGAGTGGAGGAGTTCCCCAAAACCCTCACCTAAAATGTCACCAATCTGAGAGTGATCTTAGGCCTTCCGAAAGGCTGCCATGACTTCCTCCGTACACAATCTCACCCCATGCACACAATATGATATAACATGATTTGAAAATCCGAAAACAACCATAGTTTAATCCGAATTCACAATTTATCCAAAATTTTAATTTGTCCGAAAACACAAATTCACGGGATATAAAAATCATATTTATTTTCAAAAATGTTAGATCTCAAATCTGAAAATTTTCATATATTTCTCAAATCATAATGACATGTATGCATGGTAACACAAGTGCACAATCAGAATCACAGCACATAATTATACATGCTAGCAAATCATGAGTATTTTTTAAAATATAAAATATTAAGCATGTAAAAGAAAATATATTTTTCGGAAAAATACATATAACACTAATAAGAGAACACAACGTAACCAAAACGACTCAAATTACCGAATAATATGGTCTTGAACTTGAACAATAATAAAGAATGAAAACATAAGCTTTAGAAAATCTTGTTGAAAGAAAAATAATATAGTATTTTCTCTTAGACCATAATATATATATAGAGAAAAATAACGGATTCCAAATAAAATTAGAATTCTATTAGATCAAACTATAAATATAATGAATATTAATAAAAGGTCGTAGAATTTGAAACGGATTTTTTTTTTAAAACTCTTTATATATATATTATATAAAGATTTTTAATAAAACAATAATTATTATAAATAATATTTTTAAATAAAAAATTATAGAAAAATTTTTAATAAAAAATAATAATTAATCTCAGTGAAAATAGAATTTAATTTAAAAACCTTAAAAAATAGTGTTTTCAAAAATTAACAATCTTAAAAATTAGGATTTTTAATTAGAGATTTCAATATTAGAAATAATTTTTAGGGTATTACAAGATATTATTGTAACCATTATAGATGAATCAAAAAAATTCAATGCGTAATATTTTAAGGGGTAAAAAGCTTATGTCTCTTTGTCATGCATCCTTTAATGTCTCTTTTGAAAGTTTTCTAAAAAATTACATTTTAAACTCTAACACTTAATTTTTATATCTTGAACCCTACACCATAACCCTAATTCCATAAATTTTAACCACAGCCCCTAACCTTTAACCATAAATCTTCTAATTCAAAACGAATGCATAAAAAGAGACAAAACGTTTCGCCCTTTTAAAAGTATAAATTCTTCATCCTTTAATAGTGACTTTTTTATGCTGGTCCTAAAATTTCTTAAAAATTAATTTTTAAACTTTAATCTTAATTTTTTATATTTTAAACCTTAAATTCTAAACCTAAAAAATATATTTTACTTTTAATTCTCTAATTTCTAAGTACAGTCCCTAATTTTGAACCTTAAATTCTAAATTTAAATTTTAAGAATGTACGATTAAGAGAGACGATTTGAATCTGTATTTAGTTTACGATCCTCTTCGAACTATTATTTTTATTTGTTTAGGGTTTAGTCTTTTTCACGTCGGAAGCAGACATGGAAGCTTCCATTATAGCTTGAAAATGTCAAACTCCAACCAGCGTATACAAATAGGCCGCGCCGCCGTTCAATTTCTAATTACTAATTCAAACTTCCAGTCTGACTCTGCAAGAGGAAAATAAAAACTTCAAATTAACACTTTCTTATATATAAATTCTTTTCCAGGTTTGATTTTGATGTTACATAGAAAATGATGATAATGAAATCCCTGAAATTCTACCTTTCAGAGCATCCCTCAGTCGTCAACTTCCGGTGGAGCAACACACAAACGTTTGGCTCCACATGGTCATTCCTCTTCTCTGCTGTCGCAATCTACGTCGTCGCCGCCACAACCCTCCACACCTTCCTCTCTCTCATCCTCACCAAACGTCGACGTGTTCCGCTTGGCCCAATCCCAGCCATCCACAGCCTCTGCATCTCGTTAATCTCCGCAGTCATCTTCATCGGTATCCTCCTATCATCCGTCGCTGACATCCGCGACACACGCTGGCTATGGCGTCGTACAAAAACCATCACAACCCCATTTCAATGGTTTCTCTGCTTCCCTCTCGGTACGCGCCCTTCGGGTCGCGTGTTCTTCTGGTCCTACATCTTTTACCTCTCCCGTTTCCTCCACCTCCTCCGAACATTCCTCACCGTCCTCCGTCGCCGTAAATTAACTTTCTTCCATCTTTTCAACCAATCAATTCTTCTATTCATGTCCTTTCTATGGCTAGAGTTCTCTCAATCGTTTCAAGTCCTGGCCATTTTATTAGCCACTTTGTTGTACTCGGTGGTGTATGGGTACCGATTCATGGAGGCGATTGGGCTGCCGAGCAGCGCCTGCTTCTCCTTCGTTCTGAATTGCCGTGTGGTGCTTTTGGGGTGTAACTTGGTCTGCCATTTTGGGGTCATTTTTCTGCATTTTGTGAAAGGTAGGTGCAACGGAATGGGAGCTTGGTGTTTCAACTCTGTTCTCAATGGCTTAATTCTGTTTCTCTTCCTTGATTTCTACTTTAAGAGGCGTTTGAGGAAGAGAACCGCCTGTGACATTAATGGACACGGTGGAAATTCATCTTACGCTCGTTACCGCCGTGGCTCGGCGTCGGAAAAGAAGTGTGATTGAATTTTATTCAACCGTTGGTTTCTTAGATAGAATTTGTTTGGGGAATCAATGTGTAAACACTTTGTTCAAATTTGTAAATAGGAATCGACACATAAGGTGATGTTAACATTAAGGTAAACTTCAGAAATGGTCACTAAACATTGACCATTTATTCTTTGGTAGCTAAACTTTCTATTGGTTCAACCTGATTATTAAATTTTTAGTTTTGTTTTAATTTATCATTAACTCGTTAATAATTATTAAAAAAATAATATAATTATTAAAATATTTTATAGTTTAATCTTTCACTTTTACGTATTTAAATAATTTAATCTTAATTAAAAAATAATAAATTTAATTCTCATTATCTAAAAATCTCGTGAGTTGCCACAGGTGTTGTCAAGGCCAATGTTTGGAGCATTCGGCAAGGCTGCAATTTCTAACTCCATTGCTTTCGTTAAGCCTACTTTCAAATACTAATTTAAAAGTATATTTTTTTATATTAACTTAAAGAAAGATGTTTATTATTTTTTATTAAAAAATATGTCTAATTTAAATATTAAAGGTATATTTAAATGTTAGTTTAACTTTTTCAAAATTTTTCTTATCTCGTTATAAATACCTCAAATTAAAATATTTTAGATACTCATCGATTTGTTTAGACTTTAAGAGGAATGGTTTTCCTTTATCCAACGGTCGAAATGGTTTATCAGAGGCGGATGCACCATAGTATATGGTGGGTCATTTGCCCATTATTAAAAAGAATAAGATAAACCACATTCATTAAATTTTAGGGTATTTTTTGTAAAAAAAACCTGAAAATCATTTATTATAATCACTAAAGTTTTAATTTAAATTTAGATACAATATTAAAAAATGCCTCTAATGTTTAATTGAATAATTAGTTTAGTCCCTATTTTTCTAATGAATTTAACTTTTTATATTTTATTTTAAATCAAAATGGTTCCCTCTATAAATAATTTTTTAATCAACTAACAATAAAAACTTAAAATGATGTTATAAACTTACATGGCAATGCATGTCGTGATAGTAATATTATGTTGACAAATATGCTAACTATACATAATACATATCAATCAAAATATAATTTTATAAATTAAATTGTATAAAATATAAAATATTTTTTCTTTTAGCGTGTCACTCTTTCAAATTGTTTATAGTTAATTATCACTTTTGATTTTTAGAGAGACAATTTGACTCAAAATAAAATGTTGAGAGTTAAATTGATTCAAAAAATAATTATTCAATCAAATATTATATACGACTTTTAGCTTTATATCTTAAATTAATTCTGGTTATTGTTATAGTATTGTTAACCCGTTCAATAATATTAACATGGAATGTTAAAGTCTTCTTCCCAGGTTAAAGCTACAATTATTGCGAACGCCATAATTTTAATTAACGGATTCAATCATCGATCAATCCCAATGGTAGAAAAGATTTATTTTACAAAAAATTTAACATATTTTAGTTTTATGTTAATTTAATGACTAACACAATTATATTCGTGTAAGATAACTCTAATCTCTTAGATATTTACATATTGACTCTTCGATGTCACATATCTATGACTATAAAACATATTTAGTTACACAATAATTATAGCTAATTAATATATTATTATAATAGAATAAGTTAACTTTAAATTATTACGTTGATATGTGAATCACCAAGTTTAACTTTTTAGATTCGCTCATGTACTCTATCATCGGTGTTAATTGGTATTAACAATTATTTATAGTGTAAAATACACCACAAGACACTTAATTGCAAGTATGATAATAAATGTCACTTGTTTAAAAAAAAATTATAATTAAGACACTCAATTAAATTACAAACATTTCACTCTACCGTTAAAGTTAAAACTTGGTCTAATAACCATTTGCTTCACAAAACTTATTCAATCTATTATTTGAATCCTAATTAAAAATAATCTAATAAATTAATCATTTATATTTAAAAATTTTGACAGTACAACTTCCTAATACAACCATCAATCACTTGTCTCATTCCATGTTATTGTCCATCAGCTTGACAACAAATATATATGACAAACTGACAAACATAGGCAGTTTACTACTGGACACTAATAGACTAATAAAATAAACTCATTATGATCTTAATATTACATGTTAGTAAGAACAATTACTTCATTAATAAACATTTAAAATAATAAAAAATAAATTTTTTAAATTAATTCGAATTAGAACTAAACTAATTGAACATATAAAATTTAAAAACAAAAATTATTATTATATTAAATTATGTTGTAAATAAAGTAAAATATATTAACAAAGTAGGAGAACAAAGATGAGTGACAAAAGAGAGAGATTTGTATTATATTCTCAAAGTAGGGTTGTACATACAATGTTTTCTCCAAAAGTCTATATTTATAGGCATAAGATGAAAATCCTAATTCCAATGGGTATTAAACTCTAAAAATAAAGCTCAGTAAAGTTTAATTTAATATATGGATATCCACCATAAATAAATATATTCATAACACTTCCCCTTGGATATCCATGAAGATAATGTTTCTCGTTAAAACCTTATTAAGATAAAAACCTTATGGGAAAAAATTCTTAGTAAAGGAAAAAGATTACACACATCTTTGATACGCATAACATGTTGCCTCATTAAAAATCTTACCAAGAAAACCCATTGGGACAAAACCTCGGTTAAGGGAAAAAGAGTATAAGGGGTATTTACTCCCCTCATAAAAATATCACATAATATCTTTGAATCTTCATAATTCAATATTGAATACAATCTTCAAATATTGAAGTAGATTATGTACTAGTTGTATAAATCTTCCAAATTATTACTTGAAACGATTCATTAAATACTATTCTTCTGAAGATCATGAGGAACGAAACTAAAAAAAGGGTTTTGTTTTATCACATTTGATATATCCACCTTGAGATATAAATTTTGCATTATCTTTACACAAGATAGCTTGCATCTTATCTTGTGAAAGCAATTCACATATCTTCAGGACATGTTTAGCCAAACACATATTTCGTCTTTGCCTCATGCATAACAATTAAAGGTAATGATCTCGTAGTACTTAAATAATATTTTTGGACCAATTAAGATACGATAATTCCAGATCAAATAATGTATATATTGTGCTTTTAGACCAAGAATATCATTACCCTTTTTTTGAGGTAGAAAAAATCTTTATTTACATGAATAAAACCTAGCAACCATAAGGGTGATCAATGAATATGCATTATGCATGTAAATTCTCTTTCAACATTTTTCTTATATATCGATTGATGCACAAGGATTGGAGGAGATCTCTTCACGAGTCTCAACGATATTCAAATCATTAACATATACAACAAATAAAATTCAAAGCTAAACATTTTAATAAAATGTCTGGGGAAATTAAACAATTTATATAACATTATACTAATAAATATTCAATGAGACGATTATATTAAATACGCCTAAATTGTTTCAATCCATAAAAAAAATATATTCAATATGATTGAGTAATATTCTCGAGAACTTGAATTAATTGCTTATGACAATCTAAATCTTTCCGAAAGTTTTATATAAATATTACTATCAAGAGGCTCATTCAAATAGGATGCAACAACATCTATTAGGCAGAAACTAAGTAATTTTATTTATTTTCGGACTGATCAAGATCTAAAAGTAGTTGCATCCACCACCGAAGAATATATTTTCCTCATAATTAATTTTGTGTCTTTGTGAGAATTCTTGTGCAATCAAATGAGTTTATATCTCATAATTTTCCCTTTTTAATTTCTCTTTCTCATAAATGCTCATTTATATCCACAAACTTTACACATTTCAATGTACGGGCTATATGCCTAAATACTTCTGTTTTCAAAAAAGATTTTAGTTTCGCCTCAATTGTCTCTTTCATATTGGCCAATCATTTCTTTGTTTTTATTGCCCAATTGACAATGATTCATGATCCACATCATCAAATAAAATCTCTAATGCTATATTGCATGCAAATATATTAACAACATCGATTTAATTTTAGTTCCACTTATTGCTAGACATGACATAATCTATTGAGATCTCTTTACTATCATGTACTTGAGTCATGTCAATGTCTCTATTGGAGACCTTTTAATCTCTTATTGAGATTTTCATATTCATTGATTACTCGATCAAACCATCATAAAATATAGCTCCTTTTCTTTATCGATGATTTTTTTTTATCTTTGAAACTTACTTGTCTACTACGCTTCAAGCGTGAGTTAGACTCATTAGCAACTAGAGTATGTCCTTCAATGACATCAAATTTAATTGAAGCATTCATAGATGGTATACGTGACTTAGTCACTCTTTAAAGTCAGCAAAATCATCTAACAATTGATTTGCTAAATGAATTATCCTTTGAACTTATAGTTAGTTCACATTGTGTAGTACGTGGATTAAAATAAGAAAATGATAATTCATTCTAACTTATTTATTTCTCCAGCTATTTATTTTCTCTCCCTAATATTAGGTAAACTGACTAATTAAAATGATAGTCAGTAAATTGGGTTGTAAATAAATCCCCTATCATAAGCTCAAGATATTTTAAATCTGATATATATTCCCAAAAAATCCCTTCTTTGTGAGTTATGGTGGAGCAATTAGAACATATATCGCACACCCAAAAAATTTAAGATAAGAAATATTTAATTCTTGACCAAAAACCATTTATAATGGGGAGAACTTATGATTATTTGTTGGCTTGATGCGAATTAGTGATACTACATATAAAATGACATGTCATCAACATTATTAAAACCGATTGTCTTTATTAGATAATCTAGAAAATGTGCTCGTAATTTTATCAACTGAGTAAGTAGCCTCGCAAACACCAAGTTGCGGGTTAATAACAATGATACATATAACCATCTAGTCGATACATCGATAAAAATAAAAAAATATCTAGATGGTCTTTAAGAAAGATGTATGGGCTCACATATATCACCTTGTATCTATTCTAGAAATTAATAGATCTACACTCTATCTTAGCTGTTTATGATTGAATAATCAAATTGCTTTCATAGCAAGTATCACATGAAAAATTACCATGAAGAAAATCTTAGTTCTTCAATAAATTACCACATGAAAGTGTTAGCAAATTTTCGCATCATAAATGAACTGAGAGGGTTTAACTGATCATGCCAAATTAAATTATTAGTAAACATCTGGTATACAATAGTATGAGCTTCAATTTATACTAACTCTTTTGTAGTACAATATGAAAGACAATGCATGTAATTTTGTAAAGATTTTCTTATTGCCTTAAGTTATACTCGTAATATTGAGATAATTAGCATCCTCTTGACTGATATTCTCAATATATTTTTACAAATATCTTTAAAACTCAATAAAATCTCTTTACGATTTTGACGAGTATAATGCACTGTAAATATAGAATAAAGTTCCATTTGCCAATAAAATATTTGCTCAGTAGTAGCCTTATGTGATATTAGTACTTCCAGATATAATACTCATATTATCCCCTTGAATTTAAAATGAGAAAATATGCATAGTTATGCACCTTTTAATATGTGCTTTATTTCATTCACTTCGGGGAATGAAAAATATGTGCTTTGTACCATTCACTTTGGGGAATAGAAAATATTAAATATAACACATTATATCAAATAGGTTATCTATCAAAGATAAACTCTCAAAAGCTCTTCTAAAGCATTTATATTTCAGTACTTTGAGATATAATACTCACGTTTTCCCTTGTATTTAAATGAGAAAATATTTCTTATGCTTTAGTATAATATGAGTACTTGCACTGTTTGCTTGGCATAGCCACAATTAATTGTAGATTTTATTTCGAAAGTGATAATATTCTTCAAAGGATAAATTAACATAGAACATAAATAAATAATATATAAAATAAATTAACAATAAATTAACATAAATCGTAAATAAATAATATATAAAATAAATTAATATAAAACAAAATAAATAAAAGATTAAATATTTCCTTTAGATGTTATAAAGGAAATAAAATAAATGATGAATTATTATCTTGAAGGATTATGAGAAAATTAACAATATCCAATTGAGTTGAACCCAAAAACGTCATAATTATTTACGCCACAAAGAAATTTTTTATATATATTTTCTTTCATTTATCATTCATGATTATGGATAAGTCCATAATATTTCGACGTTTAACAAGTAAGAGACCAATAGTTTGTACCATTGCATTGATAACATAAAGATTTGATATGATCTCCATCATTCTTGTCATCCTTATAATTTCACTTTTGGTGGGTATAAACATTTTCAAAAGAATCATCTTATCCATGTTTATTTTATAACCTCAATCGCAACTACAATTACTAATGTGGCTTTTATTCATTTTGCTATAAAATATCTCATTTATTTCAGAGAATGGAGCGGAGACTAATAGGTATTTAAAACCTTTTCACGATATTGTGTCTATAGGACAACATTAATGTGTGAAAATGAAGTATGTTTTTTTTAGCATATCCCCATTAGTGATACTCTGGCACATAAAAGTTTTATTCACTAATCATGTAGTAAATTATCATGTTTACATTCATTTCAAAGAATGAAACAAATTTAATAATTGCATGGAATAAACATCATGATTGAATAATCGCATTGAATAAACATCATGCTTGCATAATCGCATGAAATAAATATCATGCTTACATTCACTTCAAGGAATGACATAAATCCAATAATTGCATGGAATAAGCATCATGCATGCATTCACTTCAGGGAATGCCTCCCATAAAAATTCTTGGATCAAGACGATTTTCGTAACTTGAACTTGGGAGAAGTTCATAGTCGAGTTTTTCGAAATAAAAATAGTATTGCTTTCAAGCAAATATAAAATTTATAATATTCATACTATTAAATAGTAATTGATCGACCAATACATACAAGGAACAAAAATTTAATCTTTATACGCGGTGTTGTTAAACCAGTCCACAAGGTCCTTTAAAAAGAACCTCTTTTGAGACCAGTAGCCTTGCAGAACGGGATGTCCAACCAATATACTCGGGTTAAACTAACATGACAAAGAATATATTAATTAATTAAAGATTTAATATTTGTTCTAGTATCATGTAATACTTAAAACATGATTAAAACATAAACTTTCATCATAATAATAAAATAAACAAATATTGGTTATATATAAGGACAGAAAATATCTCAAATTTAAATAAGTAAAATATACCAGACTTTTCCACTAATTTGAATATAGGATAGGTTTAATCACAAATATTTTCTTAAAATCTTTTTTGGAAATTGTTGACAATAACCGTGATAATTGAGCCACTTTATCGCTACACAAATACCAAACAATCAAAAAATTTTAATAAATTAAAAATTAAGTCAAAAATCAAGAAAGAAAGATAAATCGATAATTAGAATATAATTAAGGGAGAAGAACTTATCTTTGATTCATACTAGTAACAAATTATTTTCAATAACTCCTTTAGGATTCGATCGAAAAATACATCTGTTGATTAGAGTCTCGTGCTGATAAAGTGTTGTGAATAAAGTAAAATATAATAATAAAGTAGGAGAACAAAGATGAAAGACAAAAGAGAGAGATTTGTATTATATTCTCAAACTAAGGTTGTACATGCAATGCTTTCTCTAAGAGTCTATATTTATAGGCATAAGATGAAAATCCTAATTCTAATGGGTATTAAACTCTAATAATAAAACCACTAAAGTTTAATTTAATATATGAATATTTACCATAAATAAATATATTCATAACAAATTGTTTATTTTATTTTTAACCACGAAATGAATTGTTTGTAACAAAAATTATATTTTTTAAAAATAATTTATTTATTATTAAATCTACAATAAAATCATTTGTTGTATTTTTTTCTCTTTTATTTAGATCCGTCATGTTCTTTACCTGTAAAATTCCAATGTGACATATGTTTTCAATTAAAAAATAATTTATTTATTATAAGCTCCCAAAATAAAATTCTAAAGAAAATAGATTTCAACTTAAAAAGTTGATTTTATCACATCACAGACCTAACCATAATTATAAAACAAACATGAAAATAATAAAAAATGGATAAAATTATAATTGGTATTTTAACAAAATTTCCAATGTGACACATATATTTTCAAATTGTTTAATACGGCCTTATATTTTTGAAAAAATGTGCAATGGAGGAATACATGTACTTTTAATTTGTATTTCGATAAAATGTCCAATATAATACATGTACATCAAGAAATGTTAAATTTAAAAAAAAAAAAAAAAACATTTCCTCTTGGTTTATTTATATTTTTCACCTAATATTATATTTTCTATGTGGATTAACTAAAGAAAAAATCTATATTCCAAATTTTCATTGATTGATTTCACAATAATAATATTATTCTCAAATATCACCAATAAAAATAAATTACAATAGTCTTTTTCTTCTTTTTGTTACTTTCTCGTTCCTCAAGATTTTATCCTTATTAATTTTGATTATTTTATATCTTATATATGATTTTATTGAATGAGTCTCTTGATGAATTTTTTTTATATATACAAGATTTAATTAATGCTTTAAGCTTATGATTCAAAGAACATTAATTTGAACTTTTGTTTATATAATAATGGTCTTAGTAATTAACATTATTATTATTTATTAAGAAACTAAAAAATATTATTAATTATCAGTTTAAGGGTGAGTGTTCGAGCGAGTCAAGTCAAAAAATTTCGAGTTATTCGAGTTAAGTCGAGTTCAAGTCGAATCAATTTTTCGATTTTATGTATAAATTTAATTATACTATTTATAATATTTAGTATATTTTAACTCTAATTTAAATGAATCTCTCTTTATATCTATATATATATTTTTATATTATTTTTTACATGTATAAATAAGATTTTGAATTGTTATAATTATCATCATCATCATCATCATCATCATCAAATAATTTAGGTATAAATATGTCATTTCAATAAATTACAAGCCTCGTTAAAAACAAATTCTTGTCTAGAAAAAGGTCAAAACGAGATAAAAATAATGATAAATTAAATACAATAATATAAATACATAAATTAAAAAATATAAAATAATTAACATAATTTAAATAATATAAAAATATTAATAAAAATTGTATTAAATAAAATAAAAAATAAATATTGAAAGTGACCATATTATAAAGAAAAGAAAATTAAAATGTAAAAATAATAAAAAAAGAGAAGATATAACTGAAATAAAACTAAAAATAAAATTATAGGTACTAAATGTATAATTAGAACTTAAAAATTTTCGAATTATTTGATTTTTCGAATAACTCAAACTTTAAAAATTTAAACTCGACTCGAAATCAATTTTTTTCGAATTGTTTAATTCAACTCAAATAACTCGCCATTATGATAATCTATCATAACTATTATAATTTAAATAATTGAATCAATTTTGTTTTTATTACACTACTATATTATCATCTTTATTATTATATTGATATTATATGTTATTATTGAAAACAACAAAATATTATTATTTTCCATAATTATTATATTATCATTAATACTATATTTAAGACTAATTTATTTCTCGATCAATATTAGTGTTCTTATTTTACAATAATAATATTTTCAACAACATCAACATTTCTCGTAACCAACGACAAATACCGTGCGTCATCCAACCAAATGCCGTAAAAGGTACAACATTACTGAAAAAATATTTATACATTCTCTAAATTAATATATGAATTAGGCATTTTTTTAAGTTCGTACTTAAAAAATATTTTTAAAATTAATATTTGAACGAAACATTCCCTAAGATTGATACAAATATTTATATATTTTATGAATTTGAATTTGATTTAAAATAAATTATTAAATTTAACCTTATATATTTTTAAGAAATCTTATTAATTTACTTTTTATTATTCTTTTAAATTATTTGTTCTTATCCAAATCATTATATTATTTTCATGATATAATAAAAGTTTAATAATAACTTGTTTTTTTTATTATAGACTGAAAATAGCTGATAGTCATTTTAATTTGATATACTCATTTGGTTTGATTGTATTGTAAAAAATAATAAATTGATGTAAGTTTTAAATTTGAAAGATTAAATCTATTAAATTATTTTGAATTAAGATTATATTATAGAATTTATAAGTTATGAGACTAAAATTATTAATAAAGATACTAAACATTGAATGGAAATAAGGTTATAAAAATCATTTAAATGTTAATTTAAGAGAATATGTTTAATTTCAAGTATTAATTTAAAAATAATTTTTTTAATATAAATTTAAAAATATTGTCTAATTTAAATACTAAAGATATATTTAAACCTTAGTTTAACTGTTTTGATAATTTTTTTTATTTCGTCATAAATGTTTCGATCTAAAATTTTATAGATACTCATCGATCTGTTTAGATTTTAAATTAAATGATTTTTCCTTTTATCCGACAGTCGAGATGCGCTATAAAGGGCAGATGCACCATAGTGTATGATGGATTTACCCGTCATTAAAAAGTAAATTAAGCTATTTTAGTAATCATTATATTTTTAGAGTATTTCATTTTAGTCACAAAATTTGAAAATTATTTATTATAGTCACAAAAATTTTAATTTCAATTTAGACATAATGTCAAAAAATATCTGTAATATTTGATTATGTAGTTATTTTGATTTTTATTTTTTAATTAATTTAAAACTTAATATTTTAATTTAAATCAAAATGACCCTTATATTAGTAAATTCTTTTAGTCAATTAGCGATAAAAAACTTAAAATGACGTGACAAACTTACATAACAGTGTACGTCGTGATAGTAGTATCATGTAGACAATATACATTATCTATACATAATGACACATCAATAAAAAAATAATTTTATAAAACTATACAAAATATTTAAAAAATCTTCTAATGCTTCCTCTTTCAAGTTATTTCAAATGTTTACCGTTGATTAACAATTTTTATTTGTAGAGGGGCCATTTGATCCAAAATAAAATGTTGGGGGTTAAATTGGTTCAAAAACAAGATATGAGATAAAATGACTATTCAATCAAATGTTATAGATATTTTTTTAACTTTATATCTTAAATTAATTGTGGTTAATGTTGTAGTGTTGTTAATCCGTTAAGAAATATTAATGTGGCATTAGGACGGAGCTAAGATCAAACGTTGGAAGAGACGAAAATCTATTAAGCTTTAAATTTTAAAATGGGAGGGTCAAAATCTTATTTGACTACTATTTAAATTAATAGGGACCCAAAATATTATTATAAAAAAATGAGAGGAGCTATGTCTCATTATATACAGACATCCGTCCCTGTACGACACGTTAAAATCTTCTCCTCACATTAAAGCTACAACTATTGTTAATGTTATAATTATAAATAACGAGTTAATCATCAATCAATCTCAATAGTAAGAAAGATTCGTTTTTATCAATGTTTAATATAGTTTAGCTTCAAATTAATTTAATGGTTAATACAATTATATCCATGTAAGATAATTCTAATCTCTCAAACATGTTTGTACAAATTAATTTTTAATGTCAATATATCTCTGGCTATAAAGTACATCTTAAACAATAATTATCACTAATTAATACATTATTATAATAGAGCAAGTTGATTTTCTAAATTATTATATTAATTTATGAATTACCAAGTTTAAATTTATGGATTTGTTCATGCGCTCTATCATCAGTATTGACAATTATTTATAGGATAAAATACACCACAAGTCACTTAATTGTAGATTTGATAATAAATATATATTTTTAAAATTTATAATTAAGACAATTAAATTTTATTACAAACATTTCAGCCTACTTTTTAAGTTAAAACATGGTCCGATATGATAACCATTTGAGCGTCAAAATTTATTCATTCTATCATTTTAATCTTAATTAAAAATATTCAATAATTTTTAGACAGTGTAATATTCTAACAAACCCTCCAATAACTTGTCGCAACTCCATGTCTTTGTCCATTAACTTGATAACAAACATATGTGATAGGCCAACACACATAATTATTTTACTATTAGATACTAACAAACTAATAAAATAAATTTATTATAATTTAAGTGTCACATGCTAATAGACATAATTACTTCACTAATAAAACTTTTAAATATAAAAAATAATTTTTTTGAATTAATTCAAACTAAGACTAAATTAATTGAACATATAAGTTTTGAAAACTAATATCATCTATTTTATTTTTAACTATCAAATGAATTATTTATAAAAAATTAATTAAATAACTAAATTATTATTTTTTAATTATCTATTATTAATCTACAATTAAATCATTTGTTGTATTTTTACCCTTCTTTATATCTTTCATGTTCTTTGCCTGTAATTGATTTCTAACAATTGAAAATTGGCCAAATTAACATGAAACACAATATAGCTGATAAGTGCTCAACTCACTATCACTTTCTACACTTTTCATTGGCATTAATCATCAAATCTACACCTACTTGGACCAATGCATATACTTAATGTGATATATTTAGGGATTATGCTATTAAAGATAATATTTATAGAAAAAACATACTTTACTGCATTTTTATGTCTGTGCAGGAAAAAGTATTGTCGCGACAACAAACTGTGGCCGAGGCAGGACCTGATGCTGAGGCAGCAGAGGACAAAGAGCAACATGACAGGCAAACTGAGGAGAAAAATGAGAAGAACGTTGCTGGATAAGAAGCCCAAGGATCGGAGATGATTAGCCTGAAGAAAGCCCAAAGACAAGACCACGTGGGAAAGCCTTCTAGAAGAATTAAACTGATAAGAGTAAATAAATTTATTTTTCCTACTGACTTTCTTGTCCTTGATTGTGAGGCAGATGATAATGCACCGATCATCCTTGGGAGACCTTTCCTTGCCACTGGACGTACACTCATAGATGTGAAAAAAGGAGAGTTAACTATGAGGATTAATGATCAACAAGTCAAACTCAATGTTTTTCAAATCCTGAAAAGACATGATGATCTAGAAGAATGTCAGATGCTAGACAATACAGATGCAGTTAGTACAATACCCTATCTCAGCAACAACTGCCTCGGCAGCAATTTTAACGATGCATCATAGATTTGCCTTGGTAGTACAATTGATGACTGCTACAGCAGTATCTTGAACAATAGAGAAACACCAGACAATGAGGAAGCTAACTAGACAACACATCTTTCAGGTAAGTATTTTGAACCTTTAGATTATCCAGATAAGAATGAAAAGTCTATAAAGGAACCTTTAGTCAATAAATTAAAACCCTTACCTGAAAAACTAAAATATGCTTATTTGGAAGCCAACCGCACAATGCCAGTAATTATTTCTTCTAAGCTACAACCAGAACATGAACAAGGCTTAATCGAGATGCTATGGCAGCATAAGAATGCAATTGGATGGTCAATTGATGATTTAAAGGGAATAAGTCCGGCAGTATGTATGCATAAAATCTTTTTAGAGGAAGACCATAAACCCACTGTTGAGGCCCAAAGGAGACTTAACCATGCCATGAAGGAGGTAGTACATAAAGAAATAAACAAATGGCTTGATGTTGGAATCATCTACCCTATTTCTGATAGCGCATGGGTAAGCCTAGTAAAATGTATACCCAAGAAAGGTGGTATGACTCTCATAACTAACGAGAACAACGAGTTGATCCCAACCAGGACTGTGACCGTTGAACGGTTTGTATGGATTATTGCAAGTTGAATAAGACAACAAAGAAGGATCACTCCCCTTTACCATTTATTGATGAAATGCTTGATAGACTTGCTGGAAAACCTTACTATTATTTTCTTGATGGTTATTCAAGATATAATCAGATTGCCATTGATCCAGAAGACCAGGTAAAAACCACCTTCACCTGCTCATATGGAACATATGCATTTAGAAGAATGACGTTCGGCCTCTACAATTACCCTGCAACTTTTCAAAGATGCATGATGACAATTTTTCTGACATGATAAAGGACTTCTTGGAAATATTCATGGATAATTTTTTAGTCTTTAGAGACAACTTTGATCAGTGCCTCAGCAATTTAGAAAAAGTGCTGTAAAGATGTGAAGAATCCAATTTAGTCCTAAATTGGGAAAAATGCCACTTTATGGTGAATAAGGGCATAGTATTGGGACACAAAATATCATCAGAAGAAATCGAAGTTGATAAAGCCAAGATTGATACGATAAAGAATTTGCCTCCACCAATTTCTGTGAAAGGAGTTCGAAGCTTCTTGGGCCATGTAGGTTTTTATAGAAGGTTTATTTCTAACTTTTCTAAAATTTCTAAACCTCTTTGTAACCTGCTTGAACAAGACAGAAAATTCGAATTCGACAAGGAATGTACTGAAGTATTCGAAGCCCAAAAGGAGAAGCTGATCACTGCACCAATAGTGGTTCCACCAGATTGGTCTATGCCCTTCGAATTAATATGCGATGCAAGTGATCATGCTGTCGGGACAACACTTGGGTAGAGAAAGAATAACCTGTTCCATGTTATTTACTATGCTAGTAAAACACTCAATGGTGCTCAAATCAATTACACCACAACAGACAAAGAATTACTAGCAGTAGTATTTACTTTTGACAAATTTCGATCATATCGAAACAAAAGTGACTGTCCATACTGACCATTCGGTAATTAAGTACCTATTCTCGAAGAAGGATGTCAAACCAAGACTGATTAGATGGATCCTTCTTTTATAAGAATTTGATGTGGAAATCAAGGATAGAAAAGGTACAGAGAATCAGGTAGCCGATCACCTCTCTAGACTAGAGAACGAAGATAATAACAATGCACAAGAAGAAATACAAGATGCCTTCCCAGATGAACAAGTCTTGTATATCGAGACAACTATCGAAGACAATGCCGAGACAACAACCATATTAGTGTATGATTATGCGGCCGAGGCATTGACTGAATACATCTCGGCAACCTTAACAGAAGATCTTGCTGTAGTAACAACCACTCCTTGGTATGCTAATCTTTTTAATTATTTAGCTAGTGGTGTTATCCCTTATAACCTTAACTATAACGAAAAGAATAGGTTTCAACATAATGCAAAGCATTATTTCTGGGATCCTCTTTTGTTTAAGCAATGCGCAAATCAGGTTATAAGAAGATGTGTTTCGATAGATGAACAACAAGAAGTGCTTCGGCATTGTCATGAATCACCTTGTGGAGGACATTTTAGAGGAAATAGAACAACAAATAAAGTGCTTCAATCAGGCCTTTATTGGCCCACACTCTTCAAAGATGCACAACTTTATTACAAGAATTGTGACCGATGCCAAAGAACAGGCAATATTTCTAGGCGCAATGAGATGCCATAAAAACCCATACTAAAAGTGGAATTATTTGATGTTTGGGCAATAGATTTCATGGGACCATTCCCATCATCTCAAGGTAACCTCTACATCCTAGTAGCGGTGAACTATGTGTCAAAATGGGTCGAAGCAATTGCCACTCCTCACAATGACTCTTAGTCTGTACAAAAATTCCCCAAGAAGAATATTTTCATCATATTTGGAGTCCCTAGAGACATTATTAGTGATGAAGGTAAGCACTTCGATAACAGACTCATTGCCGCGGCCCTAAAGAAATTGGGTGTCACTCACATAATTGCCACAACATACCATCCGTAGACAAATGGGCAAGCTGAAATTTCAAATAGGGAATTAAAACAAATCCTTGGAAAGTTAATAAACCCATCTAGAAAGGATTGGTCTCATCGGCTAGACGATGCTCTGTGGGCATGTAGGACAGCTTACAAAATCTGATAAGTGTGCAACTTACTATCACTTTCTACACTTTTCATGGGCATTTATCATCAATTCTACACCTATTTGGACTAACACATATACTTAATGTGATATATTTAGGGATTATATTATTAAAGATAATATTTATAGAAAAGGCATACTTTACTATATTTTTATGTCTGTGCAGGAAAAAGTATTGCTGAGGCAGCAAACTAGGGCCGAGACAGGACCTGATATCGAGGCAACAAAAGACAAATAGAAATATAGCAGACAAGCTGAGGAGAAAAATAAGGAGAATGTTGTTGGACAAGAAGCCCAAGGATCTGAGCTGGATAGTACAAGGAAAACCCAAAGACAAGGCCACGCGAGAAAGCCTTCTAGAAAAAATAAACTTAGAAATATTTGACCTATGTACATGACTTGTTCCCTACTCCAAGTTGTATTATACTTAGGAAATGTTTGCCCTAGGCCAAACCTATATAAGGCATAGCCGTCCAACCTATATGATCGAATCCGTAATGAAATTACTTCTTTTCGACAGGCTGATGACGAACCTATGTACGAGGCATGGAAGCGCTACAGAGAGTTATTGAACAAGTTTCCATTGCATGGATTTCCATTATGGACACAAGTGACCATGTTCTACAATGCCACTAATGCCCCGACAAGGATGATGTTAGATGCCTTGGCAAATGGAACACTCCTTGAAAAAGCTCCGAAAGAAGCTATTGAAATTCTGAACAAACTAGCAAGGAACGATTTTCAATTCCCTACTTCTAGGCGAGGAGGAGTAAGACGTCAAGACACAATGAATGAACTAGAAACTACCAACTTGGTGGCAGCACAATTGGCCTCTTTAACCAAGATGGTTCATAATATGCAATTGCAACAAAATACTCATAAGGTTAAAGCTATCAACTCTTCTAAGTATATGCAAGATGAGGAATCTGTTTTTTTATGTGGGAAACTAAAACCGGAATAAAAATATGATGCCCAACACATATAATCCGGCCTGAAAAAGGCACCTAAATTTTTCATGGAGCAATCCTAATAATTCCTTGAACCCTACTAACCAAGCCTCAGGTTATCAGCAACCACTGCCGCCACAGAAGATACAACAGTTAATGTCGTAGCAGCAGATGCAATAGCAAAAACCCATGAATTCATTAGAAAATACTCTCAAGGCCTTCATAATGAAAACATAATCATATATGGCTGAGAACATCAGTTTCATGAAAAGAACTAATGACTTCATGAATAGAAATGAGATGAGGCTGTAAAATCAAGAGGTAACAATTAAATCACTAGAAACTCAAGTTGGTCAATTTGCTTAAAGATAGAATACTAGACCACAGGGAGGGCTACCTAGCAATACTGAAGTTGCTAAGGTAAAGCAATTACTCCAAGAAGTGGTTTAAAACTTAAAGAGACATCAGGCAGTTCAGCAACAAATTTCTACTAGCAATACAAGAGGAATCAGAAAAGAAGGACTTGGATGCTGAACAAACTAATCATGAGAACACTACCCCAACAAAGAGGTCGGCAACACCTGAACAAACTGCCGAGACAGTGATAAAAAAAGTGGTTCTAGGTATTAAATTCCAAACCAATGAGACCCTAGAAGAGATGAGACCACCACCATCTTTCCCACAAAGATTGAAAAAGCAAAAATAGGACCATCAATTTAAGAAGTTTCTAGACATTTTAAAGCAAATCCACATTAACTTACCCTTTGTTGATGCAATTGAACAGATGCCCAACTATGCTAAATTCTTGAAAGACATTGTGTCTAAAAGAAAGAGGCTAGGTGAGTTTGAAACAGTGGCAGTAACTGAAGGATGCATGGAAATGCTACACAACCGCATGCCACCAAAATTGAAGGATCCTGAATGCTTTATCATACCTTGTGAAATAGGTAACCACTATGAAGGTAAGGTCCTATGCGACCTTGGAGCAAGCATCAATCTAATGCCCAAGTCTGTCTTCCAAAAGCTTTGAATTAGAAGGGCAAAGCCTACCACCGTGATACTCCAACTTGCGGATCGATTATACGTGTAACCTAAAAGAAAAATCGAGGATATACTGGTAAGAGTAGACAAGTTTATTTTTCATACTGATTTTCTTATCCTTGATTGTGAAGCAGATGAGAATGCACCAATCATCCTTGGGAGACCTTTCCTTACCACTGGACAAACACTAATTGATTTGGAAAAATGAGAGTTGACTATGAGAGTTAATGACCAACAAGTTAAACTCAATGCCTTCCACAATCTGAGAAGGTATGATAATACAGAAGAATGCAAAATCCTTCACACCATAGATGCAAACATAAAGGAATCCTACTGCAACAGTTACTGCCTGGGCAACATGTTTGGCAGAAAGTTAGATACCTACTATGGCAGAATTTTTGGTAGGAAAAGTAAGGTAAAGGTGAAGGAAACCAACAGCACAACATACTGTCTAGAAAAATAGGGTGCAGTGAAGATCAACATAAAAAGGGATGAACTTAAAGCCAATGGCCTACACTTAAAGGATAATCCAGGCCAACAAGAGATAAGCAGATTGGGAGATGCATTCACATGCACTCCACCAATAACATAATCTCTTCCCTTATTCTTTTTCTTATATTAGGATTAGCTTTAGTTTAGAATTTATGTTTTTCTTATCGTAACTTTTTATTTTTGTTTATTTTCAATTTTAGTTTTTATTATTTTTTAGGACATATAAGCAAGAATAAAGAAGAAATAGTTCATAGCAGGAAATCTGCCGAGATAGTAAACAGTGTCAGAGTCGCAGTAGTCCCAATGGTTAGAAATAGTGTAACGGCTATCTACCGAGATTCTCACCACGGTAGTAAATGCTAACGGGCAGTAAAAATCAAAACGGCTAGAAAATGGCTAGTGGTTAAAACGGTCACAATATCGAGGCCTTTATAAGAACTTGTTTCCTCTTGAACTATTCACTCTTGCAATCTTGTTTCTTTAGAATTAATTACCTTCTCTTGCTATATTCCCTTCAATCTTAAAAGCTCTCTTATTTTTCTCAGAAACATTCCAAGATTCTCTCCAAAATCTTCAAAGAAATCTCCACTGCTAATCTATGGCAACTTACACCCGATTCGCCCCTACCGCAGTTGAAGAATGCTTCAACAGGTCCTTCATCTCTAGGCAATTATGGGAGGAACAAGGGTTCCAACACAATGATGAGGAAAATTTTGACATTGAACATTACTTGTTCTACAGAATCAAGTATAGAAAATGACAACTCTTTTGCCTATAACTCGAACAAGCCAATGCCACGATTGTGCGAGAATTTTATGCATATTGGCCTAGCAAGGACTCACTCTACGTCCACTACCGAGGCAGACCAATCCGCCTCGATACCGAGACAATCAACCAGTTCTACGACCCAACTTCTGAATGAGATATCCACTCAGAATTCATGGAGGAGGTAACAAACCAAGATTACGAATTGATCAAAGATGACCTGTGTTAAGAAGGCACGGATTGGAGACTAGAACCCATAAAGCATCGGTGGCTCGGTAGAATCTCAAGCCTAAGGCAAAGATGTGAACAACATTTTTCAAGAGATGACTCATCCCCACATCACACAATAGCATGGTAGACCGAAGAAGATTGGTTCTAATACAATCCATCATCAACAAAAGAAGCATAAATGTGGGAGAAAAATTCTACGAGAAATATACGAGTGCGGTAAGAAAGAAAGAGAACCCTTAAATTTTCCATGTTTGATCACAGGTTTATATATTGCTGCAGGTGTACCAACAGAAGATAATGATGAAATCACAACTCAGAAGAAAGGATGGACTAGAGACTTTTACCACAAAGTTGTACAAATCACTCAGGTAGAACCTGTCCAGGAAACACCACAACCCTAAACTGTCGAGACTTTTGCCAGGGCCCAATACACGACAACCACACCTGGTGCTGCCCGCACTGCTTCTACAGCAGAACCCTACCAGGAGATCCTCCAAAAAATAATAGCCACGGACCTTCGTCAGCAATGGTACATGCAGTACTAGAGGGACTTCAACATTGCCTTAGCCCAGATGATGAGAAACAACTTTCCAAAACAAGGAGTGTAGTTTTTGGAGTTTCCTCCCAATATATTCATCACAGCAACACCTTACACCGAAACAATCCTAGCCCCAAGAGGATCGAGACCATTCTTCCCTACTGGACCACAGAGACCGTTCAATGTTGTCGGCCCATCCAAGGCAGCAGACATTGCAGCGACATCATCTGCTAGCCGAAGAAAATTAAAGAGAAGAGCAGTTTTTAGCTCCCCGCCGAGATCTATGTCTAGCCTCTTGGCAGAAATTGATGCCTACGTCCATCAAAGTTCATCCACTACCGAGCCTACCACCCAGCATGCCACGGAAGAAGCAACAGATGCTGAAACAGGAGGGGAAAATATAATGCTCACTGAAGAAGTTGCCGAAGACGAGGAAGGGGAGGAAGTCAATGCTCCTTTGCAAAGGAAACCACCCAGTCGAGTTCAACCGCACCAACAAGCAAAAACACAACAATCACCAGAACAAGGATCTAGAATAAAAGAGTCGATAGGGAGGCCCCAAAAGAAGATAATTAACAGTAGCTCCTCGTAGTCCTTATGATTTTATGATATTTCTCTTATAATTGCATGCTTTGCTTATATTTTGTTGCCTACTGCTTGCCCTTAAATTAAACATTAAGGATAATTCTTGGATTAAGTATGGGGGTGTAGAGCCACTGCCGAGGCCTTACCATGAAAAGGGAGTTTTTAGTGATAAAATTTTTTCTTATGTCCACTACTCTATTTAAAATTTTTGCCCATACTCTTGCACTGCCCATCATCAGCATTGTTTTTGTTTATTCTTTAAAGCAATAAAAATCTTTCTCCTTACCATAGTTAGGTTCTGTTTTGAAGACTTAAATCTAGGATACTTAAGGAGAAAAACTTCGAAGCTTACTATAAGGTTGAACTTTAAAAACACTTTTGGGACTTGTTTGGCTATAGGAATTCTTTTAATGAACTTAGGTAATAATGATTTAGATCTTTGGAAAAGTGACTAGAGGTGCCTATAACCGGCTCTAGGAAATACTTTTCTTCATAGTAGAGGTGCCCGAAATTGCCTCTAGTATACTTAAAAGAATAAGCAAAAGAAATAAGAAAATAAGAAGGAGAAAACACAATCCTTGAGGTGCCCAAAATTGGCTCAATAGTTTGTTGGTTTGAGAAGAGTATACTAAATCAAAATCTACTGGTCTTGAACTTAGAGTTAATCTAAGAAGACCCTTAATCAAACTTGTCCATAAAAACGCACACTCACAAAACCTTATAGTTTGTCTTCTAGGTACACCCTTAGGTAACCAAAAGGTTAAGTCTAAAGAATAGACATAGTTATGGTGGAGAGAATAGATGAAAACATAAGACCAAAAGAGAATGAGGTTTGACAAATTGATGGTTTGCATTGCTTGAGGACAAGCAATAGTTCGAGTTTGGGGGTGTGATAAGTGCTTAACTCACTATCACTTTCTACACTTTTCATGGGCATTTATCATCAATTCTACACCTACTTGGAACAATGCAAATACTTAATGTGATATATTTAGGGATTATACTATTAAAGATAATATTTATAGAAAAGGTATACTTTACTGCATTTTTATGTCTGTGCAGAAAAAAGTATTGCCGAGGCAGGACCTGATGCCGAGGTAGTAGAAGACAAATAGCAATATGACAGGCAATTTGAGGAGCAAAATAAGGAGAACGTTGCTGGAAAAGAATCCTAAGGATCGGAGCTGGATAGCACAAAGAAAGCCCAAAGACAACGCCACGCGAGAAAGCCTTCTAGAAGAAATAAACTTGAAAATATTTAACCTATGTACATGACTTGTTCCCTACTCCAAGTTGATTCTACTTAGGAAAGGTTTGTCATAGGCCAAGCCTATATAAGGCATAGCCGTCCAAGGGTCTGAGACATACATTAGACTCATAGCTTAGAGTATAGAATTAGATTTAGTTTTTCTTTCTACATTATGTTCTAGTTTTATTTAGGCCTAGGTTAACGTTGTAAAGTATTAGTGTGAGGAAGTCAAACTTTTTTCTTGTTCCTAATGAAATAAAATATCGAAGTTTGCTTATTCCTTGTCATTCTTTGTTCTTGCATTCAAACTCGAGAGAGAAGTTTGTGAGTAATCCATTTATTTAATATCGAAAGAGTTAGATTCACGAAAGGGATAAGTACGATATTTCAATCGGGAAACACTAACTCAAATTAAAGATAGGTTAAGAGTTTCAGCGGTTAAGAGAAGTGTGGGGTTGGTTGGTGATTATAATTGATTCACGCCGAGAGGTATCAT
Source organism: Abelmoschus esculentus (assembly GCA_035048815.1). Lineage (NCBI taxonomy): Eukaryota > Viridiplantae > Streptophyta > Magnoliopsida > Malvales > Malvaceae > Abelmoschus > Abelmoschus esculentus. Next base: position 16,851,471 of record JAUCBN010000001.1, read on the forward strand.
CAAAGACTGATCATCAACAACATTTCGACTTAGAGAAAAGCGGAACCATTAAAGGACACTTTACCGAACTTTGGTAAAGTCTGCCCAAGAGCAAGAGATTGCCGTAGCAGATGAGAGACATCACTGTCGAGGCAGTAATCTATAGTCCTAACGAGGCAGTGTTGCACAACTGAATTGGACAAGAACAAGTTGATCAAATTCACTATACAATGCAACTGGATCATGGGTACCTTTCTTTATCTTATTTTTCTATCTTTATTTAGTTATCATTATTTAGTTAAATCACAATCCCAGTTCACTTGTGTTTTTATTTTCTTTTACATAGCAAGAAGATCAAAGGAAGCATATTAAGTATACCAATCCCTGAGGAGACGATACTTGTTACTTATCACTTTATTACTTGACGACATGTTCACTTGCACTAAAATTGCGCATATCTAGCACGTATCAAAGCCCCTTTAGGAACATCTCCATACAAGTTGGTATTTGAGAAAGCATGTCATTTGCTTGTGGAAATTGAGCACAAAGCTTATTGGGCAGTAAAGAATTTGAACATGGAATGAGAGAAAGCTGGTCAGAAACGACTGTTAGACCTCAATAAAATAGAAGAATTCAGAGTGGCAACCTATGAAAATGCCAAGATCTATAAGGAAAAGATGAAACGATGGCATGACGGTAAGTTCCTGCCAGGGCAGCAAGTTCTCCTTTTCAACTCCAAACTCAAACTATTCTCAGGCAAACTCAAGTCAAGATGGTCAGGCCCATTTGAAGTTGTCAAGGTTTACCCACATGGAGTAGTCATGATCAAGTCACATAGGGATGGGCATGAATTCAAAGTGAATAGCCAACGGTTGAAGCACTATTCTGGTCAACAAGAGATGAAAACTATAAAGACCATCAATTTAAGAGATGCACTTACATACATCCCTATTGTGAATTAATTCTTTCATCTTATCTTTATTTACATTTTAGGATTAGTTTTAATTTAGACTTTTATTATTAATTTTCTTTTTGTTTATTTTAAGATAAGAGCCAAGGATCAAAGGTGAAGTCGCTCAGCAAATCTACAGCAACTGATTGTCGTAAGTAGTTCTTCGGAATCAGTCTAATTTTTCTATCTATATACTGCTTTTATTACTTGTTTCTTTATATATTTTGTTGCCTACTGTTTACCCCTAATTTAAGCATTGAGAACAATGCTTGGTTTGAGTTTGGGGGTGTAAATCCACTACCGAGGCCTTGCCATGAAAAGGGAGTTCTTAGTAATAAAATTGATTGTTTTATGTCCACTACTTTACTTGAATTTGTTCACATACTCTTGTACTGCCCATCATCAGTATTGTTTTAGTTTATTCTTTTAAGACAATAGAAATCTTTCTCCTTACCATAGTTAGGTTATGTTTTGAAGACTTAATTCTAGGATACTTAAGGAGAAAAATATAGAAGCTTACTATAAGGTTAAACTTAAAAACACTTTTGAGACTTGTTTGGCTATAGGAATTCTTTTAATGAACTTAGGTGATAAAGACTTAGATCTTTGGAAAAGTGACTAGAGGTGCCTATAATCGGCTCTAGAAAATACTCTTCTTCATGCTAGAGGTGCCCAAAATTGACTCAAGAAATTATTGTTTTAAGAAGAGTACACTAAATCCAAGTCTATTTTTCTTGAACTTAGAGTTTATCTAAGAAGGCCCTTAATCAAACTTGTCCATAAAAACGCACATACGCACTAAACATTATAGTTTGTCTTCTAGGTACACCCTTAGGTAAGCGAAAGGTTAAGTCTAAAGAATAGACATAATTATGGTGGGGAAAATAAATGGAAACATAAGACCAAGAGAGAATGAAGTTTGAAAAATTGATGGTTTGCATTACTTGAGGACAAGCAATAGTTCAAGTTTGGGGGTGTGATAAGTGCTCAACTCACTATCACTTTCTACATTTTTCATGGGCATTAATCATCAAATCTACACCCACTTGGACTAATGCATATACTTAATACGATATATTTAGGGATTATGCTATTAAAGATAATATTTATAGAAAAGACATACTTTACTGTATTTTTATGTTTGTGTAGGAAAAAGTATTGCCGAGGCAGCAAAATTTGGCCGAGGCAGGACCTGATGCCGAGGCATCAGAGGAAAAAGAGCAATATGGTAGGCAAACTGAGGAGAAAAATGAGAAGAACGTTGTTGGACAAGAAGCCCAAGGATCAGAGCTGAATAGCCTGAAGAAAGCCCAAAGACAAGACCACGCGGAAAAACCTTCTAGAAGATAAAAACTTATAAATATTTAACCCATGTACATAACTTATTCCCTACTCCAAGTTGTATTCTACTTAGGAAAGGTTTGCCCTAGGCCAAACCTATATAAGACATGGTCGTCCAAGGGAAGAGAAGAGCCGAATTGAGAGAGTTCACCCTAGGAATCATTGTTGTTCTTCTTTTCATCATGTTCTAAACTTTCTTAGGGTTTAGGTGAATGTTGTTGAGTATTAGTGAGAAGAGATTGTATCTTGTTCTTGTTTTCAATGCAATAAAATATCAAAGTTTGCTTACTCTTTGCCATTCTTTGTTCTTGCATCCAAGCCCGGGAGGGAAGTTTGTAAGTTATCTATTTGTCTAGACTCGGGAGAGTTAAACTCACAAAAGAAGTAAGTGCGGTATTCGAATCTATTAGAGGATACTAACTCGGCCTAGGGATAGGTTGGAGTTTCAACGGCTAAAAGAAGTGTTCACTTTTATTCTATTTAACTTTCTTTAATTCTTTTATTTAGTCTAATCAAAACTCAACTACTTGTATTCTTTATTTTATTTCTTACAAAGCAAGAAGACAAAACAAGACATATTAAGTACACCAATTCTTGTGGAGACGATATCTGATTTACTCATCACTTTATTACTTGGCGACGTGTTCACTTGCACAAATTACGCATATTTGACACGCATGAATAGCTATACATAAAATATAAAGCAAAGAAATGGAAAATTAATTTACACTATAAGCTCTCAAAAGAAAATAGGTTTCAACTTAAGAGATGATTTTATCATATCACAGACCTAAACATAATTATAAAAAAAATATGAAAATATCTAAAAACAAATATAATTATAATTGGTATTTTAACAAAATTTCCAATGAGACACATATGTTTTCAAAATGTTTAATATGGTCCTTATATTTTGATAAAATGTGCAATGGAGTACATGTGCTTTTAAAATATTTAATATTTATATTTCGATAAAATGTCCAATATTACATGTACATCAATACGTGTTCAATTTCAAATAAAAATAACTATTTTCTTTCGGTTTATTTATGTTATCATATTACTTTTTAACCCTCTCATTGCTTAAGGTTTTATCCTTACTAATTTTGATTGATCCATGTCCTACATTTAATTTTATTGGTTAAGTTTCTCAACAAGGAATTTTTACTTACATAAGACTTTAAACTCGAGATATGTATATACAATTCACAAGTTATTTGTTTTTTTTATAACATAAAATGGTTTCATCTTGTTCACAGAAAGATAGCGAAAGTTGTCTATATTTGTTAGCAAAATTAATTGGGTAGTGGATGTTCCCCAACTTACCATATTAAGTTCCCCCAACTCCCCATTGCCTGCATCAAATTCTTCCTATTCATTCAACTCTCAACCACCTTCTTCTAGCCAAACAGTAATGGTCATTTCCTCGAAGCTTTGTCTTCTTTTCCTGTTCAATCTCTTATCATTTGGTAAATTTCTCCTCCTTCATTCAATGTATATTATGTATGTGTTTGTGTGGGATTGTAGTTTAGATTTTTGATCTTGTTTCTAGTATTCAGTTAATGTTTTAAGCTTCTGATTCAAAGATCATTGGTTTGATTATGTTTATAACAAAATTTTCAGGGATTTTATTTTCTTCAGCTACCGTTTTTATTGTCGAAAACCATCGCAGTTTCACAGTTTGGCCTGGTTCTCTCTCCGGAAACGATGCTGCACTTGGCAATGGTGGTTTTGCATTGTCACCAGGTTCGTTGGTCCAGTTACAAGTTCCACACGGTTGGTCAGGCCGCCTCTGGGGTCGAACCAGCTGCAAATTCGACGACTCTGGCTCTGGCAAATGCATAACAGGTGACTGCGGTGGCGTACTGAAATGCAGCGGCGGTGGTGTACCTCCTGTCACCCTGGTAGAGTTCACCATCGCTGGTGGCTCTGATGATAATAATGACTATTATGATGTTAGTGTTGTTGATGATTACAACGTTCCATTGGGAGTCAAGGCAGTTGGTGGCTCAAGGGATTGCCAATATGCAGGCTGCGTTACAGATCTTAACGCGAATTATCCGGTTGAATTACGGGTTATGGATTCGGGTTCCGTAGTCGCTTGCAAGAGCGCATGCACCGCGTTTAACAGGCCGGAGTTTTGCTGCACCGGGGATCATGCTACTCCTCAAACTTGCTCACCTACTCAGTACTCCAAGATGTTCAAGAATGCATGCCTCACTGCTTATAGTTATGCTTATGATGATGCCTCTAGCATTAGGACATGTTCCGGTTCGGATTATTTGATCACATTTTGTCCAACCGTGTCATGAAAATTAAAGAATCAAAGATGAAAGGGAAGCCATAAACTTTGCGTGAGCCATAATATTTATGGGGTATGGTTGGTTATGTTACACATTGAATACATTTCATGTGCTCCGGCAAAAGAAATGTTTTAAGGGGTTCATATAAATTACATTACAAGTGAATGAAAAATAAAAATAATATGTTTATATATAAAATAATATTGATATAAAAGTTAAACACATGTTCAAAATAAAAAATTATTCAGAATCGAATCTAAAATCTAATATTAATCAAGACTAAAGCTATTTTATTTAAAAAATATTATAATAAAAATTTATTACTTTTATTTTTTTTTAAAATTAAGTCGAGGTTTGATTAAAGCATAACACCTACAAAATAGTATACTTTATAAGATAAATTGATTTATTTTATGGGATAAGATAAGTTAGTAAAATTCTTTATATGTTTTTGGGATTTTAGATGATTGAAATAGATGATTCAAATTAAATCTTTTAAATTTTTTATGATTTAGTGATAATTTTTATATAATCGATTGTTAATTATTCGTTTCAGTCATGCAATTATCCTAAAAACATGTAAAACTTAAAGAATTTTATACTATATAACTTGATCATATCTCTAATTTTATACTATAATGTTGAATCATAGTGAGCTATCCACAATGAACTATCCAAGTGAGCTGAAATAGCATAATAATAATGCTGAAAACAAGAAAGACAATACAAACAATGAAAAAAGAAAAAACTAACTACATTCTACATGTTACATTAGTTTTACATTATAAATATGTACTCAATCCAGTTATAGAGGCAAGCTCAAAGAAATGAAATACTCATTCTTATTATGTACATGAATTATGCATAATATGGTATCAAAAACTTTAAGATCAGTTCTGGTGTCCATTTTCGCCTGCTAAGCTTCTATTTTTTTCGGTTTTGACTCTCCTGTATCATGTCTATAGAAACACCACTTTCAGTAGGTGTCGTGATTGATTTTTCTGATTTAGATGAGACCTCTGAGCAGTTCTTCTTCAGCAAAAGAATTAATATTTACCTCGATGACACAAACTTTATGTTGTGGAAGCAGTAAGTTACGCTCATTATGGCTGTCATAACTTAGAAGGTTATCTTGATGGCTCTATTGTGATTCTTGTTAAACACCTGGTGAGTACACATGGTACTAAGGTTCTAAATCCGTTTTACACTCTATTCTATAAACAAGATAGTTCATTGGCTTCTTGGCTCCTCTCCATAACAAGCCTCGACATACTCCTTCAACTTATAGTAACTGAAACAACGACTTCCATCTAGGGTACTATTCTCAATCTTTATTTCAAGCTTTCTACTACTCATATTATGCACCTTCATTATCAGTTGAGGGATATTAAGAAAAAAGATATCTCAATGGTGCTTATACAATGTAAATCAAATAAGTGTGTGATCTTCTCGTCTCTTCTGGACATCCAGTTTCAGCGATTAAACATATTGTAACACTTCTAAATGGGCTTCCACCTGAATATGATTCTTTTGTGGTTATGATCTTTGTCATTCGAGAATCATACATTGTCAATGGGGTTATTTTCATTCTCCTAGATGCTTAATCACGATCAGATGATCCTATTCGTATGCCTATTGGCATAAACAACACCTATTACTCTATAGGCCCAAGACCAAATGAAAAATAATCTCGAAAAAGTCTTCTCCATACAATAGTGGTTGGTTCAGAGGTCGATCACAAGTTCAATATCGATTCTGTGGTAAACTTAGACACTTTGTTGATCGTTGTTGGAATAGATTTGACAAAGCTTTCAAAGGTTTCTCCCTTCAGGATAACATCTAACCTCCCACACAGGCCAACACTGAATGCTTCAAAACTACACATCAGATTGGATATGATCCTTTTATTGCTTCACCAAGTGTATCTGATCTTCTTCCAATGCTCCCCCAATTGAAGAAGTTCACTTTAATACTCTTTTGGCCATATTACCTACCTCAACTGTCACTTGAATACCAGACTCGAGAGCAACTCATCATGTAACCAACACCTCTAACACATTTTTCTCTAATTCTCCATACTATATATAGTAAGGGTCATGTACATATTGGTGATGGTTCTTTCTTACCCATATCACAAGTAGGTCAAACTATTTTACTTACTAAAAATCGTATTACACAATTACTTCATGTTTCATAAATCACTCGAAATATACTATTTGTTTCAAAATTCACCAAAGATAATTTAATTTTCTTTGAGTTTCATGATCAATTTTGTTGTATGAAGGATAAAAATATAAGATCTATTCTTTTTCATGGTACACGAAAAGATGGTTTATATCATATAATTTGGCTTCTTTTACGGCTTATGCTTTCTATTTCAGCTCATGTTGTCACTCTTTTTTGGCTATGACACAAAAGGTTTGGTCATTCTTATGGATAAGGATCTCATATGTATTACCTGTTAAATGCGAAAGAATCATACTCTCCTCTATAAAAACTCTACTACTTGCTATCATAATCCTTTTGAACATGAAGGAATAGATCGTTGGGGTCCAGTTGAAGTTAGGTCTAATAGATTTTTATATTATATCTCTTTTATTGATATGACTACACGAAATTTTTAGATTTACTTATTGAAAACTAAATCTGAATCTGCTACTGCATTTTTTTATATTTTATAAACTTGTACAAAATCAACATAATACTCAGTTAAAGGCTGTTCAAATAGATAATGAAAGTGAGTTTGATTTTTTACATACTACATTATCACATCAAGGAATTCAATATCGTATCACATGTTCTCACTCCTGTTAACAAAATAGAGTTGTTGAATGAAAGCAACGATATATATTTGAAACAACCTTATCTTTAATGGCTCAAGCATCAATGCCCTTCAAGTTTTGGTCTATGTATTTCTCAGTGTTGTGGATTTTATTAATCAATTATCCTCAAGAAAATTGAAAAATATCTCACCTTTTCAGCTTTTACATGGTAAAGTTTCAGACTTCAACTTTCTTAGGGTGTTTGGTTATGAGTGTTTTTCATACACTCGCCCCTTCAACTCTCAAAAGTTAAATTTAAGATTCAAACCATATTTTTTCTTGGTACTCTCTCAAGTATCAAGGTTATCAGTGTGTGGATAGCACAAAAAGAATTTTTATCTCTCAGAATATTGTCTTTATTGAGATATTTTTCTATATTCATTTTTTGATGAGCCACATGGAACCAAAGAAGAACAACATTTCAACAAAAGTCTCTATTGTTCCTACTACTCATCAATGACAAACCACACTTTATGTTGCTCATGGTGAGATTCCAGTTTCAAACGCTGAAAAAACTATACATGACACTATCCCTGACATATATGAACTAGTTCTTGAATTTTAGATCATTCACCCAACTCTCCTGCTGATATACAACATCCTATTACTGAAAAAATTTTATAGGTAATCATACCTTCTAGTTTTGTTACAATAATCCCTACTTCAGTATCTATATAATCAATTTCAGCATCTCTAGCTTAGAAAAAAATATACATCTTATGGTCACACGCAGTAAAATGTGTATTTTCAGACCTAAACTTTATCACACACAATTTGTAGATACATTTTTTAGTGTACATGAAGCTCTCCAACATCCTGAATAGTCGAAGGTTGTTCTCATGGAATTCAATACCCTTCAAAACAATAACACATGGAAACTCACTGAACTTTCACTAGGAAAGAAGGTCATAAGCAACAGAAAACTATTTTGGATAAAATACAACTCAGATGGAACCATTAGTAGATATAAAGCTTGTCTTGTAGCCAAAGGCTTCACACAAGTATTAGGTTAGGATTATCTTGATAATTTTAGTCGTATAGTTTAATTCTTTATTATCAATATTCTCATATCAATAGTTGTCGCAAATAAGTAAAAAATTCACTAAATCAATGTTAATTATGTACATTTTAAGGAGATCTCAAGAAGACAGTCTATATGTATCTATCAACAGGGTTCATTAGATATTTAAATCATAGAACTCTCTTAGTTTACAAGTTAACATAGGTTTTATATGGATTACGCCAAGCTCCTATGAATTAGTTTCTTAAATTAAAAGACTATCTCAACAATCAAGGATTTTAAGCCTCCTTAGTTGGCTCTTCTCTATTTATTTTTCAAGATTTCACAATACAAACCTATATTTTTGTATATGTGGATGACATTCTTGTTACTAGAAGCTAAAAGGATCATATCTATTGTGTAATTATCAATCTTAATGATAAACTCTCTTAAGAATCTCGGATATGTTCATTTCTTCCTTGGCATTGAAGTACACAATATTGATAATGACATGTTCTTAATTCAGAAGCAGTACATATAACATCTTCTACAAAAAGTAGGAGTACATCATAATAAATTTATTTTTACACCAATAAATGCATACCCAAAACTAGTAAACATGATGGAGAACGTCTTCAGGACATACAACAATATCGTTGTATCATAGGAGTCTTACAATATGTTTGTCATACTAGACCTGACCTCTCATTTGTTGTCAATAAACTTGCTCATTATATGCAAAATCTATCAGATACTGTAAACTAAAATTAATTTTGATATAACAAATATATTAGAAGACTATTTTAAAATAAATTTTTAAGTCCGTAAGTCAAAAACTCAACTTTAAGTCAAACCAAAAACATCAAAATAATTTTTTAAGTGATTTTAGTCCAGACGTTTTGATACCATCCAAAATGGTATCGATACCCAGTTTTATTTTTGATGAATGTTCTTGAAGATTTTCCAAGCATTTCGATTCACCTAGAAATGGTTTCAAAACGGGATTCAAATTATAACTAAGATTTTGAAGTTTTAACAGATATTTCACAATAACCCAAGGGTGTTTCGATACGATTTGTAATCTACCAACTTTTCTTTCGAAATAACCCTCAGAGGTATCGATACCATGCTTAATCATTTAAATAATTTAAAAATCATGTTTCAATATGCCTAGTCACCGTTTCAATACCTTGAAAATTCTCCAACGGCTATCTAAGTTTTAAATGTTTTTGATCATTGGTGACAATTAGAGCTTTAAATGTTAGTTAACCCGTTTTGAAACGGCCCTAAGTGCGTTTCAATACGATTGGTCACATTTTAATCCTTGTATCGATAAAGCTTTAAGTCGTTTTGATACACCCCATATTTTAAAGACAAAGCATTTCAATACCATGACACATGGTTTCAAAACTCCTATAATAAATGCACAACGTCTCTTTCTATTTTTGTACTTTTTCGAAACAGGAACCTCGTGTTTCAATACTAAAGGTTGCAGAAGTGCATTTATGGTGGAAAGATGGAGCTCCAACGTCTATAATTATAATCCAAACAACTCCAACAGTTAGAATTCAATTAGAATGTATAAAAACAAGTCTCCAAAGCTACAACAATAACTAATGATCCAAAAGATTTCATCCTAGCATCAAATCCAACCACAAGGGTTAAATTGCAAAATCTTTGAACAAGACACATTCAATCTTCATTATATTTTAATTTCTGAGTTTGGGTTGTGTTGCACTTGTAATTGGTGTAAAATTTGTTCTGAGAGAAATTATTTTTGCCATTCTTCATCTTTATAACCTTGTGAGATGGAATCAATCTTTGGGTAGAAAGATTGATTTAGTTTGTAACGGTTATCCCTTGAACCAAGAAAAAAGTCGAATTCACTATTGAATTGGGTTAAAAATCCTTATTAGGAACTAAGGTAGTGGATGTAGGTGTTTGTTCGAAGGTTGAGCCACTATAAATTTTGTGTTCTTAATTTTTCACATTTTTACCGAAATCTTCCATCAAAAATTTTAAATAGTCAATTCACCCCCTCTTGGCCAACTACAGCAATTGATCAACTTAATAATTGGTATCATACCTAGATCTTTAAAGGGATTGACATCCACAAAAGAAGATCCAAATATTGTTGATCATCTCTACAAGTAGAATCAAATGACATCCACTTCTGGGTAAAGTTGGGATGAGTCACATTCCGTCACAAAGACATTATTCTTTAACGGAGATAACTACCCCTATTGGAAGAATAGGATGAGATTATTCATCAAATCCCATGATTATATCCTCTGGGACATAATTAAAGATGTATCTTCCTTTCCAATGAAGCAAGAAAGTGGTCGGCAAATTCCAAAGATAAGAAACGAGATGATGATAGAGGAGAGAAAATGGATGTCAACAAACGACAAGGCTTTGCATATTTTGTTTTGTACCCTTGGTCTCGACATTTACTTAAAGATTTTATCTTGTAAGAGTTCAAAGAAGGTATGAGATTCTCTAGAGATGACTTATGAAGGCATCAATGATGTAAAGGAAACCAAGATTAACCTTTAAAATCTCAACTACGAGAATTTCAAGATGAAACCGGATGAGGACATCACCAAAATATTTAAAAGATTCAATGGAATCATTTCGGAAGCTCATTTAATCACTTCTTTAATCTTGGGATAAAAAAAGGATCGTTATTTTTGAAGCCAAAGACTTGAAGACCTTGAAGCTCGATGCTCTCGTGGATTCACTTCTCACCTATGAGATTATGAAGAAAGAAAATAAAGAAGAAAAGAAGAGAGATAAGAAGAATGTGAAGAAAAAAGACTTGGAATCAAAGAAACAAAGAATCCCCCCTTAAAGCCTCTCTACTTCTAAAGGTGGGCAACACAAGTGAAGAAGAGGAACTAGAAGAATTGGCTATGTTAGCCAAATAGTTCACTCGTCTTATGAGGTCAAGAAGAAATCAAAGATTTCAAAGAAAGAATGACTTCAAAAGAAGGAGCCAAGAAGATGAGGGTGGCCAAATTATATGCTATGCGTGCAAGAAACCGGGTCACATTAGAACCGAAAGCTCTCATTACAAAAACAAAAGGTTCGAGAAGAAAAAGAAGCATAAGGCTCATGTTACTACTTGGAGCGATGAGGATTAATTATCCTCTTACAATGATCTTACCTATAATGAATTATATGATACTTATGATGAGTTGCAAGATGGATATGATGAATTAGTTTTAGAATATAAGGAATCTCTTAAGAAAAATAAGAAAATTGTTTTAGATTTGAAAAATGAAAATGCTCCCTTAGTTAAAACTAATTTAGAACTAGAAAGTAAATTAAATGAAATGCATGAGAAATTCAAGAAACTAAAAGCTAAAAATATTGGCATGTATAATTTGCTCTCTAGGATAAAGGAAGATCACCTAAAAGAAATATGTGACTTAAAAAGTTCTCTAGGTAAGATTAGTTCTAATAATATACTTAATTCTAGAACTAATTATGTTAGGAAGAACTTTCTTAACTATAAACATGGAAGTTTCCTTAGGCAATATAAAGGTAAAAAGATTAGGAGCATATGGGTTCCTAAGAATATTATTGCTTCTAATGATATTGTTGCTATTGCAACTTAGTTCCCTAAGGAGATCAAGCTTATGGGAACTAACAAACATGGACCCAAACAAGTTTGGGTACCAAAAGCAAAAACTTAATTCCATGTTTATAGGTGAACATTACTACAAGGTCAAAGCTTAAAGTCAAATTATAAGAAACCTTGATGGTAGATGCTCAAGGAGATTGACCAAGGAAAAAAGAAGATTAAAGGTGCAAGAGCTTGATCTTAGTGGATTAATGATAACTCCAAAGGAAAAGTTGAAAATATTAGCTCAATCGATGTTTATACCTTTAATTTTCTCGTATACTTCTCACATTGTCAATGGTCTTATGTTTGTGTTTGTATGAGCTTGAATTCTTACTTGTTTAATTGATTCTATGTCTTGCATGATTTTTGTGCTTATATGGTATCTATGATATTGAATCTATTTTATGATGCTCATGGTATCGTATACAGTTGTGGTTCCAATATGAGTGAGGTCTATATCGAAATAGCCCTATATCGAAACAGGTTGGAATAGTTTCGGAATGTAACCCCCTTAGCCCGGCCTGGACGGAACCGACACTAATGGATCACACGGGGAATATCAAACCAAACCTGCGAAGGTTCGATTCGATAAACAACCCCAAAAACCGTAACTTTTTTTCTTTTTATTTTATCTTATCTAGATGCACAATTAATTCCCTATGTGTAACTAATTCAAGTAAGACAAAGACACACATAGTTCAACCATTATGAACAAGTCAATCGAATGCATACTTGAACTTAATTGCAAAGTATGTAATAATAGATATATCATCCATCTTAAGTCATGCAATACGTATCTAGACTGTAACATGAATCAAGGTATCATAACATCACCTAAAATTACATGTAAATCACTAGGTACACTCACTAAGTTGATTCCTATATTTCATGCATTTAGAACACTCAAATTGCCCTTTTTATGCCACGTGTTTCGAAACAGCCCTTAATGTGTTTCAGAACACATCACCTGTTCTGAAACAGGCTTTAAGGTGCATCGAAATAGTCAACTCCAATGGCATAATGGTACCGAACCCTGGTTCGATACAAGCACGTCCAGTGGCAAAATGGTATCGATACAGCCTCAGGGTGTATCGATACCCCCTGTGTCTTGACTCGTATGGGACATGTTAAGCTCATTTAAACCAACCAATCATACACTTTAATAAGCCAAAACTATATGCAACATTCCTAGGCATTACCAGCAACATAGTCACATCTCATAACACCAGAAACTATCTCAAGAAGTCCTATAGGCATGCTTCCTAAAGATGAATAGCACATGGTAAACATGCAAGTTCATGCTTCAACAATTCAAATATAACAAAATTTCAACAATTAATAACCAACAATGATGGTCTTATTACATCATGAAATCAAAGCCTAAACCTCTCCTCTCTCATAGATTATGTTACACAATGCCTTGCCCAATTTATTTGCCAAAGACATACCAAATTCAATGTGAACTTTCTCTTGGTTTCCTTGCCCCGAACTAAGCTCCAAGTGTCCTTATTTTTCTGCAAAGATGAAAAAAGAGCTTAAGCAATCTTGCTTAGTGAGGTAGCTCTACATATAATCATCAATGCATCTATTTAAAACCATGAAGAAAATATAATTTGCATTTCATAATTAAATCATGCTTGCTAAAGTTTCATGCCCAAGTTCTTCAAAACATATGCATCCTTGAGTTCACATAACCATATCAAAACAAATAATGAATGATGCTCAAACTTCTTCTCAATTTCAAGTATGTATATTGGCTTTCTAGTGATCACCTAATGTGAACCTTGAGTTCACCGAATACACGGATCCATGAGACATTTGTCTCGTCATGACACTAAGTCACCATTGACATGACACTAAGTCACCATTGACATGACACTAAGTCACCATTTGACATGACACTAAGTCACCATTTGATATGACACTAAGTCACCATTAGCACTACCACGTAGGATTGGACACATAGTCACCCTTGTTACGTGTAGGCGGCTCTACCACGCACGATTGGACACAAAGTCACCCTTGTTACGTGTAGGCAATATTCTATATTTTCAGTTTTGATTATAGTGCACTTAAGATAATCCTAATGACGTCATTCGTATTCGAATCAAAAGTTAGTGTCACTAGGCCAATATCATAATCAATTGTGCATGATAACTTGCTGCTCATAATGCATGCATAATATGTTCAACAAATGAACCAAAAGCCATGCCCAAAGGCACCATCATGTATAAGGCAAATAACCATGTTGTAATTCAAAACATTTCTCATAATTTTCCATATTCATGGATGCTAAATAAGCTATGCATTCAGCAAGTATCTCACATGTATGCACCAATTTAAAACATGCTCATGCTCATGCACTTCCATAAATCTCATGTAATAACAATGAAATACCTTTGTTGAAAATAGCCGAAACTCATATCGGTTCATTAAAACAAATACTTTACTTACTCTTGAACTATGGAAGGTTTTCACACTCTTCCATAGCCCCCAAAAACAGTATGTAACAAACGCGTTCCGCTTTTAATCCGAAAATCACTCACCAATAAGCGAAACAAGCTTTCGCCGCTATCCGATGATCGCACCAATCGCACCAGCAATCAAGCTTCTTCTTGTACCTCTTCTACAACATTAAAAACAGAGTATTCTCACAACATAACATGCTCAAACCAACAGCCACATCCGATCACCATTAAACTACCAAAAACTTAGCCGAAAAGACCAAAAACTAAGCCGAAACGCATCCGAACAACATCAGCCCAAAACCTAACGAATCTAACTTCTAATCCACTTCAATTATGATCCAAAAAAAATTCAAACCATCCTTATACCTCCAGCAACATTTAAGCATCTAAAACCGCCCATAAAACAACCGAAAAGCACCTTAAAACTACACCGATTGCATTATTCCGGGTTTAAATTAATGTGATATCAAATCAAGACTCAATCAACCATTAAATCAACATAAAAACATGATTGAAATCATATAATCTCCAGCATTAAACAAGATCCAAAAAGATCTGACAAAAACATAACAAAAACATTAGATCTAACATTAAAAACATAGAATCAAGTGTTTATTCAAAGATTAGCAAGCTAATACTTGGGAATTTCAATAAAGAACCTTAGAAAAGATTAAAAATCTAGAAAATTACCTTCAAGATCTATTCACCAAAAATATGAGATTTTCCCCCTTCTTGATTCCTTGCAATTTGATGTAGATTTGATGAAATCAATGCATAGGTTTTGTAAAGGATGGAAAGATGATGCAAGTGATGTATTCTTTGTAGAAAAAGATGCAAAAATCAGCAAGGAATTGAGAAGAAAAGATGAAGAGAAAGTGGAGAGAAAATGAGAGAAAAAGATGGGAGAAAAAGATGAGAAAAAGTGATTTTGGTAGAAAATGATTAAAAACCAAATTAAAGTAATTAAAATTATATTTTGGTGAATAATCATCATTAAAAATTAGAAATGGGTTTATGGCCCTCTAAGGATTCTAAGTTTAGCTTGCTTTTCAATTTAGTCACTAAAATAACCCAATTACTGAAAATCACAAATTAGTCCCCCAATTTTCCAAAAATTACAAATTGGTCATTTATGCATAATTAAGCATAATTAAAAATCATTAAAAAAATCTAAATTATTTTCTTTTAAATTAGAAACATATTTTAATATTTCAAACCACCTTCCAACTTATTATTTTTCTTAATTAAAAATATCCTTATTTTATTTTTCCCGGAATTAATGAACCGGAGAACCCGATTCGCCCCGAATCGAATTCACCTAACTAAGCCTAACTAATAACTCAAAAATGGGATGTTACAACTCTCCCCCTCTTAAGAAAATTTCGTCCTCGAAATTTACCTGAAGTAAACAAGTGAGGAAACTGCTCCTCCATGCTTTTCCTTGTCTCCCAAGTTGCTTCTTCAACACCTCGGTGTTTCCAAAGCACCTTAACCAACTCTATGGTCTTTCCTCGAAGAACCTTTGTATCCACATCCAAAATCCTCACCGGTTCTTCCTCATAACTCATATCCTCTCTTAACTCGATCTCCTCAACCGGAACAACATGAGAAGGATCCAATCTATATCTACGAAGCATCGATACATGAAAAACATCATGCATCCTACTCAACTCCTTCGGCAATCTCAACCTATAAGCAACAGGACCAACACGCTCCAACACATCATATGGTCCAATAAAACGTGGACTCAACTTACCCTTACGTCCAAGCCTCATCACTTTCTTCCATGGAGAAACCTTAAGGAACACTTTGTCCCCAACATCATACTCTATCTCCCTACGTTTCAAATCGGCATAGGACTTCTGCCTATCCAAAGCTTCCTTAAGCTTAGCACATATCAACTTAACTTTCTCATCCGTATCTTTCAACACTTGAGGCAAAGAAACATACTTCTGTCCAACTTCCTTCCAACACAAAGGTGTATGACACTTACGCCCATACAACGCCTCAAACGGTGCCATCTGTATACTCGCCTGAAAACTATTATTGTAAGCAAACTCTACCAACGACAATTGCTTCTCCCAAGAACCTTGAAACTCGATGATACAACACCTCAACATGTCCTCCAAAGTCTGAATAACACGCTTAGGCTGTCCATCCGTCGGTGGATGATAAGCCGTACTAAAACTAAGCCTCGTACCCAAAGCCATCTGTAAACTCCTCCAAAACTTGGACGTAAACCGCGGATCTCTATCCGATATGATCGACTTAGGCACACCATGCAACCTCACCACCTCAGAAACATACAAAGCTGCCAACTTATCCATGGAGTACGTCGTATGCACGGCAAGAAAATGTGCACACTTCGTAAACCTATCAACAATCACCCATATGGAATCCTTTTTGGACGGTGTTAATGGTAACCCTGTCACAAAATCCATGGTGATTCTCTCCCATTTCCATTTCGGAACTTGAACTGGTTGCAACAAACCTGCTGGGAACTGATGTTCAGCTTTTACCCGTTGACACACCATACAACGAGAAACAAACTCCGTCACATCTCTCTTTAAACCAACCCAAAAGTACACACTTTTGAGATCTCTGTACATCTTCACACTACCCGGATGTATAGCAAACGGACTAGTATGAGCCTCCACCAAGATAGCTTGCCTCAACTCTTGATCATCGGGCACCACAATCCGACCTTTAAAACATAACACCTCATCATCATCAAAATGATATTCAGTCAGTCTACCCTCAGCAATATCCTCCACAAAAGGTACCAAAGTCTCATCCTCCAACTGTTTCACCTTGATCATCTCAACCAAGACAGGCTTCACTTGCAACTCCGCCACTAAACCACCTTCCTTAGAAATACTCAACCTAGCAAACATCACTCTCAACTCAACAACCGCCTTACGACTCAAAGCATCGGCCACTACATTGGCTTTCCCCGGATGATACTCAATCGATTAGTCATAGTCCTTAAGCAACTCCATCCATCTTCGTTTCCTAAGATTCAAATCCTTTTGTGACATGAGATACTTTAAACTCTTATGATCCGTATATATAGTACACTTCTCTCCATACAAGTAGTGTCTCCAAATCTTCAAAGTAAAAACCACCGCCGCCAACTCCAAATCATGCGTCGGATAGTTCTTTTCATGCACCCTCAACTGTCTAGAAGCATAAGCCACAACTTTCCCCTCTTGCATCAAAACACACCCAAGACCAACATATGATGCATCACTATAAACCATAAAATCCTTACCGGATTCGGGTTGTACCAACACCGGTGCATTAGTCAACACTTCTTCCAACTTCTCAAAACTCTTTTGTTGACTTCCTTTCCACTCAAAAGGAACCTTCTTTTGCAACAACTTGGTCATAGGAGCAGCAATGCTCGAAAAACCCTCAACGAACCTACGGTAATACCCAGCCAAACCTAGGAAACTCCGAACCTCCGACATTGATCTCGGTTGCTTCCAACCCATAACAGCCTCTATCTTCTTTGGATCAACACTAATCCCCTTCTCCGATGCCACATGACCAAGAAACACCACCTCTTTTAACCAAAACTCACACTTACTTAACTTAGCATACAACTGGTTCTCTTTCAACACTTGTATCACCAACCGCAAATGTCGATCATGATCTTCCTAGGTACGTGAATACACAAGGATATCATCTATGAACACTACCATAAACTGATCCAAGTACTCGTGAAACACCCAGTTCATCATATCCATAAAAGCAGCAGGGGCATTCGTCAAACCAAACGACATCACCAAAAACTCATAATGACCATATCTTGTCCGGAAAACCGTTTTCAATACATCCTCCTCTTTCACTTTCAACTGATAGTACCCCGATCTCAAATTAATCTTCGAGAACATACTTGCTCCTTGAAACTGATCAAATAAATCATCAATCCTCGGCAAAGGATACTTATTCTTCACGGTCAACTTATTCAATTGCCGATAATCAATGCACATCCTCATTGTGCCATCTTTCTTCTTCACAAACAACACCGGTGCACCCCATGGTGAAACACTCGGTCGTATGAAACTACGGTCAAGCAACTCCTGTAACTGCATCTTTAACTCCTTTAACTCCTTAGGTGTTATGCGATACGGAGCAATGGACACCGGATTAGTACAAGCATAAAGCTCGATACTAAACTCCACATCAAGATCGTGAGGTAATCCTGGCAACTCCTCAGGAAAAACTTCCGGAAAGTCACATACCGTTCGAATATCCTGCACTCGAACCTCTCCTATCCCCGGATTCATCACATAAGCCAGATATGCTACAACACCATGTTGCATCAACTTTTCCGCTTGTAAAGCCGAAACCAAATTAGACAAGAATCCGATATACTCACTCTTAACCACAACCTCACTACCATCCAACAACCTCAAAGTAACTCGTTTCTTTTCAAAGTCCACCACAGCTCTATGTTCCGTCAACCAATCAACTCCCAAGATAAGGTCAAAACCATGAAACGGCAACTCCATCAAATCAACCTCAAAGACATGCCCTTGTACCTCCAATGGACATCTCCTATATAACCTCCTCACGATCACCGTCTCACCCAAAGAACTAGTAACCACAACTCCCACATCTAAGACATCAACAGGGATATCGAACATATATGCATGCTCACTCAAAACATAAGAATATGTAGATCCCGAATCTATCAAAGAAAACAACGGTACATTCTATAAAGAAAAAGTACTTGCAACCACATCTGTAGCATTACGGGTCCCACGCTGAGCATAAACTCCACGGCCACCTCCTTGTCTCTGGAAAGAACCTCTACCTCCCCCGCGTTCTCTACCAGGTACCACGACAACCTCAGCTCGGTTACCAACCTCACCAGCAAACTTCGGGCAATCTCTCTTCCGGTGATCCTTAGATCCACAACCAATGCAGGCACTAGTGGCCCACCAACATTCTCCCGGGTGGCGTCTAGAACATAAATTACAAACTGCTGCATCACCACCTCTACCATACTGCTGAGCACGTCCGCCATGTCCAAAGTCACCTCGGCGTCGATTGAATCTATATTGGTTATCCAAAAACCACTTACTCTTACCACCTTGGGTATTAGCCTCAACAAGCCTCTTTCCGACATCAGAAGACTTCCGAGCCTCCCTCAAAGATTCTTCGACATCCTTGGCCCGATTAACGAGCACATCAAACTCAGTGTACTCCACTGCTAACAAGTATGTCTTAATCTCCGGATCCAAACCATACCGGAACCTATCACACCTCTTACGCTCTGTAGGAACCAACTCAGGAGCATAGTGGCTCAACCTGATAAACTGTATCTCAAAATCGACAACACTCTCAGTGCCCTGCACTAAGGACAAGAACTCCCTCTTCTTAGCATCCTCGAACTGCGGACCCAAGAACTTCCGCACAAAGGCGGTCCTGAAGTACTCCCATGTAAGGTTAGCGACTGCTACACCCGCTCTCGTAGTAGTCCACCATCTATAAGCATCCCCCTGAAGCAGAGAGACTACACAACCCATCCTACGGGCATCCTGACAATCCATCTGATCTAGGATCCTCTCGGTACTAGCCAGCCACTCCTCAGCTGCACTCGGGTCAGACCCACGAAATTCAACACCTCCCAAGCTACGCAAACGCTCAAGTGTTAGCCCTGAGGTAACAACAACGGTAGGTGCGGGAGCCGGTACATGTACTCCAACTATGGCTGCCTGAAACGCACCCGTCATAGCCTGTATGAACGGTGCAAAATCCCTGAACTGGCCTCCCACTGGAACCGGAGGCACTCCAACGGGTGGCACACCAACTGGTGGAGGAGGTGGAAGCGGTTCCTCCCTCACATTAGCTTCTCCCTCGGCCTGACCTTCCGTGATCAAGCTCGTGGTAGCTCGGTTCTCACGTCTCGGAGGCATGGTCTAGAAATTCAACATGCAGTTTTAAAACAAAACATTAAGATATATTAAACTTATATTCGGGCAAGATCCAAGGGAAACCGATGAACAGTTAAAACATATTGGCATAGGCAATGTGTAACCGACCATCTCTTTACTCATATTTATTCTATATGCACTCTCAATATAAGTATGCATGCAACATCAATATGTCATATTCAATCTAACATCCTAACAACCAACCACAAAACATGGCAAACCGATACTTACTTGATAACCCAACAACACATTCAACAAACCAACATCGCATTTTATTCAACCTGACAATACACTTTTCGAACCTACCACACATGTTTCAAACCTGGCTCTGATACCACCAAATGTAACCCCCTTATCCCAGCCTGGACGGAACCGGCACTAATGGGTCACACGGGGAATATCAAACCAAACCCGCGAAGGTTCGATTCGATAAACAACCCTAAAAACTGTACCTTTTTTTCTTTTTATTTTATCTTATCTAGATGCACAATTAATTCCCTATGTGTAACTAATTCAAGTGAGACAAAGACACACATAGTTCAACCATTATGAACAAGTCAATCGAATGCATACTTGAACTTAATTGCAAAGTATGTAATAATAGATATATCATCCATCTTAAGTCATGCAATACGTATCTAGACTGAAACATGAATCAAGGTATCATAACATCACCTAAAATTATATATAAATCACTAGGTACACTCACTAAGTTGATTCCTATGTTTCATGCATTTAAAACACTCAAATTACCCTTTTTATGCCACGTGTTTCGAAACAGCCCTTAATGTGTTTCGAAACACATCACCTGTTCCGAAACAGGCTTTAAGGTGCATCGAAACAGTCAACTCCAGTGGCATAATGGTACCGAACCCTGGTTCGATACAAGCACGTCCAGTGGCAAAATGGTATCGATATAACCTCAGGGTGTATCGATACCCCCTGTGTCCTGACTCGTATAGGACATGTTAAGCTCATTTAAACCACCCAATCATACACTTTAATAAGCCAAAACTATATGCAACATTCCTAGGCATTACTAGCAACATAGTCACATCTCATAACACCAGAAACTATCTCAAGAAGTCCTAGAAGCATAAGCCACAACTTTCCCCTCTTGCATCAAAACACACCCAAGACCAACATATGATGCATCACTATAAACCACAAAATCCTTACCGGATTCGGGTTGTACCAACACCGGTGCATTAGTCAACACTTCTTTCAACTTCTCAAAACTCTTTTGTTGACTTCCTTTCCACTCAAAAGGAACCTTCTTTTGCAACAACTTGGTCATAGGAGCAGCAATGCTCGAAAAACCCTCAACGAACCTACGGTAATACCCAGCCAAACCTAGGAAACTCCGAACCTCCGACACTGATCTCGGTTACTTCCAACCCATAACAGCCTCTATCTTCTTTGGATCAACACTAATCCCCTTCTCCGATGCCACATGACCAAGAAACACCACCTCTTTTAACCAAAACTCACACTTACTTAACTTAGCATACAACTGGTTCTCTTTCAACACTTGCATCACCAACCGCAAATGCCGATCATGATCTTCCTAGGTACGTGAATACACAAGGATATCATCTATGAACACTACCACAAACTGATCCAAGTACTCGTGAAACACCCGGTTCATCATATCCATAAAAGCAGCAGGGGCATTCGTCAAATCAAACGGCATCACCAAAAACTCATAATGACCATATCTTGTCCGAAAAACCGTTTTCAACACATCCTCCTCTTTCACTTTCAACTGATAGTACCCCGATCTCAAATTAATCTTCGAGAACACACTTGCTCCTCGAAACTGATCAAATAAATCATCAATCCTCGGCAAAGGATACTTATTCTTCACGGTCAACTTATTCAATTGCCGATAATCAATGCACATCCTCATTGTGCCATCTTTCTTCTTCACAAACAACACCGGTGCACCCCATGGTGAAACACTCGGTCGTATGAAACCACGGTCAAGCAACTCCTGCAACTGCATCTTTAACTCCTTTAACTCCTTAGGTGTCATGCGATACGGAGCAATGGACACCGGATTAGTACAAGCATAAAGCTCGATACTAAACTCCACATCAAGATCGGGAGGTAATCCTGGCAACTCCTCAGGAAAAACTTCCAGAAAGTCACATACCGTTCGAATATCCTACACTCGAACCTCTCCTATCCCCAGATTCATCACATAAGCCAGATATGCTACACCACCATGTTGCATCAACTTTTCCGCTTGTAAAGCCGAAACCACATTAGACAAGAATCCGGTATACTCACTCTTAACCACAACCTCACTACCATCCAACAACCTCAAAGTAACTCGTTTCTTTTCAAAGTCCACCACAGCTCTATGTTCCGTCAACCAATCAACTCCCAAGATAAGGTCAAAACCATGAAACGGCAACTCCATCAAATCAACCTCAAAGACATGCCCTTGCACCTCCAACAGACATCTCCTATATAACCTGCTCACGATCACCGTCTCACCCAAAGAACTAGTAACCACAACTCCCACATCTAAGACATCAACAGGGATATCCAACATACATGCATGCTCACTCAAAACATAAGAATATGTAGATCCCGAATCTATCAAAGAAAACAACGGTACATTCTATAAAGAAAAGGTACTTGCAACCACATCTGTAGCATTACGGGTCCAACGCTGAGCATAAACTCCACGGCCACCTCCTTGTCTCTGGAAAGAACCTCTACCTCCCCCGCGTCCTCTACCAGGTACCACGGCAACCTCACAGAAAACCTCGGGCAATCTCTCTTCCGGTGATCCTTAGATCCACAACCAATGCAGGTACTAGTGGCCCACCAACATTCTCCTGGATGGCGTCTAGAACACAAATTACAAACTGCTGCATCACCACCTCTACCATACTGCTGAGCACGTCCGCCATGTCCAAAGTCACCTCGGCGTCGATCGAATCTATATCGGTTATCCCAAAACCTCTTACTCTTACCACCTTGGGTATTAGCCTCAACAGGCCTCTTTCCGACATCAGAAGACTTCCGAGCCTCCCTCAAAGATTCCTCGACATCCTTGGCCCGATTAACGAGCACATCAAACTCAGTGTACTCCGCTGCTAACAAGTATGTCTTAATCTCTGGATCCAAACCATACCGGAACCTATCACACCTCTTACGCTCTGTAGGAACCAACTCAGGAGCATAGTGGCTCAACCTGATAAACTGTATCTTAAAATCGACAACACTCTCAGTGCCCTGCACTAAGGACATGAACTCTCTCTTCTTAGCATCCTCTAACTGCAGACCCAAGAACTTCCGCACAAAGGCGGTCCTGAAGTACTCCCATGTCAGGTTAGCGACTGCTACACCCGCTCTCGTAGTAGTCCACCATCTATAAGCATCCCCCTGAAGCAGAGAGACTACACAACCCATCCTACGGGTATCCTGACAATCCATCTGATCTAGGATCCTCTCGGTACTAGCCAGCCACTCCTCAGCTGCACTCGGGTCAGACCCACAAAACTCAACACCTCCCAAGCTACGCAAACGCTCAAGTGGTAGCCTTGAGGTAACAACAATGGCAGGTGCGGGAGCCGGTACATGTACTCCAACTATGGCTGCCTGAAACGCACCCGTCATAGCCTGTATGAACGGTGCAAAATCCCCGAACTGGCCTCCCATTGGAACCGGAGGCACTCCAATGGGTGGCACACCAACTGGTGGAGGAGGTGGAAGCGATTCCTCCCTCACATTAGCTTCTCCCTCGGCCTGACCTTCCGTGATCAAGCTCGCGGTAGCTCGGTTCTCACGTCTCGGAGGCATGGTCTAGAAATTCAACATGCAGTTTTAAAACAAAACATTAAGACATATTAAACTTATATTCGGGCAAGATCCAAGGGAAACCGATGAACAGTTAAAACATATTGGCATAGGCAATGTGTAACCGACCATCTCTTTACTCATATTCATTCTATATGCACTCTCAATATAAGTATGCATGCAACATCAATATGTCATATTCAATCTAACATCCTAACAACCAACCACAAAACATGGCAAACCGATACTTACTTGACAACCCAACAACATATTCAACAAACCAACATCGCATTTTATTCAACCTGACAACATATCACCCTTTTTATGTTTCATACATTTAAAACACTCAAATTACCCTTTTTATGCCACGTGTTTCGAAACAGCCCTTAATGTGTTTCGGAACATATCACCTGTTCTGAAACAGGCTTTAAGGTGCATCGAAACAGTCAACTCCAGTGGCATAATGGTACCGAACCCTGGTTCGATACAAGCACGTCCAGTGGCAAAATGGTATCGATACAGCCTCAGGGTGTATCGATACCCCCTGTATCCTGACTCGTATGGGACATGTTAAGCTCATTTAAACCACCCAATCATGCACTTTAATAAGCCAAAACTATATGCAACATTCCTAGGCATTACCAGCAACATAGTCACATCTCATAACACCAGAAACTATCTCAAGAAGTCCTATAGGCATGCTTCCTAAAGATGAATAGCACATGGTAAATATGCAAGTTCATGCTTCAATAATTCAAATATAACAACATGAAATCAAAGCCTAAACCTCTCTTCTCTCATAGATTGTGTTACACAATGCCTTGCCTAATTTATTTGCCAAAGACATACCAAATTCAATGTGAACTTTCCCTTGGTTTCCTTGCCCCAAACTAAGCTCCAAGTGTCCTTATTTTTCTGCAAAGATGAAAAGAGAGCTTAAGCAATCTTACTTAGTGAGGTAGCTCCACATATAATCATCAATGCATCTATTTAAAACCATGAAGAAAACATAATTTGCATTTCATAATTAAATCATGCTTGCTAAAGTTTCATGCCCAAGTTCGTTAAAACATATGCATCCTTGAGTTCACATAACCATATCAAAACAAATAATGAATGATGCTCAAACTTCTTCTCAATTTCAAGTATGTATATTGGCTTTCTAGTGATCACCTAATGTGAACCTTGAGTTCACCGAATACACGGATCCATGAGACATTTGTCTCGTCATGACACGAAGTCACCATTGACATGACACTAAGTCACCATTGACATGACACTAAGTCACCATTTGACATGACACTAAGTCACCATTTGACATGACACTAAGTCATCATTAGCACTACCACGCACGATCAGACACATAGTCACCCTTGTTACGTGTAGGCAATATTCTGTATTTTTAGTTTTGATTATAGTGCACTTAAGATAATCCTAATGACGTCATTCGTATTCGAATCAAAAGTTAGTGTCACTAGGCCAATATCATAATCAATTGTGCATGATAACTTGCTGCTCATAATGCATGCATAATATGTTCAACAAATGAACCAAAAGCCATGCCCAAAGGCACCATCATGTATAAGGCAAATAACCATGTTGTAATTCAAAACATTTCTCATAATTTTCCATATTCGTGGATGCTAAATAAGCTATGCATTCAGCAAGTATCTCACATGTATGCACCAATTTAAAACATGCTCATGCTCATGCACTTCCATAAATCTCATGTAATAACAATGAAATACCTTTGTTGAAAATAGCCGAAACTCATATCGGTTCATTAAAACAAATACTTTACTTACTCTTGAACTATGGAAGGTTTTCACACTCTTCCATAGCCCCCAAAAATAGTATGTAACAAACGCGTTCCGCTTTTAATCCGAAAATTACTCACCAATAAGCGAAACAAGCTTTCGCCGCTATCCGATGATCGCACCAATCGCACCAGCAATCAAGCTTCTTCTTGTACCTCTTCTACAACATTAAAAACAGAGTATTCTCACAACATAACATGCTCAAACTAACAGCCACATCCGATCACCATTAAACTACCAAAAACTTAGCCGAAAAGACCGAAAACTAAGTCGAAACGCATCCGAACAACATCAGCCCAAAACCTAACGAATCTAACATCTAATCCACTTCAATTATGATCCAAAAACACATCCAAACCATTCTTATACCTCCAGAAACATTTAAGCATCTAAAACAACCCATAAAACAACTGAAAAATACCTTAAAACTACACCGATTACATTATTCCGGGATTAAATTAATGTGATATCAAATCAAGACTCAATCAACCATTAAATCAACATAAAAACATGATTGAAATCATATAATCTCCAGCATTAAACAAGATCCAAAAAGATCTCACAAAAACATAACAAAAATATTAGATCTAACATTAAAAACATAGAATCAAGTGTTTATTCAAAGATTAACAAGCTAATACTTGGGAATTTCAATAAAGAACCTTAGAAAAGATTAAAAATCCAGAAAATTACCTTCAAGATCTATTCACCAAAAATATGAGATTTTCCCCTTCTTGATTCCTTGCAATTTGATATAGATTTGATGAAATCAATGCATAGGTTTTGTAAAGGATGGAAAGATGATGCAAGTAATGTATTCTTTGTAGAAAAAGATGCAAAAATCAGAAAGGAATTGAGAAGAAAAGATGAAGAGAAAGTGGAGAGAAAATGAGAGAAAAAGATGGGAGAAAAAGATGAGAAAAAGTGATTTTGGTAGAAAATGATTAAAAACCAAATTAAAGAAATTAAAATTATATTTTCGTGAATAATCATCATTAAAAATTAGAAATGGGTTTATGGCCCTCTAAGGATTCTAAGTTTAGCTTGTTTTTCAATTTAGTCACTAAAATAACCCAATTACCGAAAATCACAAATTAGTCCCCCAATTTTCCAAAAATTACAAATTGGTCATTTATGCATAATTAAGCATAATTAAAAATCATTACAGAAATTCAAATTATTTTCTTTTAAATTAGAAACATATTTTAATATTTCAAACCACCTTCCAACTTATTATTTTTCTTAATTAAAAATATCCTATTTTATTTTTCCCGGAATTAATGAACCGGAGAACCCGATTCGCCCCGAATCGAATTCACCTAACTAAGCCTAACTAATAACCCCAAAAACGGGATGTTACATGGAACATGCTGTTTCAAAAAGCCTATAAGGGCGTATCAAAATGCACGGTGACATATTAGGTTTAAAATAACTAAATCTTATTTTAACTCAAATTAAAACACTCTCACACCCTCCTCTCAAACCCTAACCGAAAACCTATTTAAAGAACCCCTCTCTTCATCAATTTTTACCAAAAAATCATAAGTTTTTCTTGAAGTATTTTCATCAAATCATCAAGGCTAAGGCTATATCAAAATTCGGTGCTTCAAAAACCATCAATTCTCTCCTAACCAATATTCAAGGTATTTTTGAAAAACCTTAATTTTGTTGGATTTTAGGATGTTAAAATTTAGATTTTAAACATATTTTAATTGCTTATTGTATGGTTTTTCAAAATCCTAAAAAATTTCAAAATCAAAATTTTTTCATACAAATATAAATTATTTTCATCGTAGTTTTTTACTGGTTTTTCAAGTTCTTTTAAATTTTTCAAAACCCTTGAATTATTGATCAATAGGATTGAATAAGTTTTATAAATTATATATGATTTTAAGTGCCTAAAACTAATACTTAACCGCTTTTAATCCTTAAATTATGGCACCCAAGAAAAGACAATGCACAGAGGGAGGTAGTTCATCGAGTGGCGCTTCTCGTGCCACCCGAACCGATCTTCAAGTGGTCTATGAAAAGAGTTTTGAAGATCACTTAAAGATTGACAATTTCCAACAATTTCAGAACCATAAGCTTAAGAAAGAGCGGTGTATGGGTGTGGACTTCATGAACTCGTTGAAATTTCAATTCCGCTATCTTTAACTCATTCATGATTATAAGTTCTTGATCTTCCTATCCTCTACCGGCAAGTTTTATCCAACCCTTGTCCTTATCTTTTATACTAATACTACATGCATTCTTTCTAAGGACAAGTCTAAAGGTGATAGTCATTGAGTCTTACCTCATGGGGAGACGTTTTCGCGTAGATGTTCAAACCTTGGTTGATGTTTTTGGACTTAAGAACGAGGGTATTTAGGATGAAAATTCACTTGACACCTTCACGGGTTTTGTTATAGACCTTGATGTCCATGATCAGTTTTTGTAGCTTATCATCTCTTGGTGGATTCATCCATTAGTGGCAAGTAGTAATGGATTCGTCAAGTTGACGGTTTTTGATTAATTACTTTCGTCAAGCATATAAACCCAATCTTCCTCAAATCATCTTTACTAATCTTGTTTGGCAAGTCAACAACCGTCACACTCCTTATGTTCGATCATTCTCCTATGCTTTTGTTCTAAGCTCTATCTTTTTGTATTTGAGAATTGATTGCTCCTACAACATCATGGATCCGGTCGAAGAACCTATTGGTGAAACTTCTCTCAACCGTTCTCATTTCCAATATATTAGCGGCAAATAGGTTCATGGTGGGGCACCTTCTCCTCCTCCCATTGATCCAGAACCTATCCAACAAGTGGCCTCTAATGTCGAGATGATGGCATTTCTCACTACACAATTCGAAGGCTTAGGCACTCACATGGATATGAGGTTTGATTCCATGAATGCTCATTTCAATAATCGTTTTGATGCTATGGATACAAGGTTGACGAGTCTTGAGAATCAAAACCTTTCTATGAGTCTTACTCTTGAAGTCCTTCGTGATCAATGACATCTTCTCAATGCTCCTACACATAGAAACGATGAAGAAGAAGGTGGTGAGGATGGTGAAGATGATGGTGATGGAGAATAATAGATTTAGCTATCTCTAGCTTTTGCTATGACTTTTAGGATTAGTTATATTTTTCTTTAGAATTAAGTTGAATTTCATTTTCATGTTAAGACTAATGCACCTATGTTATTATTATTTTTATGCTTTGATATTATGTTGGATTTTATTTTAATTAATGATATGGTATGTTTAAACTTAAATTGTTTTCTTGTTTCTTATTTTATATACTTTATCTTGTATTAATTTTGATCTAACAAAAAGGGAAAGAAAAGTCTTTAAAAAAATTTAGAAGTTATGCAAAAATTAAGGGAGAGTTTTTTAAACTTAAAAAATTGGTTTTAAACTTAAAATTTTATTTTGGTTTTGTTATATTTTAAAAAAGGGATATTGTAAAACTAAAATTGATTTTGATATAACAAATATGTTAGAGGATTATTTTGAAATAAACTTTTAAGTCCCTCAGTCAAAAACTCAACTTTAAGTCAAACCAAGAACATCAAAATAATTTTCTAAGTGATTTTACTCCAGGTGTTTCGATACCATCCAAAATGGTATCGATACCCACCTTTATTTTCGATGAATGTTCTTGAAGATTTTCCAAGCGTTTCGATATATCTAGAAATGGTTTCGAAACGACCTTCAAATTATAACTAAGATTTTAAAGTTTTAATAGATGTTTCAGAATAGCCCAAGGGCGTTCTGATACAATTTGTAATTTGCCAACTTTTGGTTCGAAACAACCCTCAAAGGTATCGATACCATGCTTTAATCATTTAAATAATTTAAAAATGACAAGGTGTTTCGATACGCCTAGTCACCATTTTGATACCCTTGAAAATTCCCCAAAGGCTATCTAAGTTTTAAATGTTTTAACCGTTGGTGGCAGTTAGAGCTTTAAATGTTAGTTAACCCGTTTTGAAACGGCCCCAAGGGCGTTTCGATACGATAGGTCAATGTTTAATCTCTATATTGATACAGCTTCAAGTCATTTCGATACAACCCCTGTTTTAAAGACCAAGCATTTCAATACCATGACATATGGTTTCAAAACCCCTATAATAAATGCATAAGGTTTCTTTCTATTTTGTACTGTTTTGAAACAGGTATCCTGTATTTTGATACTAGAGGTTACAAAAGTACATGTATGGTGGAAAGATGAAGCTCCAACATCTATAATTATAATCCCAACAACCCCAACGGTTAGAATTCAATGAGAAGGTATAAAAACAAGTCTCTAAAGCTACAATAATAACTAATGATCCAAAAGATTTCATCCTAGCATCAAATTCAACCACAAGGGCTAAATTACAAAATCTTTGTACCCAACTCATTCAATTTTCATTATATTTTAATTTCTAAGTTTGGGGAGTGTTGCACTTATAATTGGGGCAAAATTTGTTCTGAGAGAGAAATTATTTTTGTCATTCTTCAGCTTTGTAACCTTGTGAGGTTGAATCAATCTTTGGGTAGAAAGATTGATTCTGTTTGTAACAGTTATCCCTTGAACCGAGAAAAAGGTCAAATTCATAGTGAATTGGTTTGAAAATCCTTAGTGTGAGCTAAGGTAGTGGATATAAGTGCTTGTTCGAAGGCTAAACCACTATAAATCTTGTGTTCTTCATTTTCCACATTTTTACCAAATCCTCCATCAAAAATTTTAAATAGCCAATTCACCCCACTCTTGGACAACTACATCAATCGATCAACTCAACAGATGCTCATTAACAAGTAGATCATCAAATACTAAGGTACTTGAGTAATAATGTTAATCATGGAATATGGTTTACATCTCAATCCATGTAATCTCTCTTCTTATCAACCTATGCAAAGGCTGATTAGGGTAGTGATGTTCATGTTAATGATCGTCGCTCCACTTCAGGTATTACATTACCTTGGACTCTCATACAGTTTCATGAAAGTTCAAGAAGCAACAGACAATCTCTCAATCAACCGCTAAAGCAGAATATTGAAGCTTAGCTAATGTTACTGCATAACTTACATGAATCTAATTTCTCCAATCGGAAATGAAGATGCACCTCCTGGGCATCCTAAAATATGGTGTGACAACTCCAACACTATAAGCATGGCTGTCAATCCTGTGTTGTATGTCAAAACTAAACATGTTGATCTTGATATTTATTTTATTCGTGAAAAAGTCGAAGTTAAAACCTTGTAAGTTAACTATATACCAGCTAAGTTTCAAGTTACAGATATCCTCATCAAACCACTGGTATTTCAATAATTTGAAGCATTTCGTAGTTAACTTATTGTCTAAAGTTTTTGAAGTCTTTATACAAAGAAAACCAGGGAAATGTTGAACCATAGTGAGCTGTCTACGATGAGCTATCCAAGTGAGCTGGAATATGGTTATAACAATGTTGAAAACAAGGAAGAAAAGACAAACAATGAAAAAAAAATCGTAGATGCATTTTGTATGTTACCTTAGTCTTATATTATATTATAAATATGTACCCAATCCAATTGTAGAGACAAGCTTAAAGAAATGAAATATTCCTTCTTATTATGTGCATGAATTATACTTAACATGTAATATTATTTTATACGAAATTCATTAGTAATTTGGAATTCGGTCAAAAAAATTTCAATATTCTTTTACTACGAATATGTTCTTTGATAGTTTTTTTTATTTCTTGAATTTTTATAACAGTCTAAATTTTTAAAGGGTAGTCCTTTATACTTTGTCTTAGAAACATATTCAAAATTTTAAATTTAATTATTTATTGATTAGTATAATAATATAAAATTAATTTATATCAGTGTAATAATATATTCATAAAAGGTAATGGTTGTGCAGGTAAAAGTGATTTAAACATTAACAATCGTTAAAGTTTGACAAACAACCTCGTCATTGAAGAAGAATCAATTTATATAGTTTAAATATGTTTTGGGAGATTATAACTATTTTGCATTGATGTAATCATATTTTAGAAAATAAAAAACTTATTTGAGTGAAATTATGTAATAATAGTGATAATTATTGTACAAATAAGTAGATTTTATATTTTACAGCTGATATGAAGTTTTAAGATTTTTCAAAAAATTACGAAAATAAAATTATTTTAAGTTTTAAAACTCAAATCGATTACAATTAATTTATCAAAAACAAAATAAAAATCAAAGAATTTAGCATTTAAAATTGTATGAACAAAAAGAGATACTCCATATTGAAAAAGATTATACTATGAAAAAAAGGCATAAAGATAATTTTAACCCTTAAACATTTATAATTTTTATCATTTTGGCCCTTATTTGTTTTAGATAAATTTAACCCTTAGCCTATATCTTTTTGACAAATAACTTATTTTTTAACTATTATGATAACCAAACCGTTAAAAATTTAACAATGATGACATATCATATGCATACGATAATATATTTTAAATGATATGGCATCTAACCTATCAAATATATATATATGAAATATAATTTTATTCTAATATAAAATATAAAACAATTAAAATTATAATAAAATATTAAAAATTTAATTAATTCTAAAATAAAATAGTACTAAACATTCTCAATCCTAACTATGATATAATTAAAATTCTATTTTAAAATAATTAAAATTCAAATAAAATATATTGACTACTACTCAAATTGAGTTTCAAGTTGAATGAAATACGACTAAAATAAGAGAAAGAAAGTGCTATTTCTGAAAAGTTATAACATGAATCTCCCTAAGAGTGTTTTATAGCAGGTTAATCACATCATTTTTAATTTAACAATTAATTAATTTAATAATTATAAAATAAATAATAATTAATTTTAAAATAATTAATTCTTATAATAATTATTTGTTTTTTAATAATTTAGTTATATGTATTCGGTAGGTTAAATGTCATTATATTTAAAATATATTATCGTATCCATATGATATTTTATCATCGTTAAATTTTTAACGATCCAATTATCATGTTAGTTAAAAAATAAACTATTTTTAAAAAGATATATATTAAGGGCTAAATTTATTCCAAAAAAGAATAAAAATCAAAATGATAAAAATTATAAACATTAAGGGTTAAAATTATCTTTATGTAAGAAAAAATTGAATAAACGTGTTTATCTGAGAACTAATAAATATTTTATAATTGTTAATTGAATTAAATTATAACTACTTGTAAATTTTAAATTAAAATTTTAGTTAAATATTCGACTTGCGTGTCAATGTATTTAAGTAAAAGTTTTTAACAGAACTTATAAATATATTTAAAATAATTATAGAAAGTTAATTTAGATATTTATTTTACCAAACTAATTTAATAGCTCAAAGCAGCAATAATAATAATAATAATAATAATAATAATAATAATAATAATAATAATAATAATAATAATAATAATAATAATAATAATGGGCTGATTATTTTAAAAATATTTAATATTTTTTAAATAAACTATGATAATAACTGAAATTTTTAGGACGTTTTCACTTTGATTACTAAAATTGAAAAACTTTTATTACAGTCGATGAATTTTTAATTTAATTTTATTACAACCATTGTTATTAAAAATCTTCAATTTTGATCACTAACTATTATTTTTAATAAAATCTTTGCTAATGTTATTTTTTAAATTTTATGCCTTTGATCATCTACCGTTAAAAACTAATAGAAAAAAATAATAGTTCAACATAAGAAAACAAAAAAGAAACAATAAGTTGGTGATCGAAACAGAAGAAAAACATAATTTTGGTAACCAAAATAAAAATATATATACTCCTTCCGTCCCATAAATAGTGTCTCTTATTGACTTTTTGAAAGTCAAATTTTTTAAACTTTGACTATAATTATATTAAATATTTTAATAATTAAATTTTATAAAATATATATTTGAAATCTACTCAATTAGAGGTTTCTAAAATATTTTTTTATATTTTTATTAATAATAAATTTTAAATAATCGAAAGTTAAAAAATTTTGAAAAAAAAATAAGAAATATTATTTTTGAGAAAAAAAAAGTATAATTTTAATAAATTTTTATTAAAAATAATAGTTTGGTGAGAAAAAAAATATATATACGTTAATAACTACAAATGCAGTTTACTTTAAAAAATTGGTAAGGCGAGTCCTTTAAAAACCTACGGACATCACAAAAGAATTTTAGAATTTATGTTAACTTTTTTTAACAAGTTAGAGTTTGAATTTTAGAATTTATGTTTAATTTTTTAAGATTTAAATTTACAGTTTGAATTTTTAGTGTATAAGATTTAAAATAACACTTGACATTATTTAAAACCCACTTACAAAAAAAATTAACAATTCATCAAATATTAACCCAATACTTACCCACATATATGTGAACATACAAATTACAAAACTTAAATTACTCATAGTTTTTTTTTAATTTTTAGAGCATAACTAATATATCTAAATCTATTTGAGCCCATAATTTTTTAAATATTATAACAACAATAGTGTCAAGTAAACTAATTATCCATCAACAATTCATTATATTTTTAGAATCATTTTTATCCCCAATTGAGTGCAACTTCACTTTTTAAACGAATTCGTACTAGTAATTCCTTTTACAAAGAGTATAGCAATTTGTATGATACTTTATGAAAGCTATCTAACAATGAACAAATTCACCAACCGACTTTATTACGATGGATAAATTTATATCACATGAAAAACTATGGCAGTGGTGGGGAACTCAATTGGATTAAATTTAGTTTGATTATTTTGGTTTAAGTCAAATTTAATTTTAGTTTAAATATGATCTGATTTGATTTTAACTTAAGTCTATAGTGATTAAATCAAATATTGAGTCAGATCGATTCATATAGGTTGGATTGATTTTCAGGTCAAGTATTTTCGGATAAATTAATTATTATTATTATTATTATTATTATTATTATTATTATTATTATTATTATGGGTAAAGTTTACAAATGGCCACTAAGTTATGCCTCAATGATTATTTTGGTCATACAACTTTCAATGGTTCCAAAACAGTCATTAAATTATCAATTTTTTTATCAAACAAAAAACTATCAATTTTGTTACAAAATAGTCATAAGCCCTAATCGCCTTAACTGGTAATAACAGTTAACCTCCACATTTAGTCTTAAAAGGACATTTGATCCTCTCTGGATATTATAGTTTTTAATTTCTCAAATTGCTTAACACATGACCGTCGTCGTCTAGTCACATCAAGACTCATCTAGAAACTCCATAGCATGACAAAAATCTCCATCACATACAAACACATGTGCATGAGATCCATCACTGCATAACTACCAGCTCCATTAGCAAGACAGTCTCCAAGGGGACCTAGATCAACTTCATTAACTGTATAAACCTACTCCACTTACCAGAATTTTACCATATTATTAACATAACTCGAGTTTAGCAGATGTTTATCAGCTTAATACCAAACTCGAAAGAACTACGAATGAGAAAATAACCAAGTAGACTAAGGAAGAATATGTACATTTTAAGAAATCACTCCACCAAGTCAGCAGTACAGTGAAGCAAGTTTAAGACAGGAACTCGCATGGATTTCTTGAGAGGTTTTGTAATCATGTTTTAGATCATATCTACACACAACTACTCTACCAAAAGGGAAGACAACTCTATAGCTTGAACTAAATAGTAATCTACTTGACAGCGCGACTAGGAAGATAAACAAGCCACGAACACATATATATATTACAGATATCGCTACCGAGTACCGAGTGAAGAGGATATTAGGGTACCGAGATTCTGTTAGCACTGACAAACCAACTCAAAGCCCATCAGAACATCCTTATCCAGTTCATTTGCAGACGCTCTTCAATCTCTTTGCAGACTGAACGAATCCCGCAATGACCTGCAACTCATCCATTTGCTACACCAGGAGACGAAAATTTGTATAATATAATTATCATTTGGTCAGAATTCAGAAACCTCATTGTTGTTCAAATGGGAAAGAAATAGGTTTACCTGTGACACGAAATGCCTTTGAACAACATCGACTAGTTGCTCTTTTGATGGATTGGGGATGGCATCCACCTAGCATTACAACAAGCAATGACATTTAAACAATTTTTTCTTCTTTTGTTATAAATGTGCCTATTTCTTGTGCCAAGAACCGTATTTACGGTTTCACCGTGAAAAACTTACAAGATTGAAGTGTCTGAAAAACTTACAAGATTGAAGTGTCGCCAATATCTCCATAACGCAGCGATCTCAAGTTTGCTGAGGTCAACCTTCTACAGGGTAGATAGTGGAGAAACACAACCCCAATTACTCCAAGAATATATAGCTAACATGATTGTGCAATAAACCTGTAACCCCTTAATTTTAAGTACGGTAGGTTAAAACTGTTGTTTTTTTAAAACTTTTATGTCAAGAAATTTTAAAAAGTGATAAAAAACCAATTTGTAAACCAAAAGATAAAAACATAATTAAAAAGTAAATATTATGATTTAAAAATGGTAAAACAATTCTATGCATGAGGTTTTAAAACATCTTAGATCCCTAATAATCCCAAAATAAATAAAACAAAAAATGGTTGTAAATAACCGTACTAACAGAAAATGTTGTCCGGTAGAGATCTTCAAGTACCAACTCTTAGGGCTAGATATCTGAAAAAAAAATAAACTAAAAGAATGAGCTATAAAGCCCAGTGTGCCTCTAAAGTGCAGTAAAACAAAATCACAATCACAATTATAATATAACTTTTGTAGTAAATAAACACAAAGAGTGATTAATGCAATGTCACAGAAAATGCAATATCACAAAGAATGCAGTCCCATACTCCGAATGCCAAACACAGTGGTGGCAAAATCAACCAATCACAGTGGAGGTAGTTCCCCAGAACCCCTCACCCCTTATTTCGCCAAAACACAGTGTGGTAAAACCACCTTCCTCCGTACAATCCACCCCATACACATGTAATGCAATAAATGTCAATGATCTCATGTCACAACACAAATATCCGTATAGTATACGAATCACACAGTTTAGTAAATCTGATCTCAATCTCATAGTGTAACACAATATTCACAATATCATATAGCATGTCGATATTCCATAAAGTCTCAGTAACGGATAAGTACAATACACAGAAAATCTAGCACATAAAGAAAATGCACATTTAAATTCATTTTACAATAGCACAAGAAGAAACACACATTTAGCACAAGAGGAAAACACACATTTATATTCATTTAATAATAGCACATGGAAACTCACATATTTAACGCACGAAAAGAATACACATTTAGCACAAGAAGAAAAGAC
Organism: Abelmoschus esculentus; assembly: GCA_035048815.1. NCBI lineage: Eukaryota > Viridiplantae > Streptophyta > Magnoliopsida > Malvales > Malvaceae > Abelmoschus > Abelmoschus esculentus. Next base: position 16,888,843 of record JAUCBN010000001.1, read on the forward strand.
ACATTTGAATTTATTTGATAATAACACAGAAAGAAATATATATTTAGCACAAGAAGAAACAGGTCGAATTTAGGAAGTTAACGTTAAAAGCTTTAAACTCAAAACTCAAAACTAATTTAATTTATATTATTTCATAATAACTGTAAAATATTTAAATTCTTAATAATTCATCACATCCGAAGGTTAAAATTATAACTAAGAGTTGATAATTTAATAGTAGTTAAAATTCCCAAAATTCATTATCTCATAAACTTATTAAATTAATATTATAATCTGATGATTCAAATTAAATATCTGAATACAAAAAATATTTATGTATATTAAAAATAATCTTAATTTCTAAATGCATCAAAGTTTCCAAAATAATAATAATAATAATTTGAAAATCTAATAGTTTGTTTTATATTGAATAATAAAAAAAACAGATAAAATATGAGATTCTCCAGGTACCGTATTGCCTAAAGTCTAAAGATTTATAAGAGGAAACTAAGATGGAGTAACCCTAAAGAACTTAGGGTATCTTAAAGATGAAGATAAAAACAATAAAACAAAGTTTATATAATTATTTCTCAAGAGTAATAATTTAGATAAAACAATGCAAAAACATAATGTACACACAATACAAATCACAACTACATATCTAAGTCATAGTTTAATCCAAAATCATAATTTATCTGAAATCTTAATTTATCCAAAAACACAAATTCACAGGATTTAAAATCATAATTACTCGCAAAAGTGTGAGATCTCAAACACAAATATACAATCAAAGTTACAATACAAAAATTAAACATGACAGCAAAACACGAATATTTTCAAAGCATATCACAGGAAAATATATTTAAAAAACATATAACACTAATAAGAGAACACACATATATATTCATTTAAACACATGAAAACACACATATTTAATGTGAGAAAGGCACACACATTTAGCACAAAAAGAAAACACATATTTAGCACAAGAAGAGATAGGTTGAACCTAAAAAGTTAACATTAAAAACTTTACCCTCAAAACTAATTTAGTTTATATTATTTTATCATAACTTTAAAATATTTAAATACTTAATAATTCGTTAAAACTCAAAATTAAAATTATAATTAAGAATTGATGACTTGAAAAGAGTTAAAATTCTCCCAATACATTATCTCAAAACTCATTAAAATAATATTATAGTCAGATGGTTCAAATGAAATATTCGAATGTAAGAAAAATATTTATATATACTGAAATAACCATAATTCTCAAATGCATCAAAGTTTCTAAAAATAATAATAATGACTAAAAGTTAGTTTTATATTAAATAATAAAATAACCAGATAAAATATAAGATTCTTTAGGTATTGAATTGCTTAAAGCCCACAGATTTGTAAGAGAAAACTAAAATGAAGTAACCTAAAGAACTTAACGTATCACAAAGAGGTATATAAAAACAAAAAAAAACATGATTTATAAAATTATTTTTCAAGAGTAATATTTTAGAAAAACAATGCAAAACAAGATGTACGCAAAACACAAATCACAACTACATAATTCAATCCAAAAATAATTTATCCGAAAATACAAATTCAAAGGATTTTAAATCATAATTACTCACAAAAGTGTAGGATTTCAAAATCCGAAAGTTTTATGTATTTCTAAAATCACAATATTAAACATGTCACAGAAAAATATATATTTTAGATAAACACATCTAGCACCAGTAAGAGAACACACCTTAGCCAAAGCGACTCAAATTGCATAACATAGTTTTGATCTCGGACAGAAATAAAGAGTGAGAACAAAGTTTTTAGAGAATCTTGATGGAGGAAGAATAATGTAGTAATTTCTCTTAGATCACAATATGTATTTATAGTGAGAAAAATAACTGAGTTTAAGTAGAATTAAAATTCTATTAGATCATATTATAAATATAATAATAATAAAAAATAAGATTATATAATTTTAAATGAGCTTCTTATCTTTATCTGAGACTTTATATAATATATATAATATTAAACAAAGAGTTTTGATAAAATAATAATTAAATAAAATAATATTTTTAATAAAAAGATTGATTGTAGAAAAACTCTTAATAAAAAAATAATTAATCTCAGTTTAAAAGCAAATTAGTTATCCAAAAAGTCATTTAATTTTAAAACATCACTTTAACTTTTAATCTTTAAATTCACATTTAAACTTTCAAAACTTTGTAATCTTATCTCAAAAATTTTCCCTTAAATATAGAAAATCAATTTAAAACCTCAAAAAAAAATTAGGGTTTCAGAAATTAAGAATCTAAAAAGAGTTTTTTTTAATTAGGAATTTTAAAATTAGGGTTTCTAAAATTAGATATAATTTTTGGGATATTACAAAACCAAAAGAATTTGTGTAAAATCCGAATACAAGTTCTATAAAGATCATCTTTACCGTGGACCCCTTAGACTGCATGTCACAGGAAAGAGACCTGCCCGTAGTCTTGTGAGAAGAACCAGTCGATTTATGTGTTCTATGCCTCGATCTGTGGGACTTTTGAGTGTCATCGGATGCTGGAAATTGAGACATAGAACAATCAGGATTAAAGAAAAAAAGCATGATGGGACCGATACAAAGATAAAGAAACGAAACATTGAAGCTTTTTGAAATAGCAAAAGTTAAAGTGAAGGCATAAAGGATCCTATGTTACAAGCTCACCTACATTTGATTTCACTAAAAGCAATTATCATACACCAGATGGTTAATCACAAAAAATTAAGTATAATTAGAGATCAAAGGCCATTAAGGATGATAAGCATAGCATTCCTAACAAGACAGAGAGGTCATACACACAACATGACACATGAAATTAGGAGGCAGACACCATTTTTGAAGAAAGGAACTCACCCATGTCTGATCCATTACACTGCAAGTTTTCGAATTCAAGATCGCCATCCTCTTTGTTACCAGTAGGTGCTTCAATTACGCTGAGGGCGTTTCTCTGCAGCTTTACTTCTATGCCATTAGTAAGAACCTGTGATTTTTATTAATTAGACAAACAAATCACTATCAGCAACACAGTAACTAAATGCCTAATCCACTAGAATATGCAAAACAGTCAGCTAGAACAAACATTGTCAATTTGTTTTTCAATCCACTAACCAATCAAGGGAATTTTTAAATAAAATAAAATCTGGGAAAGCTATGAATTTGTCAAAAGAAATCAACAGTGATAAGAAAAGATAAGAAAATTACAGGAGAAGAAAAGAAAACATCAAAATCTGATCATTTCCAGCAAATATGAACTATTGGCATATTAAATCATGTGAATCACAAGAAAAAATTGCAAAAAAAGGGAAACAAAGAACAAAAAAGAGGTGGGGGTCTTCTTAAAAACCAAGAAAGCAAAGCAAAGTATTGCAATGATTGTAGGTTTTGAATAGATATGAACATATCTAAAAATCTGAAAAGATTGATTTCCCAGCAGAAACAACTCAGAAAATAAAGTGAGGGTTTTTTTTCATTGGAAAAAGTTTCCAAGATCAATTCCTACAAGCTTATATCCCAATCATGCATCTGCCAAAACGCTTGAAAATTCCAGATCCATAGACTAACATGCAATCAAAACCCACTTCAGAAACCTCAAATTAAAGAAAATTTAGACAGGAAATTTTCAAGTTTTGCAGTTTTAGTAAAAAATAAATCATATAAAACAGGAAATTCATTTGTATTACAGAGAGGAAAAGGATTGAAAGCAAAATCACCCAAACCAAATATTTAATAATTGAAAATCTGGAATCGAATCCGCATTACTTTAAAAAATATATATGAATTTACTTAAAGCCAGAAAATTAAGAGCAACCAATTTCCGGATCAAACCACAAAACCCATTTTTTAGACCAGAACTGGAAATAAATCCAAATTACCAGCCAATGCCACCCGCCAAGTCCAACAGCTTTCTTGACCACGCCTTGAAGGCCAACAAGAACCGATTTTGTACGGTTATTCCCGGTGACAACCACCTTAGTATGACGTGGCAGCACCGAGAGCTCTTCTTCGCTACTGTCTCCGCAACTCTGTAACTGCGAGAAGCCACCGCCATTGACGGAACTCTCCATTGCCTCCAACATTAGTTTCTTCGACTCCGACAACAAATAAAAGAACCCAACTCGATGAGTCAATCAGGTGGCTCGAACTCAGTAAAAATTCCAAAGCTAAGGATCAAGATTACATTGGATCGGAAGATCATGCATTGGTGAATACGTATAAGCTGTTTTCGTGAGCAGAGGAGAGAGAAATTAAGGTAAAAAATGGGAATTTCGTGGGGAGGAAGAAAATGAGAAAACACAGTTTAGAAAGAGAGAAGAAAAATTAGAGTTGTTTTTGTTTTGTTTTTCTAGTGAGAGAGAGAAAGACGAGAGTGACTGGTTTTTGTTTATTGGTTGATGTCTGTAGGAATCCGACAAAACGAAATACACCAATCAAAGGATTCCGCGTAGGGATGTGAGAGTTTTCTCGTCGATCATGCGTTACAGAGATGAAGAGATAGAGAGAGAAATACCGGTAGCAGTTTTAGTTTGTGGGGGTTGACCGTTTGACTAGTAGAGAGAATGGAGTACGTAGCTAATGCATTGCGAAAAAAACAGATTGATCTTACTGAAATTTCTAAACCGATATTTGAAAGCACGTGTATAACACATGCCTCGAATACTATTAAATATAAATATTATTAAATATTATTATATTAATTAAAATATATTTAAAATTTATTGTATAATTAATTTAATTAAAAATATAATTATAAATAATTTATAATTATATATTGAATCATTAAAATTATTAATTTTTATTAATTAATTTAATAATGTTCAGTAATGTTTAACGCTAGACATTAATAATATTCATCCATGTTCGACGTACTTTATAAAATTTTCTTATATAAAATTGTTTTTTTACCTTCTAATCCAATCTTAATATAGAACATATTCAATAATTAACAGATAACTAATAGTAAATATTATATTATGATTGATTGATAGTATGTTACATTAGGTTATTTGACTAGTGGCTTGTATTAATTGATTACATAGACATATTATATCAAATTAACTGATAGTTGATAGTTATTTTATTATATGAGCAAGCAAAATGACATAAAAATATGACTATATTTAATACTTGTTTGTATAGTTTATTAATCATCAATATTTTGTTTCTATTAATATTATTTAGATTATGAATTCTTTTATAGGTATATATTTATTTTATGGTCCATGTTTGAGATCTATAAATTCTTAAGTTTAGTTCGCCCTGAATTTAAATATTAAATTATTCGTCCTAACCCGATATACTAACGTCTAAATTTGATCTCGATCTAACTCAAAAAATTAAAAAAATAATATTCATTAATGATAAAGGTTACATCCGATCAATCCACCATCACATTTACAAAACATGATTTTAAGGGATTTTAAACTTGTTTAAAAATTAAAATAAAATTAATTTTAAATTACTCACATAAAAAATTACATGTACAAAACATGATTTCAAGGGATTTTAAACTTGTTTAAAAAAATTAAAATAAAACTGAAATATAGACTATCAAAATTAGATATGCTAAAACTTAAATAACATCTAACAAAAATATTATGATAAGAACAAACAAAAAATAATAAAAACAGCTGTAAAATCATAAAAGTGTTCTTAAAATTATATATCGGAAAAGAGTAAAAAAACTTTTAATATATACTTGAATTTATTTCGTTCCGATCCTCGAAATTCAAGATAATATAATTTTATTATTTTTAGTTTCACCGAACACTTGTTGGTTAAAAATTATTTTTTAATATAATATTTTAAGTATATTTGAATGATCTATATGTTAATTTCTTATTTGTATAAAATATTTTTAGGCTGCGTTTGTTTCAAGGATTTGAATTTCCGAAATTCATTTTCCCCTTTTCTATGTTTGGTTAGAGGAAACTGAATTCAGTCTATGTAATTGTAACTACAGTCAAAGGAAAAAAACAAAGGTTTGGCGTAAAACGACTTACGGAAGTTTTGTCGGTAAGTTATTATCCTTCATTTCTTCATTTATTATTTTCGCTTTTAACTCATATGAACTCCCATTTCACCGACATCATTTTTCCTTTTTCATGGACGATCTTTGATTTTTTATGTCGTCGCTCTTCGACTCTGTTGCTGCTACTCTCACATTTTCATTACAGGTAAGCTTCACCGTTGTTCTTCCTTTTCGATAGATTTTTATAAAAAATTCTTAAAATTTTTTCATTGAAACCCTAAATAATTATTTCTTTTCCTTTTGTTATTCTAGCGATGAAAATGAGAAATCGATTTGTCTCTAATGGCCCCCTTATCGATCATCAAATCAAAGAGTATGATCTCAAGGTCAACCATTCGATCAAATTCACTATCGAATCTACTGAAAACATATGGTATTTTAACTTTTAAACACTAATTTTTTTCATTATTTTTTTAATTTTTTGTAAGAAGATTTCATTTCATCGATTTCCCAAATTTCCTTATCTTTACATCTGTACTGAAAGTGGGAGAAGTTTTGTTGTTTTTAATGTAATTGTCTTTATTAGATACTGGATGTGGGGTAAGTTAAACTTTACATTTGGTTTCTAACATGCTATTTTTTTTGTATGGTGATTAGGTTGCTAATCTCGGTGTGTATCTATTCGAAAAAATGTTATAACAATGTCATTTGCATCAAGATACTCTCATGAAGCACAAGTTCAATTTGCCTGAAGGAGTGCTTACGTTTATCGATGTTCTTGGGACAATAAAGATGCCATTTTCTTCAAGGCGAGATTGTTGTTTGGAGGTTGGCAATTCTTAAATAACTATGAATTTTCTTTCAATGATCGAATCTGGTTGTTGATTAGAGGTGGATGAAAGATGAATGTAGTTTTTAAATTTGATCAGTTGATTGCTTGTTCTTTATTTCGTTTGGAGTGAATTTTTCTTTTACTTGATGGTGTATGCAAACAATAATAGAGAAGAAAGATTGGGATTATGGAAGAACCTGTTAAACCTGGCTTCCAAAGTATCACTAGAAATATGCAGGAATTTAAAAACTGTATTGAGGATTTAGATGTCCTTGATCATGCGTTTATTGTAACAAACATATAATTAAGCATGACTGTATTGAGGATTTAGATGTCCTTGATCATGTGTTTATTGTAACAAACAGATAATTAAGCATAATTAGTATAGTATAAAGTTGTTTCGTTTTTTAAAGTTTAGATACTTAGTAATCTTACTATTTCATTGTGTTGTTGAAACTTGTATTTTTAAAAAATTATGATGTGTTGAAAACAGATTTTTTAAAAAAAATCTTTAAAGAGAAATCTTGTTTGTTTCACTAAAAATAGATTTTTAAAATTATTTTCGGTAAAATTTACCAAACAACTAAAAATAATTTACACAGTTTTATCCAAACACATGAAAATGACTTTTGTAATTGATTTTCTAAAAAATATAGTTCATTTTCAAGAATTCATTTTTCAGAAATAATTTTCAGTGAAACAAACAGACCCTTGATATAATTTGATTAATTATTTAAAATTTATGTGTGTATTGAAACTTTTAGGAAAAAATCAACTTAGTCCTTGAACATTTTTACACCTGATTATGCTCTTGGTAAATTTTGACCAAATCGTTTCACTTGATATTTTCATAATTTTTTATTTTATTTAAGAAAATTTAAAAGTTTTAAAAAGTTATAAAATATATATTTCTTTAAAAAATATATAAATAAAATACGATAGAACTATGGTGTATCATGCGTAAGTAATATCTCAAGAAAAAATTTAATGGTTAAAATTGATCGAAGAGCTTGATTGATCTAATTTTTTTAATTCAAGAGATTAATTGGTAAAATAATATTAAATTCAAATGATAATTGAAGTATATGTATAATTTATATATAATAATAATAATAATAATAACAACAATAATAATAATAATAATAATAATAATTTAAATTATATTTTGTTGAGTGGATCGAACAATAAAAAATGACCACGAAGGGGTGAATTGGCACTTGTAAAAAAATTATAGAAGGTTTGGAAAATTGGAAAAATTAAGAATACAACGATTTATAGTGGTTCAAACTTCGAACAAGTTCTACATCCACTATCTTAGCTACCACTAAGGATTTTCAACCCAATTTACTAATAAATTTGAACTTTTTTTCAGTTCAAGAGATAAACGTTATAACAAGTCAATCTTTCTGCTCAAAGGTTGGTTTAACCTCATAAGGTTAAATTGAAGAATGGCAATATAATGTTCTCTCACAGTAAATATTGTCCAATTATAAGTTTCACACTCCTCAAACTCAAAAGAAAGTTTACAATGAAGATTACAAGACTTGGGTATACAAGAATTTAACAATGAGGTGCTTGAGGTTAGATTGAATGCTTAGATGTTTGCTTGATGATCAATAGTTGTTATTACTGCTTTGAATGCTTGTTTTTATACTTTCTCATTGGTTTTTAACCGTTCAAGTGATTGAGATCATAAATATAATCATTAGGACTTCATCTTTCCACCATAAATGCACTTTCTGCAACTACTTGTATCGATACTCGGGGTACCTATATCGAAACGTTACTAAAATAGAAAGAATTATTATGTGCATTTAATAAAGAGTATCGATACGCTAGGTCATGGCATTGATATTGGTCTATCTTTAGAAAAAGGTATTGAAACATCTATACGGTTGTATCAAAACATTTTGAATCTACCAAAACTGGTATCAAAATGCATATAGGGCGTATCGATACTGGCCAACTACTTTTTGAAGTCCAACTGACAAGTAACGGTCAAAAACATTTAGTACTTTAAAATCCTTGAAAAAAATAACCCTGTATCGAAACACTTATGTATGCTATCGATACTACTTTGAACATTTCATTTAATTTTTAAATAAAGGATGGTATCTATACTATTTTGAAAAGGTTTCGAAACCGATTTTCGCAGTTTCAAATGGTTTTGAAATAGTTTTGTACCGTATCGATACGCATGAAAAACTCAAGAACATTCATTAAAAATATGAACACGATATCGATACCATTGAGGATGATATCGAAACGTCCAGAAGATTTTGAATGTTTTGGCTTGAAAAATCTTATGGAGAAGTAATTTTGGTTATTCTTTTGGCCTTAAAATTTTATTTACAAAATAGTCCTCCAACTTAATTTTTATATTAAAATCAAATTTAGTTTTACAATCTCCCCCTTTTTTTATAGCAAAACCAAAAACAAATTTTTAAGTGAAACTCCACCTTAATATGTACATAGGTTTAAAAATTCGAGTTTTAAAGATTTTCTCTATTTTTGTTATATCAAAATCAAAGATAAATAAAAGGATAATTATAACAAGGCAAACAACAAGATATAAAACATAAAGTTCATAATCCGTAGCATTAAAATTTAAAAGCAATCAAACATAGAATCAAACATAGTTCTTAAAACATAATATGGTGCATAAAGTCGAAACCTAAAAACATGAAATAAAATGAAAATGCAACTAATCCTAAGAGCCAAAAGCGAACTAGCCTATAGCTAACAAAGCTACTCCTTTCCACCATTCTCCTCGTCATCATCACCATTTCAAGGAAAGCTAGGGATTTGCATTATTCATCATGAAAGGTTCCAATGGATATACTCATGAAAAGGTATAAAGCTTCAAGATCTGTCACACGAGTATTTAGAGCACTAAGCAGACCTTCGAGGGTGTCGAAGCAAGTGTTGATGTGATTGTTGAGTTTGATGAACTAGTCGATGAGGAAAGCCATAAGAGTATCATTAAGAGCAACTTGATTCAGCGAATTGGGATCAATAGGTTGAGAAGGAGGAGGTTCCTCTCCACGAATCCAGTCACCTTCAATAAATTGAAAGTGAGGGCAATTGAGAGAGTTCTCACCTATTGATTCCTTAACCGTTTCTAGAAGTTTGTACGAGCAATCGATCTTCAAATGTAGAAAAAGAGAGCTTAAGAAACAAGCTTAGGAGAAGGATAAACATTATTTGGTGTGAAGATTTTGAACTTGTCACACGAGCTCCGCAAAAATGATTTTAGTAAGATTGGTATGCTTCTCTTGGTGAAAGAAGTAATCCAAAAGCTATCAACATGTCGAATCCATGAATATTTTCCGTTCAAAGGACGAATCTACCAAGATTTGATTAAGTGTAGAAAATGATCATGAACATCTAGGTTGATGACGGATTCGGTGAGATTATGTCCAAGAGAATTCTCATCTTCAATTCTCGTATCCTCAAATTCAAAAGATTTATAAAAAAGTTTTACGTCAACACGAAATCGACATCCCATAAGGAAGAATTCAATATTCACAACTTGAGATTTATCCTTTGAAAGAATACAAGTGACATTAGCATAAAAATAACAATGATGGTGGGAAAAAAATACCAGGTAAGGATAAGAATTTCATGAACTTCTAAAGTCAAAAGATATGAAGGTAACGGTATTTGAACTTGTCCGAGTCTATGAAATTGATATTGGCACAACGCTCTTTCTTGAGCTTATGGTTGCAATATTGATGAAAGTTCTTGTAGGATCCACGATCGACAAATGATTTTTGGTAGATGTAAGGAAGGTTCGATCAAGTGAAATCCTCTTCGGTAGTCGATGAACTTCCAACCTCGTTATGTTGTTTCTTAGGTGCCATAATCTAGTTAAACAATTTATGATTATTAGACACTTGAAAACTATATATCATAGATAACCTTATTCAATCCTATAATAATCAATAACTCAAGTGTTTTAAAATTTAAAAACAAAGCTTAAAACTAAAATTGATTAAAAAATTAAAAAATAGTAATAAAAATGCAAACAAAAAATTTTATATTCAAACAATTTTTTTTTGATTTTTGATAAACTTTTGTGAAAATTTGAAAACCTATACATAAAACATGGATAATGTATACAAATATTGAATTTTAACTAACTAAAATCGAACGAAAATAAGGATTTTCAAAAAATACCTTGAGTAAGGATTAAGAAGAAATTTGGGGGGGGGGGTGAGCACAAAATTTGAATATAGCCTTAGCCTTAATCTTTTGATGAAAAAACCTCAAGACAAATTGATAATTGTGTGAAGAAAATAGGAGAATGAGGAGATTTATTTATAGTATTTTTGACTTGGGTTTTGAGGTTGAAGAAGGAAAAATGTTTTAATTAGGTTTGTATGCAATAAATTTTGAGATTAAACCTAATCTAATAATATTTACTAATAAATTAAAAATTAAAAAATGATTAAAAATTTAGAAATATAAAATAAAAATAAATAAATTTCAAAAATATCAAAAAATTCGAGAATATAAAAATATTTTTAAAAATCAAAATAAATCTAGAATGATCCAAATATAAAAAAATCTAAAAAATAAATTTTAAAAAATATAAAAATCTAAAAATATTAAAAAATAAAAAAGAATTTCAGCTTCTCTCAAGTTCTTCTTTACCAAGCAAAAACCCTAACTAATTCCTAAATTTTTAGAGTTCAAACTCCTCATAAAAAACCTAATTTCTACACTATAAATACCTCAAGCCCTCTAGGAAAAACACAGGAAAAATATAGAGAAAAATGCTGAAAAAAACTTAAAAAGGAAAGATCTGGTTCGAGTAATATTGAGAGAAGTAAGAAGGAAAGGTTCAAATATTTATCATACGAGTTTCATCAAACGAATAGGCATTCGCAAGATTGAAGCAGTTAAAGAACTCGAAACGCGATCAGATTTAATATATCCCAGGGGTAATATGATCCAACGACAGATTTACGATTTTGAGAGAGATATGCTCTTAACTTAGATTTTAATTTTGTTCGTATCAATTCAAATATATATATTTTAATTAATTTGAATTGATAATAAAATATTTTTTATGTTGGAGATCGGGTCAAGGAGTAGGACAGATGACAATGTCAGTGCTTTGAAATTGAAATCAATTGTGCAGCGATTGTTCCAGATTTACTTTATAATTATGAAAAATTATATTGTAGGCCCTCTCATGTTTAAGTACTTCATTTTAAATCTTTGAATTTTTTCCCTTTAGTTTCTATTTTAGGTTTAGATTTATCTTATATTCATGAAAATATTTAATTATTGAACCAATAAATTTATTTAGATTTAATTTAATAATTAGTTGGTTTAATTAATTAATTTGTGAATGGAATTTTAATTAGATTTTATTGGAGTAATGAAGTATAAAATTAGATTATATATAATTTATTTTTTTAAGTAATTTGATTTCTTTGATTTATTTTAGTTTAGTTTTATGTTTGAATTATTTTTGGTACGTCTTTATATTATTTTCTTCAATTTTATATAGTTAATTTTTATATAATAATGCTACTAACCCATCTTTGAAGCTTGGTAGACAATACGATCCCTTTTAGGTACCAATTTTAGGCATTGTGGGAGTGCTATAACCTTTACCACAGGTAACCGACTCCCGAACCTGATTACAACTTTGATTCAAACGCATATCAGTTTCATAGGTTTTCAGTCGTACCTATTCAAAACGATTAATGGCGACTCCAATCTTTTATGAGATTTCAAAGGTCCAACAAATTTCGACCTGGACCAAAAACTATGTCGATAGTTTGGCGACTCCGCTCGGGAATTCTCAAGAGATTCAAGCCACAAAAATGTGTACATATTGTATTGGATCATTTCATGAGCTTTCTACCCCAAGTCAGTCCTATTTAAGTGGGGGCAAAACGTTGCTTCTTCGTGAGGTTAACCTACGTATGGGATATTAGTCGCCTCTGGGTTGCATGTGATCGATGACTTCGTTTCGTATAGTCATAGGGAAGTACATCCCCTCGAGTTGAACTTGGTTCTATGATCCTATAATGGGGGAGGACTAAGGGCCTTACTAGCCTTAGTAGGCGACAATAAGGATAATTCGGGTACCCTATCTAGAACCATAACCTCATATACTAAACCGTAGAGATCTACTCTATTTAGAGCCATGATAAACCTTAACTTTAGTACGTTACTCGTTGATATATGAATGTGTTATATTTTATTTACTTATATTTTTTTACTTTGCTCTATTTTATTTTATATAATCAAGCATGTGTTATTTTCATTTATTTATTTATTTATTTTTGCTATTTTTATTATATGTTATATTTCATTCAGTTACCGTAATTTTAATATTTTTTTTGTATATATGATCATTTATTAAACAAATTTTCTTTTTTGTTTATGTTTGTACGCACGTGCATCATCATCATCATAATAGAAAGGTGTTGGTTATTAATTTGATTTGATAAAAAATCTTCACTATGGCCAAAAGAGTTCAATGTGTATCGAAAAAAATTGTGATGTTCAAAAATGGTCAAAGAGCACCTAGAGAAAAAGAGGTGATAGTGTTTTAGCAAGACCAAATGATCAATTTGCTGGTTATGTTCATCTTCATCTCAAAGAGAACAACACTCAAGAGCTATAGGATATCTGGAATCATTGGAGTAATGATAGAAGACAGATGATGTATGATGCTTATGGGGACATAGCCTATTTGTTACGAGTGCACGTAGATAAAGGTTTGATACGGGCTATAACACAGTTATGGAATCCTTTATACAATTGCTTCACATTTAATGGAGAGGATATGACACCAACAATGGAAGAGTATGATACATTACTTCATCTAAGGAATATGTATGAATTCGAGATTTGTGTGAGAGGGGTTAAACCTAAGACGTACAAAGAAAATTTGCGGCTTTGACTGAGACAATCATGTCATGGATGGAGGCTCAGTTCCAAGACAAAGGAAAAAGCACTAATATTGCTTGGGATAAATTTCAAAGGTTGATTTAGTAACATTCTGACCCAAGGAAACAAGATGATATTTCCGCTCTAGGGATCTACGGTTTGATTATTTTTCCAAAAGTAGCTGGACATATTGAAGCATCAGTGATAGACATGTTTGGGGAACTTTAGAAAAACATTAACCTAGCCCCAACTACCTTGACAGAAACATTTCAATCTCTTAATATCCTAAAAAAACATGAAGGTGTGTATTTTATTAAATGTGCACAATTTTTCACCGTATGGATTCATAGCCAGCTAAGGGTAAAGAGGAAATCAACCATTCATGTTCATAACCTACAGTATTCACCATTACGAGAATTCTTAGCAGAAGGGCCAAGAATGTAGAAGTTAACAGGACAATGGGAATCAATCTTACAAGACTTGAGGGTGGAGGACATTACCTAGCGAACTTATTGTTTGGACCATACTAATATTTTTTTATAAGTATGGTGTATTTGATTGAGTCCCTCTTCTCGGGATTTAGGGTGCAACCAGATATAATCCTTTGTTAGTATCGAGATAATACGGATCGTTTCAGTTTGTCCCAGTTATAAGAGGATAGGATTATGTGAATTCACTTTTACTGAAAAGTCTAAGAAGCAGATTCTAGAGATTACTAGGGTGTTGGACTTATCCATACTAGGCCAAACTGGTAGCCCCAAAACTTTCTCCATATCATCAATTATGGAGATCTAAGAGGAAAAACTACAATATACAGTCCCCAAGTTAAGGAAAGGTTCAGACGTTAGAGGAACATTTTAGAGAAATACCAAGCGAAGCTGAGACTGTTAGGCAAGAATGTGAGGAAGAGAAGAAGATGTTACATAAAAGGATTGCTGAATTAGAATCTAAAAAATAAAAGGCTTGAATGTGATGTGAAGTATTTTAAGAATCAGTCGAACAAATTTGCGAAACAACTAGATGTTGTGAGTGTGAATTTTAAGGATTTACAAGGGGATTATTAAAGATTTCAAGAGAAACTAAAGGATGCCAATTTGAGAAAAACTTCACAAAAATGGGAAGAAGAGCTCCATGATCGTGAGAATAAAATAAAACATTGCATAATGTTATTGAAGATAAAAGAAAATCAATTAGAAGAGCTTACAGCTGATTTATAAGTGACCTAGGAGATAAATACGATAATTTTTAATGATGTCATGGTTAGTCGAGCCCAAAACCAAGAATTACAGGAGGATTTGACATCTCTACAAGAAATTATTCACATTTACCAACAACAAGACTCAATGGTCGAACTTGAGAAGGCTCAATTTGAAAACCAATCTTTGAAGGAGATGATAGAAGTACTAGAAAACTCATTGCAACAAAATAAAAATTTAATAGATGACCTTCAAAGAGATTTCAAGCTCAGTGAGAAGCAGTTGGACCAGTGACTTCAATTTGCCCGAGGAGACATTAAATTCAGAAATGACTTGATAAATGAAGCCCTTATTCAAATCCGAAAAATAACAGAGCATATCACCAATATAGAGAAAGAAGCTGAAGGTTTGAGATTGTGGATCAACCCCTCTACACACTTTGCTGATGAGTGGATCAAGTTCCTGGAAAGAGTTAAGAGACTTGGGTATGAAGATAGACCATATCACCGAGTGTGGCGTTAGTTGTTTTTTTTGTGTGTTAAAAACGTTGATGAATGATTTTTTTGTTTTACGACTAATGTTTTTCTATTTAAGTATTTTTAGGATCAGGTTTATGGATGATTTCTTTTAAGTTTATTTAATAATAAATTTTTTGGTTTATGCGAATATTGTTTTATCTTATTAATTTTCTAACCAACACCTAATTGTATTCATTTTTGCATTCATCATTGCATATTGCATTTACAATATATACATCTCATGTGCATTGATATTAAATAAAGAAACTAATTCATGAGAGTTTGATATCAGTGATACTGGAAACAAACGACGATCATATCAATCATCCTCACACACGCGATTCAAGGTTAAAAGAATGGAAGAAAGACTTTAGAAGTTAGAAAAATCTCAAGAGCAAATTACTCAAGATATAAAAAGCTTAACAAAGGACATAGCGAGCAATCAAGAGAATCTTCTAAGCAAATTAGAGGATAAATTGTTATAACTATTATCTTAGTCAACAAGTGCAGAGAAAGGGAAAACTCATAAAACCCATGAAGATGATTTTTTATCTTTACATTTTCAACAAAAGAAACACATCCTCAATTTGTGTTCTATGCTAGTGGGTTACAATCTAATATCCACAAACAAGCAAATCCTCATGGTGCTTTTGCTTCGAATATGTGGTCTGGATCTTTTAAATTAGAAGTCTCAAATTTTGATGACCCAGTTGAGTTGGAAAAGTTGAAAAAATCTCAATCCAAATCTTTTGAGACAAATGATGATAAGTTCAAATTCTTAGAAGAAAGAATCAAAGCTATGAAACGTACTGATGCCTTCAGTAGAATTGATATTATGGATCTAAGCTTAGTCCCTGATCTAATTTTGCCTCCAAAATTTAAAGTACCATAATTTGAGAAATATGATGACACAAGCTGCCCCAATGCTCACCTTACCATGTTTTGTCGTAAAATGATAGGACATAGAAACGATGACAAGTTGTTAATCCATTATTTTTAACATAGTTTAGCTGGGTCTACCATACGATGGTACAATCAATTGAATATAGACCAAATAAGGACATGGAAAGACTTAGTAAGGGCTTTCAAAGAACAATACAAGCATTTTCTAGACATGGTTCCTGATCGTTTAACACTCCAAAATATAAAAAAAAGGCATAATAAAACTTTTCGACAATATGCCTAACAGTGGAGAGACATGGCTGCACAAGTTCAACCACCACTACTCAAGAAAGAAACAACTACTCTTTTCATCAATTCCTTGGAATCTATATACTATGAGAAGCTTGTTGGTAGCACCACTAGAGATTTCACTGATCTAGTGACAGCAGGTGAAGCAATTGAACATGCCCTTAAAAGCGGAAAGCGTAACAGTCTCGAGGCTTCCAAAAAGTCATATGCCAAAAAGAAAGAAAATAAAGTTAATATTGCGGGAAATGATGGACATTCATATCCTAAATATCAATCTCCATCACAATTCGTGTATCCAACAGGATATTCAAAACTTAATACAACATCTTCAAGCCAAGAAAAATAACCACAAGGTGGACCCAGACCGTCGAGGACTAACACAAAAAGACAATCTTTCACTCCTATTCAATTTCCTACAAGGAGTTGTATGTTCAATTGTTAGAAGAGAGGTTGATATCTCCTGTTTTCCTCACACCACTACAACCACCTTACCCAAAATGGTATGACCCTTCTGCATATTACGAATTCCATGCCGGAATCTCTAGATATACAATAGAAAATTATACAACTCTCAAAAGAAGAGTTCAGATTTTGATTAATCAAAATATTCTCCAATTCAACACGTTAGAGGGACCAAATGTTTCTAACAATCCTTTTCCAACACATGAAGAACTTAGGGTTAATATTGTGATGAATAATGATAAGATTAAAGTTAAAATAAGCTTATCTGAAGTGCAATCACCGCTAAAATGGGTAAGGAAGAAAATGGTGGAAAGAAGAATTTTGAGTTCTAACCATGGTGCTATTGTATGCAATAGAAGGAAATTTTGTGAATTTCATGGGGAAGTTGGCCATGAAATCCAATATTGTGATGAGTTTAGAAATATTGTTCAAGATCTGATGGATAATAAAGAAATCAAGTTCTTTGAGTGGACTCAAGAAGTTAATGAAGTTTTTACAATAGATGAACAATTGTCCAAAAATAGTGGTGAAGATAGTCGACCTTTTGTGATTAACTAGCCATGGATGTATGATGATGGGTTATAAAAGCCTCAACCATAATTAGTAATTGAGACTCCTACTCCCTTCCCATACAAGAGTAACCGACAAGTGCCATGGATTTATGGTTGTAACATGGCTATTACAGGGAAAGATGATTCTGAAACCATGTTTGCAGGGATTAGTGGAGTTGGAAACTTCACCTAAAGTGGAAGGTGTTATCCCCCCGACATCTCAAAACCAATAGAAATAGGAGGCGCTGAGCCAAAAGGCAAGTTTTTGTTAAATAGAGAAAAATCAGAAATTAATGAACCTGTAAATAAGGAGAAAGCACAAGAATTCTTGAAATTTATCAAACACAGTGAGTATAGTGTGGTTAAGCAACTACACAAGCAACCAACTCGTATTTCCATATTATCTTTTTACTAAGTTCAGAGACCCATAGGAATGCCTTACTAAAAGTGTTAAACCAAACATTTATCCCAAATGATGTTTCAGTAGTCAAGCTGGATAGATTGGTGAACAACTTACATGCTGATCTAGACGCCCATAGGCTTTGAATTAAGGTATTCTTCTATAGAAAAGTTGTGTTGCGCTTTGATCTAGACGCCCATAGGCTTCGTCAATACATGTTATACCATACAACATGGTTAATTGCAAAGCTAGATCCAATAAAATACATGATGGAATCACCAGGTTTATTCGAAAGAATGGCTCGATGGAAAATTCTGCTTTTTGAGTATGATATCGAGTATGTAAATTGAAAAGCCATCAAAGGCAGCGCCATCGCAGACCTTTTAGCAAGCCGCGCTTTACTCGAATATGAACCTCTGAGTTTTGAATTTCCTGATGAGGACCTTATGTGCTTAACTAGCATTGAAGATGAATCAACTAACGGAACAATTGGAATATGAATTTTGATGGGGCATCTAATGAACTTGGGTGTGGAATCAGAGCAATTTTAATATCTTCTAAAGGAAATTATTATCCTTTTATCGGGCGATTAAATTTTGAATGTACGAATAATATGGTAGAATATGAAACATGTATAATGGGACTTCGTGTTGTAATCCAACAAAAAATCAAATACCTTAATGTGTATGATGATTCGTCATTAGTGATTTATCAACTTCGTGGAGAGTGGAAAACAAAAGATGTTAAATTGGTTGAATATCGCAAGCTCATCCTTGAATTAATGAAAAGTTTTAAGAAGATATATTTTTATTATTTGCCACGAGAAGATAATCAATTGGTTGATGCATTGACAACTTTGGATTTCATGTTTAAAGCAAATAGAGAAACTGAAATAATGCCCATGCAAATAAATATCTTTAAATCACCCGCTAGTTGATATGTCATCGAAGAAGAGGTATGTGATCACCTTTGGTATTATGATATTTTACAATATCTTAAGTATCAAAAATATCTCGAATGAGCAACCAATGTTAATAAAAGAACTATTCGGAGAATAGCTATAGGGTACGTTCTCGACGGGGATATCCTATACAAAAAAGGAAGTAATCAAATGTTACTCAGATGCATAAAAATCATGAGGCAAAGAAGGTAATTGAGGAAGTTCATGAAGAGACTTGTGGAATTCATGTGAATGGTCTCAATATGAAAAGGCAGATTATGAGGTTAGTTATTTCTAGATATCTATGATAGAATATTGTATCAATTTTGCTCAAAAATGTCATAAATGTCAGATTTATGGAGATAAAATTCATACAACCTCATCACCTCTTCATGTTATAACAGCTCCGTGGTCGTTCGCAACGTGGGGTGGGGTATGGATGTAATTGGACCAATTACACCGAAGACATCAAATGGATATTGTTTCATCTTTATAATGATTGATTATTTTACTAAATGGATAGAAGCTGCTTCGTATATAAATGTAACTAGATCGACAATATGCAAACTCCTAAAAAGATAAATAATTTGTCGACATGGTCTACCAGAAAGGATTATCTCTGATAATGCTTTAAATTTGAATAACCGAATGATGAAAAAAATTTGTGATCAGTTTAAGATAAAACATCACAAGTCAGTATCCTATCGCCCATAAATGAATTGGGTCGTCGAAGCAGCTAATAAAAATATCAAATGGATTGTTAAGAAGATGACGATAATATATAAAGATTTAAATGAGAAACTACCTTTTACATTATTAGCATATCGTACATCTGTACGAACATCTATAGGAGCAACTTTCTATTCTTTAGTATATGGAACGGAAGCTATATTACCAATTGATGTTGAGATTCCATCACTCCATATCTTCATGGAACTTAAATTAGATCAAGCTGAGTGGGCTCGAGTCAGATATGTTCAATTGAATTTGATAGAAGAAAAAAGATTGAAAGCGATTTGTCATGGGCAGATGTATTAAAAACGAATGGTTCAGGCTCACGATAAGAAAGTCCGACCAAGATCTTTCCGTGAAGGAGATTTTGTTTTGAAAAAGGTTCTGTCTATGTAAAAGGATTTTCAAGGAAAATGGATGCCAAATTAGGAATGACCATTTATTGTAAAAAAAACCTTCTCGGGTGGAGCATTAATCTTAACCGAGATGGACAAAAATAAGTTATTAAATCCGGTGAACTCAGATTCTATGAAAAAATATTATGCTTGAATGCATGACAACACCAATAGGTGAAAACCTGAAAGGGCGCAATTGGTAAAAAAAATG